>CM062804.1:773979353-775347006 GCA_031772625.1 Pinus tabuliformis | reverse complement strand
CCTGAAAACACTCAAAAACAGGCTATTTCTGGATCATGTCAGCTGCTCCACTGAGCATTTGCGCTGAATGTCAACTGCTCCACTCTGTACCTGCGCTGAATGTCAAATCTAATGAAGGCTACCTGCGCTGGGCGAGATTGGCCAAGTGGCACAGTCATTCTGCAAGGTGTCAACTGCCCAGGAAGCTTCCAAACTGACACTTGGGTCAAGGAATTCACCTTGTGATGAGTAAGAGGGTCTTGATCTCCAAGTGGAAGCAAGAATCTCCAAGTGGACTCAGGAACTGAAGTTTAACTAAAGTGGGAGAGGACACTAGTCAGCTTCATGCCAGTCTCGAGATGACTCATCCCTTTCTCCAAAACCCTATATATAGAACTATCTCATGAGGTCTAGGGAGGCTGGAATTTTGTGCAAGCAAGGAAGTGCTGTTGGTTTGTGTATAGAACTATTGGGTGATTGCTTGAAGGAGGTGAAGAGGAGATTTCTTTCTGCTGGGAGGTGTTGCTGGATTGGGCCTCTTATGGTTGTAACCCTCTCAGAACTTTACTTCTTCCGTTAATAAAGTATTTGAGGTTCTTCTATATGCATGTGTCTTTATGGTGAATATATGCTTGTATATTTGATTTATGCTAATCCCTGAATCGATTATGGATGTATGCTTCTTGTAGTTTCCTTTTCTTGTGCTTTTACAGGATCTTTGTGTAGCTGGGCCGGTGAAAGAGCAAGGAGCTAGGAGCAAGCAGCAAGGAGTGAAGACGGGATCGACTATTAAGCGCAAGATAACGGTTAGTAGATCATCCTTCTCTTCTCTCTCTCGTCTCATAAAGAAGTAATCTTGAATAGCTTTGCATTCAGTTGTTGTTGAGGTACTATCACCCTTAGAGTGGGATAGGGTCATTCCGTATTGGATACTTTTCCCCCCAACAGTAGTCTAGTCTACAAAGACCGATTTTCCCTTTGAACACTAGATTACTGCCATATGGGGGGCAGTATGCCTTTTCATTGTTCCCTCTAGGAGAACAACCATATGAGAGTTCACAACAGAATTTAGGTCAAACTAGAATTACATCCAGTGGTTTGGTGCCAATACTGCCTCAGCAGCCAAGAGTTGTATATTCAATGCAACTAAATCTACTTGCGTCGAATATTCCCACTACGCGAGCTATTGTGACGGTGTCACAAGTACAAGCGCTACCTATTGTATGTCAACCTCAAGTATCTCAGGCCGTAATACAATAGCCTCTTGTCTCAACGACTCAACCACAATCGCCGATTAGTGGCTCCTTAACTGAAGCGACTCAGGCTCAAACGGGTACTATCACCCCTCATCTTGGTCAAACATCCAGTATTGGACAACAGCAAATGGCTTCACAACCATGGCTAGTGCAATATCAACAATCGCAATTCCAACAAGCTTACCAAGGACCTAAGCAACAAAGCTTTGTGGGTAATGGGCAGCCGTATATTCAAAACGGTCACCATCAATCATATCATAATGGTTATGCCCATCAACCTTATCAAAGTTATCAGCATCAAATACATTATGTTGGTATGCAAAGACCCATTGCTCAGGAGATCCCATCTTATCCTGGGTATGCTTCGCCAAACCTAAATCAAAAGTTTCCTTTTGTTGCAACTTTAGAATTACCAGATCTGAATCGGCTAACAAATGATCCAATTGCTTATGCCCCTTGGTGGCCAGCGATTCCTCATAAACTTCCATCAGATATTCCTAAATTCAATGGAAATCTAGGTGAAGATCTGTTGAATCATGTGATGACCTTTCATCTGTGGTGTTCGTCCAACACTCTCAATGATGATTCGATTAGGCTTCGCCCTTTTCAGCGAATGTTAACTGGTCCAGCAGCAAAATGGTACATTGAATTTCCTAGAGCTTCATTTGATAACTTCAGCACCCTTGTCACAACCTTTTGAACCCATTTTCAATTACCCATAAGGTACAAAACAGGAATGGAGATTTTTACCAATTTTAAGCAGACGACAGCCACTCACATATCTGATCATATTCATGAGTGGTAACGTCGTCGTCGAATGGTAATAAAATATGTTCTTGATTAGCTGCTAGCTGAATGGTTTGTTAAGTCATCATTACCTTCTATTATAGAAGATGTGGCTAAGGGGGGGTTGTCACTGAAGAGCAAGTCATTTCTCTGCACAATATCTAGACTTGATTTATACTCAGTCTGGTATGCTCTACGAAAAAATCCCTGATGCTTCTAGACCAGAGTTTTCCGTTCCTCCTCCTCCTAAATAAAACAAAGAATCTCATGCCAGAAATGGCATGATAGGTACTACCAGCACAAAAACCACAAAGGCTACATCTAAGAAAGCCCGTACGGTTTCTAGTCAAAATGCAAATGAAGAACTTCTTGCCTCGGAGGTTAATGTCGTGTCAACCAACAAAGGCAAAGAACCGAAGCAACCAAGGGGCAAGAAGAAAGGGAAAAGCAAAAAGAAGAAACAGGATGATTTGTCTCCTGAAAAATCTTCTGCAAACCCTTCTGGGAAAAAGAAACCTCCTTCACCATGTCACATATGTGATGAAGACCATTGGACGAGTGATTTTCCATATAGAGCTGAGATTAAGAAGTTCTTTAAGAGTTCAAAAACCTCAGCAGTCTTAACGGATCCGTTTCCAAACCAGGAAACCAATCTGGTTGCTAGTGACAATGATTCCCCTTCCCAAGTGCTTATGTTTTCCATTTTGAAATAGCAAAATGATGCTTTGATATCGACAAGGAATAAAGATTATGAGAATCCACAGTTGTTGAACAACAAGGCTGCAGATCAACCTAGTAGTTCGACAACAACTTCAACCAAAGTTGTGCCACCCATCATTCCTGAGCTAACAATAAAGCTGCCAAAGGGAGTAGTACAAAAATCGACATTTAATCCTCGTGCTCGAGCAGCATAGAATTATAATATAGTAGAGGATCTGGCCCAATCGCCGTCCGCTATGTCAACACTTGAAGTACTACAAAATTGCCCATCCCAAAAGCAAGCTCTCTTATCAGCAATAGGTGGGATTGACCCAGCGGATTCCAATCTTGTGGCCTTTAATCATAAAGGATATGAACCTCAATTACCAACTCAACTCGCTTTCCTCATCCAAGTGAAAGCCCTCAACAAAATTGTTCATCGAACAATTATTGATGAGGGGGAATCTACCTGCATTATGTCAATGAGTTGCTGGAAAACTTTGGGATCGCCACCCTTGTCAAGATCATCAATGACATTGAAAGCATTCGATGGATGAACATACACCCCGTACAGGATTTTAAGTAACTTGCAAGTTGAACTCGGGTACAAGATAGTAGAAATTGATGTCGAAGTTATCGATGGAAACCCCGAATACAATATCCTACTAGGAAGGCCATGGATTTATGTTGTGGCTGTTGTTGTATAAACTTACTTTAGAAAGATTGAATTTCCTTTTCAAGGAGGAATTACAATCATTGATCAACAAACGTTTCTCCCCAACAGTTCACAAGTTACAGGAAGCATTCCAATGATCCATGGAAGCTCTCATTCGCTTCAAAATGTTGGAGTAGGCCTACTGAAAGACCCTGCCTTGATGGGTACTTTTGCCCTACCGCCTCCAAGTAATCTAGCGGAAGTGGAAAAAGTAGGAACCTGTAATATGATATCTTCCATTCAGAAGATTTACGAACATTTTGTTAGCATGGATCATCAATAGGTATTGCCTCCAAGCCCAATAGAAATTTTGTAGCAATAAATTTTATTAGCCTTGGCAGCAAACCCAAATCAACACTCATTGAGTGTTTGGGTAGATAGGTCAAAGGAATATGGAACCTATTCAGATCCTTGGTCACATGTACATTCTACAGATGAAGGAATTATTCAGTCAATGATGATAGGAGAGGCACCATGGGAAGATTCCCACCATCGTTCCCATCTTCCAGATTACAATGAAGATTATTCCAACAACCTTGATCATCCTTTAGTTTTTTGATTTTCTATCAAATACTGTAGATATGGTGGATTTCGAGTGAAATCTATCCAATATTGAAGAAACTATTGCCATAATCTCAACCAAACCAGATGTTGTAGAGAATATTCATGTCAACAAATCTTGTTCTTCTTCAGAACTGGAAATATATTACGCTCTCTTTCACGAATTCAGAGATGTCTTTGCATGGTCATATGAAGAAATTCCAGGCATTGACTCGAGCATAGTTGAACACTAAATCAAGATGTATCTAGATGTCAAATTGGTATGACAACGGCTTTGGCAGGTACACACGAAGAAAGTTGTTGCCATCAAGGAAAAAGTTGAAAAAACTTTTACATGCTGGTTTCATTTACTCGGTTACTCTAACTGATTAGGTATCGAATATTGTTCCTATGATGAAAAAGCAAGAAATGATTAGAGTGTTCATTGATTACAGGGATGTAAATCAAGCCTGTCCAAAGGACACCTACCCTACACCCTTCATCGACCAAATAATTGATGAATTCCGGATGCGAAATCTTTTCATTTATGGATGGATTTTCCGGGTATAATCAAATAAATATCCGCTCACAGGACAAGTCGAAGACTGCATTTATATGTCTGTGGGGCACATTCGCATACCGCAAATTACCTTTTAGTTTAAAGAACGCAGGGGAAACCTTTCAGAGGGCTATGAATTATGCCTTCCATGGCATCAAGAACATCGTTCAACCATATCTCGATGATCTTCTGGCTCATTCACAAAAGTGGACTGATCATCCGCAGCATTTGAGAGCTATATTTCTATGTGCCGACACTACAAGATACGACTCAATCCACACAAATGTGTGTTTTGTGTCGGTTTTGGTCGATTACTTGGCTTCGTGGTTTCTAAGGATGGAATTTGACTCGACCCATGTAAGGTTCAGGTGATCATCAATATTCCTCCACCTTCAAATTTGCTCCAAATTCAAAAACTCCAAGGGAAAGAAAACTTTCTGAGGAGGTTCATTCCAAATTACGCCGAACTTTCTAAAGGTTATACACGTCTTTTGAAAAAAGAAGAACCCTTCAATTGGGATCAAGTTGTGCAAGATTCCTTTGATGCTATAAAGGAATCCCTAATAAAAGCATCATTAATGTACACTCTTGATTATCAAAAAGACTTTAACCTGTATCTAGCTGCAGTAGATACAACCATCGCAATGGTTTTAGTTCAAGAAGAAAATGGAATCAAACATCCGATCTACTATTTAAGCTAAAACTTAAATGATACAAAAAGAAAGTACTCCTATGTTGAAAAGCTGGCTCTTGTAGCTATTCAAGCAGTATAGAGATTTCGACACTATATCCTCTTTCGCAAAACTACCATTTTGTCAGATTGCAACCCTATGACTTACATTCTGTCACGTCAGTTACTTGGGGGCCAATATTCGAAATGGATAGCTATTTTGCAAGATTTTGATCTGGAATTTGTAAAATCCAAATCAAAGAAATCCCTGGTTTTCGCGGAGTTACTATGCGACTTCCCATCGTCGTCCAACAATTCAACATCCAAAGCATCAATCGTGGATGAATCTTTGTTTCTGATATCGTCAAGCAATCCATGGTACAGAGATATAATCATCTATCTCCAAACCCAAACATACAATCCTAATACCTCTCACTCTGAACATCGATGTACTAGATACCAAGAAAAAGACTACATGATCATCGGTGATACGCTTTATAGTCACGATATCGATATAGTTCTGTGAAGGTGCCTCACCCATGAAGAGGCCGAAAAAGTTCTGAATGATTGTCATTCAAGGGCATGTGGGGGGCATCAATCTGGTTATGACACAAATTATTTTATGAGAAGGTTACTTATGGAAAACAATGTTCAAAGATTGCATAACCGCAGTCAAAATATGCTATTCTTGTCAAATCTTCAACTGCAAAACCAGAATACCACCTACACCTCTGCATCCAATAGTTGTTGTTGGGCCATTCACCAAATGGGGCATAGGTTTCATGACATGTAACCCCACCTCGGCTGAGGGGCATGGGTATATCATAGTCACAGTTGACTATTTTACGAAATGGGCCGAGGCGATGCCTACATTAAACAACAATGGCAAAACGACTACTCTTTTCTTTTTCAATCATGTAGTCTCTAGGTTCGGTGTTCCGCAAGCTATAGTCATAGATCATGGATCGCATTTCCGCAATCACATGATGGTCGAATTGGCTGCCAAATTAGGATTGTCCCATGATAGTTCTACTCCGTATTATTTGCAAGCTAACGGACAAGTTGAAGCCATCAACAAAGTCTTGAAGCGCATGCTGCAAAGGATGATTGGAGTCCACAAAAGGAATTAGCAGCTAATCCTGTACTCATCCTTGTGGGCATAGAGAACCTCGGTAAGGAATGTGATTGGGTTTACACACTTTTAGCTGGTGTATGGCCTGGAAGATATATTACCAATTTAGTGTGAGATTTCATCTCTCAAGCTCATAGTTGACCTCCTCCCCAGAACTTCAGAGCAAGAGGCTTGTTTCTTGGAACTAATCCAATTGGATGAAACCCGTCGTGACACCGCCTTGGCTAACAAAGCTCATAAGAAATGAGTTAAGGCACAATTTGACAAAAATGTCAAACCATGTGTCTTCTCAGAAGGTGACCTGGTCTTGCTTTACGATGATGAATCTGATAAATTGGGAGCAGGTAAGTTCCAATATTTGTGGATGGGTCCCTACATTTTTAAACGAGTGTTAGCAAAAGGAGCCTATGACCTAGCAGATTACGATGGGATTCCACTGGTGCAACCTCGAAATGGGTTGTACCTTAAACGTTACTATGCTTAACTAAGTGTAGTAACCTCTTTATACGCTTTTGTTACATTTTTGTTTTCTTCAAGCGTGATCATTTTGGTTAGGTAATCCACTTTTGCATTTGTTGCAGATGTTGAACCTATTGGAATCATTTATTGGATATCCCGACAGAGCTAGTCGTAGTACGCAAAACCTATCTTCTGCGGCCTGGGCCATTTTTGATCCAAGCGGCGAGTTAGTGAGTTTTAGAGGAGTATGTATTGGTCGGTCAATGAACAACATCATTGAGTATAGTGTGTTGATATAACTTCTCTCTGATGCCATCGCACATGGCATACGCTTACTTATTGTTAGGCTAGACTCACAACTTGTCATCCTACAGCTTACTGGCATCTATTTTGTTCGGAATCCAACTATCTATCGTATGTTCCTAAGGGTCAGGATTTTGGAAAGAGAGTTTGATTTTATTCAATATCAACACATTTCCAGAGACTTAAACACATTAACTGATTCATTAGCAAATTATGTGTTAGATAGACATTTGGAGCATTTATAAAAGAAAGCATTTCAATCAACATTTTCATCAAGATCATATAACTTAACGAAGATAAAGCTCTGAAAATCAAAAATATATATAACTGTTTATAGTTTGTCAAAATCTTTTGTGTCTAAGACAAAATTGGTCACTTGACCCAAAAACTCAAAAATGCAGGAAAAGCACCCTAGACTAATGGTGCTGGTGATAACAAGTCACCACCTGTGCGATCATACATAAGAGCCTAGTCCATCGGCTCGGCACGCCAATAATATGTCGTTGTAATCTCAGAGGTAACTCGTCGGTCCTCACATCCTGAATACCAAGGGTGAGACCCTCGATCTGATCCTGTAATAATGCAAGGGTCTCAGCTACGTCCAGATCGTGAAGGACAACCCTCCCTACAGCCTCTCCTGCCAGAATGGTAACTACTACCCTCGAGCGCACTAGTCCAATATCTGCACAAATATATGGGTTTGATTAGTCTTGATAACATTTAAAAGACACAAGAACATTATAAAAATGATAAACAGAGATATGGTCAGATATTTTACCTATAGCACCCCACTGCTCGCCATCCGGCAGCACCAAATCTGGGTCACCCCGGAAATCCATCCCAACATATGGATACTCAGCAAAGACCATCTCCTGACGGTCGAACCACTCAAAGAAGGCATCAGAGAATGAAATTTGTGACTAACCAGCATGTCTGGCCATAAGATCGACCCATATCTGCATCTGTGGTTCTGTCGGTACTGGCGATTTGAGTGAAATGTACTGTGGCTCCATCAATGGGATCTTCTCCAAGGCGAAAGTAGTTAGAATAGAACCATAGCCAAAGTTCTTAGATCTTCCATTCTTCACCTTGGTAATCTGTTCTTTTATAACCGGGCGTACTGCATCACACCAGTTGAATACCTTTGGTTCAAGGCATTCCAAGGCATATTGCATATATGACCTGTTGGCCAAATAAAGAGCCGCACTACTAGCCAATCTAGAAAAGGTGAATAAAATAGTCCTCAAGGACCGGTCAGTGACATCTCAGATACTGATCTTGCCATCCCTGCTCGGCTGAGATCCATCTCTACAGAATCGGTGAATATAATCCCTCACAGATTCACCCCCATGGGCGGATCCTGATAGTGAGAAAGGGGCACCACACTTGTTATAGACATTTTTGTGCCTTACAGCTATAAGAATGAAATGTCCATAATCTAAGGGATCCAAAGTCCCTAAACATGTTGTTCCTACCCCTAGAGGAACAAGGCTAACAAACCATAGCAATTCACAGAAGTTCTCCACCAGAAACTGCTCAAAAACAAGTTAATTCAGGATCAATTCAGAGGCTCCACTAGCTGCCTGCGCTGAAATGAAGAGGCTACACTGGCTAGTTGCATTGCAACGCAGGTCGAAGCACTACCAGGGTGCGCTAAGCGGGAAATGACAAATGGCAGGGTCCTTTGTGCGAGGTGTAAAGACTGTGGAAGCTTCCAAAATCTTCCTCCATGACACTTGCCTTGATGAGTTCGACTAAGTGATGAGTAAGAGGATCTTAGTCTCCAAGTGGAAGCAAGAACTGACAGAGGGAGAGGACACTAGTCAGATCTCAAGCTGACTCATCCTCTCCCCAAACATCTATATATGGATCTCTCCTCCATGAGATCCAGAGGAGGCTGGAATTTTTTTATTGCAAAGAATTGCTGTTGGTTTGAGATTGGAATCATTGGGTGCTTAATGCTTTGAAGGGAGGTGAAGAAAGGATTTCATTCGCTGGGAGGTAGATGCTGGATTGGAACTCTTTTGGTTGTATCTCCTCCTGAACCTTGTTATTCATCAATAAATCTATCTTGGTTTCTCCTATATACTGATGTATCTTTGATGTATGATTGCATTAGTATGTTTAGTTTATTTCTAATCCTGAACTAGTTATGAATATGAATCTATGTCTTTGTGTAGTGTTCTCTTCTTGTGATCTTGCAGAAACCTATTGAAGCTGGGCAAGCGAGAAGGCAAGTAGTTGGGAACTCTCAAAGAGAAGAGAAACCGGATCGAGGGACAAACGGAAGACACCGGTTAGTCCATCCATCTCTCTTCATTCTTAATTCATAAAGGAAGAATACTAGAATAGATGTTTCTGTTTGTTGCTAAGGCACTGTCACACCTTAGATGGATAGGATCTTCCTGCATAGGCATTTTTCCCCACAACAAATTGGTGACTCCACTAGGGATATCTGTTTAGTCATTTTATTTGTGTCTCTATCATTGTTTGTTTCATAGAATCAAGAGCAGCAATCGAACTGCATCTGCTATTTTCAGATGCAAAGTAGACAGCTGCTGCTTTGATCCAATCACTGGATTTATCTATGATCTAAACAATGGACTCACAAATGATTTGATGATCCTTTGTGATAGATCTTAGCCCTCCAAATCATCCCTTTGATTGTACCTAATTGATAGCTTTGATCCGGCCAAAAACTGTTGATTTAACTGCAAACCGTAACCCAGAACCCAGAAACAACTCTCGTTTCTGCTTCAGCGCAGACTCTATGAAGAGGTTCTGCATTTCAACATAGGTCCCGTGAAGGCTACGTGCGCTGAATGTCAAAACCTCTATGTTAGGAGTGCGCTGATCAGTCTTTGCCTTGTGCAGCTGTGGTTCTCTGTTTCTTTTAGCTCAGTTTTATCTCTGTTTTTTGCAGCCTGTTATCAGTCAGTATACCTATCTGAAACTCCTTTTCTTTGCTTTAATTCCGCCTCCTTTTGTACAAAAAGACTATGAGTGTTTTTATGTGTTTGTGGCGTCATTTACAGTTTTCCTTTGCAAGAGTGAAATAGTTGACCTGTAGCCCTTGATTCAGATCTGTTAATTTTGATCTTAGGAGAGAGTTCATTGGCTGATTGACAGTTGATTATACGTTTGCTTTTGCTTTTCGTTTGAGTTTGTCTCTTTTAAGTGTCGAAACAAGCATTCATTTCGAAAGTCGTAAAGTGTTGTTTTCTCTTCTACCCTTTCTGATTTCGAAAAAGTAAACTTGTTTGTATTTGTCATTTAAAAGCAAATTCAAAGTTGTACAAAAAGCTTTCTTTTTAGGCATCAATATTAAGAGAGCGGAAAACAAACACCTGCATTGTGCATTTGCATCTTGATAGTTTGCATGCTTGATTTAGGAAAAGTGCATTTAGAGTGTGTTGATTGCTCTTTGAGAAAATATGGTGTCTTTCTTTTCCCTTTGTAGCTAGGATTTTCATTGTTGAAAAGATATAAAAGCTTGCTTATCATCTTTAGACTGCATTTAGGAATTGTATCATACATCTCGTGGTGATCCAAAAAGGAAAACTTCTAAGAAATATCAACCTAAAATAAATTGAATGAACTTAACAATGCTTTGTAACTTAACGCACAACATAGAGGTCTAGGCTAGAGACATGTTCCGGCGTCGTAAAGCCTGGTGACTGTCGATCTCGCTGATTGTGGGTGATTCCTCCTGAGGGACGATAGCGCCAGTACGGATTGTGCTCCCACGTACCGTCGAGTATATATTGGGAGACCCCTATAGTCATAAAACCTTTATCCTTAGGAAGTCGTGTTGGCCGCCCTACTGATTGCAATGCACTGAACACAGCATTCAGGAAGATTGACCACCCGTACCTTAAAAAGTATTCTGCGGTTTTGCGAAAAGTTTGGCACACCCTCTACCTAGAACTCCAGAGCAGTTCCTTTTGGCCTTTTTCAGACTCTATAACGGGAAAATTCCATCCGAGCATTTGTCACTTCGGGCTCGTTAAAACATCGAAGGAGACTAGAGTCATATTTAGATTTTTCTCGACTCTTTAAAATTGAAAAAGCAAGTTGTGTCTAAAGAGTCTAGAAAATTCATTTAATTCGGAAACACACTTTCCCCTTTTGTATTTTGGTTGATCGAGTAATCCGCAATCGTGGAAGAAAGTCAATTGAAACCCCGTCGTTCACGGAGGCTTACAAGTCAACCGTCTTTGTCTCCGGAATCGAAAACAATACGGACAAAGCGAACTCGTTTAACCGGTTCGAAATCTTCTATCAAAGTTAGAACAAGTGTTCCAACAACATCTGAGATTCCAGTTACTCCAAACATTTCTGGAAACCGTGCCTCTACAAAAGAAGTTCAACAGCCACAGAGGGACAGTGATACTGATCCTAGTCTGAGAACAAGCACTTGTGTTACTGAACCAGTTCCAACTGTAACCGGTTCAGAGAGTCTTGTTCTTCAAACATCTGTCGCTGTTGATTCAACCCCTTCTTCGGCACCAGAAATATTTTACGGACCTGACAGTCTTCCCCTTCCACCTGGTTTGATTGCGATAGAGGAAATTGTAGAAGATCCGCAAGCAAGTACTCCAACACATTTTGGAGTCGGGGTCACTCTATTTCCTTCGACATCAGAAGTTAGTCTACCATCAGTGGAAGTTCCTGTAGAATCGCTAGGTAATCTCTTGGATAGACTCAAAATGTCTGAACAACCGTCAACATCTAGGATTGTGTCGAATGACACAGCGATAGCAGAACTCCCTGCCGTCACTCCGACAATGTTTGTCGGCATACCATCTGTCCCGACTAGCTCACAACCGCTAGAAGGAGTCCACCCAGGGACTATTTCGACAGTGTGGTCCATTCCAGTTTGTTCCTCCGGAATAATATCCGGCAACTCTTATGTTGAAACTCGCCAGATTGATCCATTTGGAGGTCAATTTGGGCAATCTAGTCCCCAAGGGCAAACAATCCCCTTGAGTTCCGAATTGCCACCGTAGGGGGGGCAGTATGCCCTTTCATTACCCCCTCCGGGAGGATATCCATACGGGAGTTCACAACAGTATTCAGGTTATACTGGAGTTACATCAAGTGGTTGGGTACCTATGCTACCTCAACAACCAAGGGTTGTGCATTCTATGCAACAATGTGTACCTATGTCGAACATCCCGACCACACCAGCTATTGTGACAGTGTCGCAAGTTCAAAAGTTACCTGTTGTATGTCAACCTCAGACTTCTCAGGTTGTAATGCAACAACCCCTTGACCCTGTGACTCAACCACAATCGCCTACTGGTGGGGCGACACAGGTCCAAATGGGTACAATTACCCCTCACCTTGGTCCAACGGTTAGTATAGCACAACAGAACATGGCTTCGCAACCATGGTTGGTGCAAATACCAACAACCACAATTCCAACAAGTATACCAAGGTTCTGAGCAGTAGATCTTTGCAAACAGTGGACAACCATACATTCAAAACGGTCAAAATCAACCACTTTACGGTGGTCATGTCCACCAACCGTATCAGTCATACCAACATCAATTACATTATGCTGGTATGCAAAGGCCAACTGATCAGGCAATTCCATCTTATCCTGGGTATGCTTCACCTAACCTGAATCAACAGTTACCATTCGTGGCAACTTTAGAGTTACCCGATTTACACCGGTTAACAAACGATCCAATTGCTTACGCCCCTTGGTGGCCAGCGATTCCTCACAAACTTCCTTCAGACATTCCTAAATTTAATGGAAATCCAGGTGAGGACCCATCGAATCACGTGATGACATTTCATCTATGGTGTTCATCAAACACCTTGAACGATGATTCGATAAGGCTTCGCCTTTTTCAGAGGACGTTAATGGGTCCAGCGGAAAAATGGTATATTGAATTGCCTAGAGCTTCGTTCGACAATTTCAGCACCTTAGCCACGACATTCTTAACCCATTTTCAATTACCGATAAGGTATGAAACGGGAACGGAAATCTTAACCAACTTCAAACAGACGACGACCACTCACATATCTGATCATATACATGAGTGGCGGCGTTGTCGTAGGATGGTAAAAACGTACGTTCCCGATCAGCTATTAGCTGAATGGTTTATCAAGTTGTTACTTCCTGCAATAACGGAATATGTGGCAAAGGGGGGAGTCGTAACGGAAGAGCAAGTTATCGCTCGTGCGCAATATCTACACTTGGTCTATACTCAGTCTGGCATGCTCTATGAAAAAATACCTGACGCCCCTAGACCGGAATTTTCAATTCCTCCTCCTCCTAAATCAAACAATGACTCTCATGCCGGCGATGGCGTCATTGGCACGACAAACACGAAATCAACAAAGGCCAACTCCAAGAAGGCCCGTAAGATTTCAGATCAAAATGCAAAAGACAAAATTCTTGCTTCGGAAGTAAATGCCGTATCAGTAGATAAAGGCAAAGAAACCAAACAACCAGGAAGCAAGAAGAAGCAAGACAAAGGGAAGAAGAAGAAACAAGGAGAGTCATCTCCTGAAAAAACTTCTTCAAACCATCCTGGAAATAGGAAACCAAAAAATCCATGTTATATATGTGATGAGGATCATTGGACTGCAGATTGTCCATACAAAGCTGAGCTTAAAAAATTCTTTAAGAATTCGCAAACCTCAGCTGTGTTAACTGATCCGTTTCCAAATCCAGGACAAAATCTGGTTGATAGTGGAAATGCCTCCCCATCACAAGTGCTTATGTTTTCCATTTCCAAGCAACAAAACGATGCTTTGATTTCGACAAGGAACAAAGATTACAGGAATCCGCAGCTGTCGAACGGCAAGGAAAAATATCAACCAAGCAGTTCGACAACAACTTCGACAGAAGTTTTACCACCCATCATTCCTGAATTAACAATAAAACCGCCAAAGGGAGTAGTACACAAGTCCACATTTAATCCTCGTGCCAGAGCAACGCAACATTATAACATAGTGGAAGATTTGGCCCAATCACCGTCCGCTATGTCGACTCTTGAAGTACTACAAAATTGCCCATCCCAAAGGCAGGCTTTGTTATCAGCCATTGGTGGGGTTGATCCTAAGGATTCAGATCTTGTATCCTTTGACCACAAAGGATACGATCCTCAGTTACCAGCTCAACTAGCTTTCCTTATCCAAGTGAAAGCCCTCAACAAAACTGTTCACCGAACAATTATTGATGAGGGGCCGTCTACATGTATTATGTCGATGAGTTGCTGGAAAACTTTAGGATCTCCAACCTTGTCGTGGTCTTCGACAACATTAAAAGCATTCGACGGAAGGACATATACCCCATATGGTATCCTAAATAACTTGAAGGTTGAACTAGGGGGAAAAATAGTAGAAATAGATGTTGAAGTCATCGATGGGAATCTTGATTACAACATCCTACTAGGAAGACCATGGATCTATGCCATGGCAGCTGTTGTGTCGACCTATTTTAGAAAGATTGCATTCCCCTTTCAAGGAGGGATTACGATCGTCGACCAACAAAACTTCCTCCCTAATGGTTCACAAGTTACAGGAAGCATTCCCATGATCCATGGAAGCCCTCATTCGCTTCAGAATATCGGAGTAGGCCTACTAAAAGATCCTATACTAATGGGAACTTTCGCTTTTCCACCACCAAGCGATTTGGCGGAAGTAGCGTCGATAGGTACCTGCAATATGATATCTTCCACGAAGATCTTAGAAGACGATATCGACATGGATCATGTAATGGTTTTGCCCCCAAACCCAATAGAAATTTTGTAGCAATCAATGTTTCTGGCATGGGAGGCGAACCCAAGTCAACGCTCATCAAGTGTTTGGGTAGATAGGTCTAGAGAATATGGTACCCCTTTAGATCCTTGGTCACGAGTGCATGGAACCGACGAAGGAATTCTACAATCAATGTTGATTGAAGGGGAACCATGGAATGATTGCCACCATTGTTCCCTTCTTCCAGATTATGAAGAAGATACTCAAGACAACCTTTATCACCCTTTAGTTTTTGAATTTCTATCAAATACTGTAAACACGGTGGATTCCAAACGAAACTTATCCAATATTGAAGAGACTATAGCCATAAATATCTCAACTAAAGCAAATGTTGTAGAGAATATTTATGTCGGCAAAGGTTGTTCTCCTTCAGAACTGGAAATATATAACGCTCTTTTTCGCGAGTTCAGAGATGTCATTGCTTGGTCATATGATGAAATTCCAGGCATCGACTCGAGTATCGTTGAACATGAAATTAAGATGTATCTCATCAATTTTCCTCCACCTTCGAATTTGCTTCAGATTCAGAAACTCCAAGGGAAAGCAAACTTTCTGAGGAGGTTCATTCCAAATTACGCAGAACTTGCTAAAGGTTATACTCGTCTTTTGAAAAAGGATGTACCTTTTGTCTGGGATCAGGTGGCGCAAGCTTCCTTTGACGCTCTGAAAGATTCTCTAGTAAAAGCATCATTAATGTATGCCCCGGACTATCAAAAAGATTTTAACGTGTATCTGGCTGCAGCGGATATGACCATTGCGATGGTTTTAGTTCAAGAAGTCGATGGAATCGAACACCCTATATATTATTTAAGTAGAAACTTAAATGAAACAGAAAGTAAATATTCTTATGTTGAAAAACTAGCGCTTGCGGCTGTTCAAGCGATACAAAGGTTTCGACACTATGTCCTCTTTTGGAAAACTACCATTTTGTCTGATTGCAACCCCATGACTTATATATTGTCGCGACAGTTGCTGGGGGGAAAATATTCAAAATGGATAGTGATGAGCCCCAAAAATGGACAATTATTTGCGCTCATTCAACCTCCTAATTCGACTTAATCCACCATTCTCATTAGCTTACTGCATGTTTATGATTATATTTATGTTAATAGAGTGAATTTGGTTAGTCATTATGCCAACAAGTCTAATGGGTGCTTTGTGTAGCCTTTTTGGTCAACTTGGAGACAAAATTGAAGGTCTTAATGAGCACTTGGCAGCCAAATTCGTGGGAGAACAAGCTAGAGGATTTGTAGGAAGGTGTCCCCTTCATTTATGGGCCCTTACCTTGAATTCTCCACCATTAGCTCGGAGTTCAAGAGCCACCGAATCAATCAACACAAGGGCAGCCAAGCAAGTCAAGTAGGACTGTTGTTAACTACAAGTCTTGGGCAGCCAAGTCCCTAAATTTTAGGAGGACTGTTGGGTCCTAAAATTGTATAAATAAGAAGGCTTAGGGCCTCATTTGGGTTAGCTAGTTGGTAGTCATTTTTGTAGCTAGTGGTTAGTCATTTTGTAGCTGGTAGTTAGTCATTTCATAGTCTTCTTGTAGTCATTTTGTAATTCGATTTTTAGGCAATAGATTAGTTTTGCTGTCAGCTCATTTTCAAGTTCTCCTTATGTACAGTTTTGATGTAACTCTTCATTCCTTGATCAATAAAGATGAATCCAGCTTTGCACCAGCTCTAAATCTCTCTTAGGAGGCTGTAGCTCTTGGGGTTGGGCCCATCTCAAGCGCCTAGTACCTCCTTTGATTATATTTATGTGTCTTTGCTGCATTCTTAGAATAAAATCTGCTATTTGTATTTAAATCTTGCATTGTTATTTGGATTTCTTTTGATGGTTAAAGTAGCTTCTCATGGTTAGAATAGATTGGTAGGATAATAACAAGAAAAAGGCTACCAAACACCTTGGATCTCACCTCCCCCTCAGTGGAATCATGAGCTGGGACCAACGTGACTTTGCTGCCAACAAAAACGCTGTTTTGCTTTTCCATGCAATTCTTAGTGTTGGAACCCTCTTTTGTAGATGTTGATATTAGTAGTGTTTAAATGCTTCAGTTGATTATTTCTTAGTGGCATAAGTTAGTTCATGCATTTCATTTCGAATAAATTGTTGTTCATTTCCTTTTGTTGTTACTTAGGTCAGAATAGAGTAAAGTAACTAGGTCATAGGTTTTATAAGTGTTTGTGTGTTCATTTTGAAATAACACTATGTAGGGCACCTTCATCACCTCCTTGTTCATCTGAGCCTTGTCCAGATCAGCTCCTCCATCACCAAGTCTGTTTCCTCATCTCCCATCTGCTCTTTTGCCACGTAACCCTACCTTCTTGCCTTTCCATTGCCTAAACCTTCTTTGATGCAAGCTAGACTTCCACACCCTCTCATCAACTCTATCCATCAGTCCTTGGGTCATTTCAAGCCCCTACCCTGCCTCCCTATCCATTCATGCACCTTACCTTACTCACCCATGCTCCGAAATTGCATTACAGAACATCCTGTAGAAATCCCAGAACATCCTATAGAAACCCCTGCAGACTTCCTATAGAAGTTCTTGAACACAGTTGCATGGCATCCAGACTTTGTGAAACTCTCAGGAAAGAATGTTAGGGATCCCTTAGACCCTCTCTGTACCATCCCAACCTTTCCCAAAGCATTTCATCCCTTAATCCATCCTTGCACAGTGGAAAACTAGTTAGAAGCACATGCATGGTAATTTCAACAACTTAAGCAAAAATACAAAAAGATGTTTTCTTCAGATAGTGATAACTTAGACACATGCATTTTACCTTCCTAGAAGTAATGGCATCTCTTCTCGTAGTTTGCATTCTCATTTTTGCATCAGTAGGACTAGTTGGTAGAATTAGGGTTTGCTAGGGTTTGCTAGGGTTTGTATTTCTTTTTGGCTTTCAGTTTCTTTTTGCAATTAGATTAGCTTCCTTCGAGTTAGCTTTCATCCATCAATTAAAAAGCTTCTTCTAAGAGCTCATAGAAGTTGGCTTGAGCCCCTAGCGGACTTGTGCCAACTGACCAAGTGACAGCTGCGGCAAGAGCTAGTACTTGTGCATACAGCACCATCGCTTCCAAGTTTGTTACGAACTATCGGGTTGATAAAATTAAAGAAGGGAGTTCTAGGAGTTGTAGCATTATTGCTACACTACTAGAGCCCACCATCTTTTTGGCGCCGTTGCCGGGGAAGCGACAGAGTATTGGTGATTGTTGCTATTCTTCTATTTTCTACTACAACTTTCTGCTAAGTAGTTTATTTCATTTCCATTCTGCAAAAGTAGCATAGACATTTCCTGCTTTCATAGATTAGCATTTCCTGCTTTCATAGATTAGCATTTCAATTCCGCAATTTCATTTCTGCAAGCGTAGATTAGCATTTCAATTTCGCAAGCGTAGCCTAGCATTTCATTCCTGCAATTTCATTTGAGCAAAATAGATTAGTCCTTTCCTGCTTTCATTTCAATTCCACATTTTCATTTCAGCAAGATAGTTAGTTACAGTTCAATCTATTTTAGTTTTGCAGGTAGAAGTAGAAAAAACAAAAAAATCGACCAAAAATATTTCATTTCATGCTTTGTAGGAGTAGAGATAAGTTAGAAAAATGATTGCACAACACCCCCACTGCTTCACACAGCCAACGTTCTTCTTTGATGGCTGTGATGAAAGAACCCCTGGGTGGACATCAAGACATATCTGAAGAACCTCTAGGGAAGAAGAAGAAGAAACATTCCTCTGAAGCAAATGGCTATAAGCAGAAATGTTGGGAGCAGTCCCTTGTCCAAAGATGAATTTGCAAATCAGATCGAAGATTTCAAGAGTGATATGAGGCAGTTTCTTGCCATGCAACTGGATACCTTGCGGATCCAAAAGAAGCAAGAAGAAGCCAAGAGGGCTTTGGCCATTTTTTGTCCTAGGTGCACTAGTAAGCATCCTAGGAACGAATTTCCAATGGACCCTCTAGAAGTGTGTTTCATCTGTGAAGAATACCATCCTACAGATCAGTGCCCTTCCTTGCCCAGAATCAAAGCTACATATCAAAGAGCCAAGGGAGCCACTGAATCACTCTGTTATATGAACCAAAGGAGGCCACATGGACCCGTACCCTACCAGCAGGAACTACAAGGGACACCCGAGACCTATTATGACCCTTACAAAGCCACCTTCATGCCTTCTTGGGGTCCCCCTGCTCATCCTTCCTGGTCCACTCCTCCTCCTTGGTCATATTCTCCTTGTTCCTTCACAGATCCATATTATGCCCTACCAGTTGCTCATTCATTTCACTCTTATGCTCAGCCACAGCCTCAGTGGAATGCACCTTATCAGGAGTGGAGGCCCTAGTACAACTCTCATCCCGCTCATTTTCCTCCACCACCTGCTCATCCACAACCATCGCCTCCTCCTCCACCAAGGCAACCCCAAATGCCTACCCAACCACAATGCCATCCATCTCCATCTCAATTTCACACCTCCACTCAGCTACCCGTACCACCATTTCCAAAACCATACCATGGAGCAGCTCAACCCAATTGCAAAGTTGAGGCACAACATGTGCAAATGACTCCTCTTTAGCTCAATGATCTTCACCATAGCTCAGGAAAAGCATTACAAAAAAGAGATCATCTTGAAAGCATTGAAGGATCACATCCAGCAAAAGAAGGTTCCAAAGAGGATATCAAAGAACCATGTGTTGCACTTGATGAAGAGAAGAGATCTAAATAAGAGATCGAGAGAGTTCCCTCATGGTTATCATCAAATCCTCCATGTACTCAAGAGAAAGATCAAAAAAAAGAGGAAGATCAGAAGGTCATGATAGAAGGTGACATGAAAAATGATCCAAATCAGCAAGAGGACCAAGGATATCAAAGCTATATTGAGATATGGTTTCAGAAGGTCACTAAGTTGCAGCGGTGCTCTCTTCCTCAGCTATGTTTTGTACTTTCAAAGTCAGATCATTTTGTCTCTGAAAGTTGGATAGTTGTCAAATCATGCATTCTGAGCCTTTACATCATCTTTTCTCTAATCTCGATGTGCACATGGCTCCATTGGAAGTATTCTTATACTTGAAAATGATTTTGTTTTT
Organism: Pinus tabuliformis; assembly: GCA_031772625.1. Taxonomy (NCBI): domain Eukaryota; kingdom Viridiplantae; phylum Streptophyta; class Pinopsida; order Pinales; family Pinaceae; genus Pinus; species Pinus tabuliformis. The sequence goes on along the minus strand of CM062804.1, from coordinate 775,327,046 downwards.
CAAGTAGGGTAGGGTAGGAAAAAAGAAAAAAAAAAAAAAAAAAGGGAAAAAAGAAAAAGGAAAAAAAAATGAAAAAAGAGGAAAATAGAAATCTAAGGTGAAAACCTCCTCGGAGGTGCCTTAGATTGGCTCATTGATTGAAAACCTCCATGAGGCGGTCAATGGGTTGGAAAAAAAAAGGAAAAAAGAGAATAAGATCTCTGGGTGAAAACCTCCCTTGGAGGCGCCCAGGGCAGGCAATTAGGGTGAAAACCTCCATGAGGCACCCTAGTTGTTTTTCAAAAAAAAAAAGAGAAAAAGAAAAAGAAAAATAAAGCTAATCTCCATTGAATAATTTCATGTTGCAGCAGTGACATTGCAGGTTGCAAGAAGGACGTTTCATGACAGGAGGAGCACTCAAATCAAGGTCAAAGGAATTTTCTTGCCTTCTACAGGAAGCTCTGTATTTCTACAGGAAACATCATGTAGAACCTTTGGACGAGCCAAATCCAATTTCAAAAGTGAATCTAATGGTGGGAATCTGTTGATTAGGCCTACAAGCACTTGTGTGTCCATCCCTTGCCTTTCTCCATCATCTTTTCCACCTCCTTGTGCTTCTCATTGTGCTTCTACAGGAACTTCCTGTAGAAATTGTGGGAAACTAGGCATGCATTTCAAAAAGTGGTTTGGCAAACATGGTAGCTTCCTCAAGGGTTCAGAAGCCCTCATGCAATCTTCCAACAACTCCTCCATCATCTCCATACCTGCATCATAGCCAAAATTCATTTTGTCATCCCATGCAACCAAAATGCAAAGTGCCTTGAAGCAAAAACACATAGAGCAGAATTTGTTTATTCCATAACTTGAAAACCATGCATCCATTTGACAAACCGTTTTATGGGGAATTGTACAAGGTTGATGACAACATGCCTGAGCAGTTTCATGCAATTCCGATGCATGGTTTCCAAGAAATCAACCTCCGTCACCATCAGCCATTTTTGCATTTTCTCCATATCCGTGCATCCGTTTTAAAACATGTTTCATGGGGAGATGCACATGGGTGATAATAGCCTACCCAAGCAGTTTCAGCCGATTCCAATGCACGGTTTCCGAGAAATCGAGCTCTGAAATCTTCAGCCATTTTCCATTTTTCTCGAAATCCGTGCATCCATTGATCACGATTGTGCTATGGGAGATGCATAATGATGATAGAAACATGCTCAGCAAGTTTCAGATCGATCCGCTTTTCCATTTTGGAGAAATGGCGAAAACAAGTTCTGGTTTTGTGACCATGCAACAGCAGCAGCTTGAAGGTGCAGATCTGAACGTGGAAACAATTGCATGCAGCTCAGATCCGGCCAGAGGACACCTGCACAGGGAAAAGAAATCAAGGATTAGCAGCCAAGCCACATGCAATCAGAAAAACTAATCATGCAGCAGCAGAATCAGAGCAGGCAGCAGCAAAAAGCTCACGACAGCCATTCAACTTCAAGGTATGTGACAAACTCATTCTTCTATTGCATAAATTTAATTTGAAAACTGCATGAATTAATGGGATGGTGGAATTAAGCCACGAATGGAATAAGTTTAACCCGACATCCAGTTCTCTAGCACTCCTGAAAAATCACGTAGCATGCGTGGATGAGATTCACGTGGAAGTTGAAAAGTACCGACAATGGTAGATGTGTTGAACTCCAGTGAACAGGGCATCAATTGATTAACAAATAGAAGGGGACTACAGTTCATAATTACACTACAGTGCGGACTAACAGTCTGCATGGGGCCAACGTGCAGTTGGCCAGCTCACCCTCCATCAACGGAAATCTTCATAATGGCTAATCGAACTCTCACCGATGTTGTTTCCAGTTTACCACATTCCTTGCAGCTGCAACAAGCTCCATACCACCTCCATAGTAGCAAACCAATCTTTCTCAACCATTTTTCAGAACCCTCCTGCTTATCGACATTCTACAGGAAGCACTGTTTCGTTCTACAGGAAACGAGAGCCACCTACAGGAAGGCGTCTACAGGAAAGGCAGAGAACAGCTCTGCGGAAGGAAAACCCAGAATTTTCGTTGAATTTGGAGCTCCAGACGAGATACTGTGATTGTCTGCATGAAAGCTTGGGTTGCAAAACCTTGATATCAATTGGAGGATGACCTTGAGAAAGGGGTCTATCACCATATTGTTGGCTTGTTTTAGATGTTGTCACTAATTTCAGCAGGACCAACAAATACAAATGGCCTATTAACATTTTGGGAACTTTATCACTTCCTTTTCAAGAAAAATATCACAATTTCAATTCCTTTACTTCCTATTTCATAAGAAGGCATTCTTGCACCTTTGATGCTGAAAATTTGAGGATGTCCAGTGTTTGGTCTTCTTTAAGTTCTTCGATGTTTCAAGTTTGAAGTGAAAAACCGGTTATCAAGCATCCAAAGTATTAGAAAGATGACGGTTGATGATGAAAATTCAGTATATGTTGGTGGCCTTCCATATGATTCTACTGAAGATTCCATTCAAAGGGCCTTTGAGATTTATGGCACTATTATTGCAGTAAAGGCTCTATCCAGATATTCATATTCCAGATTTGCCTTATCATGCATCCTTATCCGAGATAGTTGGGCTTCTACACATGTGAATTTGACATCAATACACATCTCTTCTCAAAACGATTATTGCTTATAAATGGGAGTTTTTTTGCTCTAATATCGCTTTTCGTCCAGCAACATATGGCTTATCTTTATTTAAAACGTGGTACTTCTGGGCTTTCATCGATATATGTATACTTCATTACTGTTGTAATTGTGCATTATTGGGACTCTATTCTCGGCTTGAAGAGTGCAACGGTGTTATTGTTGGACCTAATCAGATATTGGTCAGGTCCACTGGTGGTCCCTGGTGCCAGACCTAATATCAAAGGCATCATACATTGCGTTATAAGAAATTATGAAGGTGCCAATGTTTCAGGAAAACTTGGGCAGCAGACCTAATTGTCAAGCTTTATTGTTTATGATCATTACTGTCTGGATTGTGATAAATTCTATGCGGAGAGCCTGATGATTGTGAATGACCGAGAGTTTGGGGGTAAATGCTATGGATTTGTCACTTTCACTAATCCCAGAGCTGCAGTTAATGAAATCAATGATATGGATGGAAAGGCAATTGGTGGGAGGACTGTAAGAGTGAATGAAGTAAAGAGTAAGTCATCAAGGGCTACATTTACTCGAGAAAATCACTTTAGGGACAGGATCAGAGATAGAGACAGAGACAGATATGAAGACAGAGAGCAACAAAGAGAGCGTGTTAGAGACAGAGTCTGGAAACGGAGCAGCAAAGGGAGAAATCACCTGAGATTTTGGCGAGGGAGGCGGTAGCAGTGCTAGATGCCCTAAGCACATCTCCAAAGCAAAAAGGGAAGCAAAAAAGGGAGCCTTCCATGTACTTTAAGGCAAGAAGGAGCATGTGGATAAAAGCTGGCAGACCCTAGCCACAGTCAAAGGAGAAAATTACAATTGAGGACACCACAGCTAAACAAAAGGAAGAGTCTCCTTCAAAGAGATCCATCATCTATGAATGAGGAAGCTAAAAACCTTCACCTAGAGAGAGCAAATCAAGATGATGAGCTCAAAGACAGTTCTACAGGAAGAAAGAGAACTGTTAGAAGACTGTTTCTATAGGAAGACAGAGAACTGTTTCTACAGGAAGTTTGACAAGAGGGAAGCCAAAGGAGAGAGATTGGTTGCTCAGAGGATGGGCAACTTTTTCAGTAGGGGGGTGATGATGAGCCCCAAAAATGGACAATTATTTGGGCTCATTCAACCTCCTAATTTGACTTAATCCACCATTCTCATTAGCTTATTGCATGTTTATGATTATATTTATGTTAATAGAGTGAATTTGGTTAGTCATTATGCCAACAAGTCTAATGGGTGCTTTGTGTAGCCTTTTTGGTCAACTTGGAGACAAAATTGAAGGTCTTAATGAGCACTTGGCAGCCAAATTCGTGGGAGAACAAGCTAGAGGATTTGTAGGAAGGTGTCCCCTTCATTTATGGGCCCTTACCTCGAATTCTCCACCATCAGCTCGGAGTTCAAGGGCCACCGAATCAATCAACACAAGGGCAGCCAAGCAAGTCAAGTAGGACTGCTGTTAACTACAAGTCTTGGGCAGCCAAGTCCCTAAATTTTAGGAGGACTGTTGGGTCCTAAAATTGTATAAATAAGAAGGCTTAGGGCCTCATTTGGGTTAGCTAGTTGGTAGTCATTTTTGTAGCTAGTGGTTAGTCATTTTGTAGCTGGTAGTTAGTCATATCATAGTCTTCTTGTAGTCATTTTGTAATTCGATTTTTAGGCAATAGATTAGTTTTGCTGTCAGCTCATTTTCAAGTTCTCCTTGTGGACAGTTTTGATGTAACTCTTCATTCCTTGATCAATAAAGATGAATCCAGCGTTGCACCAGCTCTAAATCTCTCTTAGGAGGCTGTAGCTCTTGGGGTTGGGCCCATCTCAAGTGCCCAGTACCTCCTTTGATTATCTTTATGTGTCTTTGCTGCATTCTTAGAATAAAATCTGCTATTTGTATTTAAATCTTGCATTGTTATTTGGATTTCTTTTGATGGTTAAAGTAGCTTCTCATGGTTAGAATAGATTGGTAGGATAATAACAAGAAAAAGGCTACCAAACACCTTGGATCTCACCTCCCCCTCAGTGGAATCATGAGCTGGGACCAACGTGACTTTGCTGCAAACAAAAATGCTGTTTTGCTTTTCCATGCAATTCTTAGTGTTGGAACCCTCTTTTGTAGATGCTAATATTAGTAGTGTTTAAATGCTTCAGTTGATGATTTCTTAGTGGCATAAGTTAGTTCATGCATTTCATTTCGAATAAACTGTTGTTCATTTCCTTTTGTTGTTACTTAGGTCAGAATAGAGTAAAGTAACTAGGTCATAGGTTTTATAAGTGTTTGTGTGTTCAGTTTGAAATAACACTATGCAGGGCACCTTCATCACCTCCTCGTTCATCTGAGCCTCGTCCAGATCAGCTCCTCCATCACCAAGTCTGTTTCCTCATCTCCCATCTGCTCTTTTGCCACGTAACCCTACCTTCTTGCCTTTCCATTGCCTAAACCTTCTTTGATGCAAGCTAGACTTCCACACCCTCTCATCAACTCTATCCATCAGTCCTTGGGTCATTTCAGGCCCCTACCCTGCCTCCCTATCCATTCATGCACCTTACCTCACTCACCCATGCTCCGAAATTGCATTACAGAACATCTTGTAGAAATCCCAGAACATCCTGTAGAAAAACCCTTGCAGACTTCCTGTAGAAGTTCTTGAACACGGTTGCATGGCATCCAGACTTTTTGAAACTCTTAGGAAAGAATTTTAGGGATCCCTTAGACCCTCTCTATAGCATCCCAACCTTTCCCAAAGCATTTCATCCCTTGATCCATCCCTGCACAGTGGAAAACTAGTTAGAAGCACATGCATGGTAATTTCAACAACTTAAGCAAAAATACAAAAAGATGTTTTCTTCAGATAGTGATAACTTAGACACATGCATTTTACCTTCCTAGAAGTAATGGCATCTCTTCTCGTAGTTTGCATTCTCATTTTTGCATCAGTAGGACTAGTTGGTAGAATTAGGGTTTGCCAGGGTTTGCTAGGGTTTGTATTTCTTTTTGGCTTTCAGTTTATTTTTGCAATTAGATTAGCTTCCTTCGAGTTAGCTTTCATCCATCAATTAAAAAGCTTCTTCTAAGAGCTCATAGAAGTTGGCTTGAGCCCCTAGCGGACTTGTGCCAGCTGACCAAGTGACAGTTGCGGCAAGAGCTAGTACTTGTGCATACAGCACCGTCGCTTCCAAGTTTGTTACGAATTACCGGGTTGATAAAATTAAAGAAGGGAGTTCCAGGAGTTGTAGCATTATTGCTACAATATTGGAGCCCACCAGATAGCAATCCTTCAAGAGTTTGATCTGGAATTCGTAAAATCCAAATCAAAGAAAGATCTAGTTTTCACAGAATTATTGTGCAATCTCCCATCGTCGTCCAACGATGAAACATCCGAAGAATCAATCGTGGACGAGAATTTGTTTCGGATATCTACAAGCAATGAGTGGTATGGAGATATAATAATTTATCTCCAAACCCAAAAGTTCAGGCCTAACACCTCTCACTCAGAACAAAAACGTATACGATACCAAGCAAAAGACTACATGATCATCGGTGATACTATTTACCGTCGTGGTATCGATACAGTTCTGAGAAGGTACCTCACCCATGAGGAGGCCGAAAAAGTCTTGAATGAGTGTCATTCAGGCGAGTGTGGGGGGCATCAATCTGGATATGGTACAGCACAGAAAATCTTACGAGCAAGATACTTCTGGCCAACCATGTTCAAAGATTTCATAACCGCAGTCAAAAGTTTCCATGCTTGTCAAATTTTTGATAGCAAAACCAGAAGACCACCCGCACCTTTACAGCCAATAGTTGCTATTGGGCCTTTCGCCAAATGGGGCATCGATTTCATGACATGTAACCCCACCTCGACCGGGGGGCATGGGTATATTATAGTCGTCGTTGACTATTTTACCAAATGGGCCGAGGCGATGACTACATTAGATAACATTGGTGAAACAGCTGCCCTTTTCTTTTTCAATCATGTAGTCGCCAGATTCGGCGTACCACATGCTATAGTTACGGATCATGGATCGCATTTTCGTAATCACATGATGGTTGAATTAGCTGCCAAGCTAGGGCTATCTCACAAAAGCTCTACCCCGTATTATCCGCAAGCCAATGGACAGGTTGAAGCGATCAACAAAGTCCTGAAGCGTATGTTGCAAAGGATGATCGAAGTTCACAAAAGAAGGTGGCACCTAATCCTGTACTCAGCCTTGTGGGCTTACCGAACATCGGTAAGGAATGCGACCGGGTTCACACCTTTCCAACTGGTGTATGGCCTGGAAGCAGTCTTGCCAGTCCAGTGTGAAATCTCGTCTCTTAAACTCGCAATTGATCTCCTCCCCGGAACTTCAAAAGAAGAGACCCGTTTCTTGGAATTAATCCAATTGGATGAAACCCGTCGTGATGCTGCTTTGGCTAACGAAGCCCATAAGAAACGAGTCAAGGTGCAGTTCGACAAAAATGTCAAACCCCGTGTCTTCTCAGAAGGTGACTTGGTCTTGCTTTACGACCAAGAATCCGATAAATTGGGAGCGGGTAAATTTAATTCTTTATGGATGGGCCCCTATATTGTTAAACGAGTGTTAGCAAAAGGAGCCTACAAGTTAATGGATTATGACGGAATTCCACTGGCGCAACCCCGTAATGGGTTGTACCTCAAGCGTTACTATGCTTAAATAGTAACCTGTAAGCTTTTGTTGTATTTTGTTTTCACTAAAGTGTTTGTTTTTGTCAAGTAATCCACATTTTTACATTTATTGCAGATGTCAAACCTTTTGGAGACATGTGTTGGATATGCCGACGGAGCGAGTCGTAGTTCGCGGAACCTGTCCTTCGCAGCCTGGGCCATTTTTGATCCAAGCGGCGAGTTAGTAAGTCTCAGAGGTGTATGTATTGGGCAATCAACGAATAACGTCGCTGAGTATAGCGCGTTGATAGAACTACTCTCCGATGCCATCACCCATGGTATACGACGACTAATCGTTAGGCTAGACTCACAACTCGTAATACTACAACTCAATGGTATATATTACGTCTGCAACCCAGCTATTTATCGCATGTTCCTAAGGGTTAAGATTTTGGAAAGAAAATTTGATTTAATTCAATACCAACATATTTCCAGAAACTTAAACACATTAACCGACTCATTAGCAAACTATGTGTTAGATAGACATTTGCGACATTTATAAAAGGAAACACATCATCAATGTTGTACATATGGATCACATAACTCAACCAGAATAAAACCCCGAAAATCAAAATATATATATCTATATATATATATATATATATATATATATATATATATATATATATATATATATATATAAGTTGTTTATGGTTTACATATAATGTTCTGTAACCAAGACAAAATCGGTCACATGACCCAAAAACTCAAAAAGTGCTAGGGGGCACCCTAGTCTAGTGATGCTCATGATAGCACGTCACGGCCTTTGCGATCATGCGTAAGAGACAAGTCCATCGTCTAGGCACACCAGTAGTATGCCACTACAACTGTAAGGGAAACTCGTCAATCCTCACGTCTGGAATGCCGAGAGTAAGGCTCTCAACCTGCTCCTGCACAACTGTAAGGGTCTCGGCCACATCAAGGTCATGAAGAATAACCCTCCCGGTAGCCTCTCCTGCTGGGGCAGTGGTTGGCGCTCTCGGGCGAACTGTTGGGCGAACAGGACCAACATCTGCATGCACACATGAGTTTGATTAAAGTCTTGATAGAATAAAGCACAAGGACATCATGAATAAAAACGGTAAACAGTGATATGGTCAAAGGTTTTACCAATAGCGCCCCACTACTCGCCGTCCGGCAGTACCAAATTCGGATCACCCCGGAAGTCCATGCCAACATATGGATACTCAAAATAGACCATCTCCTGATGCTCGAACCACTTGAAGAAGGTATCAGAGAAAGAAATCTGAGATTGACCAGCATGCATAGACATGTGATCAACCCATCTCTGTATGCGTGGTTCGGTAGGAGAAGGCAAGTCGAGTGCAATGTACTGTGGCTGCATCAGTGGTATCTTCTCCAAGGCGAAGGCAGTCAAAATAGAACCGAATCCAAAGTTCTTCAACTTCCCGTCCTTTACCTTGGTCAACTGACTTTTCATCTGAAGAAGTACTGCATCACACCAGTTGAATACTTTCGGTTGGAGACACTCCAAGGCATGCTGCATATAAGATCTGTTGGCCACATGAAGAGACGCACTACCGGCCATCCTACCAACAGTATATAGGATAGACCTAAGGGACCTGTCAGCAACCTCACAGATAACGATCTTTCCGTGTTTGCTAGGCTGAGATCCTTCCCTGCAATACTGGCAGACATAGTCTCTGACAGAGTCACTCCCTCAGGCTGAACCTGACAAAGAAACGGGGGCACCCCTCCTCGACAAGCTAGTCAAGAAGTAAATGTCTACTGCGGTCAAGGGGATAGATTTTCCCCTAATCTGGAATAATTGGTTGATAGGATCCCAAGCATTGAGCAAATACTGCAGTAAGGAAATCTGCTGCCTCATGCTAGAGATGTGGAAGAACTTCAGCAAGCCACAGTTCCTCAGCGCGTTCACAGTAACTGGATCATGTAGGGCAATCATGTCCTCTTCTTCATGCTCTCGTTCTCGCCATGTAAGGGTCATTTTGCTCAATGGTCCCTGCAAAACAAACAAGAGAAGGAGTAAGATCTTGATTTTGATGCAAAACAGGCAAAATTTTCATCAAAAACTGTGCAACAAGTTCCTCTTTTTCGCCCAACGCACCTGCAGAAGTGATTCACCTGCGTTGAATGTCAAACTGCCTTCATACTGACTGACATTCAGCGCAGGTTTCGCTAGGCACAGGGTGCGTTGATAGGAAAACGAGCCCATCAAACCCCAGGGGATCAGAAAAATAGGTAAAGAGGCACAGAATGCAAAAAGGAAACCATGAAATGAAAGAGCTCGGGTTTAGCTCCTACCTGGTCCAGACGATGCCAAGAATCGTCCACAGAATCTCCCGAAATCGGCTTGTGAAAATCAAGGGGGAAGAGGCACCTCCAAAGCTCCAACAAACCAAGTTCAAATGAAATGGTAAAATGAGAGGTAAAAACACTTTTTAATTGTTTTTTACGTAGTTCAAAGCAAAATATTAGGGTTTTAATCTCATTTTCAAGCAAATGTTATTCATTTCTAACTAGTTTGATGCAGCAATTGAAGGTACGGTACTATCTTTGAAAAGGGCAAAGCTAGTTATGGTAAAAAATCAAAATTAGACCATGTTATCGAGCAGTTTTATCGCACAGTTCATGCTCGTTAAAAAAAATAAACGCAAGATCGAGTATTTTTAGCACATAGTTCATGCTTGTTAAAAAATAAACATAAGATCGAGCAGTTTTAGCACATAGTTCATGCTCGTTAAAAAATAAACATAAGACTGAGCAGTGTTTTTCTGCGTTTAAGCTCGTTAAAAAATGAACTATCTTCCGGTAAATAACCACCATGAATGTAACATTATCAGCCATTAAAGCCTTGGTCGTGTTTGCACCGTCACCTCCACTTTTCCATTGGCCGATCGTTCACCTCCATATGATTGTTTACCCATTTTGAGGAACAGCTGCGAAGAGTGATTTCACTAGCCATCCTTGTGACACTGCTGTGATTGGAAAATTCCAACCCTTACCTGGAATCAACTGCTAACCTGTTTTATCACTCGTTCCTCAAAAGATGAGTCTTCTTTAAGCTCTTTTCATCTGACTCGTAAAATATGAAAAGATTGCCGAGTTTTGACCTTCCAGCTCGTTAAAGCGACCGGAAGAGCTATCCCTCCTCTAGATTTTAATCTTTTTGGACCTGAGGGATTATTGCACAAAAAGATCGAGCGCTTGTTTTGTTCGGCTCGTTAAAACTATTGAAAATTCATCCCTTCTATATTGTTTTATACTTTTTCGGACTTAATGGATTAGATGACGAAAAAGGACTTTCGGAGTTGACTGTATGTACCTTTTTAGACTCTCTAAAAATTAAAAGGACCGAGTTATCTTTGTCGTTAGACTCGTTAAAAACATTAAATAGCGACAAACTTGTCTTTAGACGAGAACGAGTTTCACTATCGCTAGGCTTGTTAAAACATAGCGATGGGTTTTCCCGAAGGGAAAATTATAGAACAACCATATGTTATCCTCCTCAAGCTTGAAAAAAATAAATAGGTACTAGTCAGCAATGACTGGGGAAAAATTGGGAGAAACTCAAGAAAACTTTGATGGTAGCAAGTTGCTCTTGAGCATGACACTTTTCCTCCGTACCAGAGTTGGGTTGGGTTGTTTCATTCACCGGTCACATCACCATGGTCTCACCATACCATCCAACTTTGGGGTAAATGCTACCAATCCATCACACAATTGTCGCTGATATGTTCAAGAGAAGTCATCCAGAGAAGTCAACCGTGTCCCATCCACTACCATACATTATCCTTCATTCTTTCATGACCGCCACCCTGAACCATATATCATCAGATCGTTTTCACCTCCATCAAAATCATTTTCTCCGTTCCGTGTCACTGATGTGGGATACATTAAGGCCCTCCTTTGACGGATCGCTTCTTTTCGACATCAGCTCATTATCCAAGAAGTTGATCTAGGAACAACCCCTTCAGTACTTTGAAGCTTGCATGCCTCAATGGCAAGTTTCTCACTTCCGGCGACAGGTATACATCAATGACCTTCGACCGAAAGATTTTGCGTGGTGTTAGACACCAAGTCCTTTATTCACACCACGTGAATTGTAGTGCAGTACCTTGAGGGTCATTATCATTATCGGTGATTCCTCTCGCGCTTGTTAACAGTTTACATCATTGACTGGTAATCAAGCAATGTCTTTCCATGTTCGACTTCAGAACATTCCTCACATGGATCGACTTGTACTTAGAGTGAAGATCGGACGAGATTGAAGACCCCGGATCTAGTTTCATCCATCCGGGTTGCGATATATATTCAGGAAAGATAAAGACATTGACATGTACATCATTGCAGCAGATAATCATACTACCAAAAGGATGATGATTTCATCAAAATTATCAGTCTACCATTAGACGATTGTCTATTCTATGTACAGAAAAATGAATTTATAAAGCTAAGCATGGGAATGCCCGCCTCGGCTAGATCATGAAAGCAGTATGAAAAATAATGTATTGTATTGCATCTTATTACAGGTCTCCTCATAGCATTGGAAGAACTTCAGATCCTCCTAATAAAGCATTTCACCCGATAAACGGCCTCATACTTTAGGGGGCAACTGTTATAGACATTTTTGTGCCTTACAGCTATAAGCATGAAATGTCCATAATCCAAGGGATCCAAAGTCCCTAAACATGTTGTTCCTACCCCTAGAGGAACAAGGCTAACAAACCACAGCAATTCACAGAAGTTCTCCACCAGAAACTGCTCAAAAACAAGTCAATTCAGGATCAATTCAGAGGCTCCACTAGTTGCCTGCACTGAAATGCAGAGGTTACACTGGCTAGTTGCATTGCAACGCAGGTGGAAGCACTACCTGGGTGCGCTGAGCGGGAAATGACAAATGGCAGGGTCCTTTGTGCGAGGTGTAAAGACTGTGGAAGCTTCTAGAATCTTCCTCCATGACACTTGCCTTGATGAGTTCGACTAAGCGATGAGTAAGAGGCTCTTAGTCTCCAAGTGGAAGCAAGAACTGACAGAGGGAGAGGACACTAGTCAGATCTCAAGCTGACTCATCCTCTCTCCAAACATCTATATATGGATCTCTCCTCCATGAGATCCAGAGGAGGCTGGAATTTTGTTATTGCAAAGAATTGTTGTTGGTTTGAGATTGGAATCATTGGGTGCTTAATGCTTTGAAGGGAGGTGAAGAAAGGATTTCATTCACTGGGAGGTAGATGTTGGATTGGAACTCTTTTGGTTGTATCTCCTCCTGAACCTTGTTATTCATCAATAAAGCTATCTTGGTTTCTCCTATATACTGATGTATCTTTGATGTATGATTGCATTAGTATGTTTAGTTTATTTCTAATCCTGAACTAGTTATGAATATGAATCTATGTCTTTGTGTAGTGTTCTCTTCTTGTGATCTTGCAGGAACCTGTTGAAGCTGGGCGAGTGAGAAGGCAAGTAGCTGGGAACTCTCAAAGAGAAGAGAAACCAGATCGAGGGACAAACGGAAGACACCGGTTAGTCCATCCATCTCTCTTCATTCTTAATTCATAAAGGAAGAATACTAGAATGGTTGTTTCTGTTTGTTGCTAAGGCACTGTCACACCTTAGGTGGATAGGATCATCCTGCATAGGCATTTTTCCCCACAACAACACCTCAAATAAACCGATCAAGAAGTACATATCCTCAACTGTCAAAGGGATGGATTTACCTTGAATCTGGAACACTTGGTTGGTAGGGTCCCATGCATCGAGAAAATATTGCAACAAATTGATTTGTTGCCTCATGCTGGATATGCGGAAAAATTTGAGTAAGCCATAGTTCTGCAATGCAGTCACCGTACCCAGATCATGTAAAGTAACCATGTCCTCTTCTTCATGCTCATGTTCACACCATGTAATGACCATCTTGATCCAATGAATCTCTAAAAAACAAACAAGAGAAGAATTAGGATCCTGATTCAGGAAAACTTTTCATGAGAAAACAGTGCATAAGCTTTCCTTTTTGTGCCCATCGCACCCCAGCTGTGTACTAGGTGAGATGCATCCTGACTGCCCAATGGCCAGCTTAGTATGCATCGCACCTTTCGATGTATACTAGGTGTGATGAGGAGAGAACAAATTGTTCAAACCCTAGAGGTCCAGAAGAACAAGAAAACATGTGCAGAATCAGAAAAGGAAAGAATGCAATTGAAGAGCTTAGGGTTAGCTCCTACCTTGTCCAGACAGCGCTGAAAATAGTCCACAGAATCTCCCAGAATCAACTAGTGAAAATCGAGGGGGAAAACACCTCCAGAGCTCCAAAAATCCCAAATTTGAATGAAATGGTAAAAATGAGAGGTAAAAACTACTTTTATGTTACTATTCACATAATTCGAGAAAAATATTAGTGTTTAACTCATTTTTCAAGCATGTCTTTACATTTCTAATCATTTTGATGGAGTAATTGAATAGGCAGTACAACCGTCAGAAGAACATAGTGTTAATGGTGAAATCAACATCTCTGACTATTACCACGAGAAGTTTTACATGAAGTTCAAGCTCGTTAAAAAATAAACCTAGCAATGACCAAATGTTCCCCCAAAGTTCAAGCTCATTAAAAAATGAACCCACCTTCGGTAAATAACCATTGCGATCGCATAATTATCAGGTTTTGAACCTTGGTCATGTTCTTACCATCACCTCCACTATTTTTTAGCTGATCATACGCCTCCATTTGATTATTTACCCTTTTGAGGAACAATTGCGACGTGTGATTCTATTAGCTACCTTCTTTACACTACCATGATTGAAAAGTTCCAAACCTTACTTGGAACTCGTTGCTATCCAAAACATCACTCGTTCCTTAAAAAACAAGTCTCCTTTAAGCTCTTTTCATCTGACTCGTAAAATATGAAAAGATTTCTGAGCAATTGGCCTCTCCAGCTCATTAAAGTGATTGGAAGTGCCATCCCTCCTCTAGATTTTAATCTTTTTCGACCTGAGGGATCATTACACAAAAAGATCGAGCGCTTGTCTTGTTCGGCTCGTTAAAACTATCGAAAAGTCATCCCTTTCGTATTATTTTATACTTTTTCAGACTTAAGGGATTATATTACGAAAAAGGAACCACTGGAGTTTCCTTTACGTCTCTTTCTAGACTGTCTAAAATTGAAAAGGAATGAGTTATCTTTGTCATTAAACTCGTTAAAATAATAGCGACAAACTTGTCCATGTAGATAAGAGTGAGTTTCACTGTCACTAGGCTCGTTAAAACATAGCAACAGGTTTGCCCAAAGGGAAAATTATAGAACAAGCATATGTTATCCTCCTCAAGCTTGACAAAAATAAAGAGGTACTGGTCAGCAATGACTGGGGAAAAAGGGAAGAAAACTTGAATAACTTCATTGGTAGCAGGTCACTCTTAAACATGACACTTTCACTCCATCACCATGATTGAGTTGGGTTGGGTTATTCCATTCACCAGTCATATCACCATTGGTTCGTCGTACCATCCATTTTGGGGTTAACGCTACCAATCCATTTCAGTGTCATTGATATGTTGAAGAGAATTCACTCAGAGAATTCACCAACCTAGCTAACGCCCCATCCGCTGCAATACCCTCACCCTCCATTTTTCTTGACCGCCACCCTAAACCTTGTATCATCAGATCATTTTCAACTCCACAAAATCATTTGCTCCATTCTGTGTCATAGATGTGGGATTCATTAAGGCCCTCCTACGACGGGTCACTTATTGTCGACATCAGCTCATTATCCAAGAAGTTGACTTAAGAACAACCCTTTCAGTATTTTGAAGCTTGCATGCCTCAATGGTAAGTTTCTCACTTCCGGCAACAAGTTTACATCAATGGCCTTCGATCGAAGATTTTGCGTGGTGTTCGACATCAACGCATGTATTCACACCACATGAATTGTACTTCAATACCTTGAGGGGTCATTATCATTATCGGTTGTTCCTCTCGCGCCTGTTAACAACTTACATCATTGGCTGGTAATCAGGCGATGCCTTTCCATGTTCTACATCAGAACATCCTTTCACATGGATCAACTTGTACTTCGGGCGAAGATTGAACGAGTTTGAAGACCCCGGATCTAGTTTCATCCATATGGGCTGCGATATATTCATGAAAATAAAGACATCAAATGTACATCACAACTACACAAATAATCACCCAAACAAAGGGATGATGGCTCTACCAGAATCATCAGTTTGCCACAGAGACGATTGTCTGTCTTATGTACATGAAAATGAATTTATAAAGTTGGGAATGGGAATACCCGCCTCAGCTAGATCATGAAAATATTATGAAGATAATGTATTGTATTGTATCTTATTACAGGTCACCTTCCAGTTCGAAAAACCTCAGATCCTCATTATAAAGCATTTCACCTGACATCAGAAGATTTACGACCTCATGCTTTAGGGGGCAACTGTTATAGATATATTTGGGCACTACAACCCCAATCACATATGTCCATAAACCAAGGGCTTCTAAAACCATAAAAGTGTTGTTTCATACCCTAAACAAACAAGGTCAGTTGATTACATCATTTCCCAGAATTTCTCCTTGAAAAACTACTCAGAACTGGTCAAAACTGGACCATACAGACTGCTCCATGCTGAGGGTGCGATGCATCTCACCTATTACACATGGGGGTGTGTTGCATACTAAAAATCCCTTCTATAGTGTGCGATGGGTGAGAGCAGACAAATGGCAGAAGCAGTTTGCTAGGTGGAAACTCAAAGAATCTTCTAGAAACTGCTCATATGACGCTTGCCTCTCTGAATTCACCCAGGGATGAGTAAGAGATCATGAAATCTCCAAGTGGAACCAAGAACTATCAGTGAAATGACACTAATCAAAATCCTAGAAGCTGACTCACTCCCCTGCAAACATCTATATATGGATCCCTCATCCTAGAGATCCAGAGGCTGGAATTTTGTAATTTGCAAGGAAGTGCTATTGGTTTCTCTTTGAAGACATTGTTGGGTGATCTTGCTTTGTATGAGGTGAAGAGGACTTTCATGCTGGGAGGATGATGCTGGATCAGACAACTTGGTTGTAATCCTCTCTTCTACTACTTCTATCAATAAAGCTATTTGAGTTTTCCTCCATATGCTTGTATATCTCCGAATCTTGTATTTGTATATGCATTTATATGGTTAATATACATTTGATCATACATTGTTTATGGTTATAGATCGCTATGATTTGATGGTATTTTACTGCTTTGACTCTATAGGTGTTCTTTGAAGCGGGACAAGTGAGAAAGGAGTGGCAAAATCTTTGTTAAAGGGGGGAGGAAACAAGAAAGGAGGCTAGCGAAAGACTGAGGTTGGTACTCTCTGCTTCTCTCTCATCTATCTCTCATAAAGGAAAATACAAGTAACTTTAGTTTGTTTGTTTCTAAGATAGCTACCCATCTTAGTGGGACTAGCAGCTCTGAATGGACACTAGTTTTCTTGATAACAATCAGGACTCCATCAATTCCTTTATTACATGCATATGTACAAAACAAAAACTCCCTATCAATATGTACAATCTTCAAGACCGAAGCATTGGTAAGCAATTGGTTCAACTACTCAAAATTATTTGCACACTCAGCAGTCCATATAACTTCTTCCCTTTCCTGTGCAAAGATATGATTGGATAGCCAATCTTGGAAAAGTTCCTAATGAATCTCCTATAATAACCTGTTAGTCCCATGAATGATCTTACGTCATTCACATTCTTCGGACTTGGCCACTGTATGATAGCCTTAACCTTTTATGGGTCCATTGCTACCCCTTCCTTGGAAACAACATGTCATATATAATGGATCTGAGTCTGAAAGAAATTGCACTTACTAAGCTTGACATACAATTGATGCTCTCTCAATAATATCAACACTACTGCTAGGTTCTTTGCATTCTCTTCCTCATTCTTCTAATATACCAATATATCATTAACAAATACTATCACAAACTTACCCGGATAAGGGTGCAACATATTGTTCATCAAAAACATGAAGGTGGTTGGAGCATTAATAAGACCAAAAGGAACCACTACAAACTCATAGTGCCCATACCTTATATGAAATGCAATCTTGTAGATGTTTTCTTCTTTGATTCGCACATGATGATGTCTTGATCGCAGATCAATCATTGAAAGTAATTTTTTTCCCTTCATCTAATCGAACAAATCATCAATCTGAGGCAATGGTTACTTGTTCTTGATAGTCACTTTGTTCAACTACCTCTAATCAATGCACAATCTGAGAGTACCATCCTTCTTCTTTACAAACAACATTGTTGCACCCCAAGGTGACAAACTTGGCCTTATGTATCCCTTTTCAAGCATATATTTAAGCTGCAACTTTAATTCCACCAACTCTAGAGTGCTCATCCTGTATGGTGCCTTAGATGTTAGTTATGCTCCTGGTACCAACTCAATAGAGAAATCCACCTCTCTATGAGGAGGAAAATATAGAATATCTGTAGGAAACACATTCTAGAACTAGTACAAAATAAGAGACTTCCTCGAGACTTCATCATCCTCAACATCCTTCCATTTGACACTGGAAACACGAACTGAAAACAATACATAACCTTTCCTGTAGTTGCACTTAACTTGCATAGTTATAACCATTCTCACTGATGTGGGGTTCTTATTTTCCTACAATATTCTCTTTTCTCCATCATCATCTAGGCACTCAATGGGCTTCTCATAACAATCTACCTTGGTCCTATGAATAAACAACCAATCCTTGCCCAAAATAATTTTATATGAACCCAAAGGAAACACACTTAGATGTGTTATTGTAGGCATTCCATTAAGCTCAAATTCGCATGATTTCACCCAATAATGAACTCTTCTCTTGATCCCTATAGCCAACTATACTAACCAATATTATGCATGCACTTATTTATTCAAATGACATTGATCCACCAAATCAGGACTAACATAGGTATAATTAGATCCAAGATATCTCAAAATGGAAACAACTTGATCACAAAGCTTAATTTCCATATCAATAATAGATGTCTAGTGGTATTCCTTCTTGTTATCAATTTTTACATAGATCCAAGTAATTCTCTGACCGACATCCCCAACTTGCTGCACCTCTTGAGCAATGTAAATGTACGGCCTGACACCTTGGTACAATGGAAAATCCTTCTTACAATGGTCTTTACTACAAATCCAATACTTTAATGGTTCCCTTCCATTTCCTTTCTTATTCTTTTATCCACGCTAATACCCATGTACTTTCTCAGTTGCATTAAACTTCTTATGAGGGGCTGAATTTTCCTTCTGACCTACTTCATGAGATCTTCCTCACTTCATAGGCCATTTTCCTTTAGTCTTCTCATTACCTTTCTATTCACACTTAAGCTCAAGCTATCACTTTGACTGCTCATAACAATGCTTTAACTTCTTGTTGGCTTCCACAAATAAAAGAGGCTCATCAAAATCAATATGATCTTTAAATGACAATGTAAAACAACCAATGAACCTTTGGATCTTTTGTTTATCATCCTTGAGGTAGGGCATGTACCTCAATAGCTCTAGAAATTTGGTTGTGTACTCTTTGTTGGGAAAATTATATGTGTTATAATTCTAACATTTAATTATCGATCCGGGACTCGTAAGCTTCAAGGAACAAGCAAAAGTAATGCAAGATCAGAGCGTCTAACCTAAACTAACATCATGAAATCTGAAATATATTCCTAAATTAAGTATGGAATTTCTATTCCTAGTTTGAAACTAATCTATTGATAAAAACATGCTCAAACAAAGGAATAACTCTAATCAAATGATGAACTAATTAAAACTTACTGAGAACTAATGAGTGATCTATTTAAATGAGTTCTATTTGATTCAAAACAACTCAACATGTAAAAGCCTAAAGCTAATTTCTCACACAATGCAATTTATTAACAAACTGTCTTTAATTCCATAAACTGCAAAATCAACAAATGATTAACTATGATAATTACTCTATTCAACTTAAGAAATCATGACAAGCTTAATTTAAATAACACAACTCATACTTCTAAACTAAATTCTACCAACCAACTAAAAAAAAGAAATTCTCAGTACAAAACATGGCTACATGAATCATGAGTACAAAATGCGACATGAGTACAGAATGCAGCCTGAGTACAACATGTTTCCTTAGTACAAAACACGACCTGAGTAAAGAATGCAGCTTGAGTACAGAGTGTTTCCTTAGTACAGAACACGGCCTGAGTAAAGAATGTGACCTGAGTATGAAATGAAACTATGTGCGTACTCCATAGCTTGCAAAAAGAAATCAATAGAAATGCACTCGCTACCCTCTACTCATATTGCTACCCTATACTCAAATCTACAAAATAGAAATAAATCTAGGATACAAAATGAAGTGATGGAATTCTAAAAACTATTTAGAAAGCATCTTGGAAATTAAATGTAAATCTATTGACTCATGCAAAGCACACTTCCTACATAACACTATTCCTGATATCACACCATAAATCAAAAAGAAATTACATAATCTACAATGCAGAAATAAATTGCAGAAATAATTTGACAAAGAAGTTAAATCTACTTCAAACCATTTGTAAGAAATAAAATATAAAAAAGGAAATAAACACACTTACATAAACTATATTAACCCTGCAAACATGATGGTTTCAGGTGACCTTTCCCGTCCATGTGTTTCAGGTCTAACCTAAATTCATAAAATGGGCACCAAAGCTACAAAAATTTCCTCTCCTACATAAATCCTCTATGTGTAACCTATAACTCCCTCTCTAGTACTAAGTGACTAAAAAATATACTATGCTTTTACAGTTCGAGATCCCAAACTCAAGAATTTGATCTTAGCCATATGCCAACAAAATTACAAAAACAAATTTCAATTGATTTTTTTGGAATTTGGTTATGTCAAATTTGTCTTGGGCAATCTCATGATCAGATCTAGAATATCTGATTATAGCTCCATATAGATTTAAAAATAAATGAATAAGTCTTCAACCAAAATTATCCAAAACCATGGTTGATCCGAAACCGTTAAACCCAGAATTTCTGTACTTATCCTGAAAAATTTGTACTTGATTTTTTACTTAAGATTCCGATGACCATAACTTCTTCATGGTGACGAATTTTGACAAACAGTTTATGAGTTACCTGAGTGAGGATACATTGAACAAACCCCATGTCTGAGAATCTCTATATTAATATACATTTGATCACAAAATGAGATTTTAATCTACAGGAATTATGCACTTAAGCTGTAGCAAGATTGAATTATAAAGAATTTCAGCAATGGATCCTGTAGTAAATGAACTTGGAAAAAAAAAATCATTAGAAAATCATAGCAAAGTCATCTCTAATAATTGAAAATTAGCAAAAAAGAATGATAATCAACCACAAAGTGTAAGATATGAATTGGCAGAAAGTTGTGGAATTATGGTATGAAATGAGTTAAAAGTATAGGAATTTAGGTTATGAATAGTGGTATTGTACGGTGGAAAAAATGGGCATATTTGAGGCCCAACATCCCCCCATTTCTATGGATTTTCATGTCCTAATGCAAACAAATCCCTTGCTCATTTACATATACTTGACATTGATTTGTAAATGTTAGTTCTTTGTGGAACAACATTGCTTAAATATTTAGAGCTGTTGGTTCTTGTGGAGCAACATTACTTAAATATTTGGAGGTGTTGGTTCTTGTGGAGAAACACTCTTCACATTAACATATCGTACTATTTTATAAAGCAATACAAATTGAGGACAAGAAAGGGATGGATGAGGAAGAGATGATGGATGAAATGGGGTGGTGATGGATATGGTAAGTATGTGAATGGGTGCTTGCATACTCTGTCATCACGAGGACAATTCTTATAGGTGGTTTTCCTTTATCATTTCATGACGGTAATGAATTCATCCTCTGAATAGAATGCTAGGAGAAGATACTATAAGGATTTTAACATGGTCTTATAATCAGAGTATGAGTATTTTTATTATGAGTAGTGAATGGAAGGAAGAAGGACAATTATTTATGAAAGATGAAATGCATGGAATGAGAAGTGGTTAATCATTAAGTTTCTTAAACCTTCTAATGAATTAGAGAATCTTAAGCCAAATTTTACCTCAAGTTTTACCTTTATTGTTGATGTACTTGGTGTTGCAAGATGAAGTGGACGATGGAATGGCTAGACCTGATTTGACTGTTGATCTGGTCTGCTGAAGAAGGATGAACTAAAGGTCCCCTTATACCCCATGCCTGAAGATTTGTATGTCCGCAAACAACCGAGGAAAGGTGATTGTTGCAGCAAATGAATGGTCAGGTTGTTATATGTTAGCCTTAAATGAAATAAATATACTGCTGCAAATGAAAATGGAAATATCAATACAATAATCCAAATTGCTGCAAATTTGTGTTGAGATCACAAAATCATATAGTCTTCAACCATTATAGACCCATGTGCAATCTTGCATATGTGAATAAATGGTGTCGATGTCAAACATAAGCAAGAATCATTGGATTAACGACCATTGAGGAGGTCGTTAACCAATGTGATATATCCCACCTTTGATGTTAATGGGAACCAAGGCACTAGGTACATTCTAGTAGCCATGAATGGATTTGTCAAAGTCGAATGAACTGTAGAAATCATCCACCAAAAAACATTGATGTATTTCCTTAGTAGATGACAAGGACACCTGCCATTAAGGCATGCAGGTTCCCAGGTAACTAATCTAATGCTAACCTTGATCCCATATAATATCTTGATTTCGATGGGACAAGGCTTGTTGGTAGGTGGAATTTAACGGATCCCACATCAACCAACTCGAATATAAACATAATGAATTAAAAAATACATTATTTGAAGAACTCAAACAAATTTACAAACTTTATTGGGAACCTTGCCCGCCAGTTACCTCGTTTTCACGCAAATTCCCTGTCCAGTTGTGCCACACAAGCTGGTTTTCACAAAAGGACTTATTTTTCTCTTTACTATTTTGATTTATTAATGACTAACTTTCCTACTATACTAGAGAAGAGATATCCTCTTTCAAGTGAAAGAGTACTTCCAATGAATCCATGTGCAGATCAAGTACAAAGATATATTCATGCCCAAATTTAACATATAAACTTTAGAAGGTACATGAGCATGAAAAATCAGTAGTTTTGAAAGATGTGATACAAAGAGTATTTGAAGATGAGAGTGGTACTTTGACTAGATTGTGATCTGCAACCAATTTTCGATGTAATCCTGATGGAATTAGCCCATTTCTTCATTTGGAACACTCTGAAAGTCCTCCTCAGTCATGCGAGGAAAACTTGGATAATTAGTCTTAGGAATGCATACAAGTCTCGTTGTTGGGCATGGTGAAACTTCTTCAATCTGAGGTTCATCTAGATGCTCTCTATTGGATTTGGTACATGATTTCTCGATCTCCTTAGTAGTTAGGAAAGAGGAATCAAGGGATACTTCCAAATCCTTTTCTAGTTATGGAGAGATAGATAATTTCCTTAATGTGGTCAAGATGAACTCTTCCTAAGAGGTAGATATCCAAAATACTGCTAGGATTTTAGAAAGTACTTCGAGGGACATTCAAGCTCCCAATCATTCTTTAAATTTCTCCTGATGGTTGATGATCCTTGTCTCGCAATATGGATTAGTACCTGGGGGTTCTTATAGCACCCCAAAAATGTTTTATCTTTAAAGAGCTTGAAATTTTAATCTAAATGAAATAAAACTACTAATTGCAATAAAACTCACCAAACTTTAACTCCTCTCTTACTTGGACAACCAAACTTTGGAGAAACCCCACTATAGTGGATGTGTGGCTCTTCATTCATGTCTTACCATACACTCTCCACCCTTGATTGTCTTGTAAAATCTGCACCACACAACAACTACACTCCAATCCCTTTAGCACCTCCATGGAAATAGTGCCAAAAATGTTGGGGAAATTATGTGTTATAATTCCAACATTAAATTATCAATTTGGGACTCGTAAGCTTCGAGGCAAACATGCAGGTAATGCAGGATCAAAGCATCTAACCTAAACTAACATCATGAAATCTGAAATCTATTCCTAAATTAAGTATGGAATTTCTATTCCTAGTTTGAAACTAATATATTGATAAAAACATTCTTATATATATATATATATATATATATATATATATATATATATATCTATCTATCTATATATATATATATATCTATATATATATATATATATATATAGAGAGAGAGAGAGAGAGAGAGAGAGAGAGAGAGAGAGAGAGAGATCCATCTTATCTAGTTTTTCAAAATGGATGGATTCAAACAACACAACCCTAGACACCATTCGATTTCCATTGTTTAAGCAAAATCGTGAAGCTTCTAAATCATCTTTGTTGGTTGAAATACTCCCCTACTAATAATATTCCCCCACAAACATACTCTAATCATCCATCCAAGACCACCTTATACAATCTTTCTACTTCTTTGAACATTGGAGGTTGCCAAACTGACTTCTCAAAATTATTAAATCAATGGAATTAGTGAATCTTATTAATTTACGAGTGTGGATTCTCAAATTTCTCATCCCTCCATGTACCATCTATCAATATCATTTCATTTCACTGGTTGATTACTTGAAGGAGCTTCAACATTGTAATATGTATTTTTGTTATTTCTTCATATTTTTCAATGAAACATTCGTCATCATATTTTTTTGAACATCTAAAACACATGTTGTTGCAGATCCGTGTCCGATTTCCTAAGAGGATATTCATCTTGAACTCGATCTGGTTGGTTGTGACATTCTATGACATTTGAATGGGAGGAGGGAACAACAAGATGTCTACGTCGAACCTCAACGACATTTATGGGAAGAAAGAGATGAAGCCAAAACCTAAGCCTACTACCCTGACAATAAATGGAAACAGTGGTGGAAACAATCCCCAGGGGTATATGCTAGTTCTCTCACGATAGAAGCAGTCATCCATTGTAGCCAAACATGATGAAGGAAAACCCATCTCCACCCCCTCCCCATTGAAAAAGGAGAGTGTGGATAATTGATGGGAAATCAATCCATTTGTAGTATCTAAGGAGGGTCATTATAGTGAGAAGAAGGCAGAGGAGCATGTGCATGCAAATAGCACAAATTCCAAATGTGAAACATTTAGTTGGTCCAAACCTGACTTCTTGTCCAATTATCTTTCCATCCCTCATCATGTTTTTGCAAACATTGAGGGCGAATTATGAGGTGTTTCGACTAATATTTGTCCCCGCGGGCCATCACCGCTACAGGAAGCTCAGAATTGGTATGATGGCTAGCGATCTTCGACACTCCCATTATATCAATAGAATAGAGAGAGGTATTTTGGCAATGGTCACAATAATAACATGAATAATCATCATCATGGTGGGAACAAGAATGTGAATTTGAGGGGAGATTATCTCATCAAGGGAGACAACGGGGTCATGGAGGAGAAGAGTGGTGGTGGGCAATGGAGGGAACAATGTTATGGAATGAAGAAGAATGTTTTTCACTGTTAACCTTATAGTTTTTTCTCTTCATTCATTTAAAAATTATAGATAGTATTTTGAGAAAGTTAGACATACTTAATATTGTAACAGTTTGGTTTTGTATGAGGAGACTCCATATTTAGAAATCATAAGGATATGTTGATTTTTCTTTTAATTAGATTTAGAAATGATATGCATATATTGTATAAGGGTAGTCCTAAATAATATGGCCTCTTTATATGTATATATTATTGTATAAAGAGATTAACTAGTTGGTAAATTTTGATAAATATAAATAATTTTATCATATTATACATTTTACATTGTCAATTATAAAAAGTAATTGAATTTTAATTTTAATTAAATTTCTATAGCCATATAAATTAAATAGCTAGGTCTATGGCCATAAATACATAATAAATATTAAAAAAAAAAAAATTAAAAAAAAAAAAAATTACTTTTAATATAGTTTTAAATTTATTAATAAAATTAAAATTTTTTAATTTAGGCCAAATTAATTTAAGTGAATTTATTTTAATTAAAAAAAAAAATTAATAAGAATTTAAGTTTATTAATTAAATTAAAGTTAAAAATTAATTAATGTATTAATATAGTTTTAAATTTATTAATTAAACTATATTTAAAATTAATTTAATTAACTAATTAATTAATTAATTTATTAAATTGATTTTATTTAGTTTAAATTAATTTTATTTTTAATATTAGGTCAAATTAATCTAGTTAAAAAATTTACTTTTATTATAGGTTTAAAATCATTAATTAAATTAAAATTTAAAATCAAAATTAAAAATTTTATTTAAACCATTTATTAATAATTTGATGAAATTCAAGCCGACCTCTCCAAACCTAGGTTATCTATCCATCCTTCTATTAATAGGCTCTCATTTTCTTGACTCTCTCTTTCTCAAAATGCAGATCTCATTACCCTGATGATGGACTCACCTAGCTAGTCCGAAACGTTGGTTTCAAAATTTCTCACAGGTCTTTCCATTAATACTCTTCCAGCCTGTATGGAATCTCTCTTCAACACCATTAAGTCCCACCATGGAAGGGACATGCATAACAATGCTCTTAGTTTTGAGAAAATGAGAATGTCAAGAGCCAGAATCCTATCCAATCTCATATTTCTAAAGCAATGCAGAGATGAAAACCTCACCCCTAAGTTCGCTAAATGCAGATTTAAAATTAATTTAATTAATTAATTAAATTGATTTTATGTTAAATTTAGTTTAAATTAATTTTATTTTTAGTTAGGTCAAATTAATCTATTTAAAAAAAATAAAAAATAAAAAATAAAATAAATAAATAAATAAAATAATTATTTTTTACTTTTAATATAGTTTTAAATTTATTAATAAAATTAATCCAATTAACCTAAATTTAAAAATTAATTAATTAATATAGTTTTAAATTTATTAATTAAACCAAATTTAAAATTAATTTAATCAATCAATTAATTAATTAAATTGATTTTATGTTAAATTTAGTTTAAATTAATTTTATTTTGAGTTAGGTCAAATTAATCTATTTAAAAAAAAAAAATACTTTTAATATAGTTTTAAATTTATTAATAAAATTAAAAAATTTTAATTTAGGCCAAATTAATTTAAGTGAATTTATTTTAATTAAAAGAAAAAAAATAATAATAAGAATTTAAGTTTATTAATTAAACTAAAGTTAAAAATTAATTAATTAATTAATTAATGAATTAATATAGTTTTAAATTTATTAATTAAACTATATGTAAAATTAATTTAATTAATTAATTAATTTATTTATTAAATTGATTTTATTTAGTTTAAATTAATTTTATTTGTAATATTAGGTCAAATTAATCTAGTTAAAAAAAAAAATTACTTTTATTATAGGTTTAAAATCATTAATTAAATTAAAATTAAAAATCAAAATAAAAATTTTTATTTAAACCATTTATTAATAATTTGATGAAATTCAAGCCGACCTCTCCAAACCTAGGTTATCTATCGATCCTTCTATGAATAGGCTCTCATTTTCTTGACTCTCTCTTTCTCAAAATGCAAATCTCATTACCCTGATGATGGACTCACCTAGCTAGTCCGAAACGTTAGTTTCAAAATTGCTCACAGGTCTTTCCATTAATTAAATACTTAACCTATAAGACATATCACATTGTCTAAATTAAAAAAATCATAAAAATTAACGAAATTGTAATTTTATTTTAAATTATTATTATTAAAAATAATAAAAAGAATTAATATATTGGTTAAACATATATACATTTTTTTTTTAGTAAACAACATTGTCATTATATTTCCATGAAATTACATAGAGTACATGCATAGAGTGACATGTGCAAACAGAGTCTGAGATGAAAAAACCATACTAGCTAGGTGTATACTTAGTAGAAACCATTTTTCCTTGAGAGGGAAAGTAGACGATTCTCCTGATAGAGGTGAGGATAGTGTTTAATTTCTAAATACATTGACAAAAACTTTCATAACAGAGGTAACAAAAGATCATATGAAAAATAGTGAGAAAGAAATAACAGTGAAAGTATTTCTTGGAACCTATTAATGTGTCTGATCAGTCTAGGCAAGGTGTTGGAAGGGGTCTTCATCACCTTCTATGAGCCAAGGAAGTTTTTCCCACTCAATGAACACACCATACATGCTTCTGATGGGCTTCTATTGCAAAGATTATTTTGTTTGAGCATAGTAGCCATGACAACAACCTTGTTAGTTGTTATTTGAACTTTGTCCATCCTGGTAGAAGTTTGAGCTTGCTGCCCAAGGCCATATGGTTCCTTTTATTTTGAATTATGAGGCATTGGGACCTTAGGGCTAGGAGGTTTGAATCCTCAAGATATTGAGTCTAAATTGTTTGACTGTCTCAACCAATTAGATGAGGGTAGAGGTGGTGAATGATGATAATTAAGCTTACCTTGATTGTTGATGCATTGTACCACCACATAATTAGTAAAAATACAAACTCCTTCAGTAGCAAGTAATCTCATCATATCTTCAAAGATTGAACAATGGAAAAGAAATTTTAATCATAAATATAGTACTTATCCCTTCCAACTTCTCGATAAAGAATGCAATTGGCTTTCGTTCTTGACTCAAAATTGCTCCAATCATTGAAATTTGTCCTTTTGTAGCATATTCCACCAAAATTAAACATGCCCCTTAAACGTTTTCATGTTAATTAAAATAAGATTGGGGTCCTGAAAATTCTCATAATCAAAGTATATTTTAAGCTCATCCTATCCAATCAATGAGAGTCTTAGCCTTCATACTATCATCATAACATGAAACTTCCACCTTTGCGATAGCTCTTTCTTTCAGAAATGATATCAAACATATTGTTTTTCTTAGTTCCTTATAATTTCTCTCTTCTTCAATCTCATATTCCAACTATACATTTTCTTTAACATCCTCAAGTATTCTATTTCAAGGGTTTTCTATTTTTCTTCTCAATTCCTCCAACTCTTAGCTCCTTGCACTTCCCCGTGATGATCCTTCCCTATGTTCTGTCCTTATAAAATAATGTCTATTTTTCCTTAACCTAACTAACATTCATGGGCCTTATGCAGGCTTGGTTTCTCACAACTTTCCTTCCAAAAATTTTGTTAAACGACCCCTCTTACTTCTATCCACAACCATGCACTACAAAAGCACAAACAAGAAATTGCTCTGGAGAGTTTAAATGATTTATGAGACCAATTAATAGAGTAACCCTAAATAATGTACACTATCAACTATAGGAACTTAGTGTCTATCTACAATGTTCACAAATACTTGTATTCTAGCATCAACAAAATTTAGAAACTAACCAATGCATTAAGGAATTGAGAGATTAGGAAATAAGATAAGATACACCAACATAATTTTTTGATTTCTTATTTATACACACATCAATTTATTTTTACATTCTATGTAAATTCCTTTTATGTGTTATGACTCATTGTGTAAACCATGTACTTCACCACTAGATGCACCTAACCATTCGTCTTCCCTCTATTACTCAATTCCTTTCAAGCTTTACAAGCTATTCTACTATTTCTTTTCCAGATCTCACCATCTTTCTTCCTATGTCCATTCCTTTCTCTTAAATGACATTTGGGACATTAAACAGTAAAATGGTTCAATTTCCTCATTCGTTCCTTATATGATCATTATTTCCTCACACTGTCCATTCCTTTCTCCTAAACAATGGCTGAGAAAATAAACAACAATAGTAGTTTAACTCCCTCATGGGTTTCCTCACATAGGTTGTCAACCAATTTTCCACAAAGTACCATAAGACATGCATAATTGTAGTACGGCATTATCCATAGTTTTGTAGCAAAGTTGCAACACTATAAAAAAAATCATGGACTCATAACATTTTCACAACGAGTCATAACATTGTCACACCAAGGTGAAGCCACAACATTGGTGGAGTCACACCAAGGTGGAGTTTTGGTATTGTCACAACAAAGCATAATCACCTCACTATCATAACAAGGAAGAGTCACAACATACCCATATAAATGGTGGAGTAACAATACTATCACAATAATGGTGGAGTTGCAACAAGGTAAGGTTAGATCACCATCACAATAATGGAAAAGTCACAACATTGTAACAACAAAGTAGAGTCACAAACACTCTAATTTTATCCCCTGAAATATTAACTAAAATTGATTGATGTGGATTGGATTAGGACAAATATTCTCTTGCATCACCACTTGGGGTTATAACAACCCCATATTGTACAATAGGATTATTGTAACTACTATGTCATAATTAGCTGTAGTGACATTTAAATGTTATTATGTTGATGGAATAAATCGAATGATTTAAACATGATGCATACACAAATAGTTTCCTTGATAATTAAAAACTTTTGAGTAACTCATTGGAAATGTGAGAACCAATATAGACTATGATACTATGAGTGGGAACTAGTGAGGGGGTTTTAGGAAATTAGTCATGCTTGTTATTGCCAAAAAATCCTCACCTAATTATCTATGAAAAAATTCGAACTTGAAAATTTATTACCTTATTTTCCCCATGGGCCCATCATTCATTTAATGAAGTAATGGGTAGCTAAAACAATTTCGTGCCATATTTATGCACGCTTAGTGGTGGTTGTGGATTACTCTAAGACTTCCTTAGGCAGCATGGGAAACTACATGTATCAAAATTTGAGGGTTAACCCACAAATGGTGTGGGAAAATGGGGAAAAAATGTAAATCACACATCCATGGGTTCGTAGAGACCATACCCGATGAGATCAGTGACAAGTGGGTGCTTGGAGTGGTGATTATGTGAGTAGATGTATCCACCCTTCCCACATTTACCCGCGTTCATCGGGCTTCCAGGGTAAACATGAGCTGAGGGCTACTACAACATGACTCAACTCCCTAAATATAGTTAAGGAAGCATAATCGACAATCTAAAACTTTACTGACTTCCCTCAGGTGCTACAGGACCCCCGGGAGCTAAACAACCACTCCAAGTGCCTCAATCCAGAGTTAAATTTCCTTTCTTTGTGATTTAGAGCCCTAGTCACTCTAATGATAGGGCAAGCCAATGAGTGTAACCCTCCAGTCACTCTGATGACCCTGCCTCCCAGCGATTGCAATCTAGATTCCCCAGTTCTGAGCCCGTGACCCCAAAATTTGAGCCACCTTTTTAGGGCCTCACTCCCAACCACTTCCCATAACTTAATGAGACTTTCATAAATGATAAACCAACATAGATCCATCTTAAGTACGGATCTAACATGAGATGAGAGGGATCTAATTTCTTCACATGCAAAATTATTTAGGGTGCAAAATAGAATCTGTTAATTTTCATTATTTAAATTGTATTTTTGAATGCTAAATATAGTATATATAGGACCAAATAAACTTGTTAACCATAATAACGTATTTTTTTCATGATATATACATAGTTTTTTTTAAATGATATATAATATATATGTAATTGAAACTAAAATAGTTTACATAACATATACATCCAAACATTTTATCACACAAATTAAAATCGTTTTCTTATTATTAATTTATTTTTAAGTATATGTCAATATTAATTCCTATTAAAAT
This sequence comes from Pinus tabuliformis, assembly GCA_031772625.1. NCBI lineage: Eukaryota > Viridiplantae > Streptophyta > Pinopsida > Pinales > Pinaceae > Pinus > Pinus tabuliformis. The sequence continues at coordinate 775,296,107 of CM062804.1, read as the reverse complement.
ATTTTATTGATAATTCATTTTGAATATTTTTCATATACCACATTAAGACATTTTAGATAATATAGATCTTCAAATAGTTTATTTAAATATGTTTTTGAAATATTTTTGAAAAGTACACGATTTAAGCATCTTACACATTTTTTTTTACTTCTAATTAGTTTAGAGAATATTCATTTTTTATTATTATAGTTGTTATTATTTTTCTATTTAGAACGTAATTTTTACTTTTTTATTTTTATTTTAAAGCGTGATAGATAGACGTACATACTTACACATCTCCACATATTGGGTTGTAGACTAAGCCTCTCAGCTCAATGACACTAGTAAAAATCCATTTACACAAAAATTAGACAAGAAATTGACCTAACTAGGCCTAACTAGGATAAACATTCCATCAAACACATTGTGAACATATAATATACAAGTTATAAATGCATATCTAAGCATAAGGGTCTCATACTTATCTGATAATCATCAAGAATGTCTAATTCCCTTGTATAATAGAAACAATAACATCTATTAGGTCACGCATTCAATAACCATTCATTTACCAATCAAAACATGATAAGATCCATAACTAGAATTTTCCATGAAACCATGCTTATAACCAACATATAACTAGAATAATAACAATGATATAAAAACCATTATAGCCACATAATAACAAATATAACTACTCATGAAATACAGGAGGAAAGATCTCTTATTAACATATGCAAAAGTCAACCAAGTCAGGGACTTCCGCGTACCGCCCAACAATATATTGGGCTGAACCAAATGTTTCTTTCAACCAATCACACCCTTGCCATATTATAATCATGAATGTGGGACTAATAAAAAAACAAACAGGGCTTCCTTGAGCTTTATCGCAATCCCACCAAAACTATTCAAGGATTTCCTAGGCCTGAAACCTTCACCTATACAACCAGGATTTACCACAATCCCACCATTTTTGGTCACGGGATTCCTAGGCCTAAACAAAAAACATACACTACCATGATTTACCACAATCCCACCAAAATCGGTCAAGGGATCACTAGGCCCTAAACAAGATTAAATGACTCAAGATTTCTTCACCAATACCTTGAGGAAGTTTTCCATCTCCACCCTCAAGCTTTACTATAATCGCAACATTATCGGTCAAGGGATTCCTATGCCCTTGAGAATTTTCTTGATACCATCTCATCTTGTTCCAAAATCATTTGGAAATCCAAAGCTTAACCACATGAAAGAACCCCATCACACCATGGTCATATGGAAATGGCAAGGAAAATTTGAAACCACTTTCACACCTAGAAAAACCCATGCCAATGAAAACAAGAGAACCAAATACAGACATACATGCCAAAACTAGCAAGGAAATCATACATGCAACTCGATACCTACAAGTGGTCCCACTATAACCACTTGATCAAACTCTTCCTTTCTTGATCTTTGCTTCCCTTTGTTTTCTTGTCCTTCCTTTACCTTTCTTTCTCAATGCTATATTTCTCCAAGAATACTCTAAGTGTGCAAGAGTGATAGAGAGAGAGAATAGAGAGAGAGCGTTATAAATGAACTGAAAAAAGTTGTGAACTAGTCCTCAGAAACCTTTTTATTATTGAGGCCTCTATTTTCTTCAATTTCCTCTAATTTTCCTTCAACTTCCTCCTCACATGAAACCTGTGACCTATCTCCTTGCTTTTCTCCTATTTTCCATTATTTTTGTAAATAAAGTGTCAATTAATGCCTCTTTGCATTTTCAAAGCCTTTGTCATTACCTTTTCCAATTTCCTTATCCATAATAAACCAAATGAAGTGCCACTAGGATGTTTTACCCAACATTCAACTTGGAATACATGTCCCATAACCTTGGTCTTATTTTTCCTTTATTAACTTTATTACATGAACTTTTAACCCGAGGTTATTACATACCCCTCCCCCTTAGGGGAACGTTGTCCTTGATTTTCTATGACATCTAAAACTAGCAAGACCGTTGAAAAGAAAAACATACTACCCATGGAGCTTTATAACTTAGCTCAATGTAGTATTTATAATGATCAACCTACTGAAAAGAAAAACCAACATGACAACCATACTTCTTATTGGAGCTTTATAACACAAATCATTGTGGTATTTACAATAAAAACCATACATACATATGTACATGTGTCAAAACTCATTTTCCTCAATTAGAAAACAATGAAGGATACAATTAGTAATCTCCCATGTAGCTTCATTAGGCCCAAAGTGCTTCCACTACACTTTAACTTGATTGATTGCTTAGTTCTAGAGCATGAGTTGTTTCCACTACAAAATGCATTGAGGTTCAAGCTGGAATTATCCTTTTAGCTCCACCTGAAATACAAACCAATCAATGACACAATAAAAATGTTCCACGTATATTTTAAGCAATGAAACATGGAAAAGGTCATTGGACTTTCAGTGTCAGAGGCAGTGCAAGTCTGTAGGCCATTATTCCAATCCTCTCAATGATCTCGAAAGGCTTGCAATACTTAAAGTGCCAAATTCGCACATGACCCAATCCTCAAGGAGCTCTTCTTGGGCTTGTTGTGCAAGTACACATGTTCCCCAACCTAAAACTCCTTCAATTCCTTGTGTCGATCTGTATAACTATTTTGTCTGTCCTATGCCACCTTTAGATTCTTCTTAATAACCTACATTTCCTGCTCCATCTCTACCAACATGTCCATTCCTATCAACACCATGTTCACTGGATCACTCTAGTTGATGGGAGTATTACAACTCCACCCATAAAGTGCCTCAAACAGAGTCATCCTCATTGACTCCTGATAACAATTGCTGTATGCAAACTCAACCAATGGAAGATACTACTCCCACCTCCTCTGCTAGTGCATAACATACATTCTCAACATGTCCTCCAAAATGTTTACCCTCTCTATATGTCCATATGGCTATGGATGATAAGTTGTATTGAAGGCTAATTTTGTACCCAAACCTACAAATAACTCCTTCCAAAACCTAAAAGTAAACTTGGCATCTATGTCTGACAATCTTCTTTGAAACACCATGCAATATCACTATATCTTTGTGAAGACTTTTTCTACCTCACTAGTTGAATAAGTAGAGTTAACCACTACGAAGTGAGCTACCTTAGTGAACCTATCAACCACAACCATGATAGAATCATGTTATCTAGATGTCCTCAGAAAACCTGTAATGAATTCCATGGAAATAACCTCCCATTTCCACTCCGGAATTGGAATCGGATGTAGTAAACCACCTAGATGCTTACAATTTTCCTTTGCCTATTAACAATCAAAACACCTTACGATAGACTCAACTACCCTTTTCTTCAGATTAGACCAATAGTAGAACTTCTTAACCATTTTCAATGTCTTATGATATCCTGGATGACCTAAATATGGCTTAACATGAAATTCCCTCAATATAAGCTTCTTGAGTTCGTTGCTGTCTAGCACATATATATTGTCCCTAAATATAACCAAACCATTTGCTATGAGATGATTATCCACATCCTAATCATCTGTACCATGTTACTATAACTTATGCCTAAACTCCCTATACCCATCATCCTATTGTCTTACCTATAATATCTGATCTTGTAAGTATGTCCCATAAGAACTCATAGTTTCTATATGGTTCACATGTACTCTTATGCTAAGAGCATCTGCAATCCTATTCTCCTTACCCTTAATTTACATAATCTCGAAGTCAAACTCACTGAGTGTGGACACCAACCTAGAATTCCTGGCATTCAGATTAGGTTGGTCAAATAAATATCTTAGCCCATTGTGATCACTCATTAGAATGAACCTCCTACAAAGAAGATAGTGCCTCCACATGTTCAATGCAGGAATGATCACTGCGAACTCAAGATCAAGTGTCACATAGTTCTACTTGTGCTCATTCGGTTTCCTTGATTCATAGCATACCACTTGTCTCTCCTACATCAGGACTTCACCAAGTCCTTTCATCCAAGAATATGTACACACCACAAACTCTTTATCCATATCTGCAATCTTGGTAATTGGAACATTTGACAACAACTGCTTCAACTACTCAAAACTTAATGCACATTCCTTTGTCCATTCAAATTTCTTTCCTTTCCTCTGCAATGATGTAATAGGATAGGGAATGTGTTAGAAGTTTCTGATGAAACTCTTGTAGTAACCTGCTAGGCCGATGAATGATCTAACCTCATCCACATTCCTAGGAGCTTCCCATAACATGATAGCTTTGATATTTTCTAGATCCACTAGTATTCCTTCCTTGGAGACAACATGTCCCAAGTAATATATCTATGTCTGAAAGAAACTACATTTACTAAGTTTGGTATACAATTGATGCTCTCTTAGCAATATTACTATTGTTGCAAATTTTTTGTCATGCTCTTCCTCATTCGTAGAATATATCAATATATCATAAATGAATACAATCACAAACTTGTCAAGTTAAGGATGAAACACACTATTCATCAAACACCTGAAAGTAGGTGGAGCAATAGTAAAACCAGAAGGATGTACAACAAAATCTTAATGCCCATACCTAGTCTGGAAAGTAGTCTTATAGATGTCCTCTTCTTTAATGCATACCTAGTGGTATCTTGATCTCAAATCAATATTTGAGAACATTGTTGCTCCCCTAAACTAGTTAAGCAAGTCATCAATCCTCAAAAATGAATACCTATTCTTGATGGTTACCTTGTTGATCTGCCTATAATCAATATATAACCTGAGAGAACCATACTTCTTCTTCATAAACAACACTGGTGCACCCCATGGTGATACATTTGGCCTAATGTATCCCTTTTCAAGAATTTCGTTCAACTGCAATTTCAATTAAACTAGCTCTAGAGTGCTCATCCTATAAGGTGCCTTTGGTGCTAGTGTTGCTCCTGGTACCAACTCAATAGAAAATTCCACTTCCCTGTGAGGTGACAACTCTAAAATATTTGCAAGAAATGCATCCTAAAATTATTGAAAAATCGGATACTTCTTGAATACTTTCGCATCCTCAAAATCCTTACCTTTATCACTAGAAATATGCACTGGATATAATACACTCCCTTTCCTACGACTATGCTTTGCCTTCATAACTGTAACCATTCTAACTGATTTTTCCTTCTTACCCTCTAATATTCTCTGTTATCCATTGGAATCCAAGCACTCAATAGCCTTTTCACAACAATCCACATTAGTCCTATGAACATATAACCAATCCATAACCAGAAGGATACTGTATGATCCTAATGGAAATACATTCAAATGCGCTGATGTAGGTGTTGGCTTGATGGGCCCTCACCTAGGTTCAAAATTAGGCAACCAAGAAAATCCCTACACTACTGACCCTTTCAGCATCAATCTACAGAGCGTGGACCAAAGTCTCACCTGAAGCAGTATGGGGGGATGCAGGAACCAAGTTTCCTTAGTGTTGTGTGTGGAGCATGATTGTTCAGAGGTCTTTGTTTTAGCTGGATGTATACTCCAGGAAGTTTGTACACCCCTCCACCCGGGGGGTGTGGGGGTGACTTGTCCCCCCCGCGGGGGTCTAGGGGGACCAATCCCCCCTGGCTGGGGGGTCTGTGGGCCAGTGGTCCCCCAGCGGGGGCTCGAGGGTAGCACCCCCAAAGCTAAAAACATTTGTAAAATTGCCTTGTAAAAGTATAGTAATTTCTAGTCAATCTGGGCCGTTCATTAGGCAGATGATCTGACGGTAGAACTTATGTTTAGTTTAGGGTTTTTTGCCCTAGAAGGAAACCCCTATCTTTGTATGAGGGCATTGTATTTGAGGCTGAGATATAGATGTGTATTTTGTGAGCGAGAAACAGAGAGGCAAGACTCTGAGAGAAAACAGAGGATATTACAGCAGATCTGCTGTAGGTTGTGTCTCTTCATTTTGCTGGATAACAGAAAGGAAGGACTGGTTGTTCGGGGTGGACGTAGCCCAAACTGGGTGAACCACGTATATCCGTGTCTCTCTTGTTTTATGTGTTTTATGTGTTTATATTTCTGCAATATTTTATGTGTTCCATTGCTCCGTAATATATAATTTTATAACACTCAGCCTGAGATGGTTGTGATGTCGGTTTTTACACCTTCGCTCTGCCTTCGCATAGATCGATAAGCCCTCTAGGGCTTATCAATGTACTTCTCTTCTTCATCCTTTAAGCCTCCAAAAAATTCTCTGATTATCCTTCATGGACCCTAAATAGATAGATCAAGTGCTTACACGCTTTTGTAATTAGTCTTACTTCTATGTCTACCTAGATTAGCTTAAGTATTGGTTAACTTTAACACGCACTATAGTTATCTTCGTGTAAACATATATTCTTACTTGTGTTCATATGATAAAGTGAAATACATAGATTCATGCATCAATACAGCATTAATTCATAACCCTAGTATTCAACATAGCATAATCGCAACATTCATAAAAAAAGTAAAATATCGCACACACAGATGGAAAGTACATAGTAATTTCAAAATACTTCTCTTTATTGATGATTTGGATTCCCAATATAGACTCTATCTGCCTTGTGCACATAGCTGTAGGGGTCTACACACTCAGTTGTGTACTTCTACCCTCGGCCTCTGCGCACTCAACTGCAGAGCCTCTTCCTACGCCAAGACTCTTGCTCTTAGATCTTTACATACTCATCCATACTTCTACTTCTTTTTCTTGTTCTTCTACTACCCACTTAGACTCCTCTTAATACCTCCTTCCTATACAATCCCATGGTCCATGGACCAAGGGCAGATCTCCAAAAATGACACAACCTATCTAGACTAATGGCGGAAAACCCTTTTTGACTTTAGATATCTTCGTGCTCCTCGACCAAAAAATGTGGACCCTTTACATTTCTTTATACAAACTTCGGCCTTCTGCCCCAAAACTTGGGTTTTTAACCCAAAAATTGACCCCCAAGGGACCTATTCTCAACAGGCCCCCGACACAATCATGGTGACTCGCCCTCGAGTCACTCGACTAGCGTGAGGTCTTTTCGCGAAAACCTCCCAGCTCGACTTGGACAACTACTACCTCAGCGGTCCACTGTGTTGCCGCCTGCTTCACCTCCTCGACCAACTGCTCTGTCATTGGCCCTGTGCTATTAGACTTAATCTTCTACTGAGTCTCCTACAGACTAGCCAGCTTGCCTTCAATAGTGGTCATGATCAAGTAGGCCTTGTCCAAATAAGGCTTCAAACCCGCCTTCAACACGGCTTCCTTGTGTTGAACTGCATCTACCTTCTCTTTCAATGCCTTGGCCTTTTACAACTTAGCTAACCTCTACGTGATGGCGACAATGTGCGTTGTCACTTTGACTTCATCACAACACTGTTGCAACTCTCGTGCTTTTGTTTCTAGCTATTGTACCATTGGATATTTTCGCAGGGAGGTGACTACCTCAAGCGACTACTCAAAGAGCGTGGTATAGTATTTTACTGTGCTCTCCACCACTGCTACCATGTTTTTCACAGTGGTCTCGCACTGCTCTCTGATTTTTGGTAGAATCAAAGGCTAGGCCTTCAACTGAAATTCTGCAATTTTTATGTTTAGCTCCAGCTGAACCTTTGCCAATTTAGTTCCTTCATCTCACACTACAACAACGAGCTTCCGAACCCTCACATTGATCGGCTCAGTCTCGAGAATGCCTAACTCCAGGACAGTCCTGCACGCCTCAATTACAACAGTGGTAATGCATTGGTTCTTGTCTATAATGTCTTTGACAAGGTTAAGGGCAGAGTCTCTCTACACGGTTAACTAGGCATTATTGACCTTTTGTTCACTGATCACCTATAATGCACGTTGTTCATGGGCCCAAAGTTCCGCGATCACGCCGTCCTGCAAAAGGTAAAGTGCCTCATTCGGAAGCGTGACCAGGTTGAGTCCAACTCTCTTAAGTGCACTGACAGCGGGTCTGTCAACTTCAGTCTCTGTTGTTAGTGCTCAATCCAGTAGGACTATTGTTTAGGGATCCCTTCCGCATAGCATCCCTGCGGCTTATGAGGTGTCGGGTGCCAAGCTGGTTGACATCACGTTGATCTATATCTATGATGTGTGGATCTGTAACTCACGCAGACCCATATGTATATCTCCCAATGATTGCTACTATTGTTTCTCAAACTACTGCAACAGTTCCGCAATGGCATCCTGCACCATATCACCTATGTCATTTAAGTCCCCCTCTGTTAGGGTGATCAGGTCCAGAGATGTCTTTCTAGCCTTGGATTTCTTCCATGGCCCTACTTTCTCTAGATCTATCATGTGATTGGTGCAGAATGAAGTCGTCTCCAGGTTTTCTCCTCCTTGCTCCGTCGGATCATATTCTTTCTCGGTCTCCAAGGAAGGCGACTTCTGACTTTTGTCAGAGTCGCACTCTTCTTCACCTGCCTATCCACCTGACTTCTGTGCAGCATCACACTCTACCTTGGCCTTGTCATCGATCTCCTTTCTCCTCTTCATGTCTAGTTATTCCATTTTTATCTTGGCTTCTTCCTTCTTCCACTGTGCAACGGTCTTGCTAGGCCCCACCGTCAAGTCCGTGGCATTGCACCAATCTGCCAGCTAGCAGTTGAGGACTGTTGCAACTACATCATCGATGGCCAAGTATGGCAGGTCATGCCATTTCTGCACAATGTCCTTCTGTGCCCGTATTGACACATGGCGAAAATCAACATTGAATTCCACGTATTCCTGTAACTTCTCAAAATTTGTATGTGTCAACCACGACTTCAGTTGATGGCCATATGTATGCTCATTTCCATCAAAATCTAGAATATCCTGTTGTCCTTTATCTATTGAGGAACCTTCGTTGTCCACAGCAAAGCGAACTTCACTGCCTCTGGTAGGTGCAGTGCGACCGGAGGGAATTGGCTATCTCCAAGTAGCTCTGATCTGAAAAATGATCTTAGATTACTTTGAAGGTATTACATACTAGTGCATGGATTTTCCTATATCACTTAGTGCAACAGATCAATAAGATTGCGAAAAATATAGAAAATGAGAAGTCAGAGAAACATAATAGACATAACACATAACACAACAAAGTAATCAAGGAGTTCACCCAAAACTCCTGGGCTACTGTTAAGACTCCAAATTGCCCATTTTCGACCTTGTATTTTTGATATAATATTACCCTTTTTCAGTCCAGAAGTTGAAAGCTTTGATTACATAATGACCTAATCATCCCAAGGTGTGAAGTAACTCTCTGCATGACTATATGTTTAATTATTCATTACATATTCATGTTATCTTTATATTTATCTTTGGAAAAGTTAACCAAGTTGCTAAGTAACCGTTGAACTGTCTAAGTCTGCAGAAATTATAATTCATAGTTACTGTAACACCAGAAACAAAAACTACACAGTTGCTGCAACACCAGAAACAACAACTACGCAGTTGCTACAGCACCAACAACAACAACTATCTAAAGAGGGGAAATGTTATTTTGCAAACAACTGGAATACCAGAAATAACAAACGGCAACTATCAGAAGATCGCCAGAATTCCATGCTGACGTAGCATGATCAACAACTGTCCAAAAAGGGTAAAACACGGTTACAGCTGCTAAAACACCAGGAACAGCATGAGTTTACTAAGTCAGCAAAAATGGGGAAGCGGCAAAGGATAGTGCGAGGATTCCAAGAAGACGGTTGAAGTTGGGTTACCAGCTATGTAACAGTAAAGAGACCCAAGAAAGAATACGCTGTCACACTGTTGTAACAGCATCCTGTAACAAGGATGGATTTCTTATTTTTGACAAAAAGGTTTAACTGAATGAATTATGACAGTCTATTGTAATAGATGTCTCCTCTATAAAGAGGAGACATCTACATTAGAAGTGGGGGAGAAAAACAAGTTGTAAGGGAAGTTTTGAAAGACAAACAACAAGTCTGAATTTTTATTGTAACCAGACCTTTTGGCAGATGAATAGAAGATTGTTCTGAGCACCTAATCCAGCATTTGTGTTCTGGGGAATCTTGTGAGAGGGACAGGGCCCACCTTGTCACATGGAATCAGTCAAAAGTGCGGACACAACCGACCTTCCTAGAAGTCTAAGACATTCTAATGACAAACAGAACAAACTAGAGCTATCCTTCTCTAAACATGCATTATGATATGAGAAATCAAGTGTTTCGTTCTTACCTTTGTCCAAACGTTGTTGTAGAAGTCCAAGCTTTGTTGATCTGGATGAGCTCCTCCTTTTCTCCAAAACCTGCAATCACCAACAGTCAAACAATTAAATAGCACCTGATTATAACATAAAACAAAGCATATTCAACATATAGACCAAGGAGTACATGAAATAACTCATAAACAACAAGTTATTGAGAAGAATGGACCAATTTGCATTAAAGGTAATCAAACAGAACCATTACAACCTGAGCCTTGGTGTTGTGCAAGCTCCTTCCAGGGTCCACAAGAGTCTTCCTCTACTTTGACAAAGCTCACCCACTTCCAAATAGAACAAGCAAAGATGGCAATCTCTCCTCACAAGCTTCTAAATGGGAGTCCTAATTCCTGCAGCATTTACCCTTAGAAATGTATAACTTTCAACCTCCCTCCTTCTGGCCCAATGCCTGTATTTATAGTGCTCAAGAGGAAGTTAATCAGGTCCACCATCAATGGGATAGTCCCCTCTTTGGGTGGGATAGCTCCCTTATTGATGGGATAAGTTCCTCATTGCTAGGGGTGCATGAACCATCTGGAGGCGCTTCATACACGTCAAACAACCTTCTAGAATGGTCTAGAAATGACCACAAGTAAGTTTTTGAAGATAAAACTTGCGCATTTTAACCTTTTTAGAGGGACGCACCTGACCCTTTAGATACAGAGCGTCCTTGGACGCAGACATCATGAACATTAGGTGCGTACCCGCAGGCAAGGTTGAGAGAACCTGCGTACCCATAGATAAACATATTTATAAAGACTTTCTCTCTTTCTTGGAGTTTGACATGGATAGCAGAGGCATAAGACTTGCTTAAGAGGGTAGTATGACTGTTGATAGAGCCATACCAACTGTAAATAGCCATGGTGACATTTTTTAGTGTAACAGATTGCCCCCTAAAGTGCGAAGCCTGGAATAGATTAGGGTTTTGTATTATCTAGGAAGGGTGAAGCGCTTTATCATTTCAAGTATTATCTCGTGGAGAGCCTGGTCAGAACCTGCAATTTTCAACACAAAATACATGTATAAGATTATATCATCACTGAGGTAGGCATCCCCATACTCAGATCAAAACTTTAACTAACCGACTAACTACTCTGATACAGGAATGATCTTGTAGTACATCATAATCATAGACTTTTGTAGACCCAGTATGGGCGCAACCATCTGTTTATGATTAGTCTACTTAGATAATGAATACAAAACTCCTCGCAGCCTGGATGGTGGAAACTAGATCCAGGGTCTTTATTTCTACTTCCCGAATTGGTACGATCCTAACCATGCGAATAAATGAGTTGTTGTCGAACATGGTAGAAACCACTTGATTACCAGTCGATGATGTAAACTGTTAACAAGCGTGAGAGAGACCACCAGTAATGTCAATGGTTCTCAAAGTACCCAGTACAATCCATGAGATGTGAATAAATGAGTTGACGTCGAACATTTCACGGAATCCTTCGATCGAAAGTCAATAATGTAAACTGACGTCAAAGGCGAGAAACCTGCCATTGATGCATGCAGACTTCAAGGTACTGACGATTTCTAAGTCATCTCTCTAGATAATGTGCTGATGTCGATAGAAAGTGACCCGTTGCAGGCAAGCCCACAACACGAAATCATTGTTCAAGTTGAAGAAATGTTGCTGTAAGGACTGACTCAGGGATGGTCAAATGGATGACAAGTATTTTGCAGATGAAAGTTTTGTTTGCAGACCTCTTGAACACATAACGACACGACAGATGGTTTGGTGCTAAATAACTCAAAGTTAATCCCCGGAACCCGGCTGAAGACTTTCAAAGTGGTTTGATCAACTGTGAGGTAAAGAATTTCCCAACCCAGGTGAATGAAAAGTGTCGTGTTCAAGAGTGGTAGTAAAGTTTCTTCTGAGACAAAAGGTAACAAATAGGCTCATTCTTCTCTCTTTTCCCCCACCATTTCTGGCAAGTACCTCTTTATTTTTAACAAGCTTGAGGAGGATAACATGTGCTTGATTATAAGCTCAACCTTCGGATGAGTCCAACCTAGTTTTGATTCGAACCCTAGGAAGGAGTGGTTCGTTCCTGTTTGTAATTGAACAGGTCCTTTACTGTGAAATGTTTAACGAGCCCAGTATAGGAGAAACTCGGCGTTTTTCAATTTTAGAGAGTCTGAAAAACTTAAGAAGACTCCAAGTTGAACTTTTTCGTAGATTTCTGTCCCTCATGCCCGAAAAAGTATAAAATAATACCTGGGGGAACCGCTTGATCTTGCGACCAAGGAGTACTTTCATGATTAGTGCCACTGACCTGAAAAGTAAAAAGCGATCAAGGACACGTCGTTTTATTTCCATATCGAGTTTGAAACGACAAAAAACCGACAATCTTTTCCTGATTTTACGGTCAGGAAAGAGTTATAAGGGGACCGTCTTTTAATTCCGTTTTAACGAGTGTAAAAGAAACGCTCGGCAATCTTTTCATTTTTTAGGAGTCAGAAAAGGGCTTAAAAGATGACTCTGATATTTTTGTTCGTGAAAAATGACAATTTTCCCTCTAAATCCCTTTGTCCTGCACAGAAACGACACATTACTCATACCTGTTTAAGATAGGCAAACTTTCATTGAAAAACATCCTTTCATGGTGAAAAATGAAGAAATTCATCCAAAAAACCTATAAAAAGACTTTTTACAATATCATTTTTACCATTTTACTGTTGAGGTTGAGAAAAGGGCTTTTGGCAAAAAACTTCCCGTGGTCGCTGCGGAAAATCCGACCGTCAGAATCGAACGCCGTCTCCTCTAGGTATTTCACAACATCCTCCTTGTCAATTTCATCCGTTTAGAAATTTATTTTAGGTTTCATTTTTTATTTTTGGGGGGTTTTGGGTTTTGAAAACCGCTCCGCGGGGGACGCAGGTTCCCTAAAGGCTGGCTTGCGTCCCTCGACTTTTTCCTACACAGGGAAAAGGTCAGGGGACACAGGCTACCTTCAGGCCACCTGCGTCCCGGTGCACTGTGTGCTAAACGCGGGGTGCGTCCTCCGCAAAACGCGGATTTTGAAAACCCAAGCTCCCAAATTAACCATTGAATTTACCCAAAATTTATTCTAATGCATGTTTGTTCATGTATAGGGCACTTATCATGCTGGATTGGAGAGAAAGAGAGCATGAGGAGGTTGATGAAGCTGCAATCAATCATCAACCTTCCCTCGATGCCCTAAGAGGATGTGGATTATACAAATACTGGGCCATACCTGGCATGAGGGCTCAGGTAAGATTCTTGGAGTGGCTGGTCGAGAGATGGAACGTTCAAGAGCAATGCTTTTATATCGGGGGGCAACAACTCGAGATAGAGCCCTCTGATATCTACTTTCTCACTGGCTTTCCGAATAGAGGCGAGCAACTCAATCTAGCCGGGACTAGGCCGGGTGGCCAATCCCTTGATAGTCTCCGAGCAGATTGGTGCCTACCTGATCGACACCATGCGAAAGGCATAGAGATCAAATACATCTCTTGGCGTGAACTCATGGTCTTAGCTTTCACTGTGACCAGGATTTGTGGCTCAGCCACTTTACATATTGCCACTGGGTCCCAAATGCGGATGGCAATTGACTGTCTCCAAGGCACCATCTTCAACTGGTGTGATGCGGTGTCGGCTAACTTGAAAGCTCAACTGACCAGGGCAAAGACCGGGAAACTAAAGACCTTTGGATATGGGCCTATAGTCGTGAGCTTTTCCCTAGAGAGAATTCCGATGCTGATCCCTCAGCATCTCACTGTTGATATTTTGGGTCCTCAGGAGCCAAAGCTGATACGATGGGTTATGGTGATGGCCCGGCATCCGGACGAGGGTGCGGCAGTTGTTCGATTCACTGACAGTTATTTTCACTGGTTAGAGGACCAGGTGTTTGCGATTCAGGACTTTCCGTATGCCGGAGTAGATTTTCAAGGTGATCCGGACATGGTTCTTCCACAGTGAGAACAATGGGACGACAGAGGTACTTTATTTTTCACGAGTTTTCAAATTATGTATTTTTTTGTTTTTTATATATATCCTCTCAAAACTGACAGTAAAATTTTCAAAATGCAGATGTTGGTCCACAGCATCCAGCCAACCTCCGGCCTTTTGAGAGGAGACATCCAGTTGCACCGGTACCGGCCCCACAGGACGCGGCGGCTGCAGAGGTACTAGCTGAGTTGGAGCATGATCTACAGCGTCTGACGGCGGATATACCTGAGACTACTATGGATGATATTCCTATCAGACTTCAGCGCTATGTAGTCGCGGTCCCTGGATCGTTTAGGAGATTTTTGCGCAAGGTAGCCCATGCAGTGGTGTCGTACAAGGAGCACCACCAGTGATTGGCTAGTCACTTTGTAGACACATGTGACATTTTTGACTTTTTTGTACTCTATCATTTTTGCCGATCATAAGGTGTTTCTCGACCTATGATCGAAGACGATGTATATTTTTTGACACACTCATATCTATATATATATCACTATTACCGGCTTATCTTGTTTAACATGTATGATGAAATGTTTTTAAATTTACTTGCATGATTATTGTAAATGTCTGTCCAACACTCGAGAAGCAATTGCATCTGCTAATGTATTTAAGGACGTTGGAATATGCTGATATTCAATGTAATCAAATTCATGTTCCAAGAGATGCACTCTCAAAAACAACCTTAATAACACAGGATTCCTAATGGCATAAACTCTATTAAGCTGTAATACAACAAGTTCAGAATCTAACCTCACTATCAAACGTCGAATTCCAAATGAAATAGATTCGGATAATAATTCAACCACTGCACTGTATTCTGCAATGTTATTCGTTGTTTGACCGAGGCTTACCCCATGCATAGAAACTAACTCGTCAGAGGGTGAATAGATAACCCAAGCTGCGGAAGAAATATTCCGTGTACTACGACAAGCACCATCAGCAAATCCAATGTATGTTTGGAGAGGCGTCGACATCTGCAATATCAAGAGAAAAACCAAGATAAGCCAGAATAATGACGAAAAACACACTCGCTAAGCTAAGCACACTGACTAACTAACAATCATACTAGCTAGAAAGAAAACCTAACCTAACTAAAAATCCTCCATACCCACCATTTAAGCATAATACCTCTTTAAGTAAAGTCCATTTCTGGGTTTACCCAAAGAGTCCCCATCAAAATCTACCAGCTCATAAGCCCCTTTTGCTAGCTTTCGCTTTACAATATAGGGTCCATGCCACATAGGAACGAATTTTCCAGCACCTAGCTTATCGTTAGCTTGATCATATAAAAGCACTAGGTCTCCCTCCGAAAAACTTCGAGGGGTCACATTTCTATCATACTGAGCTTTCATTCGCTTTGCGTGAGTCTCGATTGCCAATGCAGCGTCACGTCGAGTCTCATCTAATTTAGCTAAGTACAATAAACTTTTCTCCTCTTCGGAAGTAGCTGGGAGTAATTCGACAGCCATTTGAAGTGATGGGATTTCGCATTCAATGGGTAACACAGCTTCCAAACCATAAACTAGCTGGAAAGGAGTGAACCCTGTTGAGGTTTTTACTGAGGTTCGGTATGCCCATAGCGCCGAAAATAACATGTTGTGCCAATTCGACCGATGAATACCAATGGTTCGTCGGATCATGATAACCAGAACTTTGTTGATAGACTCAACCAAACCGTTGGCTTGCGGATAATAAGGAGTAGAGCTGTCGTGGCGCAAACCAAGCTGGCTTGTAAGCTCAGTCATCATGATGTTTCGAAAATGGCTCCCATGGTCAGTAATGATTGCTTGTGGGACACCAAACCTAGTTATAATATGATTGAATACGAAAACTGCAGCTGTTTTGCCGCTTGCGTCGAATGTAGGCATCGCCTCGGCCCATTTAGTGAAATAATCAACCGCGAGGATGATATACGCATGCCCCCCGGCCGAGTGAGGGTTACAAGTAATAAAGTCGATACCCCATTTGGCGAATGGACCAACGGCAATTATAGGGTGGAGAGGAGCAGGCGGTGCGCGCATCTTTCGATCAAACACTTGGCAGTTGTGGCACTTCCTGACTGCAATGATACAATCCTTAAACATAGATGGCCAGAAGTAACCAGCGCGCAACACCTTCTGAGCTGTGGCATACCCAGACATATGACCGCCACATGCTCCAGAGTGACAATCATTCAAAACCCTCTCAGCCTCTTCGTGAGTTAGACAACGTCGAAAAACTAAGTCTGCCCCCCGGCGATAAAGTGTATCTCCAATAATTTTGTATTGCTGGGATTGAAACCGAATTTTTCGACGTTCCGCCTTTGAAGCTTCAGGCCGAAAGGTTTGGGTTTGGAGATAGATGATTATATCCCCGTACCACGGATCTAAAGTACTGATAAGAAACAAAGATTCGTCCGCAATGGACTCCTCCGCCACAGTCTCTGTGTCAGTACGCGGGAAGTCACACATCAATTCCGCAAAAACTAAGGATTTCTTAGACTTGGACTTCTCGAACTCCAAGTCGAACTCTTGCAGGATAACGATCCATTTAGAGTACTTGCCCCCTAGCAGTTGTTTTGTCAAAATGTAAATCATAGGGTTGCAATCCGAAATAACTGTAGTTTTACAGAGAAGAATGTAGTGACGAAAACGCTGGACAGCTTGAACGGCTGCCAGGGCCAATTTCTCCACATGCGAATATTTTAGCTCAGTGGGATTTAAGGTCCTACTGAGATAATATATCACATGCTCCGCTCCGAATTCATCTTCTTGAACTAACACCATTCCAATGGTGGAATGCAAAGCTGCGAGGTATAAGAAGTAGTCCTGGTTGTAGTTGGGAGGATGCAACAACGGTGCATGGGTCAACGCGTGTTTAAGTGCATCAAAAGATTGTTGGGCAATCTCGTCCCAAAAGAATTGAACGTTCTGTTTCAACAACCGTGTAAAACCTTTAGTGACCTCGGCGTAGTTTGGGATGAATCGGCGTAAAAAGTTTGCTTTCCCTTGCAAACTTTGGAGTTGGCGCAAACTCGAAGGAGGAGGCAATTTGATGATAGCCTCGACTTTCGAGGGATCGACGCGAATGCTGGCTTTTGAAACAACAAATCCCAGCAATCGACCTGTTTCTATACAGAAAACACACTTGTGGGGATTCAACCGAATTCGATAATGCCTACACCTCATAAAGATTGCTCGTAGGTGGACAAGGTGATCAGCTCGACGTAAAGAATGAGCAGGCAAATCATCGAGATACGGTTGCACAATGTGCTTGATGTCGTGAAATGCGTAAGACATCGCCCGTTGAAAAGTGGCCCTGGCATTCTTAAGCCCAAAAGGTAATTTGCAATAAGCAAATGTCCCCCATGGACAAATGAATGTCGTTTTTGGTTGGTCGGCAGGTAGAATATTGATTTGATTATAGCCCGAAAAACCATCCATGAAGGAAAACATTTCACTTCCGGCACAATCATCAATAATTTGATCGATATAAGGCGTAGGATAGTTGTCTTTTGGACAAGCTCGATTGATATCCCTATAGTCGATACAGATTCTTATTGTTCCTTGTTTCTTGTTGACCGGAACAATATTCGATACCCAATCCGTTAACGGGATCGGATAAATGAAACCTGCTTTCAACAGCTTTTCGACTTCTGCTTTAATCGCAGCCGCTTTTCGAGGGTGAATCTGACGCAACCGTTGCCGGACGGGTTTAGCATCCGGGTAGGTCTTTATTTCATGAACAACAATGGCAGGATCGATTCCCGGCATTTCCTCGTAAGACCAGGCAAACACATCGCGGAATTCTTGGAATAGGGCCTTGTAAGTTTGGATTTCTTCTTCTGTACATGCGGCACCTATATGAATGTTCTCCTCAATTCCGGGCTTCACTGAAATATCAATGGGAATAGTACGAGAAATATTCCCTAAATTCAACTCTGAATCAGAATGTTTCGTTGGATCCTGAGCGTCTTTGACATATTCAGCGGTAAAGATAGATGAAAAATCATTTTCAAATGCATCATCCTTAGGTAAAAACGAAGATCTGTGATGGAGATCCTCCCATGGTAGATCGTCTACACTTAGGATTTCGCGAAGTTGTTCGTCAGATGACACGACTTCGGGAAACGCTATCCGTTCTAAGGTTGAGGTGAAAAGTGATTCTTCACTGACCACATTCATTTGGTCGATCTCGGTTGAATGAGAGTCGGTAAAAGACAAGAGAGCTTCATAAGCAATTTCATATGGACTCAAGGGCATAGCATCACCGAATGAGTCTATCTCAGAGTCAGATGGGACGATCCAAGGATCATCATAAATAATGTTTTCTGATGTAATCATATGAATTGTTGCAAATGAAGGTTCTACGATTAGTGGAGGGAGAGGAAAAGTTCCCAGTAAACCGGAATCCTTAACTAAACCTACACCAACGTCCCTATAAGGGATTGTCGTCTTACCGACATGCTGGATACTCTCTGAAGAGGCTGGGTCGGATGAAAAGTATGTCAGCTGATCAATAGTCACGATCTTACCGTTATGTGGAAACTTAATTACTCTGAAGACCGATGAAACGACCGCTGTCATAGCATATGACCAACTTCGACCCAAAAGAAGGTTGTAGTCTAGAGGGGCATCAACCACTTCCACATCCAGACTAACGTTTTTACCTTCTACCCCTATAGGCAATTCCT
The DNA here is from genome assembly GCA_031772625.1 of Pinus tabuliformis. Lineage (NCBI taxonomy): Eukaryota > Viridiplantae > Streptophyta > Pinopsida > Pinales > Pinaceae > Pinus > Pinus tabuliformis. Next base: position 775,277,300 of record CM062804.1, on the reverse strand, counting down.
GTAGAATACCAAACGGACGGAACCCACGGCCATCAAAGGCCTTAAGGATGGTGGGGGATTGGTTCAACGAAGGAGAACCAAGGGATCTCCAACATTGAATCGACATAATACACGTAGAAGCTCCCTCATCAATCACAGTCCTATGAATAGGCCTGTTTTTTACTATCACTGGAATTTGGAAAGCCATTTGATGGGGGAGACGCGGTGTACTATTTTCTAGATCGAAGATTATTAGATTCGGGTCCTGAACATCAACAGCTCCTATAGCCGACAAAAGCAATTTTCGTTGTGCTGGGCATGATTGCAGCACTTCTAACGCCGACATTGCGGAGGGTGAAACAGCTAAGTCCTCAACAATGTTGTAATTCTGGGCCGCTCTCGCATGTGGATTGAAAGCAGACCTTCGAAGTACACCCTTGGCGGGCGGTTTAATTACTAAGTCTGGGTTAGGTTTCTCGATCTGTAGTGGATCGGAACCAGGAGCTGAGGTTGATGGGTTAGAGTGAGAAGATTCTGCTTCCTTACCATCAACAGGATTCTTACTACCATAATCTTGCGATCGAGTCGCAATCCTCACATGAGACATCATCAAAATGGGTTCTTCACTGGCATTCGAGGAAGAACCTATCATCTTATTCTCCTGCTTCGGAAATGGATTTTTTAACACAGCAGGAGTGGGAGAACCTTTGACTATTTTCACAACCTCGGCCCGATGAGGGAAATCTCTCGTAAAATGATCCTCTTCACAAATAAGACAAGGATATCGAGGTTTGCGCTTTTCGTCATTGGTTTCCGACTTTTCTGTTTTCTCCTTCGGAGCCTTGTCTGCTTTAGCCTTCTTCTTTCCTTTCTTCTTTCCGCCGTTTTTTGATTTGGCCGTAGATGACTCTACAGCGTGAATATCGGCGGTAAGTTCAGGAGAAGACTCTCCTGTCGGGGAATCGGGCAAAGTGATAATAGGAGTAGTCGAAGCCTTGGAAGACTTCTTCTTGCTCTTTGTATTCACGATACCAATCATACCATCAGCGGCATGAGATCCCGAAGGAGCAGCAGCGATTTGATTCGACTTTGGAAGATCCGGAATCTTCTCGTGTAATGTACCCGACTGAGTGTAAACTAAGTCAAGGTATTGCGCCTGAGCAATGACTTGCTCCTCAGTAACTACTCCGGCCTTAGCTACATCTTCAGTAATTCTTGGTAATAATGATTTAACAAACCATTCAGCTAAGATTTGGTCCGGGATAAAAACTTTCACTAGCCTTCTTCGACGTCTCCACTCATGAATGTGATCGGAAATATATGTGGAGGTTGATTGTTTTAGTGAAGTTAATAACTCTGTGCCGTTATCGTATCTGACTGTCAACTGAAAGTGAGTTAAGAACGAGGTAGCTAACTGGCTAAAATTGTAAAAAGAGGCCCGTGGTAACTCAATGTACCACTTGGCCGCGAGACCAATGAGTGTGCGCTGGAAAAGACGTAAGCGGATCGAATCATCCGAGATAGAATTTGAAGCACACCAGAGGTGGTAAGTCATCACGTGATTGGACGGATCCTCTCCAGACTTACCTTCGAACTTGGGTATATCGCTGGGCAACTTATTTGGCATTGACGGCCAGAACGGAAGATATTGAATTGGATCATTCGTTAGGCGCGTCAAGTCTGGTAAATCTAAAGTTGCGATAAACGGTAACTGCCGGTTAGGATCTCTAAAACTCTGGGTCACAATACCGGCCCCAGGAGGAGGATATCCAGGATAACTAGGAACAGGAGTCGCATTTGGGATATTATATCCTCCTGGAAAACCAGGATTAACCGGACCGTACTGGGGTTGCTGAGGATGTTGATAAGTGTACCCAGGATACGGTTGATACTGGTAAACCGGTTGTTGGACAGCTTGCCCAGGTTGGTACTGTCCCTGGTACGGAGGTTGAACAAATTGAGGTTGAGTAGTGACAACCGTACTTATACCAGGCTGGCCTACAGGCATCTGGACTGTGGTTTGAATCGTAGATCCAGACAACGGTAAAGATGTCTGAGGAGTGGTTACAGAGACAGTAGAAACCGGAGCCGTCGATACTCCAGAAGTAAGTATGGTAGATGTGGCGGTAGTTGCAGCAGCCGTTTGAGATGGAGTACTAGGTGCAATTTGCGGCTGAGTAACTACCGAAGTTACAGAGGTTTGAACACTTGACTGGACAGGTTGCGGTTGCTGGGGTGGACCAGAAACTACAGGTTGTCCAGCTTGAGGTACCGACTGTATACTTGGCTGCAACACCTGTTGACCCTGTGACGGATCCCACACTAACATTCCAGGGTATTGACCCATAACAGGTTGAGGATACTGAGACCCATAGCCGAATTGAGGATAGGATTGATAATTGTAAGGTGCAGTTCCCATACCTTGACCATATGATTTACCTTGAGGTGGTTGATAACCTTGACCTGAGTATTGACCTTGAGGTTGATAACCTTGAGGTAAATACGGGTACTGGGGTTGACCTTGACCTTGAGGTTGGTACCCTTGAGGTTGATACCCTTGGGGTTGATACCCTTGGGGTTGCCATCCTTGAGGTTGATATTGATACTAGGGTTGACCTTGGGGTACATATTGAGGCTGGGGTTGACCTTGAGGTATGTATTGCCCCATAGGAGCGTACTGACCTTGAGGTTGCCCCCCAGACACGAATGAAGTACCTTGAAGTTGCCCCCCAGGCATTAACTGAGGCTGCCCCCCAGGCGGTAATTGGCCACCTTGAGGTTGGGAAACGGGAACTGAACCTGACATCATGTAAATGTCTCCTACACCCAATGGTACATTACCACTGTTTCCAACTAATAACCCATGATCAACGGGTTGAGGAGATGCTCCTGCAAAGGTACCAGAAAGAGATTGATACCCAGTAGGAACAGAAGGACCGCCATGTAAAAAAGATTCAGGACTTTGTGTAAACACGGACGACTGACCAGACATATCTACAGGAGTATGAATACCTCCAGGTGGAAAAGGAGTACGAGGTGTAGAAAAACCTAGCCCAAAGTTGTCTAAATAATTGGTTAACGAAAGGTACCAAGTAGTACTTCTAGGAGGACTGTAAAAGATAGATTCACGCTCCCTTAGATCAAGGGTAAGTTGATCTTCAGGATCAGAGACGCCTATTTCTTCCTCTGGAACAAGTTCTTCAATAGCAATCAAACCAGTAGGAAGATTTTCGGTGATAATTCTTTCTATTCTCGGTGAATCAGGAACACTAGAAGTCGGAGTAACAGGTTCAGATATTTCTGGTTCTTCGCCTGTATCACTAGACGAAAAACTACCAACAAGCTCAGAAACTGTAACAGCTTCGGGATTATAACCTGTCTCTAAGCCTTGGTAATCTGAATGGACTACCAAGGAAGATTCTCCTTCTTCAGGTGAACCTACTCTACTGCCACTAGGAGGAGTTACAAGGACCTTCAAACCTTCTAGATGACTAGACTCATCTTGAGGAGGTTCACCCCTAAGTCTACGGGATCTTCTCAACAATTAGGCCACAGAAACAACTTCAGGAGACTGGCCCCGAAGTCTACGGGACTGTCTCGGTAATTCCGCCACAGCTAAAAACTTTTAACTACTACACACGAAAACAAAGTAAAAATTTCAAATCAAACCACCTAAAGTCTCTAAAGAACCAAACAAATTTGAAGCACTCGCCTAAAGAATCTAGGGCGTCAAACCAAACACAAACAGTAGCCTTCCAGACCGAAAGCGCTAGTTGGTGATGAAGCCCAACCTCGCTAGATTCAGTACAGAAGTGGCGGGTGGAACAGTTACCCCGGCAACCTGCTTAATGAATAGACTGGACCAAGTTCCTCCACTTTAACCGTCTCGAGTGAAGTGAACCCCCCAGAAAATCCAAGTGAGTCTAGCCGACGTCTGCTCCAGGTACAGTGGGATCTTCCCTCCACTGTCACCTCGGTAGAATCCTAAAGATAATGGTCACTAAGGTTACCAACCGCAACAAATGCACCTGGGGGAACAGTCTAAACTCCGACAGCACGCAAGGGCAGAGTAGCAAGCTCAATCCCCTTACCGGTGCCTTGACAATAATCCAAGGTTTACCGACAAGTGACCCCTGGCTCCTCGACAATGGTTAATCCGAGGTTTATCATTTGTAATACGTGCGTGTTTGGCGTCGTTCCCAACGAGGGGGGATTGATCCCCTCACTGGTTCGGACATGAGCTCGTGCTTCTCCTTTAAGAGGAGCTTTCCCAGAGTACAAGTGAGACAATTGGATTTATTCTATCACAAGATAAGCTACTTGTTTGGTTTCGTTGTCTTGGAGAGTTAATTACTCACCTACTCCAAGACACTAGCCGGATCTAAATTGGTGTTTCAGAGCCCTAGTAAATAAAAGTTACTACTTCGATTTTACTTTAAGCGTTACTTTTATGGTTTTCCTTTAAAGACAAAAGGTAGTGGAAGTGAAACCAATGGTGTGTAGACTCGACTCCAACCACTACAAAGATGCACCTAAGATGATTTACGCTACTTTCCTTTTTCAATGAAATTCTTAACTAAGAGAGTTGAGAGAAAACAACTTCCTTAGAAAAGACAATCAAAGAAACAATTCTCTTTTTCTTTTCAAGCACACAAACATAACCACTCTTTACTTGCACGAAAAACTCTTTTTCTTTCAAAACTTTTCAAAGCTACTTGAAACAAAACTTTTCAAAGGAGATGTTTTTGTATTTTCTCTTTTAAATAAAGCATATAAACCTATCTTAACAAAAAACAATCTCAAAAAACTATAAAATCTATGAAAACTTGACTCACAAGCAAATCAAAAGAGAAATTACTCTAAGCAAATCTAACAAGGCAAAAGCTCACAAAGATGATTCTAGGTTGTTTTACTTGATCTAAATCAAATCAAGGACTAGCTAATGCAGAATCAAAAGACTAGTCAAAACAAAACTCAAATCTTTTTGTTCTTTTTGTAAAATGGAATTCAAGACTTAAACAACAAGCACTTCGAAATTGGCCCAAGAGACAACTCAATGGTAAGTTACTCTCACAGGTAGACTTTATGACAGGTCTGACTTCTTAGAATGCTGACAAAACCAGAGAGATCTAAGGCTTGACAACTCCTACCGCCAAAGTCACTACAAGACCTACTCAAAATCAAACCCTAGGGCTTATACTTCGATGAAATCCACTAAAACACTCAATGCTATCGAAACAAGTTCAGGTGAAGATTTTTGACAAGGGACTAATGAATCTGGGCAGAAAAAACTAAGAAAAAACAAAATCTAAGAGCAAAAAATGCAAAAAATGGAATTTTTTCAAATTTTAGCAGGGGACGCAGGCAACCCGTTAGCACAGGTGCGGGCCTGCTCTGTGCACACAGCAAAAGTGCGTCTAGGGACGCACTGTGCAGCACTCAAAGGGTGCATCCTACTGAAAAACTCAAGAAAAACCAAAATAAAACTAATCCTAAGCTAACCCACCCAGAGACAAAGTCACAGAGCCAAAACCAGAAAAATAAACCAATTTTCTCAAAGCAAAGTTCACACAAAGGAAAAGACTTTTCTCATCAATGGAATCCCCAGTATGGTCGCCAATTTGTCACATGGAATCAGTCAAAAGTGCGGACAAAACCGACCTTCCTAGAAGTCTAAGACATTCTAATGACAAACAAAACAAACTAGAGCTATCCTTCTCTAAACATGCATTATGATATGAGAAATCAAGTGTTTCGTTCTTACCTTTGTCCAAACGCTGTTGTAGAAGTCCAAGCTTTGTTGATCTGGATGAGCTCCTCCTTTTCTCCAAAACCTGTAATCACCAACAGTCAAACAATTAAATAGCACCTGATTATAACATAAAACAAAGCATATTCAACATATAGACCAAGGAGTACATGAAATAACTCATAAACAACAAGTTATTGAGAAGAATGGACCAATTTGCATTAAAGGTAATCAAAAGGAACCATTACAACCTGAGCCTTGGTGTTGTGCAAGCTCCTTCCAGGGTCCACAAGAGTCTTCCTCTACTTTGACAAAGCTCACCCACTTCCAAATAGAACAAGCAAAGATGGCAATCTCTCCTCACAAGCTTCTAAATGGGAGTCCTAATTCCTGCAGCATTTACCCTTAGAAATGTATAACTTTCAACCTCCCTCCTTCTGGCCCAATGCCTGTATTTATAGTGCTCAAGAGGAAGTTAATCAGGTCCACCATCAATGGGATAGTCCCCTCTTTGGGTGGGATAGCTCCCTTATTGATGGGATAAGTTCCTCATTGCTAGGGGTGCATGAACCATCTGGAGGCGCTTCATACACGTCAAACAACCTTCTAGAATGCTCTAGAAATGACCACAAGTAAGTTTTTGAAGATAAAACTTGCGCATTTTAACCTTTTCAGAGGGACGCACTTGACCCTTTAGATACAGAGCGTCCTTGGATGCAGACATCATGAACATTAGGTGCGTACCCGCAGGCAAGGTTGAGAGAACCTGCGTACCCAGAGATAAACATATTTATAAAGACTTTCTCTCTTTCTTGGAGTTTGACATGGATAGCAGAGGCATAAGACTTGCTTAAGAGGGTAGTATGACTGTTGATAGAGCCATACCAACTGTAAATAGCCATGGTGACATTTTTTAGTGTAACACACCTTCTTCAGAAGATTCACCCATTTATTTCCTGTCAGTGTGTAAGTGTGTCTGGTAATTTCCTTTTTGCTGGTACTCTGTTTGGATTCTGTAGCATTACCTCTGATAATTTCCTTTTTGCTGGTACTCTGTTTTGTTAATCGTTTGAAGCTGTAAAAGAATAATTCACCGGTGAATTAGAATTGTAGTGTGTATTAGCAATCTGGTTACAAGGGAAGGTGTTGAACATCCTTACCTGGAGGATAGGGTCCTGATCCTCTACTAACAGAGCATCCATTACTTCTCTTTTCAGATTTGTATTCTTAGTTAACTGCTTTCATTTTATCTTTGCAATGCACTGTTATAACATAGAGTGAGGAGTTTTGACAGAAACAGAATCGTGTATACTACAACTTTTTAATGCTTTTGGAATTAAGTACATACAGTATGCGGTAGCCTTTGAAATAAAAGACTTTCCCAGGTTGACAAATTAATGTGGTACTTGACTGTTTAATTAATAAACAATTCAACTAGCCAACATTTTGGCGCCGTTGTCGAGGAAAGGTGACTAAAGATTTTTAAAAGCATTAATGATTTCTTTTTAAGAATAACAAGTGCATGAGAGGACGCAGGAAACCTAATTTCACAGGTGGCAAAGGTGGAGGAGGAAGAAAAACCTTTATTGACGAAATTATCTCAAAGGCCGAGACATCACAGAGGACAAGTTCCCGGAGACCTCAGATCCAGTATTCCTCACAAACAGATCGACAGACGGAGGAAGTACTAGGACCTAAAAGGAAGCTGGAAGTACCGGAATACACTGAGGAACTGGTAGAAGAACCTGAAGAGACAGAAGATACAGAAGATAAAGAAAGCAATTCAGGAAATAGACCAATGGAGGATAACAGAGCAGAAGGAAGGGGGGAAAACTCACTCTCTACCTTGGAGTTCCCTATTGGGGAGCTCCCGAGAGGAGCGACCCCTGTGAAGAACATTCCACTTTCAGCATTACCCAACTTTCATGGGTTATCCTCTGAAGACCTGAATGAATTCCTCTTTGAATTCGATATACTATGTAGAAGTTATGATTATGTGAGCCCTAATCAGAAACTAAAACTGTTTCCAGCAACACTGAAAGGGAATGCGTTAAGGTGGTTTATGAGCTTAGGAGCTCAAGCAATCACTACCTGGGATCAGATGAAAGAAAGCTTTCTGGCCAAATATTAGGATTACTGCCGAACAAGGGAAAGGAAGGAAGAATTGTTTAAAATGGTTCATAAGGAGGACAAGAATCTGGAAGACTTTGTGGAAAGACTGCAGTATAATCTGCAGTGGTTTGACCACCCTAACATGAGTAAAGATATTCTGAAAACAATATTGCTGAAAGGGGTACGAGATGACTGCTTGGACATGTTGAATATGCTGGGAAAAGGGGACATTTCCAAGGAACCATTTGATGAAATTATCAACCTCTGCATGAGATGTTCAAGAGGAGCAGTAAGCAGATCAAAAAGTAGGGACAATGTATATTCAAGAGTTCAGAAGTCAGCAAGTGGAGGAGCAACAAGAGCTGAAATAGGTAATTTGTTGGAAGAATTTAAAACTGAGATGTTAAGCTCTTTTGCTTCACAAATTGATGCTCTGCAGGTAAAGAAGAAACAGGCGGAAGCAGAAGCTGCCCTAGCTATTTTTTGTTCCAAATGCAGAGAAAAACACCCACTCAGGGAATGCCCACTAGATAAGGTACCAATCTGCACGATCTGCGAAAAGGACCATGAGACCCAGAAATGCCCCTCTCTGCCTGGAATTAAAGCAGCATTGCAGTCAACTGAATAAGAGCCTGAAGCAGTATACCTGATGACACAGAGGAGGCAATGGCCACAAAGACAAGGTATGAATTCTAACACAACATTTATTCGTTGGAATAATCATTCTCCTTTTCAAACAAATTACCCACCCATGAACCAAATGTAGTACCCACCCTTTAACACAATGAATTTTCTACCTATGCAGAAACCAAATCTTCCTTTTCCTGATCCTACGATATGGAATCCTTGGGCTCCCCAGCAACCGTATTTTAATCAATGGAATTCGAACTGGGCAGGCCAACAGATGCCATTTCCTCAGCATCAACAGTCTCTTTCCTTACCATCCAATACTCCTTCGAATAAACAGGCAATTAGACCGCAGATGCCTGTGCAACCCAACCCCAACCCAAATAACAATAAAGCCCTGCAAGTAATTGATATTCAAAATCAGCCTATTCCCCCCATGCAATGTAACGATATCCATCTTCGCTCAGGGAGAATTGTTGAACCCATAATTGATGACATTACTGACTCTGATAAAGAGGAAATCAGAAAAGAAAAACCAGCTAACAATAATGCTGAAACAGTTGAATCAACACCTAACAACAATGATCAAACAGTAGATCCGCCATTCCCTGAACGTCTGGCTCTCACTAAAACACTTGAGCAACCTAGTTTTAACCTTTTAGGTGAACTACAAGATTTATATGTTAAAATCCCATTGTTGCAAGCGCTAAGAGAGTTCCCATTTACGCTAGGATTGTCAGAGATATCTGCATAAAAAAACCTGGAAGAAAAACTACGGACCCCCTCACAGTTCATGTGATGGGAGAGCTGACTACTTTAATGACAGAAAAAGATCCTCCTGTGAAATATGGTGACCCTGGTCACCCTACAGTAATAGTTCAGGTTGGAAAAACCTTTGTCTCTAAAGTTCTAGTAGATTTAGGTGCTATAATAAATATTATGACACTTGAAACAGCACAATTGCTTCAGTTAAAAAACTTTATTAGGGAAACTCCAACCATCCTAGAGTTGGCTGATCGCTCTACAATTAAACCTGAAGGGGTCATTGAAGATCTAATAATTTCTGTAGAATCCTGGAATTACCCAGCTGACTTTGTGGTGTTACAAACTAAAACAAAGTTGGGGGGTCATCCGCTGATTCTAGGAAGACCTTGGCTGGCTACAGTAGATGCTTTCATCAGCTGCAGATCAGGATCAATGACCATCTCTAATGGGCAGGAAACCAAACATCTTACCCTTTATCCTCATGCTACACCCATGATTAATAATGACAATTCTGTATGGGTAGATTACGAGGATGAAGAAACCCAACCTATCTTGACTATCGGACAAGCTTTAACTTTCAAGGACTCTACCGAAGATGAATTAATCAACAATTTCATTTCTGAACCTTTTTCGGTCAGCCCAGAAATGTATAATCACTTCACTACAATCTTGGAATTTGAATCTCAGCAGAACCTGAAAGATAAAAATTTATATCAGACAACAGTAGGCAGCCCCTCCAAAAGTACAACAATAGAAATTGAGCCTGGCGAAACATTAAATATAAATCCTAACTTAACTGATAATGAAAAACAGCAGTTAATAAGGTTACACCGGGAAAATAAAGAAGAATTTGCGTGGGATTATACGAACATGAAGGGGATCTCTCATGAGCTATGCACTCACCGCATTTATATTAAAGAAGGATCTCGCCCAGTCTGTCAACCCCAGCGGCGGATGAATCCCAATCTAAGGGAAATTGTGAACGAGGAACTTCAAAAACTCTTGAATGCAGGATTTATATACCCTATATCTGATAGTGAGTGGGTTTCCCCACTTGTAATTGTACCCAAGAAAAATGGCAAATGGAGAGTATGTGTGGATTACAGAGCTCTGAATAAAGCCACCCAGAAAGACCATTTTCCTTTATCATTCATTGATCAGGTATTAGATAATTTGGCAGGTAAGAAATTCTTTTCATTTTTGGATTGATTTAGTGGATACAATCAGATTAAGATTGCACCCCAAGACCAGGACAAGACCACGTTTACTAGCCCATGGGGGACCTTTGCTTACAGGGTTCTTCCATTTGGACTATGTAATGCTCCAGCAACATTTCAAAGAGCAGTGATAGGGATTTTTTTCTGATATTCTAAATGATTCATTAGAAATATTTATGGATGACTTTACTCCTTATGGAGTGATTTTTGAAGATGCACTGCAGAATTTTGAAAAAGTACTTAAGCGATGTGTAGAAGCACACCTTGCCTTAAGCACTGAAAAATGTCATATGATGATGAATCAAGGTATTGTATTGGGTCACTTCATCTCATTCCTAGGAATACAAGTCGATCCAGCCAAAATACAAGTAATTCAGACCCTCCCTATCCCCAAAACACAAACCGATGTAAGAAGCTTTTTAGGACATGCTGGATACTATAGAAGGTTTATTAAGAATTTTTCCAAAATAGCTTCTCCTCTATTTGTATTATTAACAAAAAATGTTGAATTTAAGTGGATTGATGATTGTGAAAAAGCATTTAATGAAATTAAACATCAATTGTCTACAGCTCCCATTTTGAGAGGACCTGATTGGGCACTACCCTTTCATATATCTTCTGATGCCTCAGATACTGCAATTGGAGCTATCTTGGGCCAGGAAGAAAATAGTCTTCCCTATGCCATTTATTTTATCAGTAAGAATATGACACCAGCTGAACTGAATTATACAGTTACTGAGAAGGAATTCCTAGCAGTCATTTGCTATCAATAAATTTCGACATTATATTACTGGCTACACTACTTTTGTGCATACTGATCACTCGGCCATTAAATATTTAATGAATAAATCAGTTACGAATGCCCGAGTCACCAGATGGTTATCATTATTACAAGAATTTGACCTCACAATTGTAGATAGACCAGGAAAAGAAAATGTAGTTGCTGATTTCCTTTCTCGATTAAAAACTGATGAAAATATTCCAGTAGATGATTCTTTTCCTGATGAATATTTATTTACAGTATCCGATCACTCACCTTGGTATGCAGACATTGCCAACTATTTAGTTGCAGGAAAATTGCCGTCGCACCTATCACACAGGGAAAAAAGAAAGATCATCCAGCAAAGTGCTAGGTACAGCTGGATAAGCGGGTGTCTTTTCCACACAGGAATTGATCAGGAAATCCAGAGATGCATTGGTGAAGATGAAATTTATGATGTATTAAAAGCTTGTCACGATGGACCTTGTGGAGGGCATTTTGCAGACAAAAGAACAGGACACAAGGTACTCAGAATGGGTTATTATTGGCCCTCACTCTTCAAAGATGCAAGGAAATATGTGAAGGCCTGTGATAGCTTTCAAAGAATGGGTCAGCCTAATCACAGGGATGAAATGCCACTCAATCCCCAGGTAATTCTCGAACCTTTTGAGAGATGGGCATTAGATTTTATAGGTCCCATTAATCCTCCATCCAATCAAAGAGTGTACATATTAGTATGCACAGATTATATGACTAAATGGGTAGAGGCTAAGGCACTCCGTAAAGCTAATGAAGAAGCAGTACTAAATTTTTTATTTCAAGAGATCTTTGTTAGGTTTGGATTGCCTAGAGAATTAGTCATGGATGGAGGACCTCCTTTCAACTCTCATGGCTTCAAGGATACACTTCAGAAATATCATATTAAGCACAAAATGACTACACCTTATCACCCCCAAGCAAATGGGTAGGTAGAAAGCACCAATAAAGTCATAGAAACAATTTTGACAAAAACGATAAAGGAGAATAGGAGGGACTGGTTTCAAAGGTTGCCTGAGGCATTATGGGCCTATAGAACTACTTGGAGGAATACTACAAGCTTTTCACCGTATGAATTAGTTTTTGGAAAAAATGTTGTTTTCCTTGTAGAGTTTGAAATTAAAACTTTAAGAACTGCTTTAGCTGTTAATCTTGACTTGACTGATGCACAGACAGCCAGGTTGTAGCAGCTTCAAGAATTGGACGAGAAGAGACTGGATGCCATCCATTAAACAACTATGATACAGCAACAAAGAAGCAGGTGGCATGACAGAACCATCAAGCAAAAGCAGTTCGAGAAAGGTAACTGGGCTCTACTCTATGACTCCTGTTTCGAGAATTTCCAAGGTAAGTTAAGAACAAGGTGGTTAGGGCCTTATGAAGTGGATGTTGTTTTTCCAAATGGGACAGTCAGACTTTTAACAATTGATTGAAGCAGAACACCACTACTAGTGAATGGGTATCGACTCTGTTTATATCAGCAACCTGTTTCTAAAGAAGATTTTAAAGCCACTTGCATGGCAAATAAACACTATGCTTCCCTAGGGGAACTTGCTGTCCCTCAAGGCACTTAAATTTCTGTTTATTTATGCATTTTTTTTAGATTAGATATTCTTTTTAACTAATAATCCCTGCCAAGGGTTGCCATATTACATTTCAGTATCTTGCAGATTTTAGTTTCGGAAAATAGCTGAGAACAAAAGCTTCAAAGGAATCACTTTGCGGACTTGGGAACCCTGTTGCTGCAACATCATTTCCCGTTGCTGCAACACCATTTCCTGTTGCTGTAACACCACTTTCCCGTTGCTGCAACACCACTTTCTCGTTGCTGCAACACCATTTCCTGTTGCTGCAACACCACTCCCCATTGCTGCAACACCATTCCCCGTTACTGCAACACCATTTCCCATTGCTACAACACCAATCCCCGTTGCTGTAACACCACTTCCCGATCCCGTAATACCTTTTTCACTATTTCTCTCATTTATAAAAGCACCAGTCTCTCCACTTCAGCTCCCAAAAGAAACGAATTTTTTATACCATTTCCTACCAAAAGAACCAGCCATACACTATGATGATTGCAATTCTCCACTATTACTTCCTGTCATTATTAAAAAAATTGCCGGTATTCCCATACTTTTAGACCCGCTTTAATCATTATGGATCCAGCAAAAGATAAGACAAGACTTTTCGACGCAGCAACCAAAAAGGTAAAACATAAATGTACGCATGATTATATATGGACATTAAATAATAGTTAATGTGGAGACGTTGATAGGACTACCGAATAATTATACTTCCAATCATATCACTTACGCGTAGCTTTTTGGGGGGGATTACCAAAGCGCTCTCATAATTGTATAGTATGCCAACTGTCGCCGCCCTTAACTCTCCCGGTATTATGTAAAAAGTCATCTCATCACGGCATGTTACCATTTGCAATGATTTACTCTGGATTGAACTCGAAGGCTCGGCTCTGAACTGAGAATTTTCACCGAAACAGCAGCTGTGGGAGGAAATCTCAACACATACGAACCTGGCACAACAACACTTCTTGAGCTCTATCCCGAAGTTTATCAAATCTTTCTGCAAGCGGGATGGCTAGATTATTTTAGGAGACTTCCAGACTTTGACGCACAACAAGTCCTCGAGTTTGCACGTAATTTAACAGAGGGGTTTTCTGTCGTTCAGGGAGTTCAAATTCCAGTCATGGAGGAAGTCATAGCTCAAGTTACCGGGCTACCAGCTAATGGCACACGGTGGTTCAGTAGGAAGCACTTGATCCTTAATGCGCAGCAGGATTTTCTTCAACCAGGCGAGCAGGTGGAACCCAAGGGCAGAGGCATAGCACTTCAGTCATTACCTCAACCGTGGCCGAAAGTTGCTGAATTTGTGAAGCAATACCTGACGTGCGAAGGCCGGTACCAGGTAATTTACCAGCACGATTTCGTCTTGTTAAATCACTTGAGGCATGGTCAGTTGATAAATATGCCATATTATCTATTGGGATGTCTTAAAAATATGTCACGTTACACTGTCAACGCAAAGCGTCCGCTCCTTTCCTTAAAACACCACCGTCTAGCTCAATTGCTGATAAATAGAGGCTTTGCCTTAAATAACTCCCCTCCCCCCATTAATCCCCATCAAGAGGCAGAAATCCCTCAGCCAAAGCAGGAAATCCCTCATCAGGAAGAGGAAATTCTTCACCAAGCTGAGGACATACCTCAGCAGAATGAAGAAATCCCTCAGCAAACAGAGGATATCCTAGAGCAAATACCCGAAGAAATCCCTCAGCAAACAGAGGATATCCCAGAGAAAATACCTGAAGAAATCCCTCAGCAAATAGATGATATTCTAGAAAAAATGCCCAAGGAGATCTTACAGCAAACGCCCCCACAAGTTACTGAAAATGTACAATCAGCAGTAGAAATACCCATGGAAACAACCCCATCCCCCAATAGAACCAACCCATCCATTCCCATACTTGGTATTTCTACCGATAACTCTGATGATAACATCCCTATTACCCTCCTCAAACGAAAAATGCAGCAGAAAAATGAAACCCCACCAAAAAGAAGAAGAACTAGGGCTTCGGCTAAAGCAGCTGCTATTTCCGCCACTGCCCCTATTATAAAGAAAGCCAGCCTGAAAAGAAAAATATATCTGAATTCCCTGCTTATTTACCCAAGCAAAGGACTCGGTCATCTGTAATAGCTGAATCTCCTAGCCACACCCTCCCTAGCTCACCACCCGTCATGTTAAAAACCCGTACTCCTACCAGCCCTGGAAACTCCTCTCCCTCACCCTCGGAGGCTGAGATGCAGAGTGTTCACAGTGTCGTGACATTATCTTCTAAGGCAGCTGTCACACAAGAACCAGCTGCCGACACCCAAGGTAATATTGGCCAAGTGGCTGCAACACAAGAAACAGCCACTACCCCAGGTGACACACAAGAACCACCTGTTGGGGGTATAAGTGATCAAAATGCCGAAACACAACCTCTGCCTCCACTGGAACCTGCCATTCCACAAGCTCAGCCTACCATATTTGCCCTGCAGGAAGAAATTGAATTTCTGAAATCCCAAATTCAGGATTACCAGGAGGAAATAATAAGGGTCAAGGAAGCCTATCAAAACGAATTTAGCCTGCACATTTTAGCACGAGTAGCATCTGCAACAGAGAAGAGTAAAGAGAACGAATACATGTGGGCCAACTGTGGTGAGATATACACTCAAGCAGGATACAAGATAGTTGCAGAACCAGTAACTGAAGTCATTCTAGAATCCTCTGCTGTTGTGGTTGAAACGAAAGAACCTATTGTTACACAAACTGCAGAAGCAAAAATATAACCACCACAACCCTCTGCTGAAACAGAGCAACCTGCTGTCACACAAGAACCAGCAGGCTCTCCAGAAAAGGTGTAGGAGCAGACAAAAGAACCTGCTGTAACACAAGAACCAGTAGGTTCTCCAGAAACTGTAGAGGAGCAGACAGAAGAACCTGCTGTAACACAAGAACCAATAGGTTCTCCAGAAACTGTACAGGAACAGACAGAAGAACCTGCTGTAACACAAGAAGAATAGGTTCTCTAGAAACTGTACATGAGCAAACAGAAGAACTTGCTGAAACACAAGAACCAACAAGTTCTCCAAAAACTATACAGGTGGAAACAGAGCAACCTGCTGTAACACAAGAACCAGCAGGATCTCTAAAAAGTGTGAATAAAGAACTAGAAGGATTTGTTGTAACACAGGAATTAGTAGGAAATGAAGAAGAAGATATAAAGCCACCACGGCCTACCCAAATTGTTATGAAAAAAGAAAAAGAAGTATTGGTTGTAACACAGGAATCAGGAGGAAATGGAAAAGAAGACATAAAGTCACCCCGGCTTACCCAAGCTGAACAAGAAGAAGAAACATTGACTGGAAATGGAGAAGAAGACATAAACTCACCCCGGCCTACCCAAATGGAACAAGAAGAAGAAGCAGTTACACAAGAATCAGTACAGAATGAAGAAAACGTAAAATCACCCTGGCCTACCCAAACTATTATAGAAAAAGAAGAAGAAACAGTAGCTGGAAATGGAAAGGAAGTCATCGAATCATCCCGGCCTACTCCAATTATCACAGAGCAAAAAATCCTTGTTGATGCCTTTACACAAACAAAACTTCCCTCTGTTAGTGATGCATGCACAGAGACCGCTAGTTTTCAAGAATTAAAAGGAAAATGGTGGAGAGAATATGAGCTGTCACAAGGCAAAGCATTCCAACAACAAAAGGAGATCTGGTTCAATTATGCATATAAGAACTGGGAAGCACTTGAACAGTCTAGAGCTCAGTACAAAGAAATTAAGGAACTAAAAGCTAGACTGTCCCAGATGTTTGAGTTGTTTCAAAGAATACTTGCCACAAGGAAACCCTCTTTCAACTATGCAACATTTTTGACGGAACGAATGACATTCTTACAGATAAAGGCAGTTAGAGAAGGTATACCTCATCAGGTGGTTACATCAGAACAATTCATTCAAACCTTTGCAGAAGCTCCCAGAAATGATCAGAATTTGTTGTGCGAGCTTTATCTCCACAATGAAGCCATGTCCGAAGAGAGAAATATGAATATACTCCCTCTTGTTGGCGACATACAGCTCAGAGCTTTCATTTCCTTTTTAGCCAACCAACTCACTTGGCAAAATTCCTTCATCTCAGCACAACATAATGAACAAAACTGCCTTCTTTGGATCAGGGCTGAACCTCAAAATGCAGCCACCTTCATTGCACAGCACCAAAGAATGTTAAGTGAGCCTACAATGAAGGATCACATCAGGCAACTACAAGCAGTGGTCCTGCGAGATTGCCAACACTATGTGAGAACCAAGGCACCCTTGGCTATTAAGGCTAACAACCTATTTTGGGAAAATTGTCCCAAGGAAAGGCAAGAGTATCATCCTTATAATCCACCCAATTTACAAGCAACAATTTCAAGGGTACCTTACTATGTTAGATGTATGGAACAATGTGCTGAAAATTGGATTGGCTACAGATTTAAATTTCCACTTCTATGGTTATCTGGCCAGCAATACAAGGGTCAGTTTGGATTATTAAAAAAAGAAGAGGCGGCAGCATGGAGGCAAATACAGACTGTCTGTGGGTTCAGAGACAAGTTTGATGCCACTTTCTATAGCTACTGTCTCAGTAATCTACACTGTTCATCCTAGTACTCTGACTCAGATTCAGAGTAAGCATTGCATGAGGACATGCAATCCCTTCAGTTGGGGGGGATGTTAGGACTCCAAATTGCCCATTTTCGACCTTGTATTTTTGCTATAATATTACCATTTTTCAGTCCATAAGTTGAAAGCTTTGATTACACAATGACCTAATCATCCTAAGGTATGAAGTAACTCTCCGCATGACTACATGTTTAATTATTCATTACATATTCATGTTATCTTTATATTTATATTTGGAAAAGTTAACCAAGTTGCTAAGTAACCGTTGAACTGTCTAAGTCTGCAGAAATTATAATTCATAGTTGTTGTAACACCAGAAACAACAACTACGCAGTTGTTGCAACACGAGAAACAACAACTACGCAGTTGCTACAGCACCAACAACAACAACTATCTAAAGAGGGGAAATGTTATTTTGCAAACAACTGGAATACCAGAAATAACAAACGGCAACTATCAGAAGATCGCTAGAATTCCACGCTGACGCAGCATGATCAGCAACTGTCCAAAAAGGGTAAAACACGGTTACAGCTGCTAAAACACCGGGAACAACATGAGTTTACTAAGTCAGCAACAATGGGGAAGCGGCAAAGGATAGTGCAAGGATTCCAAGAAGACGGTTGAAGTTGGGTTACCAGCTATGTAACAGTAAAGAGACCCAAGAAAGAATACGCTGTCACACTGTTGTAACAACATCCTGTAACAAGGATGGATTTCTTATTTTTGACAAAAAGGTTTAACTCAATGAATTATGACAATCTATTGTAATAGATGTCTCCTCTATAAAGAGGAGACATATACATTAGAAAGGGGGGGAGAAAAACAAGTTGTAAGGGAAGTTTCGAAAGACAAACAACAAGTCTGAATTTTTATTGTAACCAAACCTTTTGGCAGATGAATAGAAGATTGTTCTGAGCACCTAATCCAGCATTTGTGTTCTGGGGAATCTTGTGAGAGTGACAGGGCCCGCCTTCTTCACAAGATTCACCCATTTATTTCCTGTCAATGTGTAAGTGTGTCTGCTAATTTCCTTTTTGCTGGTACTTTGTTTGGATTCTGTAGCATTACCTATGATAATTTCCTTTTTGTTGTTACTTTGTTTTGTTAATCGTTTGAAGCTGTAAAAGAATACTTCACCGATGAATTAGAATTGCAGTGTGTATTAGCAATCTGGTTACAGGGGCAGGTGTTGAACATCCTTACCTAGAGGATAGGGTCCTGATCCTCTGCTAACAGAGCATCCATTACTTCTGTTTTCAGATTTGTATTCTTAGTTAACTGCTTTCATTTTATCTTTGCAATGCACTGTTATAACATAGAGTGAGGAGTTTTGACAGAAACAGAATCGTGTATACTAAAACTTTTTAATGCTTTTGGAATTAAGTACATACAGTACGCGGTAGCCTTTGAAATAAAAGACTTTCCCAGGTTGACAAATTAATGTGGTACTTGACTGTTTAATCAACAAGCAATTCAACTAGCCAACAACTACGTCTCCTGGTCTAGCCTTTAGTGGTGACCTCTCTATTATGTCTTCAAGAGCAGAGTTTTACAAAAGTGAGCTCAATTTGAGTCTCACACAATAGATACAAAATAGCAGGAGTTTTACTTAAATCCCTCAGGTCTCTCTGAGTACACAGACTCTCCCTCTCACTTTCTGTCTCTGTCTTCCCTCTCTCTCAGCACTGCCTGTCTCTGTCTCTATCATTTAGTGGCTTTTAAACTAATCGGTGCTTGTCTGTTTAGTTTCCCATTTGGGCTCTCTGGCTCCCAGCCTTTGTCCACTCAAATTCCTTCTGAGTGTTAAGCAATCATTTGTTAATTCCGTTAGGGAAGGTGGCCACCCATTCTCTAATGGAAGGGACCATCGGCGCAGTCGAAATCCCCAAAACTGTCGTTCTCTATTTACACAGAGAAATACACAAAACACTACCAAACTGCCATTTATCGAACTTCAAATCTCATCAATTCCACCCTAGACTCCTATCGGGTCTGACTTTAAATCGCTATCACAAATCGCAAGTGCCCTTGTTCCATGGTTTCCTTTGTATTTGTGAAAAACATTAAAACGCTGAAGTCCTAACAATTGGCTTTATGGCAGACTTCAAATATTAAAATATTGCATTCCTAAACCATTTCGGGTCCAGTTTTATCGCATCGGCACATTTTCTTTGTATTTCGTTTATTTAATGAAAATGCAAAAAATACATAGAAAACCCTTTTTTTCAGAACTCAAAACATATGTATTTTTATTTATAAACCCCATCAGGTCCAGCTATCGCAAGTTGCAAGTGTATTGGCCCCACTCCATTGTATTGTTCCGATGCGATATTGTGATGCGAGATATCGCAATCGCATATTGCATAGTCCTCGGGCCTTTGGTAAGTGCTCCTTTGTATTTTGTCAATGCGATATCACAAGTTACCCTGGGTCGTTGATCTGCATGCTTCGTCGACAGTCCTCGTTGACTCGTGCTAATTGTTGTCGCAATTATCATATGGTCGCCCCTGATAGATTTCACTTGCCACCCAAGATAACAATATGCCGATCAGATCTAAACCGTTGATCGGCCATATCTGATGGCTCCTATGCAAAGTTCTTTTGACCCCCGATAGGCTCTTTTTTCTCTTTTTCTTCATGTTTTTCTCTCCCAATAGTGTTTCCATTTTTAAAGGTTCATCCTTTTGTGATAGTTTTTTATTTTTGAAGACTTAGAGGGTTATAGGATCCATTTTGGATCACGCCTTCCCACTGAAAAATATTTTGGACCACCAAAAGTTGGTTTTTAAGCATCGATCAAGTGAGGATACAACTTCCTCACTTGTCCAATCTCTATCCATCGTGCACTAATTGGTTTTGAACCTTTGAGTCTAACTCTTGGGTACTCAACATCCCCTCTACGCGTGGTTCTCACCTTCCTGTCCAGAACTGTGTCTTCCTGCAACTCATTGAGATATTCAGGCAACAGATCATCAATAGAAGGAAACTGACTTTACTCTTAGAGATCTTCGGTCAATGAAGGTTCATATAGTCTCAAGTTCTCTGCATTAATGGCTAAATAAATATGCATATAACCTGGCAAATCAAGTCGAAAAGTGTTTTCACCAATTTTCTCAAGTATCTTGAAAGGCCCATACCTTATTGGCTTTAGCTTCTTACCTCCACCTTGCATTCTGTATTTGCTAATGTACAACCAAACTTGATCACCAACTTGGAAGCTATGCTCAATTCTATGCTTATCATGCCTTGCCTTGTACTTGGCCTGGCTTCTTTTTAGTTGTTCCTATACTGCCTGGTGAATTTCTTGGATTTGTTCAATGAATTTGGTTGCTTTGCCCACATCACTATGTCCATCAACTACTATGTCTTTTCCAAAGACAAAATCCAAGGGAGACTTTGGTATAAAACCAAAACAAATCTCAAAAGGAGATCTCTAAGTAGAAGAGTGCTTGGCACGGTTGTAAGCATGTTGCGCATAACACAAATGTTCATCCCAAAGCTTGGGATGCTTGCTGCAATATCCCCTGAGCAACTGGATCACTGTCTTGTTGACTACCTCTATTTGGCCATCTATTTGTGGATGAAATTTTGTGCTCTTCTTCAATCTGGTGTCCATCAATTCCCACAAACTTGACCAAAACTTCCCAACAAATCAGGAATCTTAATCAGATACAATAGAAGTGGGTAACCCAAAATGAACCCATACATGCTGAAAGAATAACTTCATTGTTTTTTTAGCTGTAACCTACTTGTTACAAGGTATCAAAATACACATTTTGCTGAACCTATCTATAATAACATATAAATAATCATGACCTTTTCTAAACTTTGGAAATCCACCAACAAAGTCCACAGAAACACTTTCCCAAGGACAAGAAGGAACTAGAAGTAGAGTGTACAAGCCTAATTTTCTATTACTGGGCTTGCTTTTAGCACAAATAGTACACCCTTTAATACATCTAGAAACTATTTCATGCATTCTTTGCCAATAGCATAACCTTTGCAGCTGTGCAACTGTTTTACTTACACCAAAATAACCTGATATGAGAGAAGTATGTGCTTCTTGGATTATGTTAACTCTTTCAGTTTTTGGAATGCATAACTTTTCCAAATGATACAAGAGTTGGTCCTTAACATAATAATCCAATTATTCTACTTGTTTGCCATGACTTAAAGTTGCATATACATCTTTAAAATCTACATCTTGAGCATATTGTTCAATGTAGCTTTCATGCATTACTGAGTTATGCTTAAGTATAGTAGATGCATTTATGATTGGTCTTGATAGCATATCTGCAACCTTATTGTGTATGCCTTTCTTATATCTGATGACAAGATGAAATTGCTGTAGGAAATCCATCCACCTATAATGTATTGATTGTTGCAATTTAGTTTGTGAGTGCAAATATTGAGGTGGTTGATGATCTATATGTATAATTGTTTCTTTGTCCATTAGGTAATGTTTCCACTTTTTCACACTTTGTACTAATGCATACAATTCTTTATCATATGTGGGATAATTAACTATTGCATAATTAAATGTCTCAGAATGATAGCATATGGGTTTACCCTGTTGCATCAACAATGCTCCCATGGAATAGTCACTGGTATCTGTTTCAATCTCAAATGGTCATTGAAGATCTAGCAGTGGTAGTACTGGTGCTATACTAATTTTTTCCTTTAAGGTGTCAAAGGCTTTTTGTTGTTTGCCTCCCCACTGAAACACCTTGTTCAGCCCTATTAAAGCATTTAAGGGAGCTGCAATCAAGGAAAAGTTAAGCAATAAACTTTCTCCAATATTGTGCTCCTCCTAGGAAACTCCTAACTTCTGTAGCAGATTTGGGTTTAGGCCAGTTCACAATGACTTTGATCTTAGAGGGATCTATCTTCAACTCACCACTCCCTACAATATGACCCAAATAATTTAAAGATATTTTGCCAAATTCACATTTTGATAGCTTTACATAGATATTTTCTCTTTTCAAAACATCTAAAGTACGCTTTACATGCTTCAAATGTTCTTCCCATGTTTTACTGAAAACAAGAATGTCATCTAAATATACAATTACAAAATCATCAATAAAAGGTATGAGTACATCATTCATGGCTCTCATGAAAGTGGCAGGAGCATTAGTTAAGCCAAAAAGCATAACCAGCCATTCATACAACCCTTGCTTTGTCTTGAAAGCAGTATTCCATGCATCTTGTTCTACAACTCTGACCTGATGATAACCACTACGCAAGTCTAACTTGGAAAAATAAACTACTTCTTTCAACTGATCTAATAGATCATCAATGCGAGGAAGAGGATAACGATTCTTGATCGTTATTTTATTCAGTGCTCTATAATCAATGCACATCCTCCACGAACCATCTTTCTTTCTCACCAACACGATTGGAGATCCGCATGGTGATGTGCTTGGTCTTATGAACCCTTTATCGAGCAACTCCTGTACCTGCTTCTTGATCTCTGCATTCTCTAAAGTAGATAACCTGTACATTCTGATGTTAGGAAATGGAGCATCTTACTGCAAATGAATATCATGTACTATTTCCCTTTTGGGTGGGAGACCTTTAGGTTCTTGAAATAGGATATCATATTCTGAAACAACTTTATCTAAATCAGCTTTCTGTTTAGCATCACATCGTTCAAATACATTGGTTTTGTCAGGGTTCTTTTCCTTTACAACCATTAGTAAAAATTTCTTGCATGAGTTTACAATTCTTTTCATATGCCCCGAGTTTATGAGAGAATAGTTATTTTTGAGTTTATGAGCTCGTACAATATATTCTATTCCATTTTTTGTGAGTTGATACTTATTTTCAGCTCTATAGAAAATATCTTTTCTATCATACAAGTAAGGACTTCTTAAAACAATACCACATATATCCAAGGGAACTATATCTAACTCAACCTCATCTACAAATGTTGACCAAATAGAAAACCTAAGTTTATATTGTCTAGTCACTTGTAGCTTTGCTTTATCACATACCCAACCTAATGGATGTGGCTTCTTGTGAGGTGTTTTTAGTAATCCCAACTTCTTTACAATTGTTTCAGAAATGAAGTTTACTTTTGATCCACTATCAAATAAAGTATCAACCTTTTGGTGCTTGGAAATAACTCCAATATGAAAAAGCTCATGTCTTTTCCTCTCATTATCTTCATTATCAATAGATTGTGCAGAATTACTTGTAGATGCTTCAAATTTTTTACCTTTTATACCTATGGGTGTGACTATTATTTCATCACCTGAGTCTGACCCCAAGTCTTTCTGAATAGCACCAGTAGTCTTTTTCTTCTTACCACCAAACTTCTTGGGTTTCAGCTCCAGATGCAAAGACCAACAGTGTTCATCATCGTGCCCATCCTTCTTGCGGTGAGTGCATGAAGGTTTTTCCTTTTGTACAATGTTTGTCTTCCTCTCCTTCCATTTTAGCTTCTTCTTTTCCTTGTTCTTGCTTGCAGAGGGTTTTGATGATCCCCCAATCTCTGGGTTCACATTCTTGCCTCTAGCCTCTAGATGTGTAGCCTGAAATGATACATCATCTAGGCTAGTGGGATTAAACATGAGAATGATGTGCTTCAAATAGCTATGCAGACCACCTATATACTTCAACAAAGTTTCAGGTGAGTCTAGAGAAATGCTTAGAGTTAAATCTCTTTTTCTAAATTCTTGGGTATAGCTTTGTACAATTTGGCCATTTAATTGGTGAAGAGTTTTCCAACTCATCATTGCTTGCTGCATATAAGCTAGTGGATAGAATTGCTTTTTGATGGCAGAAACAAATTCATTCCAGGTAGAAAGAATTTTACCATGTTTCTTCAGATCAGCTTGTGTCTTGCCTTCCCACCACACTAGTGTAGTTCCTCCAAGGTGAAGGCTAGCTAGCTGAATCTTTCTACTTTCTAAATAAATGTTATGCACCCTGCAATATACATCAATCTGTCTAATCCAATTATCTAGCTTTTCTGCATTTAATTCCCTATCATAAATTGGCAAATCAAATTTCACATTAATTTAATCAAAGATGTTTTCTTCTTTTTCTTTTCAGGGCTAGTTTTATGTGAAGAAGATGATGAGGATGGTGATGATGGAGTAGATGGTGGAGAAGGTCTCTCTTCTTTTCCTTTGCCTTCTAGATGGGCAACCAGAAGAGGTTCCTCTACTTCTTTATCTAGTTGAGGTGCTGAAGTGCTTTCACCTTGACCTTTCTTAAACTCCCAATACATCTCTTCCACCATGGCTCGCATGGCTATGAAGCTTTCCATGAATTGGGCTTATGATTCCCGTGGAGCTTCTTTTGCCATTCTCTTCTGAGGATAGATTCTCCCAATCTCTAGTTAGCCTCAATAAGTTCTCCTTCTCCTAGTTTGAGCTTTGACCTAGTTAGCATACAAAAATCCAACACAAGCTTGTCTAACCTTAGCAAACCTAAAGCTTTGATACCACTTGATCTGAAAATGAGATCTTAGATTACTTTTAAGGTATTACAGACTCATGTGCATGGATTTTCCTATATCAATTAGTGCAATGGATCGATAATATTGCGAACAATATAGACAATGAGCAGTCATAGAAACATAATAGACATAACACATAACATAGCAAAGTAATCAAGGAGTTCACCCAAAAATCCTGGGCTATGTCTCCTAGTCTAGCCTTCAGTGGTGACCTCTCTATTATGTCTTCAAGAGTAAAGTTTTATAAAAGTGAGCTCAATTTGAGTCTCACACAACAGATACAAAACATCATGAGTTTTACTTGAATCCCTCAAGTCTTTCTGAGTACACAAAATCTCCCTCTCGCTTTCTGTCTCTGTCTTCCCCCTATCTCAGCACTACCTGTCTCTGTCTCTATCATTCAGTGGCTTTTAAACCAGTTGGCGCTTGTCTGTTCGGTTTCCCATTTGGGCTCTCTAGCTCCCAGCCTCTGTCTGCTCAAATCCCTTCTGAGTGTTAAGCAATCATTTGTTAACGCCTTTTGAGTGTTAAGCAATCATTTGTTAATGCCTTCAGGGAAGGTGGCCACCGGTTCTGCAATGGAAGGGACCATCAGCACAGTCAAAATCCCCAAAAATGTCGTCCTATATTTACACAGAGAAATACACAAAACACTACCAAACTATCGTTTATGAGACTTCAAATCTCATCAATTCCATCGTAGGCTCCTATCGGGTCCAGCTTTAAATCGTTATCGCAAATCATAAGTGTTGTAGGGAAAAGTATCCGATTCAGATGACCCTATCCCACTCTAAGGGTGATAGTACCTCAGCAACAACTATAAAGAAAACTACTTAAGGTTTACTTCTTTACAAAAGCAAGAGAGAATGAGGAAATGCACTAACCGTTGCCTTGCGCTTAATGTCGAATCCAAACTCTTCTCTTCGCTGCTTGCTCCCAGCTCCTTGCTCTTTTGCTGGCCCAGCTACAATGAGATCCTGCAAAATAACAAAGAAGGAAACTACAAGAAGCATGCAATCATAACTGATTCAAGGATTAGCATAAATCAAATATACAATTATCACAACACATCATTGAAACAAGTGCATATAGAAGAACCTCAATAGCTTTTATTAATGAAGAAGTAAAGTTCTGAGAAGGTTACAACCATTGAAGGCCCCAATCCAGCAACACCTCACAGCAGAAAGAATTTCTCCTCTTCACCTCCTTCAAGCAATCACCCAATAATTCTATAGTGAAACCAACAACATATCATTACTTTGCACAAAATTCCAGCCTCCTGAGCTCATAGGAGAGAGCTCAATATATAGATGAATTGAGAAAGGATGAGTCAGCTTGCAACTGATGTGTAGCTGCCTTGTGTCCTCTCTCTCTTCAGTTGATCTTCAGTTCTTGAGTCCACTTGGAGAACCTTGCTTCCACTTGGAGAAACAGAGCCTCTGACTCATCACAAGGCGAAATCCCTGATCCAAGTGTCATTTTTGGAAGATTCCAGAGCAATGACTCAGTGTGCCACTTGTCCCATCTCACTCAGCGCAGGTGGCCTTTGTTCTACCTGCTTTGCAACGCAGGTACACCATGGAGGAGTTGAGTTTCAGCGCAGAAGCCTAGTGGAGCACCTTCTTTGATTTCAGGATTGCTTGTTTTTTAGTGTTTTCAGGTGGAGAACTGATCTGAGAGCTGTTGGTTTGCTGACCTTGTTCCTCTAGGGGTAGGAACATCATGTTTAGGGACTTTGGATCCCTTGGATTATTGACAATTCATGCCTGTTGCTGTAAGGCACAAAATTGTCTATAACAGATGCCCCCTAAAGTATGAGGTCGTTTATCGGGTGAAATGCTTTATTAGGAGGATCCGAAGTTCATTCAATCTACTGAGAAGTGTCCTGTAATAAGATAAAATACAATACATTATTTTTCATACTTTTTCATGATCTAGCTGAGGCGGGAATTCCCATGCTCAGCTTTATAAATACATTTTGGTACATAGAACAGACGATCGTCTGATGGTAGACTGATAATTCTCTGCTGAAATTATCATCCTTTGAGAAGGATGATCATCTGCTGCAATGATGTACATATCAAATGTCTTTATATCCTGAATATATATCGCAGCCCGGATGGATGAAACTAGATCCGGGCTCTTCAATCTCTTCCGATCTTCACTCGATGTACAAGTCGATCCATGTGAGAATTTCTTGAAGTCGAACATGGAAAGACATCGCTTGATTACCGGTCAATGATGTAAACCGTTAACAAGCACGAGAGGAATCACCGATAAGGATGATGACCCTCAAGGTACGGCAGTACAATTCACATGGTGGGAATAAAGGACTTGGCGTCGACCACCATGCAAAATCTTCTGGTCGAAGGTCATTGATGTATACCTGTCACCGGAAGTGAGAAACTTGCCATTGAGGCATGCAAGCTTCAAAGTACTGAAGGGGTTGTTCCTAGATCAACTCTTTGGATAATGAGTTGATGTCGACAAGGAGCGATCCGTCAAAGGAGGGCCTTAATGAATCCCACATCAGTGACACGGAACGGAGCTAGTGATTGTGATGAGGTGAAAACAAACTGTGATGTATGATTCAGGGTGGCGGTCATGAAATGGATGAAGGACAATGTATGGCAGTGGATGGGACACGGTTGACTCTTTGCAGAACAACATCTCTTGAACATATAACGACACTGATGTGATGGATTGGTAGCATTACCCCAAATGTGGATGGTGTGGCGAGGACCATGGTGATGAGACCGGTGAATGAGACAACCCAACCCGATGTGATACGGAGGACAAAGTGTCATGTTCAAGAGCGACTTGCTACCATTAAAGTTGTGAGGTTCTCCCAATTTTTCCCCAGTCATTGCTGACCAGTACCTCTTTATTTTTATCAAGCTTGAGGAGGATAACATATGCTTGTTCTATAACCTGCCCTTCGGGCAAGCCCATCGCTATGTTTTAACGAGCCTAGCGATAGGGAAACTCGCTCTCGTCTAAAGACAAGTTTGTCGCTATTTAATGAATTTAACGAGTCTAACGACAAGGATAACTCGGTCCTTTTCATTTTTAGAGAGTCTAAAAAGGTACATAAAGTCAACTCCAGAATTCCTTTTTCGTCATCTAATCCCTTAAGTCCGAAAAAGTATAAAACAATACAGAAGGGATGAATTTTCGATTGCTTTAACGAGCCAAACAAAACAAGCGCTCGATCTTTTTGTGCAATAATCCCTCAGGTCCAAGAAGATTAAAATCTAGAGGAGGGATAGCTCTTCCGGTCATTTAACGAGCTGGAAGGCCAAAACTCGGCAAACTTTTCATATTTTACGAGTCAGTGAAAAGAGCTCAAAGAAGACTCGTCTTTTGAGGAACGAGTGATAAACAGGGATAGCAGCAGATTCCAGGTACAGGTTGGAATTTTCCAATCACGGCAGTGTCACAAGGATGGCTAAGTGAAATCACTCTTCGCAGCTATTCCTCAAAATGGGTAAACAAACATATGGAGATGAACGATTGGCCAAATGAACGGATGGAAGTGAGACTGCAAGAACAGGACCAAGGGCTTTAATATGGCTGTCAAAGGTTACATTTACCAAGGTTATTTACCGGTTCATTTTTTCTGGGTGAGCTTGAACTCTAGGGGAAGATTGCTCACAACTTATGTTTATTTTTTAACGAGCATGAACTATGTGCTAAAACTGCTTGGATCTTGCGTTTATTTTTTAACGAGCATGAACATTGCTAAAATTGCTCGAATATATGGTTTACTTTTGATTTTTTACCATAATTAGCTTCTCTTTTTCACTGATAGCACTGCATTTTCAAATTGCTGCAACAAACTAGTTAGAAATGAGTAATATTTACTTGAAAATGAGATTAACACATTAATATTTACCTTGAATTACGTAAGAAAGCAAATAAAAAGGGTTTTTACCTCTCACTTTACCATTTCATTTCATTTTGCTTGTTGGAGCTTTGGAGGAGCCTCTTTCCCCTTGATTTTCACCAGCTGATTCCGGGAGATTCTGCGGACGATTTTCGGCGTCGTTTGGACCAGGTAGGAGCTAAACCTTAGCTCTTCATTTTCATGGTTTCATTTTCCTGTTTTATGCCTGTTTTGCTGTTCTATTGAGCCTCTGGGGTTTTGCCAGGGTGCCCTCTGATCAACGCAGGTTCCCCATTCGAAAACTGCGTTGGGATCTAAGCTGCTTGAAGGCAGCTTGTCCCCCAACGCAGTTAGTACACTGGGCACCTGCTTTGGGGCATAAAAGCAACAATTGTTTACAGATTTTGATGAAATTTTCGCCAGTTTTTCATCAATTTCAGGAGCTGACTCATTCTCTCGTTTGTTTTGCAGGGATTCTTGATCAAGATGGCCCTCACATGGCGAGAACGAGAACATGAAGAAGAAGATATGATTGCCCTTCATGATCCTGTTACGGTGGGCGTGCTACGAGACTGTGGTATGCTAAAGTTTTTCCGTATCTCAAGCATGAGAGCACAGATTTCACTACTGCAGTATATGCTTGATGCTTGGGATCCTGTTAACCAAGTATTCCAGATCAGGAACAAACCTATTCCATTGACCGTGACAGACATTTACTTCTTGACTGGCTTGTCAAGGCGGGGTGCCCCCATTTCTTTATCAGGTACAGTCCGGGGGAATGATTCCGTGAGAGATTATGTCCGCCAGTATTGCAGGGAGGGGTCCCAGCCGAGCAGAGACGGCAAGGTAGTCATCCGTGATGTTACTAGCAGGCCTCTCAGGTCTATTCTGTATACTCTTGGTAGGATGGCCGGCAGCGCATCTTTACATGTTGCCAACAGGTCTCACATGCAGCATGCCTTGGAGTGTCTCCAACCGAAGATCTTCAACTGGAGTGATGGAGTGCTTACTCAAATGAAAAGTCAGCTGAACAAGGTGAAGGACGGGAAGCTGAAGAATTTTGGTTTTGGTTCGATTCTGACTGCCTTCGCCTTGGAGAAGATCCCTCTGATGCAACCTCAGTACATCTATCTCGGAGTGCCTTCTCCTACCGAGCCACATATGCAGCGATGGGTCGATCACATGTCCAGACATGCAGGTCAATCCCAGATTTCTTTCAATGCCGCTTTCTTCAGGTGGTTCGATCGCCAGGAGATGGCTTTTTCCGAGTACCCATATGTTGGTATGGATTTCCGGGGTGATCCGGATATGGTACTGCCAGACGGTGCTCAGTGGGATGCTACTGGTAAGAACTTCAACCATATTACTGTTCATTGTTTTCATTCATAATGTTCTTGTGCTTTATTCTATCAAGACTTTAATTGAACTCATGTGTGCTTGCAGATGTCGGTCCTGTTCGTCCGGCAGTTCGTCTGAGACCACCTGTTGCTCCTCCGGCAGAGGAACCTGCTTGGAGAGTTATTATCCGTGATCTTAGCGATACTGAGACCCTTACAGCTGTGCAGGGGCAGGTTGAGAACCTTACCCGTGGTCTTCCGGATGTACAGATTGACGAGTTACCTTTACCGATGTAGCAGCATACTATCGGTGTACCTAGACAATGGACCCGTCTTCTGCGCATGATAGCACTGACTGTGGCTTACTATCAGGAGCATCACTAGGCTAGGGTGCCCCCTAGCATTTTTGAGTTTTTAGGTCATATGACCAATTTTTGTCTCGGTTACAGGACATTATGTATGAACTTTATGAACAGCTTATATATATTTTGATTTTCGAGTCTCATTCTGGTTGATTTGGATGATTCATATGTACACTTTTTATGATGTGTCCTTTTTATAAATGTTGCAAATGTCTATCTAACACATAGTTTGCCAATGAGTCAGTTAATGTGTTTAGATTTCTCGAAATATGTTGATATTGAATTGAATCAAATCGTCTTTCCAAGATTTTTACTCTTAGGAACATGCGATAAATAGCTGGATTACAAACAGAATATATACCATTGAGTTGTAGTACTACGAGCTGTGAGTCTAGCCTGACAATTAGTCGGCGTATGCCTCGTGTGATGGCATCAGAGAGTAGTTCTATCAACGTGCTATACTCAGCGATGTTATTCGTTGATTGCCCAATACATACACCTCTGAAACTTACTAACTCGCCACTTGGATCAAAAATGGCCCATGCTGCGGAGGATAGGTTCCGCGAACTACGACTCGCTCCGTCAGCATATCCAACACATGTCTCCATAAGGTTTGACATCTGCAACGAATGAAAAAGGGGAATCACTCAACCAGAACAAGAACTTTGGCGAAAACAAAATACAACAAAAGCATGCAGGTTACTATTTAAGCATAGTAACGCTTGAGGTACAGCCCGTTCCGGGGCTGCGCCAGTGGAATTCCGTCGTAATATATTAACTCGTAGGCTCCTTTTGCTAACACTCTTTTAACAATATAGGGGCCCATCCATAAGGAATTGAATTTACCTGCTCCTAATTTATCGGATTCTTGGTCATAAAGCAAGACCAAATCACCTTCTGAGAAGACACGGGGTTTGACATTTTTGTCGAACTGAGCCTTGACTCGTTTCTTATGGGCTTCGTTAGCCAAAGCGGCATCACGACGGGTTTCATCCAATTGGATTAATTCCAAGAAATGAGCCTCTTCTTCCGAAGTTCCGGGGAGGAGATCAATTGCGAGTTTAAGCGACGAAATTTCACACTGGATCGGTAAGACTGCTTCTAGACCGTACACCAATTGGAAAGGTGTGAATCCGGTTGCGTTTCTTACCGAGGTTCGGTAGGCCCACAAGGCTGCATACAGGATTAGGTGCCATCTTCTTTTATGAACCTCGATCATCCTTTGCAACATACGCTTCAGGACTTTTTTGATTGCTTCAACTTGTCCGTTGGCTTGTGGATAATACGGAGTAGAGCTGTCGTGAGATAGCCCTAGTTTGGCAGCTAATTCGACCATCATGTGATTGTGGAAATGCGATCCATGATCTGTAACTATAGCCTGGGGTACGCCGAACCTGGCGACTACATGATTGAAAAAGAATAGGGCAGCTGTTTCACCGGTATTGTCCAATGTAGGCATCACCTCGGCCCATTTGTTAAAATAGTCTACTACGACTATAATATACCCATGCCCCCCGGTCGAGGTGGGGTTACATTGCATGAAATCGATGCCCCATTTGGCGAAAGGCCCAACTGCAACTATTGGTTGCAGGGGTGCGGGCGGTCTTCTGGTTTTGCTATCAAAGATTTGGCAGGAATGGCAACTTCGGACTGCGATTATGCAATCTTTGAACATTGTTCGCCAAAAATATCCTGCTCTTAATATCTTTTGGGCTGTAGCAAAACCTGATTGATGCCCCCCACACGCGCTTGAATGACACTCATTCAGGGCTTTTTCGGCTTCTTCATGGGTGAGACACCTCCTCAGAATGGTATCGATACCACGACGGTAAAGAGTATCACCGACGATCATGTAGTCTTTTGCTTGGTATCGTATACGTTTCTGTTCGGAGTGTGAGGTGTCTGGCCGAAACTTTTGGGTTTGGAGATAGATAATTATATCTCCATACCATTCATCGCTTGCAGATATCAGAAACAAATTCTCGTCCACGATTGATTCCTTGGAGGTTTCATCGTTGGACGACGAAGGGAGGTCGCATAATAATTCTGTGAATACCAGAGCTTTCTTTGACTTGGATTTCACAAATTCCAGATCAAACTCTTGAAGAATCGCTATCCATTTGGAATACTTGCCCCCCAGCAACTGTCGCGACAGTATATAAGTCATGGGGTTGCAATCGGACAGAATGGTAGTTTTCCTAAAGAGGATATAATGTCGAAATATCTGTACCGCTTGAACAGCAGCAAGCGCTAGCTTTTCAACGTAAGAATATTTACTTTCTGTATCATTTAAGTTTTTACTTAAATAATATACAGGATGTTCAACTCCATCGACTTCTTGAAATAAAACCATCGCAATGGTTGTATCTGCTGCAGCTAGATACAGGTTAAAATCCCTAAGATAATCTGGGGCGTACATTAATGATGCTTTTACTAGAGATTCTTTCAAAGCGTCAAAGGAAGCTTGCACAACCTGGTCCCAATCGAAGGGTACATCTTTTTTCAAAAGACGTGTATAACCTTTAGCAAGTTCTGCGTAATTTGGAATGAACCTCCTTAGAAAGTTTGCTTTCCCTTGGAGTTTCTGAATCTGAAGCAAATTCGAAGGTGTAGGCAAATTGATGATTGCCTGAACCTTACAAGGGTCGAGACGAATCCCATCTTTAGAGACTACAAAGCCAAGTAGACGACCAGAACCGACGCAAAACACACACTTGTGTGGGTTGAGTCTTATCTTGTAGTGTCGGCAACGTAGAAATATCGCTCTTAAATGCTGTGGATGATCAGTCCGCTTTCGCGAATGAGCCGGAAGATCGTCGAGATATGGTTGAACAATGCTCTTGATGTCATGGAAGGCATAATTCATAGCCCTCTGAAAAGTCGCCCCTGCGTTCTTCAAGCCAAAGGGTAATTTTCGATAAGCGAATGTGCCCCACGGACATATAAATGCAGTCTTTGACTGGTCCTGTGGGCGGATATTAATTTGATTATACCCAGAGAATCCGTCCATAAAGGAAAAGATTTCACATCCGACGCATTCATCAATTATCTGGTCGATGAAGGGTGTAGGGTAGTTGTCCTTCAGACAAGCTTGATTTACATCTCTATAATCGACGCACACTCGTATTGTTCCTTGTTTTTCCATAACAGGAACAATATGCGATACCCAATCGGTTAGAGGAACCGGGTAGATGAATCCAGCATGGAGAAGTTTCTCAACTTCTGCTTTAATGGCAGCGGCTTTCTTAGGGTGCACCTGTCGAAGCCGTTGTCTTACTGGTTTGACATCAGGATACATTTTAATTTCATGTTCAACGATACTCGAGTCGATGCCTGGCATTTCATCATATGACCAAGCAAAGACATCTCTAAATTCGCGAAAGAGAGCGTTATATATTTCCAGTTCTGAAGGGGAACAACCTTTGCCAACATGAATATTCTCTACAATACCTGTTTTGGTCGAGATATTTATGGCTATAGTCTCTTCAATATTGGACAAGTTTCACTCAGAATCCACCGTGTTTACAGTATTTGTTAGGAATTCAAAGACTGAAGGGTGGTAAAGATCTTTCTGAGTATCTTCTTCGTATTCCGGAAGAAGGGAACGATGGTGGTGATCATTCCATGGTGCCCCCTCAATCATCATTGATTGTAAGATTCCTTCGTCAGTCCCATGTACTTTTGACCAAGGATCTAATGGGGTACCATATTCTCTAGATCTATCTACCCAAACGCTCGAAGAGCGATGATCGGGATTCGCCTCCCAGGCATGAAACATTGATTGCTACAATATTTCAATATATTTCAATGGGGCTTGGTGGCAAAACCATTGCATGATCCATAGCGACTTTGTCTTCTGTGTCTTTCGAGGTGGATACCATATTGCATGTTGCTACAAATGGTACATTTCCTATGCAACTAGGAGGTGGTAGCGCGAAAGTTCCCATCATAGTGGGATCTTTCAACAGACCTACTCCAATATCTTGAATCGACCGGTCGCTGCCATGGATCATGGGAATGCTTCCTGTAACTTGTGAACCATTAGGGAGGAAGTTTTTTTGATCGACGACCGTAATCCCTCCTTCAAAGGGGAATGCGATCTTCCTAAAATAAGTCGACACAACAGCTTGCATGGCATAAATCCATGGTCTTCCCAGTAGGATGTTATAGTCAAGATTGCCATCAATGACTTCAACATCTATTTCTACTGTTTTGCCCCCTAGTTCAACTTTCAGGTTACTAAGGATACCGTAAGGGGTATATATCCTTCCGTCGAATGCTTTTAATGTTGTCGATGATCGCGACAAGGTTGGAGATCCTAAAGTTTTCCAGCAACTCATCGACATAATACATGTCGATGCCCCCTCATCAATAATCGTTCTATGAACTGTTTTGTTGAGGGCTTTCACTTGGACGAGGAAAGCTAGCTAAGCTGGTAACTGAGGATCATACCCTTTGTGATCAAAGGATACCAGATTGGAATCTTTAGGATCCACCCCACCAATTGCTGATAACAATGCCTGCCTTTGGGATGGGCAATGTTGTAGTACCTCAAGAGTCGACATAGCAGATGGCGATTGCGCCAAATCTTCCACTATGTTATAATGCTGTGCCGCTCTGGCACGAGGATTAAAGGTCGACTTGTGTACTACTCCCTTTGGCGGTTTTATCGTTAATTCATGCGTGATGGGGGGTACAACTTCTGCCGAAGTTGTTGTCGAACTGCTAGGTTGATCTTTACCTTTATCGTTCGACACCTGTGGATTCCCGTAATCTTTGTTCCTTGTCGAAATCAAAGCATCATTTTGCTGTTTTGAAACCGACAACATAAGCACTTGAGATGGGGAAGCGTTTCCACTATCAACCAGATTTTGACCTGGGTTAGGAAATGGATCACTTGACACAGTTGAGGTATGAGGACTCTTAAAGAACCTCTTTAGCTCAGCTTTGAATGGGCAATTCTTAGTGTTATGATCTTTGTCATCGCATATTTGACATGGATTCGGTTTCCTATTCCCAGGAGGGTTCGAAGAATTTTTCTTAGGGGATGACTCACCTTGTTTATTCTTCTTCCCTTTGTTTTGTTTCTTCTTGCTTCCTGGTTGATTGGTTTCTTTGCCTTTATCTGTCGATACGGCATTTACTTCTGAAGCAAGAACTTCTTCATGCGCATTTTGATTCGAATCCTTACGGGCCTTCTTTTGATTGGTCCTTTTCGGATTCATGTTTGCCGTGCCAATCACGCCATCGCCGGCATGAGAGTCACTATTTGATTTAGGAGGAGGAGGGATCGAAAACTCTGGTCTAGGGGCGTCTGGTATTTTGTCATAGAGCGTGCCGGACTGAGTATATACTAAGTCCAAATATTGTGCACGAGCGATAACCTGCTCTTCTGTTACGACTCCCCCCTTTGCCACATCTTCCGTTATCGTTGGAAGTAACGACTTTATAAACCACTCAGCTAAAAGCTGATCAGGAACGTATGTTTTAACCATTCTTCGTCGACGTCGCCACTCATGTATATGATCTGATATATGAGTTGTGGTTGTCTGTTTGAAGTTAGTCAATATCTCTGTTCCCGTTTCATACCTTATTGGTAATTGAAAGTGGGTTAAGAATGTCGTGGCAAGGGAGCTAAAATTGTCGAACGAAGCTCTTGGCAATTCTATATACCATTTCGCCGCTGGACCTGTCAATGTCCTCTGAAAGAGGCGAAGCCTTATCAAATAATCATTTAAAGTGTTCGACGAACACCATAGATGAAATGTCATCACATGATTCGACGGGTCTTCACCTGGATTTCCATTGAATTTAGGAATATCGGATGGAAGTTTGTGCGGGATCACTGGCCACCATGGGGCGTAAGCAATTGGATCATTGGTTAACCGATGTAAATCAGGAGACTCTAAAGTTGCCACGAATGGTAACTGTTGATTCAAGTTAGGGGAAGCGTAACCAGGGTACGATGGAATTGCCTGAACAGTTGGTCTTTGCATACCAGCATAATGGAGTTGATGTTTGTATGATTGATACGGTTGATGGACTTGACCACTATAAAGTGGTTGATTTTGACCATTTTGGATATATGGTTGTCCAGTATTCGCAAAGATTTGTTGTTCAGAACCTTGGTACACTTGTTGGAATTGTGGCTGTTGGTATTGCACTATCCACGGTTGCGATACCATGGGTTGTTGCGCTACACTAACCATTGGACCAAGATGTGGGGTAATTGTACCCGATTGTACTTGTGTCGCCCCACCAGTAGGCGATTGTGGTTGGGTCGTAGGGTCAAGGGGCTGTTGCATGAGAACCTGAGAAATCTGAGGTTGACATACAACAAGCATCGTTTGAACTTGCGACACGGGTACGATAGCCGGTGTAGTTGGGATGTTCGTCACAGGTACACACTGTTGCATAGAATATACAACTCTTGGTGGCTGGGATAGCATAGGTACCCAACTACTCGTTGCAATTCCACCATAACTTGAATAAGGTTGAGAACTCCCGTATGGGTACCCTCCCGGAGGGGGTAATGAAAGGGCATACTGCCCTCCATACGGTGGTAATCCGGAACTCAAGGCAATTGATTGTCCTGGAGGACTGGATGGCCTAAATTGATTCCTAAAAGGGTCAATTTGATGAGTCTCACCATAAGAGTTACCAGACATTACTCCGGAACAAACAGGAACAGACCATACTGCCGAGATAGTCCCTTGGTGGACTCCTTCTAGCGATTGAGAGCTAGTTGGGACAGATGGTATGCCGGCGAACATTGTTGGATTTGCAGCAGGTAATTCTACCGTCGCCGTGTCATTTGACACAGTCCTAGTTGTTGACGGTTGTTCAGACATTTTGAGTCTATCCAATTGATTGCCTAGTGATTCTACAGGAACTTCCACTGGTGATGGACAAACTTCTGTTGTAGCAGGAAATAGAGTGACCCCTACTCCAAAATAATTTGGAGTGGATACTTGCAGTTCCTCTATAATTTCCTCTATCGCAATCAGACCAGGTGGAAGAGGAAGACCGTCAGGTCCGTAAAAGATTTCCGGTGCCGAAGAAGGGGTTGTATCGACAGCGACAGATGTTTGAGGAATAAAACTCTCTGGACCGGTTACAGATGGAACTGGTTCAGTTATACAAGTATTTGCCCCCAGACTAGGATCAGTATTACTGTCCTTCTGCGGCGGTTGAACTTCTTCTATAGAGGCAGGGTTTCCGGAAATGTTTGGAGTAACCAGAATCTCAGATGTCGTTGGAACACTTGTTCTAACTTTTAAAGGAGATTTTGAACTGGTTCGACGAGCTCGCTTTGTCCGGACTGTTTTCGATTCCGGGGACAAAGACGGTTGACTCGCAAGCCTCCGAGAATGACGGATATTCAATTGACTTTCTTCCACGATTGCGGATTACTCGATCAACTAAAATATAAAGGGGAAAATTTGTGTTTCCGATTTGAATGAATTTTATTAGACGCTTTTAAACATAACTTTTCTTTTTCATGTTTTAAGAGTCGAGAAAAAGCTAAAGATGACTCTAGTCTCCTTCGATGTTTTAACGAGCCCGAAGTGACAAATGCTCGGATGGACTTTTTTCAATTATAGAGTTTGAAAAAGGCCAAAAGAAACTTCTCTGGAGTTCTAGGCAGAGGGTGTGCCAAACTTTTCGCGAAACCACAGAATACGTTTTACGGTACGGGTGGTCGATCTTCGTGAATGCTGTGTTCACTGCATCGCGATCAGTAGGGTGGCCGACACGGCTTCCTATGGATAAAGGCTTTGTTCCTATAGGGGTCTCCCAATATATACGCGACGGTACGTGGGAGCACAAGTCCGTATTAGTGCCACCGACTCTCAGGAGGAATCACCCACCTTCGTAGAGATCGACAGTCACTATGTTTAACGACGCCGGAACACGTCTCTACCTAGACCTCTATGTGTTTGCGTTATGTTACAAAGCGTTGTTATGTAAATTGAATTTATTTTAATGTTGATCTTGTTTAGCAGTTTGCCTTTAAGGATCACCACGAGATGTATGTAACAAATTCTTGAATGCAGTCTAAGATGAGAAGCAAACTTTTCAATCTTTCAACTTTGAAAATCTTAACTACTGAGGGAGAAGAAAGGCAAATCTTTTCACACAGATCATAGAGCACACACTAATGCAAATTTCCGAAATCTTCATGCAAACAGTCAAATGCAAAATGCACAATGCATGTATTTTCTTTTCCCTTTCTTAATGTTGATGTATTACAAAAACAAAGTTGTTATATAACTTTGATTTCGATTTAAAGCGAAAACAAACAAGTTTGTCCAAAATCAAAAGACACCTTAAGATTTACTTGTTTAATCACTAGAAATACATGAAATCAAACCATAATGACGAAAGTAAAAAGACTAATCAGCTATGGACAGCAAACAAGCTAACTCTTTAGACCAGCAAAATGCCTAACACAGGTTCAGATCTAAGAGGCCAAAGCAAGACTAGTTCACTTTCGTTATGGGAAATTGTAAATGATGTAAGAAATACAAAAGAACAAGTACAATTTCGTTATATAACAGAGGCGGAATGATGGCAAGTAAGGTTGGTTTCAGAATAGGTACAAGAAAGACAACTTGCTGCAAAAACTATAGTGAAAACAGGCAAGAAAAGGGAGGAAACCCCAACTGCACAAGGCAAAATTGGGCCAACGCAGGTGCTGCACAGCCAGTCTGGCTCTCAGGGCAGGTAGCCCCTTCGGGACCTGCGTTGCAAAGCAGGTAGCCTGTGTACTACCTGCTTTGGAAAACGAAAGTTGCGTTTTCTCAGTTTCCGGGTCACAATTTTCTCAAAAATTCACAGTTTTTGCTCAAATCAGAAGCTATCAGTCAAGCACACACAAAGGGATGACAAGGAAGGTGAAAAGATATCACTAAGAGCTTACAAGGATCCTTGTAGATTGGCTCTTCAAATCATGAACTTGCTCAGAAATGAGCTAGAGTAGCTGCCCTCTACTTCGCTTTTGATATAGTCAAAAGCTTTTTCGATTTGGTACTCTTTTGTTCAGGAAATGAATAGAAAAATACTACAAACAATCAAACAGATACGATCCCCAATGGAGTCGCCAGTTTGTTGTAGGGAAAAGTATCCGATTCGGATGACCCTATCCCACTCTAAGGGTGATAGTACCTCAGCAACAACTGTAAAGAAAACTACTTAAGGTTTACTTCTTTACGAAAGCAAGAGAGAATGAGGAAATGCACTAATCGTTGCCTTACGCTTAATGTCGAATCCAAACTCTTCTCTTCGCTGCTTGCTCCCAGCTCCTTGCTCTTTTTCTGGCCCAGCTACAATGAGATCCTGCAAAATAACAAAGAAGGAAACTACAAGAAGCATGCAATCATAACTGATTCAAGGATTAGCATAAATCAAATATACAATTATCACAACACATCATTGAAACAAGTGCATATAGAAGAACCTCAATAGCTTTTATTAATGAAGAAGTAAAGTTCTGAGAAGGTTACAACCATTGAAGGCCCCAATCCAGCAACACCTCACAGCAGAAAGAATTTCTCCTCTTCACCTCCTTCAAGCAATCACCCAATAATTCTATAGTGAAACCAACAGCATATCATTACTTTGCACAAAATTCCAGCCTCCTGAGCTCATAGGAGAGAGCTCAATATATAGATGAATTGAGAAAGGATGAGTCAGCTTGCAACTGATGTGTAGCTGCCTTGTGTCCTCTCTCTCTTCAGTTGATCTTCAGTTCTTGAGTCCACTTGGAGAACCTTGCTTCCACTTGGAGAAACAGAGCCTCTGACTCATCACAAGGCGAAATCCCTGATCCAAGTGTCATTTTTGGAAGATTCCAGAGCAATGACTCAGTGTGTCACTTGTCCCATCTCGCTCAGCGTAGGTGGCCTTTGTTCTACTTGCTTTGCAACGCAGGTACACCATGGAGGAGTTGAGTTTCAGCGCAGAAGCCTAGTGGAGCACCTGCTTTGATTTCAGGATTGCATGTTTTTGAGTGTTTTCAGGTGGAGAACTGATCTAAGAGTTGTTGGTTTGCTGACCTTGTTCCTCTAGGGGTAGGAACATCATGTTTAGGGACTTTGGATCCCTTGGATTATTGACAATTCATGCCTGTTGCTGTAAGGCACAAAATTGTCTATAACAATAAGTGCCCTTGTTCCATGGTTTCCTTTGTATTTGTGAAATACATTAAAACACCGAAGTCCTGACGATTGGCTTTATGGCGGATTTCAAATATTATAATATCACATTCCTAAACCCTTTCGGGTCCGGTTTTATCACATCGGCACATTTTCTTTGTATTTTGTTTATTTAACGAAAATGCGAAAAATACATAGAAAACCCCTTTTTTCGGAACTCAAAATATATGTATTTTTATTTATAAACCCCATCGGGTCTGGCTATCGCAAGTTGCAAGTGTATCGGCCCCTCTCCATTATATCGCTCTAATGTGATGTTGCGATGCGACATATCGCAATCGCATAGTCCCCGGGCCTTTCGTAAGCGCTCCTTTGTATTTTGCTGATGCGATATCGCGAGTTAGCCTGGGTCGTCGATCTGCACGTTTGATCGACGGTGCTCATTGACTCGTGCTAGTCGTTGTCACAATTATCATATGGTTGCCCCCAATAGACTCTGCTTGCCACTACTGATTGCAATATGCCGATTGGATCTGGACTGTTGATTGGCCAAATCTGACAGCTCCTGTGCAAAGTTATTTTGACCTTCGATAGGCTCTGTTTTCTCCTTTTCTTCATGTTTTTCTCTCTCCGATAGTTTTTTCGCCATTTTTAAAGGTTCATCCTTTTGTGATAGTTTTTTTATTTTTGAAGACTTAGAGGATTTTAGGATCCATTTTGGATCAAGCTCCCACGCAACTAGCACTATAGACAACAATAGCAATGCATAGTGAAAGGTCTTACTGTGATCTTGTACCTCACGGTAGTTCGCGAGGAACTCACCACAGAGGTAGTGTGCCCAGTTAAATTGAACTCCCTTCGCGCATTGGGCCACCAAAGCTATCACTAGTGCTGACACTTCATCTGCACGACACTTCCACATGACTTTTCCTGCTAATATTTGCATCACCACTTTGACCGCAAGGTCACAGATGCTCGAAATTGCATAGACACACGACTTCTTTACTAGCTTGAATTTTTCCTTCATCACCTCGGCAAGCGCATGCTCACTGACCTTTCCGCCAAACGCCATGGTCGGATTTTCTTTTATGTATGGAAGCTGTGTGATCCTATGGATCAACATGCCCATGATGGGTATCGTCTCCTACAACGACAGACGCCCGTCATGCACCAAGCACATCAGCTTATTGATCACTACTAGTGTGATAGGTGTGCAGTTGTAATGTGGCACCCATAGCAGGTTTCGCGGGCTTGCCTTGTCCACATCTTTCAGCCACTTCCTCAGCTCCAACACAGTCACTCTAGTATTTTTATGGAAGACCTGGTGCATAAGTTGGTATGTTTCTAATGAGGGAAGTGCTCTGTGTTTGCTAAGTCCCAGTCCTCCAACTTCAAAAGGGGGACACGCCCCAAGTACAGTCCCTTAAAGGCGATTTGGTCCAGCAGGAAGGGTTTGTGCAGGGTGACTTTACTCCCATTAATATCTTTGGGCACCTTCGTCTTGCCCCTATGTGGAGGAATGTATTAAGGCAGCTTAGATATGGGGTCTAACCCCTAAATTTCAATGGCCTTCATTCCTACTACAATATCCTCATCATCCCTGGGGATTTCTTCGACCTCTTCTTCCAGCTCCAGGTCAATCATTTTGGCCTTTTCTTTCGCGGTGGGTTTTCCCGACTATGGGTGCCTCCTAGGTGATGCACGCACTAGCAGCAACATTTTATGCTTGTCCTTCTTCGGTTTTGTTCCCTCCTAGGTCGGCGTAGGCCTTGGCGGGGGTGTTTTGGGGGATTTAGGCACTTCCGCCGGTACTTCCGCAGGCGCAACTTCCAGGGCAGCTCCCTCTACTGCCATAGCCACCTCTGGAACAACTCCCTTGACTGTCACTACTTCAATGCTCATAGCTTCTATGGGCATCGACATGACGCTATGCAACAACTCCTATGTTCTCTGTGGAAATGTCTCAAATATGAAACCTTCTAGCAAAACTTCAAAGGTTTCACGATTCATATGCGTCTAAGAGATCAACAACTCAATTCTCAAAATGGAAAGTATTTTTCGCTGGGTAGCCACTTGTAATTTATAGGCACTTTCAAATTCAAATCTAACCATTCCCCCAAAATCAGTTCATTAATGCTAGATTGGCGGTAGATTTTCAAAGATCTGGTCCATAAATTCTGACTTAAATGCCGCCGCACCCCCCCCCCAACTCCCTTTGGCCATTTTTTTCATCATCAAATCATGAATAGTGACTTTAACAATAACTTTCCAGCTACCCTGCATGGTTTTTCCTTTGGTAGCGTAGCTCCCTACTTTCTTCTACAATCTCTGTGACATATCTTTGTTCTTGTTAGAAAATTATATATTATAGAGCAATGGAACACATAAAATATTGCAGAAACATAACCACAGAAAATGCATAAAACAAGAGAGACACAGATATACGTGGTTCACCCAATTTGGGCTACATCCACGGAGAAACAACCAGTCCTTCTTTTATTATATTATCCATCAAACTAAAGAGATACAACCTACAACAGATCCACTATAACTCCCTCTTCGCTCTCAATCTCCTCTCTCTTCCTCACTCAGAATACAGATATACATAGACACAATACAATTACCTCATATATAGTGAAGGGTTGCCTTCTAGGGAGAAACCCTAAATTAAACATAACTTCTACCTTCAGATCTCCGCCTAATGAATGGCCTAGATTGACTAGAAATTACTATACTTTTACAAGGCAATTTTACATCTATTCTTAGCTTCGGGGGTGCTGCCCTCGAAACCCCCCGCTGGGGGGGGGGGGGGTCCCAAAAGGTCGTAGCTGCCCCCCCCCCCCCCCCCCGAACCCACCTGCAGTGAATATTTTATGGGCGGCCATTT
The DNA here is from genome assembly GCA_031772625.1 of Pinus tabuliformis. NCBI lineage: Eukaryota > Viridiplantae > Streptophyta > Pinopsida > Pinales > Pinaceae > Pinus > Pinus tabuliformis. The sequence continues at coordinate 775,233,732 of CM062804.1, read as the reverse complement.
CAAACTAGGGTCCAATGTAGTGATACCTTTGAATACAGAAGATATTCAGGCTCCACACCCAACAATCTCCCACTTGGAGACTGATTATAGCAACTCCTTCGCTGCTTCGTTTGCTAGACAATGACTCCACTTTAGACCTGGTTGTTTCTCATCTTCTTCATCATACTTGAAGACCAATTAAAACTGAACAGATTCTCAATTTCTCCCTGGTTACAACTTTTGTTAACATATCTGCAAGATTATGGCTAGTGTGTATCTTTTCCAGCTTCAACTATCCATCTTCCAATGCTGACCATATGAAATGGTACTTGAGCTATATATGCTTAGTCTTGGAATGAAATGAAAAGTTCTTTGCAAGATGTATGGCACTCTGGCTGTCACTGTATAACCTGCCCAACTCCTGCTTCTTACCTAATTCATCTAGAAACCTTTGTAACCAAATCATTTCTTTTACTAGCCTCTATAGCAGAAACATACTCTGCTTCTGTTGTTGAGAGTGCAACAACACTTTGCAATTTTGAGACCCAACTTACAGTTGTTCCACCTACAGTAAATACATATTCTATAGTGCTCCTCCTGTTATCTTTATCACTTGCCATATCTGCATCAACATATCCCTATAGAGAAATGTTTGAACCACCAAAGCATAATTCTTGATTTGTGCTACCTTTCAAAAACCTGAGAATCCACTTCACTGCCATCCAATGTTCTTTTCCTGGATTGTTCATGTACCTGCTTACAACTCCCACTACATATGCAATATTAGGCCTTGTGCAAACCATTGCATACATTAAGCTTCCAACTGCTGATGCATATGGAACTTTAGACATATAATCCATGTCTTCTTGGGTCTTTTTGGCACATCTCCTTTCTTAATTTGAAATGGTTAGCCAAAGGTATACTAATTGGTTTTGCATTCTGCATATTAAACCTTTTCAACACCTTTTCTATGTACTCACTTTGAGACAATGTTAATTTGCAATTCTTCCTAAGTCTAGTTATTCTCATACCAAGGATTTGTTTTGCAGCACCCAATTCCTTCATTGCAAATGAGTTTGCCAATTTCCTTTTGAGCACATTTATTTCCTACATGTTAGAACCAGCAACAAGCATGTCATCTACATACAATAACAATATAATATAGCTGCCATCATTTTTCCTTTTGAGATAAATGCAATGATCAAAGTGACACCTAGTATAACCTTGTTCAGACATAAACCTGTCAAATTTTAGATACCACTGCCTTGGAGCCTATTTTAAGCCATACAAGCTCTTCTTCAATTTGCACACTAGTTTCTCCTTCCCTTTTACCTCGTATCCTTGTGGTTGCTACATATATATCTCTTCCTCCAAATCCCCATGGAGAAAGGTTGTCTTTACATCTAATTGCTCAAGATGCAAATCTTCAGCTGCTACTGGACTTACAATAGTTCTGATTGAAGTCATTTTCACAACAGGAGAAAATATCTCATCAAAGTCTATACCCTTTTTCTGTGCAAACCCTTTCACCACAAGTCTAGCTTTATACCTTTTTCTACCTCCATCCTCTTCATTCAACTTGTAAACCCATTTATTCTGCAATGTTGTTTTACTTGTAAGCAACCTGACTAAGTCCCAAGTCTGGTTATGTGCTAAAGAGTCCATCTCTTCTTTCATGGCTTGCTCCCACTTCTTCCTAGTTTCTACCTGCACTGCTTCTTCATAACGTTCTGGTTCACCAGAATCAGTGAACAATACATAATATAATGGAGGAGAGTATTGTTCAGGGGGTCTAATTATCTTGGTAGATATTCTAACACCACTTTCAGGTGTTTGAGGTGCTTGTTGATGTTGTGGTTGTTTTTCTAACTGTTGATCATTATGATTTTTAGGCACCATTACTTTTCCTGTGATATCATCAAGCACTATGTATTCTCTGTTTTTTTTTTCATGTTTCTTTTCCAGCAGTTGATCCTTATACAAAACCTTTTCATTGAATATTACATCTCTGCTCCTAATGAGTTTATGTTTTTCATAATCATAAAAGCGATAACCAAAATCATTAACACTATATCCAATAAAGGTATATTTCTTTGATTTTGCCTCAAGCTTTGTTCTATTTTCTTTATTAATGTGGACAAAGGCTTCACAAGCAAAAGTCTTTAAAAAAGAGTAGTTTAACTTTTTACCTGTCCATGCCTCCTTTGGAATACCACCATCCAAGGAACTTGAAGGCCCTCTGTTTATTAGATAAACAACAATATCTATAGCATCTGACCAAAATTGTAAAGGCAATCCTGCATGCAATCTCATGCACCTTGCACGCTCCATGATTTTCCTACTCATCCTTTCTAACACACCATTTTCTTGTGGTGTTCCTGGAACTGTCTTCTCTCTGTGAATTGCAATCTCAGAATAGTACCTATCAAACTCTTTGTTGCAATATTCACCTCCATTGTCTGATCTGAGACACTTCAACCTTTTTCCTGTCTCATTTTCAACCAAAGATTTCCATTTCTTGAAAGTATCAAATACATTAGATTTATTTCGAATACAATAAATCCAGGTTTTTCTGGTTGCATCATCAATAAAAGTAACATAATAACGAGAACCACCAAGAGATGATACCTGAGCAGTTCCCCATCATCTGTATGCCTCTTTTTTTCTTTCCCAACTCTAAGGAATCTGACTCTCTTCTGTTTTCCATAAACACAATTCTTAGAGAATTTTAAATCAACAAGCTTCAAACCTAGCAACAAATTTCTTGAGTGAAGAGACTACATCCCCTTCTCACTCATGTGCCCAAGCCTATGATGCCACAATGTCGTATCTTCTCCTCTAGAGGTTAAAGCGTTAACAGAATTAGAAATACCATTGCATAAATACATTGTACCAACCTTTCCTCCTTTCGCCATTACCAATTATCCTTTAGTGACCTTCCAGGTTTTATCTGTGAAAGTAGTTATGCAACGTTCACCTCCCAACTGCCCTGTTGAAATCAGATTTTTCTTCAAATATGGAACATGCCTTACCTCCTTTAATAGCCACTAATTTCCATTGTGTTGTTTTATGAAAACTATACCCATTCCAACGATTTTACAAGGTTTATCATCACCCAATCGAACCTGTCCAAAATCTCCTTGAACATAATCATGAAAATGTTTCTTATCAGGTGTGGCATGGAATGGGGCCCGTGAATCTACCACAAAGGCATCAACAATATTTTCTAAAGAAAGAATCAAAGCATCTTGCAACACATCACCTGTTACATTCGCTTCATGATTAGTTTCTTGTTCCACGTCTCCTTCTTTTCCCTTTCGAGACTTGTAGTCTTTCTTCAAGTGTGCTTTCTTCCCACATTTCGAGCACACTATCCCCAATCTAGACTTGGATCTGCCTTTTCTTGACTTACTACGATATCCTGGGCTCTTTCCTCTTTCCATTTTTCTTCCCCTATTCTTTGCAGTAAAAGCATTACCTAATGTCTCACCGGAGCTTTTCCGTCACATTTCCTCGCTAAGGATTGCACCAACAACATCATCAAAATTTAAAGTACTAGATCTAGAGACATATTTACTAATGGCCATAACTAAACCATTCCAACTTTCTGGCAATGAGCACAAAAATAACAGAGCCCTAACTTTATCGTCAAAATTTACCCCTACAAAACTTAACTGACTTGTAACTGTATTAAAATCATTTAAGTGATCAGCAACAGATCTACCTTCTGACATCTTCATATTAAATAAATGATTCATAAGAAATACCTTATTTGAGGCAGAGGGTTTTTCATATAGGTTGGTCAATGCCAACATTAAACCCTTTGTTGTCATTTACTTTGAAATATTAAATGCTACCGATGCCGCTAGGCATAGCTGTATTGTTCCAAGTGCCCTTTTGTCAAGAATATCCCATTCTGTGTATGTCATACTCGGGCTTCTTTGTCTTTCCGATCAATGGTAGGTACAGATCTCTTTGATATAGATAATCTTCCATCTGCATCTTCCACAACTGGTAGTTTTGGCCATTGAATTTTTCGACCCTAAACCTACCATCTTCCGCCATTTCTCCCACTCGAACTAGGAACCCTTCTCTCTTGTGATTTTATCAACCAAATAGACCTTCGGCTCTGATACCAGTTGTTAGAAAAATATATATTATAGAGCAACAGAACACATAAAATATTGCAGAAATATAACCACAGAAAACGCATAAAACAAGAGAGACAGAGGATATACATGGTTCACCCAGTTTGGGCTACATCCACGGAGAAACAACCAGTCCTTCTTTTATTATATTATCTAGCAAACTGAAGAGATACAACCTACAGTAGATCTGCTGTAACTCCCTCTTCACTCTCAATCTCCTCTCTCTTCCTCACTCAGAATACAGATATACATAGACGCAATACGATTCCCTCATATATAGTGAGGGGTTGCCTTCTAGGGCAAAAAACCCTAAATTAAACATAGCTTCTACCGTCAGATCTTTGCCTAATGAACGACCTAGATTGACTAGAAATTACTATACTTTTACAAGGCAATTTTACATCTATTCTTAACTTCGGGGGTGCTGCCTTCGAAACCCCCCGCCAGGGGGGGGGCTCCCAAAAGGTCACATCTACCCCCGCCGGAACCCCCTGCAGTGAATATTTTACGAGCGGCAACATGCGTTGCTACCCCATTTAGAACTGGGGTCCAATGCGGTGATACCTTTGAATACAGAAGATAATTGGGCTCCACACCCAATAGTTATGTGTAGTTCCCTGATGTGTAGTTATGGGCAGTGTAGTTTAAAGTCCCGCGCTTCCTTTCAACTACCTGGAGCACTAAGATTGTGCTTCCCTCATATAGTCACCTAGCTGGATTACTGGTGTATGGCTTGAATAAGCTACCATTCACCTTCCCTGGGAAGGATTCTCCATTCAATTTAACCAGGTGAACTGCTCCACCATCGGTAATCTCCTTGATGACATATGGCCCTAGCTAGTGCATCCTAAATTTCCTTGGAAATTTATCAAATTTACTGTCATATAACAAGACTAGATCATTTACCTTGAAGGTGTGTAGTTTGATGTGCCGATAGTGGCATTCCTTTTCACGCTTTTTTTAACTTTTTGATGAAATCTAGCTAGAAATTGGTCCTCCTCAAGCTCTGCTAGCTGTGCGAGCCTCTCTTCCAGGGCTCCACAGTCCGCCATTCTTGTGAGTACGACTATGCATAGACTAGGTACAATGTATTCCATTAGCATCACAGCTTCTATGCCATACACAAGTATGAAAGTCATTTTCCCAGTAAACTTCTTGTAGGTCGTTCTGTAGGCCAATATTACCATGGGTACGTGCACATCCTAGTCATTTCTCTGAGAATTGTAGACCTTCATCAGTGCGATCTCCATTATCTTATTGAATGCTTCCACCATCCCATTAGCTTGTGGATGGTAAGGCGTACTTTTTTGATGATACAACTAAAATTCTTATGTCAACACGTTGATTCTTTCATTAAGAAAGTGCATACCGTGATTGCTCATCAAGATCTTTGGACATCCAAATCTTGTCAAAACATATTCAAAAAGTAAACCTTTCTACTGTCGTTCTGATACAATCCTTCATAGGTTGCACCTCTACCCTCCTTGTCAAGTACCCAGTCGCGGTGATGATGTACTGTGCACCCGTCTTCTTTCCTTGAGGTTGAATTGGACCCAAAAAGTCAATCACCCATTTCTCGAATGGTTGTAACATCACCTATGGCATCAAAGGTAGTTCATCCCTCCTTGGCGGCCTACCAGTCCTTTGACATGCGTCACATGCCCTATACTTTGGAATCCTTATACATGGTTGGCCACCACAAACCAGCAAATATAACCTTCTGCGTTGTTTCTTTCCCTGCATAATGTCCTCTTGCAGATCCTCCATGAGCCTCAACAAGGTTACTACTTCATTCAAAGTCAAGCACACAACGTCACAATATTTTCTCTTACCCCATTTTGTACAAGTGCCCTATAATGATAGAAAAGTTTTTCGCATGCACTACCAGTTCCTTATTATTTTGACTTGTATAACCTTCCAGAGCCAATGCTATCATTAGGAAGTGGATAATATCTTCAAATTCGTTGTCCACGATGTGCACTACAAAGAGCTGCACGTCAGTTAGCCATTCCTCCAAATTAGTAGGTTCGTCTCTCATTTCAATGTGCGACAAATGATCAGTTCCCTCATTTAGTCATCTTGGCTTCAAAATAACTTCAAAGTCGTACTCCTAGAACAATAGCAGCCACCTACATATTTCCCCCCCAACATAGGCTTGTTGACTAGGTACCTCAATGTGGAATGATCTGTATACATCTTATAACAAATAGTGCCTGAACTTTTGGAGCGTGTACACCATAACTAATCCTTCGCACTCTGTCGTAGAATAATCTTTCTCTTCTTTAGACAACTTCCTACTTGTGAACACTATAGGGTGATCCATTTCTCCCTCGCCAGCTTGTGTCAGCACAGCCCCCAACACAATACATGATGCATCCACGTGCACATGAAATTCCTTCTTCCAGTCCAGGAAGACTAGGATCAGCATGGTGACCATTTTCTCTTTTAGCACATCCAAGCTCTTCTAACATTCATCATTCCAACAGAATGTAGCATCCTTTTTCAACAATTTCTCCATAGGCGTGGTGATCTGGGCATAGCTCTTGATGAACTTCCTATAGTATCTGGTATTCCCCAGAGTTGCGTGTAGCTGTTTCACATTCCTTGGCATCTCCAAGTTGATTATCACCACGATATTCGCAGGGTCTACCATCAATCCTTGTCTGCATACCACAGGACCCAGCAAGATCCCAAAAGGGACACAAAATGTACACTTCTTCAGATTGAGCATGATCTGGTATCACCTACATGTATCTAGCATCAATCGCAGACTTACCACATGGCGCTTGACCAATCTAAACACTGTCCAATCATCAAAGTATACCTCTAGAAACTTATGAATGAAGTCTTTGAATGATGAAATGACTACGTGCAATAATATTGTGGGTGCATTCTTCAGCCCAAAAGGCATCACGGTGTACTAAAAACATTCCCTTTTAGTCACGAAATTCGTCTTGCTTCTATCCTCAGGCACGATTTTGATCTAATGGTACCCAGAGAACCCATCAATGAAAGAGTATAGTTCTTGGCTGCCTACATTATCCAGGACCTCATCAGTGAATGGAGTTGGGAAAGGATCATCCACACAAGTGTCATTTAATTTTTGGAGATCTACGCTTATCCTTATTTCTTATTTTTATTTCTTTTCCTGAACCACTATTGGTATTCCCAATCAGATTCTTCCACTGGCTCAATAATTCCTGCCACGAGCATCTTATCCAACTTATCTCAGAGCCTTTCCTTATACTTCAGATTAAGGCAGTAAGGTCATTGTTTCATAGGTTTCACATCTAGTTTTAGGGTGATGTTTGTGGCACCTAGGTCTCTTATTATTCCTTTCAGATCAGAAAACTTTGTGGGGAAGAAATTCTAATATTTGCGGAGGAGCTCAGCGGCCTTGTCTACTGTCACATCATCCCAATAGTCCCCAATATTTGTAAATTTCAGCTCTGCCTCTATGCCAATGTTGACCTACCTAGTTTTCAAAGGTGTCATTACATCTGAATCCTCTATCTGTAGAGCTTCAACCTTATGGTGACCCTCAGTTTCTGGAATATTAATCTTTCTGGGATCCTCGTCTTCTTCTCCAGCAGTCACGTTATAGCATTCCAAAGTGTGGCTCAACTGGGTAGTCCAATCAGGTTGAAATAGGTCCAAAGGATCTTGTGGTATCCTAAATATTGCTGCTTTAGCCTCTTGTAGCGTCACGTCAATACAGTCAAACCCATCCTCAAAGTTGAACGTCATTATAAACCCTTGGCACAAGATGTCCAATTCTTTAGTGCCATGGCATACCTCTGTTTCCAAGTACAAATTCATTGGTATGACATCCAGGATATGACAAAATAAATTCACCCATTCAGACTGGGGCTCCACTCCATAATCCTTAGTCCATTTGGCCAGGTGATCACGTGCGTCATCCCTTCCATCATACTTGTCTATCATCCATACTTTCAGTTGTCTAAAATGTATTCTCATCATCCTCCTATAGTCACGCCAATCACCGAAACTTCTCCAACACTTCTCTCTCAAATGCATCTAAAAAGATATCAACATCAGTTAGCCCATCATAGTGAGGCATATTCCTTACCTCTAATGATATGCAATGCAGTGACTTGGTCATCATATTACAACATAGCATAGATACTTCATGTAGCTGTTTCTGCCAATGCTCTAATTCTTCATCTGAATCTGATGTGTAGGAGCTCTTGTGGTCCCATGCAATACATTCATCTACTGTCAGATTTACCCAATCTTGGTCTCGTGCCATTATCTTGTAAATCTGGTCCAAATCTTCTTCACTTTGATAATCACGGACTGGTTTTGTATAGCACGGTCCTTCTGTAGGATCTAGTGGCACCACTATGTGGAGCAATTTCTTTTCAAATATCATATTTCGCTTCTTTAGGTTGATTACCCCATTCATGTCAGTGGCCCAATTGATTCCAAGGAGCACAAGGTAGGGATTGCTATCATCCACAATCTCTACTACCTCAAAATCCGCCAGTGTGCTCGCACCTTAGATGTCAACTATTACCCCCTGCAGTCTCACCATTGGGATAATTTTATATTGATTCTCCATCCTTAACTAGATTCGAGACCACTAGAGCACAAGTCTCCCCATTCTTTACCATGTTTGTTTTGGCAAAAAATTTGCGTCAAACCCCAGAGCCAAGATAACTTGGTCCATTTCGTATTCCCCTATCTACACGGTGAGTCTCATATCATGCACAGTCCTTGCCTTATGCTTTCCAATATTTCTAACTATGCATGGTTCACCAGTAGTGCCATCCTTGCAAGTGCACCGATTGATCAGTTCCTGCAGGCCTTTCACAACCTTACTATGGCGAAGTAGTTTCACACAGGTCTCTAAGAACGTGATAATCATGGATGGGTCCATTTCTTCAACTGGTTTCTCCTAACTTCTTGAGGTAGAGGCCTCAGTGAAGCTTTTCTTTGCTTCCATGAATGTTTCTTTTGCACACTCCAAATCAAACCCAATCTCCTTTTCTGGTGCTTTGCGGACCCATTCACCTTCTACAGGTTTCTTCCCTTTATCCTCCCCAGTCATCGTTCCACTTTACAACATAGTTCCCATAATTCTTAACGAACTTGCGATAATACCCTGTCAACCCAAGAAATCCTCGCAGATGCTTTATGGATGTGGGGATTTTCCATTCCTTAATGGCCTTAATTTTGCTAGGGTCTACCTTAACTCCTTCATGAGATACAATATGACCCAAATATTCCACCTCCTGGACTCCAAAGAAACATTTGGATCTTTTTTCATATAATTGTTTCTCCTCCAATAGTTGTAGCACCTTGTCAACATGTTCAACATGATCCTTCCAAGACTTGCTGTAGATTAGTATATCATCAAAAAATACCAACACAAATTTTCTAAGGAATGGTTTGAAAATTGAATTCATCAAACCTTGAAATGTTGAAGGTGCATTGGTAAGGCCAAAAGGCATGACCAAAAATTCATAATGACCCTCATGAGTTTTAAATGCCGTTTTCGGAATGTCTTCAATCTTCATTCTGATTTGATGATATCCCGAACGAAGATCCAGCTTGGTGAAGTAAATTGATCCATGCAATTCATCCAGTAATTCATCAACGACAGGAATGGGGAACTTATCTTTAATAGTGAGCTTTTTGAGCTCCCTATAATCTGGACACATGCGCCATGATCCATCCTTCTTGTGCACCAATACTACTGTAGCTGAGAAAGAAATTTGACTTGGTTGAATTATACCAGCCTCTAGCATTTCTGCAACCATACGTTCAATTTCACTTTTTTGGACATATGGATATCTGTACGGCCTGATGTTTGGAGGAACACTTCCTGGAATCAGATGAATAGCATGATCATGATCATGCATAGGTGGGAGACCTTTGGGAGTCTCAAATACCTTTGAATGATTGTCCAACAATTTTTGGAGATCTGGAGAAATAGATGATTCCAATGTGGAAACATCTAGCGAACATAATTGTGCAATTACACCTCTTTGCTCCTTTTTTAGAAGCTTTGTCATGCCATTAGAGCTGATTATCTTTCCTGGTTTCCCTGCAATACCCCTTAATTCAACTTCCTTTCCTTCCACAGAAAATTTCATGAAACGTTCTTGAAAATTAAAAGCTATTGTACCCAAGGATTGTAGCCATTGGACTCCTAGTACAACATCAACACCTCCCATTGGAATGGAAAGCATTGGGCTAGTCAATACATATTCTCCCATGGATAGCTTGATATTATGGCACTTTCCAAAACAATTTATTGTTCCTCCATTTGCAATCATCACTTGACACTCTGGTGCTGGATATAGGAAGCAATTCAATTCTTTTTCTACCCTACAATGAATAAAATTGTGGGTGCTTCCTGAATCAATCAACACTATTACCTTTTTCTTCTTGATTTGTCCTTCTATCTTGATGGTTTGAGGAGTGGTAATTCCCGCCAATGCATTACAAGATATGGTCGGATTTATTTGTTCTTCATCTAGGCTTTGTTCCTGGAATATATTCTCTTCTTTTGACCTTTCTTGCTCCTTTTCTTCTTCCTCTTCACAATCTATGTAGAATAATTTATTCTCAGCACACTTATGACCTTTTGTGTATTTGCTATCACAATTGTAACAAAGCCCTTTTGCTCTTTTTTCTTCCAATTGTTGTGGTGTCAACCTTGTAGGTTGTGGAAGACTATGGGCAACAACACTTCCGTCTTTATAGTTGTGAATGGTATGCTTCCTAGTTGCCATAATTTTGCTTTCCATTTTTCTTGCTAACCTGAATGCCTTCTTTAATGAATCAGGTTCCCAAAGGTGCACATCATGTTGGATATTATCCTTTAAAGACCCTATGAACACATCAATCCTATGCTCCTCTGGAATATCTTTTACCCTTATGTTCAATTTTTGGAACTCCTCAATGTGCTCCATTATTCAACCCTTTTGTTTGAGACTTATCAATTGGCTAAAAAAAGTGTTGCTTTTTGTATCCTCATAATGTGCTATCAATTCTTCCGTAAAAATTTCCCAAGTGATAAATTTTTTACGAGAACAAAGCCATTGATACCATACAAACTGATTTGGTTCCAAATATAAAGTTGCCATATATACCTTTTGTGTGTTTTGCACATTATTGAGATCGAAGAATTGCTCCATCTGTAATATCCATGTGGCGGGATCCTTGCCATCAAACTTCCTCATATCGATTTTTGGAATGTGGTGATTCTTTGATCCAACATTATCATCTATGGAATCATGATTAACATTTCTTTTGTTCTCATCATGAGTTTCCTTTACTACTTTTTCACCATTAGTAAGTATTTCTTGTAGAAAATTAGTCAAATCTGTCTTCAAATCTGCCATGCCTGTCTTCAAATTTGTGTTCAAATCTATCTGCAAATTGTCCATCTTAGCTTCCATGCCATTCATCTTAGCTTCCACGCCATTTATCTTAGCATCTGTTAACTTTTGTGAGCGTGACATTTGTTGCACTTGTTCTTTTAATTTTGATATATCATGTAGCATTTCTTCCTCTTCTTCATGAGTCATGCTAGAGCTTTCAGGTTCCTTACTAGGTGTTTGAATTTTCTTTCCTCGGGGCATCAATTACCGATAATAATGCTCTACTATGCCCTTTGAATTCCTTCAAAATAAATTTTCAAACCAAGCTTAAGCAAAAATTTAAAAATTCTACACACCTTTTTTCACTTTGTAGGAGCTCGATATTGCCTCTGATGTATCTCTGTACTTTCCAGTCATCTAGTTCTGAACTTGTGATTTCTAGTAGCTCTCTGTGTCCTCTTTCCAATGCCACAAGTCTGATCCAAATTGGATTCTCCAAGGAATAGTTATGCGAAATCTCCCACAGTGACTTGATTATAGACTAGTTCAGTAGAGCTAACTTGTACGACGTGCCACGAGTCACTGTTTCGGCCTTTGGATCTAAAAAACACCCACCCGAAACTAAAGTCCATCCTCTTTCTGTAACTTTTTATGAAATTTCAATCCGATCCTCAGAGAGAAAGTTATGATGATTTTCCCCCGGTCACCTGTTTTGAATGTAATTCAGGAGTATGCAAAAAGACCAACTTCCTCAGATCATATCTCCGCGAATATTGCGCGAAAAGCTCTTAAATTCGGACCCAAGGTTCAGCGCCAATACTTTTCAAATGGGTTTTTTTTGTGACTTCTGAAACATCACAGAAAAAAAGTTATAGCGAAAATTCCACGATGACCTGTTTGGAGCAGCGAAACCCTAGAATCCAAAGCTCTGATACCAAATGTTATGAAACCAGCTCACAAAAAGATAGAAAAGAGAGATCCACGCCTTAGAATTCAGCCTCTTCGAGGGGGAAACCTCCTTTACATTACATAAATGAACAATTCTTGGATGATAAAAATGACAAAACCTCCTTTCTATATATAGGAGTCTAAGGAGTCACAATATAATCCAGCCGACCTAACAATAATAATATAAAGCCACAAAAATAACAATAGAGGGATTCTATGGGGCACATAAATAATAATATGGGGGTAATAGGGGCACAAAAATATAAATAAGGGGTATAACTACAATAGTAATGGGGTAATCACTAGTATTATAGGGACCCAACAGTTTACCTTAGGGTCTTCCTCGTGAGGCTCAGACCTCATCATCTAGAGGTTTTGCGTTGGTTGTGCCCACTTTTCGCGAATCTTAGCCAGTAATATAGGTCAATCCTCAGTCTCATGGTCAAACTGAGTATAGTAGCAACATGATAGACACGTTGGATTCGAATAGTCTCTCGCGTAGTGTCCTAGGCCTCCACAATGGTAACAAATCAGTTGTCCTCGACCTCTACCAGGCCCCCCTCCACCTCATCCTTGGTCGTGCCCCTGACACTCACCTTGCATTCCCCTAATGCCTTGGTCCAGAGGTCATGTTTCTACCTACACCCTGTATGCAGGTGTCCTATCCATCATTAATTTGTCACTCATCATGACCTACTCATTGATAGAAATTACAGAAGAGTTGTTGTGGTGTCTGTACGAATTTCTGCAGCAAATGGCAATTTTCGGTCAATGTTTCCCAACCACCTGGCATATAGCGCACCATAGCGTGGGCCCTGCACTTGGCCCCATCAGAGCCTCCAGCCGTAGAGGCATTGTTCCGCCTGCTGCAGCATAGTTTTTAAAGACTAGACAATGATCCTTGTCACGCCCCTGACCTTTGCATTTTATGCAAAAAACTTCTTCGCACGCCTCTGGCCAAGCTGTTTTGTCCTTCTTCGGACTTTTCATTTCGAGGAAAAGGTTCCACAACTACGCGTGAATCTACTGAATCCCCAGACTAGCATCTTGCATTAGTGTCTCATGCAGTCTCATCATGATTTGTAGAGCTTCTTTTTGGGTCCCAATCTTCTATTGTGATAGCGCAACCCTCAAGTGGGGCATGAGCCAGGCCATGAACCATTCGCAGTGCATCCCATCAGTTAGGTTCATGTTGGCTTCACAGATCGTACACTTCAATCTTTGATCCAAATCCCAAGGCATCTCCCCAAGCTTCATCATGCTCTCCTTTAATCCGACAATTGATTGCGCTTGAGACTTAGGTCTACTGAATTCTCTATTCAGTGCAACCTAGATATCTACTAATGTGGACACCGGGTTATCAGTACTGTAATTAATGTACCACGTCAGTGAGTGGTCCTGCAAAGCACTAACCAATGTGGATTTCTTCATTTGGTCATTTGTGATACCCTGAGCTTCCCATACAGCCTTCATGATGAACCAAAACTAGTCCAGATCTTCATTTCCTATGCCCTTGAATACAGGTAGCTTTATAGAGTTTGCCATGTTGAATAGTGGTGGAGGTGGGGGTGGTGTGGGAGATGGAGTGAGTGGTGGAGGTGAAGATGGAGGTGGTGTGGATGGATGGGACGAGGATAGAGGTGGTGTAGGTATTCACAGGAACCCTTGTCTTATCAACTAAACAACACTTAGTGGAGAAGACTGCATTGCTCCTTCGTGTCCACTCAAAGGAGGCTTGATCAGTGGCTATACTCAGGACCTTTTCTTCCTCCATCCCTGAAAGACCTTCCAGTTCTTGTAGCTCTAAACATCAAGGTAACCGCATGACCCACTTTTCACAGAAGAGCATATTAATCCAAGTATTTAGTGACTTCAAATAATTACCTCGCGGTCCTTTAAAGAAGCGACACTCTGCTTCGATGTAACTGACAGAAGTGTCAACCACGAACTTTGTCAAAAATCCTCCTATGGTGTTGTCAAGCCAATGGTCGACAGCACACGCGATCTTATCTTCGGAGGCTTCTAATCTCCACACTAAATCCAATGTCCAAACAATCGGATTGTCAAGCCTCCACCTTCCTTGGCCATATGCCAACTTCGCGATCCACTTGTATAACTCAACCGAGAAGGAGAAGAAGAAGATTTTGTGTATTTTTATGTACAAATATCTATCCAACCATTGTTCTTTTGTCAATCATGGATTCATGTTCTCTTTTGTCGTGAATTCATGGATCTTTCTATCCAACTAGCCTTCGATCTCTTTCTTAGTTGGATTCCAATGATACGACATCACACATCTCGTTATGCAGATCCCGGTCCCGACAACGGAACCATTTTTTGGCTTGATGGGCCTTGACCCAGCTTCAGCATTAGGTAGCCAAGCAAATCCCTACACTACTATTCCTTTTGGCATCAATTCACGGAGCGCGAATTGAAGTCTCACCCAAAACAGTATGGGGTCATGTAGGAACCAAGTTTCTACACCCTAAAATGGTTGTGATGTCAGTTTTTAGACCTTCGCTTTGCCTTCACGCAGATCAATAAGCCCTCTAGGGATTATCAATGTACTTCTCTTATTCGTCCTTGGAGCCTCCATGAAAGTCACTAATCGTCATTCGTGGACCATAAATAGATAGATCAGGTGCTTACGTACTTTTGTAATTAGTCTTACTTTTGTGTCTACCCAGATTAGCTTAAGTATTGGTTAACTTTAACATGCATTACAATTATCTTCGCATAAACATATATTCTTACTTGCATTCATATGACAAAGTGAAATACATAGATTCACACATCAATATAGAATTAATTCATAACCCAAGTATTTAACATAGCATAATCGCAACATTCATAATAGAAGTAAAATAACGCACACATAGATGGAAAGTACACAGTAATTTTAGAATACTTCTCTTTATTGATGATTCAGATTCCCAATACTGACTCTATCCATCCTATGCACACAGCTGCAGGGTTCCGCGTACTCATTTTTGGACTTCTACCATCGGCCTCTGCACACTCAACTGCAGAGCCTCTTCCTATGCCAAGACTCACGCTCTTAGATCTTTATAGACTCATTCCGTGCTTCTACTTCTTTCTATTGTTCTTCTACTACCAAACTAGACTCCTCTGGATCTCCAAAACTGACACAACCTATCTAGAATAAGGGAGGAAAACCATTTTTTACTTTAGATATCTTCACGCTCCACGATAAAAAAATGTGGAGACTTTACATTTCTTTATACAAACTTTGGCCTTCTATCACAAAAATTTGGTTTTTAACCCCATAATTGACCCCCAGCGGACCCATTCCCAACATTCGGTATACCATTCAACTCAAATGCACAAGCTCTTACCCAGTAATGAACTCATTTCTTAGTACCTGTAGCCAACTGCACTATCCAAGACTCTACATGCATTGATTTTCTCAAACCAAACTTATCCACCAAATTAGGGATAACATAACTATAACTATATCCAATGTCAATCAAAATAGAAACAAATTGATCACAAAGCTTAGCATCCATATCGATAAGAGATGCATGGTGATTCACCTACCTTTTATCCAATGTGGCATAGATCCAAGGAATACTCTATCCAACATCCCCAACTATCCATGTTTCCTAAACTGATTGTAGATTTGAGGCCTACCACTATAATACAAAGGAAAATCCTTCTTGAGATTCTCCTTTCCACATATCCAACACTGTAAATATCTCCTACCATCACCTTTGTTCTGCTACTCTCCAATCTGCAACCCATGCCCCTTCTCAACTACATTAAACTTCTGTAAGGAACAACATTCTCTTTCTCACCTGCATCCTAAGGTCTTGTTTGCTTCAGTGGCCATTTAGCTTTTCTCTTGTCATTCCCTTTCCAACCATGCTTAGATTCAGTCTTTGTTGGGCATGGAATCCCCCCGAAGCATGTTTTGGGGCTCAAAGCCCATGTTTTGACCGAATGATGTTGTAAAGCCCCGCAAATTATGGGTGCGGAAGTATGTTAGAGTCATAGGGTTGTCTGCCCTAAGTTTTGAATGTAATGTCAGCCTACCCATGGTTCACAGACCATGGAATTGTATAAATAGAGCGAGGCTCTAAGTTGTAAAGACATCCAATAGAGAATGAGCAGGAAAGGTCTAGTAGAGTTTGCAGTTGAGTATGCGGACCCCTGTAGCTACGTGCGTAGGGTGGAGTCGAGTTTGTAATCGAGGAAGAGATTAATAAAGAAAGGTTTTGTTACCAATTTTGTGTATCTGTTCTGAGTTATTACATGTTTGATATCATTTGCGAATATATTGTTTCTTTACTGTGTTCACGTGTATGAATTGTGAATATTGTTAAGTATAACCGAAAGCAAACAAATAAGCTAAGTTAATCACCTAATATCAGATTACTAGTAAGGACTTAGGTAATAGCACTGTTCCGCCCCCGAGTAGGGCTGTGTGAAGGCATCACCTCAGGCTATGAGGAACGGGTAAGTGCGTGTAGCGACATGCGCGCAGGGTTGAACCACAGACCACTTGAACTCATTAGACATCTCTAGGGTGCGGAAACCTGGTTCTAGCACCCTCCCATACTACTTCAGGTGAGACCTCAGTCTGCACTTCGTTAACTGTTGCTGAAATGGCTAGTAGTACCAAGACTTGTTTGGCTAAATCACCTCTGAACTTGGGTCAGGCCCCAACAAGCCAACAAATGGTTCCTTTGCTAGGACCGAGATTTGCATAAGGGATGTTTGATGTCATGTCACTGGAATCCGACGAAGAAAAAATTAAAGGGTGGTTGGACAAAAAGATTCAGGAGTTCGCAACGTAGGAAAATAGGAATCTGCGAGTATCAAAGGAACAGTGGTTAGAGTGCTAATTATATACGGAAATCCACGAAATTTTCTTTGCATCCTTCCCCTCTAAGTTATACAAGTGGATCACGAAGCTAGCAGACAATCAAGGAAGGTGTAAGCTCGACAAACCAATTGTGTGGACTCTAAAGTTGGTGCGCAAACTAGAAGCATTGAAAGATAATATTGTGCACATTGTGGACCATTGGCTCGATCGAATTATAGGAGGGTTTATCATTGAGTTCGCGGTAGATACTTCAGTCAGCTACAGCGAGGCAGAATGACGCTTCCTCAAAGGATCGTGAGGTAAGTACATTAAATCTTTGAACACTTGGATTAAAATGCTACTGTGTGAAAAGTGGGTTATGTGAATAAATTGATGTTTGTGGCTACATGGAGTGGGAGGATGTATAGAAATGAATGTAGCATAGAGATAGAAAATAGCCCTTTGATTTCGCCTTCGTGAGAAAGTGAGGAAGAGCTCGCGAAAGTTTCACCAAGAAGTGCGATCAGTCTGATAAGGCAGCGAATTCCACACATACCACCTCCACCTACGCCACCGCCAGTCTCACCATCTTCACCAACATCTCTGCCCACACCATCTCCACCACCACTACAGTTCAATATGGTGAGTGCGATAAAATTGTCGGTGTTCAAAGGAGTCAGGAACGAAGATCTTGACCAATTTTGGTTCATGGTAAAAGCTGTATGGGAAGCACAAGGAGTTGTGGGTGACAATATAAAGAAGGCGACAATGGTAAGCACATTGAAGGATCGCGCACTGACATGGTACATTAAGCATTCCAACGAAAATCCAAATGCAAGGGTCACGGATATCCAAGCTGCGTTGAACAGGGAATTTAGCAGGCCAAAATCAGAGACACAGTCAATTATCGGGTTTAAGGAAATCATGATGCTTCCAGGCAAGACCCCTTGGGAACTAGATCAAAGACTGAAGGGCATGATTTGAGAAGCAACATCACCTTGACAGATGGATAGCACCGTGCATGGTTTGTAGTCTCACTAATGCCGCATCTAAGGACAATGCTGTCACAGCAAAAGTTATCCACCCAAGATGAAGCTTTGGAGATTGCAATGAGACTGCATGAGATCCAAATACAAGATCTTGGCCTGGGAGTCAAAAAAATCCACACGCAACTAAAAAATTTGTGTATGGAAATGTAGAGTTTGAAACAGGACAGGACAACTCAGCCAGAGGCGCATAAGGAGGTATGGTACATAAAATGCAAAGGCTAGGGGCATGACAAGGACCATTGTCGAGTCTTTGCGAACTACCTAGCGGGAGGAGGGCTGATGCCATTAAGACCAGAGGCACAATAAAGACCAAGCATGGTGCCTACATTATGGTGCATGATTTGTTAGATAGGAGGGAAGCACACTACAGATAACTGTCACCTATTACAAAAGTATACGTAGACGTCCCAGTAGTTGTTCTGTAATTTCTGCAGGTCAGTAGGCCATGATGAATGCACCTGTAGAAGTTATGAACTGATGATGGATCAAACTCCTGCCTACAGAGTTTAGACTGAAACACGAGCCCTCAACCAAAATATAGGGATGTCGCGTGCTGGATTTCAGGAATGCGGATGAGATCAAGGTGGAATGGGACCAGGAAGGGGTCGTGGATAGCTGATTTGTTACAGTTGCAGAGGGCCAGGGCATTATGCCCACGATTGTACAAATCTAACTAGGGCATCATGTTTATATTGTACCTAGTTTTATCATGAGATAGAGGAATGCCCTACACTGATAGAAAGGTTGCATGATAAAGGAATACCCGAGCCTCCCCCGACTCAAAACCTACAAATGATGAGGTCTAAGTCATGCGAAGAGGACCTGAATGTAAACATCATTCTCTAAAGTAGTATCACAACAGGAGATGACAAGGGTAAGTAGCCAGAAGAAAGTGCCTGGGTTCGCAAGACGCTAATCAAGGAACCGGAGTTCGATTTATAGCATGCAAAAGAGACACACATGGAAGTTAAGAAGATCTTCACGGATGCCTCTACTTCAAGTAGTAAAGACAAACTAGAATTGGAGATGGACTCGTCAATGCTTACTACCTTTCTAGAGATATGCATGAAGTTTCTGCGTGACAGTAAGGCTATGAAGGGACTACAGGAACTCATCACTAGGTGCGCTAGGTTAGGAGAACCACGCTTAATCTCGAAGCTCGGAAAGCACACATCGTGAACAGGAAGGGAAATGAGATTGACTACGCAAATCAGAGAATATGAAATGGATCATGTGATTTTGGATCTAGGATTGGACGCGAATGTACTACCAAAGAAGACATGGGAGCACATGGGCAGACCTGCGTTGTAATGGTCCCCTATTCAATTGTGAATGGCGAACCAGTAGGAGATCCTACCAATGGGAAGAATGTAGGGAATAACGGTAGACAACGAAGGTGCGAGCGCATGGTAGATTTCAAAGTGATAGAGGTTGTTGATGATAGCAATCCCTATGCCACACTACTAGGAATCAATTGGGCCACTCACATGAACGGAGTGATAAACCTAAAGAAGCGCAAAATGATTTTTGAGAAAAAGTCATTGCATGTAGTGGTACCTTTAGACCCTGTGGAAGGTTCACGCTACAAGGAGCCAGTGCACGATGACAAAAGTGATGACGATCTATACTGTATCTACAAGATAACCACTCAGGAACAAGATTGGATAAATCCTACAGTGGATGGCAAGATTTCGTGGGAGCGTGAAAGCTCCTGCACATCGGATTCGAATGAGGAAATAGAACGATGGCAGAACCAGTTACAGGAGGTAACCACACTCAATTGCAACATGATGGTAAGATCACTGTGCTACATGACAATAGAGGTAAGGGATCTACCTATGTATGATAATTTGACAGCGCTGAATGAATTCCTAAACAAATTTGAAAGAGAAGTGCCAGAACAATAGCGGTTTGATGCTCTGAAATGGGCATTGCACGCTACGCCCGCATGGTGGTGGGGTACACATCAGAGAAGCTTTGAGGATTGATGTGGATGTAGAAGGATGATGTGCCTATGATTTGGGAAACCACAGATTCAGCTAGCATACAATTATGACGGATGGGATGATCCATGTACACACCTCGCAAAATGGACCAAGGTCTATGGGGAAGAGCCACAACCTGAATGGGTGCATTTGTTTTGTCATACTCTGGATGTCATACCCATGAATTGGTATATTGAGATAGAGCTTCGCCATGGCATGAGTGAATGGGACATCTTGCGCAAAGGATTCCTATTAACCTTCACATTTGAAGATTGTTGGTTGGATACTGTTGATGATGCGCTACAAGTAGTAAAAGTGGCTATCTTCAAAATACCCTAGGAGCCAATGGAAGTGCTTAAGCTAGAATGGGTGACACAGCTGAGCGGCATGCTAGAGTGTTACAATGTAAATATTGAGGAGGATGATGAGGACCCATGGAATATTAAAATTCTCGAAACTGAAGGTTGTTGCGAGGTTTGAGGACCATTGATTGAGGATCCTGACATCACCGCACCACTAAAAACGAAGCAGGTAAACATTGGGACGGAGGCGGAACCAAAGTATGCAACACTCAATGACTATTGGGATGATGCCATGGTGGATAAGGTCACTGAGTTACTATGCGAATACCAAGACTTATTCCCGACCAAAATTACAAATTTAAAAGGGATCGTTGACAACTTAGTGACGATGAATATCACCCTGAAACTTGATACAAAGTCGGTCAAGTAGAGGCCTTGCTGCTTGAATCTGAAGTACAAGGAAAAGGTCCATGTAGAATTAGACAAAATGCTCACAGCTGGAATTATTGAGATGGTGGAAGAATCTAACTGTGTGAGCCCTATGTTAGTATAAGAGAAGAAGCAGAAGGGCGAAATAAGAATATGCGTGGACATCAGGAAGCTGAATGACACCTGTGTACGCAACCCATTCTCAACACTGTTATTAGATGAAGTATTGGAAAAC
Source organism: Pinus tabuliformis (assembly GCA_031772625.1). Lineage (NCBI taxonomy): Eukaryota > Viridiplantae > Streptophyta > Pinopsida > Pinales > Pinaceae > Pinus > Pinus tabuliformis. The sequence goes on along the minus strand of CM062804.1, from coordinate 775,212,480 downwards.
AATGGTGGAAAAGAAGCATACTCGTTCATAGATGGGTTCTTAGGGTACCACCAAATCAAAATCACACCGGAAGACAGGAGCAAGATGACCTTCGCAACGGAATGGGGCTTCTTTGAATACACCATTATGCCGTTTGGATTGAAGAATGTGCCAGCCATATTTTTGCACATTGTTGTTTCCACATTCAAAGAATACATCCACAAGTTCGTAGAGGTCTATTTGGATGATCGGACGGTCTTCAGATTAGTTAAGCACCACGTAGCAAGCTTACACTTGATGCAGGATACTTGGCGATGAAACTAGATTGCACTGAACCTTAAGAAGTGCACATTCTTGGTTCCCTTTGGCAACTTGATGGGACACGTGGTCTGCAAACAGGGGACTGATGGTGGATGATGCGAAGATTGTCGTTATTCTAAATTTGTAAGCACCGCGAAGTGTTAAACAGCTACGCACTACCTTGAGACACACTAGGTACTATAGAAATTTCATCAAAAGCTATGCCCAAATCACCGGACCAATGGAAAAACTGTTGAAAAAGGATGTCACATTTTGTTGGAATGACGATTGCATGAAAAGTTTGGATGTCCTGAAGGAGAAATTGGCCTCAAATCCAATCCTGGTCTTCCCAAAATGGGATGTGGAGTTTCATGTCCATGTTGATGTGTCATGTATCACGCTGGGAGCAGTTCTCACACAGGAGGGCGAGGAAGGCTTGGATCACCCTATCGCATTTGCAAGTTGGAGATTTTCCAAAGCCGAGAAGAACTATTCCACCACCGAGCACAAGGGTTTGGTGATGGTGTATGCGCTCCAAAAATACCGGGACTATTTGCTAGGAGGACATTTCAAGACGTATACAGACCATTCCGCACTGAAATACCTGGTCATTAAGCTTGTGTTGGGGGGCGCGCATATGCCGATGGCTCTTATTATTCTAGGAATATGAATTTAAGGTCGTAGTAAAGCCAAGACGCCTGAACACAAGTCTAGATCACTTGCCACGCACTAATATGGGCAACAAACCCACTAATTTGGAGGAGGGACTACCTGACACTCAGCTTTTTGTTGTGCGAGTCGTGGACGAACACTTCAAAGATATAATCCACTTTCTGACCACAGGGACCATGCCAAAGGAATACTCCATCCAATAGAAGAAGGAATTGGTGGTGCACACGGTGGATTTTTCTGTCATCACAGGGCACCTATATAAAATGGGCAATGATGAGATATTGTGAAGATACATACCTGAATTTGAACGAAGTCAGATCCTCACTAAAGCACATGGAGGCACTGCAGGAGGACACTATGCAGGATGAGCAACTGCACAAAATATTATTCTTGTAAGGTTGTGGTGGCCAACCCTACACCAGGATTTGAAAGCACACTGTAAGGCCTACAATCTATGTCAAAGGACTGGAAAACCATCGTGGAGGGATGAGATGCCATTAAATCCACAAATGGCACTGCAGCCATTCAAAAAATGGGCAATCTACTTTGTGGGACTGATCAAACCTCGGGGAAAGACAGGTGTGTGCTACATCATCACCGCAACGGAGTATCTAACACGATGCTTGGAGGCATAGCTGGTCAAAGACTACACGACCACTATGGCTATGAAGTTTTTGTTTTACAATGTGTTGACCCGATTTGGCTGCCAGAAAATCTTAATGAGTGATCGCGAAACACTTTTTCTAAATGAAACCATTAGTGCACTCACATAAGAGTTCTAGGTGTATCATCAGAAGAGTACACTGTATCACCCACAAGCCAATGGGACAATAGAGGCATTCAACAAAATACTAGAGACTGCGCTGACCAAAGTGTGCAATGTGTAGCGAAGCGATTGGGACTTGTGCGTACCTACAGTGCTATGGGATTATAGAACAACGTGCAAGAAACTGACGAGACAAACACCTTTCCGGTTACTTTATGGCATGGAAGATGTCATGCCAATGGAATATATCGTACCTAGTCTGTGAATAGCAGCACTCACAGGGATGACAAACCATGAAGCTCTGGAAGAAAGACTCGTGCAATTGGAAGAACATGAGGAGGAATGGTTCTTGGTGGGTTTTCATCAGCAGGTTCAAAAATAGCATGAAAAGGCTTGGCACGATTGCCATATTAAGTTGCGCACATTGAAGGTAAATGACTTAGTGCTACTGTATGACAGTAAGTTTGAAAAAATTACAGGAAAATTCAGAATGCATTGGCTGGGACCATACGTGGTTAAGGAGGTCACAGATGGAGGCGCAGTCTAGCTAGTCAAACTAAATGGAGAACCCTTCCTAGGAAAATTAAATGGGAGCCGCTTGAAGCCCGACTATTTGACTAGATGGCCAAAGCACAGACTTCATGCCTTGAGCAGCCGGACAAAGGCGCGGGGCTATAAACATATGCAACAGCTACTAGTACAGATGTATGGCAACAATTCAGACACAAAGGACTCAGAACAACGAATGTAGTAGATACAACAAGCAACAACTCAGTGCGTTGCGGACCTTAGTACAGTTTTGGAATAGTTGGAGGGACTTTGCGCCAAGATCGCCATGCTGACCGAGTGACTCTCGAGCGAGTCACAATGAATGTGTTGGGGGCCCGTTGGGCATAAAATCCCCCCAAAGCATGTTTTTGGGCTCAAAGCCCATGTTTTGACCGAATGATGTTGTAAATTCTCGTGAATTACAGGTGTGAAAGTATGTTAGAGTCATAGGGCCATCTACCCTAAGTTTTAAATGTAATGTTGGCCTACCCATGGTCCGCAGACCATGGAATTATATAAATAGAGCGAGGATATAAGTTGTAAAGAATTATAATAGAGAATGGGAAAGAAAGGTCTTAGAGATTAAGTCAAAGTGTGAAGTGTGTCTTGAGTTGTAGAGTAGGAAAAGGCTTTGCAACTGAGTGTGCAGAGGCCTAGTAGAGTCCACAGCTCAGTGCGCGGACCCCTGTAGCTAAGTGCGCAGGGTGGAGTCGAGTATGTAATCAGAGAAGAGATTAATAAAGAAAGGTTTTGTTACCAATTCTGTGTATCTGTTCTAAGTTATTACATGTTTGATATCATTTGCGAACATACTGTTTCTTTACTGTGCGCACTTGTATGGATTGTGAATATTGTTAAGTATAACTGAAAGCACACAAATAAGTTAAGTTAATCACCGAATATTGGATTACTAGTATGGAATTACGTAATAAAATTGTTCGACCCTCGAGTAGGGCTGCACGAAGGGAACACCTCAGACAACTAGGAACAGGTAAGTACGCATAGCGACATGCATGGAGGGTTGAACTGCAGACCACTTAAACTCATCATACATCTCCAGTGTGTGAAAACCTAGTTCTAGCACCCTCCCATACTACTTCAGGTGAAACCTCAGTCCACGCTCTACGGATTGTTGTTGAAAGAGCCAGTAGTACCGATATTTGTTTGGTCAAATCACCTCTGAACCTGGGTCAGGCCCTAGCAAGCCAACAGTCTTACAATTTGATTTCCATAACAGTGTTTCAACTTCCCAATGACTTCTTCCAACGACTGAGGCTCATCCTACTTAATGTGATCCTTAAATTCTAATGACAATCCACTAACAAATATTTGAACCTTGGCCTTCTCATCCTTAAGATATGATACATACCTCAATAAATCTAATAACTTAGTCTTATGCTCCTCATCTATCATTGATCCCATCTTCAACTCATAGAACTCATTGGCTTTATTTTCTTAGTACCTTTCTAACAAGTACTTCTTCTTGAAAAGTTTCTTGAATTCATGCCAACTCAAATCCTCTGTCTTGATGTCTCTGACGCACTTCACATCTTCCCACCAATTGTTTTCTTTCCCTTTGAGGCTAAAAATAGTTATCCTGACCTTCATGTTCTTTGTGTAATCATGCAACACAAAGAACTTCCTCATCCCAAGCAACCATGCCTCTGCATCTTCCATTTTCTTCAACTATAGGTCAAATGTAGGTGGCTTGGATTTATTAAACTCATCCGACCAATATCCCTTGTCACTCCTCTTGTAAGAATGATAGCAATGATGACTATGATACCTATCCAAACCAAAACTAGAATAGAACCCATTTCCACTGCCTCTCATTCAGGTGTATCCAATAACTTGTCATTTTATACCATGTCATCTTTGTTTGACCTATACCCACCATGAGACCGACTACTGTATGCCCCATTAGTTATATCCTCTTATCCATAATGGATCTATGGCTATCCATGTCTCTGCAAATATGAAAAGCTCTAAAGGATGACTGCATTGACCTCGTCTTGTTTCTCATGTTCCTTGGAAAGTCTCTATTGTGACTAAATGATCCTATCATTATCTTATTTGCAACTTCTTATCTCTGCCTTCAAACTTTTCAAAGTTTCTGCTATGTATAGAAAGTACTCATCTCTTAGCTTCTCATCTAATCTATAAGGGGAGTCTTAGGAGTTATAATCCACCATTTTCTAGTCATCTTTGATCTTCTTCTTCCTGCAAGTATACCATGTCAGCTAAACCAAAATATAAACATAACTAACATACCTCAATTAAGTTTAGGGGAGGTTGCCTTGTCTTCAAAATCAATCTAGATTAGCACGATAGATGTATAATCATAATCATATCAATATACCGATATCATGATTGACAATATCAATTGTATACCATGAAATCATGCATGAAAACCATAACCATGACAATGCGTGCATGACAAACACATTATGCTCATTCAGTCCAAGCATTGAACCATTCTTTGATACCAATTAGTAACCAGCCCTCCAAAATTTACCCACTTTCACTGGGCTACCTGGGTAAGCATGAGATGAGGGCTACCATGACATGAATCAACTCCCTAAGTACAATTAAGGAAGTGGAATCAAAAATATGAAACTTTGTTGACTTCCTTTAGGTGCAACAGGCATGGAAAATTTTAGGCGCTAATATTCACAAGTGCGCTAATTTTCCATGGTTTTTCCAAAATCATGATTCGCTAATTTCCATTTTTTCCTAAAAGTGATTCCCAACTTTCATAGTATCAAATTCTTTTACCTTAAAAGTTGCTAAAATTGTATAAATACTATACACAAAACTATTAGAAATTTACATGCTTCTACAAATATATCAACAAAAAAATTATAATTTGCAATTTGGGGACTAATTATAAAGGTTTCTAAACTTTAAGGAAAATTTTCATCCTTAAAATTTTCCCTGGCTACACGACCCCCAGGAGCTAAACAACCAATCCAGGTGCCCAAACCTTGAGTTAATTTTTTTTTTTTGTGATCTAGAGCCCTAATTTCTCTATTGACAAGGCAATATAGTGAATGTAACCCTCTAGTCGCTTTGATGGCCCAGCCTCCCAGTAACTACAATCTATATTACCCAGTTATGAGCCTGTGACCCCAAAATCTGAGCCACCTTTTAAGGGCCTAACTCCCAACCACTGCCCAAAACTTCATGATACTTTTATAAATGATAAATGACACTAGGACAAAGCCATTAACGCAAAAATTAGAAAGGAACTTGACCTAACCAGGCCTAATCAGGACAAACAATTTTCAAAATACATTGTGAAAATATAATCTATAGGCTATAAATGCATATATGAACGTAGGGGTCTCATACTTATTTGATAATCATCAAGAATGTCTGATGCCATCTCATAATAGTTTCAATAACATCTATTAGGTCACACATTCAATAAGAGCCATAACTAGAATGTACCATGAAACCATGCTTATAACTAGCATATAAACAAAACAATAACAATGATAGAACAACATTCATAGCCACATAATAACAAGTATGATTACTCATGAAATATAATAGGAAGGAGCTCTTATTATCATATGCAAAAGCCGACCAAGTAAAGTACTTCTAAGTACCACCTGACCATAGATTGGGCTAAACCAAATCTTTCTTTCAGCCAATCACCCCCATGCCATATTCCAAGCATGAATGTGGGACTCACTAACTTGGACAAGATTATCCTACTTATGATAAATGTTACTGAGTAAACCATCTGATGATTAGAATTAGTGATGACTAGGTTTAGTTTTGATATTAAAGAGTAAAGGTTACTTGGAAACCATCTAACTGGAGTTGAATTTTAGTTGGATATCTTTAAGTAGAACAGAGAACATAATTTATAAACATATTGGATAAAGTTTCATTACAACTTGCTAAAAATTGCAGCATAGAACAGTTATTGACTTAGCAAGACAACCAAATGATTCAGATACCTACATTAACCTCGACAAGTATGCCTTGCTTACAACTAACTTGTGGTAAGTTGGACAAGTTTTCCTATTTACAACCAAATTTTCCTGGCTTCAAAAGTCTTTTTAACTTTATTTTAACATATGATTATGATCTGGTCATTTAGATATTTTACATGAAATAAAACAACATGAATCACTCTATATTTTCTTACTTTTAATATGTTGTTCTAACCTAATCATTCAAATATTTTGTATGAAAAAATTACTAGTGATGTTTTTTGAAAAACGTTACAGGTGAGGCCATTTGAAAAAAGTGACAGGTGAGGTCATTTGAAAAAATATACAGGTGAGGCCATTTCAATTGAAGCACAGGTAGTGGAGGCTCATCAAGTTACGGTAGCAAGGAGGGATAGAAAGGAAATTATTCACAACATGATGATGAATTCCAACTCCATACATTGCTTAGTAGTCAAAATTATGTTTGTACCATTGAATATATTTAAATTTCTACCTAAAACGATACAGAGATATAGGGTTTCATTACTTATCTTGCAAATCAATTTGCATCGATAGGCCATCTAACAACCAACAATGAACACACTGAACAAAACGAACCAACAATGAACAAAATGAACCAACAATTGTAGAAAATTATGAAACAAACTCACGCCTATCATATATATATAAACGTTTTTCAGCAACATATATATATATATATATATATATATATATATATGTATATGTATATGTATATGTATATGTATATGTATATGTATATGTATATGTATATGTATATGTATATGTATATATATATATATATATATATATATATATATATATATATGTATATATATGTATATATGTATGTATATACATATACATATACATATACATATACATATACATATACATATACATATACATATACATATACATATACATATACATATACATATATATATATATATATATATATATATGTATGTATGTATGTATATATTTTCCTGAATATTTTTTTTGACCAAAAAATATTCTTGTTAGAATTTTCCCCTCCAAAACGAAAAAAAATCATTAATAATTGGCGTTAATAGAAATGTAAAATTTTTCAATCGAATGTTAGAATAAAAATTTGGCCGAAAATGTGTTTAGTTTAGCCAAAAAATCACGATTATGATTTTTTCATGGGCAATTCTCACAAAAGTGTAACCCATCTTCACATTTTCATCCTATAATAATAATAATAATAATCTATTTATACACTGAAGGTGTTCCTCTGTGGGCTTTGACTAGGCAAATTTAGCCAATAAGACTGTTCGATTTTCTTCCTCCTCCTTCCAAATAAAATCTGACATGTGGAACCTACAGATGGCATGAAGTGTGACTTGCCTTCACTGCTTTTAGTTCTTCATACCTAAGGAGTAAAAATAATGGGCAATCTTCTTTTTTCCTATTCATTTCTCCTATTCGTTTTTATGAACATGTTGTAGCTACTGCAACACCCTCCAAAATTTTTGCTTGCACTCAAATTTTGGAGTCTTCCTCAGTATTTTCCTTGATTGTTGCAAACACTTAAGCTCATTCCATGATATTTCTTGAAGTTATTTGGCCCCTTTTTCTTATTTGATTAACTATCGGCTTTCGACATGTTTGAATGTTGTAAAATGTTTTCAAGCCTTTTCTGGTGGTTTCAAAGGTCAGTCTTTGTGTATATGAGTGGTCCCAACCATGTAAACATCCGTCGCACTCATACACAAAGTCTTGAGCATTGTTGCACAAGTGTCGTCATAGTCATCCCAAAGTCTATCTTAAGTGTAACACTTGTCGCATCTTGTCATGAGGCAGTTACAAAGAGGGGAATGCTTTTTTTTTTTGTTCCGATGATCTATGTTTTCGTGTCTTCAAAATATGCTAAGCGTGTGATCACAGTTCAAGTTCATCAAAAATCCATATCCCTTCCCACACTTAGCCATTTTCGGAAACTCTTCACGACCGAGAAACTTAGCTTCACCAGGCTCTGACTAAGCTTCACACTATGCAGTCTTAACCCTCTTATATGTGACCCTACTACCTGGAACTACGCAGTCCACAGTCACTATCCTCTAGGTTGTTGTTCTACATAATTCCAAACTCTAATAGACTCCCCTGACCTCCATAATTATGTAGTTGTGCCTCCCAGTCTACCTTGAACTGTACACTTCATACCTTCAACAATCAAGCTTTTCCCTTGCCTATTGGAACTGTACAATGTGTAGAGAGCCCAACCTCCCTTGGCATCCAAAGTAACATAGATGCTTCCTCCAGTTGCCTTCCCTTGACCAGAACTCACTACCTTCAGAAAATGCACAAATCTTCCCTTTAGGCCTTTTCGTTACCCAGTCCCTCTTGCCTCTTGAAACTGTGCAGTATGTCCTCCCAGGGCTCCATCCTGCAGCAGCCATTGTTTGTTTGAACTACGCAATTTTGTCCCTTAGCAGGCACTGCACAATTGTTTCCCTTAGCGGGGACTATGCGGAAAAGTTCCTCATTCAAGCTTGAGCTGAACACTTCACAGTCTCAGTGATCAAGCTCTCCCCCTGTCTACTGGAACTTTGCAATGTGTAGTCAGTAGGCCCTGCCTCATAGTCTGTCACTTGTCCCAGGCTCAGTTCATGGATAATAATACACCAACTTAGACGAGGGAGTTTTCGAATTGATGTCCTCCCGTCATGAGTGAATTGCAGGAATAGGTACACTATCAAGTCATGGCAAGATGATGAAGAACTAGAAGGAGGAGGGAAGCATATTTAAAGACTCTCTTGCAATTGTAATTACAAGTGGATCTATCAATAGGAAGAAAAAGGACAAAAGTTTTCAACTAGTCTCTGATACTTAAGATCATTGGAGACCCCACATCACCAAGTTATGCAGAGGAGAAGAGAGAAATCATATGTAAGAAGACATCTAGCACTTAGCAACAAAAATGACTTGACATTTCGAGAGCATCAAGAATGTCCATGTCAACAGTGTCATGTCAAGTCATGTCATGAGTTTTCATATGCCACATCACTATTGTGGACCATGTATATTGTAATCATATGTATTGTAAAGTGGAATTCCAAAGGACACACATGAATATGAAGAGTCATGTAAGTTGAAAATTCATAGGAAGTTGAATAGTCATATGAGGGTAGTCAAAGAATCACAAGGGTGAAGCATCACCCCTTGGTTATATATACCCCATCATTATATGAGCACCATACTTTTCACCTTGGATCCTCCTGCAAGGCATTGCAGAGACCAACTATTTCTTTGAGGAGAAAGGAGTGGCTCCAATGTCCCACTTTAGGGCTGGTGATGTACATTGTAAAAATGTGTCTTGGAACTTTTTCTTAATAAAAAAATCCTTTTAAGGCCAACACGTTCTTCATGCATGGACTATGAATGCTTGTAAGAATATTCTGTGGACATTTGTATTTCATGTTTTATTTCACATGTACTAATATAGTTAAACTATTTCAGCTATTTTAGTGCTTATCTTATTAAGAATGTGTTGTAATGGTTCTTATCGTTGTCCCATCCTTGTGGACTATTCTATGGGTTACTAGTCAGATCTTTCCTCGTTTTTTGGTTGTAACGATCATCACATCCATTGTGGACTATTCCATTGGATGTTAGACGGGTCCTTCTAGTTCATGTGTGTATCTTCCTGGGTGGTACTATTACCTCTCACTTAGAGGCTCACTTTTATCTCTCCCTTTCAAGTAGAAGAACCTTGATAGAGTTGCACTACACACTCACGAGGAACACTCCCCTTGCTTTCCAAAGACACCATTGCATCACGCTCTTGTGCTGGCAACTAGAGCCAAGGAAAATCTTTAAGGATTTTGCAACCGAGCCTTTATACCAGATGGGAATCCTACACCAAACGTTGTAATGTCTAATTGGGACTTCATATCTAGGATATACCCTGAATGTTGGCGGGTTCATTATCGTCAACATTTTTGGTGCTAGAAGGAGGGAAACCAAACTTTTATGGATAATAGACCCACTGACACCAATATTCCATCTATTTTTCAAGGTTGCAATGTTCATTCCACCTCCCCTAATCATGCTTTTGAAGTTGGTAACTCTTCCTAGCCCAAGCCTAAATATTAAATCCCATATGATCATATTTGAACCATCCACTCCATCACCTGTCGGTTTGCAAAAGTTGTTGAATTGATTCTGGGACTAACCAGTCTTCTATATTCTCCAAATAATAACAAGACCACTTCCTCAAGGATAGTAGTATCGCCCATTCAAGAAGTGGTTCTCGACACTCTTTAAGAAATAGAAGACTTCATGGAACAAGAAGAAGAGCATCCACTCTTTCATGATGGTAATGAAGGAAACACCTTACTCTCGAGCTCAACTTTTTGCGGGATAAGCAGAGAGGAAGAAGAAGAGGAAGAAGAACCATGAAATTCAAAAAATAAAGAGGAAGACATGGCAGATCAAAATATAGACTCAATGACTCAGGGCTCATTCGCACTTCCAGGTGTCCTACACAAGATGCGAAGGTAGGCAGAGAAGCTCTTGACAAAGTATGACCCTCACAAAATAGTGAAGGCTGAAGATCACTTTGAAAGCTTTTACTTACATCAAAAACTTGAGGGACGTTACAATGATGTTGCATGTATACTTTTTCCATGTACCTTGGATGGTAGAGCAGTTGTATGGTATTACGACCTTCCTCCAAAATCCATCGAGAATTGGAGGGGATTCAAAAATATCTTTCTTGAAAAAATTGTTGAAGATAAGACCCGTGCCATGTTACTAAAGGAGCTAGGTAATATTAAGATGGAGAAAAGGGAAAATTTTAAATATTTCAATGAGAGGTTCAATCACATATTGAACTGTTAAGAAATTTATTGCATAACATAAATAATTACTGAGAGTAATAAATATAAAAATAACCAGCAACAACCATAAACACATAAACACAAATGTTTATCCGGGAAAACCCCAAATCCGGGGAAAAGCCCAACCTAATAAGATCTGATTAGCATTGGCTAAAACCCTGGCCAATCCGACCAAGTGAGCCTTCACCACTCACCTCTAGGCCTTGCATTACAATGAAATCCTTCCAGTGTTTTATAAGCTCCATTACATATAATACCACAGGCAAAATACTATGGGTGCACAATACCATGTGCCCCAAAACCATCATTGTTTAACCTAGTCAACTTTGACTCTATCCTGAGTCAATTTTACCTAACAATTCCCCCCCTTAAACTTGACTTGGGGTTCCTTGACTAACTCCAGCCAAACCTGCTAAGTGAGACAATCTCACTCACTCTAGGTCTTACCCCCCTTAGAGTTTTTACCCAAGATATTGTTAACCCGACATCCTCCCGATCACCTAGGTTTATCCCAGACTTTACCGGTGATCACCAAGGGGTACACATGCCTTACCAGGTCTTACAGTAGTATGCCCATTTACATGCAATAATTTTGACTTCATTAATTTTATTTTTTTGTTTATTACTGTTGCGATTCTGATCCATCCTCTCTCAATTTGATCTGCTCAAAAAATTCTATCAAACTGCTACAACTGCGACCCCGATGAGAACCTCGTAGATTCCAGCACTGGTGGCCTCACACAACAAAAAACGAACAATTTTCGATGCCACATGAACAATTTTCTTCTGCTGACCTGCATGCAGCCCACGCCTACTCCATATTTCAACACGGCATAGAACACACAGGAAATATCCCTTACCGATTCCCTACGAAAAAAGCTCCGAACAAAATCAGCCTTGAATTTTAATATTACCAAAGGTATCTCTAAACCTTCTTTAAATAGTCGCATGAATCCCGAACAATTCATCAGCATGTTTCAAATCGGTAAATATCGCAAATGCACTGCGATCCCTGGCAGCTACAGCACTATCTTCCACACATTATCCTCGAGGCTCTTCTGCGTACGATTGTTCCACCATTATTTTCCAGACCCAGATCTATAAAAAAAAGGTTGCATTGATCTCATCAAGCACTATAAACCCGTGACATCAAAGAATACCTTTGAAGCCAATATTTGGCTCTGATACCAGTTGTTAAGAAATTTACTGCATAACATAAATAATTACTGAGATGAATAAATATAAAAGTAACCAGAAACAACCATAAACACATAAATGCAAATGTTTATTTGGGAAAACCCCAAATCCGGGGAAAAACCCAACCTAATAAGATCTCATTAGCATTGGCCAAAACCCTAGCCAATCCGACCAAGTGAGCCTTCATCGCTTACCTCCAGGCCTTGCATTACAATGAAATCCTTCCAGCATTTTATAAGCTCCATTACATATAATACCATGGGCATAATACTATGGGTGCACAATACCATGTGCCCCAAAACCATGATTTTTTAACCTGGTCAACTTTGACTCTATCTTGAGTCAAGTTTACCTAACATGAACAAATTTTCCAACAATACAAAATCTCATGACTCCATCACCATAGATAACTACACTTATACCTTGCCAACAAACATTATGTAGTTTATAAAGCGAACTACGAGACAAACATTGAAAAAAAGGTGTGAAGAGGCTATTGTCGTTGAGAAGGAATTGTGTTATTGGAGTCATCTTTGATTATTAATAAAAAAAAGGCTCCAAGGACACGAGTAAGAGGTCTTGGGCCTCCATGGGCAAGGCTAAGGAGAAAGAAACAAACGATATTTAATGCCCTACTTGTCTCGTCAAGTCCCATAACACTGAAATGGTAGTAATCAAATAAAGGAAAAGTGAGACTACCATGAGAAGCAAGCCCCCCAAGTACCTCTTTAGAAGGAATTCATCTTCTAGCAGTAGTAGCAACCATTTGGCCAAGTCTGTACAGAGTTCCAATGTTGTCCTGATATGGAGAAAATTGGCATGGATTCATATTGCACGTCTCATGATGGGCATCATTCACAAAAGACATTCCCACAGTGGAACCAACTCATGAGCAGGATGGTTGTGCAGTTTGTTGATTCAGTCATGATTGAGGAGAAAATTGAGCCTGATGAAGGGAAGGAAGAAGCTATTGTAGCAGACGAAGCTCCAAGTATTGGGCATGTAGTGAACATGTTTTGTTACGTTCTCACAACCCAAAAACGTACTTCCAATAAGAATCCTTCGAGTGACAGCCTAAACCAGAAGCAGAATAATTGATACAACCTAAGAAGCCAAGGGCCAACCACCGTAATTGAGTTTCCAAAGAAAAAATTCAAAGAAAACCTATTAAGGAATCAATCCATTAGCTAACTCAATGCAAAAGACTTAGAGCAAGTCCAGGAAAGCAGTCTCAATGAAAAGTGTTTCCGACAACAGTAAGGACAAAACCATCCCTCTAGAAACCAAAAACCAATTTCCATCCTCGGACACCTCGATTAGTCTTCCCACTGTAGATTATAACATTGTGGATGATATGAATAAGGCTCCTTCAAATATCTCCATGTTTGAACTTACAAAGGTCACGAGCCAACGACACATCCTTCTACAAGCACTTAGGCAAACCACTGTAGATAATTATACCTCTTCGAACAAGGGATCTAGTAAGTCTCCTGATACTCTTTCATATGTACTTAATCCACTCATGATGGATGAAAACACACTCTGCCCACCATTCTTGTTAATGTTTGAAGTTTTCAATTTCAATGTACACAATTTCTTTGTTGATTCGGGTGCATCTGTGAATGTCATGTCATTATTTTTTGCTAAAAATATCGATGCTAAATGGGAAATGAAAGATACACACATTATTCAGTTGGACAAAACTCATGTCCAGGCAATTGCTGAACTCAAATATGTCATCATATGTTGATCATCGAATAGACGAGTCCACCAATGTATCAACATAGTGATTCTGGGAATTCTGGAAGCATATGGAGTGTTACTAAGTAGAGACTAGTTTGGCAAGCTTCAAGGATACTTTGCCACAAACTGGTCACACCTATGGCTTCCTTACATTGGCAAGAACAATCAGATTTGGGTAGAATCAAATAGATACATGAACTACACGGTTACTCCCTTGAACAAACACAATGAGCCAATGGCTTTCTTAGAATTATTATTTGAAAAGTACTTTTTGGAAAATCAGATGGGGTGTTATCTTATAGATCCATCCTCAGTCTAACCAGACACACAGTTGGATCTGCTTCCCTGTCCAATTAGCGATAATGAACTCTTTACAGTTAGTAATAGTAGTAGTAGTACTAGTGTAGTTAGCAGTCCCTATATATATGATATGTGGACTATGTATTTCGATTGATCCAAAATGTAGGAGGGATCTCGAGCTACTTGCATTTTAATAGACCCACTGTAGAGAAAACAATTTATCTCTAGCTGCTTGGAATTCGAGTGCACGAATAACACTGTAGAGTATGAAGCACTCATCTTTGGCTTACAGAAGGCCATCGACCTCAACGTTTCCATTCTAAAAGTGGTAGGTGACTCAGAAATCATGGTGCATTAGGTACGTAACACCATACATTGTGTGTCACCTCATCTTAAAAGTTATCAACAAGAGGTATGGTGACTTATCTGACATTTCCAAGCTTTTAATATTCTTTCCATTCCAAGAATGCATAATGTAGCTGCAAATGCCTTGGAAAGAGTTGTTGCTAAGATGTCACCATTAAGGAATGTATTTTCTATTGAAATTATGTATAAACCTTCTGTCCTAGACAATCTCACTAATTTACTAATTTTTATGACGACCAATAGATACTATATTTTATGGCGAACGTTGACATGTTCAAAGATGCAGCGATCAACGAGGATGAACACAAAAAGGCATTGCATGATGCAACAAATGTAAGTAAAGGGAACCTCATCCCTAAGGGTGTGGTATCATTGGAGAAGTTGTATGATCTTCAGAACCACTTCTATGGACCCATTAATGCCAAGACCCACAGTTCCACTCTATTTCATGAGCAAATCAACTTAGGAACTGAGAAGGATCCGAAATATGTTAAAATCGGTAATTGTTGCACACTACAAGAGAGGAAATACTTCATCCTCTTATTCAAGAAATATCGTGATGTCTTTGCATGGATGTACGATGAACTCAAGACATATGACTGATCTATAATGGAAACTTGAAGGTGAAGAACAAATTGCAAGTGAAAATTTTATGTATTTTGGGTAATGGATCAAGTTATAAAACACATAAAGTAATGATTTTTAAACTTAGTTAACAGCCAAAATAGAGACAAAATACCATATCATAAACACATAACAACAAACATGATAAAGGAGTTCACCCTTCTCCTAGGCTACATCTCCTAGTCCAGCTTCCAATGCAAGACCTATTTCATTAAGTGCTCAATTTGTTTTTTTTTACATGGGTTTAAAATTCTCAAAATGAAAAAATGATGTCTCCAATGGATCCATAACTATCAAAGACCCCCATTTTGGCTCTTTTTGCACCTTGTTTGGCCAAAAACTAAGAAAGTTATGCTTCTTCCAAGTGTTTCCAATTTTACATAGCTAATCATCCTCTAATTCAACCCAAACCTGACTTGAGTGCCCCAAACCTAGAACCGGTGCACAAATCTGGCCTATAATCACCCTTGATGGAAAAAAAATTCAGACACTTTAAATGTCCAATAACCACCAAAATTATGAAAATTGTGGTTGTATGGGGGCATGTGCCCAGGGGTTGGGGCTAACCACCTACCACTGTTGGTCAGCCCCCAACGAATTAGATAATGGTCATATAATGGCGCATATGACCAGTCTTGGTGCCAAAATTTCCGCACTATCAATTTCCGAAGATTGATGTTCATTTGAGGGTCTATGTGACCTGGGTCTGGCGCTCGTTGCATGCGCCTAGGGGTTGGACCCCTCCAAACTCTCGTCTGTGGTTGCATTTTTAACAGTGCATGGGGATGTGGCATGGGGGCTGGGGCTAAGCCTTGGCCCATGGTACCGCCCCTTGGTTCTGAGGGTGTGGGGACCAATGTTGGGGTTTAGCCCCGATCCTAACTCCAAATGTGTTTTGTCCTCCATGTTAAATAAAATGTGGGGACTTATGTTGTTAAGAAACAAAGTGCGGTATGGTGGTAGAGAGTCTTTTTTCTTGGTGGTAGGTCATGTGTTCGACCTCGGTTTTGTCCTTTGGCCCTTAAACAATTTTAACATGCCACAAGGAGGCCACATGGCAGCCATCCATTGGAGCCTAAAAACACAGTCAGCCCAAAAATATAATAATAAAAAAATTTGAGCCAATGAAATTCCAATATTTTTTTACCAATATGGAGTGGCCAAGTGGAAAAATGCCATTGGCCCAAAAATGCACAGTCAGCCTGTCACCTACAATTTTTTACCTTTTTGGCAAATCAATCAAAACGTAATATCAAGAGAATATGCTATCAGTTTTGAAAAATTCAAGTTGTGTTCGATTCAGATCATCGAGATCTACGTAATAGTATAGGTTTTGAGGACTTTTGAAAGTTTTTAATTTTGAGCACTTTATTGATTCCTTATATCACTCCTCCTCACTAGAAGCTTTTGGACCCCCAAAAGACTACTTTAAGTCAACAAATAGATGAGGGTATAGTTCCCTCACCCTTCTAATCTCAATAAATTTATCTTTTCTTGGATTTTTCCCTTTGAGACCAACACAAAGGTACTCCACATTCTCTCGTTTTAAAGTTCTTGTCCTTCTGTCAAGGATAGTATCTATTGCAATTCTTCAAGAAATTCTGGAGAGAAATCTTCTATTGAAGGAATATGAACATGCTCTCCTTGATCGTCAATCAAAGGAGGCTCATATAATCTCAAATTCTCAACATTAACAACTACATACATTTTCATATATGGAGGAAAATCCAACTAGAAGGCATTGTTACTAATATTTTCTAGAATCTTAAAAGGTCCATACCTTATTGGTTTTATTTTTTTACCTTCTCCTTTAAGCATCTCCTTGCTAATGTAAAGCCAAACTTCATCTCCAACCTGAAAATTGTGGTCAACCCGATGCTTATCATGCCTTGTCTTGTACTTGGCTTGGCTCTTTTCCAACCATTTGTGAACCATCTGATGCACTAATTGAAATTGTTCAATGAATCGCTTGGTCTAATCAACACTATGACCATCAATAGAGACATCTTTCCCAAAGATAAAATCTAAAGGAGAATTTTGTAAGTAACCAAAGCATGCCTAAAATGGAGATGTTTGAGTCAATGAATGCTTTGCCCATTTATAAGTATGTTGAATGTAGTGTAAGTGTTTATCACAAAGCTTAGGATGTTTGCTACAATAATCACGAATAAGATGTACTACCGTTCCATTCACCACTTATGTCTAACCATTAACTTGTGGATGGAATATTGTACTCTTTTTCAACATGGTTTCCATGAGTCCCCATAATCTTGACCAAAATATCCTGACAAATTTAGAATATCAATCAAAAATAATGGATTTTTGCAACCCAAAATGTACCCATACATGTTGAAAGAACGTTTGTGCAGTTTGTTCAACTGTAACCTACTTCCTACAAGGCATCACAATACACATCCTGTTGAAACAATCTACCACAACATAAAGATAATCATGAATTTTTTTAGACATAGGCAATCCTCCTACAAAGTCCATAGAAACACTTTCCCAAGGATGAGAAGGGGCTAGAAGTGGAGTATACAATCCTAAATTTATATTGCTAGGCTTACTTGTAGCACATAAAGAACATCTTCTTAAATATCGTGACACTGCCTTGCCTACACCAAAATGGCTAGCAATAAGAGAAGTATGTGCTTCCCTTATGATGTTGACTCTTTCACCTTACGTAATGCATAGCTTTCTAAGATGATACATAATTTTATTATGCACATGGTAATCCAATTCCTCTACTTGGTTTCCTTGACACAGAGTTGCATATACATCTTTAAATTCATCATCTAAAGCATATTTTTCAACAAAGCTCTCATGCGTGATAGAATTATTCTTAAGAATAATTGAAGCATTAACAATTGGTCTAGAAAGCATGTCAACAACTTTGTTATAGATACATTTCCTATACCTTATGACCAAGTGGAATTGCTACAAGAAACCCATCCATCTGAAATGCCTTGATTGTTCTAGCTTAGTTTGTGATTGCAAGTATTGCAATGGTTGATGATCAACGTGAATGATAGTTTCCTTTCCCATCAAATAGTGTTTCCACTTTTTCACACTTTGCACCAATGCATATAGTTCCTTTTCATATGTAGGATAGTTAACTATTGCACCATTAAAAGTTTCAGAATAGTAACATATGGGCTTACCATGTTGCATCAAGAACGCTCCCATGACATAGTCACTTGCATTTTTTTGGATCTCAAATGGTTGTCTTAAATCAGGAAGTGCAGGAACTAGAGCTATGATGATTCTCTCCTTCAATGCATAGAAGGCTTTCTGTTTCTTTTCTCCCCATTGAAAAACTTTCTTTATGCTTGTCAAGGCATGTAACTGAGTTTCAATTGAAGAAAAGTTAGAAATGAACTTTATCCAATATTGGGTTGCTCCCAAAAAGCTTCTAACCTCAATTACATTATTGGGATTAGGCCAATCTATAATGAATTTTACCTTTGAGGGATCTATCTTCAATTCACCCCCTCCAACAATATGTCCCAAATACACTAATGAGGTATTTCCAAACTCACATTTAGACATCTTTAAAAACAATTTTTCTTTCTTCAATACATCTAAGACTTTCCTAACATTTTCTTCATAGGTTTTATTTAATATCAATATGTCATCAAAGTATACAATTAAAAAATCATCAAGAAAAAGCCTTAAGACATCATTGATAACTCTCATGAATGTTGCAGGAGCATTACAAAGCCTAAAAGGCATAACTAACCATTCAAACAAACCTTGATTTGTTTTGAAGGTTGTCTTCTGTATGTCTCCTTCAACAATCCTAGTCTGTTGATAACCACTTCTCAAGTCCAACTTAGTGAAATACATAGCATCTTTCAACTGATCAAGAAAATCACCAATTCGGGGAAGAGGGTAATGATTCTTTACCGTAATCTTGTTCAAGACTCTAAAATATTCACACATGTTCCATGTACCATCTTTCTTTGGTACTAAAACAATTAGTGTCCAACATGGTGATGTTATTGGTCTGATGACCCCTTTTTCAAGAAACTCTTGGATTTGTCTTTTGATTTCTACATTCTCCATGACTAACATCCTGTACATGCCAATGTTTGGAAGAGGACAATCTTGTTGCAATTGGATCTCATGTTGGATTCATATTTTAGGAGGCAATCCTTTGGGTTCCTGAAACATCTCATTAGAGGTGTTAACAACCGCATACAAATCAAATTTTAACTTTGCATCACATCCTTGGAAGGGTTCATTTTCAACATTCTCTTTTGGTTTAATCATCAAGAGTACAAAGTTCTTACTAGCATTAACAAGCCTTTTCATTTGTCCAGCATTCATAAGTGATAAATTCAAGTTCTTTCTATGTGCTCTAACAATGTACTCAATCCCATATTTAAGCAAGTGATATTTGTTCTCATCATGATGAAATATAGATCTCCTATAACATAGATAAGGGCTTCCAAAAACAATAACACAAATTTCAAGTGGAATGACATCAAGATCTACCTCATCTATAAAATTTGCAGTGATGGCAAATCTCAATTTACACCTTTTTGTCACATGAAATTTTTCATTGTCACATATCCAACCTAAAGGATAAGGTTTAGGATGTGGAGTGGTTTCCAAATTCAATTTCTTAACAATGTCTTTAGAAATAAGGTTTTCTTGTGATCCACTATCAAATAATGTATCTATCTTGGTATGTTTTGAAATGACTCTAATGTGGAAAAGCTCTATTCTTTCTTTTTCATGTTGAGTTTCATTGAGGCTACTTGAAGAAATAGTACTTGCAATAGAGTCCTTACCTTTGAATCCCATGGTTGAGATATGTGTTTCATCCCTAGAATTGGATCCTAAATCATGTTCTATAGTTGCAGCACTCTTTTGTTTCCCTTTGTTGTTAAACGTTTTGGGTCTCATTTCAAGATGAAGTTTCCAATAGTGGTCTTCATAATGGCCTTATTTTGAACATTGTTTACATGTGATTTTTTCTCCCTCTTTCTTGACTGAAGCATTCTTCTTCCATTTTCCTTTGAATTTCCCCTTTCCTTTGTCTCCACTCTTAAATGGATTTTTTCTTCCCTCTTGAGGAACATTCTTCCCGCTTTCTTCTAAATGAGATGCTTGTACACAAACTTCATCTAATTTTGTAGGGTTAAACATGAGAATTGTGTGTCTCAAATAACTATGGAATCCTCCAATGTATTTGGGTAGAGTGTCTTGAGAGGATAAATCTATTCCCAAAATCAAATCTCTTTTTCTAAATTCTTGAGTATAGCTTTACACATTTTGACCTTTAGCTTTCCTAATGTTTTGCCAATCCATAATATCTTTTTACATTTATGCTAATGGATAAAATTTCCTCTTTATTGCAACAACAAAATAATTCAAAGAGGATAAAACCTTACCATGTTTCTTCATGTCCTCTTGAGTTTTGGCCTCCCACCAAATAAGTGCTGCACCTTCCAATCTAAGAGAAGCAAGCTGAATTTTGGTCTCATCATCCTTGATTCTTTGTATCCTACAATACACTTCAATCAAATGAACTCAATTATCTAATTTCTAAACATTTACCTCTCCATTGTACACAGGAAATTCAAACTTTATATCAAGATTTAGAAAAGGAGTTTTACCATGTCCCTTTGGAGAATTTGGAGGTGTTTGTGAAAGGGTTGAAGAAGTAGGAGAATATGAGGATGAAGATGAGGATGAGGTCGAAGGTGAAAGTTTTGGTTTGTCACCATTCCCTCCATTCCCTTTTGGAGGCTTGTCTCCTTTTCCTCCATCTCCTTTTGGAGGTTTTTAGCTCTATCCATACAACTTTGAATTCCTCTCTTCATAAAAAAAAATCTTTACCTTTTTATACATCTCAAAGAAATATTTTCTGAAAGTTATTTCACCTTCGGACATGCCTTCAAGACGTTCTTCATGTGCCATGACTATTGAAGCTTGAGGTGTATTTTTTCTCCTTGAAACAATTTGATATCTTGGCTCCACGAGTTCTCATTCTCCTCTTTTAAGCTTCAACCTTGTAAGAATCAGAAAAGCACTTGAAAACAAAATGAAACCTTCATAATAACCTTAAGCTTTGATAACAAAATTATATATAATGGAAACTTGATTGTGAAGAACAAATTGTAGGTGAAAATTTTACATATTTTGGGTAATGGATCAAGTTACAAAACACATAAACTATTGATTTTTAAACTTAGTTAACAACCAAAATAGAGATAAAATACCATATCCTAAAAACATAACAACAAACATGATAAAGGAGTTCACCCCTCTCCTGGGCTACATTTCCTGGTCCATCTTCCAATGCAGGGCCTCTTTCATTAATTGCTCAAATTTTTGTGTTTACATGGCTTTAAAATGCTCAAAATGAAAAACTGATGTCTCCAATGGATCTAGAACTATAAAAATACCCCATTTGTGCTCCTTATGCACCTCATTTGGCCAAAAAATGAGAAATTTATGCTTCTTCCAAGTTTTCCAATTTTCCATAGCTAACGATCCTCCAATTCAACCCAAACCTGGCTTAAGCCCCCAAACCCGAAATTGGTGTGCAAATATATCCTACAATCATGCCCGACGACCAAATTTTTTGGACACTTTAAATGTCCAATAACCCCCAAAATTTTAAAAATTTCAGTCGTATAGGGTTACATGACCAGAGGCTGGGCCTAACTGCCCACCCCCATCAACCGACCCCCAACGAATTAGATAATAGTCATATAATGGCACATATGACAAGGCTTGGTGTTGAAATTTCCGTGTTGCCAATTTTCGAAGGTCAGTGGTCATTTGAGGGTCTATGTGAGTTGGGGTTGGCCCCTGCTGCATGTGCCTAGGGGTTGTCCCCCACCAAACTCCTGCTTGTGATCGCATTGCTAATGGTGTATGGGGTTGTGACATGGGGGCTGGGGCTAAGCCCTAGCCCAATGTCCCACCCCTTGGTTATGATGGTGTGGGGACCAAGGTTGGGGCTTAGCCCCAAACCTAACTCCAAATGTGTTTTCTACTCCATGTTAGATAAAATTTTGGGACTTTGTTGTGAACAAGATCCCCCAAGGATAGTTTTGGGGCTAAAAGCCCATGTTTTGGGTCAAATTTTGTATTAAAGTTGTAAAGTCTCTGCATTTTGTGGTCTCGGAGCGCAAAGGTATCATGAGTCATAAAGGGTTTTCCACCCTTATTTTGTAAAGTGTAAATTTGGTTGTAAATATCTCCCCATGGTCCGCAGACCATGGGATTATATAAAAAGAGCTAAGTAAGTAAGCTCTAAGTAGTTTTAGAAGTCATAAGTTTTGGAGAGTGGAAGAAAAGTCTTGGAGCCTTGGTAGAGAAGTCTAAGTTTCGAGTCTTAGCATAGGTAGAGGCTCTGCAACTGAGTGCATAGAGGCCGAGAGTAGAAGTCTGAAACTGAGTGCACAGACCCTTGCAGCTATGTGCACAGGGTGGATAGAGTCTGTAATCATATGAATATTTCAATAAAGAGAAGTATTCTACAATTTCTGTGTCTTTGTTTCCTATTAATTCATCTGGTTATATTTCATTTTGGGTTTAATAAACAATGTTCATGTGATGCTTGAATCTATGTGGTTGTATTAGTTAATTGAACGCAAGTAGGAATATCTATTTATGCAGTGCTAACTTTGACATTTTAGTAAGTTAAGTAAAACACTTAAGATAACTTGAGAACTTGCACAATATGCTATCATAGTAGCGCAAAAGTACCTGGACCACAGGTTAGGGCTGCATGAAGGTCAATCGTACTCCTTCGCGGAGGTACCGAGGGGTAGAATAAAGGGATAGACTGATACAACCCTAAAACTTAACAACCTTTGCGAAAGCAGGAAAAAAAGGTATAAACCGACATCATCACCATCTCAGGGTGTGGAAACTTGGTTCCAAAATCACCCATTACTACTTCGAGTAAGACTTTGGTTCGCACTCTGTGGGCTGATGCCGAAAGGGCCAGTAGTGTAGGGATTTTTTTGGCTAGTTAATGCTGAACCTGGGTCAAGCCCCACACAACCAACAAATGGTTCTGTTGTTGGGACCATAATATACATAAGAGATGTCTAATGTCGTATCACTGGAATAAAAATAAGGAAGAGATCGAAGATTGGTTGGATAGGAAGATCCACGAATTCGCAGTGCAGGAGGACAAAAATTTGTGACTAACAAGGAACAGTTGCTGGACAGGTACTTATATACAGAAATTCATGAGATCTTTTTCTGTTACTTTCTGGTTGAGTTATATGAGTGGATCGCAAAGCTAGCAGATAGCCTAGGAAGGTGGAGACTTGACGCTCCTATTATCTAGAACCCGGAGTTAGTGCAAAGACTAGAAGCCTCTAAGGATAAGGTCATCCTTGTTGTTGATCATTTGCTTGATCACATCATAGGAGGATTTGTGACAGAATTCACAGTTGATACCTCATTTAGCTACAACGAGGTAGAGCGGCACTTTTGCGAGGTAAGTACTTGAAGTCTTTGAATCCCTGGATTAAAATGTTATTGTGTGAAAAACGAGTTATGTAGCTACCTTGATGTTCAGAGCTACGCGAAGCAGAAAGGATTACAGGAATGAAGGAAAAAAGGGTCCTGAATATAGTCCATTGATTTCACCTCCATTGGGTGACAAAGAGGGAGTAGCGCAGGCTTCTCCGCGAAGTGTAATTCAATTGATAAGACAAGGATTCCCGCGACTGCCATCTCTGCCCACACCACCTCCAACTTCACCACCATCACCTATGACCTCACCCATGCCACTACCCCCTCCGCTAGAGTTCAACATGGAAAATTCAGCGAAGTTTCCTTTGTTTAAGGCTTGGGAAATGAGGACCTGAACCAATTTTGGTTCGTTATGAAAAATGTATGGGAAGCTCAGGGCGTTACAGATGATCACATAAAGAAGGAAACATTGGTTAGTGCTTTACAGGATCATGCTCTAACCTGGTACATCAATTACTCTAATGATAACCCAAACGGTAGAGTGGCGAACATCTAGACCACGCTGAATAAATAATTGAGTAGGCCTAAATCCGAGGCACAGTCGATTATGGGGTTCAAGGAAATCATGATGAACTAGGTGAGACACCTTGGGAATTAGATCAAAGGTTGAAGTGTAAAATCTATGAAGCTAATATGAAGTTAACAGATAGAAAACACCGTGAGTGGTTTGTGGCTTCGCTCCTGCCACACCTAAGGGTTGTGTTGTCACAACAGAAAATTACGACTCAGGCAGAGGCCTTGGAGATTGCAATGAGACTACATGAAACATCGATGCAAGATCCAAATATGAAGGTTCAGCAGATCCATGCGCAGTTGAAAAATCTCTTCCTTGAAATGCAAAGTTTGAAGCACGACAAGACAATTCGACTGGAGGTGCGTGAAGAGGTATGGTGCGTGAAATCTAAAGGTCAGGGGCATGACAAAGACCATTGCCCAGTCTTTGCAAACTATATTGTAGGAGGAGGACTAATTTCTTTGAGGTCGGAAGCTCAAGCAGGACCGAGCACGAGGTATGTGTTGTGGTGCGCTATATGTTAAGTAGTAGGAAAACATATGACCGACAACTGTCATTTGCTGCAAAAGTTTGTACAAACACCGCAACAACTGTTCTGCAACTTTTGTAGATCGGTAGGGCATGATGAGTGCAACTGCAGAAGTTATGAATTGATGATGGACAGAACACCTGCCTATAGAGTTCAGGAAAAAATGAGACCCCCTGACTAGAGCGTGGGGATGACCTGAATAGGCTTTCAGGGGTGTGGACAAGGACGAGGCAGAGGAGAACATGGCAGAGATCGAGGACAATTAATCTGCTATAATTGTGGAGGACCACAACACTATGCCTGTGATTGCACTAACTCAACGTGTCCATCGTGAAAATATTTCACTCTGTTTGATCATGAAACGGAGGATTGTCTGATGCTGATAACAAGGATACGTGAAAAAGGGGCGCTACCACCTCAGTCGACTCAGAGCCTGCGGATGTTGAGGTTTGAGCCTTCCGAAGAGGATCTGAATGTGAATATAGTGCTTCGAAGTGGAATAGCAATAAGGGATGATAAGGGGAAACAACCCGAAGAGAGCGCATGGGTTCGCAAATCTCCTGCAAAGGAGGTTGAATTTGACTTGGAGCGCGCACTTGAAACATTCATGGAAGCAAAAAAGAGCTTCGCTAAGGCCTCCACCTCAAGAAGCAAGGATAATCCTGATCAGGAAATGGACCCTTCTATGCTTACAACCTTTCTAGAAACCTGCATGAGGTTGTTGCATGATAGCAACGCTATGAAGGGATTACAGCATCTTATAAATAGATGTGTCGGAAACACTCCGGGTGAACTACACGTGATACGAAAGATTGGTAGGCATAAAGAAAGGACGGGACGAGAGATGAGATTGACCATGCAGATAGGAGAATATGAAATGGATCAGGTTATTTTGGATCTGGGGTCAAACGCGAACGTCCTACCAAAGCAAACTTGGGAGCAGATGGGAAGATCTGCGCTGTAGTGGTCTCTAATTCAGTTAAGGATGGAAAATCAACAAAAGATCATCCCCATGGGACAGATACAAGGGGTGACTATAGATATTGAAGGTGTGAGCGCATTGGCTAACTTCGAAGTAATAGAAATCATGGATGACAACAACCCCTACCCTGTGCTCCTTGGCATTGATTGGGCTACTGACATGAAAGGGGTAATCAACCTAAAGAAGCAAAATATGTTATTCGAAAAGAAATCACTTCGCGTAATAGTACCCCTAGATCTTGCTGAAGGATCGCGCTATACTAAACCAGTCTATGATTATGAGAGTGATGATCACTTGGATTGTATATAGAAGATAACAACGCCAGACCAAGATTGGGTGAATCCAACAACAGATGGAGGAATTACAAGGAATCACGAGAGTTCCTACACCTCAGACTCTGATGAAGAATTAGAGCGCTGGCAGAATCGGCTACACGAAGTAACCACACTAAGTTGTAACATGATAATCCGGTCGCTGCACTATGTGTCATAAGAGGTAAGAAGTTTGCCCACTTATGATCAATTGAATGATGTAGGTGTGCTTTTGGATGCATTTGAGAGGGAGGTACCAGAAAAGTAGTGCTTCTAGGCTTTGGACTGGGCACTATGTGCTACGCCCACGAGATGGTGGGCTACGCACAAGGGTAGCTTTGGTGATTGGTGTGAATGTAGGAAGATGATGAGAACATGCTTTGGGAAGCTGAAGGTATGAATGAAAAACAATTATGATGGAAAGGATGATCTGCGTGCACAGTTGGCCAAATGGGCTTAGGCTTATGGAGTGAAGGCCCAACCTGAATGGGTGCACTTGTTCTGTCATGCCCTGGATGTCATCCCAATGAACTGGTACATGGAAATGGAGCTTCGCCATGGTACAGGTGAATGGGATATTCTATGCGAAGGATTCATAATGACATTTAGCTTTGAAGATGGGTTTGACTATATTGAAGAAGCGCTACAAGAAGTGAAGGAAACAATCTTTAGGATACCGCAGGATCCTTTGGATCTGATTCAACCCAATTGGACTAGTCAGTTGAGCCACACGTTGGAATGCTATAACATGACTGTTGAAGAAGAAGTTGAGGATCCACGAAAGATTAACATCCCTGAAAGAGAGCGACACTACGAGGTTGAGGGACCACAGATTGAGAATCCTGATATAACTGCACCACTAAAGACAAAACAAGTAAATATTGGTACAAAGGCAGAGCCAAAATTCACAAAGATTGGAGATTATTGGGATGATGTGACAGTGGATAAGGTCATTGAACTACTTCGCAAATACCAGGATTTGTTCCCTACTAAGTTTATGGAGATAAAAGGGATAATAAGAGACCTGGGTGTTATGAAGATCACGTTAAAACTCGACGCGAAGCCAGTTAAGAAAAGACATTACCACATCAATCCGAAGTATAAGGAGAAGATCTGCTTAGAGCTAGACAAGATGCTTGCGGCAGGCATCATTGAGCTTGTAGAAGAATCCGATTGGGTAAGCCCAATGGTGGTACAGGAAAAGAAGCAGAAGGATGAAATAAGGATATGCATAGACCTCAAAAAGTTGAATGATGCTTGCATACATGATACTTTCCTGACCCCATTAACTAATGAGGTATTGGACAATGTAGGTGGCCAGGAAGCATATTCCTTCATTGATGGGTTCTCCGGATACCATCATATCAAAATCGCGCCAGAGGATAGCAGAAAGATGACCTTCATGACTAAGTGGGGATGTTTTTAGTACACAGTAATGCCTTTCAGATTGAAGAATGCGCCTACGATTTTTTCGTGCGTAGTCATTGAGGCGTTCAAGGAATTTATTCATAAGTTTCTGGAAGTGTACTTTGATGACTACACTGTGTTTGGGCTAGTGAAACGCCATGTGGAAATTTTTTGCTTGATGCTAGATACTTGACAAAGGTACCAGATCGCACTCAATCTGAAGAAGTACATGATTTGTGTTCCTTTTGCGACTCTGTTGGGTCATGTGGTCTGTAGGAAGGGACTAATGATAGATCCCACGAAGATTGCGGTGATACTTAACTTGGAAGCATCGAGGAGTGTGAAACAGTTGCGCACTACCCTAGCACATACTGGATATTACAGGAAGTTTATCAAGGGCTATACCCAGATCATCGCGCCTATGGAGAAGTTGTTGAAAAGGTATGTCACATTCTGCTGGAATGAGGACTGTACGAAAATCTTGGATGTATTGAAAGAAAAGATGTTCACTACGCTGATTTTAGTCTTCCCAGATTGGAAGAAGGAGTTTCATGTCCATGTCGACGAATCATGTACAACGCTGGGAGTAGTACTGACATAGGTTGGCGGAGGAGACTTGGACCATCCTATAGCATTTACAAGAAGAAGGTTATCCAAGGCTGAGAAGAACTATTCCACCATCGAGCGCGAAGTGTTATCCATGGTATACACGCTCTAGAAATTTAGACATTATTTGATGGGTGGACATTTTAAGATGTATACGGATCATTCTGCGTTGAAATACCTGGTCAATAAGCATGTTTTGGGGGGGAGAACCTGTCGATGGTTTTTATTATTCCAAGAGTATTATTTTGAGGTTATTGTAAAGCCTGGACAATACACGGAACTAGACCACCAGTCACGCATTGAAATAGGGGAAGAACCCACTAATTTGGAGGAGAGATTTCCTTATGTGCAACTATTTGCAGTGCGTGTTGTGGATGGTCATTTTGAAGATATCATACACTTACTAATGACACGAACTGCCCCAGAAGGTTACACTAGCTAGCAGAAGGAGTTAGTGGTATGTGCGACATACTTTTCTATCATTGCTGGGCATCTGTACAAAATGGGGTTTGATGAAATATTGTGACGATATATACTGGAGTTTGAAAGGAGCAGTATCCTCGCAGACACTCATGGGGGCACTGCGGGAGGTCATTATGCAGGGAGAGCAGTGGCGCAGAAGATTCTACATGTAGGCTTGTGGTGACCAACCCTCCATTAGGATTCAAAAGCTTACTACAAGGAGTGTGATGTGTGTCAAATAACGGGCAGGCCATCGCAGAAAGATGAGCTGCTTCTGAATCCACAGATGACGTTACAACCCTTTGAGAAATGGGTGATATATTTTGTGGGACCCATTCAGCCCCAAGGGAAGAACATGGGAGCATGGTACATTATCACTGCGACTGAATATTTGACTCAATGGGCAGAGGCACAACCTGTAAAAGATTGCACAGGTGCGACTACTGCGAAGTTCCTCTCTGAGTATGTACTGAAGCAATTTAGGTGTCCAAAGATTTTGATGAGTGATCGTGGTACACACTTTCTGAATGAGACGATCGACGTGCTCACAGAGGAGTTTTAGATATATCACCAAAAGAGCACACCTTATCACCCACAGGCTAATGGGATGGTGGGAGAATTCAATAAAGTGTTAGAGAATGCACTGACCAAGGTTTGCAATGCTCAGCGAGGTGATTTTTGCAATGCTCAGCAAAGTGATTGGGACCTACGCATACCCGCAGTACTATGGGTCTATCGGAAGACATGAAAAAAATTAACTGGACAGACACCCTTTAGGCTTGTATATGGTGTTGAAATAGTGATTCCCATGGAATACATTGTACCTAGTCTGTGCATAGCGGCACTCACGGGTATAATAGATCGTGGAGCCCTGGAAGAGAGGCTCGCACATCTGGCTGAGCTTGAGGAAGAGATATTTCTCGGTGGATTTCACCATCAGGTCTAAAAGCAGCGCGAAAAAGTATGGCATGATTGGCACATTAAGCTACGCACCTTTAAGGTAAATGATCTAGTTTTGTTATATGACAACAAGTTTGATAAATTCTAGGGAAATTTAGAATGCAATAGTTAGGACCCTATGTCATTAAGGAGATTACAGATGGAGGAGCGGTTTAGCTGGTTAAACTAAATGGATATTCCTTCTCAGGAAAGGTGAATGGCAGTCATATGAAGCCATACACCAGTGGTTTGGCCATGTGACTATATGAGGGTAGCATAGTCTTAGCACTCCAAGTAGCTGAAAGGAGGCGTGGGACTATAAACTACACTGCCTAGGTTGGGGAGCCACGTGATTGGAGGATTGTGCGAAGCAAGGAAGTGTCATAGGGTTCACGACAACGCAAAGGGAGCTACGGTACCTAGGGATAAATCGCACAGGTCAACCGAAAAGTGACCGTTAAAGTCATTGTTCATGATTTGACGGTAGAAATGCGGCCAAATGGAGGGGGTGGCCGACATTTAAGATGGAATTTATGGGTTAGATCCTTGAAAATCTGTCGCTAATCCAGAATTAATGAACAAAATGTGGGGGGAATGGTCGGATTTGAATTCAAAATGCCATATAAATTACAAGTGGCTTCCTAGCGAAAAACACTTGCCATTTTGTGAATTGATTTGTTGAGCTCTCATGCACACATGAACCGCGAGAACTTCGAAGCTTTGATAGCCAATTCAGTATTTGAGACATTGTCGAAGGTGACACATGAGTTATTGCAGAACATCATGTTGGCACTTGCAGAAGCTATGGACACCGAAGAAGTGACCGCCAAGGAGTCTATGCTGGAAGTTGTTATGGAGGCAGAAGAAGATTTTCTAGAGGTTGCCGAAGTATTAGCAGAAGTCCCCAAATCACCTAGGACACTGAGCCCAAAGCCGACCTCAACGAAAGAGAGTGTGAAGGATAAAAATGGAAAGCAGCCTACAGTCTCGGTGCACACATCACCGAGAAGAAACCCACCAAAGGACAAGCCCACCACACAGGAAAAGGGAAAAGCCATCAATCTAGAGCTGGAGGAGGAAGAAATCGAAGACATCCCGATGGACGATGAGGACTTGGGGATAGATGTGGAGGAAGTTGAAGTCCAGGGTACTGACCCTATCACTTGGTTGCCTAAGTATGTACCTCCGTGCAAGGGCAAGAATAAGGTGCCAAAATATATCAACGAGATCAAGGTCCCCTTTGCAAACCCCTCTGATTCCAGATGAGATTGTCTTCGAAGGATTGCGCTTGGGGTGGGTTCCTCTGTTAGAACTTGAAGTCTGGGACTTAGCTGAGCATGAGAAGTTCCCACACCTAGTGACCGAGTAGCTAATGAACTGCATTATCGATACAACCACCAAGATGACCACATTGGAGTTGCAAACGTGGCTCAGGGGAGTAGACAAGGCAGGTCTGCTCAACCTGCTGTAGGTGCCAGACTACAACTGCACCCTGATTACAGTCTTGGTCATCAAGCAACTGCTATGCTTGGTGCATTATGGGTGCTTATGGCTAGAGGATCCAATACCCATCATCGATAGATTGATCCACAGGATCATGAGGTTTCCCTACATAGGAGAAAATTCATCCATGATGTTTGGTGGAAAAGGTGGCGAGCAAGCCCTCATGGAGGCCATGAAGGAAAAATTTAAGCTTGAGAACAAGCAGCATGGATATGCCATATCAAGTATCAGTGACCCTGCACTCAAGGTGGCCACGCATATTTTGGTCGGGAAGGTGATGAGGAAGTGTTGCGTTGATGAGGTGTCGATGCCTGTCATCGTACTAGCAACCCAATGCGACGAAGGAGTCTAGTTCAATTGGGCACACTGTCTATATGGTGAGTTCCTTACTAACTACCGTGAGGCACAGGAGATCAGCAAGACATTCCACTATGCGTGGCTCTTGCTGCCGATTGTGCTAGTAGCATGGGAGTTTCCAAAGGATATTCAATTCCCCTCGGTCACGCTAGACCTACCAGAAGCGGTGAAGTACGCTTTGTTGTGGGCGACCAATGATGTGTAGCACATCAAGGAAAACAAGATCTTCTAGATATTGATGGAGATGAACATCTGCATGGTAATCAATCGCAAACTGCGATTGTCGCCTACGGTGTTTGCCAACATGCAAGGCTACGTAGAGTTAAAGGTAGATTTTCACCATGTGTCCATCAGGGCGCTAAAGGACCCTGCATAGACATGGTATGACTTGCGTTACTTGGTAATGGATGACACCATTGATGCAGTACTTGATCGCTAGCTAGTAGAATGACACACTACATCAGACTTGGAGGTAGGAGTGAGCAAGTATGCCGCACAATGCAAGAAGGAGGAGGCCAAGATCAACATCGCACAGCTGTCTGAGAAGAGGAAGAAGGAGGTTACTGACAAGGCCCAGGTGGAGCGCAATGCCACTCAACAGATGGAGAAGCAAACAGGTGGAATAGAGTGGGGCTCTAACAAAGGCGCGAGGTCACCTTCGCCTGAGATAGATGAAGAGACGGATGAGAAAACTGAGCAACACAGCACAAACCCATAGCTGATGTCTACCCGCATCAAGCATGCAAGGGAACATGAGAAAGGAGGTTCGAGGAAGAAAGCCAAAGCCACTAAGATGTTGTTGGACCCAATCACCCTCACAGAGGGTGATTTTCACAACATTGGAGACATGGTGCGAGATGTCACTGCGGAGGCACTACAACAGTTTGAGAAAAAATAGCAACTAATCTTGGAGTCCATCCAGACAGATATGTAGGAGATGCAGACCCGCGCGTCAGAAGCTCGCACAGTGTCCACCATCCTTGCTATCAGCACTTCAGAAGCTGCCAAGATGCTATGCGTGAAGGTCTCCAGCATGATAGTGCTGCCCGAAGGAGCACTGACCATGGAGAATGAAGATGATAGGCCCACTGCTAGCACCCTCAAGGGAGTAAGATTGGACCTGGCAGTGCTCTCTAGCAAGGCACTCCACCTATTGTAGGATGGAGTGATTATGGAGCTGAGGGCCTGTGAGCACTATGTTCTACAAGTGCTCAGTGAGCAGAGGATTAATAATGAACAGATGGCCCTATGGAGAGACTCTCCCATCGCCACCATGACCGAGGTAACTGCGCAAAAAAAAGTGAATAATTTAGTTCATGGAGGAGGCATGTCGAATGGTCCAGGAGTTGGCCATTCCCGAGGAAGAACCAATCGAGGTGTGCGTACGCAAGCTGGCTACAGGGGTGCACAATGCTCGCACAGAGATGGCGAGAGTTCAGTTAGAGTTTAACCTATAGATCACTGAATTGCAGTTGAAGGTCCAGCCTTCAACTCTATGAGAAGTAAAGGAGCAACGTGCAACCACTGTCACAGAGGCAATAGCAGTGGTCGATAGTGTAGTAGCAGATTGCACACAACTTTTTGAGCAATCGTTTGAGGTCCTGATAACCCTGAAGGAGCACCCTAATGTACAATGGCTGGAGACAGAAGCACAAGAAATGCAATATCACTATGATGAGGTCAAAGGCATAGCGCAATCCATTGCGCTCACATAGAGACTGGCAAAGGTGTAGGAGGCAAAGTAGTTGAAAGAACAGGTAGATGCAGCATAGCATAAGGAAGCAGTGCTAAAGGCATGACTGAAGCCCTAGTTGGATGAGGCTTACATGGTCACAACCTCTATTGAAGGGAAGGTTGCTACTTTATAAGCAACTCAACAAAAAATTTAGCCCGACATTTTAGGATCAATGACTGAGCAAATGGTTGAAGAAGCGAAGCAGGCAACCGCACAGTGCACTGCAGAGGTTGCAGTCATATAGGTTGAGCTGGGAGGTATTCACGCTAAGATCTTCATGCCCATAGAGTGACTGAAGGGCGAGTCATGATGTTTGTGTTGAGGGCCTATTGGGAACAGGATCCCCCAAGGACAGTTTTGGGGCTAAAAGCCCATGTTTTGGGTCAAAATTTGTAATAAAGTTGTAAATTCTCCACATTTTGTGGTCACAGAGCACAAAGGTATCATGAGTCATACCCTTATTTTGTAAAGTGTAAATTTGGTTGTAAAGATCTACCCATGATCTGCGGACCATGGGATTTTATAAAAAGAGCTAAGTAAGTAAGCTCTAAGTAGTTTTAGAAGTCATGTTTTGGAGAGTGGAAGACAAGGCTTAGAGCCTTGGTAAAGAAGTCTAAGTTTCAGGTCTTAGCGTAGGTAGAGGCTCTACAGTTGAGTGCGTAGAGGCCGAGAGTAGAATTCTGCAGCTGAGTGTGCACACCCCTGCAACTGTGTGTGCAAGGTGGATATAGTTTGTAATCATCTGAAGATATCAATAAAGAGAAGTATTCTACAAATTTTGAGTCTTTGTTTCCTATTAATGCATCTGGTTATATTGTGTTTTTGGTTTAATATGCAATGTTCATGTGATGTGCGAATGTATGTGGTTGTATTAGTTAATCGAATGCAAGTAGGAATATCTGTTTACGTAGTGCTAGCTATGACTTTTTAGTAAGATAAGGAAAACGCTTAAGATAACTTGGGAACTTTCACAATACACTATCATAGCAGTGAAAAAGTACCTAGACCATAGGTTAGGGCTGCGTG
Organism: Pinus tabuliformis; assembly: GCA_031772625.1. Lineage (NCBI taxonomy): Eukaryota > Viridiplantae > Streptophyta > Pinopsida > Pinales > Pinaceae > Pinus > Pinus tabuliformis. The sequence goes on along the minus strand of CM062804.1, from coordinate 775,178,275 downwards.
AAGGTCAATCGTACTCCTTCGTGGAGGTACTGAGGGGTGAAATAAAGGGCTAGACTGATAGAGCCCTAGAACTTAATGACCTCTGTGAAAGCAGGAACAAAAGGTATAACCTAGCATCACGACCATTTCAAGATGCAGAAACATGGTTCCAGCATCCCCCCATACTACTTTGAGTGAGACTTTGGTCCATGCTCCGCGAGGTGATGCTGAAAGGGCCAGTAGTGTAGGGATTTGTTTGGCTAATTAACATTGAACCTGGGTCAGGCCGCACTCATCCAACAGAAGAAACGAGTGTGGTATGGTAGTAGAGAGTCTTGTTGCTTGGTGGTAGTTCATGTGTTCGACCCTAGTGCTATCTTTCGACCCTTAACTAATTTTATCATGCCACAAGCAGGCCGTGTGGCAATCATCCATTGGCCCACATGGCCTCCAACCATTAGAGCTTAAAAACAAAGTCAACCCAAAAATATAATAATAAAAATTCAGAGCCAATAAAATTCCAATATTTTTTTGACCAATCTGGAGTGCCCAAGTGGTAGAATTCCATTGTCCCAAAAATGCACAGTCAACCTGCCACCTGTAATTTTTTTACATGTTTGGGAAATTAATCAGAACGCAGTATCATGAGCATACGATATCAGTTTTGAATGATTCAAGTTGCATTGGATTTAGGTCGATGAGATATACAAACTGGTACATGTTTTGACAACTTTTGAACACTTTGAGTTTTTAGAACTTTACTGACCCCTTGGATCAGTGACATATGAATCATCCAGCATGTAATACCAATCAAGGAAGGGGCCAAGCCATTTCAACAGAAATTGAGGAAAGTACATCTAATGCTTGAGCCCCACATATAAAAGGAGTTGAGAAAACTGTTGGGTGCTTGGATCATATATAAGGTGCAACATTCAACGTGGGTATCAAACTTGGTTCTTGTGAGGAAGAAACCTGTGTAGATCTACCTATGTGTAGATTTATGGAATCTCAACTATGCCTTGAACAAGGATAAAAACCTTGTGTCATCCTTGCAAAAACTACTACAAATAGATTCGGGGTCTGAAATTTTTTCTTTGCTTGATGGATTTTTAGGATATAACCAGGTTCTAGTGGCAGAGTCTGATAGACTAAAAACTACATTTAGAATGAAGTGGGGCACATTCACATTTTGACAAATGACTTTTGGGCTAGTCAACACCCCTTCAACATTCCAACGTGTAATGGCCATCACCTTCCACAGGCTAATTGGCTAGAGTGTAGTGGTCTATCTCGGTGATGTAGCAGTATTCTCCAAACAAAGGTCAGATCACCTGTGCCATTTACAGAAGATTTTTTAGCGATGCCACAAATAAGGCATATCTTTGAATCCCAAGAAGAGTATCTTTGAAGTGTTTGAGGGTAATCTCTTGGGACACATCATTGCTAAAAGTGGGATCAAGGTAGACCCAGATAGGGTCAGGACTATCACATAGATTCCCTTCCTAGTGAATAAGAAAGACATGCAGTCTTTCTTGGGGAAAATCAATTCCTCCGCAAGTTCTTCTCCGATTTTCCCCAGATTGTTAAACCAATATAGGAGATGGTGAAGAAGGAATAAGTTTACAAATGGGATAAAAAGGAAAAGGATGCGTTCACCCATATCAAACAGGCGATAGCAAAAGCACCCACATTGTACAACCCATACTTTGGTAAATATTTCTTGCTCTATACTTTTGCTTCCGATACCTCTCATGTTACTATACTTACTCAGAAGGATGAGTTGAACAGTGAATGGCCTATCTCCTTCATAATCACAAGTTTGTAAAGACCAGAGCTCAATATTCCCACAGTGAAAAACATGGTTATGTAGTGTACAAGGTGGTAAACCACTTAAGACCCTATCTATTAAAGAACCATTATGTTATCCTTGTTCCACACCCAGCAATAAGATCAATGCTTGTTCAACAAGAAGTGGGATGAAGGAGGGAAAATTGGGGGACCAAGTTACAAGAGTATGATCTATAGATCAAGACAGTTCACACAATCAAGGGTCATGGTCTTTTCCAATTAGCAATAGAAGTAGTAAACATGAAAGAGGAAAAAGAAGAGATTGTAGGATGAAATCAAGAGATTGAAATGTATAACGTTGAGTGAGCTTCCCACACTACAAACATAAACTCTTGGTAAATGGATGTGCGCCAATACCTCAAGCATGGCACAATGCCCTCTCACTTTTCCACATGGTAGACTAGGGCACTCTGACTTATTGCATTATCATATCATTTGGCGCATGGGATGTTGTTCAGAAAGCACCACAATGGAGTATTGCTAAGGTGTTTGGAGGCACATGATTCAAAAAAGGTATTGTGTGACTCCATGATGAACCAGCCATGGGACACTTTCCAGGAAACACTACAGAACATAAGGCTATGCAGGCCAGCTTTTACTAGCCTACGTTATTCAAAGATTCTCATGTCTATGCTCACAAGTGTCTGGTTCATCAAATGTGTGCCGACAGAAATCAGAAGTCATCAGCCCTGCTGTAGTCCATTATAGTGGAAGAACCTTTCCAAAAGTGGGGCTTCGACATCATTGGGGAAATTTTCTCGCACTCGTCAAAGAAACACCGCTATATTCTAATTGATATGAACTATTCACATGGTAGACAAAGGTAGTTCCTCTAAAATAGGTGAACGACCAAGAAGTCATGAGCTTTCTGTAGTAGAACATCATTTCCAGGTTTGGCATTCCTACATCACTTGTTTTTTACAATGAAACATATTTTTCATCGTTAATACTTTATGATTTTGCATTGGAAAATAGTATTATATTGAAACATTCAACTAATTATTCTCCATAGGGGAATGGTATTACTGAATCCACGAATAAGAACCTTATCTATATCATCAAAAATACGATATTCTCTTAACAAAAAATTGGCACTCTACTTTTGTGAATGCCTTATGGTCTGAACGAGTCACACCTAAACCTTCTCTAAAATTCTCCCCTTACTTCCTGGTATACGGGAAAGAAGTCATCCTCCAGTAGAACATCTACTTTCCCTCTCTCCAACTGTAACAAGAGTCCCAAGGCAAGCCATGTCTTTTAGTTCAGCATAGCATGGACACTTTGCACAAGCTACAAGAAGAAAGGTTGAAAGATAAAGAAATTTTTTTACTTCACCAGAGTCATATGAAAAGGTGGTTTGATAGGAAGTATGCAAGGGAAAATAACTTTATTTTGGGTGACTTAGTCTTAAAGTGGGATAAATCCCATGAGGATAAAGGAAAACACACTAAGTTGCAGTCCCTGTGGATTGGACCATACACGATACATGAGAATATTGGCCAACACACATATCATCTTCAATCACTTGTCGGGAAGATTGACTCTCTCCCTATCAATGGCCAAGACTTAAAATAGAAGGGGTTGTGTCCTACACTATGTGCATATTCTTTTTTTGTTTTATATTTTTTTCTTTGTTTGAATTTTTTGTTGGTTTTGTCATGTGAATAATTGTTGTTCCTGATTGCTTTGTGACTTCTAAGTGTGTGTGGCTAAAGTATAAAGAGTCTTGTGACATTATAGCATTTGGATAGCTTCTGCCTATCTTCCTTGTGTTGGTTACATATTTTAGCTGATTGTGTTTCAACGGAATATACAATTTGTCTATTAGGAGAGTTTTGGTCCAAACATGAACCCATGGCTAGTTTGGAAACCTCATGCATATATTTGGTTTTTATGCTGGTGTTATCAAGATTATCTAACTAGTAGAAAGAGAAGAGGAAAAATATAAAGGAGAAAAACTAAATCATAGGTCTCTATATGGTTCTATGAAGGAACAACCTCTTCTTATCTCAATAAGTCAAGATCCCTCTTCCACCCCAAGATAAATAAGTGTGGATGCATAGTTCTCTTTAAATGAATAAATAAACACAGAAGAATTGAAAGGATTCCTACTCAGAGAGGTGAAGCAAGCAATTCTATCGGGGCACTGTTCTTCATTGAGGTACTATCTAGGCCTACTGGCAATGGAGAAACACCAGAGATGAAAAACTATACTCTAAAAATATTGAGATCACGAGCCAGACTAGCCTTCCCAACTCGAAATAACATGATTATGCTAAATCTTATGGTGTGTTCAACCGAGAAGATATAGGCAGTGGGGAACACCTTCCATGGGGTAAGTGGGAAGGCCAAAGTGATCTACATGATGAATCAATACTCCCTGAGGAACCAAGGCCCTCCACAGAAGAAACTAACCAAGACAGACAAGTTGTAGTTCAACCAGTGTGTCACCAAGTGTTGTAGCTACTGCAACACCCTCCAAAATTTTGGCTTGCACTCAAAATTCATAACCTTCCTTGGTCTTTTCCTTGATTATTGTAAACACTCAAGCTCATTCCATGAGCTTTCTTGAAGTTCTTTGACCCCTTTTTCTTATTGAATTAAATGTCACCTTTCGGCATGTTTAATTGTTGTATAATGTTTGTGAGCCTTTTCTAGTGATTTAAAAGGTAATTCTTTGTGTATATGAGTGGCCCCAACCATGTAAACATCCATCGCACTCATACGCAAAGTCTTAAGTTTTTTAGCCCAAGCGTCGTCACGGTTGTCCCAAATTCTATCTTAAGTGTTGCACTTGTTGCATCTTGTGATGAGGCAATCACATAGAGGGAAATTATTTTTTTGTTTTTTCCGATGATATATGTTGTCATGTTGTCAAAGTATGCTAAGTGTGTGATCATAGTTCAAGTTCATCGCAAGTCCATCTCCCCTCCCACACTTAGCCATTTTTAGAAGGTATTCATAACTGGGCAACTTAGCTTCATCTGGCCTTTGACTGAGTTGCACATTGCATAGTCTCAACCCTCTTGGATGTGACCCTACTACCTTGAACTTCCTAGTGTGCAGTCACTATCCTCCAGGGCTATTATTCTACATCAATCCAGAGTCTAGTAGCCTCCCTTAACATCCAAAATTACATAGTTGTGCCATTAGGTCTGCCTTGAACTATGCACTTGGCACCTTCAACCCTCACACTATTTTCTTTTCTAATGGAACTGTGTAATGCATAGAGAGCCTAGCCTCCCTTCACCTCCAAAATTGTGTAGATTCTTCCTCCAGTGCCATTCCCTCATCCAGAACTCACCACCTTCATAAATTGCGCAAATCTTCCCTTCATGCATCTCTTCTTCCTAGTCCCCCTTGCCTCTTAAAACTTCTCATTTTGTCCTCCTAGGGCTCCATCCCATAAGTTACAACCACTAACTGATTGAACTACAAAATTATGTCCCTCAGTGGGCACTGCACATTTTTTCCCCTTAGTGGGGCCTATGCAGAAAAGTCCTCACTTAAGCTTGAGCTGCACACTGCATAGTCTGAATGATCAAGCTCTCTCCCTGTCTGCTGACAATGCACAGTCACTGGGTCCTACCTCCCAATCTTTCACTTGTCCAGGTCTGAGTTCATGGATAATAATGCACCATCTTAGACTAGGGAATTTTCGAATTGATGTCGTCCTATCATGAGTGAATTGTAGGAATAGGTACACTATCAAGTCATGGAGAGATGATGAATAAGGAAGAGGGAATCATGCCTAAAGACTCTCTTGCAACTGAACTTACGAGTGGATCTATCAACAGGAAGCAAAGGGATAGAAGTTCACAAATATTGTCTGAGAATCATGATCATTGAAGATCCCGCATCGCCAAGCTATGCAGAGTAGAAGAGAAAGCATATCCAAGAAGACATATAGCACTCAGTAGTAATAGTGACTTGACATTGCCACATCATCAAGCCAGTCCATGTCAACAGTGTCATGTCAAATCGTGTCATGAGTTTTCATATGCCACATCATGTTAGGTCCCTATACTACTAGTGTAACCCCTTATTGTTATTAGTACAACCCCCTTATTATATTGTTGTGCCCATGTAGTCCTCATACTGTTATTATTATGCCCCATAGAAACCCACTATTGTTATTATTGTGCCCTTACATTATTATTTTTATGTCGACTCTGATTATATTATGACCCCTTAGACTCCTATATATAGAAAGGAGGTCTTGTCATTTGTATCATCTAAGAATTGTTCATTTGTGTAATGGAAACAAGGTTTCCCCCTCGAAGAGGCTGAATTATAAGTCGTTTATATCTCTTTTCTATCTTTTAGTGAGCTGGTTTCATAACATTTGGTATCAGAGCTTTGGATTCTAGGGTTTCACTGCTCCAAATAGGTCATCGTGGCATTTTCACTATAACTGTTTTTTTGCGACGTTTCAGAAGCTAACAAAAAAACCCATTTGAGAAGAAGTCTCACTAAACCTCGTGCTCGAATTGTAGATCTTTTCTCACTATAGTTTTGGAGATATGATCTGAGGAATTTAGGGTTTTTGTAAGCTCCATAATTTCATCTAAAACAAATCATCATGGAAGTTTCGCTATAACTTGTTGGCTACAGAATTTCAAAAGCTAAAAAAAACCAATTGAGAAGAAGGCGATCTAAACCTAGGCTCTAAATTTCAAATCTTATCTCTCTATATTTTCGGATATATGATCTGAGGAAGTTAGGGTTTTGTAGACTCCCAAATTACATCCTAAACAGGTGACCTTGGGAAAATTGTCATAATGTTCTCTAGACCATCAGATTGAAATTTCGTAAGAAGTTACAAAAATAGGACAGACTGTATTTTCTTTGGGTATTATGTTCAGAACCTAAAGTTGAAATAGTGACACGTGGGATGTCGTACAATTTCACTCTACTGAACTAGTCTATAATTAGGTCAACACGGGGGATTGGGAATAGATCTTTTTTCAGGAATCCAATTGTGCTCAAACTTGTGGAGTTAGAAAGAAGACTGAGAGGGCTATTACAAACCAAAATTTCAAAACTTAAAGATCTGAAATTATAGAGTTACATTCGTTTCAATATCGAGCTCCTAAAATCAAGAAAAAACGAGAAGAGGAAGTTTAATGGCAAGGATCCGGTAAATTGGATACTACAGATGGAAAAATATTTTGATATACATGGTGTACCATTGTTACAAAAGGTACATATTGCATCTAATTATTTAGAACCGAATCGATTTTTATGGTATAAAGGGCTTTGTTCCCCTAAACCACTTGTCACGTGGTCAATTTTCAGGGAGGAAATGATAGCACATTATGAGGATACAAAGAGAAACACCTTCTTTAGTCAATTGATAAATCTCAAACAAAAGTGTTCAATGGAAGAGCACATTGAGGACTTCCAAAAATTGAATATAAGGGTAAATGATATTCCATAGAAGAAAATGGTTGATGTCTTCATAGGGACTTTAAAGGATAACATTCAACACGAGGTTCGTCTTTGGGAACCTGATGCATTGGAGAAGGCATTCAGGTTGGCAAGAAAAATTGAAATCGAAATTATGGAAACAAGGAATCCCACCACTCATGACTATAATTATGGAAGTTCTGTTTCTCCTAGCCTTCCACAACCTAAAAGGTTTACACCACAACAATTGGAAGAAAAAAGAGAAAAAGGGCTTTGTTATAATTGTGATAGAAAATACACTAAAGGTCATAAGTGTGTTGAGAAAAAATTATTTTACATAGATTATGAAGAGGAGGAAGAAAAGGATCAAGAAACATCAAAAGAAGAGGATATACACCAAGAACCCAACTCAGAGAAAGAAGAAATGAATCCGACCATATCTTTTAAAGCATTCGTAAAAATTACCACTCCTCAAACTCTAAAGATAGAAGGACATATCAAGAAGAAAAAGGTTCAAGAAGTGAAAGATCACATCAAGAAATAAGAAATGAATCCAACCATATCTTGTAATGCATTGGCTGGAATTACCACTCCTCAAACTATCAATATAGAAGGACATATCAAGAAGAAAAATGTTCAAGAATTGAAAGATCACATCGAGCATCAAGAAATGAATCTGACCATATCTTCTAATGCATTGGAAGAAATTACCACTCCTCAAACTATCAAGGTAGAAGGACATATCAAGAAGAAAAAGGTAATAGTGTTGATTGATTCAGGAAGTACCCATAATTTTATTCATTGTAAGATAGCCAAGGAATTGAATCGCTTCCTATATCCAGCACCACAGTGTCAAGTGATGGTTGCAAGTGGAGGAACCATAAATTGCTTTGGAAAGTTCCATAATATCAAGCTATCCATGGGATAATATGTATTGAATAGCCCAATTCTTTCCATTCAAAATGGGTCGTGTTGATGTTTTACTAGGAGTCCAATGGCTACAATCTTTGGGTACGATAGCTTTTAATTTTCAAGAACTTTTCTTGAAATTTTTTTGGGAAGCAAAGGAAGTTGAATTGAGGGGTATCAAAGGGAAACCTGGAAAGATAATTAACTCTAATAGCATGAAAAAGATTCTAAATAAAGAACAATGGGGCATAATTGCACAATTATGTTCACTAGAGGATCCCGCATCGAAATCATGTATTTCTCCAGATCTCCAAAACGTTTTGGGAAATCATTCCAAGGTATTGAGACTCCCAAAGGCCTCCCACCTATTCGTGATCATTGTAATGCTATTCATTTGATTTCACGAAGTGTTCCTCCAAACATCAGGCCTTACAGATATCCATATGCCCAAAGGAGTGGGAATTCATTCAAAAGTTGTTGAAGATCCCAGTTCAAACAGTATTGTGAGAACTTGACAATGAACGAAAAATCATATTGGAACCTGAAGAAATCACAAAACCAAGAAATAAACAGCGATGAAATAGATCTGTTTCAGAGTAGATCATCAAGTGGAAGAACTTACGCGCTGAAGATTCCACATGGGAGGACAATAATTTATACAAAAGCATCAAGAAATACTCAAGCTTTGAGGACAACACTTTTTGAAGGAGAGGGGTATGTTAGGTCCCTATACTACTAGTGTAACCCCTTATTGTTATTAATAAAACCCCCTTATTATATGTTTGTGCCCATGCAGTTCCCATATTGTTATTATTATGCCCCATAGAAGCCCACTATTATTATTATTGTGCCCTTACATTATTTTTGTTATGTTGGCTCTGATTATATAATGACCCCTTAGACTCCTATATATAGAAAGGAGGTCTTGTCATTTGTATCATCTAAGAATTATTCGTTTGTGTAATGTAAAGGAGGTTGCCCCCTCGAAGAGGCTGAATTCTAAGGCGTTTATCTCTCTTTTCTATCTTTTCGTGAGCTAGTTTCATAACACATCACTAGTGTGGACCATGTATATTGTAATCAAATGTATTGTAAAGTGGAAGTCCAAAGGACAAACATGAATATGAAGTGTCATGTAAATTGAAAATTCATAGGAGGTTGAACATTCATGAGGGCAGTCAAAGGGACACAAGGGGGAAGAAACATCCCTTGGTTATATATACCCCCTCATTGAATGAGCCCCATAATTTTCACCTAAGCTCCTCCTGCAAAGCATTAGAGAGATCAACTAGTTCTTTGAGGAGCAAGAAGTGGATCCAATGTCTCACTATAGGGGCTAGTGATGTACCTTGTAAAAATGTGTCTTGGAACTTTTTCTTAATAACATAATCATTTTAAGGCCACCACGTTCTTCATGCATGGAATATGAATGTTTGTAAGACTATTCTATGGACATTTGTATTTCATGTTTGCTTTCATTGTACTAAGATAGTTGAACTATTTCAGTTATTTTAGTGTTTATCTTATTGAGAATGTGTTGTAATGGTTGTTATCATTGTACCATCCTTTTTATCGTTGTAGCATCCATGCTCAATGTATCTCCTACAGGATGAGAACCATGTATATATGTTTTCATTGTTGTAATTGAAAAGTTGTTTTTTTATTCTTTTGTCTAAGAATAATCTGTGTCATTCCTATGTACATGTGAGTTTCATTTGAGGAACTGCAAAAAATATTTGTCTCGAAATAGCATGTGTCATTCTTATGTACATGTGAGTTTCATTTGGGTACTACCCTTGTATTAGAACTCATTTGTAAAACTAAATGGATATCCAGTAATTGCAATAAAATTTCACCAATGTGAAAAGGAAAGTGAATTGTCGATTATGGGAGGCTACAAGTTGGAGGTGACTTAAGGTGGGTTCATATAAGCTCTTTGAATTGAATAGAATGATGACTCAGTCAAATATATTATGAGAGATTAAAAGTACAAACTATAGTCGAATGCACGAAATGTATGGTTTTATATGATCAAACAAATTCAGTAGAAGTTATAACAATGTTGATAGCTATATAGATAAAGGTTATATGTTTTTATTATGTCAGTTTTGTTTTATAATCTCTTGGAATTTGGAATTGAATGGGAGATTTAATGCATAATTATAATATAATGTATCTCTATTATTTATTCTTATGAATAGTTTTAAAATTTTTGTTCTTTTTAAATAAATTGCAATAATATTGTTATTTCAAAATAGAAAGGTTTATAATATTTAAGATTATTGGTTTAGTTTTTTGTTGATGAAATTTTTTGATGCAATAATATTATTGAATCCAAAAAAAAAAGAATTTTCCACTTGAAATGTGTTGGAATTCTAGCAATAAAATGCTTCATTTGACTTGTTCCTTGGTCAAATAGATAAAATTCAATTTTCCACACTAGTGAGATGATTTGGATTGAAGTTGACGTGGTCTTGTCTACCAATCAAGCCATTAAATTTGAGTGTGTAGGCTAGAAGTAGATTTTTGCATGAGTTAATTGCTAAGATCTAGCAATATAGTGGAGTTATTATTAGTTAAAATCAATTAACTAAACTCTAGTACTTAATGGAGTTAGTAGGAGTTTAGTTGAGTAGTTATAACAATTGTTAACTCATTGATCTCTTAGTTAACTAATCGATCAGCTAAAAATACACCCAGTCATGCATGTAATTTGAATTTCCTTGTTGAGTGGATTGAAAAGAAATATTTGTATTTATAATTGTATATTATTGATTGTACAATGCTTTTTCACTGGGAAAGTGATCAATTTCCCTTAGATTTCTGCAAGGAAATAGGGAATTTCCCTATCTTTTAGGAGCTTAATTTCTTCATATTGCACAAGGAAATAAGAGGATGGTTGAAGATTGAATTGGCTAAGTGTTGGCCATAACAGGTCGAGAAGCAGGAGAACAGTTTTACAGTGTAGGGTGTGATTCATAGTTGAAGCAATGCAATGTAATTTTTTCTCTTTCTCATCTGAAATAATGCATAGAAGTGGAGGGATTTTTCCCAATTAGGTTCCCCTATAAAATAATTGTGGTCCATGTGTTTTGATGGTTACATTTTATTGCATGTGTTTATATCGTGTGTTTTCCTTTCCATAGAATAGTAGAAGAAATTTATGTCTCTTGATTTCAGTTCGATTTCTTTAGTAGCAGCAAAATTTCTTGCGATTTATACATGGTATCAAATCCTAAGATGACTACATAGAAAAATTGTTCCAAATCTTCTCTTAGAGAAATTTTTATTTGCAGAGTTTGCGAAGTCACTTCAGTGAAGGAAATATGTGTTTCAACATATTGGGGTTGGAGTATGCACTAGAGGGAACCTCGAATTTTTGTGCTTGAAAAGACAGAATGGAAGTTGTCCTCGATAGTAATGGAGTATGGGAATATAGACAAACTGATATTCCAAAACTAGTAGCATCAGATGTACAATCACTTGCTCAGTGGAAGAAAGACATAACAAGGACCAAGAGGATTATGATAGAGGGTGTCAGAGATCATGTGGTTTCGAACTTGCATGGAAAGGATACTCCTTTTGCAATGTGGAAAACTCTCATGTATCTATTCTAGAGTAGCAGTGATGCCAAGAAATTGGCATAGAGAGATCAACTCAGGAGCATTCTAATGTGGAAAAATGAAACCATTCCTCAATACCTATCTAGATTCACTCAGGTTTGTGATGAACCTAGAGGAGTAGGAGAAAATCTGCCATCATTAGAACTTGTGAGCTTTGCACTTCTTGGCCTTCTAAAGTCCTGACACAACTATAGGATTCAGTTAATGGAAGAGACAAGCTACCAAATTGGGAGAGACTTTGGTGTGATTTGATGTAGGAGGAGATCAAAAGAAACACTAGAGATGGTGTCACATCCATTGTAGATGAGGAAGAAGATTGTGCTTTAGTTAGCAAAGGAAAGAAAGACAAAGGCATGAAGGCCCAAGGTGAGGTAGAATCCAACCAAAACAATGGAAAGAAGAAGGAATTAAAAAAAAAAAATCATTGCCATTGATCTAGGTGGATATGGTGGCCACCCGCTTGTTGAGCATTGGAAAAGGTATGTATTTACCATTTATTTCTTTATCTTTTCCTTTGAATCATAACTTCCTTACATTCTAAGATGGTAATATGTTAGAGAATTATGATAGAATTAAGGAGATTTGTGATTGATACAAAATAACTAATTATTTTCTTTTTCTATACAGAAAGTGAAGAAAATAGAAAATCACTATTCGGGAGGAAAAGACAAAGCAGAAGCAACTACTATCCCTTTGACAGGAAGTTGTATCCAGACAAGAAGATCAAGATCAGAGTGCATGGACTAGGAAAAGGAAGAGAAAATGCGGCATCAGCGCAAGAAGACAAAACGATAACTGGAGATCAAAGACAAAGAAAATCCCAAGGGATCGCTGCTTCAAGACTTATCTGTATTCTTGATACTTCCACCTAGCCATTCTAAAAATGGATAGCGCTGGGAGCCCAGGTGGTGGATATTATTGTCAATTTGTAGAACTTACTGTTGTAATCTTAACTTTTATCATCGACTCTCTTTGAAGAGCGATAGTTGTAACTTTGCCATTTATGATTAATATATAACTCAGTTGCTGTTCCATTATCTGATCCTGGAGTAAACGTAACAGTGCTTCCCTGGTGGCTAAGGGCCCGGGCCTAGCGGATCCACTTGCTTTTTGTATCATTATTTTGCAATTACAGTCGTGTGTGATTTGATTTCCTTTGCATTTCTTTAATTCGCTTTATTCAGTAATCTTTTGTTTCGGAAAGTTTCCTTGAATTGCTCTATTGTATTGGAATCGTAATTGGATAGCGAGATTATTATTCACAACTCAAAATGTCATGATGTTCTTTATGAAACAATATTGCATTGTCTAATTCAGATTCTGTTGTTTATTTACAGTTGCGATTGCTTTTCATTTAACTATGGTCCAGTTACAGTTATGATTGTTTTTCATTTGACCACTACTCCATTATAACTGCAATTGTCATTCCTTTATACCTGTGGTTAATGTCTATTATGCTAGAATAAGATTACTGATTCAATTAATCTATAGTTTCTGTGTGGTTACACTTAATTACGTTTGTTGTTCCATTATTAAGTTCAAGATTGTTGTTCAATTCATTTCGATTAAGATTGTTGTTCAATGCATTTAAGCTTTGCTATTTAATTCATTTCTATAGATTAAGCTTAGTTGTTTGATCTTTTCAATAGATTTAGTTTTTGTTCCTTTTCTACTAATCAAATGGCTATTTGTAGCATTTGCTTGAGTGTCAATAGAAAGATCCACAACAGTAATGAACATTGACTACTTCTGTCTACGTTCTCAGATTGGAGGTCTTGTCTGTGATTGATTCTTCATTTACATCAGTTTACAGGGGAAAGAGTTATCATTACTGCATCCTTGACTGATGATTGCTGTAATTTCTTGAGTGAATGATTTAGTTACAAAACATTTAAGTTTCTTTCCATTACAATTAGATTTCGTTTCCAGCATTTAGTTACTTTTGTAAGCACTATACTGCAAACATTACTCTTGAACAAGTGACCGCCTCAGACTGAGTACACTCTTCAGATAAAAAATCGTGACTAGATTGATAATTAATGTAGGGTAAATAGGGGTTAAAAGACACCTTTTTATCATTCAACATTTTGGCGCCATTGCCAAGGAGAATGTAGCCATTTTTTTACTTTTGAAAAGAGAGTAGTGTAAGTACCTACTAGGAGAGAGCTGGGTTGTAAAAATGGAAGGTAAGAACCTGTGTATGGAGCATGTAACAGCCCTGCTCCCCCGCCCACTTTCCTGCAGATTTGTTGATTATTTTGGGTAGAAATAAGCATTTGATTTGTGTGCATGACTAAGCAGAAAAACACTGAAAAGAATCCAAAACCACTACCCAAACTTGATAAAGCTAAGGGACTCGTGACCCTTGGCCGATCGACCTTTATAGATGATATCCTTTAAAAAACAGAATCTTAGCCGTCAGTTGGCCCTACAAAAGCTACTTCTGGACAACCTACTAGTTCCCTTCGGGCCACATAATCACCATCTGTAGCCTTTGCTGAGGTGCACAGCCAAACAAAGGAGCAAGATTTTCAAGAAATTGAGAATTCTAGCCCGAAATCGTTACAAGAAGGGAACCTTAGTAATCTCTGTGAAGGAGGAGGAGAAACAGGGGAAACCGAAGAACCAAGATCTCCTCTTGGAATAGTTCAGCCACTGAGCAGCCCAGATAAGGGAAGTGCTGTCAAAATCATCCAGAATAAAGTTGAAGAACCTGAAGAGCTAAGATCCCCTCAGACATTAGTTTAGCAAGGAACTCTCATCATCCCAGACAAAGGAAGTGTTGTTAAGGCCATTCCTGCTCCTTCTAACCAGCCCAGGAATACACCCCTAGAAATCCCAGAAGGATATTGCCACATATTTGACCAAATGGCCTAGAACTAGCAAACACCTCAAACCTCCACGCTACAATATCCCATTGTAGATACTGCAGTTAATGCACCTATGAAGGCCATTCCTCTTCAACATATTCCTACATTCCATGGCTTAACATTGGAAGATCTAGACACATTTTTGTTTGAATTTGATGTACTATGTTGTGGGTATGACTATACCACTGATCCCCAGAAGCTAAAATTATTTCCCTCCACGTTAAAAGGAGTAGTGTTACGATGGTTTATGGGGTTAGGTGGAGGCATTATAAACAACTGGGATTAGATGAAAGGTGCTTTTCTAAGGAAATATGAGGACTATTGTAGGTATAGAGAATTAAAGGATGAAATATTTCAGATGGTAGCCAGACCTATATGTTGAACATTTTCAATATAATCTTCAGAGATCTCCTTTTGCATCATTACACTTACCTGACAATGTATTAAAAATGACATTAATCAGAGGGATGAAGGAACAATGGGTTGAAACACTTAACATTATGGGAAAAGGTGACATCTATCAAGAAAATTTTGCTGACATTATTGATTTGTGCATCAGGAGTTCACGAGGCAATACAAGGCTAAAACCAGCAGAACATGACATGCTCACAAGGGACAAAAATATCTCCGATGGAGGAGTAACCCATGCAGAAATCAGGAATTTACTGGAGAATTTAAAAATTGATATATTGGGGATTCTAACAACGCAGCTCGATATTATGCAAGCTAAACAGAAATAAGCAAAAGCAGAGAAAAACCTAGCAATATTCATCCCTAGATGCAGAAAGAAACACAACCACACATAGTGCCCACTGGATGTAGTTCAAGTCTGTGCTATTCGTACAAAAAATAACTCCACAGAGAACTTCTCCTCACTTCCGGATTTGAAAGCACTATACAAAGAAGCGAAATAAGAATCAGAACCAGTGTACCTACTCAATCAGCGTCGTCAATGGTAGCCATGACAACCAGGTATTCCCTCTGATCCATCTCGTTCTTTCCAATCTCTGTAATATCATGCTCAACAATATAATACAATGTGGCAAAATCAGCCACCCTTTTCAAACTAGTCACAACAACCATTTCCTTCATCACCATGGCCAAATCAAACAAGCCAAACTAACTGGCCAAAATTTCCCTACTCTCCACCATATTGGAAAAAAAATGCATATCTAACACAATGGTCCACTCCCACTTGGCAGAGTCAAGCCTGGCAACCAAACTGGCAAAGACCGATGAATTAGCCAGCTGGAACCATTCCACTCCCTCAACCCACACTGCTAGCGGAATATACACTACAAAAGAATCCCCAAACCAACTTAAGACCACAACTCCTAGCCCAACCCAACCCGAACCCAAATAATATACCAGTTCAATCTATTAAAATAATCCAAACACCAAAACTAGAAACCGATGTAAGGGAGTGCAACGACCTTCAATTAAGGTCTAGGTGCATAATAGAAACCGAGGGAGATAAAAATTCTCCAGTTGAAAATTTGTTATATGTAGAACAACCACTACAAGAAGAGGATGTGGTCAGACAAAAAACTCATGACCAAGCAACCACACCTCTCTCCCATTCCCAGAATGATTAATCATACCATGCCCTATAGAACATCCTGATTTTGATATTCTGAGAGAACTAAGAAATTTGTGTATAAAAATCCCACTCCTCCAAGCTATCCAAGATATCCAAATGTATGCAAAAACCATCAAAGGGTTATGTATAAAAAAGCCAAAGAGAAGAATAACAACTAACCCAACTATCCAAGTAGTTGGAACCCTATCTGATCTATTATCAAGAAGAGAAGCACATGTCAAATATGAAGACCTAGGGAATCCTATAGTGATGGTGCAAATCAATTGACAAACCTTTTCAAATGCCCTGGTTGACTTAGGGGCTACAATTAATATTTTAACAACCACCACTTGTCAAAAACTTGGCATTACATCAGTAGAACCATCCTCCACCTTCTTAGAACTGGCTGACCGATCAGTGGTTAGGCCAGAAGGTACACTACACGATGTAATGGTATCTGTAGATTCTTGGGAATATCCTAATGACTTTCTGATAATCAACCCCAAAAACCGATTCGATGGACACCCTTTAGTCTTAGGTAGACCTTGGCTTGCAACTGCTGATACTTACATTGGCTGCCAATAAGGCAATATGACTATAACTAGAGGGAGTAATATCAAGAATCCAACTCTATACCCTTCAGCCTAGCTAAGTGTAACAATAATAAAAACTAACAAACAACCTATATCATACCTCATAGAAAACATTAGGTCCCCATTAACCATAGAAGATGCCCTCGATTTTAAAGACCAAATAGAGGATGACGTCAATAACAACTTCATTAACCAATCCGAATCCAGATCCCATGCACAATGTCACATGATAGAGGCAACATTTGACAATGAATTAGAAGAAGATCCCCTCAAAGACACTCATGATCAATCAATTCCCACTACCTCTATTTCAAACAGAAAAACTATAGAGATTGAGCTGGGAAAAACCTTGAACATTAATAATAACTTGACTCCTAAACAAGAAGAAAAGTTGGTCCAACTACTGAGAAAATATAAGGAAGCTTTTGCATGGGATTATCCGAACATGAAGGGAATTGATCCCCAACTGTGTACGCACCACATTTATATAGAAAAGGAAATTAGACCCATTTTTCAACCCCAACGGAGACTCAACCCTCACCTGAAAGATATTGTGAAAGATGAATTACAAAAACTTTTGGATGTAAACTTTATTTATCCAATCTCCAATAGCAAGTGGGTCTCTCCACTAGTAGTGGTGCCAAAGAAGAATGGAAAATGGAGGATTTTTGTAGATTACAGAGAATTAAACAAAGCAACCCAGAAAGACCACTTTCCCCTCCCATTCATTGATCAAGTATCAGACACATTAGCAGGAAAGAAATTCTTTTTTTTCTTGGATGGCTTCAGTGGATACAATCAGGTTCAGATTGCCCCTAAAGACCAAGATAAAACTACTTTTACCTATCCTTGGGGAACATTCGCTTACAGAGTCCTACCCTTTGGCCTATGCAATGTGTTGCACAAAATATTGTCACCATGACATTCTGCAATCAGTGTGAGTCTATCACCACTCATACTTTCCTCCTTTGCAAGTCTTAAACCTCAGTTCCTCATGTCAAGCCTTTAAAAATAAGAGAAAGCCCTTAAAAGTCTCTAAAACTCTGGTTCCACACTTTGTCTTAGCATTACCTGCGGTCCCGCACCTACTGGTCATGTCCCCTGCGTACATGACCGCTCTGTCTCTTTGTAATGGGTGTGAACCCTTGTAAAAGTCAAAAAGGTGCAAGTACATTCTTAAAAACTCACTTTGAGTCATTTTTGGAAGCTTCTAGAGGGAATCTTGAGGTGGAAAATTCACTCCTTTAAGGTTCATGCATCCCATACCTCAAGGAGCTAGCCCCTTGATGTGAGGAGCTTATCCCTTTGAAGGAGGACTCTATCCCTTCATAGGTGGACCTGTAACTTCCTTCCTCTGCACTATAAAATGAGGCATTGGACTGGTTACTGAGGAGGTTGAAAGCTGAATATTTTTGAGGTGAAATGTTGTTGGAATTTAGTCTTCCTAATTGAGCTTGAGAGGAGAGATTACATACCTTTTTTGATCTCATTGGGAAGAGTGTGAGGCTTGTCAAAGTAGGAGATTCCTGCTTGGACCCTGGGAATAGCTTGTACAACATCAAGGCACCAAAGGTTGTAAAGTTATTCTATTTTCAAAGTTAATACAATCAAGTTTATTTTTCTCAATAAGCTGTGTTTTATGGTTTATTTCATGGATTCCTTTATCACCGTGATGAATATGATTTATTATATTAGCTATGCAGGTGTTATTTGATGTGTGCTTGTTTGTGCTTGTAGGTTCTCAAAAGGAAACTTGTTCAGACGGTCGAAGCGTGGCTGCCACAAACTAGCGTTTGACTTAAGGTAGGGTCTAAAACACCTCTTGGTTTTTATTAATAAATCGCAATATATTTAGAGAAAGGTAGATTTGCTTGTCCTGCTTGTCACTAGATATCTGTTGACACTAGGGAGATTAGTCTTGTCCGCAAAAATGATTTATCCGGCCAACAAATTGGCGACCATACTGGGGACTAGAATTTGGTTTTTGCTTTTCCTTTTTCTTTGACTTGAGAAACTTTTTCTTGTTTCTGGTTTTTGCTTGATGTGTGTGGGATTGGGTAGTTTTTAGGATCTAGAGTATATTTTGTTTTTTCTAAAATTTTGAAGAGGACCGCACTTTCTTTTACAAGACAGTGTGGATATCCCCGCACTGTTCCTTTAGTGCACAGAGTCTAGTTCTATTGGAAGCCTGCGGACCCTGTTAAAATTTTTGAAAAACCTAAATTGTTTTCGTCCAGTTAAGCTTAGGATTTATTTACACTTTTTAGTCTCTGCCTAGATCTGCATGTGTGCTGTCAAAAATTTCTTGTAAGTGAGTTCCATTGGCATTTTGGTTTTAGGTGATTTTCTAGAAGTTCTGTGTGCCTGGATTGATTTTTGCTTGGTCTTTGTAGTGACTTAGAGATTATAAGCCTAAGAAACCTTAGATTACCCTGGTCTTTTTGGTCTTCTTGATGAGTGTGACCGATTTGTGAAATCTGCCCTTGCTTAGAAATAGATCTTGTTTTCTCTTTGCAAAGCTTTGAACGAACTTGTTTGAAAGTTTTGAATTTCATTTTTAAAAAGAAAACATAGCTGGGTGTTTTTTGATTAATTTTTTATTCTGAATGAATTAATCCTTAGTTTATTGAATAACTAAGTAAAATGTCCTCAAAAAGAAATTTTTTAAGCTTTTACTTCAATTAGGTTTTTAGAAGTTTAGATCTCAAGATTAGTTTTTTATAGTTTGGAGTGTTTTCTAGAAATTGTAGAATCTCTTTTGAAAGAAATTGTTTTTCTGTAGTTTGAGTGTTGAAAAAGAAAGGGATTTTTTGTGAGCATAATTAGTAGTCTCGTTTTGAGTTTATTGAAAAAGACAAAAAAGATTTCCTTTGCATTTATATGTTGAAGGAAAGATTTGTTTTTCAAAGAATTGCATTCTCAACTCTTTCTTTTAGCTAGAGATTCATTGAAGAAAAAGAATTGTTTATCATCTTAGGTGTATTTTTAGTGTTTTTGGAGTCGAGTCTTCACACCATAAAGTTTCATCTCCATTCCTATTGACTTAATAAACAACCCATAAAAATAACGCTTAAATTAAAATTGATCTAGCAATGTTTTTATTTCTAGGGCTCTTATCACCAATATAGCTTAGGCTAGTATCTTGGAGTAGGGAGTAATTAACTCTCCAAGATAGTTAAAACAAACAAGTAGCGATATCTTGCGGTAGGAAATAAATCCAATTGTTTCATGTATGCTCTGGGAAGCTTCTCTTAAAGGAGTCAAGCACGAGATCATATCTGAATCAGTGAGGTAATCAATCCTTCCTTATTGGGAATGATACTAGATATACACGTATTAAAAACAGTAAACCTCGGATTGACCATTGTCGAGGAGCCTGGGGTCACTTGTTGGTAATCCTTAGATTATGTCAAGGAGCCTTCAAGGGGATTAAGCTTTGTTACTCTGCCCTTGCAGGTGTATCGTATCGTAGATTGTTCCCCTAGGTATATTTGTTTCTGTTGGTAACTTTAGTGGCCATAATCTACAGGATTCTTTCCTAAGGCGACGGTGGAGGGAAGATCCCACTGTACCTGGAGCAGATGTCGACTAGACTCACTTGGACTCTCTGGGGGTTTCTCTTCACTCGCGATGGTTTTGTGAAGAAACTTGTGCCAGTTTGTTTCATTAAGCAGGTTGTTGGGGTAACTGTTCCAACCACCGTTTCTGTATTGAATTCTGCGACGTTGGATTTCATCACCAACTAGTGTTTTTTGTACAGAAAGTTACTGTTTGTGTGTGGTTTGAACTCTTAGATTTTTTAGGCGTGTAATTCAATTGTTTGTTTCTTTAGAAACTTTAGGTGGTTTTAATGAGATTTTCTTTGTTTGCGTGTGAAGTAATTAAAATATTTAATCGTGGTTGAATTACTGAGACAATCCCGTAGACTTTGGGGGCAACCTCCCGAGTATACACCAAGCCAGCTTGAAGGGCTACGAGCTCTTGTAACACCTAGTGACAATAGAGTTGGGTCACCAGAAGATAGAGAATCTCCTTTAATTGTTCATCCTGATTATCAAGTTCAAGCAACAGAGTATATTTCTGAACCAATTTCATTTTCCGAAGTTACTGGTAGTATTTCTTCTACTAGTGAATTAGCTGAAGAACCTGAAATTTCTGAGCTTGAAACTGAACCTACTACTACTCCATCCTCAGAATTTGCTTCTCCAACTTCTAGTGGTCCTAGTTCACCCAGGGTAGGAAGGATCATTACCCAAAATCTTCCCTCAAGACTCATTTCTATTGAAGAACTTGTTAGTCTGGAAGAAGATATAACTCTCCCTAAAAATCAACAAAATTTAGAACTTAGGGAGCGTGAATCAATTTTCTACAATCCACCTAGGAGGGACACTTGGTACGTCTCATTGACCAACTTTTTAGAAAATCTGGGTCTTAGTTTTTCACCACCTCGAATTCCTTTTCATCCAACACCTAGAGGTTATTATCCTCCTTTGAATATGTTGAGACAGTCATCCATGTTTTCCCAATCACCAGAAACATTTTTATATGGCGGTCCTTTTGTTCTTCTGGGTATCAATCACTCACTAGTACTTTTTCAGGAGCATCTCCTCAACCCATTGAACATGGGATATCAACTGGTAACAATGGAACTCAACTGTTGAGCGTAGAAGAAGTTCTTATGATGTCTGATACTATTCAAAATCCGCAGCCTCAAGGTAGTCAGTTACAGCCTGGGGGGCAACCTCAAGGTAGTCAATTACCGCCTGGGGGGCAACCTCAAGGACAGTACATACCTTCGGGACAGTACATACCTCAAGGTCAACCCAGACTCAGTACATACCTCAAGGTCAACCCTAGTATCAATATATACCTCAAGGTCAACCCCAGTTTCAGTACGTACCTCAAGGTTATCAACCTCAAGGTCAGTACCCAACCCAAGGTTTCCAACCACCTTCTGGTCAATCATTTGTACAAGGAGCTGGAAATGTACCATTGAATTATCATCCCTACACTCAACCCGGTTATGGTCCTCAATATGCTCAACCTTCTATGGGTCCATACCCCGGAATGGACATGGTGTGGGATCCATCTCAATCTCAACAGATCTTGCAACCTAATGTGCAGTTGTCATCTCAATCTGGACAACGTTTGGTTTTTGGTTCAACCCAGCAACCTGTCCAACCTACTATTCAAACGTCTGCACCTAGTGTAGCTCATCAGTCTGGGCCTAGTTCGCCTCGAACTCTGCCTCAAATGACTACTGCAACTAATGCAATTTCTGTTCAATCTACCCCACGTACTTCTGGAGTATCGACAGCTTCAGTTTCTACTGTTCTTGCATCAAATCCTCAAGCCTCTTTACCTCAGTTGAGACCTACAATTCAGACTTCGGTTCAGATGCCTGTAGGACAACCTGGTCCAAGTACGGTTGTCACAAGTCAACCGCAATTCACTTATCAACCGTACCAGGGACAGTACCAATTCGGTCTTGTTGTGCAAAGCCCAGTTTACCAGTATCAACCGTACCCTGGATATACTTAATAGCAACCTCAACAACCCTAGTTTGGTCCAGTTAATCCTGGTTTTCCGGGAGGATCTAATATTCCAAATGAAATTCCAATTCCAAGTCATCCTGGATATCCTCCTCCTGGGGCTGGTCTTATGACCCAAGGTTTTCGTGACCTTAACTGTCAGTTACTGTTTATTGCAACTTTGGACTTGCCTAATTTGTCGTGCCTTACGAACGATCCAATTAATTATATTCCATTTTGGCCACCAATTCCGAAAAAGTTGCCCAGTGATATCCCAAAATTTGAAGGTAAATCAGGAGAGGATCCGTCAAACCATGTAATGACTTATCACCTCTGGTGTGCATCTAATTCCATTATTGATGATTCAATTCGCTTACGTCTTTTTCAACGCACTCTAATTGGTATTGCGGCCAAGTGGTACATTGAGTTACCACGAGCTTATTTTTATAATTTTAGTCAGTTAGCCACTTCATTCTTAACTCATTTTCAGTTGCTTGTCAGATATGACAAGGGCACGAAATTATTAACTTCATTAAAATAGTCAATGTCCACATATATTTCAGATCATATTCATGAATGGCGATGTAGATGACGTTTAGTGAAAGTTTTTATTCCGGATCAAATTTTAGCAGAATGGTTTGTTAAATCATTATTACCTAAAATCACTGAGGATGTAGCTAAGGAAAAAGTTGTTACTGAAGAGCAAATAATTTCTCAAGCTCAGTACCTTGACCTCGTTTATACGTAGTCGGGTACTTTACACGAAAAAAACCCCGACCTTCCGAAACAAAATCAAATAACTGTAGCTCCTTCAGCGTCTCATGCCACTGATGGTATGATTGGTTCAGTTAACATCAAAAGCAAGAAGAAATCTTCAAAGAATTCCTCTCCTATTATAACTTTACCAGATTCCCCGACAGGAGACTCTTCTACTAAAATTCTTGCCGATATTCATGTCATAGAATCATCTACGGCCAAATCAAAATCTGGTGGTAAAAAGAAAGGGAAGAAGAAAAATAAACAAAACTTGAAAGAGAAATCAGATAAAACGGAATCTACTAACGAGAAATGTAAACCTCGCTATCCTTGTCTCATTTGTGACGAGGAGCATTTTACAAGAGATTTCCCACATCACGCTGAGGTTGCGAAAATCATCAAAGGTTCTCAAACGCCTGCTGTCTTGAAGGATCCTTTTCCTAGTCAAGATAGTAAGATGATTGGTTCTTCCTCGAATGCCTCAGAAGAACCCATAATGATGATGTCTCATGTCAGGATTGCGACGCAATCACAAGATTATGGTAGTAAAAGTCCTGTTGGTGGTAAGGAAGCAGAATCTTCTAATTCAAACCCATCAACTTCAACTCCTTCCAGTCCTGATCCACTATAGATCGAGAAACCTAACCCAAACTTAGTAATCAAACCGCCTGCTAAAGTTATACTTCGGAAGTCAGCTTTCAATCTGCATGCGAGATATGCTTAGAATTATAACATTGTTGAAGACTTAGCTATTTCCCCTTCGGCAATGTCGGCTTTGGAAGTGCTGCAATCATGCCCAGCACAACATAAATTACTTTTGTCGACTATAGGAGTTGTTGATATTCAAGATTCAAATCTTATAATCTTTGATTTAGAGAATAGTACACCTCGCCTACCTCATCAAATGGCTTTCCAGATTCCAGTGTTAGTCAAAAACAGACCTTGCTTTAGGACTATAATTGATGAGGGAGCTTCTACGTGTATTATGCCGATCCAGTGTTGGAGATCTCTTGGTTCTCCTACACTCAATCAATCCCCGACGATTCTAAATGCCTTTGATGGCCATGGGTTCCATCCTTTTGGCATTCTACAAGATTTACCTATAGGAGTTGAAGGCAAAACTGTTAATCTAGATGTGGAAGTGGTTGATGTCCCTCTAGATTATAACCTTCTCTTGGGTCACAGCTGGTCTTATGCTATGACTGCTATTGTTTCATCGGTCTTTCAGCTTATCAAGTTTCCTCATAATGGAAAGATCGTAACCATAGACCTGCTGAATTATTTTTCATCAGACCCAGCCTCTTCTAAAAGTATCCAACATGTCGGTAAAACAACTATCCCTTACAAGGATGTTGGGGTAGGATTGATTAAAGATTCTGGTTTACTAGGAACTTTTTCCTTTCCTTCTCCTAATGTATCCCCTTCTACTACAACTATTCATATGATTTCATCAAACACTATTGTTTTGGATGATCCCTGGATCGTATCTTCCGAATCTAAGGTGGATTCATTTGGTGATGCGATGCCTTTGAGTCCCTATGAAATTGCATATCAGGCTATACAGTTATTTTCTGACCCTTGTTCAACCAAAATTGATCTAATGAATGTGGTCCATGGAGAATCACTTTCAATATCAACCTTAGATTCAACAACTTTTTCCGAGCTTGTTCACACTGATCAGCAGATTCGTGAACTTTTGTCTGTTGATGATTTACCATGGGAAGATCTTCATCATCGATCTTCGTTTTTACCTGAGCTTGATCATTTTGAAATTGATTTTTCATCTATTTTTACTACTGATTATGTCAAAGAACCACAAAATCCGTTGCAACATCCTGACTCTGAGTTGAATTTGGGAAATATCTCTCGAACGGTTCCCATTGACATTTCAGTTAAACCTAGAATTGTTGAAAATATTCATATAGGTGCTTCCTGTACAGACAATGAACTCCAAACTTATAAAGTCCTATTTCAAGAATTCCGTGACATGTTTGCCTGGTCATATGAAGAAATGCCAGGAATCGATCCATCAATTGTTGTTCATGAAATTAAAACTTACCCGGATGCTAAACCTATCCGACAATGTTTGCATCAGATACATCTGCAAAAAGCTACTGCTATTAAAGTTGAAGTTAAGAAATTACTTCGAGCAGGTTTCATTTATCCAAATCCCTTAACGGATTGGGTATCGAATATTTTCCTTGTTAACAAAAAGCAAGGAATGATAAGAATATGTATCGATTATAGGGATATTAATCAAGCTTGTCCTAAAGACAATTATCCAACCCCCTATATCGATAAAATAATTGATGATTGTGCCAGCAGTGAAATATTCTCCTTTATGGATGGTTTTTCCGGTTACAATCAAACCAACATATTCCCTGCTAATCAACCAAAAATGGCTTTCATTTGTCCATGGGGGACATTTGCTTATTGCAAATTACCTTTTGGATTGAAGAACGCTGAAGAAACTTTTCAAAGAGTTATGTCTTACGTGTTTCATGACATCAAGCACATTGTGCAGCCCTATCTTGATGATTTACCTGCCCATTCATTACGTAGAGCCGATCATCTCACTCATTTACGATCAATCTTTATGAGATGTAGGCATTATCGAATTAGGCTGAATCCACACAAATGTGTTTTCTATATAGAAATGGGTCGTTTACTGGGATTCATTGTTTCAAAAGCCGGCATTCGTGTCGATCCCTCGAAAGTTGAAGCTATTATCAAATTGCCTCCTCCTTCGACTCTTCGCCAACTCCAAAGTTTGCAAGGGAAATCAAATTTTTACGTCGTTTCATACCTAACTATGCCGAGGTAACAAAGGGTTTTACCAGGTTGTTGAAACAGAATACTCCATTCTTTTGGGATGAGATAGCTGACAAATATTTTGATGCACTTAAACACGCGTTGACCCATGCACCGTTATTGCATCCTCCCAACTACAACCAGGATTACTTCTTGTACCTCGCCGCTTCTAATTCCACCATTGGGATGGTTTTAGTTCAGCAAGATGAATTCAACAGTCAACATGTGATTTACTATCTTAGTCGAACTCTGAATCCGACTGAGCTTAAATATTCGCATGTGGAGAAATTGGCCTTGGCAGCTATTCAAGCTAAACAAAGATTTCGTCATTACATCTTATTATGAAAAACTACCGTAATTTCTGACTGTAACCCTATGATCTATATTTTGACCAAACAATTGCTAGGGGGCAAGTATTCCAAATGTATTGTTATCTTGCAGGAATTTGACTTGGAATTTGAAAAATCCAAGGCAAAGAAATCTTTGGTATTTGCGGAACTGATGTGTGATTTCCTACATGTTGATACTGAAACTGTGGCAGAAGAGCCCATTGTGGACGAATCCTTGTTTCTTATCAGTACTCTTGATCCATGGTATGGAGATATCATTGTTTATCTCCAAAGCCAATCTTTTCGGCCTGAAAATTCATGATCTTAGTGATGGAAAATATGTTTCCAATCCCAACAATACAAAATCATTGGAGATACACTCTATCGTCGTGGGGTAGATTCTGTTTTTTTATGTTGTTTAACTCACGAAGAAGATAAAAAGGTTCTAAATGATTGTCACTCTAGAGCATGTGGTGGTCATATGTTTGGGTATGCCACATCCCAAAAGATATTGCACACTGGTTATTTCTGGCCGTCTTTATTTAAAGATTGTATCTATGCAGTCCGAAAATGCTACAATTGTCAAATTTTTGATCGAAAGATGCATGCTCCACCTGCTCCTCTCCACCCTATAATTGCCGTCGGTCCTTTTGCAAAGTGGGGTATCGACTTTATTACATGTAACCCTCACTCGTCCGAGGGGCATGCGTATATCATCCTTGCGGTACATTATTTTACTAAGTGGGCCGAGGCGATGCCTACATTTTCAGTAGACGGAAAAACTGCTACAATTTTCATTTTCAATCATATAATTACTAGATTCGGTGTTCCTCAAGCGATTATTACCAATCATGGGAGTCATTTTCAAAACATCATGACGACTGAACTAACAGATCAACTTGGCCTGCATCACGATAGTTCTACTCCATATTACGATTGGTCTGGTTGAAGCTATCAACAAAGTTCTAGTCATTATGATCCGACGAATCAATGGTATTCATAGGTCAAATTGGCATAACATGTTACTTTCAGCACTTTGGGCGTATCAAACCTCAGTAAAAACATCAACTAGTTTCACTCCTTTTCAACTGGTTTACAGTTTGGAAGCAGTGTTACCCATTGAATGTGAAATTCCGTCATTGCAAATAGCCATAGAATTACTCCCAGCCACTTCCGAAGAGGAGAAACGTTTCTTGTACTTAGCTCATCTAGATGAGAATTGACATGATGGTGCATTAGCAATCGAAACTCATGCCAAACGAATTAAAGCTCAATACAATCGAAATGTTACACCCCGTAATTTTTCGAAAGGAGACCTAGTCTTACGATACGATCAAGCAAACGATAAGCTAGGGGCTGGAAAATTTGTACCTATGTGGCATGGTCCTTATTTTTTTAAGTGAAAGCTGGAAAAAGGGGCCTATGAATTGGTAGATTTTGATGGTGTCTCTTTGGGTAAACGCAGAAATGGTCTTTATCTGAAGAGATATTATGCTTAAATCTGGGTGTGGAGATTTTAGTTAGATTAGTTTCTTTCCAGCTAGTGTGTTTTAGATTAGAAAAGTGTGCTTAGTTTAGAGAGTGTTTTTATCATTATTCCTGCTTATCTTGATTTTACTCTTGATATTGCAGATGTCGACGTCTCTTCAAACATAAATTGGTTTCGCTGATGGTGCTTGTCGTAATACACGGAACATTTCTTCCACAACTTGGGTTATCTATTCACCCTCTGATGAGTTGGTATCTATGCATGGGGTAAGCCTCAGTCAAACAACGAACAACATTGCAGAGTATAGTGCAGTGATTGAGTTATTATCTAAATCCATCTCATTTGGGATTCGGAGTTTGATTGTTAGGGTAGATTGTGAACTCATTGTATTGCAGCTTAATAGAGTTTATGCCATTAGAAATCCAGTGTTATTAATATTATTTTTGAGAGTTCATCTCTTGGAATGTGAATTTGACTATATTGAATATCATCATATTCCAAGATATTTAAACACATTAGTAGATGCAATTGCTTCTCAAATTTTAAATAGACATTTGCAATAATCAAAAAGTAAATTTAAAAACATTCCACAACATGTTATACAAGATAGCCAGTAATAGTGATATAGCATAGCATAGAAGTGTGTCAAATATACATCATCTTCGATCATAGGTTGAAAAACATCTTATGATCGACAAAAATTATAGTACAAAAAGAAAAAATCCGTATGAGTCTACAAAGGCGATCATCCTATCACTGGTGATGATCAGGATAAGAAACCACTGCTCGGTCCACCCTACAAAGGAACCTCCTGAAAGGTCCTAGGACTCCAATCACATAGTGCTGTAACCTAAGTGGAATATCATTTATGCTAGTCTCTGGAATATCTGTTGTCAAATGCTCTAGATGATTTTCCAATTCGGTCAGGGTCTCTGTAGATTCGTCCCATGGGACCGGTACTGCTGCAGCTGGGTGTCTCCTCTCATAGGACCGGAGAACGGCTGGTCACTGTGGACCCACATCTGCATTTGCAACTTGTATTATCAGTTTCGGATGATTTAAAAACAAAAAAAAAAATTAGTTAAAACTTAGAAAATGTTGAGAATGATTTTACCTGAATCATCCCACTGCTCTCTTGGTGGAAGAGTCATGTCTGGGTCACCACGATAATCCATCCCAGTATATGGAAGATCCTGAATCACGAAAAGTTGGTTCTCCAACCAATGAAAATACTCAGGTGGAAATCAAACAACCTCTGAACCCTCCTCAGGATGATGGGCCATAACTACAACCCAACGCATTAGCTTAGGTTCTCAGGGAAGTCCATCTCCAACGGAAAGCTGTTGTGGGACCAACATCGGGACCCTCTCTAGACCAAAACTCACAACTAGGAAACCATATCCAAAGCTTTTTAGTTGTCTATTCTTTGCTCTAGTTAGTTGGCCTTTTACATTCTCCAACACAGCTTCACACCAGTTGAAGATGGTGCCTCGATAACAGTCTACTGCCATTTGCATTTGGGATCCGATAGCTACATGCAGTGCTGCGCTACCACAAAGTCTGGTGACAGTAAATGCAATCACTTTAAGTTCAGTACGGGAGATAGTTTTGATATCGATCCCTTTGTCCCTTGTTTGGTCATTACAAAACTCTAGTCAGAGACTATCGACAGAATGGCCACCTGGCCTAGTCCTGAATAGAGATAATCGTTCACCTCTCTTGGGAAAACCAGTCAAGAAATAAATGTCCTCTAGCTCGATTTCGAGCCAGTGGCCACCAATAATGAAACACTAGTCCTGTATATTCCACCTGTCTACCAGCCATTGCAAAAAGTCTACTTGGGCCCTCATGCCAAGTATGGCCTAGAATTTAAATAGCCTGCATGCTCTCAATGCATCCAATGAAGGCTGATGATTTATTGCGGCAAGGTCCACATCTTCGTGCTCCCATTCCCGCCAAATGAGCATTTTGTATATCCTACATTGCAAAAACGACAGATTAGAACATTTTAGTTCAAAAAAAAATTTTGGGCGGAAATGGAAAAAATTGAAGTTTTAAAACCTATTTCGCGGGGTCCGCACCTACTAGTTAGGGACAGTGCGTAGATCCACACTCTTCCCAAGAAACAGGTGCGGGAATCTGGCTCTTTCCTTTGTAGGAAAAAGTCGGGATCTGCACGTTTCACATGTTGTTCCTGTGAACCCCCATGAGTGGTTTTTTAAACTAATTTTTCCCTAAAAAACTAAAATGGAAGCCTAAAAACAAAATGCAAACAGTTTAAATGCAAGATAAAGATGATGTGGATTACCTGGAGCTAACGGTTTTCGATTCCAATGGGAAAAATTTCCGCAATCTTCACAGGAAGTTTCTTACCCAAAAACTCTTTCTTCTCACTCTGAATTCAAATGATAAAAATGAATTTACAAAAGCCCTTTTTATAAGCTTTTTTGAATAAATGAATTTTCAATTTGTTTATTTTTCACTTTAAAAAGGTAAATTTTTGATGCATTTTTATTTATTTTAAACAGGTATGAGTAATGTTTGAGTTTTTGTGTAGAATATTGGATTTTTCAGGGAAAATTGATCATTTTCATCAAAAAACATTGGAGTCCTCTTTAAGCTCTTTTCTGACTCGTAAAATATGAAAAGATTGCCGAGTTTTTCTTTTTAAGCTCGTTAAAACATAATTGAAAGAATGGTCCACTTATAGCTCTTTTCTGACCGTATAAACATGAAAATATTGCTAGGCTTTTGTCGTTTCAAGTTCGATATTGATTATAAAACAACGTGTCGTTGATCACTTTTTTACTTTTTCGGATCAGAGACACTAATTATGAAAAGTACTCCTTGATCGTAATAGTCAAGCGGTTCTCTCAAGTATTATTTTGTACTTTTTCGGGCTTGGGAGACACAAATTTACGAAAAAGGAAAACCATGGAGTTTTCTTAAGTTTTTCTTCTAACTCCCTAAAATTGAAAAACACCGAGTTTCTCCTATACTGGACTCGTTAAAATTTAACAGTAAAGGACCTATTCAATTTTAAACAGGGACGAACCACTCCTTCTTAGGGTTCAAATTTTAAACTAAGTCAGACTCATCCGAAGGATGAGCTTATACCCAAGCAAATGTTATCATCCTCAAGCTTGTCAAAAATAAAGAGGTACTTGCCAGAAATGGTGGGGGAAAAGAGGGAAAAATGAACCTGTTTGTTATACTTTGTGTTTTAGAAAATCATTTAACCACTCTTGAACACGAAACTTTTTGTTCACTTGGGTTGGGAAATCCTTTGCCTGACAGTTAATCAAACCATATTGAAAGTCTTCAGCCGGTTTCTGGGTATTAGCTTTGGGTCAATTGTCACCAAACCATCCGTAGTGTCGTTATGTGTTCAAGAGGTCAGTTCAAATAAACCATTCATCTGCAAAATATCTATCATCCATCTTGACCATCCCTGAGTTAGTCCTTGCCAAATATATTTCTTCAAACTTGATCTATGATTTCATGTTGTGGGCTTGCCTACAACGGATCACTTTCTATCGACTTCAACTCATTATCTAGAAAGATGATCTAGAAATCATTAGTACCTTGGAATCCAAATGCCTCAATGGCAGGTTTCTCGCCTTCGACGATAGGTTGCATCATTGACCTTCGATCAAAGGATTCTATGACATGTTCGACATCACCTCATCTATTCACATTTCATGGATTGTACTGAGTACTTTGAGAGCCATTGACATTACCGGTGGTTTCTCTCACACTTGTTAATAGTTCACATCATTGACTGGTAATCAAGTGGATTCTACCATGTTCGACTTCGACACATTCATTCACATGGATAGAATCGTACTAGTTCGGGAAGCAGAAATCAAGAACCTGGATCTAGTTTCCACCATCTAGGCTGCAAGGAATTTTGTTATTCATTATGCAGTGGACTATTTATAAACAGATGGTTTCATCCATACTGTGTCTACATATGTCTATACTTGTGATTTATTATAAAATCATTCCTATATCATAGCAGTTTAATTAGTTTTCTAGCTAGTTTTGATCTGAGTATGGGAATGCCTACCTTAGCGATGATATGTTCACATATATATATTTTGTATTGAATGTTTTTACAGGTTCCAACCAGGGTGTCCACAGGATGATCCTTTAAATGATAAATCACTTCACTCTTCTTAGATGACAAATGCTATCCTCATCTATTACAGACTTCGCACTTTAGGGGGCAATCTGTTGCACAAAATATTGTCACCATGACATTCTGTAATCAGTGTGAGTCAATCATCACTCATACTTTCCTCCTTTGCAAGTCTTGAACCTCAGTTCTTCATGTCAAGCCTTGAAAAATAAGAGAAAGCCCTTAAAAGTCTCTAAAACTCTAGTTCCGCACTTTCTCTTAGCATTACCTGCGGTCCCGCACCTACTGGTCATGTCCCCTGCGTACCTGACTGTTATGTCTCTTTGTAATGGGTGCGGACCCCTGTAAAAGTCAAAAAGGTGCAAGTACATTCTTAAAAACTCACTTTGAGTCATTTCTGGAAGCCTCTAGAGGGAATCTTGAGGTGGCAAGTTCGCTCCTTTAAGGTTCATGCATCCCATACCTCAAGGAGCTAACCCCTTGATGTGAGGAGCTTATCCCTTTGAAGGAGGACTCTATCCCTTCATAGGTGGACCTGTAAATTCCTTCCTCTGCACTATAAAATGAGGCATTGGGCTGGTTACTGAGGAGGTTGAAAGATGAATATTTTTGAGGTGAAATGCTGTTGGAATTTAGTCTTCCTAATTGAGCTTGAGAGGAGAGATTATATACCTTTTTTGATCTCATTGGGAAGAGTGTGAAGCTTTTCAAAGTAGAGGAGATTCCTGCTTGAACCTTGGGAGGAGCTTGTACAACATCAAGGCATCAAAGGTTGTAAAGTTCTTCTATTTTCAAAGTTAATACAATCAAGTTTATTTTTCTCAATAAGCTGTGTTTTATGGTTTATTTCATGGATTCCTTGATCACCATGATGAATATGATTTATTATATTAGCTATGCAGGTGTCATTTGATGTGTGCTTGTTTGTGATTGCAGGTTCTCAAAAGGAAACTCTTTCGGATGGTCAAATCATGGCTGCCACAAACTAGCGTTGGACTTAAGGTAGGGTCTAAAACACCTCTTGGTTTTTATTAATAAATCTTAATATATTTAGAGAAAGGTAGATTTGCTTGTCCTGCTTATCGCTAGGTATCTATTGATACTAGGGAGATCAGTCTTGTATGCAGGAACGATTTATCCGGCTGACACAATGCCCCTGCCACATTTCAGAGGGCCATCCTCAGCATCTTTTCAGATTTAATAAATGAAGGGCTCGAAGTGTATATGGATGATTTCACACCATATGGAGATGATTTTGAGCCAGCACTAGACACATTGGAAAAGTGTTGCAACGATGTATTGCCACCAGGCTCTGCTTGAGTCATGAAAAGTGCTATATGATGATGATCGAAGGGCTCATCCTAGGTCATTATATCTCAGCGGCTGGAATACAGGTAGATCTAGCCAAAATTAAAATAATTTTGTTAATACCTACTCCTACCACACAGACAAAGGTACGCAGTTTTCTAGGACTTTCTGGCTATTATAGGATATTCATAGAGCATTTTTCTCAAATAGCTACACCTCTATACGCACTGACAGGGAATGTTTATTTTGTTTGGACAAATAAATGTGACCGTGCTTTTGAGGATCTGAAAAATCTTGTGTCAACAGCCCCAGTGCTCAGAGGCCCAAATTGGGACCTACCATTTCAAATTTCATTGGATGCCTCAGACACAGCTATTGGAGTAGTCCTTGGGTATGAAGAAGACAAAAAACAAAATGAAATTTATTATATTAGCAAGAATTTGTCTCCTAATGAGCTAAACTATACCATAATTGAAAAAGAGTTTTTAGCTGTAATACATGCTGTAAATAAATTTAGGCATTATATCATTGGATATCCTGTTGTTTTATATACAGATCACTCTACCATAAAATACTTAGTAAATAAACTTGTTACAAATGGTAGAGTAACAAGATGGTTGATTTTATTTCAGGAATTTGATATCACAATAAATGATCGCCCTGGGAAAGAGAATCTTGTAGCTGATTTTCTCTCACGAATGCCGAAACCAATGAACGCAGCAACAATCGAAGATCAATTCCCAGATGAACATTTGTTTGTTGTTACTGTCAAGACACCCTGGTATGCTGATGTTGCAAATTATTTAGCAGTAGGCAAATTACCAAAGAATCTAACCCCCAATGAATGAAAATAGATTGTACAACGTAGTACCTGATTTTCTTGGATTGGGGGCTACCTATTTCATACAGGGGAAGATATGCACATCAGAAGATACATCTGTGAAGATGAAATATTTGACATTCTAAAAGGCTGTCATGATGGACCATGTGGCGGACATTTCACAAATCGAAGGACTGGTCACAAGGTTTTGCATAGAAGCTATTACTGACCCACAATCTTTAAAGACGCTGAGAAATTTGTTCAAGCCTGTGACAATTGCCAAAGAGCAGGATTCCCTAGACAGTCCGACGAAATGCCTTTAAACCCACAGTTAGTAATCGAACCATTTGAGCGTTGGGCACTCAATTTTGTTGGTCCGATCAAGCCATCATCAAATTAGAAAACATATATTCTAGTAGCAACAGAGTATGTTACTAAATGGGTTGAAGCAGATGCACTTCCAAGAGCTACAGAGGACTCTGTATTCATTTCCTGTTCCAAATATTTGTATGATATGGCCTCCCAAGGGACATAATCACCAATGGAGGACCACAGTTTGTAGGTAATAAAATCATTGCAGCATTAAAAAATTATCACATTCAATACAAAATTACCACTCCGTATCACCCACAGGCAAATGGCCAAGTAGAAAGCACAAATAAGGTGATAGAGAAAATATTGACAAAAGCCGTTACATCACACAGGCGTGATTGGGCTTCAAGATTTCCCGAAGCCTTGTGGGCATACTAAACAACATGGAGAAACACCACCGGTTATTCACCATATTAGCTAGTATTTGGAAAAGAACCCATCTTTCCAATAGAGTTCGAAATACAAACATTAAGAATAGCACAAGAGATCAGTCTGAATTTAAATGAGGCCCAGACTAACAGACTACAGCGAATTAATGAGTTAGATGAAATTAGGCTCTCGGCTCTTCAACGCACTGCATTAATTCAACCGCAGAGAGCAAAATGTCATGACACCCAAATCAAAAAGAAAATCTTCCACGAAGAAGATTGGGCACTCCTATATAAATCCAAGTTTCAGGATTTTCTGGGAAAACTTCAGACTCGATGGCTTGGACCGTATGAAATACAGAAAGTGCATGACAATGGCACCATTACTTTGACTACTATCGACGAATATGGGCATACCTTTAAATAAAATAGTCACCGACTGCGATTGTACCGTAAACCACTTACTCGGGAATCCTTTTACTAGCAGCTCTGGGAAGATTCTGATATGTAGATTCTTTTTGAGGAAAATAATCCTTCCTTGGCATTGGTTCACTAAATAATTTCACTGTTCTTAAATTTTGTACATAATTTTTTCTTTTCTGCTTGTATAAACTATTTTCTGTACAGATTTTTGCATTTCTGCATTTTTTTTGCATTTTTTTGTTCCTTTTCGAAGGAACAAAAGTTCCACCTTTTTGTTGTTCCTTTTCGAAGGAACAACACTTTTTCATTTTATTGTTCCTTTCCAAAGAAACAACATTTCTGCCTTTTTGTTGTTCCTTTCCAAAGGAACAACACTTTTGCATTTTGTTGTTCCTTTCCAAAGGAACAACATTTGCTCCTTTTTGTTGTTCCTTCCCGAAGGAACAACACTTTCACATTTTGCTGTTCCTTTCCGAAGGAACAACGTTTCTTCATTTTTGTTGTTCAGTTCTAAAGGAATGGCACTTTCGTCTTTTTACTGTTCCTTTCTGAAGGAACATCACTTTCACATTTTGTTGTTACTTTCGAAGGAACAACATTTCCGCATTTTTGTTGTTCCTTTCCTAAGGAATAACACTTTTGTTTTTCGCTGTTCCTTTGCGAAGGAACAACACTTTCACATTTTGTTGTTCCTTTCTGAAGGAACAACACTTCCGTATTTTTGCTATTCCTTTCCAAAGGAACAACACTTTCGTTTTTTGCTATTCCTTTCCGAAGTAACAGCACTTTCACATTTTTCTACTCCTTTCCAAAGGAACAACATTTCCGCATTTTTACTGTTCCTTTCCAAAGGAACAACACTTTCATTTTTTTGTTGTTCCTTTCTGAAGGAACAACATTGCCGCATTTTTGCTATTCCTTTTCGAAGGAACAACATTTCCGCATTTTTGTTGTTCCTTTCCGAATGAACAACACTTCTGCCAGATTGTTTTGTCGTTCCTTTTAAAGGAACAACCCTCCTTCACATTTTTTCCTTTCTTCCATTCTTTCTAAAGGAACAGTAGTTTCAATTTCGAATAACCTTAGGTTGTTCCGCCAAAGGAGCGATATTTTATTTTGCACTTGCTTTATTTGTTGTTTTTTCTAAGGAAAAATTGTTGTTCCTCTGAAGGAACAGTAGTTTCAAGTGTATTTTTTTCTTTTGCTTGTTGTTCCTCTTAAAGGAACCACAATTTTTGTGTGCAGATGTTCTTTTGCTATGCCTCTTAAGGAACAGCAGTTGTTCCATCTAAGGAACAACACTTTTGGAGTGCATTTTTTTTGTTTTTTTGTGGGTGTGTGTTTCATCATTTAGAGGATTTTTGTGAATGATGGTTTATTTAAGGCATAGGTGTACATTTATGCAAGAACACAAAAACTAGAGGATACTGAAATCAGCAAACCAAAGAAAAATCATTATCTTTAGAGAAATTGATTTGAATCGATAAGAAAAAGAGGAAAGGACACAACTATTTATATCACTTTGCTGTCTTTATTTTCACTAAAACCAATTTGATTGATTATTTTTATCATGTTGGTTCTTTGTAAATCTTCATAATTCTCTTTGATCATTATTATTGAATAAGAATAAGGGAATATTTTCCTCTATTGAGATGTTCAAAATTCTTCCACCATCCCTACTCTTAAGTAGTGTTGATCCATCCTCTATATACAAATAGGAAAGTGTTATATAAAAGAAAAGAAAAAACAGATATATATATATATATATATATATATATATATATATATATATATATATATATATATATATATATATATATATGATTACTAATATGATTTGTCAAATGAAGGATAGGGGGTCTCATCAAGAGCCAACCTACCATGATCATAAGGAAGCAGTGAAGTGGCATTCCCACTATGGCCACCACACTAGGGATATGATCCAAGAGGCATATCAAAAAAATAAAAAAGTCCTTGGAACAGGAGGTCTCATCATGAGCCGGCCTGACCACCTTTCACTCCTTCCTGGTGAATGCCATTGTGATTCATCTGGTTACCAAGCCAGCACAATGGCCTCCATTCTGACATCGCACATCACTTTCCTAGGCATACATGAAGGATTATGATTCCAAGGGTGAAACAAGCAACTCTGTCAAGGTTATGGACACCTGTGGGTAACAGAGCTCTGCTAATGGTATTGAAGTCATACTTTTCATACACCAATAGTCATTATAAACCCTTTTCTTATATCTCTATTTTGATTTCAAATGATATTATGTTATATAACCCTTTCGAACCTCTTACACATGAAAATCATTTATAAATCAATCATAATGGTTAAAATGGATAATGATTGCATAAGAATTTTTACTTACATCAGTTGTCCTCTCCTCTATTTTTTGTATCATTTCACAGCATTTCCATATCTATTCGTGATTTCCATCATAAGCCTTGATTTCAATAATCTGCTGCTTTTGGTAATAATGTCATGGATATATACGACGTTCCTTTATGTTACTGTATGACTACAGTCCAACATGCTGCTCCTTTATTTTCCGGTTGAGGATGACCTAACACATTTTAGGGGGGCGTGGGTGACCTCCATAATACACTAGCATATGTGTCAACTCCTTATTTGGAGGTACTATGACTCCATCAGAACTCGGGAATAGCAAGTTTAATGGTATTGATATTTCCCAATATGTACAACTTACTCTTCCATCGTCATTCTTGTGTTTTTGCTCTGTAAAAATTAATAGTGTGCTAAGCATTGAACAACTTACTGTTCCATTGTCATTTCTATGTTTTTGCTCTGTAAAAATTAACAGTGTACTAAGCTTGAACCAAATGGGAGGCATATCAATACGCAGCGAACTGCAAGTGTTAATAATCTTCGACACTGCATGCGAAATTTTAGTGAGAGCAGGATGGATTGCCTACCTTAACCGACTACAGTAGTCTCATGAAACGGTGGCCATTGAATTTCTGCAGAATTTGCAGGAAGATTGTTCCATGGTGAGAGGGAGGCAAATAACAGTAACATATGCGATAATTGCTAAAGTATTAGGACTGCCAGCTATTGGACCAATATGGACCCAGAAAAAAGTGAGACTTCAAGACACCACAACCATCTTCCAGGATGAAGGACAGAGCCTTATTGTCAAAGGAAAAGGAGTCCTGCCTGCAAACCTGGGAGAACCTTGGGCAGAATTAGCCAGAATTGTGCAAAGCTACATCACATGCGATGGGAGAAAAGACGTGGTAAGACCATGCCATCTCAAATTGTTAGTAGTATTAAAACAAAAAATGTGATGTAAATTTTCCCACATATTTAAATTTTTTATTGCATGATGCTACTCGAAGCATAAGAAAATCTCATCATGTAGAAACGGTAGTAAGTCATCACGACTTAATTTAGCTAATAGTCAGTTATAGTCTTGCTCAACAGCATATTAGTTGGGAAGAATTGGTATTCTCAATAGATGGGGGATTGGCCTTACCAGCCCCAAAACAAAAAAGAACTGCTAGCACATCAATTAGACCATAGAAACACAGATAGTCCGCCAGATTGGGGAGAAGCAGGGGAATGTTGGGAAGTCCCCAAGAAAATAGTAGCCAACCATTAGAGATATATGACTCAGAGGATGAGCAACCCCCACAACTTGAAGGAGGGGAAAACGAAGAAGAAGAATTAGAAGAAAATGTAGAAGAGGAATCGGAAGAGGAAACTGAGCACTCCAATGAGGAAGAAGGGGAGGAAGCAGAGACACCCAACGGAAGCCCATTACAAAACCCTCTGTAAGAAGATGAATTGGCCCAAATTTTGGCGAGTATGGGTGAGTACATCCAGCCTCACAGCCCACTCAACCTCAATATTGAGGCAGGAAAATCACGAAAACACTCTACTCACAGTAAGAGTGCATCCGAGGAGATGGATGATGAGGAAGAAGGAGAAAGGAAATCACAGAAACACTCTGCTCATAGCAAGAATGCATCTGAGAAGATGAATGATGAAGAAGAAGTAGAAGCAGAAATCACCCGGGAAATAGAAAATCAAACCAGGGTTTCCTCCCCTAAGAAACCTATTTAGGAGGAAGAGAACACTGAAGGAGTGTTCAAAATAGGAAATATGGAAATAAGCCAGGGCGAGGGCACAATCCCTGAAGAACAAAACCCAGGGCCAAGAAAAGAAACAGCTGTTCCTTCGAAGAAAATGAATGAAATCAAAAGGCTGCGAAAGGAACAACAAAGGTTACTAAATGTAGTAAAACAGCTCAGACAACAAATAAGGGTCCTAAAAATGGGGAGAATCTCAAAAAGAACCCCTGGAACAAAGGATGCATCCACCCAGAAGAAATCCCATAAAATGAAGACCAAAAGAACTCAAACTAAACCCATTATCATTCAAGACCATAAGGAACAACATGCGGCTGTTACAAACGCAGAGGCCCAAATAGAAAACGCACCAGTGTATAATAAGGACGTCCAGATAGAGGTGTTGTCCTCTAGCGTCAAAACCGACCGGACAGTTCATGAGAAGGAAACGCAGACTACAGGAACCAAATGTCGCAATAAGGAGATCTAGGTAGATCTCCAACCCAAAAATTTTGTGATGGACAATGATCCGAGGATAGTGAGACTTCAAAAGGATCTGGTACAGGCCCAACAGACAATAGAAAAGCTCACAGAGGAAATTTCTCCTCAGGAGAAATATCAAAAGTTGCAGCAGCAAGTAAATAACGTCAATGCATCGGAGAGTTAGGCCTTCGATAGATGTCAGAGGGAAGAGGAAAAAGTTAAAAAGGTAACCAATAGATTAGACATAGTTATGAGTCAAATGGATACTCTCTGTTCTCTGTATACTGATGTTCTAGCACGTAGGGCACCTGCCAAAAATTATGCTTTCTTTTTTATGGAAAGGTAGTTACAATTAAAAATTAAGGTTGTCAAGGCAGGGGTGCCTATAGAGTTAAAAACTATTGATGATTTTATAAACTACTGCAAACATTATGGGGTGAAAGTCCAATGATTGCTATGTGACTTTTATTTTCATAATCTTGGGTTGGACGGTGAAACAAAGGAGAACCCTAGTCCTTTTGTGGGTGATATCCAACTTCAGGCATTCATCTCTTTTGCTATTAACCAGATAAAGTGGCTTAAAGCCCATAATACCTTTCAGAGACAAGAGAACGAGTTAGATCTCTGGGTAAGGGGTGAACCAAGAATCCCATTACAACTGTGGGATAAGCATAGAAACTTAATGAGAAAGAAGGGTGCGATCCAGACATTGGGACCCATTCACACAACAGTTGTCCAGAAAGGGGTAGAATACTTCCTATCCATCAAAGACCTTGCCATAGCAGTAGCTAAACGCCGATGGAAGACTTCCAATTGGAATGTTCAAGACAAAGAACCATTCAATTACGAAAATTTTAAGTTAGCTGCTGATCGCCTGGTCACCTATAGTAAACTCATCTTAAGAGAAGGCCCGTATTGGCTAGGTTGTAGGTTTCGAAGTCCAATTATCTGGTATCCTGCAGCAAGGTATAAGGCGCTATATGAATTGTCTAAAGGCCAGACTAGGCATATTTTTGAAGTTTTAGCTACACATCACGGTCTTAGACCACTGCATGAAAATCCCTCTCCAACCTATTCCCTAACTTCCTAGCATGTAAATTACAATGTTTTCATGAGGGCATGAAAAAGGGTAAGCAGGGGGGTGTGTTGAGCATTGGAAAAGGTATGTATTTACCATTTATTTCTTTATCTTTTCCTTTGAATCATGACTTCTTTACATTCTAAGATGGTAATATGTTAGAGAATTATGATAGAATTACAGAGATTTGTGATTGATACAAAATAACTAATTATTGTCTTTTTCTATACAGAAAGTGAAGGAAATAGAAAATCACTATTCGGGAGGAAAAGACAAAGCAGAAGCAATTGCTGTCCCTTTGACAGGAAGCCGTATCTAGACAAGGAGATCAAGATCGGAGCGCATGGACCAAGAAAAGGAAGAGAAAACGCGGCATCAGCGCAAGAAGACAAAATGATAACTAGAGATCAAAGATAAAGCGAATCCCTCAAGATCCTTTGATCCTGAGGGATCGTTGCTTCAAGACTTATCTATATTCTTGATACTTCCACCTGGCCATTATAAAAAGGGACAACACTGGTAGCCCAGGGGGCAGATATTATTATCAATTTGTAGAACTTACTATTGTAATCTTAACTTTGATCATCAACTCTCTTTGAAGAGCGATAGTTGTAACTTTTCCATTTATGATTAATATATAACTCAGTTGTTGTTCCATTATCTGATCCTGGAGTAAACGCAACAGTGCTTCCCTGGTGGCTAAGGGCCCGACCCTAGTGGATCCACTTGCTTCTTGTATCATTATTTTGCGATTACAGTCGTGTGTGGTTTGATTTCCTTTGCATTTATTTAATTCACTTTATTCAGTAATCTTCTATTTCGGAATGTTTCCCTGAATTGCTCTGTTGTATTGGAATCGTAATTGGATAGTGAGATTATTATTCACAACTCAAAATGTCATGTTGTTCTTTCTGAAACAATATTGCATTGTCTAATTCAAATTCTGTTGTTCATTTACAGCTGCGATTGCTATTCATTTAACTATGGTTCACTTACAGTCATGATTGTTGTTCATTTGACTATTGCTCCATTATAACTACAATTTTCATTCCTTTATACCTATGGTTAATGTTTATTATGCTAGAATAAGATTACTGATTCAATTACTCTATAGTTTTTGTGTGGTTACACTTAATTAGGTTTGTTGTTCCATTATTAAGTTCAAGATTGTTGTTCAATTAATTTAAGCTTTGCTATTCAATTCATTTATGTAGATTAAGCTTAGTTTCTCAATATTTTCAATAGATTTAGATGATGTTCCTTTTCTGCTAATCAAATTTTTATTTCTAGCATTTGCTTGAGTGTGAATAGAAAGATCCACAACTGTAATGAACATTGACTACTGTTGTCTACATTCTCAGATGGGAGGTCTTGTCTGTGATTGATTCTTCATTTACATCAATTTACATGGGAAAGAGTTATCATTACTGCATCCTTGACTGATGATTGTTGTAGTTTCTTGAGTGAATGATTTAGTTACAAAACATTTAAGTTTCTTGCCATTACAATTATATTTCATTTCTAGCATTCAGTTACTTTTGTAAGCACTATACTGCAAACATTACTCTTCAACAAGTGACTGCCTCAGACTGAGTACACTCTTTGAGATAAAAAATCGTGCTTGGATTAATAATTAATGTAGGGCAAATAGGGTTAAAAGACACCTTTTCATCACTCAACACCACCTATTCCACTTGGGCCCCCACCATTGTTTCTTTTTAGTTTCCTTAATTGTAGCACAACTTACTATTTTTGGTAGCTTTTCGGGTTCTCAACTTCCAAAGCTGCTTTGAAGGACTAAAAGACGTTTTTAGGTAAAACGGAGAGACCAAAATATTCCCAAACTAGCACACTTATTTTCTTTCGGCCTCCTCTTCGGGATCTTTGAAACAAGGTATTATGATATCAAAATGGAGATCGTATGCCAAAGTTACGACCCTGCGATGTTGATGTACCAATTTACCCAAATGGGGCTCACAGTTTTGGTGCTTCATCTCCTAGGGTTAGGTTTTTTTATGTTCAGCGTTTTCCATTGTTTCTTAATAATAAATAGGCCTTTGAGCCTCATTGTAATACAATTTAGAGACATGTGGTTGTTGGAATTATGATACAAGTGTTTTCCTTGATGGAAACTCACTCATAGGTCTATTCAGATTTGATAAAAGGAAACTCACATTCTAACAGGTCAATTCAAAGGTAACAGGACATTGATATAGAAGAAAAGGAAGTTGGAACAAAGGTCTGTTGATCAGAATCAAGAAGTTGAAGGAAAAGGATGTTGTAAGATATATACACAGGTTCACATTGACAAAGAAGCGTATACACGCAGGTTAATAGAACAAAAACAACGTATACGTATGCACACATTTTCACAAGAGTAAAATCACATATAGGTTGGAAAATTAGGGAAATTCAAGATTAAAGAATACCAAGGGTCAATACCATGGTATTAGCCCACAATATTGAGCGAGTAATGACTATTTGATCCTGTCCAAGAGTACTGTTATCTCAAAATCAGACCCTGATAGGCTGCTGGTCAGGTTGACTCTAAGTAACTATTTCAAACCTACTTTAGGCTGAGGCTTAGCTTCCTCAACCTAAGAGGGCTCTCTCTAGATGAGGTAATGATTTTGATTAACATAAGATGGCTAACTCTTTGTGAAATAAATGTGACAAATATGGATGCTGGAAAAGCATTAAACAAGTTTCCATTCGGCCTATGGAGTCAACAACACCTCAATAAACAATGATCTTGACTTTACATAGAAGTCAAGGCATTCAGCATTTGAATATTCAGAACATAACTCATAGGGAACCACAGTTTATAAATGCATACAGGAAATCAGAGCACAATCAGTGAATTCTGAGTGATTATACATCTATACAACTATAAAAAACATTAAGGAAAGGATAAGATCACACATTCTGAACATAGAAATCCTCCATGAATCCTGAGAAGTAAAGCCAAATTATATTACTGAAACTGTGTCTTCACATAAGCCAAATACAATGCTCTGTCATAAAGTTTTCCAACCCTCATTACATTGTTGTTTCAGCTATATATAGAATTCTTATTCTAACTAATCGAGATTCCTCCTCCAGCATGAGGGGAATTCGATAACTACCTCTAATGACACCTATCAACTATTTAATTAACTAATAAATACAATAAAGTGCTGACTGGAGCTTTTTTAGAGTTCTAAATCTACTATGACTCTAACTCCATATTGTATGCATGATGGCTTCTCCTCGTTCTTTGACACCTGGTCCTCTTTCAGTTTGGCTGAAATGGCTGAGATGGGTATTTAATGCCCCATGTTGACCTGGAATGTTGAAACTTTTTAACTGCTCAGAGATATTTGGAGGTTACCCTTGCTTCTCGGCTTCAGTTTTTTCCAAAATCTTCGAATGCACAGATGCATGTTATTTAGCTTTTAATTA
Organism: Pinus tabuliformis; assembly: GCA_031772625.1. Classification (NCBI taxonomy): domain Eukaryota; kingdom Viridiplantae; phylum Streptophyta; class Pinopsida; order Pinales; family Pinaceae; genus Pinus; species Pinus tabuliformis. Next base: position 775,134,020 of record CM062804.1, on the reverse strand, counting down.
CCTAAGGTGTGGAAGACTGCCACGTCCTTGATGCGTTGTAAGCTCTTTTCATGAACATGTGTACAGGCAAAAATTCCTTGCAGGCAAATCGTTTGATATATTTTGAACTGTGATAAAGGGGCTTTATGACAAAAATTCAAAATTGGATTTGAATATTCAATCCTTTTAAACATCCATCTGTCTTGACCTTATTGGTTGTTGTTTGCTCCAGCTGATGTCTTGTACACCTTTTAGCCGTTTCCCTTTCAAAATTCCCGCTTCTAATTCAAAATACTTGATTTGCGTTAAAAACAACATCTTCAGCAGTTTCGTAGCGCGCTACGAAACTGCTGAATTATTTGAAACAATTTGCCTTTGACCCGAGCTCTTTATCAACTGAGTATTTGATTGCCAAAAACCTCCCTTCGACTTTCCACATGTTGAACAGGGATTTATATTTCCTCAGAGAAATAAGATTAAGCAAATTTGTCAAAAATTTGAAACAAAACCTTACTTGAAGTGAAAAACTCATTTAGCAGGCAGCCGGTTCAGCTGTGTCTTCAAATCTTCAATTTGTTTCCTCATAGCTCTATTCCCAGCTCTCAGTTGCATATTAATCCTTCTGATATACTTAGCTTCCTTGATTGCTGGTACTGTCCAGGTGTGAAATTGTGCATGGCCATCAACCACTGAATTCAACTGAGCTTTTACAGCTTCATTTCCTTCCCATAAGGTTTTATAATATTTTGCATGTATGGCTGCATGCTTTCTAGCGGCCTTCTTCAATTTAGCAATCTCATACTTGGCTGACTCCAATTGTCTCTGTATGGCTGCTATATTATCTTCTTTAGATGCAATGACTGTTTTGCCTATGTCTTTTTGTGTTCCTTCCCCTGTTTCCTCTGTTCTCGGCAGTGCTTCCTGTACTTATTGGAACCTCCTTTTCATAGGTCTTCTAGGTTTAAAAATGAATTCTTCAGTTGGCTTATCAAATTTAAGCCTTTTTGAAGCCTTGGATTTCTTGGTACCTTCTTGCTCTGACTGCATCAATTCAATTTGGACTGGTAGTGACTGCTCGAATTCAATGGCCTGTAATAAATCATTCAAATTTGCCTTGGACACTGGGCTCTCTTCAACTGCTACAGCTTTACCTTTTTCCTTCATTATTTGACTTCTTGTTCTCACCCTTGAGACTGGTTCAGATGTGCTTGTTTCGGGTACATTCTTTTTACCCTGAGCCTTTTCCTTAGTTATTTGCTGAGGTTGATCTTGGATGATGAGAGGCTTCACTGGTTTTCTTAGCTGTGACTTTGGAACCCTTTTGGCTCTCGCCTCTTTTTGGAGCTCAGCTATTGTGAATTCTCTGGTCGGTTGAGGAGTGAGGCCAGTCTTTCTTTGGAATCCAGCCATAAAAATAAAAGAATTCCAGTCTCTGTCTATCTTCTGGAGGCTATCTAAAACCAGTAACTTGATCAAACCATGATGAAACAAAGAGGTTTCAGAATCCTCTTTTCTCAGTTGTACCTTATCACACATCTTACTCAAGCTACGGAACAAATAAAAAGGTAGGTCTATGGAGATTTTCCCAGTGAAATGCAAAAGCAGCTTGAAATGGTAAGAATAAACCTTATTATACCTTCCTTCACAAGTCAAATATTTCTGTATGCAGGTGAGTAAGAGAGCATAATGTTCCTTGACATAATTCCTGGGCACTCCCCTACTCAAATCTTCATTTACATATGCATCCTTTAAAAACTCCTTACAAGGATTCAGGTCAAATTTGAAATTTTTAAACCATTCCTCTTGTCCTCTTGGGATCTCTGTCACAGCAGATATTGCTTCTGGAGAAACCTGCACTTCTAACATGGCTACCTTTGAATTTAAACCAGTGAAGTTTAGTGCAAATTCCTTAGTTACCTGCGCATGCCCTCCTTGTAACTTTTTTCAAAAGTTCCAGCACCCGACATTTTTAAACGCTTTCTTCACCCCCTCATCTCTCAGCGTTATATCCAGGCCCTCGGGTTTAGTCCTTAGAGGTTTACTGGATCTGTGCTCTTTTTTCTCCATGGATTCTTCCAAATCTCCGCACACAAAGACTACCAGCTCCAGTTGGAATTGTGATTCAACTTCTTTTTTTTGAATTCAGCCTCGCTTGATTATCAGCCTCGCTTGAATTTTGAATCTTTCTGCTTAAAACCTTTCAAGACATAATCTCACAGATTTATCATTCATGTAAGACTTACAACCATCATTAAGGCTTATGCATGGTGAAATTTCTTGGGAATGATAATATATGTGTATCAACAGATCTAGTGGTGGTGATAGTGGCAATGAGCGTTAAAACGTGATGGGAGAGATATATGAACTGACATGAGAAGACATGACTGATGACTCACCTAACGGACTTGATATTTCGGGAAAGATTCGCTGCGGGAGTACGAATCCATGATTTCGCAGCGCTGATAGTTTTAAACTTTAATGATGCGCTGCGAAACTGCTTAATCATGATGTGCTACGAAACTGCTTAATCATGATTGCATTGCGAAACTGCTTAATCATGATTGCGCTGTGAAATTGCCTAATCATGATGGCGCTGCGAAACATGCGAATGGGAATTATGCTGGGAAATTACTAAAAGACATGGTGACTCGGATAAGACAAGATGTGGCTATAGAACACTGATGAGTGGAGGAGAACCAATGGGAGTTGAGAATGACTTGAGTTAAGAAACTCTTTAAAACTCCAAATCCTAGGGGAAGAAAATTAAAATGAAATTAAACTAACAAGGACCTTTGTCATCGGGCTAGGATAGAAAATTATATACATCAGATTTTGAGTTCTAAGTGATAACAAGTACCACAGGTTCTGAGTGTTGTTTTGGTCCGAGGTATTGAGAAAGGCCAAAAACTATATAAGGAGGAGAAGATCAAAGGGACAAATGTGCAAGGGAAAGGGTTTCTCAAGAATACTTCTATCTGAAGTATTTTATGTTGCAGGAGCTATGATTATGATATGATCTAAAATATTTTGTGCACCATGCATTCAATGTTGGATTAGGATCATGAGACCTGAAATGACTTATCATTAGATGATCTGATATTGGTTGGGATAGATCTGATTTCTTACTCATGTTTATTCTTTAAATGTCTTGATCTGGGTATGTTTGAAGTCAAGAGTAGCAGCAAAGTTGTAAGTTTTTATTTATAGATCTATACGCTAGTTCACCTTGGTGAAGGAACGTATACACGCTAGTTCAAAGCTTCCAAGTAGCGTATACAAAAAAAAGTCGATTATTTAGAAATAACTAATCTATCTAATCAATGATGCTAGCTTACTATTCTCTGTTAATGATGTCTTCTTAGATCTAAAAGTAGAACTGAATGCATAAGGATATTGAGTCTAATTGATTGATTGATTAAGTGAGAAGGGTGATCTTTGCTACTGACTATTTAGATCTCTATAATTTGATAATAAATGTTCAGAATATAACTGGTTGGTACAGATTTGATTCAGAAGTTTTATGTTTCATAAGTTTTGGAGCTATACACATGTTTGGGTAAAGGAAGTAGTGTATACACGTAGGTTGGGTTCATTAAAGTAGCATATGCATTCTGATGTTTGATTCTTGAGGTTGTAGCCGGTTCTGAATGATGATTCCGGTTTCTGGGTTCAGCACAGTGTTCTGGTGACAATGATCTAACTATTCAGATTGACTGATTGTTGGTTGATGCAGATATTATAGAGTTTCAGCTTCAAAGTTTCTGATGGGTCCAATGTGAAAATTTTATGAAACGAGGGTTTCATATTGTGTTGTTGTGTACCAAGATAATCTAGTCTGAAAATTTATGAAGAATGGTTCCTGGAGGAAGAGAGAAGGTCGTACCCTTTTGTAGGTCGTCACCTACGTACTAGCAATCATATCAGCTAGTACAAGAGCTAGGGAGTTGTAGCTCCCTTCCAGTAGAAGCTAGAAAACAAGAGAAGGTTGTAGCCTTCTGCAAGTGGGTGCTTGCGTACTGGTATGAGTCTACACCAGTACAAGATTGTAAGCAAATTTTCTTTATATTAAAAGAAGATAGAGATGACAGCATTGGGTTTCCACCTTAAATGTTGGTGTTCATGTGTGTTGCTTATGTGTTATGGTTTCTTATGTTATTACTGCACATAGTTATTGTATAATAAAGTATTGATGCACTGATTAGAGATCAGCACATGACGAATTAACTAAATCATAAGTTCTCTAGGTATACGCTAGTTTCCCAATCACAGTTGCGTGCACACGCAGGTTCACTTCACTAAAGTAACACACATAACTTTGATTGTGAAATGAAAAATTATTGAATTGTAAATATTAATTCACCCCCCCTCTTAGTATTATTTCCAACAATTGGTATCAGAACAAGTCCTTTAGAAGAAGCTTTATCGCTTGAAGGGATATCTTTCAAGATGAACAATCACGAAGAAATGGGATCTATCAAACCCCTAATCTTCAATGGGAACAACTTGGTATATTGGAAAATAAAAAGCAGAGACTATCTTTAGTTTCTTGGAGCCGATGTTTGGGATACTAATTTCCAGCAGCAGTACCTACAGATACAGTAGGTAAGAAGTTATATGAAACGAATTCCAAAGCAGTCAATACTTTATTGGGAAGTCTATCAGAATTAGAATTCATCAAAGTCATGCAACTTAAGATAGCCAAAGAAATATGGTATAAAATCATTCAGAGCTACGAAGGAGACTCCCAGGTAAAACGTGCTAAGCTCAAAACTCTCAGAATTCAGTATGAAACTCTTAAGATGCATAATGATTAAAGTATTGCTAGTTACTTTTTGCGTGTAGATGAGATTGTTAATTGTATGACGAATATGGGTGAAGAGATAAAGGAGGTTACTTTAGTAGATAAAATTTTGAGATATTTGTCTTCTAAATTTGAGTCAAAAGTATTTTCCATAGAAGAAAAGTAGGATATTCAATCTATTATTGTGGTTCAATTTCATGGAATTCTAATTGCATTTACAATGAGGAAAGGAGGTCCATCAAATATGAGAGAAGAAATTTTCAAAGCTTTAGCAAAGGGAAAAGAAAAGGAAGAGAATAATGAATCAGGATATATTTCAGAAGAAGAAGATGAGGTAAACGTTTTCAAGAAGCTTCAATGGGTTTCTGAAGATTTAGAGGTAAGCTACCATTCAAATGATTTGATTGTGGTAGAGTTGGCCATTATGCTACAAATGTCCTCATAAACATAATCATGAAAAAAAAAGGAATTTACAAAAGGCAATATAAAACAAGTTGTTAATAGAAGAAGTTACTATACTCATGAAGATAGTGATGGATTATCTAATAGTGATGAAGATGAAATTGAACAAGATGATAAACTATTCATGGCTTATGAAAATGATCATTTTTTGGATGCCTTAGAAGAGGAGGACTTTCTTGAAGAAATCACTAAACTCAAAATCTTTTTGGAAGAAAAGAATATGATCATAGACACGTTGAAACACCAACTCACTGAAAGATAAAAGCACAATGAAAAACTAGAATGTGATGTTGTGGGTCTAAGAAAAAAACTTGAGAAGACAAAATCTCTTAATCTTAGATTTGCTAAAGGATCAAAAACTTTAAATGAAATCATCAAGGTTCATCATTCTCCTCTTATAAATATAGGTCGTAGATATACTAAAGAATCATCCCAATCAAAAAATCCATCTGCCTCCACTAGAAGCTATATTGATGCAGCAAAGACTAGTGAACACTATGTCAATCGTCAGCAAAATCCCAAAAGTACTCATCAAGTAAACCATGCTCAATTTACTCCAAGGATGAACATAAATAGAAGAATCAACCAAAAGGTAAACACTACCAAAAGATTCTATGATCATAGAAACTTCTTTAATGGACAATGTTTTTCATGCCATAACTTTGGGCATAAGGCTTCTCAATGTGTTGCTTACAAAACTATCATGACTAGAGAAGCACAAAATCAAAGGAGCATAACACGAATCAAGAAAAATTCTTATAATAACTTTTCTCCTCTTGAAGATGAAATTGAATGTTCGTTTTGTAATAACTTTGATCCTGAAGAATCTGAATGCAGGAGAAAATTTCGGCCAACATTTCAAAATGAGCAAACATCATCAAATTCTAGGGTATGGAGAAAGAAGGAATTTCAATCAGAAAGATGTGCATAGATATATTTGCAGAAGGATAAGAAAATCAGTGGTACATTGATAGCGAATGCTCTAAGCACATGAAATGTGATAAAGAGAAACCTCATTCACATAATGCTTTAGAAAAGGAAAAGAATGTCTCCTTTGGAAATGACACACCATCTATCATTAAAGGTAAAGGTTGTGTTTATTTAAAAGAAAAGGTTAAAGCAGGAAATGTCAAGTATGTTGATGGTTTAAAACATAACTTGTTGAGTGTCAGTCAAATGTGTGATCAAGGAAATGAAGTTGTGTTTCAATCAAATGGATGTGTGGTTCGTGAGCTTGATACATGAAATATTGTAATCAAAGGTACAAGAACTCCAAGCAATCTATACATACTGAAAGAAGGACAAAAACAATGCTATCTAAGAAAAACAGATGAAAATTGGTATTGGCATAGAATATTGGGGCATCTAAGCTTTTCTCAAATAAGAAAAGCACGCAGGCTCAAGGTGTTTTGTGATCTTCTAGATATCAGCATCCCAGAAAATACCATATGCAAACCATGTCAAGTTGGTAAGAAAACCAGAGTTCATTTGATTGAAAAATAAGGATCAAAAAGTAAGCCTCTTGAACTCATCCATACTGATTTATGTGGACCAACAGGGAAAAAGTCACCTCGTGGAGAAGAATACTTTATTTTATTCATTGGTGATTTTTCTGGAATGTGTTGGATAGGTCTACTAAAGCATAAATATGAAGCATTTGAAAAGTTTAAATCCTTCAAATCTTTAGTTGAAAATGAATCAGATCGAAAAATAAAATGTCTCAGATCTGTCCGAGGGGGAGAATTCATATCAGATGAATTTTTTTTATTTTTGTGAACAACGTTGAATAAAAAGGCAGTTCTTTGTTGCATGGAAAGAATGAACATAATACTTCAACAAATGGCTTGAGCTATGCTTGATGAATCTGGAACTCCTACCACCTTCTGGGGTGAAGCTGCATTTACTACCGTGACTATTCTCAACAAAGCTAGTGTTCGGGTAAATAGTTATCAAACTCCATATGAACTTTGATATGGTAAGCCTCCTAATGTAAAACACTTCATAGTTTTCAGAAGAAAGTGTTTCATCAAAAAGACTGATGAAAAACTTGGTAAGCTTGAACCCATAGCAGATGAAGGAATTATTCTTTTTTATTCATCTAGAAGTAAAGGATACAAATGTTATAACAAGAGACTTCAGAAAATTGTTGAATGCATTGATGTAGTATATGATGAAGCATGCATAAATCTGGAACAGATAAAGTCAACAAAGGATGATGACAATGAGGAATATCGTGAATTATTTCCCATACCAAATTAAAATGATATAGAGGAAAAAACCAAAGAAGCATCAGAAGAAGATACAACTGATAAGGAAAAGACTCCATCCAGGTATGTCCAAAAGAATCATCTAGAATCTCAAATTCTAGGTGAAAAAGGGTCTAGAGTACAGACAAGAAGAACTCTTGTAGGAACTTCCAATTATCTAGCATTATTATCCTCCATAGAACCACAAAATGCTAATGAATCTAGCAAAGATAAATGTTGGGTTAAGTCAATGAATGAGGAACTTGACAAAATTGAAAAGAATGATACCTGGGAACTAGTTCCTAGACCTCTTGATAAAAATGTTATAGCAACAAAATGAATATTCAAGAATAAATTGAATGAAAATGGAGAGGTTATTAGAAACAAATAAAGACTTGTCTATAAAGGGTATGCTCAACAAGAAGGTATAGACTTTGAAGAAACATTTTCACCTGTTGCCAGACTTGAAGCCATAAGAATGGTTCTTGCTCTTTCAAGTTTTCGGAAATTCAAAGTGTATCAAATGGATGTAAAATCTGCATTTCTTAATGGAGAGTTATAAGAATAAGTCTATATTGAACAACTAGAAGGATTCATTCTAGGAAATGATGCAAATCTTGTATGCAAGCTCAAAAATGCTCTTTATGATCCGAAACAGGCTCCAGGGGCTTGGTATTATCGCCTTGACAAATATCTACAACAACAAGGGTTCACAAAAGGATCTGTAGATAGCGACCTATACACCAAGATTGATAATGATAAACTACTAATTATTGCTTTTTATGTTGATGATATCGTCTTTGGCAGCAATGAAGAATCTATGAATCAGAGCTTTGCTTCGGTTATGCAACAAGAATTTGAAATGTCCTTACTTGGTGAACTTAATTATTTTCTTGGTCTATAAGTACATCAAACAAAAGATGGTATTTTTCTTTCACAAAATAAATATCTCAAGTAGATTCTGACACAGAATGGAAGATTCTAAACCAATATGTACTCCAATGATAACAAGGTGCGGTCGCAGTCCTAACGATGAATCACCTATAGTAAATCAACCAACATACAGATCTATGATTGGAAGCCTGCTCTATCTAACAATTACTAGACCTGATATCATGCATGCAATAGGAATTGTTGGAAGGTTCCAAGAAAATCCCAAGGAATCACATCTTCAGGCTGTAAAAAGAATATTCAATTATCTTCAAGGAACTCAAGAATTTGGTCTATGGTATCTTGAAGATATAAATCTTACTCTTCATGAATATACAGATGCAGATTGGGCAAGAAATGTTGATGATAGAAAAGGCACCAGTGGAGGTGTATTCTATATGGGATCATAGTTAGTTTCTTGGTTCAGCAAGAAAAAAAGTTTGATTGCCTTATCTACAACTGAAGTGGAATATGTGGTTGATGCATCTTGATGCACACAACCACTCTGGATGATGCAAATATTGCAAGATATTCAAATCACATGTTCTCCACCCATCTCCATTTTATGTGATAATACAAGTGCCATCATTATTTTGAAAAATCCTGTCATGCACTCCAAGACCAATCACATACCCATTAAGTACCATTTTCTACGAGAACAAGTGCTTGAACAAAAGGTTAAATTGGAGTATATTCCCTCCAAAGAATAGGTTGTTGATATATTGACCAAACTGCTTCCTAGAGAAACATTTGAATATCTTAGACAAAAGTTGGAGTAGTTTCTACATCATCCTATTGTTAAATCCAATTTTCATAAGAAGGTTCCTATATGCAGGTTTCATGAAGGATAATCACGTATATATGCGATTTTCTATGTCTGAAGGAGCGTATATGTTTTTCTAATAGAAAAACAGTGGGTCAGACTCTGACATGGGTGCTCAGTCTGATATTGATGATTACTACCTACTGATATGCTTTGTTCATTGATTTTTATCTGACTGGTGAAGATGCCTTGATGAATGGTTTGTTGACAATGCATAGGTAGCACAGGTTTAAGGGGGACATTAGCCTTCATAAACATTCTGCATTGTTGTCATTATGGTTGTTGATTTCAGATATGGTTTTAGATATTCATTGTTGCATAGTTCATGTAAAGATCTATGGTACAAGATGTCACCTTATGTCATAGTCTATTTCCGAATAAGTCCTATTGGACATATGATGTAATTTGTATTCCCACTATGCATGGGTGGATGAATCAAATTTGGTGTATCCCATATTTGTTGGGCGATTTATGTATGAGTCATTAGTAATAGGAAGGTCATACTCACATAGTTGAGTTATAGAGTCATGTTATTCTTTTGAAAAATATCTTTGTAGAGTCTGCATGTCCTCAGCGGGAGCATGGACAGCATAGTGTATCTCAAAGGGAGAATATCTTAGTTCGCCCTTTGCCCTTGATGTTAAAGGGGGAGAGTATTTTGGTGTTTCTTGATATCTATAACAGGTTCAACAACTTAAAGCAATCATCACCCATATCGTTGTCATCAAGTACAAAGGGGGAGATTGTTGGCATTATGATACAATTGTTGTCCTTGATGAAAACTTACTCACAAGTCAGTTCAGATTTGATAAAAGGAAACTCACATTGTAACAGGTCAATTCAGAGGTAACAGGACATTGGTATAGAAGAACATGAAGTTGGAACAAAGGTCTAATGATCATAATCAAGAAGTTGAAGGAAAAGGATGGTGTAAGTTGTATACACAAGTTCACTTTGACAAATAAGCATATACACGTGGGTTAAAAAAACAAAAAGAGCATATATGTATGCACTCATTTTCACATGAGGAAAAGTGCGTATAGGTTGGAAAATCAAAGAAATTCAAGATTAAAGAATACCAAGGGTCAATACCATGGTATTAAACCACAATATTGAGCATAGTAATGACTATTTGATCTCTTCCAAGAATACCATAGGTTCTAGGCATTGTTTTGGTCCATAGTATTGAGAAAGGCCAAAAACTATATAAGGAGGAGAAGATCAATGGCCCAAGTGTGCAAGTGAAAGGGTTTCTCAAGAGTACTTCTATCTGAAGTATATTTTATGTTGTAGGAGCTGTGATTATGATATGATCTGAAATATTTTGTGCATCATGCATTCAGTGTTGGATCAGGATCATGAGACCTGAAATGACTTATCATTGAATGATCTGATATTGGTTGGGCTAGATCTGATTACTTACACATGTTTATTCTTTAAATGTCCTAATATAGGTATGTCTAACATCTAGAGTAGCAGCGAAGCTGAAAGTTTATATTTATAGATCTATACGCCATTTCGCCTTGGTGAAGGCACGTATACATGTTGATTCGAAGCTTCCAAGTAGTGTATACAAAAGAAAAGTCTATTATTTAGAAATAATTGATCTATATGTTCAGTGTTGCTGGTTTACTTATGTCTGTCAATGATGTCTTCTTAGATCTGAAAGCAGAATTGAATGCATAAGGAGATTGAGTCTAATTGATTGATTGATTGATTGATAAGGGTGATCTTTGTTGTTGACTATTTATATCTCTGTAATTTGATAATAGATGTTCAGAATATAACTGGTTGGTACAAATTTGCTTTAGAAGTTTTATGTTTCAGAAGTATTGGAGGTATACGCAGGTTTGGGTAAAGGAAGTAGCATATACACACAAGTTGGGTTCATTAAAGTAGCATATGAATTTTAATGTTTGATTCTTGAGGTTGCTATTGGTTCTGAATGATGATGCAGGTTTCTGGATTCAACACAGTATTCTGGTGACAATGATCTGACTGTTCAAATTGACTGATTGTTGGTTGATGCAGATATTATTATAGAGTTTGAGATTCAAAGTTTCTAATGGGTTCAGTGGGAAAATTTAATGAAACGAGGCCCTCATATTGTGTTGTTGTGTACCAGGAGCATCCAGTCTGAAAATTTATGAAACGTGGTCCCTGGAGGAGGAGAGAAGGTTGTAGCCTTCTGTAGGCTAGTGCCTATGTACTAGTAATCATATCGGCTAGTACAAGAGCTAGGGGGTTGTATCTTCCTTCCAGTAGAAGCTGGAAAACGAGAGAATATTGTAGCCTTTTGCAGGTGGGTGCTTGCGTACTGGCATGAGTCTGCACTAGTACAAGATTGTAAACAAATTTTATTTATATTAAAAGAAGACAGAGACAACAGGAGCAAGTGATTTTTTTCCCGCATTGGGTTTCCACACTAAATTTTGGTGTTCATGTGTGTTGCTTATGTGTAATGGTTTATTGTGTTATTAATGCACATAGTTATTGTATAATAAAGTATTGATGCACTAATTAAAGATCAATGCATGATGAATTAATTAAATCATATGTTCTCTGGGTATACGCTAGTTTTCCTAATCATAGTTGCGTGCACACGCAAGTTCAATTCACAGAAGTGGCGTACATAAATTTGATTTTGAAATGAAAACTTATTAAATTGTAAACACTGATTCACCCCCTCCCCCTCTCAGTATTATTTCCAAAAGTAGCAGCCACATCTCTTCTCAGAGATAAGCTACCATAGCCCAAGCTAGTTTATTTCCATTTCTGTATGTAAGCATATTTCAGTTCTTTGATATTAATGAAATGAAGTCTTATTTCTGTTACATCTCTATTTTTATGTGTATGTCTATATTTTGTTGCATTCATGCATAAGTCCAGTCAACCATGAGTATGGATACTATGCAACCAAGTGTCCGCACAGGAAATCCAGTAAGGAGCCTACAACAACAATAGGAGGAGATGATCTTACATCACAATTCAAGTTGTATTTCACCCTCATTACTTAAATGGCAAGGAAAATAAGAGGGAGTTAGTGATACCTAGATTCTGGAGCCTCATATCGTATGACAAGAAGTAAGGAAGTCTTCAACAGCCTAGGAGAAGGACTTACAATTTCACATAGATCTTAGAGATGATGAAAGGTACAGTACCAAAGGAATTGGTACAATTATCTTTAAGAGGGATTCAAGCTCCCATCTTCACCTGAAAAAGGTAATGTATGTGCTTGGGCTAAAGAAAAAATTGATTTTTGTAGTTGTATTGGAGGGCAAAGGTTATGATGTGGTGTTGAGTAAGGGAAAATATTTTCTAAAGCATGTTTTTATTGTACAAGTGAAACAAACTAGAGTTAGAGTGAAAAATATTTACAAGCTAGAGGTAGGTTCTTCCATGCATGCAATTATACCTCCAAGAGTGAGGTGTGGCAATGTAGATCCCCAATCCCAAAGTTGCGAAGATTTGGGCAAGGTCCATTGGAGAGAAATAACAGTTGCAGTATACTCTTCTCATGAATCATTACCCTTTCTACAGGGGCTCACAGTATTCAATAGAAGAAGGATTTGTGTTAGTTGATGTAGTTAGATTGATGAGGTTCATCAATGGGAAAATTATATGGACCTTAATGCCATTCTTCAGTTTATTAAAATCAACTATTCTCACATTTCTTTACATGTTTTGTTATATTTTGCTTAATGAGAAGGGTAAAAATGAGATGTTGTATCTTGTTGTCTAATGTGCATTGATTGCAAGTTTTGGAGAAAATTTTGGCTAATTAAAGTGCAAGAACTCAAAGTAGACAAGCAAGAGGGATTTTAGGAGATTGGATCTCCCTCCTTAACTCCTCACTCACTCGAATATTCCTCCACCATATCTCATCAGCTCAAAGTTACAAGTAGTCAAGCCATTAAGATCATTGGCAGCCAAGCCAGTGATAGTTGAAGACCAGTTGATCTCGAGTTTGGGAGCCAAGCCTCCCTAAATTTAAGGAAGTTGTTGGTATCTTTAGTTGTATAAATAAGAAAGCCTAGAGCCTCATTAGGATTCAATGTTTTTTGTTGTAGCCAAGAGGCATTTTTGAGCTAAGACATTGTTACTCATGACTCTTGTGTATTTTTTATATTTTAATGAAAATGAGAAGCATTCCCTTGATCCAACACTGATTTGATTCAGAGGGATGAAGCTCTTGGGTTAGGGCCCAACCTTAGCAGCATAGGTTCCTCTGCTTGCACATGTATGCTTAGATTACATTCATAGTTAGTTGCTGAAGTGATTTTGGTTTTGTTAATTTGCAAGTATTTAGATGATTACTTAGTTTTCTTCCATTTGTAGATAGTTATATCAATGGTATCATAGTGATAGAAGAAACTCCAGAAAATCTTGTGATAGTGGCTTTCACCTCATCTCCATGATGGGATCACGACTTGAGGGTTCCATTCATACAACCCAAAAATAGATTTCTTTCTTTACTGCATGATCTAGGGTTTCTAGATGAGTAGATCATTATCTTTGAGTTTCTTAGGATGGTTTTCAATTGTTATTTTTGATCTCTTAATTTTTGCATTGGTTTCAAAGCACTTCCATTCATGAACTTAGCCACTAGATAGTAATAACTATGTTTTCTTCCATTTAATAAATATTTCCCATGTATAGATGAAATTGTGCATAAATGAAGCCAAGAATGTATGTTGTTGCAGGAGCTTGTAATTTGCAGGGAGACCTCATCTCATTTTCCTTATCCAAACCTTATCCAACCATGTTTCCAGAGTCCACTAAACCCTAAATCCAAATTCTTGTTTTGTAAGAAAAATTTCCATTTCCATTGAGCAAATCAAACCATCTTGAAGCATCTGATTGAGCCTTGGATAGTGTTCACCTCCTCCATGCCTTATTCCCCCATCAGATACCTTTCCCATACTTCATTCTACCTTCCCTACCATTTCCTAAGATTTCAGCCTGTTTCCTATAGTAAAACATGGCATCCTATAGTAGTACTACAGGAAACCTTGTAGCATCCTGTTTTGAGCCCAAATTTAGAAAAGTTGTCATCTAAGCTTAGATTAGGGCTCCACTTGGTTTCCATGCCCTTAAGACCAGTCCATACCTCTTCCTCCATACTTGTCTCCCCCGACAAATAACAAGTAAAAATTGGCATTTTCATTCATAAAATGAAAAAATCAAAAAGGTCTTTTTCTACAGTTTCTAAATTAGCACATGCATGCAGCAGTTATAATACTTCCTACATCATATTCCATGCTCAGTTAGTTTAGATCATCACATGTTATAAACAAGGTTAAGTTAGGTTTCTTTCATAAGAAAAATGTGTAAATGAGTAGCTAGATGATTTCATGTCACTTTATAAGAATTTTATAATTCAATCTTTCATTCCTTGAAGTAGGCAACATTCCTTTTATTTCATTTAAGGATAATTTCCCTTCTCCATTTGGTAGTCAGGCTTCTTCTAGTCAATAGACAATTCGTTTGAGAAACCCTAGTGCTCTATCACCCTAGTTGAAAAGTGACAAGAATAGACCATTATATCTATTGTGTATACAACATTGTCACGTCCATGTTTGTACGAACCCCGGGTTGATGAAGTAAAGTCGGTAGCCCCAGGAGTCGCAGCATTCTTGATACAATATTGGCACTCATCACTTTTTGGCGTCGTTGCCAGGGAGGTGTCTAAGTAGATCTTATTTCTACTTTCTCTCTTTCCTTATTTATTTCTCATTCTGCAAATAGTTCCATTCAGCAGATAGTTGTAATATTTTGCTTTCTTTCCAATTCTGTAAATAGTTCCATTTAGCAAGTAGTTGCAATATTTTGCTTTCTTTCCAATTCTGCACGTAGTTCTTAAAAACCCTTAAAAAGAAGAAAAAAACTTTTTTCATGCCTCGTAGGAGTAGAGACAACTTAGGGAAATTTTTACCAAATACCCCCACCACATCAAATAGCCAACATTCCCTCTTCTTATGTGGCTGTGAGCTAGAGGACCCATTAGGAAAACAACCAGAGATTTTTGAAGAGCCTATCGGGGAAGAAGAAGAGACCATTCCACCAACTTACACCATGGCTGAAAATAGAAATGGGATTGGAGATAGAGAAGGAGCTGAGAATAGAGTTGAGGGTGCTTTTCCCATTAGAGAAACTAATGGGGATGCTAGGATGAAAAACATAAGCCCCTCTGCTCTTCCTCACTTCCATGGCCTGACCTCAGAAGACCTGGATACCTTTTTGTTTGAGTTTGTTGTCATATGAAAAACTTATGATTACACCTCTGATGACCAGAAGTTGAAATTGTTCCCATCCACTCTCAAAGATGCAGCCTTGCGCTAGTTCATGAGTTTACTTGGCGGCAATATCACCACTTGGGCTTAAATGCAAAAATCTTTCAACAATAAGTATAGGGACTACTGCAGGTCCAAAGATACCAAAGAGGAAATTTTTAGAATGACCTTGGAACATGATGAATCTTTAGAAGATTATGAGGAAAGATTCCAACTTAGCTACAAAAGGCCCGTGTGCACCCTTGATCCTAAAGCACTTAATCTAGTCCTTCTTAGGGGGATCAGGGAAGATCTCCTAGAAACCCTAAAAATGCTATTAGGATGGGACATCTATAAGTTATCCTATGATATTATCAAGATAGTTTTCAGGAATCATTATAGGGTAGCTAGAAACAAGGGTAGGGCTAGTCAAGGTTTGGCCAATTCATCCTCCTCCAACAAATCCATAAAAAGTGAATTTGGGAACATGTTGGAAGACTTTAAGAGTGAAATTTTGCACAACCTTGCTCTGCAAATGGATACCATGCATATCAAGAGGATGTAGGAGGAAGCAAATAGAGCCTTAGTTTTCTTTTGCCCTAGATGCACCAGGAGGTACCCTAGGAACAAATGTCCATTAAATCTTATAGAAATATGCTCTAACTATGAGCAAAACTACTCCACAAACAAGTTCTCTTGTATGCCTGGATTAAAAGTTGTGTATCAAGGAACTGAAGGGTTGACTGAACAACTCTACTACATCAACCAAAGGAGGCTTCAAGGACCTCGACCATACCAACAAAGCATGGAAGGGGCATCCTATTCATATTACAACCCTAAGTAGAATACGTCCATTCCCCCTTCGTTCCCTCCAACTCATCCTTCATGGTCCACACCTTCTCCCTCGTCTTTAGCACCTCAATACCATTCCCAACATGCCAACTAGCTATTTCAGCCATATGCTCCTCCACAACCTCAATGGAATGCACCATCCCAAGGGTGGAGGCCCCCATACAACCAAGCACTAGCTTTACTGCCTCCACATCCATCTCAACCACAGCTCCTACACCCTACTCCACCTTGTTATACAGTATTTTTTCACGCCTCCTGCAATTCCCAGTGTCATACCCAAAAGTGCTCAAAACTTGGCAATCATGCAGTATACACATCTTTATATGAAATTCAGATCCTCCCTTAAACAATGATGGAAACATGCCTTGAGCCTTCACTCAAGAAGTAAGCTCAAAAACCCTAATTTCAAGATCAACACGATTATGACACTAGAAACTAGCGTTGGTGACAAGTTGCACCATACTATAATCACGCTTCCAACACTCTTTTTACTTGGATAGCCATGCTAATCACTAAAAGGCAAGTTTTCCCAAAGAGGACAAGAAGCTTCGTTATCTAGAGGCTTCTAGAATGATGAGCTAGAGGTTTTTCAGTGTGGATGTGGTCAAGTTGTCCCAATATTGCCCTTTGATATTATGCCTATGAGCTACCTTCTTGAGATGAGGGCCTTCTCCTATCTTTGGAGAGATCCTAACTCCCTTTCCATGCCTATATATTCATCCTCTCCCATTCCCAAATGGTTGGTATTTGGATATTTGAACGCTTATGATGAGATAGTCCCTACATGCTACTCATTTGGCTTGGAGAAGGAGTGCTTGGAGAGCTTGAGCTTGGACTTGGACATTCACTCAAGGAGAGCTTATTGACATCAAGGCTTGGTTATACGCTTGCCCTTTTATTTCATTAATATATACAACTATTGGTTCACTTTCCATAAATTTTTGTGTTAATGCATCATTTATCTTAATTCTCCTTGATCTGTTATGTAGATTACTTTTGATTATGCTTGTTGTACTTGCATGTTTTTTTGTGTCTTTGATCTCTTGTGTAGGTATCCAAACGTTGTGAGCAGTAGAGCTGAGATTAAGGCTCTTAGGTCCCTATAATACTAGTGATTCCCCCATTACTATTGTCATTGTATCCCTTATTATTATTGTTTTGCCCCTATTTTACCCATATTGTTATTATTGTGCCCCATAGAATCCCTCTATTGTTATTTTTGTGCCTTTACATTATTATTGTTAGGTTGGCTTGGTTATATTGTAACCCCTTAGACTCCTATATATAGAAAGGAGGTTTTTTCATTTGAATCATCCAAGAATTGTTTATTTGTGTAATGTAAAGGAGGTTGCCCCCTCGAAGAGGCTGAATTCTAAGGCGTTGATCTATCTTTTCTATATTTTTATAAGCTGGTTTCATAACATTTGGTATCAAAGCTTTGGATTCTAACGTTTCGCTACTCCAAAAAGGTCATCATGGAATTTTCACTATAACTTTTTTTCTGTGAAGTTTCAGAAGCTAAAAAAAAAATCCATTTGATACTAAATCGCGCTGAACCTTGGGTCTAAATTTCTGATTTTGTCTCGCTATATTTTAGGATATATGATCTGAGGAAGTTAGGGTTTTTGCAAGCTCCATAATTTCATCTAAAACAGGTCATTGTGGAAGGTTCGCTATAACAATTTCACTACAAAGTTTTAGAAGCTAAAAAAAAAAACCATTTGAGAAGAAATCTGTCTAAACATCGGCTCCAAATTTCAGATCCTGTCTCATTATATTTTCATATATATAATTTGAGGAAGTTAGTGGTGTTGCAGACCCCCAAATTACATTCCAAACAGGTCACCTTGGGAAAATCGTCATAACTTTCGCTATGAGCATCAAATTGAATTTTTGTAAGAAGTTACTGAAAGAGGACAGATTGTCATTTTTTTGAGTATCATTTTTAGAACATAAGGTTGAAGTAGTGACCCACAGCATGTCTTACAAGTTCTCTCTTCTGAACCAGTATATACTCAAGTCATTGTGGGATATTTGGCATAACTCTTCATTGGAGAATCCAATATTGATCAAACTTGCAGGGTTGGAAAGATTACTCAGAGTGTTACCACAGTAAGAAATTTTAGACCTGGCAGATCCAAAATTACAGAGATACATCAGATTCAATATCAAGTTGTCGGCCGGATAAATCGTTCTTATGGACAAGACCGATCTCCCTAGTATCAACTGATATCTAGCGACAAGCAGAACAAGCAAATCTACCTTTCTCTAAATATTGCAATTTATAAATAAAAACCAAGAGGTGTTTTAGACCCTACCTTAAGTCCAACGCTAGTTTGTGGCAGCCATGATTCGACCGTCCGAATGAGTTTCCTTTTGAGAACCTACAAACACAAACAAGCACACATCAAATAACACCTGCATAGCCAATATAATAAATCATATTCATCATGTTGATCAAGGAATCCATGAAATAAACCATAAGAGACAGCTTATTGAGAAAAATAAACTTGATTGTATTAACTTTAAACAAAGAAGAACTTTACAACCTTGGTGCCTTGATGTTGTACAAGCTCCTCCCAGGGTCCAAGCAAGAATCTCCTCTACTTTGACAAGCCTCATATTCTTCCCAATAAGATCAAAAGGTATGTAATCTCTCCTCTCAAGCTTAATTAGGAAGTCTAAATTCCAACAGCATTTACCCTCAAAAATATTCAGCTTTCAACCTCCTTAGTAACTAGCCCAATGCCTCATTTTATAGTGCAGAGGGAGGAAGTTACAGGTCCACCTATGAAGGGATCGAGTCCTCCTTCAAAGGGATAAGCTCCTCACATCAATGGGTTAGCTCCTTTAGTTATTGGATGCATGAACCTCAAAGGAGAGAACTTGCCACCTCAAGACTCCCTCTAGAAGCTTCCAGAAATAACCCAAAGTGAGTTTTTAAGAATATACTTGCGACGTTTTGACTTTTATAGGGGTCCGCACCCATTACATAGAAACAGAGCGGGCAGGTCCGTAGGGGACATGACCAGTAGGTGCGGGACCGCAGGTAATGCTAAGAGAAACTGCAGAACCAGAGTTTTAGATATTTTCAAGGGCTTTCTCTCATTTTTCAAGGTTTGACATGAAGAGCTGAGGTTTAAGACTTACAAAGGAGGAAAGTATGAGTGGTGATAGACTCACACTGATTGCAGAATGTCATGGTGACAATATTTTGTGCAACAGATTGCCCCCTAAAGTGCGAAGTCTGTAATAGATGAGGATTTCATTTGTCATCTAAGAAGAGTGAAGTACTTTATCATTTCAAAGATCATCTTGTGGATGCCCTGGTTGGAACCTGTAAAAACATTCAATACAAAATATATATATGTCATCATATCATCGCTGAGGTAGGCATTCCCATACTCAGAACAAAATTTACTAGAGAACTAACTAAACTGCTCTGATATAGGAATGATTTTGTAATACATCACAAGTATAGACATATGTAGACACAGTATGGGCGCAGCCATCTGGTTATGAATAGTCCACTGTATAATGAATAACAAAATTCCTCGCAGCCTAGATGGTGGAAACTAGATTCAGGGTCTTGATTTCTGCTTCCTGAACTAGTACGATTCTATCCATGTGATTTAATGTGTCGAAGTCGAACATGGAAGAAACCACTTGATTACTAGTCAATAATGTGAACTGTTAACAAGTGTGAGAGGAACCACCAGTAATGTCAATGGCTCTCAAAGTACTCAGTACAATCCATGAAATGTGAATAGATGAGTTGATGTCGAACATGTCACAGAATCCTTTGATCGAAGGTCAATGACGTAACCTGTTGTCGAAGGCAAGAAATCTACCATTGAGGCATGCAGATTCCAAGGTACTGATGATTTCTAGATCATCTTTCTAGATAATGAGTTGAAGTCGATAGAAAGCGATCCGTTGTAGGCAAGCCCACAACACGAAATCATAGATCAAGTTTTAAGAAATATATTTAGCAAGGACTAACTCAAGGATGGCTAATATGGATGACAGATATTTTGTAGATGAATGGTTTATTTGAACTTACCTCTTGAACACATAACGACACTGCAGATGGTTTGGTGACAATTGACCCAAAGCTAATACCCAGAAACTGGCTGAAGACTTTCAATATGGTTTGATTAACTATTAGGCAAAGGATTTCCCAACCCAGGTGAACAAAAAGTGTCATGTTCAAGAGTGGTTAAATTCTTTCCTAAGACACAAAGTATAACAAACAGGTTCATTTTTCTCTCTTTTCCCCCACCATTTCTGGCAAGTACCTCTTTATTTTTGACAAGCTTGAGGAGGATAACATTTGCTTGGTTATAAGCTCATCCTTCGGATGAGCCCAACTTAGTTTAAAATTCTAACCCTAAGAAGGAGTGGTCCGTTCCTGTTTAAAATTGAACATGTCCTTTACTATTAGATTTTAACGAGTCCAGTATAGGAGAAACTTGGTGTTTTTCAATTTTAGGGAGTTAGAAGAAAAACTTAAGAAAACTACATGGTTGTCCTTTTTCATAAATTTTTGTCTCCCAAGCCCGAAAAAGTATAAAATAATTCTTGAGTGAACCACTTGACCATTACGATCAAGGAGTACTTTTCATAATTAGTGGCCCTGATCCGAAAAAGTAAAAAAGTGATCAAAGACACGTCATTTTATAACCAATATCGAACTTGAAACGACAAAATCCCGGTAATCTTTTCATGTTTATACCGTCATAAAAGAGCTGTAAGTGGACCGTCCTTTTAATTCCGTTTTAACGAGCTTGAAAAGAAAAAATCGGCAATATTTTCATATTTTACGAGTCACAAAAGAGCTTAAAGAGGACTCGTCCTAGAGGAACAAGTGGTATAAAGGGTAGCAACTGGTTTCGGCAATGGAGGAACTTCTCAAAACATGTAATGGTTATGAGGCTGGCTAATAAAACCACTCGTAGATGCGGTCCCTCAGGAAGGGTAAACAACCAAGTGAAAGCATATGATCAGCCAAAGAGATCGTGGCAATGGAATGAAAACAACCAAGGCTCATCTAACAGAATTTAGGGGATAAAAAGGCAATCACAAGATGTAAAATGGGTATGGGTTCATTTTTACACAAGATTGAACCATAGAGAACTCTGCTTGGATTCGGTTTCATGTTTACACAAGCTTGAAATGAAAAACTATGCTTTTTATAAGTTTGCATGCCCCTAGCATAATGATGCAAAACGAAGTACATGCCCCCCAAAGCTTCATTGCATTCAACCAGGTGGATGGAATGAAGGTTTACTTTCGAGATCTTGGAAAGACTCGACTCGAAAAGGGAGATGTTTCATTTTTTTATGAGGTTGACACAGGAAAAGAACTATCCTCAAAACCCTTGTTTCATTTTTTAAACGAGTTTGACACAAGACAAGGAACTATGCTCTAAATATCCTTGATTCATTTTTTAATGAGCTTGACACAAGACAAGGAACTATACTCAAGACTCCTTGTTTCATTTTTTAACGAGCTTGACACAAGACAAGGAACTAGGCTCATGATTCCTAGTTTCATTTTTTAACGAGGTTGAGACAGGAACAAACTATCCTCATGACATCCAATTTCATTTTTTAACGAGGTTGAGACAGGAAAAAACTATCCTTGCAACACCCTGTTTCATTTTTAATGAGGTTGACACAGGAACAAAACTATCCTCACTGACTCCTTGTTTCATTTTTTAACGAGCTTAACACAAGACAAGGAACTGTGCTCGACTCCTTATTTCATTTTTAAATTAGCTTGACACAAGACAAGGAACTATGCTCATAACATCCGGTTTCATTTTTTAATGAGGTTGAGACATGAACAAACTATCCTCGCGAACTCCTTGTTTCATTTTTTAATGAGCTTGACACAAGACAAGGAACTATGCTCATGTCTACTCTCTACAATATACCTATATAACCTACTGATTCATTTTTTTTTAAATGAGGTTGACATAGGAAAAGAACTGTCCTCATACCTGATTCATTTTTTAACGAGGTTGACTAAGTAACAGGAACTATCCTCTGACCAACTGATTCATTTTTTAACGAGGTTGACACAGGAAAAGAACTGTCTTCATACTCACTGATTCATTTTTTAACGAGGTTGACACAGGAAAATAACTATCCTTGACCATCTGATTCATTTTTTAACGAGGTTGACACAGGAAAATAACTATCCTCATACTCACTGATTCATTTTTTAACGAGGTTGACACAGTAAAAGGAAATTTCCTCGAACTCACTGATTATGGCTTCCAACTAGAAGAAAGACATGTCAATGGACACACCTTGATCATGGCTTCCAAGAGGTCTTCATCAGAAGGAAGAATAGTTCTCTGGAAGGAACACATGTCAAGGGACTCAAAAGGGATAAGAAAATCACGTTCAAGTAATCCCATAGAGTTTTCCATGTCAATTACCGGATCTAAATCAAAGGAAGATGAGCAAACAGTGAGAGGCTCACTTACATCGGTAACTGAAAACATGGGACCAGTTGCCACATAATTAACCCGTGGCAGGGTAGATACCACTTTAGAATCAGGAACATTTCGGGGTGTCATATTATTGGTAGTTGAAACAAGACTAGGTAACAAAAGCTGGTCTACAGTCACAATATTTCCATTGTGAGGGAAAGACATCACGCGAAAGAGTGTCAATACGACAGCTTTCATTGCATAAACATAGTCTCGCCCAAGGAGTCAATTGAAATCCAAGGGACCTTGAACTACCATAAGATCAATACAGATAGTTTTACCTTCCAAGGTAATAGAAAACTTAAGAAGGATCCCTAAAGGTTCACTAATGGTTCTGTTAAAAGCTTTCATATTCTGCGTAATAGGCACAAGCTGAGGGGAACCCAAAGCTTTCCAAGTAGTTGAGGATAAAATACTAACAGAAGCACCTTCATCTACCTGTGTACGGTGTATGTCCCTACCACCAACCTTAACAATGATTTGGAAAGGGATGGAGGAAGGAAGACAAGGTTCAGTCAGTTTATTCCAATCAAAGGAAAAGACCTCAGTACATGGGGGGGGTTCTGTAGAAACAGGTGAAATGCCCCCCGGTGTAGAAGAATCTTATGTAACAAGAAGAACCTAAGCGGTATGAAGTTTAGTCTCTAAAGGAAGAGTGGGATTGACAAAATGTGAAATTGAATCGACCACTTGATCAACTAATGGATCATCAACCTGAGTGATATGAGTTTCACTCTCCAATGGAAGAGTGGGATCGACTGTACTTGAAATTATATCAATCACCCCGTTAGTTGACAGTAGGTTGGGAGAAAGTTTACGGTAACCAGTTGGAAATTCTTGCTGTGGAACAGTAAGGTTTTCCAACAATTTTGAGGCTTCATCCATGTGAGGAAAAATGTGAGTTTGATGACTCCCTTTGCATAACTTACAAGGAAACCTAACTTCACCCTTTTTCCCAGGAGCCTGAGTATCACTGATTAATGGATCAATGGAAAGTTGATGAGATTTTTCTGACCATACTTCCAAGGCCTTTGGAATACCAGGACAATTGATAAGGAAGTGGTCACCCTTACAAAGCCTACAAGGGTATTTGGGTTTACGATGCATGTTGGAGGTTTCCTCAACACAATTAACACTTACAACGATGGTTGGTTGGTTGACTTTTTTCTTATCTTGCTTCTTCTTCTTCTTATCCACTTGGTTACTAGCGTCAAGGCTTTTACCAAGCGAAGAGGAAGAAATGGAGGAAGAAATATTAGGTGAAGAAGGTAAAGGGTCAACAGAAGGTTGGTGATGTTGAGATGGTGAACTCTATTGAGGTGAAGCATTCGGTTGAGGTGGAACAATTGGTGTATTTGGGGCCAATGAAGTCGAAAATAACCAGATCGGTAAACCTATTGTAAATACAGGTAATGACAAAGTAGCCATATAAGGAGGATCAAAATTTCCAAAGCAAGGAAAAGTACTAGGATTCTAGTTAAGATGGGTTCCTTGGTTGGTAAATTCCAGAACAGTTGCCATTATATTCAACTTCAGTGAATTTTATTAACAATTTAAAACTAAAATTAACAATTCATAATTCACACCTAATAATTAAAATTCACAATTCACACCTATGGTCTCTAAAAGTAAAAACAAAAAAATTAACACACGCTATCAAATCTAGGAGTCAAACCACACACAAATAGTAACTTTCCATACTAAAAACACTAGTTGGTGATGAAATCCAACATCGCAGAATTCAATACAGAAAGGGCCATTGAAACAGTTACCCAGACAACCTGCTTAATGAAACAGATTGGCACAAGTTTCTTCACAAAACCATCTCGAGTGAAGAGAACCCCCCAGAGAGTCCAAGTGAGTATAGTCCACGTCTGCTCCAGGTACAGTGGGATCTTCCCTCCACCATCACCTTAGGAAAGAATCATATAGATTATGGCCACTAAGGTTACCAACAGAAACAAATATACCTTGGGGAACAGTCTACGATTTGATACACACACAAGGGAAAAGTAACAAAGCTCAATCCCCTTGAAGGCTCCTTGACATAATCCAAGGTTTACCAACAAGTAACCCCAGGCTCTTCGACAATGATCAATCCAAGGTTTACCATTTTTAATATGTGTATACCTGTTATCGTTCCCAATGAGGAAGGATTGATTACCTCACTGGTTCAGATATGATCTCATGCTTGACTCCTTTAGGAGGAGCTTCCCAGAGCATACATCCAAAAATTGGAATTTTTCCTACTGCAAGATCGACTACTTGTTTGTTTTACTGTCTTGGAGAGTTAACTAAAACCTATTCCAAGACACTAGCCTAATCTAGATTGGTGGAAAGAGCCCTAAAAATGTAAAAATTACTAGATGAATTTTAATTAAGCGTTGTGTTATTTAGGTTGTTATTACTCAAAAGGGTAAATGGATATGAAACCAATGGTGTTATGACCCGACCCAAAACTGAATGCAATCGAATATGATAATGTAATCTTTTCAATTCGATGAATCCTAACTAAAGTAAGGAGAGAGTTTCCATTCACTTCCAACAATGCAAAAAATTGATCACTAAGAGAAAATATAACAAATTCTCTAATGCACTAATTTCATCAAGAAAAATTAATGCAAATCAATTCCAAAACAGTTTCTTTTTGTTTTTATTTTTGTGTGTTAAAAAAAAGCATAAAAATATGTAAATTCAAATCAAAGAAAACTGATCTAAATCTACGATTGATTTTTCATAATGTAAACTATGCAATTGTAATCTATGCACAGTTCACTTGAAAAGTATGCAAATGTAATCTATGCACATTTTTCATTCATATTCTAAAAATGAGAATTCTAATTATGCAAATGTGACCTATGCAAGAGAATTCTCAAACACAAGATGATTCTAATGTAATCTAAGAACAAATCAAGTGCAAGTCAAGAAAATCGGGTGAGAGTTCCAAAGATCAAAAAATAAAAACACTCAAAGGTGATTAACACTCAAGACCGAGACAAACCTCCAAGTAATTACCAAAGGAAATAAAACTAATAATTTCTCAAAAAGGAGACTCAAAACACCCAATTAGCTTAATGGAGATTGATGAGATGAAGAATTTGCTGAAATAAACTCATAAACAAGGCTTTTTGACAGAACACATGCAGATCTGGGTAGACACTAAAAGTCAAAAATAAAAACTAAACTTAACTGGACAAAAACAATTTAGGTTTTTCAAAAACTTTAACAGGGTCCGCAAGCTTCCAGTAGAACCAGATGCGGTACCGCTCTGTGTAGTAAAGAAACAGTGTGGGGATGTCTGCACTGTGTTAAAAACAGAACATGCAGTCCTCTTTCAAAAACATGAAAAAACAAAAACAATTCATAACCTAAAAACTACCCAATCCCACACACATCAGGAAAAAACTAGAAACAAGAAAACGTTTCTCAAGTCAAAGTAAAAGTAAAGGTAAAAAACCAAAATTAAAGTCCCTAGCAAAGTCTCCATTTTGTCGGCCGGATAAATCGTTCTTGCGGACAAGACCGATCTCCCTAGTATCAACTGATATCTAGCGACAAGCAGAACAAGCAAATCTACCTTTCTCTAAATATTGTGATTTATAAATAAAAACCAAGAGGTGTTTTAGACCCTACCTTAAGTCCAACACTAGTTTGTGGCAGCCACGATTCGACCATCCAAATGAGTTTCCTTTTGAGAACCTGCAAACACAAACAAGCACACATCAAATAACACTTGCATAGCCAATATAATAAATCATATTCATCATGGTGATCAAGGAATCCATGAAATAAACCATAAGAGACGGCTTATTGATAAAAATAAACTTGATTGTAGTAACTTTAAACAAAGAAGAACTTTACAACCTCGGTGCCTTGATGTTGTACAAGCTCCTCCCAGGGTCCAAGCAAGAATATCCTCTACTTTGACAAGCCTCACACTCTTCCCAATAAGATCAAAAGGTATGTAATCTCTCCTCTCAAGCTTAATTAGGAAGTCTAAATTCCAACAGCATTTACCCTCAAAAATATTCAGCTTTCAACCTCCTCAGGAACCAGCCCAATGCCTCATTTTATAGTGCAGAGGGAGGAAGTTACAGGTCCGCCTATGAAGGGATAGAGTTCTCCTTCAAAGGGATAAGATCCTCACATCAAGGGGTTAGCTCCTTTAGTTATGGGATGCATGAACCTCAAAGGAGCGAACTTTCCACCTCAAGATTCCCTCTAGAAGCTTCCAGAAATAACCCAAAGTGAGTTTTTAAGAATATACTTGTGCCTTTTTTATTTTTATAGGGGTCCGCACCCATTACACAGAAACATAGCGAGCAGGTCCACAGGAAACATGACCGGTAGGTGCGGAATCGTAGGTAATGCTAAGAGAAAGTGCAGAACCAGAGTTTTAGAGATTTTCAAGGGATTTCTCTCATTTTTCAAGGCTTGACATGAAGAGCTGAGGTTTAACACTTGCAAAGGAAGAAATTATGAGTGGTGATAGACTCACATTGATTGCAGAATGTCATGGTGACAATATTTTGTGCAACACAAGCTCTTACAAAGTGAAAAAAGGTGTGTAGTTTTTTTAAATTTTTGCATAAGCTTGGTTTGAAAAATTAGTTTGAAGGAATTCCAAGGGCATATTGAAGCATTATTATTAGTAATTCATGTCTCGAGGAAAGAAAATGGAAACACCTAGTAAGCAACCTGAAATATCCAGCATGACTCATGAAGAAGAGGAAGAAATGCAACATAATATATCAAAATTACAAGACCAAGTGCAACAAATTTTACTCGCAAAAAAAGTAATAGAAAATAAGACGGATGGTTTAAAGAAATATGTAGAAGATAAGATGGATGGTTTAAAGAAAGGCGTGGAAGCTAAGATGGATTATTTAAAGAAAAGAATAGAAGCTAAGATGAATGATTTAAAGAAAGGAACGGAAGATTTGAAGATAGATTTGAAGACAAATTTGACAAAGTTTCTACAAGAAATGCTTGCTAATGGTGAAAGGGTAGTAAAGGAAACTCATGATGAGAACAAAATAAATGTTAATCATGATTTCATAGACTCTAATTTTGGATCAAAGAACCACCATGTTCCAAATATCGATATGAGGAATTTTGATGGCAAGGATCCCGGACATGGATACTATAGATGGAGCAATTTTTTGATCTCCATAATGTGCAAAACACACAAAAGGTACGCATTGATACTTTATATTTGGAACCAAATTAGTTTGTATGGTATTGATGGCTTTGCTCTTGTAAACAAATTATCACTTGGGCTATTTTTACGGATGAAATGATAGCACATTATGAGGATACAAAAAGAAACATTTTTTTAGCCAATTGATAAATCTCAAACAAAAGGGTTCAATGATGGAGCACGTTGAGGACTTCCAAAAATTGAATATAAGTGTAAAAGATATTCCAAAGGAGCATAGGATTGATGTGTTCATAGGAACTTTAAAATATAATATCCAACATGAGGTTCGCCTTTGGGAACCAGATTCATTGGAGAAGGCATTCAGGTTGGCAAGAAAAATGGAAAGAAAAATTATGGCAACAAGGAAGCCTACCATTCAAAACCATAAAGATGGAAGTGTTGCTTCCCCTAGCCATCCCAAAACCTACAAGGTTGATACCACAACAATTGGAAGAAAAAAGAGAAAAAGGGCTTTGTTACAGTTGTGATAGAAAATACACTAAAGGTCATAAGTGTGCCAAGAAGAAATTATTTTACATAGATTGTGAAGAGGAGGAAGAAAAGGAACAAGAAACGTCAAAAGAAGAGGATATACACCAGGAACAAACCCTTGAAAAAGAAGAAATGAATCCGACCATATCTTATAATGCATTGGCTGGGATTACCACTCCTCAAACTATCATGATAGAAGGGAATATCAAGAAGAAAAAGGTAATAGTGTTGATTGATTCAGGAAGTACCCATAATTTTATTCATTGTAAGATAGCCAAGGAATTGAATTGCTTCCTATATCCAGCACCAGAGTGTCAAGTGATGGTTGCAAGTGGAGGAACCATAAATTTCTCAAGAAAGTGCCATAATATCAAGCTATCCATGGGAGAATATGTATTGAATAACCCAATGCTTTCCATTCCAATGGGTGGTGTTGATGTTGTAATAGGAGTCCAATGGCTACAATCCTTGGGTACAATAGCTTTTAATTTTCAAGAACTTTTCATGAAATTCTCTTCAAAAGGAAAGGAAGTTGAATTAAGGGGTATCACAGGGAAACCAGGAAAGATAATCAGCTCTAACAGAATGACAAAGCTTATAAAGAAAGAAAAACACGGAATAATTGCACAATTATGTTCACTAGAGGTTCCCACATCGAAATCATCCATTTTTCCAGATCTCCAAAAAGTCTTCGACAAACATTCCAAGGTATTTGAGATTCCCAAAGGCCTCCCACCTATTTGTGATCATGATCATGCCATTAATTTGATTCTAGGAAGTGTTCCTCCAAACATCAGGCCTTACAGATATTCCTATGTCCAAAAAAGTGAAATTGAACATATGGTTGTAGAAATGCTAAAGGCTTGTATAATTCAACCTAGTCAACGTTCTTTCTCTGCTCTAGTAGTAGTGGTTCAAAAGAAGGATGGATTATGGTGTATGGGTCTAGATTATAGGGAGCTCAACAAGCTCACTATTAAAGATAAATTCTGCATTCCTATCATTGATGAATTATTGGATGAATTGCATGGATCAATTTACTTCACCAAGTTGGATCTTCATTCAGGATATCATCAAATCAGAATGAAGACTGAAGACATTCCAAAAATAGCGTTTAGAACTCATGAGGGTCATTATGAATTTTTGGTCATGCCTTTTGGCCTTGCTAATGCACCTTCTACATTTCAAGGTTTGATGAATTCCATTTTCAAACCCTTCCTTAGAAAATTTGTGTTAGTATATTTTGATGATATACTAACCTACAGCAAGTCTTGGAAGGATCATGTCCAACATGTTGACATGGTGCTCAAACTATTGGAGGAGAAATAATTATATGCAAAAATATCCATATGTATCTTTTGAGTACAAGAGGTGGAATAGCTGGGCCATATTGTATCTCATGAAAGTGTTAAGGTAGACCTTAGAAAAATTAAAACCATTAAGGAATGGAAAATCCCCACATCCATAAAACATCTACGAGGATTTCTCGAGTTGACAGGGTATTATCACAAGTTTGTTAAGAATTATGGGAGAATAGCAGCACCTCTAACAAAATTCTTGAAGAAATATGCATTTTCATGGACTCCAAAAGCAACAAAGGCCTTTGAACATCTTAAAGAGGTAGTGTGCCAAGCACCAGTCTTAACTACACTGGACTTCACAAAAACCTTTATTGTGCAATGTGATGCCTCAGGAAATGGAATTGGTCTTGTTTTAATGCAAGAAGAAAGACACATTGCTTTCGAAAGTCGTCCAATCAAAGGAAAGTATTTACACAAATCTATTTATGAGAAGGAAATGTTGGCAATACTACATGCGCTTAAGAAATGGCGACCCTACCTAATGGGAAGATACTTCAAGGTAAAAACAGATCATGATAGTCTTAAATACTTTTTAGAGCAAAGATTATCTTCAGAAGAGAGAAAAAAATGGGTCACAAAGATATTTGGTTATGACTTTGAAGTCATCTACAAAAAAGGGAAGAAAAATGTTGTGGTAGAAACAATCTCAATAAAGGATGAGGATGTGGAACAATTTCTTTGTGCCATTTCTATTATCCAACCAAATTGGATAAACGAATCAAGCAATGAATGGAAGAATGAAGATGAAGTGTAGGAACTCATTCAAAAGATACAACAAGATCCCAATACATCTGATACATTTAGCTGGAAAAATGATTCGTTATGGTACAAGGATTGGTTATACCTATGTAAGAATTCCCAACTCAAACAAAAGATTCTTAGGGAATTGCACACCTCTCCCTTAGGAGGGCACTCAGGGTTTCTAGAAACCTACCACAGGGTTAAGAAGGATTTTTTTTGGGATGGCCTTAAGTCAGATATTCAAAAGTTTGTGGTGGAATTTATGGTTTGCCAACAAAATAAAGATGAAACAATTAAGACCCCGGGACTATTACAACTTTTATCCATTCCAAGCCAACGTTAGGAGGAGGTTTCAATGGATTTTATCATAGGTTTACCCAAGTCTGAAGGAAAGAGTGTTATCATGGTGGTAGTTAACAGACTTACCAAATATGCACACTTTTGTGCATTATCTCATACATTTAAAGCGATTACAATTTCTACTGCATTTATGGAAACAAATAAAAATCTACATGGAAACCCAAAGATTATTGTAAGTGACAGAGATCCCATTTTCACTAGAAATTTTTGGAAAAAATTATTTTCTTGTCCTTGTACTCAGTTAGGTTATAGCTCATCTTATCATCCTCAATTTGATGGGCAAACTAAGATAGTAAGCAAATGTTTGGAAGGATATTTTCGTTGCTTTGCATCTGATAAATAGACACAATGGATCAAATGGTTGCCTCTCGCTGAATGGTGGTATAGCACTTCATTCCATACTGCAACAAAAATGACTCCATTTATGGTACTTTATGGATATCATCCACCATCCATCACATCATATTTAAGAGAAAATCCTAAGGTTCAAGCATTGGAAGATCACATCGAGCATCAGCAAGAAGTTCTCCAACTATTAAAGGATAACCTTGCCTTGGTGCAGAATAGAATGAAATAGCAAACAGATCAACATTGCAGCGAAAGAAGTTTTGATGTAGGTGATTGGGTATTCCTACGACTACAACCATATAAACAAATGTCCCTCAAGCAAGCTAAGAAGGATAATAAATTATCACCAAAGTATTATGGTCCATACAAGGTGTTACAAAAGATAAATACTATGGAATACAAATTGGAGCTTCTTGCAGCTTCCCGAGTGCACCTAGTTTTCCATGTTTCATGCTTAAGGAAGGTTATAGGTGAAAAGCTTCCATTTCAAACAATATTGCCAGAACTTGATGAGGAAGGAAAAATCATATTGGAACCTGAAGCAGTCAAAGAAACAAGAACTTGATAGCTATGAAATCGATCAATTTCAGAGTATCTCATCAAGTGGAAGAACTTACCCATTGAAGATTCCACATGGAAGGATGAGAATTTTATACAAAAGCATCCAAAACTACTCAAGCGTTGAGGACAACACTTTTTTGAAGGAGAAGGGCATGTTAGGTCCCTATAATACTAGTGATTCCCCCATTACTATTGTCATTGTATCCCTTATTATTATTTTTGTGCCCCTATTGTCCCCATATTGTTATTATTGTGCCCCATAGAATCCCTCTATTGTTATTTTTGTGCCTTTATATTATTATTGTTAGGTCGGCTTGGTTATATTGTGACCCCTTAGACTCCTATATATAGAAAGGAGGTTTTGTAATTTGAATCATCCAAGAATTGTTCATTTGTCTAATGTGAAGGAGGTTTCCCCCTCAAAGAGGTTGAATTATAAGGCATTGATCTATCTTTTCTATCTTTCAGTGAGCTGGTTTCATAATAGAGGCATGAGTGATTTGAGATCTTCAACAAAGGAGTGCGTTAGAGCATCAGAAAGAGGTAAGACTTATTCCTGTTCTCTCATTTCGATTGTAATATAGGAAAGTTTCCTTGCAGATTGTCACATAGATTTCTAGTCCCACTCATTGGGCTACAGGGATCGTCTCTATGCGCAGAGAGGATTTTCCTAGACAACAAAATGGCGACTCCACTGGGGAAGCTATAACCATTTCCATCCATTCCTTCAATCAGATTCTCTTATGAGTTTGGATTACCATCAATTTCTTGGCTTGTGTTTATCACTATAGCTATTTTCAATCACTAGTTATTTCCTGAGAATGTTTAGGCTGCTCTAATCTTGAAGATTTTTTATTTTTCCTTAGTTCTCTCGCCCAACACATTTTCTACTCTGACAGAAGCATTGTCAACACTGATTTTAAATTTACAGTCGCGTTGATCTACCTTCCATCACCATTTTTCCTTTAACAAGCACACTAATCCTAGAGGATAGAAGAAAAATAGGGTTTCTTCTTGTTTTCAGTGTTTTTTATCTCTATCAGTTATTTTCTAGTGTGACTACAGTGTATTTGTCTTGATTGACATCCTTGTATGATTGAAATTTTTCTCTTGGCCTTGCTGAAGTGTTTTTTGAAGATTGAGTGCTTTC
Organism: Pinus tabuliformis; assembly: GCA_031772625.1. Classification (NCBI taxonomy): domain Eukaryota; kingdom Viridiplantae; phylum Streptophyta; class Pinopsida; order Pinales; family Pinaceae; genus Pinus; species Pinus tabuliformis. The sequence continues at coordinate 775,100,940 of CM062804.1, read as the reverse complement.
TAAGGTTTATAGGGTATCTAGGTCATCCTTCGCTCATTTCTTGGTCTGCTTCTTTGAGATTGATTGTTTCCATTCAAGACTCATACTATCGTCAGGACATTGTTGTCAAGTTTCTTTTTGTTCATGATTATGAATAAATTTTCATTAGTATTGAGTCATTTTTTATGCTTTGAAGATTACTTTTGCTCCATTTTCAAGCATAGATTACATTTGCATGCTTTGGAAGGACTTTCTTGTTTGATTTCTTCGTTTCGAAAATAAAAGTGAACGATTTCCTCATTTAAGTATTTTTGAAACAATTTGTATTTGAAAACCATAAGTGAATGAAAGTTCATTTTAGTTGTTTTGGATTGTGTTCTCTCCTTTGCTCATTGCATTAGTTTGAATTTTTGAATGAAAACAAAAAGGAAAAGACAAAATTAGTGCATCTTAGTGAAATAAAAGTTATTTTTGTTTCTCTTAGGATTGCATATTGGCATTGCAATTGTTTGTGAAGTTGAGAGATTAGATCTCATTTTTTTCATTTTTGCATTGGAGAGATAAAGAGTTGTGTTTTAATTCATTTTGCTTAATTGATGTATTATTTGGTTGTCTCTCTTCCTTCATTATTTTAACCTTCATAGAATGAAAATAATCCATTTTTATCATTTATTTGCATCATAGGTACAGGTAACATCGTTGAGCCATCAAACTGAAACTTAATTGAAGATAAACTTAAAATTTACCTAAATTAACATAAGGAGCATTTGTAACCTAACACAAATACCTAGAGGTCTAGGCTAGAGATGTGTTCCAACGTCTTTAAACATAGAATCTATCATTAACTACCTATAGTGTATCCTAGGGGTGATATCTCATCCCAATATGGAAGCATATCAAAGGTTCTCCAGTACTTTCATGTATATAGGAGGCACTTCAGTATGATAAGTATATAAGGACGCTCTCATCGAATGGTTCTGCATTAGATATCGCTAACATGGGCTTGTACTCCCTGTATTGTCGAGTATATGTTGGGAGACCCCACTAGGTTGTTATATTTTAGCCATAGGTAACTAAGTCAACCGCCTTGTAAACATGATACACCGAACACAACATTCGAGGAGATCAGTCATCATACATCAAGTCCTTCATTTCGACTAAGGTGTCTATATCAGTTCATGGATATTTAGTAAACCCTCTTTCTTAGCATTACCCATTTTGATTTATTTGTTGTTTCGTGTCATAAAATTAACTGGCAATGATAACATGTCGAACCCATGCAGTTTCTTCTTGGCCTCACATTGAGTAAATTTCTTGTAAATTTTAATTTCTATCAGCCCTAAACAAATCATCTCTTCTCCTTCTACTCTTTAGAGAAATTCATTGTGGCTGAACCATTGAGTTCACCTCACAGTTCCCCTTCATTGTCTGATACTGAAGCGTCTTCACAATGATTTCATCCTAAACTTCTGCAATCACTTAAAGCTCAACTCTTTGAACTTGGAATTATCCCAAGCATCCAACCACTTACTTATCATCCTCCACCTCGAGATTCATTATCATCTCAAGAGCCTAATCTAGAAACCCCTGAGAGTCCATAGAGGTTTTTTTCATACCCTATGAATCTCTTATTTGATCTAATTGTGATATCTTCTCAACACCCTTATAGTCCATGTGATCAATGGATGTCCCTTTGGATTTATCTCTCATTCATCTCAGATTCCTACTCGCTAGTTGTTTCTACCCATGGCTTCAGAAGCTGAGACTCCAACCTCTCCTCGAGGTCCTTCGGAAGTCTCCATTACTCACAATCCCAATGTTGATGATGAGGGTGAATTTGAATTTACTTCGAAAGGCTTTCCTTATGTAGGAAGAGTTGCATCTCAACCATCTCTTGAAAGCAATGGGCCTATGCATCCACATGTTTATACAACATTGGCTCAATTAGTTTCAAGAACTCCCAGTGCTTGCTCTTTAAAAAAAAATCCTATTTGGCCATCCAATGCTATGCCTACTTTTGGTTCGTTTATTCCTAACGTGACCTCTCAGACACCTATGCAAAATTTTGTTACTTTAGTTCCGATTCAAACGATGATTCCGTCACAACCATTGCCATCATTTCAACCTTCCATTCTATTGCAACCAACTATTTTGGTTCATACGTCTATAAGTTCCTCGGTCCCTTCATCAAGTGGAAAAAATACCACCACCTTATTCACAACTTGGGGGGGAAATCCAAATATTCCTTTTGTGTCAGGTGCAACCCATGTGAGTGGATCAAAACCTCACATGGTTGGAGTAAATCAACCTAATATCAGTGGTATTCCTAATCCTGTTGGTCCATCAAGGGAAAGTAATATCCAGTATCAATAGCCTTACACAACCCAAATACCCCTCCAACAATATTATGTTCCATATCATTCACAAGCACTGCAAACACCACCTTATATTCCATAAACAGGTCCTCATTTGCAACCTAGTCAAAATTCTATTCCCGGTGCATATGGTCAAATCCCATTTGGAACTTACCAATCCCATTGGGAATCCCTCAAGGAACTACCCAGCAACCTTTACTGCAACAAGGGAAACCTTTACAATAGCAAGGGAAACCTTTGCAGCAATAGGGGTAACCTTTGTAGTAGTTTCAACAGCCTTTGCAACAACAAACAAAGTTTGTTCAACAACCCAACCAACCCTTGAATCTGCAAGGTCAACCATTGCAGCAGCAAGGCCAACCCTTGTAGCAGCAAGCTCAACCTGTATATCAACAAGGCCAAACCTTGCAGACACAAGGTCAACCCCTATAGCAGCAGGGCCAACAACTTTATTACTAGGTTTAGCAGATGAAGAAAACTCACAATCCATATGCCGCACATATTTTTTATCCTTCTTATGGTTACCAATGGCCTATGTCAGGTCAATATCAACCCTACCCTGGTTAGAATCTGCCTTATAGTCAAGGTACCCCTTAGTGGGGGGAAAATCAAAACCCCTATGGTCAAAATCCTCCACTTTTGGGACATAATCCCTACCAAGAAGGTTGGAACCCATAGGCCTTATCAAAGGCCTTATATGCCTTTTAACCCGCAATTTCCATTTTTAACAATGTTGGAACTGCCTGATGTATCAAGGCTTACTAATGATCTGATTCTTCATTCGCCTTATTGGCCTCCAGTTCCCACTAAAATTTCAAGAAATTGCCCCAAATTTGAAGGAAAACCTAAAGAGGAAGCCCATGTGATGACATATCACTTATGGTGTTCTTCCAATTCCTACATTGACGATTATGTTCGTATTTATCTCTTTCAGTGAACCTTGACAGGTGATGTCACAAAGTTGTACGTCGAGTTGCCTCGAGGTACCTATGTAGACTTGAACTCTTTGGATATGGCCTTCCTCACCCACTTCCAACTACCAATTCATTATGAAATTGGTACTCATTTGCTCACATCTATGAAGCAACATACCGCGACCCATATTTTTTATCATATCCACGAATGGAGACGTTGACGTCGCCTCACCAAATTTGAAATCCCTGATGAGTTATTGACCAAATGGTTTAGCAAGTCATTCTTAAACAAAATCACTAAAGGTATAGAAATGGGTGGTTGTGTTACTGAGGACCAGGATATTTCCCATGCCCAATATTTGGATTTGGTCTATTCCCAATCTAGCATGCTATATGAAATGTTTCCTAATTCTCCAAGACCATCTTCAGATCCAGCATCTTCAAAGTATCCTGATGTACCACCTGTTGATGGTATAATTGAATCAGTATCCCAAAAATCCACCAAAGCTTCTTCGAAGCAAAAACCTATTTTGAATACTAGTTCTAGTCATCCTTCGAAAAACCCATCGAATCTTGGTAACACCTCCAAGGTCAATGTCGTTCAATCTACCACGACAGATAAAGCCTCGGAAGGTAAGAAAAAGGGTAAGGGGAAAGAAAAATCTGATACCCTAAAACAAGATCCTCCTAAGTCATCTACTGTTGATGCCCCGAAATGAAAGCTGAAATATCCTTACCTCCTTTGTGAGGAAGATAATTATACAAAGGATTGTCTACAACGTGCCGAAGTCAATCGTTTATTGAAAGGGTCCCCGACTATTTTGAAAGAGCCATTCCCATCTTAGCAGACTCAGTTGGTAAACCAAACACAATCCTTTGCCTCATTTGGTTCTCAGGTTTACATGATGATGGGTTCATTTCCTATCTATGTCGCCACTCAATCGAAAATTTATCAAACCCCTCAAAATCATATGGTGGAAAAATAAGCCACTAATACACTTTCTACTTCCGCTCCACCCAGTTCTAGTCCTCTACATAGTGAGAGACAAAATAATGAATTTGTTATCTGACCGCCTCCCAAAGGTATGCTTCAAAAATCATCCTTTAATATTAACGCTAGAGCTACTCAACATTACAGTATTATCAAAGATTTAGCTGAAGCACCCTCGGAGATGTCTACTTTAGAAGTTCTCCAAACTTGTCCAATGAGGCGGAAATCATTATTGTCTGCTATTGGAGGCATTGATCCTATTGATTCAAGCTTGATTACTTTTGATCTTGAAAACCATGTTCCTCGTCTTCCTCATCAGATTTTCTTTTTGATTCAAGTCATTATAAAAGGAAAGACGATCCATCAGACTATCATTGATGAAGGTGCTTCCACCTGCATCATGTTTGCTTCATGTTGGAAAGCTATTGGCTGTCCACCTCTCAACCAGTCCCCAAATACTTTGGAGGCATTTGATGCCAAAGGCTCCCATCCTTATGGTATTCTCAAAAGTTTTCCTATCACTTTGGAATGGAATACTATTGAGTTAGAAGTGGAAGTTGTAACCGCAAATATGAATTACAATCTTCTACTTGGGTGAAGTTGGACCCACACCATTTTTTGTGTGGTTTCCTCTTTGTTCTAGGTGATCCATTTTCCTCATGAAGGAAAAATTGTCACCATCAATCAATTGTCCTTTTTCTCTTTTGCTGCCTCAAATCGAAACGTCCCATATATGGGAAATATCGATATTGCATATGAGAGCATGGGGGCAGGTATTTTCAAAAATTCTATTTTAATGGGAACTTTTCTCTCCCACCTCCACATGTCACGTCGATCAACATGATTTCTATCTCCTTTGATCCATGGATCATTCCTTCACCAGATCAAGTTGATTCACTTGGTGACACTATGCCTCTAAGTCCCTTAGAACAAGCTTATCATGAAATTGTCTCAGCTTCAGTAGCAGCTTCAGAAAGTCATGATGTTCTCAGTATGTACCTAGATACCTATTCACAATCTCCTTGGCTTGGTTCTTGGGATTCTTCGGATCCCTTGAATGAGATATTCCCCACCGACGAAAGTATTTGTGAGTTTATGTCCCTTGACAAAACTCCTTGGAATGATGTCCATCTTCATTCCTCATTTCTTCCAATTCTAAGTGAGATTCCTTCGTTTCTCGAAGCTTTTGTTTCTCATAACCCGACGCAACCACTTCAAACACCTATTATGGTGCATGATTTTTTGTATGACGGTAATATGGGAAATATTACTGCAACCATGCTAATCGACATTTCCACTAAACGTGGAACTTTTGAGAACATTCACATTAGGGTTTCCTGTTCTCTTGATGAGATCAGGGTTTACATAGACCTTTTCAAAGAATTTCAAGATGCCTTCACTTGGTCATATGAGTAAATGCCTAGTATTGACCCAAATATTGTAGTGCATGAAATACCCATGTATCCTTATGTGAAGCTTGTTCATTAACGGATCCATCTTGTGCATCCCAAGAAGTGTTGGAAATAATACTGAGAGGGGGGGTGAATCAGTATTATCAAATTCTTTTCAATATGCCTTCCAGATTTATACTTTAATTTATTCTTCAGATATTTATCATTAATTTGTATGTCAGTGCCATATAATAATGAACAGGAACAAGAAAAATAGATAAGCACACCAAAGAACACCAGATATAAGGTGGAAACCCAATGTGGGTGAAAACCAACTGCTGCAATATGTCTCTATCTTCTTTCAATTAGAAACTTCTTTTACAAGGATTTTGTACTGGTGCAGTCCTTTACCAGTACGCAGGCTGCAACCTGCAAAGAGCTACAACTCTCTCTCGTTTTCCAGTCTCTCCTGGAAGGGAGCTACAACCCCCTTTGCTCTTTTACTTCTTTAGGGACCACGTTTCATTAATTTTCAAACTGGATCCAAGAAGATCAAATAATCATCAAGTACATGCAAATCACCCAATCTCTTTATACAATCAACCAATGGATCACCCAACTTCTCAAAATGCTGTAAACAGAAAAGTAATACCAGAAATGTAAACCCAAAACACTGTAGTAATAGATAAAATACAGCCAACAAATGTTTCAAGATAGGTCCGCAACTTCACCAATAGTGGCCTGCGAATACCCGCAGCTCTTCTGTGTCTAAACTGCGTAGATCCGCACCTAGTCGATCTACTACTCTGGTATCTCCACACCACTCGTTCTGCTGCCCTGCGTACCTCTGCTCAGATCGCACCTGCAGTGCCCGCCTCACAGCGTACCCCCGCGACTTGATCTTATGTTTCCCTGCGTACCTCCACACTGCGCCTTCTCCTGCGCTGCGTACCTCGCACTGCGCCTTCTACTGTGCTGTGTAACCCCGCACTGCACCTTCTCCTGCGCTGCGTACCCCCACACTCATGCCTTCTGCTGCGCTGCATACCCTCGCACTACGCCTTCTCCTGCGATGCATACCCCCGCACTCACGCCGTGGATCACTTGCGAACCTCTGATTAGGGCCAAATTAACAGTCCTCCAATGTGCCACAGTCAGTTAGATCCACAGATCTTATCATGCGCCCAAGAGATCATGACTTATCAATAGATTCGCCTTATATTTTCTCCTTGATTTAGATCTAGCTTTTAAAACCAATCAACCAAACTTTCAGATCTTAAGATATTCAAATTTCACAAGTGTCTAGCCAAGTGATCTCTTTTCCTTTTTATAGGCAAGCCCTTATTCAAACCATGGGACAAAACCATCGAAAACCAATACAAGGGATCCAAACAGGGGTTCGAATAATTTAGATCCTAAACCACGGGCCAAAACCATAGGATCACGAATGACGGGCTAAATACCAAGGGCCAAACATAGGAAACCCCACGTGAGCGCGCTTCTCTGCATTGGATTGAGTGAACTAGGGGACCGCACCTTATGAACGGATAACCTGCAGGTATGTCCGCACTTCCTGGACGGCGAACCTGCGGGTCCGCACCTTTTGAACGATGCACCTGCGAACCTCTTATTTTCCATCATTTTGAGAGCCTAAACAGAATTTTTCCACTTGAGTGAGTTGCCATCAAGTACAACACCTGTACCATAGAGCCAAACCAAAATCATAATGCCAACAATCTCCCCCTTTGGACTTGATGTCAATCTCAAGATCCTCAATGTCATTCTCCCCCTTTGACATCAAGGGAAAAGGGTTATGCTCCCCCTGACTATAAACCAGATCTGCAAAAGGAAAGAAATTTCTTCAAGAAGAACCATAATCCACCAAACACCATAATTGACCATGAAAGAGATAGAGACATATTGCAGCACTATTCAGATCAGCATCCATGATCTCCTTCTATACTTCCTCCAAGATCTTCTACCATAATGCCAACAATGCATTATATGCTCCCCCTAAACCTGTGCCATTCAATCTTCAACCGATCCGTAACCTAGCAAATGTACGCGTATACCCCATATGAAACTTGTGTACAACCAACAATCTTTGAAACAGATGAGATTCAAAACCAGGATGATGCATCAACAAGCCCCAGCTTTTTCCTGAGGTATTCAAAGGTCTCCCTGGGCAATGGTTTGGTGAGTATATCAACAACTTGTTCCTTAGAAGGAACATACTCCAACTTGACCTTTTGTTCAAGCACTTGTTCCCTGAGAAAGTGATACTTGATCGGTATGTGCTTGGTCTTTGAATGCATGATTGGGTTCTTTGAAATGTTGATTGCGCTTGTATTATCACATAAGATGGAGATAGGTGGAGTACAAGTGATCTGAAAATCTTGCAAGGTCTGCATCATCCAAAGGAGTTGAGTGCAGCAAGATGCAACAGCCACATATTCCGCTTCAGCTGTAGATAAAGCAATCGAACTCTGTTTCTTGCTGAACCAAGATACTAATATGGAACCCACAAAGAATGCACCACCACTTTTTCTCTTCCTGTCATCCACGCTTCTGGCCCAATCTACATCTGTATAAGCCTAAAGTGTGAGATTTGTATCTCTAGGATACCATAAACCATATTTTTGAGTTCCTTGAAGGTACTTGAAAATTCTCTTCACTGCCTGAAGATGAGTTCCCTTTGGATTTTCCTGAAATCTTCCAAATGTTCCCACTGCATGCATGATGTCTGGTCAGGTACCTGTCAAATAAAGAAGACTTCCAATCATAGATCTGTAGGTTGGTTGATGCACTGCTGCTGATTCATCATTTGCACTGAGGCTACATCCTGTGACCATGGGGGTACATACTGGTTTTGCATCTTCCATGCCATATTTCTTCAAAATATGCTTGAGATACTTGGTTTGAGACAAGAAGATCCCGCCTTCATTTTGTTGGATTTGCAGTCCAAGAAAATATGTCAGTTCTCCAATCAAAGACATTTCGAATTCTTTCTGCATCACCAAGGCAAAGCTTTGACTCATAGCTTCTTCATTGCTGCCAAAGATAATATCATCTACATACAAAACAAGTATTAGTAATTTGTCATTTTTAATTTTCATATAAAGATTGCTATTTGCTTATCCCTTTGAAAAACCTTGTTGATGAAGATATTTGTCCAAGCGGTAGTACCAAGCCCTTGGAGCCTGTTTAAGACCATAGAGAGCCTTTTTTAGTCTGCATACAAGATTTGGATCATTCCCAAGGATGAACCCATCTGGTTGCTCAATGTACACTTCTTCTTCTAAGTCTCCATTCAGAAAGGCTGATTTTACATCCATTTGAAATACTTTGAACTTCTGAAAGCTTGAGAGAGCAAGGAACATTCGGATGGCCTCAAGTCTAGCAACGGGAGCAAAAGTTTCTTCAAAGTCTATTCCTTCTTGTTGAGCATACCCTTTACAAACAAGTCTGGCCTTGTTTCTAATTACTTCCCCATTTTCATTCAACTTATTTTTGAAGATCCATTTTGTCCCTATGACATTCTTATCTTTTGGTCTAGGAACCAACTCCCAAGTGTTGTTCTTTTCGATCTTCTCAAGTTCTTCATCCATTTCCTTGACCCAGCATTCATCTTTGCATGCCTCTCTTACATTTTGTGATTCAGTGGAGGAGAGTAATGCCAAATAGCTTGAGGCTTCTGCAATTGTTCTTCTTGTTTGTACACCTGCCTCTTTCTGCCCCAAAATCTGAGATTCTGGATGATTCTTCTGAACGTACCTGGATGGAGTCTTATCTTCTATCCTTATCTGTTCCTCTGGTGCCCCTTGAAGTTCTTCTTCATCATCAATCTGATTTGGAGAGTAGTCTTCATATTCTTTGATATTTTCATAATTTACTTGCCTAGGAATGTATCCTTTTTCATCAACCACTACATCAATGTTGTCAACAATTCTTCCAAGTCTCTTATTGTAACACTTATATGCTTTGTTGTGGGGAGAATAACCAAGGAGAATGCCTTCATCTGCTCTAGGTTCAAGTTTACCAAGTTGTTCATCATTATTCTTAATATAGCATTTGCTTCCAAAAATTTTGAAATGCTTTACCAAAGGAGTCTCACCATACCAGAGCTCATGAGGAGTTTGAGTGTTGTTCACTCGGACATTTGTTTTGTTGAGAATAACAACCGCAGCAAAAGCAGCTTAACCCCAGAAGATTGCGAGAGTCCTAAACTCATCAAGCATAGCACGAGCCATTTGTTGGACCATTATGTTCATCCTTTCCATCACTCCATTTTGCTGAGAAGTCCTAGTTGTAGAGAATTCCCTTCTTATTCCATGTTCTTCACAGAAATCGAAAAATTCATTTGAGGTAAACTACCCACCTCTGTCGGACCTGAGGCACTTAATTTTGTGATCTGATTCATTTTCAGCCAAGGCTTTGAAAGATTTGAATTTTTCGAATGCTTCATCCTTGTGTTTCATAAGTCCCAACCAAACCATCCTGGAGAATTTGTCAATGAATAATATAAAGTATTCTTCTCCTCGAGGTGACCTTGTCCTAAATGGACCACATACATCTGTATGGACTAGTTCAAGAGGCCTACTGGCTGATCCTTCCTTCTCAGGGAAGTTAGTTCTGGTTTGCTTACCAAACTGACATGATTTGCATATGGTGTTGTCTGGAATTTTGATATCTGGAAGACCACGAACTGCCTGGTATTTGCATCCTTTCCTTATTTGTGAAAAGCCTAGATGCCCCAATCTCCGATGCCATAACCAATGTTCATCATCTTTGCTCAAATAGCATTGTTGTTTTCCTTCTTCAAATATGTATAGATTATTTGGAGTTCTTCTGCCTTTGATCACTATTTTTCCTGTATCAAGATCACGAACACTACATCCATTTGATCGAAATATTACCTATGTTCCTTGATCGCACATCTGACTGACACTTAGTAGATTATGCTTCAAGCCATCAACATACAAAACATTTCCAGCTTTGACCTTTTCTTTCAACTGAGCAGTGCCTTTTCCTTTTATGGCTGCAGGGGTATCATTTCCAAAAGAAACTTTCTTTCCCTTTTCTAAAGCAGTATATGATTCAAGTTTTTCTTTATTACCTGTCATATGCTTCAAATATCCGCTGTCGATGTGCCATAAATTTTCTTGTCCTTCTGCATAAAATGCTATCCCACATCTTTCTGTTTATGGTTCCTTTATTCTCCATGTTCTAGTGCTTGAGGCTTATTCCTTTGTCTGCCGAAACCTGCTCCTGCATTCAGAATCTTCATGATCGAAGTTATTACAAATAGAACATTCAATTTCATTTTCAAGGGCAGAAAATTTATTATAGGTCCTTTTCGTAATCCCAGTCATACTTCTTTGTTTTTGAGCTTCTCTAGTCATGATTGTCTTATAAGCAACACATTGAGCTGCTTTGTGACCGAAGTTATGGCAAGGGAAACATTGGCCATTGAAGAAACTTCTGTGATTATCAAATCTACCAGCCAAATGATTGTAATTTCTATTGTCATCCATTATTGAAGCAAATTGAGAAGTTTTTACCTGAGGATGGTTGTAGCTTTTGTTCACCCTTAAGATGGATTGCCCCTAGTTTACCTGGTAGTCTTTGTTTGTTCTTGATGTAATTCATCCATGCCTTACCTGGTGATCTCCATTGGGCTTTTGCTCATTCCTCCTTGCTGCATCAAGATAACTCTTTGAGGTGGATGCTTGAGATGTTTCTCCATTATAACCCAGACCTGTCTTGATTAGTGGAGAACGTTGTACATTGATAATCTCATCTAGAGTTTCAGATCCTTTAACAAATTTAAGATTAAGAGCCTTTGTTTTCTTAATTTCTTTTCTAAGGCCAACAATTTCACATTCTAACTTCTCAAGAGATTTTTCTTTTTCATCAAGTTGGAATTGTAGAGTATGAATGATCATATCTTTTTCTTCTAAACATATTTTGAGTCGAGAAATCTCTTCATAAAAACCATCTACATCTATAGCGTCCATGTAATCATCATCTTCAAAGGCCATTAAAAGTTTATAATCATTACCTCATTCATCTTCGTCACTATTTGATAGTGTTACACAAAAATATCGTCACCATGATTATTTGCAGTCAGTATGGGTCTATCATCACTTGTATTGTCCTCCTAAGCAAGTCTCAGACCTCAGCTCTTCAAGTCAAGCTTTGAAAATGGGAGAAAGACATTGAAAATAAATGAAACTCTGGTTCTGCACTTCCTCTCACTGTTACCTGCGGTCCCGCACCTTCTGTTTACAAAAACTGTGGACCTGCCCGCTCTGTCCCTAAAGGTGTGGGTGCGGACCCCTGTGAAAGTCAAAAAGGCGCAAGTTTATTCTAAAAAACTCACTTTGGGTTAATTCTAGATGATTCTAGAAGGAATTTTGACGTGGATTGGCCGCTCTTAGGTGGTTCATGCATCCCAAAAGAGAAGGAGCTAATCCCTTGATGAGAGGAGTTATCCCTTTGAAGGAGGGCTTTATCCCTTTGAAGGAGGACCTAGTAACTTCCCTCCATTGCACTATAAATTCAGGCATTGGGCTGGTTGCTAGGGAGGTTAGAAGCTGAACATTTTTTAGGGTAAATGCTGGTGAAATTAAGACTTCCTAGTTGAGCTTAAGAGGAGAGATCACATACCTTTTTGGCTTCATTTGGAAGTGAGTGAAACTTGTCAAAGTAAAGGATACTTCTTGCTGGACCCTGGGAGGAGCTTGTACAGCATCAAGGCACAGGTTGTAAAGTTCTTCTTCTTTTGAATTAATACAATCAAACTCATTTTTCTCAACAAGTATCTCATGTTATTTGTTTCATGAACTCCTTGACTTTCATGTTAAATATGTTTTATGATATTGGCTTTTCAGGTGCTATTTAATTTGTTTTCTTGTTTGTGTTTGCAGATTCGCGACAAAGGAGCTCATTTGGATTGAAGGAGCGAGGGCATCCAAAAATTTGCGTTGGACCTAAGGTAGGCCCTAAAACACTTGTTTTCCTTTGATTATAAAATCATATTTAGAGAAAGATAGTGTCTGGTTGGTTTGCTTGTCATTAGGTCTTCTTTAGATTCTAGGAAGGTCTATCTTGTCCACAAGATCGACTTATTCCATGTGACAGATAGGCCATGACTATCTTCATGAGTGTAGTAACTTTTCTTAGTTGCATTCTGTTTCTTGTTCCATCTAACAGGTTCCTTCCCTTTTTCAATCTTATCCTTGTGAGGACATTTGGCAGCATAGTGACCGACTCTTACAAAAGCAAAGCATTTGAAAGGTAACTTACCTCGGAAACGACCAGTACCCCGTTGAAGATTTCTGACAAAATTTGATTATTCTTCTTCTTCTGACACGTGTCCTGACTCATAGTACTCTCCTTTGCCTAAAGCCTTGAAGGCAGCTTCTCTCCTGTCTGATGGACCTCCTTTCCTCATTTCATAAGCAGTTAGAATTCCGTGCAGCTGTGACATTTTAAGGCTTTGTAGATTCTCTTTTTCTTCTATTGCAGAAACCTTAGATTCAAACCTAGGGGACAAAGATCTTAGAACTTTTTCAACCACAACAGGCTCTTTTATTTCTTCACCCAAATTTTTTCATACAATTAACAATCTCATCTACACGAAGAAAATAGTTAGCCACACTTTCATCATTATACATCCTGAGATTTTCATACTAAATTCTGAGGGTTTGCAGTTTTGCTCGTTTTACCTGATCATCTCCTTCATAACTCAGAATAATCTTGTCCCATATCTCTTTTGTGGATTTAAACTGCATTACCTTAACAAATTCTGATTGAGATAGGCATCCTAATAGAGTATTAACCGCCTTTGCATTTGTTTCATATTTCTTCTTCTCAGCCGGATTTGTAGGAGTTGCTGATGGAAAAGTATACCCTGTATCTATGATATCCCAGACTTCTGTACCAAGAGATTGAAGATAGGCAGTAACTCTTACCTTCCAATAAACAAAGTTTGTCCCATCAAAAATCGGTGGCCTGATTGATGCTTCCCTCTCGTAGTTGCTCATGATGAAAGATCTTTCTTCAAGCGATCAAGGTTCTTCTAAAGAACCTGGCTCTGATACCAATTGTTGGAAATAATACTGAGAGGGGGGGGGTGAATCAGTATTATCAAATTCTTTTCAATATGCCTTCCAGATTTATACTTTAATTTATTCTTCATATATTGATCATTAATTTGTATGTCAGTTCCATATAATAATGAACAAGAACAAGAAAAATAGATAAGCACACCAAAGAACACCAGATATAAGGTGGAAACCCAATGTGGGTGAAAACCACCTGCTGCAACATGTCTCTATCTTCTTTCAATTAGAAACTTCCTTTATAAGGATTTTGTACTGGTGCAGTCCTTTACCAGTACGCAGGCTGCAACCTGCAAAGAGCTACAACTCTCTCTCGTTTTCCAGTCTCTCCTGGAAGGGAGCAACAACCCCCTTTTCTCTTTTACTTCTTTAGGGACCACGTTTCATTAATTTTCAAACTGGATCCAAGAAGATCAAATAATCATCAAGTACATGCAAATCATCGAATCTCCTTATACAATCAACCAATGAATCACCCAACTTCTCAAAATGTTGTAAACATAAAAGTAATACCAAAAATGTAAACCCAAAACACTGCAGCAATAGATAAAATACAGCCAACAAATGTTTCAAGATAGGTCCGCAACTTCACCAATAGTGGCCTGCAAATACCCGCAGCTCTTCTATGTCTAAACTGCGCAGATCCACACCTGGTCGATCTACTGCTCTGCGTATCTCCGCACCACTCGTTCTGCTGCCCTGCGTACCTCTGCTCAGAATGCACCTGCACTGCCCGCCTAACAGCGTACCTCCACAACTTGATCTTTTGTTTCCCTGCGTACCTCCGCATTGTGCCTTCTCCTGCGCTGCGTACCTCGCACTGTGCTGCGTAACCCTGCACCGCGCCTTCTCCTGTGCTGCATACCCCCGCACTCACGCCTTCTGCTGCGCTGCGTACCCCCACACTGCGCCTTCTCCTGCGCTGCGTACCCCCGCACTCATGCCGTGGATCGCCTGCAAACCTCTAATTAGGTCCAAATTAACAGTCCTCCAATGTGCCACAGTCAGTTAGATCCACAGATCTGATCATGCGCCTGAGAGATCATGACTTATCAATAGATTCGCCTTATATTTTCTCCTTGATTTAGATCTAGCTTTTAAAACCAATCACCCAAACTTTCAGATCTTAAGATATTTAAATTTCACAAGTGTCTAGCCAAGTGATCTCTTTTCCTTTTTATAGGCAAGCCCTTATTCGAACCATGGGACAAAACCATCGAAAACCAATACAAGGGATCCAAACAGGGATTCAAATAATTTATATCCTAAACCACAGGCCAAAACCATAGGATCATGAACGACGGGCTAAATACTAAGGGCCAAACATAGGAAACCCCACATGAGCGCGCTTCTCTGCATTGGAGTGAGTGAACTGGGGGACCGCACCTTATGAACAGATAACCTACGGGTATGTCCGCACTTCCTGGACGGTTAACCTGCGGGTCCACACCTTTTGAATGATGCACTTGCGAACCTCTTATTTTCCATCATTTTGAGAGCCTAAATAGAATTTTTCCACTTGAGTGAGATGCCATCAAGTACAACACCTGTACCGTAGAGCCAAACCAGAATCATAATGCCAACAATCTCCCCCTTTGGACTTGATGGCAACCTCAAGATCCTCAACGTCATTCTCCCCCTTTGACATCAAGGGAAAAGGGTTATGCTCCCCCTGACAACATGCTCCCCCTGACTATAAACCAGATCTGCAAAAGGAAAGAAATTTCTTCAAGAAGAACCATAATCCACCAAACACCATAATTGACCATGAAAGAGATAGAGACATATTGCAGCACTATTCATATCAGCATACATGATCTCCTTCTGTACTTCCTCCAAGATCTTCTACCATAATGCCAACAATGCATTATATGCTCCCCCTGAACCTGTGCCATTTGATCTTCGACCAATCCGCAACCTAGCAAATGTACGCGTATACCCCATATGAAACTTGTGTACAACCAACAATCTTTGAAACAGATGAGATTCAACAACAGGATGATGTATCAACAACCCCCATCTTTTGCCTGAGGTATTCAAAGGTCTCCCTCGGCAATGGTTTGGTGAGTATATCAACAACTTGTTCCTTAGAAGGAACATACTCCAACTTCACATTTTGTTCAAGCACTTGTTCCCTGAGAAAGTGATACTTGATCGGTATGTGCTTGGTCTTTGAATGCATGATTGGGTAATTTGAAATGTTGATTGCACTTGTATTATCACATAAGATGGATATAGGTGGAGTACAAGTGATCTGAAAATCCTGCAAGGTCTGCATCATCCAAAGGAGTTGAGTGCAGTAAGATGCAACAGCCACATATTCCGCTTCAGCTGTAGATAAAGCAATCGAACTCTGTTTCTTGCTGAATCAAGATACTAATATGGAACCCATAAAGAATGCACCACCACTTTTTCTCTTCCTGTCATCCACGCTTCCGACCCAATCTGCATGGGTATAAGCATGAAGTGTGAGATCTGTATCTCTAGGATACCATAAACCATAGTTTTGAGTTCCTTGAAGGTACTTGAAAATTCCCTTCACTGCCTGAAGATGAGTTTCTTTTGGATTTTGTTGTGGGGAAAAATGCCTATTTAGGACGATCCTATCCACCTAAGGTGTGACAGCGCCTTAGCAACAAACGAATGCAGCTATCATGATTTCTTCCTTTATGAAATATGAAAGAGAGGAGATCAGCAGACTTACCGTTGTCTTTCGGTTGTCCCTCGATCTAGATCCTCTTCTCTTTGTGTGTCCACAGCTACTTGCCTCCTCGCTTGATCAAGAGAACAGCTACCTGTGACAAGAGAACAACTACTTGCAACAAGAGAAGAACACAATATAAAGGCACATATACATATTCATAAGTGATTCAGGATTAGAAGTAAATCAAATACACTAATGCAATCATACAATATACACCAGCATATAGGAAAGAATCAAGATAGCTTTATTGATAGTAACAGGGTTCAGGAAGAGATACAACCCATGGGGCTCCAATCCAGCATCTCCTTCCCAGCAGAATGGAATTCCCTCTTCAGCTCCTTTCAAAGCATAACACACCCAATGTTTCTAGCCATAAACCAACAGCAATTCTTTGCAAATACCAAATTCCCGCCCCCTTAGACCTCATGAGAGAGATCTATATATAGGAGTTTTGGAGAAAGGATGAGTCAGCTTGAGGCTGGCATGAAGCTGACTAGTGTCCTCTCCCACTTCAGTTCTTGAGTCCACTTGGAGGTTCTTGCTTCCACTTGGAGATTTGGAACCTCTTACTCATCACCAGTCGAATTGAGGTGGGCATTCCCATGCTCAGCTTTATAAATTCATTTTCGTACATAGAACAGACGATCGTCTGATGGTAGACTGATAATTTTGGTGAAATTATCATCCTTTGAGTAGGATGATCATCTGCTGCAATGATGTACATATCAAATGTCTTTATTTTTCCTGAATATATATCGCAGCCTGGATGGATGAAACTAGATCCGGGGTCTTCAAACTCGTTCGATCTTCACTCTAAGTACAAGTCGATCCATGTGAGAATTGCGCTGAAGTCGAACATGGAAAGACATCGCTTGATTACCGGTCAATGATGTAAACCGTTAACAAGCGCGAGAGGAATCACCGATAATGATAATGACCCTCAAGGTACTACAGTAAAATTCACGTGGTGTGAATAAAGGACTTGGCGTCGAACACCACGCAAAATCTTCTGGTCGAAGGTCATTGATGTATACCTGTCGCCGGAAGTGAGAAACTTGCCATTGAGGTATGCAAGCTTCAAAGTACTGGAGGGGGTGTTCTTAGATCAACTCCTTGGATAATGAGCTGATGTCGACAAGGAGCGATCCATCAAAGGAGGGCCTTAATGAATCCCACATCAGTGACACAGAACGGAGCTAATGATTTTAATGGAGATGAAAACAATCTGTGACATATGATTCAGGGTGGCGGTCATGAATGGATGAAGGATAATGTATGGCAGTGGATGGGACCCGGTTGACTCTTTCTGAATGACTTCTCTTGAACATATGGCGACACTGATGCGATGGATCATTAGCATTACCCCAAATATGGATGGTATGGCAAGACCATGGTGATGTGACCGGTGAATGAAACAACCCAACCCGAATGTAATATGGAGGAAAAGTGTCATGTTCAAGAGCGACCTGCTACCATCAAAGTTTTCTTGATTTTTCCCAATTTTTCCCCAGTCATTGCTGACCAGTACCTCTTTATTTTTGTCAAGCTTGAGGAGGATAACATATGCTTGTTCTATAACCTGCCCTTCGGGCAAGCCTATCGCTATGTTTTAACGAGCCTAGCGATAGGGAAACTCGTTCTCGTCTAAAGACAAGTTTGTCGCTATTTAATCATTTTAACGAGTCTAACGACAAGGATAACTCGGTCCTTTTCATTTTTAGAGAGTCTGAAAAGGTACATAAAGTCAACTCTAAAATTCCTTTTTCATCATCTAATCCCTTAAGTCCGAAAAAGTATAAAACAATACAGAAGGGATGAGTTTTCGATAAATTTAACGAGCCGAATAAAACAAGCGCTCGACCTTTTTGTGCAATAATCCCTCAGGTCCAAAAAGATTAAAATCTAGAGGAGGGATAGCTCTTCCTGTCCTTTTAACGAGCTGGAAGGCCAAAACTCGGCAATCTTTTCATATTTTACGAGTCAGTTGAAAAGAGCTTAAAGAAGACTCGTATTTTGAGGAACGAGTGATAAACAGGGATAGCAACTGATTCCAAGTACAGGTTGGAATTTTCCAATCACGGCAGTGTCACAAGGATGGCTAGGTGAAATCACTCTTCGCAGCTGTTCCTCAAAATGGGTAAACAATCATATGGGGGTGAACGATCGGCCAAATGAAAGATGGAGGTGGCAGGTGCAAACACGACCAAGGTTTTTATGGCTGATAAATTTACGATCACAGTGGTTATTTACCGGGATAGGTTCATTTTTTAGTTAAAAATGAGCTTAAACTCTGGAGGAAACATTTCTCACTGCTTATATTTATTTTTTAACGAGCATGAAGACCGCGTTAAAACTGCTCGGATCTTGTGTTTATTTTTTAACGAGCATGAACTTTATGCTAAAACTGCTCGATTACCCAGTCATAAGATAAGAGTGTCTCATGAAAGATCCCATTTTTTATAGAGCTTGCGCCTTACCAAAGCTATGCTCACTCTCCTTTCTTTATGCAAGTTCGGAAACGAGTAATCCTACGAGTTTAAAGGGTTAGACCTACAGGTTTAAAGGGAGGACCTAAAAATTTTAAAAATAAATAGTCGCCCCTTGCTTGCACTCCAAAAGGTTGCATGCCCCCAGGTATAAAACAGAGTTTCAAGGTTACCTCTACTTCAATTCCATCGAAACTTTCGTTTCACCGGGAGAGGCTTACCTCTTTCAGGTTACCCAAAGATTGTCTCGTTAATCTTTCAAACAAAACACTTCCTCGGCAATGTCTACCGAAGTAGACAGAGGTGAGTGACGACCCCCGCCCTCTCACATAACTTTGACAAGAGAATCTTATTCCAGAACAACCCCTCTTCCAACCACGGACGGGGTACGGACTAGTCATATTCTCCCGCGGAAACCTACCTTATACCCAAAAGTTTCCCTGCCGAAGCAGGCCAGGATGCATGCCCCCTGGGTTCCGGTCATATCCTCCCGGATTACTCGCGCTCATCAGGAGGACGGACTGTGGGTTGAGACACTTCTTGCATGAATAGACCATTTAGGGATGGCGCATGACTACTTGCGATGTGTGATCCGGGAAACGAAAGTTGGTCCACGAGCTTGACCATTCTTCCTTCATGTGGAAAACACATTACTCTAAAGAGTGAGGAGACTACAGCTCCCATGCAATATATATAGTCTCGTCCAAGGAGTAGGCTATAATCCAAGGGTCCTTGAACGACCATCACGTTTATTTGAACGGTCTTCCCTTTCAATGTTATAGGCACATTGGGGAGGATCCCTAAAGGTCGACTGGTTCCTTTATCAAAACCTGATAGATTTCTCATCTCAGGTAAGAGTGCTGGCAAACCAAGCGCTCTCCAAGCAATAGAGGAAAGGATACTCACAGATGCCCCCTCATCATTGATAGTGCCAGCCATTACCATTCTATATATTTGACAAATAATTCAGAATGGCACACTGGCTGGCAATCGGGGTCTGCCTAGTTGGTTCCAATCAAAGGACACAACCAGGTTGCTTGGTGGTGGGACCGAATATACGGCCGGATAGCGCTCTGATGAACTTCCTTCCTGCGACAAAGGAATGGTGGCATTGCCCCGTTGATCATCAAAGTCAGTGCTGATGAAGAGAATCTGGACGGTGTTGTCTTGATTCTCTTCTGTGACATTGTCATTCGAAGATGGAGCCTCTGAAGGCAAAACCGGGTCAACTGTCGTATGAACCTTTTGACTTTCGTCAGGCATGGATCTAGACGGTTCTTCTTCAATGACAGGTGCTTCGGCTGACCATCTAAGTGGCTCAGCCGGATTCTCAACTAGTGAGGGACTTGGCAGGAGTCTTTGATATCCAGGAGGAAGATTCGCTAGTAAAATCGGGCGATCTTCCAGAACTCTTTTTGCCTCGTCTAAGAAGGGACAACGGTGGATGGCGTGATTGCCTTCACACAGTCTGCAGGGAAATTTAACTTTCCCATTCTGTCCTGGAGCTTCAATCCCACTAGTTGACGGTGAGTAGTCAACATGGCTATCAGAGGTCGATGCTCCCGAATTGTGCAAACGGGGGGACCAGTCTCTTAGTATCCATGGGATACAGGGACAATCTCTATGGAAGTGGTCTCCCCTGCATATGACGCATGGCGATTTAGGCCTTACGAGTGCGGTGTGTGGATTTTTGTTAGATGACACTTGTTTGCCCCCAGTCGCCCTAGGCTCCTTCTTCTTCTTTTCTTTCTTCTTCTTCTCCTTCTTCTCCTTAGGAACCCAATTTTTTGATCGACCAGTTCCGTCAAACGAAGAGGAAGGAGGGGAGGAAGATGAAGTGGAAGGCTGGGAGGCAACTCTTGTCTGATCTAACTGTTGACTCGACTGTTCAGGAGTGGTGGTATTCTGAACAACATTGGTCGAAAAGAGCCAAACTGGTAAGCCAATTGTCAGTCCTGGAAGAGAAAATGTGGCCATGTGGGGCGCACCAACATCTCCCCAAGAGGAGAAGGGACTAGGATTTCCACCCAAGGGAACTCCTTGGTTGGTGTGCTCCATCTTTTCAACCTAAAGATCAATGCAGGATTAAAGGGTGATTTTTCCGTTTAAAATAAATTGTTAATGACGCTTTTCGACACAACTTGCTTTTTCAGTTTTAAAGAGTCGAGAAAAAGCTAAAGATGACTCTAGTCTCCTTCGATGTTTTAACGAGCCCAAAGTGACAAATGCTCGGATGGACTTTTTCTGTTATAGAGTCTAAAAAAGGCCAAAAGAAACTGCTCTGGAGATCTAGGCAGAGGGTGTGCCAAACTTTTCGCAAAACCAAAGAATACGTTTTACGGTACAGGTGGTCAATCTTCGTGAATGTTGTGTTCACTGCATTGCGATCAGTAGGGCAGCCGACACGGCTTCCTATGGATAAAAGATATATGCCTATAGGGGTCTCCCAATATATACGCGATGGTACGTGGGAGCACAATCCGTATTAGCGCCACCGACTCTCAGGAGGAATCACCCACCTTCTTCGAGATCGACAGTCACTATGTTTAACGACGCCGAAACACGTCTCTAGCCTAGACTTCTATGTTGTGCGTTATGTTACAAAGCGTTGTTAGGTTCATTCAATTTATTTTAAGTTGATCTTTTTAAAGTTTGCCTTTCAAGGTTCACCACGAGATGTATGATACAAATTCCTAAATGCAGTCTAAGATGATAAGCAAGCTTTACAATCTTTCAACTTTGAAAATCCTAGCTACTAAGGGAAAAGAGAGCGACTATCTTTTCTCAAAGAGCAATCAGCACACTCTAATGCACTTTCCCTAAATCCAACATGCAAACTTATCAAATGAAAAATGCACAATGCAGGTGTTTGTTTTCACTTTCTTAGTATAAATGCCTACAAAGAAAGCTTTTTGCACAACTTTGAATTTGTTTTTACAATGATCAAAATAAACAAGTTCACTTTCTTCAAAATCAACAAGGGTAGAAGAGATTACAATCACTTTGCGATTTTCGAAATAAAGACTCGTTTTTGATACTTTGAAAAGAACAAACTCAAACCAATAAGCAAAAGTAAAACTATGATCAATCTGAACAAACAGCCAATGAACTCTCTTCTAAGATCAATCTCAATCAGATCTGAATCAAAGGCTACAGAAAGACCACTTTACTCATGCAAAGGAAGACTGTAAATGACGCCACAAACACATAAAAACATTCACAATCTTTTTGTACAAAAATGGGGCGGAATTCAGGCAAAGAAAAGGTTTATCAGGCTAGCACCTATGCTGGTTAAAGGCTGCAAAAACAGAGATCAAAACAGGGCAATAAAGGACAAAGAACCCCAGCTGCACAAGGCCACACTGGTTCAGCGCAGGTACAACACTGTCAGTTTGACATTCAGCGCAGGTAGCCCCTTCGGGACCTGCGTTGAAATGCAGACTGCCTTCACAGTGCCTGCAATGAAGAGAGAAACTCTCGTTTCTCTTGGTTTCCGGGTCACAAAATGCTCAAAAATACACTGTTTCAGGCCAAATCAGAAACACAAGCAAGGTATAAACAGAGGGATGCTTTGATAGGGTACTAAAGACTATCACAAGGATCAATCAAATCGTTTGTGGATCTAGTTTAGATCATATACAAGTCCAACATACTGGATCAAAGCAGCAACTTTTACTTTGCATCCGGGAAAGATGCAGTTCAAGAATTGCTGTCAAGTCTATGAGGTAAACAAATGACGGAAACACAAATGAAATGAATAAACAAGTTCTTCCCCAGCGGAGTCGCCAATTTGTTGTGGGGAAAAATGCCTATTTAGGACGATCCTATCCACCTAAGGTGTGACAGCGCCTTAGCAACAAACGAATGCAGCTATCATGATTTCTTCCTTTATGAAATATGAAAGAGAGGAGATCGGCAGACTTACCGTTGTCTTTCGGTTGTCACTCGATCTAGATCCTCTTCTCTTTGTGTGTCGACAGCTACTTGCCTCCTCGCTTGATCAAGAGAACAGCTACCTATGACAAGAGAACAGCTACTTGCAACAAGAGAAGAACACAATACAAAGGCACATATACATATTCATAAGTGATTCAGGATTAGAAGTAAATCAAATACACTAATGCAATCATACAATATACACCAGCATATAGGAAAGAATCAAGATAGCTTTATTGAAAGTAACAGGGTTCAGGAAGAGATACAACCCATGGGGCTCCAATCTAGCATCTCCTTCCCAGCAGAATGGAATTCCCTCTTCAGCTCCTTTCAAAGCATAACACACCCAATGTTTCTAGCCATAAACCAATAGCAATTCTTTGCAAATACCAAATTCCCGCCCCCTTAGACTTCATGAGAGAGATCTATATATAGGAGTTTTGGAGAAAGGATGAGTCAGCTTGAGGCTGGCATGAAGCTGACTAGTGTCCTCTCCCACTTTAGTTCTTGAGTCCACTTGGAGGTTCTTGCTTCCACTTGGAGATTTGGAACCTCTTACTCATCACCAGTTGAATTCCCTGATCCAAGTGTCATTTTGGAAGCTTCCTGGGCATTGACACCTTGAGGAATGACTCTGCCACTTGTCCAAACTCGCTCAGCGCAGGTAGCCTTCTTTGCAGTTGACATTCAAAGCAGGTGGATAGTGGAGCAGTTGACATTCAGGGCAGATGCTCAGTGGAGCAGTTGACATGATCCAGAATTGCCTTGTTTTTGAGTGTTTTCAGGTGGAGAACTTTTGTTAAGTGTTGTGGTTTGCTAGCCTTGTTCCTCTAGGGGTAGGAAAAACATGTTTAGGGACTTTGGATCCCTTGATTATTGACATTTCATGCTCAGTGATACAAGGCACAAAAATGTCTATAACAGATTTTCCTGAAATCTTCCAACTATTCCCACTGCATGCATGATGTCTGGTCGGGTACCTGTCAAATAAAGAAGACTTCCAATCATAGATCTGTAGGTTGGTTGATGCACTGCTGCTGATTCATCATTTGCACTGAGGCTACATCCTGTGACCATGGGGGTACATACTGGTTTTGCATCTTCCATGCCATATTTCTTCAAAATCTGCTTGAGATACTTGGTTTGAGACAAGAAGATCATGCCTTCATTTTGTTGGATTTGCAATCCAAGAAAATATGTCAGTTCTCCAATCAAAGACATTTCGAATTCTTTCTGCATCGCCAAGGCAAAGCTTTGACTCATAGCTTCTTCATTGCTGCCAAAGATAATATCATCTACATACACAACAAGTATTAGTAATTTGTCATTTTCAATTTTTATATAAATATTGCTATCTGCTGATCCCTTTGAAAAACCTTGTTGATGAAGATATTTGTCCAAGCGGTAGTACCAAGCCCTTGGAGCCTGTTTAATACCATAGAGAGCCTTTTTTAGTCTGCATACAAGATTTGGATCATTCCCAAGGATGAACCCATCTGGTTGCTCAATGTACACTTCTTCTTCTAAGTCTCCATTCAGAAAGGCTGATTTTACGTCCATTTGAAATACTTTGAACTTCTGAAAGCTTGAGAGAGCAAGGAACATTCGGATGGCCTCAAGTCTAGCAACGGGAGCAAAAGTTTCTTCAAAGTCTATTCCTTCTTGTTGAGCATACCCTTTACAAACAAGTCTGGCCTTGTTTCTAATTACTTCCCCATTTTCATTCAACTTATTTTTGAAGATCCATTTTGTCCCTATGAAATTCTTATCTTTTGGTCTAGGAACCAACTCCCAAGTGTTGTTCTTTTCGATTTACTCAAGTTCTTCATCCATTGCCTTGACCCAGCATTCATCTTTGCATGCCTCTCTTACATTTTCTGGTTCAGTGGAGGAGAGTAATGCCAAATATCTTGAGGCTTCTGCAATTTTTCTTCTTGTTTGTACACCTACCTCTTTCTGCCCCAAAATCTGAGATTCTGGATGATTCTTCTGAACGTACGTGGATGGAGTCTTCTCTTCTATCCTTATTTGTTCCTCTGGTGCCTCTTGAGGTTCTTCTTCATCATCAATCTGATTTGGAGAGTAGTCTTCATCTTCTTCGATATTTTCATAATTTACTTGCCTAGGAATGTATCCTTTTTCGTCAACCACTACATCAATGTTGACAACAATTCTTCCAAGTCTCTTATTGTAACACTTATATGCTTTGTTGTGGGGATAATAACCAAGGAGAATTCCTTCATCTGCTCTAGGTTCAAGTTTTCCAAGTTGTTCATCATTATTCTTAATATAGCATTTGCTTCCAAAAATTTTGAAATGCTTTACCGAAGGAGTCTCACCATACCAGAGCTCATGAGGAGTTTGAGTGTTGTTCACTCGGACATTTGTTTTGTTGAGAATAACAACCGCAGCAAAAGCATCTTAACCCCAGAAGGTTGCGGGAGTCCTAGACTCATCAAGCATAGCACAAGCCATTTGTTGGACCATTCTGTTCATCCTTTCCACCACTCCATTTTGCTGAGGAGTCCTATTTGTAGAGAATTCCCTTCTTATTCCATGTTCTTCACAGAAATCAAAAAATTCATTTGGGGTAAACTACCCACCTCTGTCGGACCTGAGGCACTTAATTTTGTGATCTGATTCATTTTTAGCCAAGGCTTTGAAAGATTTGAATTTTTCGAATGCTTCGTCCTTGTGTTTCATAAGTCCCAACCAAACCATCCTGGAGAAGTCGTCAATGAATAATATAAAGTATTCTTCTCCTCGAGGTGACCTTGTCATAAATGGACCATATACATTTGTATGGACTAGTTCAAGAGGCCTTCTGGTTGATCCTTCCTTCTCAGGGAAGTTTGTTCTGGTTTGCTTACCAAACTGACATGATTTGCATATGGTGTTTTCTGGAATTTTGATATCTGGAAGACCACGAACTGCCTGGTATTTTCATGCTTTCCTTATTTGTGAAAAGCTTAGATGCCCCAACCTCCGATGCCATAACCAATGTTCATCATCTTTGCTCAAATAGCATTGTTGTTGTCCTTCTTCAAATATGTATAGATTATTTGGAGTTCTTCTGCCTTTGATCACTGTTTTTCCTGTATCAAGATCACGAACACTACATCCATTTGATCGAAATATTACCTATGTTCCTTGATCGCACATCTGACTGACACTTAGTAGATTATGCTTCAAGCCATCAACATACAAAACATTTCCAGCTTTGACCTTTTCTTTCAAGTGAGCAGTCCTTTTATGGCTGCAGGGGTATCATTTCCAAAAGAAACTTTCTTTCCCTTTTCTAAAGCAGTATATGATTCAAGTTTTTCTTTATCACCTGTCATATGCTTCGAACATCCGCTGTCGATGTACCATAGATTTTCTTGTCCTTCTACATAAAATGCTATCCCACATCTTTCAGTTTATAGTTCCTTTATTCTCCATGTTCTAGTGCTTGAGGCTTGTTCCTTTGTCTGCCGAAACCTGCTCTTGCATTCAGAATCTTCATGACCGAAGTTATGACAAATAGAACATTCAATTTCATTTTCAAGGGCAGAAAAGTTGTTATATGTCCTTTTCGTAATCCCAGTCATACTTCTTTGTTTTTGAGCTTCTCTAGTCATGATTGTCTTATAAGCAACACATTGAGCTGCTTTGTGACCGAAGCTATGGCAAGAGAAACATTGGCCATTGAAGAAACTTCTGTGATTATCAAATCTACCAGCCAAATGATTGTAATTTCTATTGTCATCCATTCTTGAAGCAAATTGAGAAGTTTTTACCTGAGGCTGGTTGTAGCTTTTGTTCACCCTTAAGATGGATTGCCCCTGGTTTACCTGGTAGTCTTTGTTTGTTCTTGATGTAATTCGTCCCTACCTTACCTGGTGATCTCCATTGGGCTTTTTCTCATTCCTCCTTGCTGCATTATGATAACTCTTTGAGGTGGATGCTTGAGATGTTTCTCCATTATAACCCAGACCTGTCTTGATTAGTGGAGAATGATGTACATTGATAATCTCATCTAGAGTTTTAGATCCTTTAACAAATTTAAGATTAAGAGCCTTTGTTTTCTCAATTTCTTTTCTAAGGCCAACAATTTCACATTCTAACTTCTCAAGAGATTTTTCTTTTTCATCAAATTGGAATTACGGAGTATCAATGATCATATCTTTTTCTTCTAAACATATTTTGAGTCGAGAAATCTCTTCATAAAAACCATCTACATCTATAGCGTCCATGTAATCATCATCTTCAAAGGCCATTAAAAGTTTATAATCGTTACCTCGTTCATCTTCATCACTATTTGATAGGCTATCACTGTCTTCATGAGTGTAGTAACTTTTCTTAGTTGCATTCTGTTTCTTGTTCCATCTAACAGGTTCCTTCCCTTTGTTAATCTTATCCTTGTGAGGACATTTGGCAGCATAGTGACCGACTCTTCCACAAGCAAAGCATTTGAAAGGTAACTTACCTCGGAAATGACCAGTACCCCATTGAAGATTTCTGACAAAATTTGATTCTTCTTCTTCTTCTGACACGTGTCCTGACTCATAGTACTCTCCTTTACCTGAAGCCTTGAAGGTAGCTTCTCTCCTGTCTGATGGACCTCCTTTCCTCATTCCATAAGAAGTTAGAATTCCGTGTAGCTGTGACATTTTAAGGCTTTGTAGATTCTATTTTTCTTCTATTGCAGAAACTTTACATTCAAACCTAACAAAGATCTTAGAACTTTTTCAACCACAATAGCCTCTTTTATTTCCTCACCCAAATTTTTTCATACAATTAACAATCTCATCTACACGAAAAAAATAGTTAGCCACACTTTCATCAGTATAACCTGAGATTTTCATACTAAATTCTGAGGGTTTGAAGTTTTGCTCGTTTTACCTGATCATCTCCTTCATAGCTCAGAACAATCTTGTCCCATATCTCTTTTGCAGATTTAAACTGCATTCCTTAACAAATTCTGATTGAGATAGGCATCCTAATAGAGTATTAACCGCCTTTGCATTTGTTTCATATTTCTTCTTCTCAGCCGGATCTGTAGGACTTGCTGATGGAAAAGTATACCCTGTACCTATGATATCCCAGACTTCTGTACCAAGAGATTGAAGATAGGCAGTAGCTCTTACCTTCCAATAAACGAAGTGTGTCCCATCAAAAATCGGTGGCCTGATTGATGCTTCCCTCTCATAGTTGCTCATGATGAAAGATCTTTCTTCAAGTGATCAAGCTTCTTCTGAAGAACCTGGCTCTGATACCAATTGTTGGAAATAAGACTAAGAGGGGGGGTGAATCAGTATTATCAAATTCTTTTCAATATGCCTTCCAGATTTATGATTTAATTTATTCTTCAGATATTGATCATTAATTTGTATGTCAGTGCCATATAATAATGAACAAGAACAAGAAAAATAGATAAGCACACCAAAGAACACCAGATATAAGGTGGAAACCCAATGTGGGTGAAAACCACCTGCTACAATATCCCTCTATCTTCTTTCAATTAGAAACTTCTTTGAAAAGGATTTTGTACTGGTGCAGTCCTTTACCAGTATGCAGGCTACAACCTGCAGAGAGCTACAAATCTCTCTCGTTTTCCAGTCTCTCCTGGAAGGGAGCTACAACCCCCTTTGCTCTTTTACTTCTTTAGGGACCACGTTTCATTAATTTTCAAATTGGATCCAAGAAGATCAAATAATCATCAAGTACATGCAAATCACCCAATCTCCTTATACAATCAACCAATGAATCACCCAACTTCTTAGAATGCTATAAACAAAAAAGTGATACCAGAAATCTAAACCCAGAACTGTGCAGCAATAGATAAAAGACAGCCAACAAATGTTTCAAGATAGGTCCGCAACTTCACCAATAGTAGCCTGCAAATACCTGCAGCTCTTCTATGTCTAAACTGTGCAGATCCGTACCTGGTCAGTCTACTGCTCTGCGTTTCTCCGCACCACTCGTTCTGCTGCCCTGCGTACCTTTGCTCAGACCGCACCTGCACTGCCTGCCTGACAGCGTACCTCTGCGACTTGATCTTCTGTTTCCCTGCGTACCTCCGCACTGTGCCTTCTCCTGAGTTGCGTACCTCACACTACGCCTTCTGCCGTGTTACGTAACCCCACACTGTGCCTTCTCCTGCACTGCGTACCCCCGCACTCACGCCTTCTGCTACGCTGCGTACTCCCGCACTGCGCCTTCTCCTGCGCTGCGTACCCTTGCACTCACGCCGTGGATCACCTGCGAACCTCTAATTAGGGCCAAATTAATAGTCCTCCAATGTGCCACAGTCAGTTAGATCCACAGATCTGATCATGCGCTCGAGAGATCACGACTTGTCAATAGATTCACCTTAAATTTTCTCCTTGATTTAGATCTAGCTTTTAAAACCAATCACCCAAACTTTCAGATCTTAAGATATTCAAATTTCACAAGTGTCTAGCCAAGTGATCTCTTTTCCTTTTTATAGGAAAGCCCTTATTCAAACCATGGGACAAAACCATCGAAAACCATACAAGGGATCCAAACAGGGGTTCAAATAATTTAGATCCTAAACCATAGGCCAAAACCATAGGATCATGAACGATGGGCTAAATACCAAGGGCCAAACATAAGAAACCCCACGTGAGCGCGCTTCTCTGCATTGGAGTCAGTGAACTGGGGTACCGCACCTTATAAATGGATAACCTGCAGGCATGTCCGCACTTCTTGGATGGCGAACCTGCTGGTCTGCACCTTTTGAACGATGCACCTGTGAACCTCTTATTTTCCATCATTTTGAGAGCCTGAATAGAATTTTGCCACTTGAGTGAGTTGCCATCAAGTACAACACTTGTACCATAGAGCCAAACCAGAATCATAATGCCAACAATAAGGTCGTTGCTATTAAGGGAGAAGTTGAAAAACTTCTAAGGGGTGGTTTTATTTAGCCTATCTCATTGATAGACTGGGCCTCTAATATCGTACTTGTTACTAAAAAGCATGGAACCATTCAAGTTTGTGTTGATTACCATGAAAACAATTGAGGATGCTGGTGAGCTCCAGTATTGTAGCAATAATGCTACAATTCCTGGGGCTTCCTGTCTCTTATTTTATCAACCCGGTAGTTCGTACAAACTTGGAAGCGACGGTGTTGTATGCACAAGTACTAGCTCTTGTCGCAGCTGTCACTTGGTCAGCTGGCACAAGTCCGCTAGGGCTCAAGCCAACTTCTATATGCTCTCAGAAGAAGCTTTATGAGTGATGGACGAAAGCTAACTCAAAGGAAGCTAATCTACTTGCGGAAAGAAACTGAAAGCCAAAAAGAAATGCAAACCCTAGCAAACCCTAATTCTACCAACTAGTCCTACTGATGCAAAAATGAGAATGCAAACTATGAGAAGAGATGCCATTACTTCTAGGAAGGTAAAATGCATGTGTCTAAGTTATCACTATCTGAAGAAAACATCTTTTTGTATTTTTGATTAAGTTGTTGGAATTATCATGCATGTGCTTCTAACTAGTTTTCCACTGTGCAGGGATGGATCAAGGGATGAAATGCTTTGGGAAAGGTTGGGATGGTACAGAGAGGGTCTAAGGGATACCTGACATTCTCTCTGAGAGTTTCACAAAGTTTGGATGACATGCAACCGTGTTTATGAACTTCTACAGGAAGTCTGCAGGGGTTTCTATAGGATGTTCAGAGATTTCTACAGGATGTTCTGAAAAGAGAATTTTGGAGCATGGATGGAGGGAAAAAGATGATGGAAAGAGTATGGGGGTGAAATATGGGGGTGAAGAGGTCTAGGACTTGGAGGATGGAGTTGAGGAGAAGGTGTGGAGGGCTGGACTTGTTCCAAGAAGACTGGAGTAGTGTTGCACAAAAAGATGAGAATCATGGCAAAGCAAGCGAATGAGGTAAATGCAAGGTAAGGGTTCGGAGTGAAGGATGAAACAGGTCGGTTGGATGGTGTATGTGTAGGTAAGGAAGGGTAATAGGTACTCTGCAAGTGGTTTTCCAAAATGAACGAACACACACATATAAAACCTATGACCTAGTTACTTTAATCTAATCTGACCTAACAGCAAAACGAAATGGATAGAAGTTTATTCGAAATGAAATACGTGAAATGACTCTACAACTAAGCAATCATAAACTGAAGCATGCAATCAAAACTGATATCAAGTTCTACCACTAAAAATCCAACACTCTTAATTGCATGGTGAAGCAAAGAATGTGTTTTTGTGGGCAGCAAGGTTACATTGGTCCCAGCTCATGATTCCACTGAAGGGGAGGTGAGATCCAAAGTACTTGGTAGCCTTTTTCTGAATATATTCCCTGTGATTAACCTATCAAGCAAATCTGAATGTTAAAAGCCTTTTCTAATCATCAAAAGCAACCTAAACAACAACACAATATTTAAATCTAAATAGCAGATTTTATTATGAGAATGCAGCAAAGACACATAAATATAAACAAGGGAGGTACTGGGCGCTTGAGATGGGCCCAACCCCAAGAACTACAGCCTCCCAAGAGAGATTTAGAGCTGGTGCAAAGCTGGATCCATCTTTATTAATCAAGAAATGAAAAGTACATCAAAACTGTCCATAAGGAGAGCTTGAGAATGAGCTGAAAGCAAAGCTAATCCATGGCCTAAAAATCGAACTACAAGCTAGCTAACTAATGGCTAAAACAAAATGACTAACTAGCTACAAAAATGACTACCAACTAGCTAACCAAAATGAGGCCCCAAGCCTTCTTATTTATACAATTTGAGGACCCAACAGTCCTCCTAAAAGTTAGGGACTTGGCTGCCCAAGACTTGGAGTTAACAACAGTCCAACTTGACTTGCTTGGCTGCCCTTGAGCTGATTGATTCGGTGGCCCTTGAACTCCGAGCTGATGGTGGAGAATTCGAGGTAAGGGCCCATAAATGAGGGGGACACCTTCCTACAAATCCTCTAGCTTGTTCTCCCACGAATTTGGCTGCCAAGTGCTCATTAAGACCTTCAAATTTGTCTCCAAGTTGACCAACAAGGCTACACAAAGCACCCATTAGACTTGTTGGCATAATGACTAACCAAATTCACTCTATTAACATAAAAATAATCAAAAACATGCAATAAACAAATGAGAATGGTGGACTAAGTCAAATTAGGAAGTTGAATGAGCCCAAATAATTGTACATTGTTGGGGCTCATCATCACCCCCTACTGAAAGTGTTGCTCATCCTCTGAGCAACCAAATCTCTCCCCTTGTCTTTGATGGCCTTGGTGACTTCCTTGGCTAGCATTTCGGCCGATTTCTCCTTTGGCTTCCCGCTTTTCAGACTTTCCTGTAGAAACTGTTCGCTGGCTTCCTGTAGAAACAGTCTCTGTCTTCCTGTAGAAACAGTCTGCTAGCTTTTCTTAGTGAATCCTCAGCCTTGTTATGAGTGCACAAGTTTATGCAATCGTATGGAAGAAATGGTGCCCTCTTCTCTGTCAAAGACAATTTACCAGCATTTTGTGTGAAAGTAGATATACCATCAAACTATCACCTGTCAGCTCCAAAGTAAGACCTTCACAGAAATCACCAAAGATGAACACCTTGCCAACAATTCCTCAAATGCTAAGTTGGACCAGTTAGCAGAATGAAGCCATCACCAAATCACCCCACTTTCAAAGGCTTTGGTAAGCAGGTTATTGTGCTTAAGTAAATTGAATAAGTAGCAATATACGAACACACCCAAGTCCCAAGTTGAAAACACCTTCCTCTTTTATAAATTTCACAAACATCAGTGAAATAAGGAGACACAAGACAATCAATTAGAACCAAGCCAAAATAGTGTTTTCAGGACTTCCTGTAGAACTGTCTCAGCATCCTGTAGAGAGGCCTTTGTGTCCAACATTTTCATTCTTTCTCTCTAAGTGGATGTCTTCGGCCTTCCCTGTTCATAGCTGATGGATATTTTTGAAGGAGGCTCCTCCTTTTGTTCTGCTTTCGTGTCCTTAATGACAATTTGCTCCTTTGACAGTGGTTTGGGTTTGCCCACTTTTATTTGTGTGCTCCCTTTTTTTTTCTTTTTTTTTTTCTTCAAAGTACATGAAGGTTTGCCTCTTTCCCTTCCTTTTTGGTCTTGGAGGTGTGCTAATGGTGGCAAGTATGGCTGCTGCCTCCTTTGATAGGATGTCCACCTTCGTCTCTTTGGGTTTTACCTTTTTGGGGCTTCCTGTAGAAGCCTGTTTCTGCAATTTCGGGCTTCCTGTAGAAGCCTGTTTCTGCAATTTTGGGCTTCATGTAGGGAAAAAACAGCACCACTATGTCCTGCTCGGTTGTGGGTGATTTTCCTTTCAGCTTGGTTGTGGCTATCCTTCATCTTCTCCCCCTTTCTTCTCTTCTTCCTCATGGTTAGAAGGACTGATATCATAGGTGAGGGCTGTTATGTCACTTTCTGCTATCATGTCCTTGAAGGCTTCCCAATTTTCTTTCTAACTGTATGGTGTTCCTGTAACCAGCTTACAGAGGAGCACTTCCATGAGACTTTTTGACCCTTTTTTCTTTTTCCCCTTTTTTTTTTTGTTGTTTCTGAATCAAAGTCAGAGTCTAACCCAACGCGTATATTTCAATATGTATGGTGCAAGCCCTGCAAACAAATCAACAGTCATGTAGAAAACACAAATATGAGCATTTTCTTTGATTGGTGTTGTCCTTGTACGATTGGGCAGATTTGAAGAGACACTGTTTTGAGAGAAGGGTTAAGAAGGGAGCATTCTTAACCCTTGTTTCTGATGCCTGCTGACTGGGTAGAGGGAGCGCACTACTTCAGATCTGCTTTACCCATTTGCTGTGATGCCTCTTATTTCAAGCATTAAAACATATTCTATTAGCAAGTGTTTTTCAAGAAAATTCATGCATGGTCACCCTCCAATTCACAACAGCTCAATTCACCACTCTTTTGGAGTATATCATACATGGAAGAGTGTTTTCGATCCTACCACTTTCGGGATTCCCAATTTGTCGAAGAAAAATCCAAGCTTTTCTGCTCTAGAAGGCTCTGCTGTTCTTTCCTGTAGAACGTCTTCCTGTAGAAACACCTGTAGAGTGCCCCTACGCCTCTGAGCGAGCTTGATACGTGGGATAATTTTGAAAACAGGTAGAAACCAGTGGAGGATGACTAGTTCATCACTTTTGGAATCGGAGGATGCATACTTCAGTCAAGTGCAAATGGACAACAGGTGGTGTGAGGTTCAGCCGAGCATTTTACACTGCTGCGTGATTCTTGGTGAGGGAGTGAAGTGGCCAGGTGTACGTGGCCACATGCAGACTGCAGTTCTATTTATTAACTGTATGTCTCCTTCTATTTGTTAATCAATTGAAGCCCTGTGCACTGAAGTTCAACAAATCTTCCATTAACTGTGTTTTTCAAATTTTTCATGAATGACCATACACGTACGCTGCGTGATTTTTCCTTGAGCGCTAGAGAACTGGGTGTCTTGCTACCTTTCTAACTGAATCTCACCATCTCATCCATTCATGCAATGCTTTAGATTAGATTTATGCAAACAGAGGAACAAGTTTAGTCACGTACCTGCAAGTCGTGCGTGGTTGCTTTGCTGCATGCCTGTGTTGATCTTCATTTGCTGCATGCATGTGTTGATGTAGTTGCATGGTGGCTTGATTGATGATTCATGGTTGTTTTTTTCTTGTGCAGGCGTCCTCTGGCCGGATCCAAGCTCCAGACAATTGTTTCCACGTTCAAATCTGCACGTCCAAGCTGCTGTTGCTGCATCTTCACCAAACCAGAACTTGTTTTCGACATTTCTCCCAAACGCCAAAGCGGATCGAGCTGAAACTTGCTGAGCATGTTTCTATCATCATTATGCATCTCCCATAGAAAATTCGTGATCAATGGATGCACGGATTTCGAGAAAAATGGAAAATGACTGAAGATTTCAGAGGTCAATTTCTCGGAAACCGTGCATCGGAATCGGCTGAAACTGCTTGGGTAGGCTACTATCATCTATGTGCATCTCCCCATGAAACAGGTTTTGAAACGGATGCACGGTTATGGAGAAAATGCAAAAATGGCTGATGGTGATGGAGGCTGATTTCTTGGAAACCGTGCATCGGAATTGCATGAAACTGCTCAGGCATGTTGTCATCAACCTTGTACAACTTCCCATAAAACGGTTTGTCAAATGGATGCATGGTTTTCAAGTTACGGCAAAAACAAATTTGGCTCTAGGTATTTTTGCTTCAAGGCACTTTGCATGTGTTTGCATGGTATGACAAAATGAATTTTTGCTGTGATGCAGGTATGGAGATGATGGAGGAGGAGTTGGAAGATTGCATGAGGGCTTCTGAACCCTTGAGGAAGCTACCATGCTCACCAAACCACTTTTTTAAATGCATGCCTAGTTTCCCACAATTTCTACAGGAAGTTCCTGTAAAAGCACAATGAGAAGCAAATGAAGTGGACAAATGATGGAGAAAGGCAAGGGATGGACACACAAGTGCTTACAGGCCTGACCAATAGACTCCCACCATCAGATTCACTTTTGAAATTGGATTTGGCTCATCCAAAGGTTCTACAGGATGTTTCCTGTAGAAATACAAAGCTTTCCTGTAGAAGACACAGTTTGGAGGAAGGAAGCATAATGACATGAAAAAAATGATGGAAAAGGGGTGAGGAATGGAAACATGGATGTGGGTAGGCCTCATGGACATATTACAAGCCTTCAGGTCCTCCTCGGAGATCAATTTGGCTTTTTTGTAAGCTTCCTGTAGAAGATACGAAACTTCCTGTAGAAGGCACAAAAACTCCTTTGTCTTTGATTTGAGTGCTCCTCCTATCATGAAACGTCCTTCTTTAACCTGCAATGTCATTGCTGCAACATGAAATGGAGATTAGCTTTATTTCTCTTTTTCTTTTTCTCTTTTTTTTTTTTGAAAAACAACTAGGGCGCCTCATGGAGGTTTTCACCCTAATTGCCTGCCTTGGGCGCCTCCAAGGGAGGTTTTCACCCAAAGAACTTATTCTCTTTTCTCTTTTTTTTTTTCAACCCATTGACCGCCTCATGGAGGTTTTCAATCAATGAACCAATCTAAGGCGCCTCCAAGGAGGTTTTCACCTTATATTTCTATTTTCCTTTTTTTTCATTTTTTCCTTTTTCTTTTTTTTCTTTTTTCTTTTTTTTTCTCTTTTTTTTTTTCCTACCCTACCCTACTTGAAAAACAAAATCATTCTCAAGTATAAGAATACTTCCAATGGAGCCATGTGCACATCGAGATTAAAGAAAAAACGATGTGAAGGCTCGAAATGCATGCTTGGATAGGTATCCATATCTCAGGAACCAAATGATCTAACCTTGAAGGGATCAAACATAGCTGAGGAAGAAAGTACTGCTGCAACTTAGTGACCTTCTGAAACCATATCTCAATATAGCTTTGATATCCTTCGTTCTTTTGCTGATCTGGATCATTCTTCATGTCACCTTCTATCATGACCTTTTGATCTTCCTCTTTTTGTTGATCTTCCTCTTGAGTACATGGAAGATTTGATGGTAACCATGAGGGATCTCTCTCGATCTCTGATTTAGATCTCTTTTCTTCAACAAGTGCAACCCATGGTTTTTTGATCTCCTCTTTGGAATCTTCTTTTTCCTTTGGTCCTTCAATAGAATCTTTGTTTTGCAACACTCTTCCTGAGCTTTGGTGAACATCATTGAGCTCAAGAGGAGTCATTTGCACATGTTGTGCCTCAGATTTGCAATTGGGTTGAGCTGCTCCATTGCATGGTTTTGGAAATGGTGCCACGGGTAGTTGAGTGGAGGTGTGAAATTGAGATGGAGGTGGATGGCATTGTGATTGGGTAGGCATTTGAGGTTGCCTTGGTGGAGGAGGAGGCGATGGTTGTGGATGAGCAGGTGGTGGAGGAAAATGAGCGGGATGAGAGTTGTACTAGGGCCTCCACTCCTGATAAGGTGCATTCCACTGAGGCTGTGGCTGAGCATAAGAGTGAAATGAATGAGCAACTGGTTGGGCATAATATGGATCTGTGAAGGAACAAGGAGGATATGACCAAGGAGGATGTGTAGACCAGG
Organism: Pinus tabuliformis; assembly: GCA_031772625.1. Classification (NCBI taxonomy): domain Eukaryota; kingdom Viridiplantae; phylum Streptophyta; class Pinopsida; order Pinales; family Pinaceae; genus Pinus; species Pinus tabuliformis. The sequence continues at coordinate 775,063,971 of CM062804.1, read as the reverse complement.
AAGGATGAGCAGGGGGATCCCAAGAAGGCATGAAAGTGGCTTGATAAGGGTCATAATAGGTCTCGGGTATCCCTTGCAGCTCCTGCTGGTAAGATCTAGGTCCATGTGGCCTCCTTTGGTGCATATAATAGAGTGATTCAGTGGCTCCCTTGGCTCTTTGATATGCATCTTTGATTCTGGGCAAGGAAGGGCACTGATCTGTAGGATGGTATTCTTCACATACAAAACACACTTCTAGGGAGTGCATTGGACATTCGTTCCTAGGATGCTTTTTAAGGCACCTAGGACAAAAAATGACCAAAGCCCTCTTGGCTTCTTCTTGGTTCTTTTGGATCCGCAAGGTATCCAGTTGCATGGCAAGAAACTGCCTCATATCACTCTTGAAATCTTCAATCTGATTTGCAAATTCATCTTTGGACAAGGGACTGCTCCCAACATCTCTGCTTGTAGCCATTTGATTCAGAGGAATGTTTCTTCTTCTTCTCCCCTAGAGGTTCTTCACATATGTCTTGATGTCCACCCAGGGGTTCTTTCATCACAGCCATCGAAGAAGAACGTTGGCTGTGTGAAGCAGTGGGGGTGTTGTGCAATCATTTTTCTAACTTATCTCTACTTCTACAAGGCATGAAATAGATTGAACTGCAACTAACTATCTTGTGAAATTGAAATGAAAGCAGGAAAGGACTAATCTATTTTGCTCAAATGAAATTGCAAGAATGAAATGCTAGTCTACGCTTGCGGAATTGAAATGCTAATCTACGCTTGCAGAATTTGAAATGCGGAATTGAAAGGCTATTCTAGGAAAGCAGGAAATGATAATCTATGAAAGCAGGAAATGTTAATCTATGAAAGCAAGAAATGCTAATCTACTTTTTCATAAATGAAATTGCATAATGGAAATGAAATAAACTACTTAGCAGAAGGTTGTAGTAGAAAATAGAAGAATAGCAACAATCACCAATACTCTGTCGCTTCCCCGGCAACGGAGCCAAAAAGATGGTGAGCTCCAGTATTGTAGCAATAATGCTACAATTCCTGGGGCTTCCTGTCTCTTATTTTATCAACCCGGTAGTTCGTACAAACTTGGAAGCGACGGTGCTGTATGCACAAGTACTAGCTCTTGTCGCAGTTGTCACTTGGTCAGCTGGCACAAGTCCGCTAGGGCTCAAGCCAACTTCTATATGCTCTCAGAAGAAGCTTTATGAGTGATGGATGAAAGCTAACTCAAAGGAAGCTAATCTACTTGTGGAAAGAAACTGAAAGCCAAAACGAAATGCAAACCCTAGCAAACCCTAGCAAACCCTAATTCTACCAACTAGTCCTACTGATGCAAGAATGAGAATGCCAACTATGGGAAGAGATGCCATTACTTCTAGGAAGGTAAAATGCATGTGTCTAAGTTATCACTATCTAAAGAAAACATCTTTTTGTATTTTTGATTAAGTTGTTGGAATTATCATGCATGTGCTTCTAACTAGTTTTCCACTGTGCAGGGATGGATCAAGGGATGAAATGCTTTGGGAAAGGTTGGGATGGTACAGAGAGGGTCTAAGGGATACCTGACATTCTCTCTGAGAGTTTCACAAAGTTTGGATGACATGCAACCGTGTTTATGAACTTCTACAGGAAGTCTGCAGGGGTTTCTACAGGATGTTCAGAGATTTCTACAGGATGTTCTGAAAAGAGGATTTTGGAGCATGGATGGAGGGAAAAAGATGATGGAATGAGTATGGGGGTGAAATATGGGTGTGAAGAGGTCTAGGACTTGGAGGATGGAGTTGAGGAGAAGGTGTGGAGGGCTGGACTTGTTCCAAGAAGACTGGAGTAGTGTTGCACAAAAAGATGAGAATCATGGCAAAGCAAGCGAATGAGGTAAATGCAAGGTAAGGGTTCGGAGTGAAGGATGAAACAGGTCGGTTGGATGGGGTATGTGCAGGTAAGGAAGGGTAATAGGTACTCTGCAAGTGGTTTTCCAAACTGAACGAACACACACATATAAAACCTATGACCTAGTTACTTTAATCTAATCTGACCTAACAGCAAAAGGAAATGGATAGAAGTTTATTCGAAATGAAATACGTGAAATGACTCTACAACTAAGCAATCATAAACTGAAGCATGCAATCAAAACTGATATCAAGTTCGACCACTAAAAATCCAACACTCTTAATTGCATGGTGAAGCAAAGAATGTGTTTTTGTGGGCAGCAAGGTTACATTGGTCCCAGCTCATGATTCCACTGAAGGGGAGGTGAGATCCAAAGTACTTGGTAGCCTTTTTCTGAATATATTCCCTGTGATTAACCTATCAAGCAAATCTGAACATTAAAAACCTTTTCTAATCATCAAAAGCAACCTAAACAACAACACAATATTTAAATCTAAATAGCAGATTTTATTATGAGAATGCAACAAAGACACATAAATATAAACAAGGGAGGTACTGGGTGCTTGAGATGGGCCCAACCCCAAGAACTACAGTCTCCCAAGAGAGATTTAGAGCTGGTGCAAAGCTGGATCCATCTTTATTAATCAAGAAATGAAAAGTACATCAAAATTGTCCATAAGGAGAGCTTGAGAATGAGCTGAAAGCAAAGCTAATCCATGGCCTAAAAATCGAACTACAAGCTAGCTAACTAATGGCTAAAACAAAATGACTAACTAGCTACAAAAATGACTACCAACTAGCTAACCAAAATGAGGCCCCAAGCCTTCTTATTTATACAATTTGAGGACCCAACAGTCCTCCTAAAAGTTAGGGACTTGGCTGCCCAAGACTTGGAGTTAACAACAGTCCAACATGACTTGCTTGGCTGCCCTTGAGCTGATTGATTCGGTGGCCCTTGAACTCCAAGCTGATGGTGGAGAATTCGAGGTAAGGGCCCATAAATGAGGGGGACACCTTCCTACAAATCCTCTAGCTTGTTCTCCCACGAATTTGGCTGCCAAGTGCTCATTAAGACCTTCAAATTTGTCTCCAAGTTGACCAACAAGGCTACACAAAGCACCCATTAGACTTGTTGGCATAATGACTAACCAAATTCACTCTATTAACATAAAAATAATCAAAAACATGCAATAAACAAATGAGAATGGTGGATTAAGTCAAATTAGGAAGTTGAATGAGCCCAAATAATTGTACATTGTTGGGGCTCATCAGATGCCCTAAAGATAACTATCCTACTCCCTTTATTGATCAAACCATTGATGATTGCGCTGGGAGTGAGATCTTATCTCTTATGGATGGTTTTTCTGGTTACAACCAGATTAACATATTACCCGCTGATCAACACAAGACAACTTTCATCTGTCCATGGGGGAATTTTTCTTATAAAAAGCTCCCTTTCGGTCTTAAAAACATTGATGCAACCTTTCAAAGAGAAATGTCATATTCCTTTCATGATATTAAACACATTGTTTAACCTTATCTCGATGACCTAAAACTCATTATGCTAAGCAGTGTGACCATCCAGACCACCTTCGAGCAAAATTTCTACATTGTTGACACTATAATATCCGTCTCAATTCGCATAAATGTGTCTTTTGCATAGACTCTATTCAACTCTTAGGTTTTTTTGTGTCCAAATAAGGTATCCAAATCGATCCTATAAAAGTTAAGGCTATTCTAAATCTACCCCCTCATTCATCACTGCACCAATTGCAGAGTTTGCACAGAAAGGCTAATTTCCTTCATCGCTTTGTTCTGAATTACGTTGAGCTTGCCAAGGGATTTACTCACTTGCTCAAAAAGGGGATCCCATTTTTTTTGGGATGAAATTGCCCAAAACTCTTTCAATGATCTAAAGAAAACGCTCATCAATGCTCCTTTATTGCAACCCCTGGACTATCATCGTGATTATTTCCTATACTTGGTCATGGCTAATAGTACCATTGCTATGGTGTTGGTCCAGGATGATGATGATGATGGCCATGAAAATGTGGTTTATTATTTGAGTCGAAATCTCTTTGACACTAAAACTCGATATGCTCATGTCGAGAAAACTGCCTTGGCAGCAGTCCATGTTGTTTAAAGATTTCACCATTACATTCTTCTACGGAAGACCAAAGTGGTTTCTGATTGTAACCCCGTGACTTATATTTTGACTCGTAAATTTCTTGGGGGAAAATACTCTAAATGGATTGTTATCCTACAAGAGTTTGATTTGGAGTTTACTTCCACCAAATCAAAGAAATCACTCGTTTTTTCTGAATTGATCTGTGCCCTTCCTTCCACAAACACCTCCATTGATTTTACTAAGCAAATTCCTTATGAAACTTTGTTTCTTACCAACACTCTCAACCCGTGGTACAAAGATATCATTGTTTATCTTCAAACCTAAACTTTATGATCTATTTTGTCTCAATCCAACTGATGCCACATTCAAAATCAGTGTCAACCCTATCAGATTATTGGTTCTACGTTGTACTGAGTTGATGTTGATTCTATTCTTCTTAGATGTCTAGCACTTGAAGAGGTTGACCAAGTATTGAATGACTGCCACTCTGGGGCATGTGGTGGTCACATGTTAAGCTATTCCACTACTCAGAAGATCCTTGATGTCGGTTATTTCTGGCCTTCTATCTTCAAATATTGGTATTCGGGTCGTTCAAAAGTGCCATGAATGTTAGATTTATAACCACAAATAGTGCACCCCTCCAGCACCCTTACACCTAGTCATTACCATTGGCCCATTTGTTAAATGGAGCGTAGATTTCATGACATGAAACCCTCACTCAGCCGGGGGGCATGGCTATATCATTGTCGACGATGACTGCTTCACTAAATGGGCTGAGGTGATGCCTACATATAATGTTGATGGTATCACCACCACTCAATTCCTCTTTAACCATGTCATAGCCCATTTCGGCATCCCTCAAGCCATTGTCACTGATCACGAAACATGTTTTTGTCAGTACATGATGGTAGAGTTGACTACTCAATTGGGTCTTCACCATGATAGTTCAACTCCTTACTACCCATAGGCCAATGGCTAAGTTGAAGCAATTAACAAAGTCTTGATTACTTTGCTTCAACGAACCATTCAGAAGCATAAAAAGGATTGGAATCTCATGCTATTCTTGACTCTTTGGTCTTACTGGACATCAGCTAAGACAACCACTAGTTTCACTCCATTCCAGCTGGTTTATGGTTTAAAGGTGACACTCTCAATCGAGTGTGAAATTCCTTCTTTAAAATTAGCCATCGAACTACTCCCCGGTACCTCACTTGAAGAGGAACGATTACTTTATCTTGAGAGACTTGATGAGACCTGTCATATTTCTAAAATGGTGATTAAGGATCAGAAAAAATGAGTTAAATCTCATTTTGATCAAACTATTTCTCAACGCATTTTCACTGAATGTGACTTGGTCTTGTTGTATGACCAAGCCAATGATAAGTTGGGAGCTGGGAAGTTCGAACCTATGTGGCATGGGACATATATTGTTAAACTTGTCTTTCGAAAATGTGCCTATGAGCTAGTTGACTACGAAGGTAATGCATGATCATAGCCCCACAACAGGCTTTATCTGAAAAAGTATTATGTGTGAATTTCATGTCATTACTTTTGTACATTAGTGTGTGAATTCATTGGTGTGCAGTTTTGATTTTTTGGTGTGATTGTTTGCTTTGCAAACATGTTCCTTCTGCTTACCTTGTGTTCCACTAGGTTTGTAGATGTCATCAAACCATTATGTTGGTTTTATTGATGGTGCTTATCGTAGCACACGAAACTTATCTTCCGCAACTTAGGCACTCTTTGCCCCTAATGGTGTGTCGATCAATTTACAAGGTATTTGCCTGGGATGAACAACTAATAATATTATTGAGTACAGTGTAGTTATTAAACTATTATCAAAAGAATTTTCTCTTGGCATTAGAAATTTATTTGTTAAGTTGGATTCACAACTCATTGTGTTACAATTAAATAATCATTACTCAGTAAGAAATCCACAAATTTTGCGTATGTATCTACAGGTTTGATTACTAGAAAGAAATTTTGATTATATCACATATCAACACATTCCATGGAATTTGAATACATTAATATATGCATTAGCAAATTATGTTCTTGATAGACATTTGCATAACTTATATAACTAATCACATCATCATGATACATGAACACATAAGTAGAAGATAAAACATATATCTATATATGTGTGTGTGTGTGTGTGTATATATATATATATATATATATATATAGATATAGATATAGATATAGATATCGCGTCTGTTAAAGTTTGTTCATCAAAATCTGAAAAAATAAGTGTTCTAGGACACATGGATTTCAAAGCCTACATAGTGCAAAAAACGCAACTAGAAAAGGTTATTCACCAACATGATGCTCTCGATAGAATGAGACTACTTTGATCACTCAACATAAAAGTCGACGCAGTCTCACAAACACTCCTACTGTATGCCTCTGGTATCACAATGGCACGTCATCTATAGTCGTGTATTCTGGAATCCCTTAGGTGATCAATTCTAGATTTCATTCCATCTCTACCATATGATCTGTTCCTTCCTTGTATGGATCATCCTCTATCTGACGTGCTACTCATCGTACTATTGGCAACATGCTAATAGGCCTTTCTGGTTCCACATCTGCACATTTATCTCAAGTAAACTCTCAGATACACTTTAAAAAAAAACTTATAAAACTTGAAAAAAAATCAAAAACAAGTTTTACCTCCATCAGTCCAATGTTCACCCAATGGTAGAGGTAGATTTGGATCCCATCTTAAATCTATGTCTACATAAGCATAGTCATCCACAACAATCAGTAGTCGGTGCAACCAACCAAAGAACTGAGGAGGGAAATTAATCCGCTGAGCCCCTCCTCCATGAGGCATGATCTCACTCCATCTGAGTAGCCTCGGATCTTATGGAGCAGGATCTGGCACCTCTGTCCACTGATATTGAAATAGGGGCACGCGATTGAGAAAGAAAGTGACCAAAATCAAACCAAAGCCGAACTGCTTCAATTTTCCCAACTTGCCTTTGGTTAGTTGCCTCTTCATGTTGGCCAGCAGTGCCTCACACTAGTTGAACACTGTTGGAGTAAGGCAATCCACTGCATACTGGAATTGTGATTTTGAGACCTCATGCAAAGCCTGTGACCCAACTATGCATTCCATGGTGTGTAGAGTTGTCCTCAAGGGAAGATTGTTGATGGTTAGTATCTTCACCTTCCTACCCACTGTTGTCTCTACACCTGAGAAATTTCTTCTGATCAAGGCATTGGTGCTCCCACCTCCACCACGGGATCAAAAGAGTTGGACTCTTTCCCCTCTACTAGACAATCTAGTAATGAAGTAGATGTCAACTACTTCTAGCTCTAGTTCTTGGTCTCCAATAATGAAGATCTATTGATAAACGTCCCATAAACTGATTAGATAATGTAGCAACTCATTTTGAGCTCTGAGTCCTGGGGTTGAGAAGAAATTCAATATCCCACAGTTCCTTAAAGCATTGATGCATTCAAGATCTTGGGCAGCTTGGTGATCTTCTGCCTCATGGCCTCTTTCCTTCCATTTGATGACCATGTTGTTGAAATATCCTGCAAAACAACCATTAACAATGATTAAATTCCTTTTCATGCATTAAAAACTCAAAAATTTCACTCAAAAGAGAAGATTTTTCTTCAATTTTTCTGCCCTTCGGGCAGCACGATTGTTTTAATTTATCTCGCGCTGGCAATGTGAGAGCCTTTCGGGCTTAGAGGTGATCAATGCAAACCCAATGATCAAACCCACGTTGATCACCCCCAATTTAAAATTTTTAAATCCTTTATTCTGGATGATAAAACCCCTAAGAAACGTTGTGAAAGTAAATTAAAAAGAAAGAGAAAAGGAAGAGCTCTTACATGTAGTTGACGGTTCGTGAAATGATGCCCTAGATCTCCCACAGTGTTTGCCTGAAGAATCAAGGAAAGTAGGGAAAAATGTGCTCTCCAATTTACTCCAAGTGAAAATGGTAAAGATGTTTTTACTTTTAGTCTATTTATAAGTTTTAAAATACATTTTTACCAACATTTTATTATTTTCCTTGATATCAGTGATGTGTGGTTGTCTTTGTGCAGTTATAGGTTCTTTTCGGTGGTTATAATGGTCAATTTTTACTGATTCAACGAGTTTTTATTTTATCTCTTTTCCAAACTCGTTAAAAAATAAATGACAAAGGAACCCCCATGGAGTCATCTTTAAGCTCTTTTCTGAATCTCTAAATATGAAAAGATTGTCGAGTACTTGTCCTTTCAAACTCATTAAATTAAATGAATTAATGTCATCTCAGTAAATGTTTACCCATTTTTAGGCGTGGGATTGACTATTTATGAAAAAGGTACACCTTGGTCGACATGGTCAAGAGATTCACTTGAATATTGTTTTCTACATTTTCGAATTCAAGAGACAAATTACGAAAGGGACATGATGGAGTTTTCTTTTTCTCTTTTCCAAACTCTCTAAATATGAAAAAGATACCAAGTTATTCTTCCGCCAGACTCGTTAAAAATAAAACGGTGAAATATTTCTCAGCATGATGAGATTGATTTTCTCCTTCTTAGGACATAAAACTTACTAGGATGGATCCATTCGAAGAATTAAATTATACAGTAAGCATATGCTATCCCCTTCAAGATTGTGATTAAAATAATTGGGGTACTCGCTAGAAATAGTGGGGAAAAATTAAAGTGAAACATCTCTTGTATAGGAAACATGTCGCTCTTGAACATGACACTAGTCTGCATCTCATGTTGGGTTTGGGATATCCTGGCTCAGTCACTTGTCTTTCTGGGTTTGGGTGATCCATTTTGCCTCTCATCTGACTATTCTATTTCGTCATCATGACCCATGGTCCTATGTTGAGCCAAATGTTGCCACACTCTGGAGTCATGTCGTTGATATGTTGAAGAGAAGTCCTATCTGCAGTTTGTTACCTATACATTATCTGACCTTTTGCTACAGGCTTGATTATACTCATTCATTTAACTTTTTTCATGTTGATGATGGGGGAATCATCATGCCCTCCTTCTACGGGTCACTTCCTATCGACTTCATCTCATTATCCAGGAAGATGACTTAGAAACTCCCTTTCAGTACCTTAGAGCTTTCATGCCTTAATGGCAAGTTATTTTCATCTAACAATAGGTTTTCAATATAGAACTTCGATCGGGTGATTCCACAAGTGTTCAAGATCAGCTTCATTTTCACATTCATGAATTATATTGTTGTACTTTGAGGAAAATTGTAATTATTTGTGGTTTCACTCGTGCTTGTTAGTGGTCCACATCATTGGCCGGTAATCAGGTGGTTTTCTAGCATGTTCGACTTCGACACATTCATTTGTATGTTAGAATTCATACTTTGATCAGGTTGGGATGGAGTGAAAGACCTTGAGTGTTGTCTGATATGACTCAGGTTGCGTGGAGTTATGTATTGTTCATGATTGTGCACATGTTTCTTCTATACGAATGGTTGTGACCATACTGTGGGACTTTATGTTTATGATGATGATCCTTCTATTTGGATGGTTGTGCCCATATCATGGATATTTTCATAAGGTTATTTCTACCCGGATGGTTGCGTCCATACTGCAGATTCATGAATTGACATCAGATATGTATATGTATATGCATCCTTGATTTGTAGGTCTCCTAATTGTGTTTTTTCTTATCCTTGCAAAATATTATAAAGCATCTCAATCATCACTCCTTGTTTTTCCTTCATGCTTTAGGGGGCATCTATTACATAGTATTTTGTCATGCCTCCTTCACTTCCTTGTGTCATAACCTGAAGTTCCCGAAATTTGGCAATCATGTAGTATACCCATATTGATATGTAGTTCAGATCCTCCCTTAAACACTGATGGAAACATGCCTTGAGCTTTCTTTGAAGAAGTAAGCTCCAAACCCCAATTTTAGGATCAGCGCAACTGTGACTCTAGTAACTAGTGTTGGTGACAATGCACCATTCTGGAATCGCATTGGTAGTGCTCTTTTTACTTGGATACCCATGATGATCCCTAAAAGGAATTTTTCCCAAAAAGGATAAGAATATTTGTGATCTAAAGGCTTCCACAACAACAATCTAGAGGTTGTTTAGTGTGGATATGGTCGAATTCTCCCAATATTTCCCTTTGATCTTATCCCTATGAGCTACCTCCTTGAGATGAGGGTCTTCTCCTATATTTGGAGAGATCCTAACTCCCTTTCCATGGCTATATATTCATCCTCTCCCATTCCCAAATGGTTGGTCTTTGGTTATTTTCACCCTTATGCTGATATAGTGCCTACATGCTACTCATTTGGCTTAGAGAAGGAGTGCTTGGAGAGCTTGAGCTTGGACTTGAATATTCACTTAAGGAGAACTTATTGACATCAAGGCTTGGTTGTGTGTTTCCTCATTTATTTCATTAATATATACAACTATTGGTTCACCTTCCATAAAAGTTTTTGTTGTTGCATCATTTATATTAATGTTCCTTGATCTGTTAAGTAGATTACTTTCAATTATGCTTGGTGTACTTGCATGATTTGTTGTGTCTTTGATCTCTTGTGCGGTTATCCAAACACTGTGAGAAGTAGATATGAGCTTGAGGCATGAGCGATTCGAGGTCTTCAACAAAGGAGTATGTTATAACATCAAATCGAGATATGCCATCTTCCTCTTCTCTCATTTTGATTGTAATTTAGGAAAGTGTCCATGTAGATTGTCATATAGGTTGCTAGTCCCACTCGTTGGGCTAGAGGGATCATCTCTATCCACAGAGAGGATTTTCTCTATCTTTGTCATTTGAATATCCTACTAGTGAAGACAGCAACCTACAACTGTGAAATGCAACCATATGCTAGCACTAATCCAGATACTCTTTCATACTGAAAACTGAAAATTCTAGATTGAAAATTGTTGAAGTGAAACTAATTACACTGTAAATGGAAATAAGCACAAGAGTGCCTAATTCATGGGCTATGGAGTTAGTCAGTTAATCCCTTGGAAGTCATTTCACTCAACCAAACCAAAATTAATACTGCAATCTTGAAATATAATTGAAACTATTATAGATCTACTGCACCCTGAATCTAAAAGTAGCTAATCAATCCCACACCTCTATCTTACTAAACTGAAAAACTTTACACTGTTAGGTGTAATTTGCTTTCCAATTTAACCAAGTGCGAAGTATATTTATTGACAAACCACATTGCCGGCACCTGAAAATCTTAAGAATATATACAATATAAACATAAAATCCAATGGAAAACCTATACTCACATGTATCCTTTAGAAGCTGCATCCTCTGTAGACATTTTAGATTTCTGATCAAGGCTTAGAGGGAGATACATATACTACTTACTGCAAGTATCAACAAACCTTACATAGCTGTAACGGCAGCTGAAATTTCAAAATAAGAGTGGGATCAGTAATCCAGTGGAATCACCATCTGACAAAGTGGAGTCGCCAGGTGAAAATAATGCAACCAATACAAATGCCTATTCCTTGTTCACCAGCAACAAACAGATCTAAACTTTATCGTTCCCTAGAGAAATATTTTTACTTTGCTCCCCGGTAGCAGCACCAAATGTTGTACCTGTTTCCCATAGGCAGTCCTTGGCTGCAAAAACTACGCCAGGAAACCAACTCAACTAGCCTTTAGGCTCAAGCTGGCCCTTGAACCAGAGGGGGCTCCCTCAGTGTTACGAGGCTTTGTTTAACATTGTTCACCTATCACTGAAAAATAGCCTTTAAAGCACAATGGCCAGATTTATGGTTTTAATTGGGGGTGGTTGGCGATCAATGATAATCCCTACTCATGATTTAAAGGCTCTCTCACAGGGTTCCTTTTGAAAGTGTCAGCTTCCAGCCTCACAGAACAACTTCATTTGTATAGGAATTTGGTAGAAGAATGTAAGGAGATTCCTAATAATTGAGTAGCCAAACTGACTACTTAACAATTAGGAAGATTTGGATGCGTGTAGAAGATTTCTACAGCCCAACAAAACATACTCGGGAAGATAGAAGTACAGACAATAAAATCAATTCAAAGAGGAGATATCTCAAACAAACCGTCCAATATACTTGTCTCTTTAAATGATTATTAATTTGAAGGGGATTTCAGGAAGATTGAAACTCAATCTATCCTTACCCAGATCTTCTAAAATGCTTGGAACATGTGTAGAAAACAGATATGGAAATACTAGAAAAACTTACTAGAAGCACAAAATTATATCAAAACTAGAGCTGTAAGGCTTTCATTAGAAATACTACAATAGAAGCTTTAGTACAAATTGAAGAGTCTTGGCATCAAAAGCCCACACACATTACTTCGATTGACGAAGTATTTATAATTTTTACATAAAAAATATCTTGAAACTGAATGCAAGATTTATTAGAAATAGAACAGAAGAGATAACAATTATTAAATTTGTTTTAAAATCGATTACAGATAACCAAATGAAATGTTGGTGCTTATTCTGTTGTATTCGTTTTAATGATTGGATCCTATTGTGGAGTTGTGCCACTATTAAATTGGCCTTGTTGTCACCTTATGAGCTACTTTGATGTGTTTTGTTGATCTTCGATGCCGAAGTATGCTCAACTGATTGCTAGGTGTTCTTCAAATATAAAGATGCTGCCTTCAAATCTTGAAACTATTTTAACTACTGACCATGAGATAAACAATGGAACGGGAGTATTGTGGCGCAATGAGCAACTGACATGGTGAAGTTTTACTGGATGAAGGGCAAGAGATGGATGATGTGGTGGATGCAGTGGAATGAATGCAACGAATAGGTGGCAGATGATTGGACGGGAGATATGAAGTGAAACATGGCATGGAGGTGACATGGGGCGGAAAGCTTTGGGAGCTCACTACGGGGGTAAAGAATGTATGGGAGCTTCAATGAGGTTGAACCCCCACAGCAATTTCAGGCCACACATTGCGGTCAACCATCCTAACATCACGGTTAAATGCAGGGGTTGGGCTTTAATTAACCTTCGTGCTCATTGCTTCTCCAAAGCACACCTCAACGTACTTATAAAGCTATCACTTGATTGCGCTTTTTGAACCTACATGAACTTTAGCATATGGCAAATGACGTGGAGGTAGGAGATGATGTGGGCATAGAAGGAAGGCATGGGATGGAATGGTAAGTGGGAGCGGGATGAGGTAGGAGGAGATAAGTGGCAGCGGTTGATTAGATAGAGGAAGTGACATGGGAGAAGACATGGATGATGACATGGGAGCAGTGGTAAACGGTTGGATGAAAATCATGTTTGGTATTTAGTTCAGGTGGTAAGTTGTTTCGAGATTTTAAGTCCCGAAACACTAAAATGCAGATAAGGTTGTTTAAGTGGGCGGTATAGAAAACTACCTATTTCGGACCACTCCCTCCCCCACCCCCCCCCCGTTTGCCAATAAAGTTAAAATGGTGAATCAGGGCCTAAAAGGGTCGTGGGCCATCAGATGATGGAAGGGTGTGCGGGATGAGACGTGAGGTGATGGGTGTTTAACATGTGAGGGGGGAATGAACAATGGTGGGGTCATGATTTCGAACGTTGAGGTGACAGTTGTGGGTCCCAGTATTTAAATGGAACAGGATTTGGTGGGGTCGGAAACTAAGGCTTGGCCCACTTAAACATAAAAATTAATGTTTTAAATAAATTGTCTTAATAAAAAATATAAATTTATATATTTTTATTAAAAATAAGTTATTTAAAAATTAAAATTATATAAATAAATCATCCGAAAGCATAAAATTTATATATCCCTTAGTATTTAACTTAGAAGGAATGGCAATTTCACACTGAAAATTTAAAATTTTTAGTGTCAAAATATGTTACAACATCGGCTCCAATGGTGACTGTTCCCCCTATGGGATGCAGAGAACAAGAAGATTAGTTGCCTTTAGTGTTGGGCATGGAGTCATACTGTAAACCTGATCATCAACCATCATCTACCACAATCAACTCTCCTAGATCAACCCCGTCATTTGAATATCCTGCTAGTGAAGACTGCAACCCGCAGCTGTGAAATGCAACCATATGCCACCATTAACCTAGATACTCTTTCATATTGAAAACTGAAAGTTCTAGATTGAAAACTGTTGAAGTCAAACTACTGACACTGTAAGTGGAAATAAGCACAAGAGTGCCTAACTCATTGGCTATGGAGTTAATCAGTTAATCCCTTGGAAGTCATTGCACTCAACCAAACCAAACTTTATACTACAATCTTGAAATATAACTGAAACTATTGTAGATCTACTGCACCCTGAATCTGAAAGTAGCTAATCAATCCCACACCTATATCTAACTGAACTAAAAAACTTCACACTGTTAGGTGTAATCTGCTTTCCAATGTAACCAAGTGTGAAGTGGATTTATTGACAAACCACATTGCCAGCACCTTAAAATCTTAAGAACATATATAATATGAACATAAAATCCAATGGAAAACCTATACTCACATGTATCCTTTAGCAATTGCATCCTCTGTAGACATTTTATATTTCTAATCAAGGCTGAGAGGGAGATACATATACTTCTTACTACAAGTATCAACAAACCTTGCATAGCAGTAAAGGCAGCTGAAATTTCAAAATAAGAGTGGGATCGGTAATCCAGTGGAATCGGCATCCAAAAAAGTGGAGTCACCGGGTGAAAACAATGCAACCAATACAAATGCCTATTCCTTGTTCATCGGCAAGAAATAGATCTAAACTTTATCGTTTCCCGGAGAAAGATTTTTACTTTGCTCCCCGGCAGGGGTGCCAAATGTTGTACCTGTTTCTCGTAGGTAGTCCTTGGCTACAAGAAAATATGTAGGAAACCAACTCAACTAGCCTTTAGGCTCAAGCTGGCCCTTGAACCAGAGGGGGCTCCCTCAGTGTTACGAGGCTTTATTTAACGTTGTTCACCTGTCACTGAAAAACAGCCTTTGAAGCACAATGGCTAGATTTATGGTTTTAATTTGGGGTGGTTGGCGATCAATGATAATCCCTACTCATGATTTAAAGGCTCTCTCAGAGGGTTCCTTTTGAAAGTGTCAGCTTTTAACCTGATAGAGCGACTTGATTTGTATAAGAATTTGGTAGAAGAATGTAAGGAGATTCCTAATAATTGAGTAGCCAGACTGACTAATTAACAATTAGGAATATTTGGATGCATTTAGAAGATTTCTACAGCCCAACAAAACATATTTGGGGAAGATAGAAGTACAAACAATAAAATCAATTCAAAGGGGAGTTATCTAATACAAACAGTCCAATATACTTATCTCTTTAAATGATTATTAATTTGAAGGGGATTTCAGGAATATTGAAAATCAATCTATCCTTACCAAGATATTCTAAAATGCTTGGAACATGTGAAGAAAACAGATATGGAAATACTGGAAAAACTTACTAGAAGCACAAAATTCTGTCAAAACTAGAGCCGTAAGGCTTTCATTAGAAATACTACAACAAAAGCTTTATTACAGAGTGAAGAGTCTTGGCATCAAAAGCCCACACTCATTACTTCAATTGATGAAGTATTTATAATGTTTACATAAAAAATATCTTGCAACAGAATGCAAGATTTATTAGAAATAGAATGGAAGAGCTTAAAATAACAATTACTAAAGTTGTTTTAAAATCGATTACAAATAATCGAATGAAATGCTGGTGCTTATTCTGTTGTATTCATTTTAATGATTGGATCCTGTTGTGGAGTTGTGTTGCTATTAAATTGGCCTCGCTGTCACCTTATGAGCTACTTTGTTGTGTTCTGTTGATCTTCGATGCCAAAATATGCTCAACTGATTGCTAGGTGTTCTTTGAATACAAAGATGCTGCCTTCAAATCTTGAAACAATTTTAACTGCTGACCATGAGACAGATAATGGAACGAAAGTGTTGTGGCGGAACGGGCAACTGACATGGTGAAGTTTTATTGAATGAAGGGAAGCAGATGGATGATGTGGTGGATACAGCGGAATGAATGCAACGGATAGGCGGCAGATGATTGGACAAGAGATATGAAGTGAAACGTGACATGGAGGTGATGTGGGGCGGAAAGCTTTTGGATCTCATTGCAAGGGTAAAGAATGTACGGGAGCTTCAACGAGGTTGAAACCCCACAGTGATTTCAGGCCACACTTTGCAGTTAACCATGCTAACGTCACAGTCAACTGTAGGGGTTGGGCTTTAATTAACCTTCATGCTCATTGCTTCCCCGCAACACACCTCAACGTACTTATCAAGCTATTGCTTGATCGCGCCTTTTAAACCTGCATGACCTTTAACATATGGCAAATGACGTGGAGGAAGGAGATGGTGTGGACACAGAAGGAAGGCATGGGATGGAATGGTAAGTAAGAGTGGGATGAGGCAGGAGGAGATAAGTGGCACTGGTTGATTAGACAAAGGAAGTGACATGGGAGTAGACATGGATGATGACGTGGGAGCAACAATAAACAGTTAGATGAAAACTATGTTCGAGATTAAGTTCAGCTGGTAAGTCATTTCAAGATTTTAAGTCCCGAAACACTAAAATGCGGATAAGGTTGTTTAAGTGGGCAGTATATAAAACTGCCTATTTCAGACCCCCCCCCCGATAAAGTTCGGACGACGAATGAGGGCCGAAAAGGGTCGTGGGCCATTAGATGATGGAAGGGTGTGCAGGATGAGAGGTGAGGTGATGGGTGTTTAATGTGTGAGCAGGGAATGAATGATGGTGGGGTCATGATTTCGAAGGCTGAGGTGATAGTTGTGGGTCCCGGTAATTAAATGGAACCGGATTTGGTGGGGTCAGAAACTAAGGCTTGGCCCACTTAAACATAAAAATTAATGTTTTAAATAAATTGTTTTAATAAAAAAATATAAACTTATATATTTTTATTAAAAATAATTTATTTAAAACTTAAAATTATATAAATAAATCATTCGAAAGCATAAAATTTATATATGCCTTAGTATTTAACTCAGAAGGAATGGCAATTTCACACTGAAAATTAAAAATTTTCAGTGTGTCAAAATATGTTACAACATCGGCTCCAATGGGGACTGCTTCCCCCTGTGGGATACAAAGAACAAGCAGATCAGTTTCCTTTAGCGTTGGGCATGGAGTCATATTGTAAACCTGATCATCAACCAAAATTTGCCATAATCAACTCTCCTGGATCAATCCTGTCATTTGAATAGCCTGCTAGTGCAAATTGCAACCTGCAACTGAGAAATGCAACCATATGCCAGCACTAACCCGAGTACTCTTTCACACTGAAAACTGAAAATTCTAGATTGAAAACTGCTAAAGTGAAACTATTGACACTATAAGTGGAAATAAGCACAAGAGTGCCTAATTCATGGGCTATGGAGTTAATCATTTAATCCCTTGGAAGTAATTGCACTCAACCAAACCAAACTTAATACTACAATATTGAAATATAATTGAAACTATTGTAGATCTGTTGCACCCTGAATTTGAAAGTAGCTAATCAATCCCACACCTATATATAACTGAACTGAAAAACTTTACACTATTAGGTGTAATCTACTTTCCAATGTAACGAAGTGCAGAGTGGACTTATTAACAAACCATATTGCCAGCACTTGAAATCTGAAGAATATATACAATATGAACATAAAATCCAATGGAAAACCTATACTCACATGTATCCTTTAGAAGCTGCATACTCTATAGACATTTTAGATTTCTGATCAAGGCTGAGAGGGAGATACATATATTGCTTACTGCAAGTATCAACAAACCTCGCATAGCAGTAAAGGTGGCCAAAATTTCGAAATAAGAGTGGGATCGGTAATCCAGTGGAATCGCCATCCGATAAAGTGGAGTCACCAGGTGAAAGTAATGCAACCAATACAAATGCCTATTCCTTTTTCACCAGCAAGAAATAGATCTAAACTTTATCATTCCCGGGAGAAATATTTTTACTTTACTCCCTGGCAGCGGCACCAAATGTTGTACTTATTTCCCATAGGCAGTCCTTGGCTGCAAAAACTACGTCAAGGAACCAACTCAACCAACCTTTAGGCTCAAGCCGGCCCTTGAACCAGAGGGGACTCCCTTAGTGTTACGAGGCTTTATTTAATGCTATTCATTTGTCACTGAACAACAGCCTTTGAAGCAAAATGGCCAGATTTATGGTTTTAAATCGGGGTATTTGGTGATCAATGATAATTCATACTCATGATTTAAAGGCTTTCTCACAGGGTTCCTTTTGAAAGTGTCAACTTCCAGCCTGACAGAACGACTTGATTTGTATAAGAATTTGGTAGAATAATGTAAGGAGATTCCTAATAATTGAGTAGCCAGACTGACTACTTAACAATTAGGAAGATTTGGATGCGTGTAGAAGATTTCTACAGCCCAACAAAACATATTCGGGGAAGATAGAAGTACAAACAATAAAATCAATTCAAAGAGGAGCTAGCTCAGACAAACAGTCCAATATACTTATCTCTTTAAATGATTATTAATTTGAAGGGGATTTTAGGAAGATTGAAACTCAATCTATCCTTACCCAGATCTTCTAAAATGCTTGGAACATGTACAGAAAACAGATATGGAAATACTAGAAAAACTTACTAGAAGCACAAAATTCTGTCAATACTCGAGTCGTAAGGTTTTCATTAGAAATACTACAACAAAACCTTTATTACATAGTGAAGAGTCTTGGCATCAAAAGCCCACACACATTACTTCGATTGATGAATTATTTATAATGTTTACATAAAAAATATATTGCAACTGAATGCAAGATTTATTAGAAATAGAACAGAAGAGATAACAATTACTAAAGTTGTTTTAAAATCAATTACAGATAACCGAATGAAATTCTGGTGCTTATTCTGTTGTATTCGTTTTAATGATTGGATCCTATTGTGGAGTTGTGCCACTATTAAATTGACCTTGCTATCACCTTATGAGCTACTTCGATGTGTTCTGTTGATCTTCGATGCGAAAATATGCTCAACTGATTGCTAGGTGTTCTTCAAATACAAAGATGCTGCCTTCAAATCTTGAAACAATTTTAACTGCTGACCATGAGACAGACAATGGAACGGGAGCGTTGTGGCACAATTGGAAACTGACATGGTGAATTTTTATTGGATGAAGGGCAGTAGATGGATGATGTAGTGGATGCAATGGAATAAACACAACAGATAGGTGGCAGATGATTGGACAGGAGATATGAAGTGAAACATGGCATGGAGGTGACGTCGGGCGGAATCCTTTGGGAGCTCATTGCGGGGGTAAAGAATGTATGGGAGCTTCAATGAGGTTGAACCCCCACAGTGATTTCAGGCCACACATTGCAGTCAACCATGCTAACATCACGGTCAACTGCAGGGGTTGGGCTTTAATTAACCTTTGTGCTCATTACTTCCCCGCAACACACCTCAACGTACTTATCAAGCTATCACTTGATCACGCCTTTTAAACCTGCATGACCTTTAGCATATCGAAAATAAAGTGGACGTAGGTGATGATGTCAACACAAAAGGAAGGCATGGGATGGAATGGTAAGCGAGACCGGGATGAGGTAGGAGGAGATAATTGGTAGTGGTTGATTAGACAGAGGAAGTGACATGGGAGCGGACATGGATGATGACGTGGGAGCAATGGTAAATGGTTGGATGAAAACCACATTTGGGAGTAAGTTTAGGTGGTAAGTTGTTTCAAGATTTGAAGTCCCGAAACACTGAAATGTGGATAAGGTTTTTTAAGTGGGCAGTATAAAAAACTACCTATTTCAAACCACCCCCCACCGATAAGGTTTGGACGGAAAATGAGGGCCGAAAAGGGTCATGGGCCATCAGATGATGGAGGGTGTGGGGGATGAGAGGTGAGGTGATGGGTGTTTAACGTGTGAGCGGGGAATGAACGGTGGTGGGGTCATGATTTCAAAGGCTAAGGTGACAACTGTGGGTCCCGATAATTATATGGAATGGGATTTGGTGGGGTCGGCAACTAAGGCTTGGCCCATTTAAACATAAATATTAATGTTTTAAATGAATTGTTTTAATAAAAAATATAAACTTATATATTTTTATTAAAAATAATTTATTTAACAATTAAAATTATATAAATAAATCATCTAAAAGCATAAAATTTATATATTCCTTGGTATTTAACTCAGAAGAAATGGCAATTTCACACTGAAAATTTAAAATTTTCAATGTGTCAAAATATGTTACAACATCTACTACAGGAGTTTCCTATAGTACTACAGGAGTTTCTTGTATTACTATAGGAAGTCCTGAAAATCTATAGGAAAGGAAGCCTGATTTAAAAATTATGATGCATGCGCACTTTGGATGAAAAAAGGAGGCATTTTCCTTCACCACATCTCAGCCAACACCCTTCATGACCATGTCACCCTCTGTGTCCATCCAAAAAATCTACTTAGAAGAAGAAAAAAATATATAGAAAATAAATCAAAAAGAAAAGAGAAGAAACAAAGAAAAATCAAAGGGGCATACCATCAGCAGCCTACCTCACCTACCACTCCATGGCCACACATTCCACTCACTCCAATATCTATTCACCCTCCAAGCAAAGAAGGCCACAAAAAATCATAAAAAAGGGAAGCTATAGGATTTCCTGTAGTAGTACTACAAGAAACCTTATAGTAGCCTATTTTGAAGCAGCAATAGGCTCAAAGCCCAACCTTCAGCACCCATGCATTGGATGTTGAGCAACACAACTATGTGAACTATGGAACCTCTCCAAATATCAGTAGAAACAAAGGAAGCCAACACTTGCACATCAACAAGAAGACAACCTATCAACAGAATAAAATCAACAAAAAGAAGGCAGTAAAGAAGATGTACCTGAACCATGAGCAGCACAACAGAGCCACCCTCCAGCATGCATCAACAAGGCAAAGGAAGCCACAGGTATGTCACCTCGTCCAAACTCTATCATAAGTATGAATATGATTAAAACTGTAGGAATATGTAAAAAGTTGGTTTTATAAGCAAAGGTGGCTAGTTAACTTGGCCACCCTCAGCTCAATAACAAAAAGTTAAAGTGCTAGTCAATTGGACATGTGTGGCAAGGTCACATCAGAGGGAATAAATCAGAAAGGTAGTCTAGTTACATTGAACAGGAGTGGGTGATGATTACAAGGAAGGGTTTCTTATAACTAATAGTGGGACCAACGGTCCAAAAGGAGAAATACGTACTTAGATGGCCAGCGCATCGCTCAATGAAATAGACCATAAATAGAAATATTCCTTAACTTTCATGCAAGGAATTGTTCATTTCGAGATTTTGAGAGCTGGGACCACCTGGAGGATCCATCGAAAGGAAAATCTAGTCTCGGCCATCCTACAGTGAGAACCTATAGGAAACACAAAGAAACTATAGGAAAAAGTGAGTAAAGTTAGTCTCGGCATCCTACAGTGAGCACCTATAGGAAAAGTATAGGAAATAGGGAGAACTGTCAAAAATGTTGTGAGGGGGTGCCTAGGGCCAACAATTCAAGGATTCTCCTCAATAAAGCCATTGTAGTGAAAGGTAGGTGACATATCCTTTGTGCTTTCATTTGTAAAGACAAAGGAAAAGAAATTGTCATTTCTGTTAGTGATTATAGTGTGCAGAGGGATAGGAAGAATTGTGTGGAGTATTGGGTAGAGTAAAGGGTGGATTGGAGTCATCACCCTCCTAAACTATAAACCCTCATCACTTGGGAAAACTCTTAAGCTATAGCCACCAAAACTTCATACAATCAAATTGACAGAGAGAGAACATGACAAGGGGTTTCAACCGTGTTAGTGTTGGTATCTTCATCCCTCTGTCAGTGATTAAATTCTCTTGTTGCATTGCATGTTACGTGTCTCACCCAATCAGCTGCATTCCATTAGGGTCATGGATCATCTGACGATAGTGGCTTATTATATATTTTCCCTCATGTGCTGGCCTACTTTCATTCATCTAGATCATCTGCAGTCAATTTTTGTCTTTAAATCTGTAAAAGCTATTTTTAGGGTTTTAGGTCTCATTAGGTCTAGGGTTTTCATCAATAAGGTCTCAAAATGCTCAGTGATGGTCAACAGGAACATGTGGAGGTCAAATAAAGTTCCAGCAACAAAAATTTTCATAATCACTTACTTAGTGATTGATTTTTCCTCAAAACCGTTTTTTGAGGAAAAACATAGTATTTTATGTTTTTATGTATAAATTTGATGTAATTTCAATTTTTTCGCATGTAAACAACTTTAGTGGCAACCCTAGTCACCTTGCCAAGCTTCAGCAACTCCATCCCCTGCAAGTCAAACAAAAAATCAAATCATTCAGTTCATCAAAGGCAAAAATGAAGCAAACTGCCCAAAAATAGAGTTTAAAAAGTAAGTCATAATGCAAACATTACAAAAGTGGGTTTTATGAGTGAAAAATCAAAATCTCCTGTATATAAATCATTTTTCATGTTCAAAGAGCTCATTTGTATTCAAAGAAGAAAGATTGAGCAAGATAAGGCCGTGTTGGAGAAAGGGAGAAAGTTCGCAACAAAACTGTGCAAGTTCAGGGGCGCAGCGCATTGGGTCATGGGCGTGGCGCATAGATATGTCACGGCGCATTGGGCCACCCTCTACAGTGCAAAAAATACACTGGCACGACGCATAGAGCAGGCACAACACGTTGGGTTTGTGGCGTGGCGCATAGAGCTGGAAGCCCAATTTCACCCATAAACTCTCTCAAATTTCTAAATTCGCTCAATCCTATGGTGTGCAAGTAAGTCAAGCCTTTTTCCCTTGCTAGTGAATGAGTTTGTCTTAAAATTTATGGTGGCTTAATGAGATAAAACTCAAAGCCTACCTCCTTGCAATTTTTGCTCAAAAACATTGCATAGGGTTTGCATTTGTGTTTTTGCTGCCAAGTCCACTCCATCACTCCCTCACTCTTTAACTCCATTTATTTTCCAGTTTCATTCACTCATACCCTAATTCTCATATTCCTAAAATTCACTAAACCCATATCCCTAACTCCCACTCTCCCAAACCCTAGTTACAAATTCCTAAACCCTAATTATTATCCCTAATTGTGTTTTTACTGCCAATCCACTTCACTTGCCGCTCTGCAGGCCTGTCCTCTTGCTGTCACATGTTTTCAACACCAATCCTGTTATCAGTTCTGTGAGATGGTAGAGAGAGTCCAATACCATCATGATTTGGCCAAGTTGTTTGTGCTCCATCTTCAAAATGGCCAAGTCACTCTAGCAGGTGTGACATTCACCTTGACACCAGAGTCTATTTCTCTAGCAACTGTCATTCCCAATGTCGATGAGCAGTGGAATAAAAGGTAGCAGATTGACAGAGAACATTATGAGCCTTACATCAAGGCTGGTTATTTGAGACATCTCAACAGAGTTTTTCCTTCCGGTATCTGAAAGACTCATATGCTCCCTTGATGAAACTCATAATTAAGTATTTCAGCAGTGAGGGCCGGTTTTCTTGCCTGTACACCTACCATATCAGATTGTTGATGCACTTAACTAGGGTGAGAATGATGAATCTCCCATACTTTATTTGCCAGAACATTGAAAAGATGACCACCTTAGTGCACAAGAAGGCTCCTCAGTAGCAATATAACAACATATATCATTTTGCACTAATCAAGATTGTGGTCATGCATCAGCTTGGTTTACAGAACATCTCATGGGAGGATTTCATTTCACATGAGGTCTTCATCGCTCCTCAAGTACCTCTAGTAGATTTTCATGAGACAGGTGGACCTTCACATCAGCATGAGCTTCATGAGACGCAAACTGCTAGTGTGCCAGTGTTTGTCAGCTACCAAAAGGGCACTAGAAGGTTGTTTGCAACAGCAAAGCGAGTATTATCTCCACCTGAGGTGGAAGGGGTCTCACTTCCTCCATCAGCAGAGTAGGTACAAGACAAGGGCAAACGGCCATTACAGGATGAGGGGCCTTCAGGAGGGCAGGAGGTAGATTTTATTCAAGATGATGACACCGATTTGGGCTCACAAAGCTCAAATCTTAGAGAGATCATCCAGGAGCAACAAGCTGACATTCAGCATTTGTCTCTCAACCTACAAAGAGCCAAGTGGATATTCAAATATCTAGGGCAAAGAAACAAATAGCTAGAGGATCAGCAAACCATAATGGAGCTACGAAACATACAATAAAATCGGCAAGCTGCCAAAAGGAGGAAGGTCAAGTTCACAACACTTGAACAAGAAATCAATGCTGATAGTGAATCTTGGTTAGAGAGGACAAATATCCACTTGGAGAGGATGCTGGAGAAGGCCATCAATGAGGAAAATATGTTGAGAAACATGGCATACCACTACTTGTCAAGAAATATGGTGTGCTAAGCAAGAATCGGGAACTTGAAGGCCAAGTTGAAGAAGGCATCAAGGAGGCAAAAAGAGAAACATAAACTTCATATCTTGGCCAAGGCTTCCTTGACCCAACATAGCACTTAATGGAGGACACTCAGCCCAAATTTCAAAAAATTTGGGACACTTTTTGCAATTTTGGAATTTTTGCCTTAAAAACAAAGTTTTCTACCCAATGCGCCACGCCACCTGATGCTCGCTTTTGATGGAGACATCCTTTTGAGGAAAACTCAACATATTTGGACTTGTAATGAAAAAATATGCATGCTCACAAATGGCCAAGAAATATTTTGCAGGGGAGAGCCCGCCCCCCCCCGCCCCCCTTGCTCCCGCTCCCAATCCACGCTCCGGGCGGGAACGACTTGGGAGCGGGTCGGGAGCGCACTCCCTAAAAAAATTTTCACTCCCTGCCTTTTCGGGAGCGTTTTGCCTTTTTTGTTTTTTGTAGTAATGTTCGAAATGCAATTTTTGTTGAAAGAAACAAATAGTTTTTGAGTGGGGCAGCTTAATGATCAAGTCTAGGCCCTAGTATTGATATGCTATTCATGGTAATGTTAAATTCTTAAAGTAAAAGTGACATTCTCCTTAATCTTCATTTTCTTCCTTTTACTTAAATTTTTAACATTACCATGAAATGACTCAGGATGTTTGAGAGTGGTTTCATCCTCATTGGATTTCATATGGAGAAAGTAGAATTTTAGATTTCATTCAAAATCCAGTAGACTTATCAGTTTTACAGGATTTCAGGATTGGGGGATTGCAATGTTTCCATTGAATTTTGTCATGTATTAGGGTTGGAACTCGTATTTAATCAAGAGCACAAATCCCTCTATGTACCTTAATGCTAGTGACATTGGTTTTCGAACTCCTCTATCATGACCCTCCTAAAAATGTATGCATCACTCAAACAAAATCTTGACTTGACATGCTATGTTTTTTCTACCTTATGTTAATGCTTAGAGGATGATATTAATGACAAAGATCCCTATACAGATACAAAGGTAATGACAAAGATACCTCTAGATATTAATGCTTGGAGGGTGATATTAATGACAAAGATCCTGATTTTGCAACAAGACTAAAAAATTAGACATTTCTCGTGGTGGCAAGAGGCCCAAGCATAAGAAATAGATAATAGATTTACTTCTCTTTTCTAGTTTCTAGTAGCTTTTATAACCATTGACTCTTTCATATTTATTATGATATTTATTTAAACAATATATGAAAATTTAAGTTTGAAGTTGGCATTATAACTCATTAGTAATGAATTATGAATATGATGCTTCATGAAAGTTGAAAGTTGTTTCATTTCATTTCATGTTAGATATTATTTGTTGTAATGGTTACACTTAGCTTACAAGTACAACTTTGGTGATCAATGACGATAAATGTTATATGTTGAATTTTGAAAGCTTGAAACTTTAAGATTGATGAATCATGAGACTCATATGTTGTATGTTACTAACTTGCGGACGTGGTTGATGAAGATTATAACTTCTAGATGATTGTTGTTATATGGTTCAATCTATGTTTTTTTATGTTTTTTATATCTAATTCATCATTGTACATGTTTTTGTTGGCATATATGTATCAAAAATTAAAAAATATAAAAAATATATATATTTTTTAAAAAATCGCTCCGAGATTCGCTCCCAAACCGGGAGCTTTTGAAAATGGTCGCTCCCACTCTTATTTTCGCTCCCGCTCCCCGATCCCACTCCCGCTCCCAAGTAACATAGGCCAAGAAATTTTGACAGGTTTTGGGCTTCCAAAAAGATCAAAAGCACCCCAAAAATGACCTTTCTGCCCCTTTTTTGACACAGAGGAAGCAGTCTTGGGAGAACTCAGTTTTGGAGGGGTAAATGGAGGAAAAATTCAAAAAATCCACTTGCGCTAGAAAATATATAGGTATATCTTTCGAACAAGCCAACTTGGAGAAAATTTTGACACCGGAAAGGCCTCCAAAATCAGTTGCAAAAAGGCGCTACGCATAGGGAAATCGGCACGGCGCATTAGAGGAATTTTGCTCATTTTTGGTCAAAAACTCTGTTTTTCGCCTAGTTTTTTTCACAGTTTGACTTTTTCCTTCTAAATTGTCAAACTCATGATGTAATTTAATGTGACATGATGGATTTTGATGTAATTATGCTAAATTTTCACTCATAGAGGTAGATTCATCCATCTAAAGGTAATTTGCAACTGAATGAATCAGTTTTCTAGTTTTTAGAGGCAAGTTGTTCCACTGCCTACTTTTTAGTTCTCAGTTTAGATTTTGTTGGAACAGCTCCTAATATTATGAGCTTGACCCCTAGAGGCTAGGATGAGTTGTTGTTTGCCTATATCTTGTAATTTTTCAGTCATTAGCATGGTTGGAGTTTTGGGAAAGCTTGGAGCTTATTATATACTCATTTCAGCAATTTGGCTAAGGAGTAGACCATTGGTTTGCAGCACTTTATGGGATTCATGTGGCATCTTGCTTTGGTATTGTGTTTTCTTCTGTATTTGTAAGTCTATATGTGTTTTATGTATTCCATAACTCTCTTTATTTTATCTTAACTAAATCAAACCAGGATAAATGTAGAATACATTGAAAGTGCAGTGCTCTACCTAGGGTTTGCTTAGTTATCTATGTTTTCAGTTGTTTGAAAAGGATCCCTGAGCTTTTCATGCCCTTTTCAACTCCTCATCTATCTAAAACCTCTCCATATCATTCAATTTGATGTACCAAATCACTTGCCTACCTTTCCCCATAGAGATCTCTACAAAACTGAGCCTCATTCCCAGACTCAAATCTGCCTTTCACATCTAAGCCAACAAAACATCATCAAATTCAATCAAACACCTCTATACACATACCTAGCCTAAAATAAGTCATTACATTAGTCATCTCAAGCTTTCATTAGCCATCTTTTCTAAGATTGACAAGGAGAGAGCCCTCTCCCGACCTGGTAGGGAGAGCTACCAGGTTAAGCGTGGTTTGATGTTACCCTAGATCCTACCTTTCTTAGCCTGAGGTAGATTTAAGCACTAACATAGTAGTGACCATATTGGGGAGAAAAGATTGTTTGCTTGTTAGTGTTATTCGTTTTATAAAATACAGATTGAGCCTAAAGTTATGCCAGGTAGCCTTTGAACTGCACATTGCTTTGCGAGTGCATAAGTAGATACAAGCTACTTCAGTCAATCTCTGGTCTAGTCTTATAAATGAAACATCTGACTTGCAAATTGCCCAAGTACATTAGATGATTCTAGACTTTTAGATGATGAGTTTAGAATTTGATAGGCTGAATAAGTTGATATTGTCCATTTGATTTTTGGGAATAATTCAACACACTGGCTTCCAGACGAAACACCAGATCAAATCTTGATCCTGATCCACCTCCTATGTATGAAAATCCAAATCTTATTCCGAGAATCCTTCATCGGGGAAGTTCTGTGATTCATGTGTTCAAATCTCGTTCATGTCCTGTTGTTTTTGAGTATCTTGAAGATCTTGAGTTTGACTAACAATTTGAGCTGTCGTTGTTTGAGACCAAATTCGAAAGTGTTGTTGGTTCTACTGCCCTAAATCCAGAGTTTGTCAAAGATCTTGGAACTGAAAAGGCCAATAGATCAATTGATGATTATATTTTGAGACTTCAAACTGCGATTGTGGCTACAAACATTCCTAAATTCTTAGAGTTTGCATCTACAACTCTTGGGTCATCTGCTATCGTGTCTAGTTCAAAAATTCCTACTGAACCACTTTTCATTCCCACTATTCCTGTGCAGCCTTCCATCTCCAATCAGAAATCTACAGTGTTGTCACCTCCATCCACTCCTTCTACCCCTTAAACATCAAAAATTTCTTCACCTCCATCTACGCCGCATACGCCTCATACATCAGTTGCTCCAACTCCTCCTACATCCCCAAGACCAGTCATAAATCCACCTAGAGCAATGGCTGCCTGATATGCACCCCTTTTGTTGCCTCAAAACTTGGATGACATGCCTGTTGATTATCAAAGCAAAATTCCATTGTTTGACGGTACTCCTCGAGGTATCACAGCTCAGCAACATGTGGATAGGATGGTAGATTTCTTTGATCTCCACGAGATCGATGTAGAAAATGTAACAATGAGATTATTTGTGCAAACCTTTCGAGGTGAGCTCAGAAAGTGGTTTAGAGCATTCCTAGCTAGAACAATCAACTCATTGGAGGCACTTCAAAGACATTTTTTGGATTGCTAGGAGGTAAAGAAGAACCCTCTTCAAATTCTTTCCGAATATGAAAACATCAAGATGAATGTTGGGGAGAGTGTCCAAGATTATTGTGTTAGATTCAATACTGTTTACAATGCAATTCCTGCTGATATAAAGCCACCTATGGGGCTGGCTTTGATCAAGTTTCTAGATGGTTTCGATCCTGATATGGCCTATCAATTAAGAGAAAGAGATCCGACCACTTTGGAAGACATGTAGAAAATTACAGTCAGCATTGAAGAAAATTTGCTTGCCAAGAGGGCTAGAACAAAGGCTGAAAAGAAGGTAAGAAGAGACTTCTACTTCAGATCAAGTGCTTCCTAAGCTTGAGAAGATGTTTGATAGGCTCACAATTGCTGATAAGCCTGAAACAAGAGTCAGAAATCCTAACTTTCATGGCCAGCAGCAACCACAATTCAGAATCAAGCAACAAGAGCAATGACCACAAGACCAAGCAACACAACAGCAGGTAAAGACACCCTTACAGCAGAATTTTCTACATGGTCTGGAATCAGATGATGAGGAGAATGTAATTGGATAGGAGAATCATTTATTTACACCTGATAATATGCCAATTTTTATCACTGAAGATGAGGAGTATTCAGATAGCCAACCTGTACAAAGGGATGAAAATTTTATCTTGGCAAATGAAACAACTCTTGTAGAAGACTCTGATGAGTATCATAGGGGTTACATGAATGCTTTGATAGACTAGCATCGACAATATTCACTCAGGAGTATAGATGTACCCATTAATCCAATTCAGAAAAGAAAGGAGGCGACAATACCAAAGAATGATCCACCAGTTGTGCTGAAAAAGGGAAAAGAGACAACTGATCCTACCACCAGCAAAACACCATCAACAAATGAAAGATCAAATCAGCCAAATACATCAAAGGAGAAAACTAAAAATAAGGATGTTTCAGCTAAAGAGGTAGAGAAAACGTCAGTTTTTAACTTAGAAAATGAAATTGCTAAGTTAAAAGTATCTATTCCTTTGACTAAGTTGATGAAGAATAGCAGCTATAAAGGTCAGGTGTCTAAAATTTTGAATTTAGATCCATTATCTGATATGGTCAACATGGAGGATGATCAACCTAAGTTGATCTTTGGTCCAGCATTGGAAGGTCAATCTCAAGATAGTGATGTAGCTCCTTTTTACATCAGCCTTAGGGTGCATGACTATGTGTTACACAATGCTATGTTTGATTCCAGAGCCTCTCATAATCTCATGCCTAAGGCAATCATGGAGAAATTGGGTTTGGATATCACTAGAAAATATCATGATCTTTATTCTTTTGATTCTGGTAGAGTCAGATGCATTGGTCTTATTAAATATTTGGTGGTCAGTTTGGATCAGATTCCAGCGAAAAATGTTTTGATGGATGTGGTTGTGGTGGATATTCCTCCTAGATTTGGCATGCTTCTTTCCAGATTTTGGGGAGCAAAACTTAAAGGTACATTGCAGCTTGATTTATCCTATGCTACTATTCCCGTGTTCAGTCAGATGAGGAAATTATGCTGGGAGCAAAAGATGAAGTACATGATCTCTAGCAAGGAGAAACCGATAAATCATCCAATCAATTATGTACATACTGATTTAGAATCATTTGTTCTATATTCTGATAGTTTTAATGATGTAAATAGCCAAGTAGTTGAAGTAGAAGACATTCCAGAGATTATTGAAAATTTCATAGAAGTCTTAGAGCAAGAAAGACAAAGGCTTGATAGTACTACTGAGTAATCAGCCTTCTAATAGCAGCAAAATAATGGTGGAAAGCTAAAAGAGCAAACAAAATTCCAGCATTTGGTAGAGGACGAAGCTGGCTTGTGGAGCATGGATTTTGATGGCACAATAGGAAGAGAAAGTGCTGGAATTGGCATTTGGATACGCAGCCATGTTTTCTCCCCAAACAAAGTGCCAAGCAATGTAAGGGTCTATTCGTATAAATTGGCTTTTGACTATTCAAATAATGAGGTTGAATATGAAGCTTTAATTGCTGGTTTGAAAATCCTTAGAAAGTTCAATGCTAAATGAATTCCAGTCTATGGCGACTCCGAGTTGGTTATCAAGCAAGTGAAAGGGGAATACCAAGCTAAGCATCCTCGAATGCGGGCCTACCGCAATGCGGTATTAGACATCTTGAGATTATTTTCAGATTACACTTTGACATGTGTCCCGCGTATTCAGAATTTTATTTCAGATTCACTTGCAACAGCAGCAAGTAATTTGAAAATTCCGATGAATTCAAACAATAAGTTTTAAATTCATGTGAAACATTGCTTGGCCGTCCCCGATAACCAAAGGTATTGGCAGGTGTTTCAAGATGATAAAGAGATCGATGAATTTCTGCAAAATGAAGGTAAATTCAAAGACACTTCTATTGATGGGGAGCATGATGATGGTGAAGCAGACATAGAAGTCAATCAGATGAAAGTTTTGTAGCTCAAAGACAATATCATTCCTAAAGGTCTAATACCTTTAGAGGAGTTCTTCGATCAAGACGATGTAGCCCGAAAACTGATCTTGCTGCCAACCGAAAAAGGAGTTGAGGATGTGAACATTGGATTAGCAGAAAATCCTAGAATGGTCAAGTTATCAAAGGCATTGCCTCCACAGGTAAAAGCAAAGTATATTAGTTTATTATCTTCATTTACTAATGTATTTGCATGGGATTATTCAGATTTGAAGGCATATGATACAAGCATAATTCAACATATAATCCCGATCAAGCCAAATCAAAAGCCCTTTCGACAGAAGTTAAGAAGAATAAATCCAAAGCTACTGCCCTCAATAGAGAAGGAAGTGAATCGATTGTACAAAGCTAGTATAATTGTCCCCATAAGATTTTCAGATTGGATTTCAAATTTGGTGCCCATGTGCAAGAAAACAGGTGAGATTCGATTATGTATTGATTTTAGAAATCTAAATAAAGTATCTTTGAAAGATAACTATCCATTGCCCAAGATGGATCACATACTTCAGCGAGTAGTTGGAGCATCCCGCATGTCACTACTCGATGGTTATTCTGGTTATAACCAAATTCTGGTCCATGAGGATGACAGAGATAAAACAGCGTTCACTACTCCGTGGGGAACTTTCCATTATGCCAAGATGCCTTTTGGATTGAAGAATGTTGGTGCGACCTTTCAGCGGGCCATGGATATTGCATTTGCTAATGAAAAAGATGTCTTTTTAGTTGTTTATCTTGATGACTTGACAATTTTTTCTAATTCAGATGAAGAGCACCTTTATCATTTGAAAATTGTATTTCAACGGTGTAGAAAATATGGTATATCTCTCAATCCAAAGAAGAGTTTGTTTGCCATGGATGAAGGCAAGCTTCTCGGTCATATTATATCAAAGGATGGCATTCGCATCGATCCAGCTCGAGTGGAAGCCATTCAGCAAATTGATTTTCCCCAAAGTAAAAAGTAGATCC
Source organism: Pinus tabuliformis (assembly GCA_031772625.1). Classification (NCBI taxonomy): domain Eukaryota; kingdom Viridiplantae; phylum Streptophyta; class Pinopsida; order Pinales; family Pinaceae; genus Pinus; species Pinus tabuliformis. The sequence continues at coordinate 775,031,925 of CM062804.1, read as the reverse complement.
AATCATTTCACGATAAGATGAATTTCTTACATCGCTTTGTGCCCAATCTTGCAAAACATTTAAGGGAAATCACATACATGCTCAAGAAATATAGTGTAGTGAAGTGGACCTAGAAAGCAATAAAGTCTTTCAATTTAGTGAAATTGGCCCTTTCTTCAACTCCGGTTCTGATCAGCCTAGACTATACTCAAGATTTCATTTTGTTTTCATTTGCCTTGGATCATACTATGGCAGTGGTCTTGATGCAGAAAAGAGACCAACTCGAGAAACCAATTGCTTTTTTCAGCAGAACGATAAGAGATGCAGCTTTAAAGTATAATATTATTGAAAAGAAAGCTCTTGCTTTGGTAAAGGCATTGAAAGATTTTCGAGTTTATATTCTGCATTCCCACATCCTTGCTTATGTCCCTAATGCTACGGTTAAAGATGTCTTGGTGCAAACAAATCCAGAAGGGAGAAGAGGCAAATGGATTGCTGCCTTGTTGGAATATGACGTGGAGATCAAACCAACAAAGCTCATCAAAGGACAGGGGCTAGCCAAACTAATGGCTGAGTCAAATTTGCATGCCTTGGACATTAATCTCATTGCTGCTATGTCCGAGGAAGATGAAGAAAGTTTGCCTGCTCAGGTATCAGAAATTTTTCTTCTTTCTCCTTGGTATTCGGACATTGTGTATGTGCTCCAAAATCTATCACCACCACCTAGAATGGATAAGAATAAAAGTAAGACCCTGGAATTAAAGGCTGCCAAGTTTTGTATCATGAAAAATGCATTCTATTTTAAAGATCTCGGTGGTGTCTTTCTCAATTGTTTAGTTGAAGAAGAGGAAAAACAGGTTATGGAAGACTTTCACAAGGGAGATTGTGGAGGTCATCTTTTTCTTGAAGACAACAACCAACAAAATTTTGAGAGGGGGATATTACTGGCCAACTCTTTTTGCTGATGTGTACAAAACTGTTACAAGCTACAACAAATGTCAAATTTTTCAAGGTAGAAGAAAATTGCAGCCTTTACTGCTCAAGCCGATTGAAGTAAGTGCTCCTTTTCAGCAGTGGGGTTTGGACTTCATTGGGGAGATTCATCCTACTTCTTCAGCGCAGCATAAGTGGATCCTCACAACGACAGGCTATTTTACCAAATGGATTGAGGCAATTCTCACTAGGCAGGCCACTGATTCGGTAATCATTTCATTTCTTGAAAAAAAAAAATATTTGTCTCGTTTTAGCTATCCAAACAAGCTTATCACTGATAATGCAGCAGATTTTAAGTCTAAGAGAATGATTGATTTTTGTAATAAATACCAAATTACTTTGGGGCACTCAACTGCATATTATCCATAAGGTAATGGATTGGTGGAATCCTCAAATAGATCCTTGGTAAATATTATCAAAAAGCTGTTGGAAACGAACAAGAAGAGTTGGCACAAAAAGCTAGTTAATGCACTTTGGGCAGACAGAGTAAGTCAAAAGAAATCTATAGGCATGTCCCCTTTCGAGCTCATGTATGGTGTCGACATTGTATTCTCGACCTCTCTCGCAGTCCAAGTGGTTAAACTTTTGCAGGAAGCTGGCAGCGAGGATGATCATTTGCAACGAAGAATCAATCAAATGATCCATTTACAGCAGACTAGAGAGGAGGTTTTCCATAACACTTTCAAGCTGCAAGAGAGAATCAAGAAGATATATGATTGGAAGGCAAAGGTGGACAAGTTTCAAATAGAGGATGTAGTGTTGAAATGGGATGCAAGAAACGAAGATAAAGGTAAGCATGGCAAATTTGAGAATCTTTGGAAAGGAACTTTCATAATTGCTGCATATCGGGGCCAAAATGCTTTCCTTTTGAAAGAAATGAATGGAGAAGATTGTCCAGGTGGGCTGGTCAATGGTCAGCTGCTCAAACAGTACTATATTTGAGATGTTTTCTGCTGTCATATGTATCTCTATACATACCGGTCTGTTTAAATTTCATTGCAAGTGTGTGCTATCATCATTCTTTTAGTTTGGGACCTGAGGTGAAGGCTATAAAACTGAGGTTTGATTTCAGTTTTGGTTTGGTTTGTTAGAGTCAAGTCTTTAAGCTGATTTTAGTCTTGAAATTGAGTCAGTTTGAGTTAGATTTCAGTCTTGAAATTGAGTCAAGAGTTTTGTTTTGGTTTGTCGAAGTTATTAACTCCATAGCCCAATGGACGAAGGCACTACCTGCTTTCCCAGAGATTTGTAGTTCTTAGCACCTCCAAGGAGCTACCATCCCCATTAGAGCCAATGTTACTGTCGGTATCTTCATCCCTCCGTTAGTGATCAAATTCTCTTATTGCATTACATGTTAGGTGTCTCACCTGATTAGCTGCATTCCATTAGGGTCATGGATCATCTCGCGGTAGTGGCTTATTATATATTTTCCTTCATGTGCTAGCCTATTTTCATTCATCTAGATCATCTGCAGTCAATTTTTGTCTTTAAATCTGTAAAAGTTATTTTTAGGGTTTTAGGTCTCATTAGGTCTAGGCTTTTCATCAATAAGGTCTCAAAATGCTTAGTGACAATCAGCAGGCACATCGGGAGGTCAAAAAAAGTTCCAGCAACAAAAATTTTCATAATCACTCACTCAGTGATTGATTTTTCCTCAAAACCGTGTTTTGAGGAAAAACAGAGTATTTTATGTTTTTATGTATAAATTTGATGTAATTTCAATTTTTTCATATGTAAACAACTTCAGTGGCAACCCTGGTCACCTTTCCAAGCTTTAGCAACTCCATCCCCTGCAAGGCAAACAAAAAATCAAATCATTCAGTTCATCAAAGGCAAAAATGAAGGAAACTACCCAAAAATAGAGTTTAAAAAGTAAGTCACAATGAAAACATTACAAAAGTGGGTTTTATGAGTGAAAAATCAAAATCTCTTGTATATAAATCATTTTTCATGTTCAAAGAGCTCATTTGTATTCAAAGAAGAAAGATTGAGCAAGAGAAGGCCGTGTTGGAGAAAGGGAGCAAGTTCGTAGCAAAACTGTGCAAGTTTAGGGGCGCAGTGCATTGGGTTGTGGGCGCGGCACATTGGACCACCCTCCACAGTGCAAAAAATACACTGGTGCGAGGCATAGAGCAGGCGCAACGCGTTGGGTTTGTGGCACAGCTCATAGAGCTGCAAGCTCGATTTCACCCATAAACTCTCTCAAATTTCCAAATTCTCTCAATCCTATCATGTGCAAGTAAGTCAAGCCTTTTTCCCTTGCTAGTGAATGAGTTTGTCTTAAAATTTATGGTGGCCTATTGAGATAAAACTCAAACCCTACCTCCTTGAAATTTCTGCTCAAAAACAATTGCCTAGGGTTTGCATTTGTGTTTTTGCTGCCAAGTCCACACCATCACTCCCTCACTCTTGGACTCCTCCATTTATTTTCCAATTTCATTCACTCATTCCCTAATTCTCATATTCCTAAAATTTACTAAACCCATATCGCTAACTCCCACTATCCCAAACCCTAGTTACAAATTCCTAAACCCTAATTGTTGTCCCTAATTGTGTTTTCGCTGCCAAGGCCACTTCACTTGCCGAGTTGTAGGCTTGTCCTCTTGCTGTCACATGTTTTCAAAACCAATCCTGTTATCAATTCTGTGAGATGGTAGAGAGAGTCCAGTACCATCATGAGTTGGCCAGGCTATTTGTGCTCCATCTTCAAAATGGCCAAGTCACTCTAGCAAGTGTGACATTCACCTTAACACCGGAGTCTATTTCTCTACCAACTGGCATTCCCAATGTCAGTGAGTAGTGGAATAAAAGGCAGTAGATTGATAGAGAACATTATGAGCCTTACATCAAGGCTGGTTATTTGAGACATCTCAACAGAGTTTTTCCCTTTTGGTATCTGAAAGACTCATATGCTCCCTTGATGAAACTCATAATTAAGTATTTCAGCTGTGAGGGCCAGTTTTCTCGCCTGTACACCTACCATATCAGATTGTTGATGCACTTCACTAGGGTGAGAATGATGAATCTCCCATACTTTATTTATCGGAACATTGAAAAGATGACCACCTTAGTGCACAAGAAGACTCCTCAGCAGCAGTATAATAACATATATCATTTTGCACTAATCAAGATTGTGGTCATGCATCAGCTTGGTTTACGGAACATCTCATGGGAGGATTTCATTTCACATGAGGTCTTCACCACTCCTCAAGTACCTCCAGTAGCTTTTCATGAGACATGTGGACCTTCACATCAACATGAGCTTCATGAGACATAAACCGCTAGTGCGCTAGTGTTTGTCACCTACCAAAAGGGCACTAGAAGGTTGTTTGCAACAACAAAGCGAGTATTATCTCCACCCGGGGTGGAAGGGGTCTCGCTTCCTCTATCAGTAGAGCAGGTAAAAGGCAAGGGCATGTGGCCATTACAGGATGAGGGGCCTTCAGGAGGTCAGGAGAAAAATTTTATTTAGGATGATGACACCGATTTGGGCTCACAAAGCTCAAAGCTTAGAGAGATCATCTAGGAGAAAAGAGCTGACATTCAGCATTTTCCTCTCAACCTACAAAAAGCCAAGTGGATATTCAAATATCTGGAGCAAAGAAACAAACAACTAGAGGATCAGCAAACCATAATGGAGCTACGAAACATACGAGAAAACTAGCCAGCTACCAAAAGGAGGAAGGTCAAGTTCACAACACTTGAACAAGAAATCAATGTTGATCGTGAATATTGGTTGTAGAGGATAAATATCCACTTGGAGAGGATTTTGGAGAACGCCATCAATGAGAAAAATATGTTGAGAAACATGGCATACCACTACTTGTCAAGAAATATGGTGTGCCAAGCAAGAATCAGGAACTTGAACCCCAAGTTGAAAAAGGCATCAAGGAGGAAAAAGAGCAAGATAAACTTCAGATCTTGGCCGAGGCTTCCTTGGCCCAACTTAGAACCCAATGGAGGACACTCAGCCCAAATTTCAAAAAATTTGGGACACTTTTTGCAATTTTGGAATTTTTGCCTTAAAAAACAGAGTTTTCTGCCCAATGTGTCGTGCCACCTGGCGCTCACTTTTGATGGAGACATCCTTTTGAGGAAAAATCAACATATTTGGATTTTTCATGAAAAAATATGCATTCTCACAAATGGCCAAGAAATTTTGACAGGTTTTGGGCTTCCAAAAAGGTCAAAAACACCCCAAAAATGACCTTTCTGCCCCTTTTTTGACACACAGGAAGCAGTCTTGGGAGAACTTAGTTTTGGAGGGGAAAATGGAGGCCAAATTCAAAAAATCCACTTGCGCTAGAAAATATATAGGTATACCTTTCCAAAAAGCCCACTTGGAGAAAATTTTGACACCGGAAAGGCCTCCAAAATCAGTTGCAAAAAGGCGCTACGCATAGGGAAATCGGCGCGGTGCATTGGAGGAATTTTGCTCATTTTTTGTCAAAAACTCTGTTTTTCGCCTAGTTTTTTTCACAGTTTGATTTTTTCCTTTTAAATTTTCAAATTCATGATGTAATTTAATGTGACATGATGGATTTTGATGTAATTATGCTAAATTTTCACTCATAGAGGTAGATTCATCCATCTAAAGGTAGTTTGCAACTGAATGAATCAGTTTCCTAGTTTCTAGAGGCAAGTTGTTCCACTTCCTACTTTTTAGTTCTCAGTTTAGATTTTGCTGGAACAACTCCTAATCTTATGAGATAGACCCCTAGAGGCTAGGATGAGTTGTTGGTTGACTATATATTGTAATTTTTCAGTCATTAGCATGGTTGGACTTTTGGGAAAGCTTGGAGCTTATTGTATACTCATTTCAGCAATTTGGCTAAGGAATAGACCAGTGGTTTGCAGCACTTTATGGGATTCATGTGGCATCTTGCTTTGGTATTGTGTTTTCTTCTGTACTTGTAAGTCTACATGTGTTTTATGTATTCCATAACTTTCTTTATTTCATCTTAACTAAATCAAACAAGGATAAAGGTAGAATACATTGAAAGTGCAGTACTCTACCTAGGGTTTGCTTAGTTATCTATGTTTTCAGTTGTTTGAAAAGGATCCCTGAGTTTTTCATGCCCTTTTCAACTCCTCGTCTGTCTAAAACCTCTCCATCTCATTCAATTTGAAGTACCAAATCACTTTCCTACCTTGCCCCATAGAGATTTCTGCAAAACTAAGCGTCATTCCCAGATCCAAATCTACCTTTCACATATGAGCCAACAAAACATCATCAAATTCAATCAAACACCTCTGTACACACACCTAGCCTAAAATCAGTCATTACATCAGTCATCTCAAGCTTTCATTAGCCATATTTTCTGAGAATGACAAGGAGAGAGCCATCTCCCAACCTAGTAGGGTTAGCTACCAGGTTAAGCGTGGTTTGATGTTACCCTAGATCCTACCTTTCTCAGCCTGAGGTAGATTTAGGCACTAACATACTGAAGGGAACCCACCAGAACAACTAGAATACATCAACATCCTCTTGTGTTACAAATATTTACAAGGCATCAATGGTTGGGATTCTTCGAGCTACTTAGGGGATATGATGATGATATAGCTAGGGAATTTGCAATGTCACTCATACCTCTAGCTAGAGTCAACGCCATTGTTGTAGTGAGGGGATTGTTAGTGACAATCACCCCTGAATGAATTAGCAAGATCACTACATTTCGTCTAGGTTTGCAATGGAGAAAGGAGGATAAAGTTAGCAACATACTTTCCAAGAAGAATTTTTTTCTTGGAAGGAGAGGGACCAATTGAGGACAAAAATGGGATTAGGAGGGGGAGCATTCCATATCCTTGGGATGAAGTAAGATATCACATTCTCAAGTATATTTCTTGTGAGGGTAGGATCAGTATAGTCTATGGTTACCAATTTAGACTCCTCCATGATTTGATATCTGGAGAAGAGTTACCTCCTCATAAGATACTTAGCGTGCCTTACTTTTTGTTGCAATCAATAATAAACATGAGCATCAAAGTACAAGAAGGGAAGCATCGACAGCTGGTACATCATGGACTGATCAAGCTCATACTAGAAGATGACCTAAACAAATTAAGAATCCCTATTATGTGGTCAACATTTACAGACATGAATAGAGAATATGTAATTCAAGCCATTAAGTATGAAAGAGACCCTACTTCTAGTGGTGAAGAAGAGGGAGAAGAGCCTGAAGAATAGGAAGAAGAGTCTGAAGAAGAGAAAGAAGAACCTAAAGAAGAGGAGCATGAAGAAGAAGAAGAAGAACCATAGGCAGAAGAGGAGATAGAAATAAATGAGACAGAGGATGAAAAGGACAGTAGGGAAGAAGCAAAAAAGAATGGATCAAGTTGTGAAATACATAGCAAGGAAGGAGAGGAGTCCCAAAAAGTTTCTGTTGAGCCCATAGAGAAGGAGGTAGCTACTCCCTTAACTACTCTAAGTACACCTATAAAATCAAAAGGAAAGAGGTAGAGGCAGACTCCCCTATACTTCAGAACAAAGAGGAGCAACAAGATAAAACAAGGGAGACCTCAAACACCTACCAAGACTCCTATAATCATTGGAGACTCACCAAGAGAACAATAAAGTTACTCCCTCTAGGAATAAGAGGTGAAGAGGGCACATCACAACAAGATTCCCCAAGGTCACCAATCACATATGTTAGGAGTCTTATTACTAGGTCAACCCCAGAAAAAACAAATTAAAGAACCTTTGACCCATTTTCATAAAGGGAAAGGCCTCCTATAGGAAACACAGATATGCCTATAGGAAGAATAGACAATCCTACAGGAAACCCTATCAAAACTACAGGAAACATAAAAATAGGAGAAAGAAGGACAGTAGGGGCAAAGGGAAGGAAAAGAAGTAGCAACATAAGTACAAGGGGAGACATATACTCAATAGACAGTAAAGGGAGAGTCCCAGGAGCTACAGGGACCTAGCCCACAACCAAACCTTAGCTCCTATTACAAATTCATTGAGGGAGGTAGAGTAATACCACAAAAATTTGCCATCCCTCTATTCTTTGAGCTTGAAAAGGAGAGAGAAAGGACACATCACTAGATGCAAAGTTCTAAATCAAGAAGTGTAGAGGATGTGGGCCATATGAAAGAAATGTTGCTAGAGATGGGCATAGAGTTGAGTAGGATAAGAGATAGGGAAAGAGTGATGAAATCTCAACTAGAGGCTGAGAACACATGGTTGAGGAGGCAAATACAGGAAAAAGAGAGCCAATTGGCAACTATGTCAAGTCTCTCCATGGAGGCACTCCAGTGCAGGATGCCAGCAAAATCATATGCCTTATACCTCAAATAATAATGGTTGCAGTTTCAGATAAAAACCCTAGCACAATGATAAATTATGCCTTTCTAAGACTATAGGTAATTCATTGACCTCTATGACCAAAGCACCCTGGAGGATAGGGCCAAGATATCTTAATTCTACCTACATAACTTGGCCCTAACAGATTTGAATATTTGGGACCCCAATCCAAAGCTAGGGGACTTACAATTGATGGCCTTGGCATAATCGATGAGTCATGAGGAGGTCAGGGCTAAGGAAGTAAAAAATGGTATTGGAAAGAGAAGAAACAAATCCCCTTTACATCATAGTAGAACAGATCAACTCCATGGCTATCATTAACACCCACAACCTCATAGCCAATGATCCCTAGCTTGCACCAAGATACCTAGCTACACAAGAGAAAGCAGTCACTCATTTTGAGGGCACTTTGAGATTGCTAGGTGATGAAAGCAAATAAGCATGCCAAAGGAGGTGGAATACCTTACCCTATAGCCTAAAGATTAGGGAGTATCATTCCCCTAAAAGAATGAGGGATGCACTAGAAAGGACCCCACTGTATAAGAAGGCATTGCAGAGACTCAAAGTCAACTGGATTGGCTTGAAACTCAGTTCACTGTTTCTATTGGGTATGTTAGAAGGGAGAAAGGAAGAAAAAGAAAGAAAGCAGTGGGAGGAAATATAAAAGCATGCAAGATTTTATCCAGAAGAGGAGGATACTGCAACAGAGGCCTGGAATGTCAGGGAGGCCACCAAAGTAATGAAAGACATGGACATAGATTTAGTTGCTCATAGGGTGAGAAACACTTTCAGTAGGGGGTGATGATGAGGTTCACCAATGGGTAAATTTTATGGACCTTAATGATACTCTCCAACTTATTAAAATTAACTTTTCTCACATTTCTGTACATGTTTTGTTATATTTTGCTTAATGATAAGGGTAAAGATGAGATGTCGTGTCTTGTGGTCTAATGTGCATTGATCTCTAGATTTTGGACAAAATTTTGGCTAATTAAAGTGCAAGAACTTGAATTAGAAAAGCAATATGGATTTTAGGAGACTAGATCTCCCTCCTTAACTCTTCACTCACTCGAAGATTCCTCCGCCAGATCTCATCAGATCGCAGTTACAAGCAGTGTAGCCATTAAGATCATTGGTATCCAAGCCAGTGATAGTTGAAGACCATTTGATCTTGAGTTTGGGAGCCAAGCCTCCCTAAATTTAAGGAAGTTGTTGGTAGCTTCAGTTTTATTTATAAAAAGGCCTAGAGCCTCATTAGGATTCAATTTTTTTTGTTTTAGCCAAGAGGCATTTTCGAGCTAAGACATTGTGACTCATGACTCTTGTGTATTTTTTATATTTTAATGAAAATGAGAAGCATTCCCTTGATCCAGCACTGAGTTGACTCAGAGGATTGAAGCTCTTGGGTTAGGGCCCAACACTAGCAGCAGAGGTTCCTATTCTTGTAGATGTATGCTTAGATTACTTTCATAGTTAGTTGCTGAAGTGATTTTGATTTTGTTAATTTGCAAGTATTTGGATGATTAATTAGTTTGCTTCCATTTGTGGATAGTTAGACCAGTTGTATCAGAGTGATAGAAGACCCTCCAGAAAATCTTGTGATAGTGGCTTTCACCACATCTCCCTTATGGGATCATGACTTGAGGGTTCTATTCACACAACCCAAAAACAAATTTCTCTCTTTACTGCATGATTTACGGTTTCTTGATGAGTAGGTCATTGTATTTGAGTTTCTTAGGATGATTTGTGTTGGGTGTGGTTTTCTACCTATTTTTTGCACATTATTTACCCAGTTTTGACCTTTCTGTCCTCCAGGCCTATTACTTTACATGATCAAATTCCTTGTTTCCTCACCTTTTTAACCTATTCTATTGTCATGTTACTTTGTTGTATTTTAACGAATAATACGAGGATTTATTCCTTTTTGAGGCTAACTGAGAGAGTATTGAAGAAGTATTTTGGAAAGCTCTTCTTTTTAGGTGATGGCTTGCAAAGAAAAAGCTATGAAGCAGACAGGCAGCGTGGATTAACTTCAGAAAAGGGTAGAACGGTTCGTTGTTACACCCTGGATGTTGTTATAGGTTGTTGTTACACATTCGATGTTGTTACAGGTTGTTGTTACACATTGGAAGTTGTTATAGGATGCCGTTACACTACGTGTTGATCTAAGAGTCCATCGTCACACCAAAAGTGATGTCGTGAAATCTCGAACTGCCATTCACTTGATGTTGTTATGCCGAAGCTGGGAAATGTGGGTACTATTCCACATAATAGCTATCGGCAGTAGGGATTATTTATTTTGGAAGCAATAAGACCCAAGCGGTTTCAATCATAACTAATGTATATTTGTAATTAGCAATAGGTTGTAACTACTTTTATTTTTTATAGCATGAGAATCGTGAGATTCTCATGGCTGATCTATTTCCAATTTCGGGTTGTAATGACTATAAAGGAACTCAATTTTTCATGTACAAGGACATGGCATATAGAAAAGTATTGTTACTCTGCTTCTATAATTCTGAGTTTATTTTTAATATTAATCAGCACGGTGATGTTGTTACTATTCTTCAACTAATTTGTTAATCACTTTTGTGTTATTCCTGTGCCCTGCTGAGGAGGAATGGCCCTACTTCTTGGCAGGGATTTCAGTGATAGAGGTAGTGTACATTCTAGTTTAGCTATTTAATTTATGGTTTCTCATTGTTGTTGTACAAATCATGGATTATATTCATTGTTGTTTCCATTTATATTATGTTATTACACTGAGTTAATCAACAGAATGGTAATAACCAGCTGGAGTAGATATTATTTCCTATGTGACGTGCCTTTATTTTGATAGCTACAAAGTGTGATTGAATTCTGTAGAGTGTTTTTATGTCTACATTCATGGTTTGATTCAAAAATTTATATCAATGACATATTTTACTGTTTTCTACATTTCCTTTGATCCGGACTTAAACAGGAACGCAACAAATTACAGAGATAACAATAAACACAGATATGCAGCGGAAAGAATACTTCATTTCATTAATGTAAAATACTGAAATATGCTTACAAACGGTAATGGAAATAAACTAGCTAGGGCGATGGTAGCTTATCTCTGAGAAGAGATGTGGTGGCTACATGCCTCTGAACTCCGTTACAATGAGGCTCAAAGGCCTATTTATTGTTGAGAAACAATGGAAAACCCTTAACATTCCAAAACCTAACCCTAGAAGATGAAATGCCAAACTGTGGGCCCCGTTTGGGTAAATTGGTACACCAAATTCCCGGGGTCGTAACTTTGGCATACGATCTTCGTTTGACGCATACAATAGCTCGTTAGAAAGATCTATCTGAGCACTGCCACTTTGGGAGGAAATGGACCCATGTTGCCCTAGATTTCCCAAAAAACGTCGTTTAGGGCCTCAAAACGGCTCCGGAAGTTCAGGACCCGAAAAACTGCTAAAAATAGTATGTTGTGCTATAATTAAGGAAAATGAAAATGCTGAGAGAAACAATGGAGGGGGTCCAGGTGGACTTGGTAGGTGGCTACCAGTATCCACCTGGATCATTCCTCCCCCCTTAGGAAGCAATGGTCCCCATTGCGTTGAGTTCCTCCATGAGATGAGGAAACTTTTGCTGAACTTGTTCCCTGGTGAGCCACTTGCCCTGGTGAAGGAGTTGGCCTGCTTTGACAACTCAATACAGTTGGATATTCTGTTGGCGAGTGTTCTTGATCTATGTATCCTTGATCTGATCAGTTGTAGCTTGTTCCATGCAATCTGGATTTAATTCTGTGGGTGTGAGCTGTTCTGCAATGTCGGATGTGTCTAGCAATGGTGGAAAGTATGGCCGAAGGCGGTCCACATTGAACACTGGGTGCAGGCCAAGGAATGGGGGAATGCTGAGCTCAAATGCATTGTCTCCCATAGCCTTAGTAATGGTGTAGGGACCATATCGGAGTGGTCTTAGTTTACAATAGGCTCCAGTAAGGCGTTCCTTTTGCAAATGCAACCAGACTTTGTCACCCACCTGAAACTTGTGTTGCACCTGATGTTGATCATGTCGCTGCTTGTACTTGGCATTTGATTTCTCCAAAATTTCATGGACCTGCTGGCGAATATGTTGGATGCGCTCAATGAAGCTAGTGGCCTTATCTATTTCGGACTGGACACGAGCTGAATTTATGTGAGTAGCTGCAAGCGGCATGGCCACATCAATGGGGCATAGTGGCTGGAATCCCAAACCCACCTGAAAAGGGCTATGGCCAGTGGAGCTGTGAAGAGCTCAGTTGTAGCTGTGTTGAACATAGGGGAGGATCTCGTCCCATGTGCGTGGATGCTTTGAGTTATACATGCGCAAAATGTGCACAATCATCCTATTGACAACCTCTATCTAGCCATCAGTTTGCGGATGGAAGGCCGTGGACTTCGTGAGTTTGGTGTCCAGCATTGACCAGAGATTGGACCAAAATGTGCTGAGGAACTGACTGTCCCGATCTGAGATGATAGACTGTGGGATCCCAAAGTGCACCCACACTCGTTCAAAGAAGAGTTTAGCAGTGGCTTCTGCTGTGATATTCTTCTTGCAGGCTGCCATAATGGCCATCTTCGAGAACCTGTCGACGACCACAAAAACACAGTCATTTCCATGCTTAGTGGAAGGAAGGCCTGACATGTAGTCCATGGAGATGGATTCCCAAGGTCGACTAGGGGTAGGAAACGGGGTATAGAGGCCTTGCTTCTTGATGGTCAGTTTGGCAATGGCACAGGCAGTACATGACCTGATGTACTTCCCAACATCCTGTCGAAGATTCATCCAATAGAAATAATTTTGCAGTACTGCCACTGTTTTCTCGACCCCGAAATGCCCAGCAGCCCGACTGTAGTGTGCTTCCCAAATCATCTTGGCATGCTCGCTTGAAGGAACACAAAGGTGACCCAGGTGGCATAACAGGCCATCTTAGAGGTGAAAATCTGGAACATGCCGACCCTCCAAGAGTTTCTAGTATGTGTGGCCGAATTCTGGGTCGCTTTTGTAGAGAAGTGGCCAATCAGAAGTCTCGTGCCCATAAGAGTTGAGCACGGTGGTTAACGCCATGATCGGTGGTCGATTGAGGCAATCTGCAACATTATTGGTGCTGCGCTTCTTATACTTGATATTCAAGTGGAAATGTTGCAGGTATGTTGACCACTTCTGATGGCGATCATTCTGCAATTTCCCTTGGGTCTGTATGAACTGCAGGGGTCGGTGGTCTGTGTGGATGACCATTTCCTTCCCCAAAATGTAATGCTTTCATTGTCGGCAGGCCTCTACAATGGAGTACATCTCTTTATCATAAGTGGGGTACTTCCGGACTGTGTCTGAAAGTGTTTCACTATGATATGCCACTGGATGTCCATGTTGAGTAAGGACTGCCCCAATAGCATAGTCAGAGGCATCTGTCTCGACCTCAAATGGTTGTTGTAAATCTGGTAACGTGAGCACTGGTGCCGTGCAGAGGTGATCCTTCAACTCTATGAATGCCTTCTGTTGAGATTCAGACCAAAAGAATTTTTCTTTCACCCCTCCCTTGGTGACTTGACTCAAGGGCCAAGTAATATGAGAAAAACCCAACACAAACCTGCGGTAGAAGTTGGCAAGGCCTAGAAAGCTGCGGAGCTCTGTTAGAGTGGTTGGAGATGGCCAATCCCGAATGACTTGGATCTTGGCTGGATCGACATGCACCCCCTGTTCATCAATGATGTATCCCAGATACTGAACCTGGGTCATGCAAAAAGTGCATTTCTCCAAATTGGCACATAGCTTGTGTTGCCGCAGTGTTTGGAGAACCTGTCGGATGTGGTGGAGGTGCTCTTCCCAACTCTGGCTGAAGATCAGAATGTCATCCAAGTATACTACTACAAAGGAGTTGGTGAATGGCCGCAAGATGTCATCCATTAGCCTCATGAAGGTTGTAGGAGCATTCGTCAATCCAAAAGGCATAACCAACCATTCGAAAAGGCCATCCTTGGATTTGAAGGCAGTCTTCCACACATCAGAGGGTTCGATTGGTACCTGGTGATATCCTGACTTCACATCGATCTTGCTGAAATATTTCGGCCCCTTTAGTTGGTCCAGGAGGTCATCAATCTGCGGGATTGGGTACCTATTACGGACAATGATCTTGTTCAGCGCCCGATAGTCAATACAGAATCTCCATGTCCCATCCTTCTTCTGTACCAACATGATCGGGCTCCCACAAGGTGATGAACTCGGACGGATGTGACCTTTCTGCAGGAGCTCCTAAATCTGCCTCTTGATTTCATTGTTCTCCAGAACGGAGTGCTGATAAATTGGTCCATTGGGCAGCGGCGCACCTGGGGTCAGATCGATGGAGTGCTTGACCTGACAGTGTAGAGGAACCCCTGCAGGGGACGTGAAGATGTCCTCATACTCCTCCACAACCTTTTCCATCTGTAGTTGTCGTGTGGAGGGACCCCGTCTGGAGGTCACGGCCACCGTCTTCTTCTTTCCTTGAGGGCGTATCATCAGGAAAACAAATTTCCTGGTTTTGGAAATGATCTTACTGCATTGTTTTGCAGTAATCAAAGAGATGGCGATAGGTGGTGCTACCTCTGGTATCCTGTACAACTTATTTCCCAATGTAATAATAACAACACGGGGCCTTGATTCATACACAGCATGTCGCTTCCACAATTATGGCTATCCTAATAATACATCACAAACTTCAAGGGGAGCAATGTCACACAATACCTCATCCGTGAAGGGCTTGATGTTGTATGGAATGTGACACTGCTGGCTCACGCGAAGATCCCGTCCTTCGTGAAGCCACCCAATGGTGTATGGTTGTGGATGTGCTGTGGTCGATAAGCCCAACCCCTTCACGACCTCTACCAAAATGAGGTTCTTTTGACTCCCGCTATCAATAATGCACTGTATCGGGGAGCCCTTTACCCACATCAGGGAGTGGAAGAGACGCTCCTCCTCCTCTGGATCTTCGGGTTCATTTTTCTGGATCTTGGCAGTAGCAACAGTGGCGTTGGGATCTGCATCAATGATCTGCTTCCCTTTGTGATTCCCGTTATCGGTTTCTGACTCAGAGTTGGAACATGCATCTGATTCTGAAACCTTTAGCTCAGCCACCAGTGACTGCTTGGCCCGACACTCACTTGTGTTGTGAGTGGAGCTCTTGTGGAACTCACACCATTTTCCCGTGTCCTTTTTCGGCTTCACGGCGCTGTTCTTTGCTTGCAGCTACGGCGGGTTGTCTTGGGTTGTCCCGCCTTGGCTTTGTCCTTTGTTCTGTGGTTTAGGGGCACCTTTCCCCTGCTTTGGATTCGCAGATCCAAAGTCTCGCTTCTTTTGTTTAAACTTCTGCTCGACCTTGACGGCATATCGGTATGCTACGCCGAGCGAGGAGATGTTCAGGAATTGTATTTCTTCCTGGATGTACTTGTGCAGGAAGCCATGGTATTTGAGTATCACATGTTGCTCCAAATCCTTGATACCCAACTTTGTGCGAAGGGTATGGAAAAGATTGGTGAACTCCGGCATGTCTTGGTCCCTTCCCTGCCGCAACGTGGTCCACTTTATGTATTCATCCTCATAGCTTCCGACAGGGTAGTACTGCTCCTTGATGGCATCCCGGAATGCATTCCAGGTGGGTGCGACTGAAAATCGTGAGCCAGTACTTTCATCCTTCTGCTCGCAGTAGGTTTCCCACCAGTCCTTGACGTGGGGGGGTGCTTTGAGAAGAGCGAAAACAATCTTTTCCCGACTCGAAAATTCATGAACAGAAAAATAACCCTCTAGCAGATTTAACCATTTATCTATGGCATCTGCGTCTATCTGACCCTCGAATATGGGGATTTCAAAATTAACTTGTACCTTAAAGGGCGTGGCGTTTCCAGAGTAGCTGCTGGAAGCCGATGTGTCGCTTCTGGGTAGCTACTAAAGAATATGGGCAAAGCTATCCATCATCGCGTTCCGTTGTCGCTCGAGGGCTTCTTCGAGCAAGATTTTGATGGGATCTCCTGCCCCCTCGTCTTTCTTCTCATCCGCCATGGGAGGCCATCGGGATTTGCGAGGCTGGTCTTGCAAAGGTTCGACCAGTTCAAGCCCTAACTCCTTATATCCCGACCTTGTTGGGGAGATGCAAAGAAAAACAGAGAAAAAGCAGACCGCTCTGATACCACTAATCCGGACTTAAACATGAATGCAACAAATTACAGAGATAACAATAAACACAGATATGCAGGGAAAAGAATACTTCATTTCATTAATGTAAAATACTGAAATATGCTTACAAACGGTAATGGAAATAAACTAGCTAGGGCGATGGTAGCTTATCTCTGAGGAGAGATGTGGTGGCTACATGCCTCTGAACTCCGTTACAATGAGGCTCAAAGGCCTATTTATTGTTGAGAAACAATGGAAAACCCTTAACATTCCAAAACCTAACCCTAGAAGATGAAACGCCAAACTGTGGGCCCCGTTTGGGTAAATTGGTACACCAACTTCCCGGGGTCGTAACTTTGGCATACGATCTCCGTTTGACGCATACAATAGCTCGTTAGAAAGATCTATCTGAGCACTGCCACTTTGGGAGGAAATAGACTCATGTTGCCCCAGATTTCCCAAAAAACGTCGTTTAGGGCCTCAAAACGGCTCCGGAAGTTCAGGACCCGAAAAACTGCTAAAAATAGTATGTTGTGCTACAATTAAGGAAACTGAAAATGCTGAGAGAAACAATGGTGGGGGTCCAGGTGGACTTGGCAGGTGGCTACCAATATCCACCTGGATCATCATTATTCTTGGCTGGAGTGTATTGGCACAAATAATGCGAATGCCATTGAAAGTCCCAATCAATTAAGATTAATTAAAATAGCACTACATTTTGGCGTCATTACTGGGGATGGCAGTTGACGATACAATCAACCAAGTTGTTTGTTTGATATAGAGTGTTCCTAGTCCACAGTTGCTGGGAGGTAAGACGAGAAGTAAAAACCTGTGCATCGCTCTAACATACCTAGGTGCGCTCTCCATTGTGATTACTAGGGCACTTAGGATATTTTGATGTTTTGTTTAGCGTGTCTTTATCTCCATAGTTGTTGGGCAGTAAGACGAGAGGTAAGAACCTGCGCATTGCTCTAACATACCTGGGTGGGCTCACCACTGTTGAAGATTGAGACACTTAGGGTGTGATTTAATACACATAGGGTCCATGTGTGCAATTGTAGGAATTACAGAGATACTGAAATCACCCCCACTCTAATAAGTCACAGGAAAAACAGGTCATAAAAAGGAAAGGAAGAGTGTAGATTTCGAAAGGAACACATTTATCCAGGAACTAATCTCTAAGGTAAAAAAATAACAATCCAGCTCTAAAAGGAATGCAAGGAAAACAGGGCTGCAGGAAGTTGTTACTCCCATAGCAAAAGAAGAAACCTTTGATTCCTCCATCTCGAGACGTATCATTCTAAAGCTAGTGCCGATAACCCTAAGACCAAGAATTTGGTTCATGAGTAAGAAGGGGAAGCGAGTAGCTAGAACTTAAGGACCGGGGGGCAAGGGGAAACTAAGGGGGAGTATCGAACACCTGAGATGGAAAAGAACTTGTTGGTTTATCAATATCCAGATACAAGTAGTGCGGTGAAACAACCAGCCCCAGGGGTATCTGAGGCACTAATCACATCTACAAGGCCATCACAAGAATAGTTTGAAGGACGTCTACTACAACAAGGGTTAGAAGAATTAGTCATGGGGGACAACAATGAAAACAATGCTAAAATAGATGCTACTATCACCACCTTTGAGTTCCCAATCGGGGATATCAGAGGTGAAGCTCCTATGAAGAATATTCCTCTATCATCCTTACCATCCTTTCAAGGGATGACTGTGGAAGATCTAGACACCTTTCTATTTGAGTTTGATGTCTTATGTAGAAGTTATGATTATACCGCAGATGCTCAGAAATTAAAACTATTTCCTGCTAATTTCAAAAGGGAAGCCTTGAGATGTTTCATGGGATTGGGCTCTGATTCTATTTGAACATGGAGTGATATGAAGGAGATATTCTTATCAAAGTACCAGGACTATTGCAGAACTAGGGACTTAAGGGAGAAGATATTTAGAATGACACAAAAGGAAGATGAAAGCCTAGAAGATTATGTGGAATGGTTCGACGATAATCTGCAAAGGTCTAAACACAACGATTTAGAACAGGAAATATTGAAGACTATATTTATCAGAGGATTGAGGGATGAAAACCTTGAAACCCTAAACCTATTAGGGAAAGGAGATATATCGCAAGAGCCATTTGCTGAAATTGTAAAGCCCTGCCTAAGATGCTCTAGAGGATCGTCCAATGGGAGGAGTACAATTTGAGATGCCTCCGCCCGGATACAAATATTTGCAGGAAGGGGATTAACCAGAGTAGAAATCGTTAATTTTTTTGAAAAATTCAAAACCGATATCCTCAGTACTCTCTCTGCCTAGATAATGACAACACAGATCAAGAAGACACAAGCTAAAGCTGACACACCCCTGGTTGTGTTCTGTCCAAATTGTCGGAAGAAACATCCTTTGAGGGAATGTGAATTGAACAACATCAACCTGTGTAATATTTGTGAGCTAGAGCATTCAATGGGGAGATGTCTAGAGCTTCCTATACTAAAGCCAGTATTCAAAGAATAAAGCGAGGAGGTGGAGTCCTCTTATTTCATTGCACCAAGGAGGCCATGGCCACCATGACCTCCACGTATGTCTCAAGACTTTTCCTCTTTCAATTCATGGAACAATGCATATAGTACTCAACAATATCCATGGCAATATCCTCCCCCTCCTTCTGCACAGTTTCCTTCACCCTAGAACCAATGGTCTCCATCTTCTCCTATTCAATATCCTCAATCTCAACCGTATCCTTGGAACTAGAATTGGAGACAGAATGCCCAGAATTCAGCTCTACCTAGACTACCCATGCAACAACAACTGCAGTTACCTCCTTTCCAAGCTCCTGCTCCTCCACCACCTGTGCAACCCCAACTACCTGTGCAACCTAACCCAAACCCAAACAATAAAGCAGTTTAGAGCATAGAGGCTCTGACTACCTTCCAGACCTACCTTATTACCCCCGTGGGACTTAATGAAATACAATTTCGATCGGGAGGGGTAATTAATCCAATTCACTCCCCTATCATTATAGAGGAGGACTGTGAACCATATATAGGAGATGTCAACATCTGCAATAGTTGACCTGCGAAGAACTGTTACTACTGTAACAACCAACTTGAGGAAGGTTGATACATCTGTAACAACAGATTAGATTGTTGTAACACAGGACCCCCTGTATCCACAGAGATTGGCTGAACCTAGGATGACTTCACAGGCCAAATTTGATTTTCTTAGGGAGTTGAAAAATTTGCATGTTTGAATCCCCCTGTTACAATCCCTTAAAGAAGTACCTATTTATGCTAAAACAATGAGATATTTGTGCATAAAGAAACCTGGGAGGAAGCCTAAAGACCCTACCACCATACATGTGATGGGGAAATTATCTGAATTAATGTTTGCTCAGCCTCTCCTAACTAAGCACAATGATCCAGGACATCCTACGGTCACTATCTACATTAATGATGAGTCCATAGCCAACACATTGATTGATATCAAGGCTGCCATTAATGCAATGACAAAAGACCTCTTTATCACTTTCGGGCTATAAGGACTCAAACATACTCCTACTGTGCTTGAATTAGTAGATAGGTCCTGTGTTAAACCCAAGGGCATGTTAGAGGATATAGTGATTAAAATAGCTTCCTAAAGGTATCCGACTGATTTTCTTATCTTACAACCCAAAACCAATTTGGAGGGACATCCTTTGATCCTAGGGAGACCTTCGCTTGCCACTGCGGATGCATTTATAGGCTACAAGTCGGGATCTATGGTGATCTCGGATGGCCAGGTAAAACAGAACCTTAATATTTACCCCCCAAAACCAAATGTGGATGTGTACAACCCTTGGTGGGATGAGTTTGAGCCTGAGTCAGCTCTTTCCCTACCACTCCTCACTTCGGGGAAAACCTAGTATTTTAAAAGTGAGACAGAAGATGTTGTCATTAATGGTTTTATTAGTAACTCACTTTCTGTCACTTCTGTTAAGAGTGCGAATGAGGAAGAAGAGGTGGAAGATATATAATTTAAAAAAATGAGAACCACTCTGAATATTGATAGAAATCCAATTGAGATAGAATCAAGAAATTTTATGAATGTTAACCCCTACCTAACTGCTAAGAAAAACCAATTGCTATTATAGTTGTTACAGAAATACAAAAAGGCATTTGAATGGGACTATACAGATATGAAAGGGATCCACCTTAACCTATGCACTCACTGCATTTATTTGAAGGATGGCTGCAAACCAATCAGACAGCCACAGTGTCGCATGAACCTTGCACTAAAGGAGGTTGTGAAAGAAGAACTACAAAAACTCCCGAGCGATAATTTTATTTATCACCACTTGTCATCGTTCCTAAAAAGAATGGCAAGTGGAGAGTCTGTGTTGATTACAGAGAACTCAATGAGGCCACTCAGAAGGACCATTTTCCCTTACCATTTATAGATCAGGTCCTCGATACCCTCTCTGGAAAGAAATTCTTTTAATTTTTGGATGGATTTAGTGGCTACAATCAGATACCGATTGCCCGAAAAGATCTGGATAAAATGACCTCTACTTTCCCATGGGGAACCTATGCATACAGAGTACTTCCTTTTGGACTCTGCAATGTGCCAGCAACCTTTCAAAGGGCAATACTGGAATTTTTTTCCAACTTGTTCAATGACTACCTAGAAATCTTCATGGATGATTTTACACCTTATGGAGATGATTTTGAAACAACATTAGTCAATTTGGAAAAAGTGTTGGAAAGATGTGTACAGACTAATGTTGCCTTAAGCAATGAAAAATGTCACATGATGATGACTGAAGGGATCGTGCTTGGACACTACATTTCTGTTGATGGAATTAAGGTAGACCCTGCAAAAATAGAGGTAATTCTAAAAATTCCAACCCCCAAAACGCAAAAAGAGGTACGTAGTTTTTTGGGGAATGCAGGGTATTATAGGAGATATAAAAAAAATTAAAAGCTTGCATCGCCATTATTTTCCTTGCTCATGAAGGATGTTGGTTTCTTGTGGACAGGGAAGTGTGAGCAGGCATTTTTAAAGATGAAATGTTGTGTATCAGCAACTCTAGTTTGGTGAGGACCTAATTGGGAACTGCCATTTCACATAGCTACGAATGCATCAAATATTGTTGTAGGTGCTGTTTTGGGCCAACTAGAGGATAAGAAACCTTATGCTATTTACTACATAAGCAAAAATATAACCCTGGCTGAGCTCAACTACACAGTGACCTAGAAGGAGTTCTTAATAGTCGTGCATGCCATCAATAAATTCCGATATTACATCACCATGTATTAAGTCTTTGTACACACTGACCATTCTGCCATTTGTTTTTTAATGAATAAACCAATTACCAATGGTAGGATTACACGTTGGTTATTGTTGTTACAAGAATTTGATATCACTATTGTAGATAAGCCTGGAAAAGATAATGTAGTAGCTGACTTTCTTTCTAGGCTAACTATTGATGACAGTTTCATTCCCATTGAGGATTCTTTCCCTGATGAATATCTTTTTGCTATTTCTACTTACTCACCTTGGTATGTAGATATAGCCAATTATCTTGCTATAGGGAAGTTTCCATAGTATTTGTCCTCCAAGGAGAAAGGAAGGATCATACAACAAAGTGCTACATATACCTGGATAGGTGGGAACCTCTATCACACTAAACCAGATTTCTAGATTAGACGTTGTGTTAGAGAAGATGAGGTATTTGATATCCTTAAACCCTGTCATGAGGAACCTTGTGGAGGACACTTCGCAGATAAACAGACATGATACAAAGTCCTTTCAACAAGGTATTATTGGCCAACAATATTTCAATATGCCAAGAAGTTTGTGAAGGGATGTGATAGTTTTCAAAGGATGGGCCAACCACTACAATTAGACGAAATGTTGTTATAGCCCCAAATTGTCTTAGAACCATATGAGAAGTGGGCTCCAAATTTTGTGGGACTAATTAATCCTTCATCTAGACAAAGATCCTACATCTTAGTCTGCACTGACTATGTCATAAAATGGGTTGAGGCAAAGGCAACCAAAGCCACAGAGTAGGTTGTCTTATACTTTTTGTTTGAAGACATCTTCATCCGGTTTGGCATACCTAGGCAGATAGTCACAGAAGGAGGGCCCCAGTTCACATCTCATAAGATCCAGGAGTTGGTCAAAAAATATAAAATCCATCACAGAATCACAACACTTTATCATCCACAAGAAAATGGCCAAGTGGAAAGCACTAAAAAATTCATCGATGGGATCCTTACTAATATTGTGGCTAGTCACCTAAGAAATTGAGCTGAAAAACTTCCAGAAGTGTTGTGGGCATATAAGACTACATGGAGGAATACCATTGGATTCTCACCATATGAACTTGTGTATCGTAAGAACCCTTTATTCCCCATTGAATTTGAAATCAAGACACTAAGAACAACATTGCAAGTCAATTTGGATTTGGCTACAACAAAAGTAGAGATTGAACTAGCTCAATGAATTGGAGGAGAAACAGTTAGCTGCTATCCAACAAATAGAGATGATCTAGTAGCAGAGAGCTAAGTGGCATGGAAAATTCATAATGAAAAAGAAGTTCCAGAATGGATATTGGGCTCTATTATATGACTCAATATTTAAAGACTTCAAGGGTAAGCTCTGCACCAAATAGCTAGGTCCCTATGAAGTAGATGCAGTCTTTGACAATGGGACTGTAAATTTGGTGACCATTGACAATGCGAGGACACCATTGATTGCAAATGGGCATTGTCTTCAACTATATCACAAACCTACTTCAAGGGATTCAATTGTCAACATTGTCACAAATTCGGATCTATAGATTACAGGAACAGGGGAAAGTAATAGTTGCAAATCAACTTCGGTTGGCGGTTTTTACACCTTCAAACTTAACAATATATCTACACACACACACACACACACACATATATATATATATATAATGATAATAATATGCCTATGAAAACCTTTCCCAAGCGCAGACAGACATTTTTTGTAGTAGTTGAATACCACCTGGTGGCGGCTGTTACACACTTTGTAACAACATCTGTTATTTCAAAGCATATCTTATGATAAGTGTTGTTACATGATCTTTTCCTCTTTATTCTTTTTGTAGAAATTAAAATAATATATATGAGTCGTCTTGGTTGTTACACCTGTATCAGTTGACGAATTTTCAGGAATAAACAAGACATTTTATTGTAATATGTAACAGACATCACTATGATCCTCATCGTCAGAATTAAGTTCACGCATCTCGCTGTCGGAGCTTGGTTCGCGCGTCGCGTCGCCCATTACTTCGCCCCACATCGCTCAGGTATGTCATCAAAAGGTAATACTGAATTTGCTTTATTTGGTAATTATGGCAACTTAACATGACTTTTGATGGCCGAGGACGACTGTCATATTTAAGTCGGGGGGGACGAATCATATTGTGACATGACCGTTGTATGATTTGTGATTATTCGAAAAATCCTACAATTAAAGCATGATGACCTAGTAGTTATTGTTACTTAATGTTGATCATGCCAAAAATGGTAAGTGTACCATCAAAAAGACCTCCCCATGACTCACCATTAAGGAAAATTCATTGTGCATTACGAATCATAAGTGAAGAAAAACAATTTAAAATCCTCACCTGCGCCACCCTACCACCATACCATTTACCCCTGCTGGAAGCAATGAACCCCCATTCAGAGTGCTCGAATAATTGGAAGATAACATTGTAGGATGAATTAGCTATGTTGTGTGTCGATGACCCGGAGTGTCTAGAGGAAGGGAGAAGGAGGTTAAACAGCACTGAATTTGCATAAGCAATGGGTGGAGCAGCAATACGGCATGAGCCAGGGTCCATAGAAACCTTGGAGGATTGCCCAGAAGCATGCCAAATTTTCAAGGATGCAGGCTGGTTTGAATTCTTCTGAAGGTTAGAAGGATCAGATAATGGTGTTGCCATGGAATTTGCAAAGAATTTGGAAAGAAACCAGACAGAGGTCAGAGGGTTGAAGATGGAGGTCATGGAAGAGGTGATTACTAGAGTAACAGGATTACCAATGGAAGGGAAGAGGTGGTTCAACAGGAAGGTCAATGACCCCTCACTGAAAGGGGATTTCCTCCAAGAAGAAGAGTCGATGGTAAAGAAAGGAAGGGGAATTGATAGAATGTCACTCCCCCAGCCATAGGCTGATGTTGCCCTCTACCTCATCAAGTACATTACTTGCGAGGGAAGGGAAAAAATTGTCTTTAATTACCACTTTCCTTTGTTGAACCACCTACGGCATCAGTAGTTGGTCAACCTTCCTTATTTCTTTCTAGGCAACATTAGGCATATGGTTGTAGTTGTGAAAACAATTGTGCATCCAGAAACGTGCATTACCAACCATGGCCTTATCAAACTCATTGTGCCAGATGCTTTGAGCTGACAAGGTAAGAATTGGGAAGAATTCATGAGGAAGAGGCCCAAGACCACCCACAGGAGGAAAACCGAGACGTTTGAGGAAGCTCCAGAGGTGACAAAGGAGCAACCCCAACCCTCAACAGTAAGGGTTAGAAAGAGTCTGGTTGATAAACCGATTGATGACAAGTGGTCAAAGCAGAGGATAAGGGTTAGCGAGCACCCAGAGTCCCCATCCATGACAAGGAAGAACAAAGAAGAAATAGAGCAGAAGATGGTGGCATGTGTCCTCTCCTACATGGGGGATTTACAGTTGCGGGCCTTCCTTTCATTCATGAGGAATTATATTGAGTGGCACCTGGCAAAGAAATCAGCAAAATCCAATGAGGAGAGAACAACATTGTGGGTCAGAGATGAACCAGGGATGGCTTATGAACTCAGGCGTGAGTTTAAACTATTCCTAAGCACTCCAAAAATCAGAGAACAATCGACCGCCTATAGGAAAATGACCATGAGGATTTGCCTCAACCTGTATACAGAGATGAAAAGTCGAGCGCTAGCAGGATGTCTCAAGTGCACTGAGGTCTGTAGTGTTGAATTACAAGAAGCGGATCCTTTTGAGTACAACAACTTTTTGGCTGTTGTTACATGGGTGCTGAAATATGCTCAGATTGTACAAACACTGGGGGCATTCTGGATTGGCCTCAAATTCAAATTTCCTTTAATATGGTTGCTAGTGGAGGAGTATCAGCCGGATTACCACCTATGTGACTATGAAGAGGAATCTTGGCCATGTCAGTTGATGGCCATTCAAGGGTTTAAAGCTCCATGCGAAGACACTGTTGGTGCCTACAATTTCACAGACTTGCATCGAAGGTACATTAGAAGCAGTTGAGACTCTACATGGGGACATGCAGTTGCTTCAGTCGGGGGGAGATGTTGGGTGTGGTTTTTTACCTATTTTCTGCACATTCTTTCCCCAGTTTTGACCTTTCTGTCCTCCAAGCCTATGACTTTACATGATCAAATTACTTGTTTCCTCACCTTTTAGCTTATTCTATTGTCATATTACTTTGTTGTATTTTACCGAATAATACGAGGCTTTATTCCTTTTTTTGGCTAACTGGGAAAGTATTGAAGAAGTATTTTGGGAAGCTCTTCTTTTCAGGTGATGGCTTGTGAAGACAAAGCTATGAAGCAAACAGGTAGCATAGATTAACTACAGAAAAGGGTAGAACGGTTCGCTGTTACACCCTAGATGCTGTTATAGGTTGCTGTTACACATTGGATGTTGTTACAGACTGTTGTTACACATTGGATGTTGTTACAAGATGCTATTACACTACTCGTGGATATAAGAGTCCGCCATCACACCAAAAGTAATGTTTCCAGTGATGCCATGACATCCCAAACCGCCATTCACTAGATGTTTTTACGCCGAAGCTGGGAAATGTGGATACTATTCCACATAATCGTTGTTGGCAATAAGGATTGTTTATTTTGGAACCAACAAAACCCAAGCGGTTTCAATCATAACTGATGTATATTTGTATTTAGCAATAGGTTGTAACTACTTTTATTTTTATCAACATGAGAATCGTGAGATTCTCATAACTGATCTATTTATAATTTCAGGTTATAATGACTATAAAGGAACTTGATTTTTCATGTACAAGGACACGACATATAGAAAAGCATTGTTACTCTACTTCTGTAATTCTGAGTTTATTTTTAATATTAATCAACATGGTGATGTTGTTACTATTCTTCAGCTGATTCGTTCAACATTTTTGTATTATTCCTGCGCCTTGTTGAGGAGGAAGGGTCATCCTCTTTGGCAGGGATTGCAGTGATAGAGGTAGTGTACATTATAGTTTAGCTAATTAATTTATGGTTTCTCACTGTTGTTGTAAAAATCATGGATGACATTCGTTGTTGTTTCCATTTATATTACGTTTTTACACTGAGTTAATCAACAGAATGGTAGTAACTAGCTGGAGTAGATATTAGTTCCTATGTGGCGCGCCTTTATTTTGATATCTGTGAAGTGTGATTGAATTCTGTAGAGTATTTTTTTGTCTACATGCATGGTTTGATTCAACAAATTAGATCAGCGATATCTTTTACTGGTTTTTGCATTTCCTTATTCTTGGCTGGAGTGTATCGGCACAAACGATGCAAACTCCATTGAAACAACAAGACCGACCTTGGGTTCACAATTAAATGTTGCAGTCTCAGTCAATTAAGATTGATTAAAAAATCCCTACAATTTTCAATTGTCATTTTTTATCTCCTAAGTTTTGCATTGGTTTTAAAGCACTTCCATTCATGAACTTAGCCACTAGATAGTAATAACTATGTTTTCTTCCATTTAATAAATCTTTCCCATGTATAGATGAATTTGTGCATAAATGAAGACAAGAATGTATGTTGTTGCAGGAGCTTCTAATTTGTAGGGAGACCTCATCGAAGCCTTATCCACCCATGTTGCCAAAGTCCACTAAACCCTAAATCTGAATCCTTGTTTTGTAAGCAAAATTTCCATTTCAATTGAGTAAATCCAACCATATTGAAGCATCTGATTGAACCTTGGATAGTGTTCACCTCTTCCATGCCTTATTCCCCCATCAGATACCTTTCCCACACTTCATTCTACCTTCCCTACCATATCATAAGCTTTCGGCTTGTTTCCTATAGTAAAACAAGGCATCATGTAGTAGAACTAGGACACCCTATAGTAGTACTACATGAAACCCTGTAGCAGCCTATTTTGAGCCCGAATTTAGCAAAATTGTCATCTAATATTAGATTAGGACTCCACTTTGTTTCCATACCCTTAAGATCAGTCCATACATCTTCCTCCATACTTTTCTCCCCTGCCAAAGAACAAGTGAAGATTAACATTTGCATTCATAAAATGAAAACATCAAAAAAGGGCTTTTTCTACAATTTCTAAATTAGCACATGCATGCAACAATTATAATACTTCCTAGATCAGATTCCATGCTCAGTTATCTTAGATCATCACATGTTATAAATGTTAAACACACATGGGAAACTTAGAATAGGAAAGATAAATCATGTGAGTTCATTTTTTTATTAACATCAGATATACATTTATAGTACAACATATGACTCTTCGGTTTCAGATCCCAAGGTCTCTTGGACTGCTTTTGTCCATTCGACTTCCACACTAACCCATTTAGGATTAGGTGTCCAACATTCCCCCCTTAATCCGAAGGGTTATGTATGAGTCCAAGAAGAGAGCTGTAATACAAAATGTGCAAAAAATGCATGGCAGCACTAGGCTGAATGTGCTCTATGAAATGTTGGTATAAAGGGCAGTGGTTTAAGGATGACCACCAACACTGGAACGCTTAGTGCAGTTCCTGGAACTCTTCCAAAACTGGCAAGAAACTGAAGTTTTCTGCTAGAGGAAGTGATCCTATTGTTTTAAAGAGGGAAACCTTCAACCATAAAAGGGAGGTCTCACCCCGCAAAAAGGTAAAACTTCAACCTGAAAAGGGAAGTCTCAACCTGTGATGGTTTAAGGATGACCAACAACTCTGGAATGCTTAATGCAATTCCTGGAACTCTTCCAAAGCTGGCAAGAAGCTGGTGTCTTCTGCTAGAGGAAGTGTTCTCAATTGTGTTCCTGGAATGCTTCCGAAACTGGCAAGAAGTTGAAGTCTTCTGCTAGAGGAAGTGTCCCAGATTACCAACTGAAGGCATTTTCAGGGGCATCTTTATTGCTGGCTACAACTCTGAAACTGGTGTGGCAGGTTGTGGCTCAGGCTCGCTTGATGTGACTTTGAAGCTTGTAGATGACCATCATTTCCCCCCCTGTCAGATACAAGGTGAGATGATGGAGAAAACTCAACTGCAAGACTGTTCAATATTCTGGAACAAGTTCTGACATGTGTTTGGAATATCTTCTTGGCTTTTGATGCCCATTTCCAAGAAGCGATCCATCCAAGATGAATCTTTTTTCTTGCAGGACGTTTATTTCTGAAGCATCTGTGTGAAGAATGGCCGGTTTTATGACAGTGCTTACATGGTTGAAGATCAAAACAGTGATCTTTCAAATGGCCAACTCGATCACAGTGTTGGCATTTTACGATCTGTTGTTTTTGTTGTTGTTGTTGTTGCTGTAGAAGAGGGGCAGAGTCTGGAACAGCTGAAGCTGAACTGTCATAAGGAGCAGCTGAACTGCCATGAATGAATCCAGCACTCTGAAACTGAATGGGCTTGGCATAGTCTGGAATATGAAAGGACAAGTCCTTATCATATCCAAGACCAGTTTTGTGCTTGTTGTGGACAAGCTGTTCCCAAGGTCTGATGATGGGCTTGGGAAGTGCAGACTAAGTTTCTGCATCTGCATATACAACTGTTGCTTTATTTGAATGAACTGTAACATTATTAACATGCTGCTGATGGGTGGTTGTCTCAATGTTCTGAACAAAAACAAGTTCAGAATGGTGTCTATTTTGATGTAACTCTTCTTGCTGTAGCTGTGATTCAAGCTGCAAAAAATCGATCTTTTCCTGGGCATTATATAAGCATGTCTGAATTTCTGAGAGAGATCTTTTGCTGATTTGTAATGTGTCATCAACAGTAGATTGTATAAGAGTTTTCATAAACTCTAATACTTCACTGATTCTGGCCATTTATGCGTTAAAAACTTATCAAAACTACTACTTAATGCAGAAAAGTAATACCCACTCACAGTACACAGAATATCCTTATAAATGTCAGCAAATGATCAGTGTGCAAAAATATTACAATCAGCTCACCAAAATCTTTATGCAGCAGTGGAATCAAGGAATCAATGCACTATATTGAGTTTTAAATACAATTCCACAATTGGGGCAGCAGCAACTGCAAACTTGTTTGGATCCTTCAAGTACTCCTTCAGAAATGATGGTTATCAAAACTTCAATAATTATAACACCATGTCATGGGCATTATTTGAACTGTAATTTACAGCGGTCAACCTCAGCAAAGCATTAAACATATGAATGGCACCAGCAATCAAATCGGATCCAACTATAGGAACAGAAGCACAGAATCTCGGTTGCAAATGGAATTCGAACTATTCAACGTGTATTTGAAACCAATCACCATACCATTGGATTGTATAGCAGCTTCAACGTATTTCAGGCAGCATAAATCACAGTTTTCGTTGCATTCAATACAGCTCCAGGTCAGCACACAAATAAATCAATGAGCAATATACAAAACTGATTTCTTTCTCTGCAATAGAGACTTAATGTCCAGCACATACAGTGCACATATTAAGAGCAATAATCTTCACAAAAAGAAACGACCTTTTTTTTTTTTTTTTTAACTGGAACCTTTCCCAAACAACCACAGAAAATACCTTATACAAATTAATCTCAATGTCATCTCTCAAGTATAAAGTCTGGACACTATTTCAATGAGAGAATTCACATTTGAATTTTACACCAGCACCTTGCAGCAAATAAAGATTTGAACCCCTGACTCTATTGAACTGAAAATATCCTTCAAATCCAATTTTCAAATACACAATAATAGAAGCTTTGAAGAAGGCCGAGCAAGCAAAAACACGAACCCAAACCTTTTACTGTCTGATACCAAAACCAGCGGTACAATTACAATGTCAGTTTGCACTGTAGTGGTCGGCCATTTTCTGGGTGTCCAGCTGATGACGGCTCAACGAAATCTAGAACAGGAGCAGCCTCACTCAGCCTCACTGTTAGATGGAAATCTTGATAGTATGGACACAGGAGCGTATCCACCAAACAAAATATATATATACCACCGCCTTTTTATAATAAGATTTGACATTTAATGAAGGATGTAAACAATTGTACGCATCATTCTTCAAAATATGTGCCACTACAACATGGAATTCTCACCGCTAAACTATGAATTATTTCGGCCACCTAAAAATTCGAGAGTTGACAGGTAAGATACCAAATAGTAATTGGGATTACCATTTATGACCTTTCAGCTATCCTGCGCACGGGGATCCTGTAAGCGCATTGGTCATAGCACATGATATGATATTTGTTGTTTTTGTTAAAGGCAACGAATCGTATATTATTCCATTCGGCCAAAAGTTTCAAAGCACAGTTTACGGTCTTCAAAACACATTCAACACATTGCGAATATCAGTGAGCAGGTTGTCGTCGGATTCGTGTTCGTTCCAGCGAAAATGTCTGATCCACTATTCAGAGTTTATTTTTTAAGTTCATCCCAGACTAAAATGTCTGATCCACCATTCAGAGGCCCAAACTATCTAACAGGGATAGAGGCCCAAACTATCTGAGATGTATAGCCAAAATCAAAAGCCTCAGATACGGGAAAGTACAGAGATTATTGATGCACAGAATAGGGATTAATCCATTTTGCCAATACTTACTTTTCACAGCTACAAAGCTGACACAAATCAAGCTTGAAATCCATGTGGGTCAGCACCACTTCATAGTTTTGTCAAGGAAACCAATCGTATGAAGTTGCCCTTTTTAATTCAGACTCTATTGCATTGAGCATTCACCAGGAGGGGCCAACGGATCTCATTGTGAGCTAATTAAAACGTAGCAGATGGATAGGAGAATCCCTCCATTACGTGGCCATAATAGACTTCAAGTGCCAATCTATTCCCATTATCTACATATATATGGCAACAAAGACTCGATAAAAAACCAGAGCCTCTGCCATCAACAATAGCACTGAAATACGCTTTGCAACAAAGCTGCCACAAAGTGTTACCAGATATTGATCAGGATTCTGTGATTAGAAAAAGGAAAACTTTCTGGCCATGCTCAGTCTGCTACTGAAGTTAATTGGATAATAAAGGTTGCCAGTATATTCACGGGAAATTCATCTTTTCTTCAACGAAATCAAAAGTCCAAAATACTCGAAGAAAATTTAATAACACGTTTAATGCATCCACTTAAAACAACTAATATGTAAACTATCAAGCTTCCAGAATGTGCACTAATCTACAAGAACGTCCGTCCGATTCTTCTGCTACAGCTTTGAAGTGCGCTCAATGCAAAAATGGGTATTGATTTGACACAAAGAGAATCAGGCAGAGCTGTCATATACGTTAGGGTGGCAAGGAGAATTTTGGTGTATCTAAGCGACAGAAATCAGAGAGAAGGAACACTAATGGACCGCTGACAACACTGTAGGAGCAGGTATTCGATGGGAATACCAAGCGTTACCCATTATCACGCAGAGGGCAGACTCTGATTATCACACAGAGGGCAGATGAGTGCAGGTGCGTGTCAGCCGGACTGTTTGCAGCATGAAATAGGCATGCACACAATAATGACAATTTTATCTGCAGAAATACAGAACTGACATGCACAGAGAGGCCACAAAAAGTGGCTCAAATTTGGGCAGGGCAGAAATTCGCCTGCTGCTCTGATACCATGTTAAACACATATGGGAAACTTAGAATAGGAAAGATAAATCATGTGAGTTCATTTTTTTATTAACATCAGATATACATTTATAGTACAACATATGACTCTTGGGTTTCAGATCCCAAGGTCTCTTGGACTGCTTTTGTCCATTCAACTTCCACACTAACCCATTTAGGATTAGGTGTCCAACAATAAACAAGGTTAAGTTAGGTTTCTTTTGCAAGAAAAATGTGTAAATGAGTAGCTAGATGATTTCATGTCACTTTATAAGAATTTTACAATTCAGTTTTCTAGTCCTTGAAGTAGGAAACATTCCTTTTCTTTCATTTAAGGATAATTTTCCCTTCTCCATTTGGTATTCAGACTTCTTCTAGTCAATAGAAGATTGGTTTGAGAAACCCTAGTGATCTATCACCCCACTTGAAATGTGACAAGAGTAGACCAGTACATCTATTGTGTATACAACACTATCACCTCCAAGTTTGTATGAACCCCGGGTTGATGAAGTAAAGTTGACAGCCCCATGATTTGCAGCATTCTTGCTGCAATACTAATGCTCATCACAGATATTGAGCAACAATTGCATACTAGTTGCAATCATATACTAAGGAGCACAAAGCAGTGTTTCTAATAGAGCGGGAAGCTCAGCAGTAGAGTTAGCAACAACATATATTTCCCAATAGACAGTGCTGAGACTAGCAGCAGTCAAATGCTCAGAGACATAGTTGATTTAGAATTTTGGATGCTTCTCAGTTGCAGTTGTTGTAGTAGCAATAACAAAAATGAGAGGTAGTGTTATTTGTTCTATAATATATTCCATAGGAGCTATATTGAGATTGTAAAAAATTATTTTCTTGCTAAAAGGAAGTGTTGAAATTGTAGTAAGAAAAGGCTTAGTTTGAATTGTGCTTAGACAAACAGAGAAAATGTGATTTTCCATGTCAGCAAGATGACTTGGATTGCAGTTAGCTAGAGTATCTTGGTCTTGTCTTCTAATTAAGTCAGTGAATTCAAGTGTGTAAGCTAGAAGTACAGTTGTGCATGAGTTGATTGCTAAGATATAGCGATATAGTGGAGTTATTATTAGTTAAACTCAGTTAACTAAGCTCTAGTACATAGTGGAGTCAGTAGGAGTTCAGTTGAGTAGTTATAGCAGTTGCTAACTCACTGATCTCTTAGTTAACTAGTCAATCAGCTAAAAATAGACCCATTCATACATGGAATTCAAATTGCCTATTTGAGTGGATGGAAAAGACACATTTGTATTTATAATTTATATTGTTGAATGTACAATTCTTTTGCATTGAGTAGGTGATCAATTTCCCTTCGATTTACGCAAGGAAATAGACAATTTCCCTACCTTTTAGGAGCTTAATTCCTCTAGGATTGCACATGGAAATAGGAGGTTGGTTGAGGCTTGAATTGGCTAAGTGTTGGCCAGAGTAGGTCAGTAAGCAGGAGAACAATTTTACAGTGCAGGGTGTGCTCCAGAGTTGAGGCAAGATGTTGTAATTGTTTCTATTTCTCATCTAAATTAATGCAAAGTAGCAGAGGGGTTTTTCCCAGTTGGGTTCCCCTGTAAAATCATTGTGTTCCTTGTGTTATGATGGTTGCTTGTTATTGCATGTGTTTCTATCACGTGTTTTCCTTTCTGCGGAATAGTAGAAGAAATTTTTGTCTCTTGATTTCAGTTCAATTTCATTAGTAGTAGCAAATTTCTTGCAATTTTTACAAAATGAGATATTGGAATGATAATTTTACATTTAGTGGCATCATATGTAAATAAAATTCAGCGACATGAAATATCTCATTGGTGCTTCCTAAGGAAAAAAAGATATACTCTTGATAGATGCCTTTGTCTTGGGTTGTGTTTTTATATTGAATGAAGAATGTATTAATAAAAATCAAAGTGGAATTAATAGACCAATATTTGATTGTTCTATAATGTAATTACATTGAAGGTGTCTCTCTCCAAAGTTGGGTTGGGCAGACACTATTCATCCCAGTTCATCTTCTTCCATTAAACCATTTTTTTACAAGTGGCACGCTTAACAATGCCCACCCTGGTTTTTTTCCAATGCTCGATGCTCGTATTTCTGTTACTAGACCCAAATCCCCAAACGAGAATCACCCTCCCGTTGTTGATGGGATCCCCCTAGTTTCGCTAGGGCTTCAAATGTTTGCAATACAAGATCGACGTTGATCTTGGGGTTCTTGAACTCACACTCAAAATAGTGGAAATCCTGAGACTTGAAGCTTTGTTTGTTGCTCTTGTCCCTTAACCGACTTGAAATACACAACTAAAGACGAGGAGCTCGGCTTTGGGTGCAAATTCTTTTTGAAAAGATCTTTCACTCCCAAATTCTTGAAAATCTTTCCGCCTTGCAACTTGAGCCTTCATTTACATGCTTTAGATTACAAAAACTAGGACTATGAGCTTTACTTTGGACATCAATGATTTTCTTCACAAACACTTCCTATGTTGAACTCAAGAAAATCTTAGGGCCTTGTGATTATAACCATTGTCTACTCCTCCTTTCGCTTAATCGACCTAAATTACCAAAAGCAAGACTAGAAGCTTTGCTCCAGACACAAGTTCTTGATCTTACCCAAATCTTCCATTACCAAACCTGTGAAAATCTTACGGTCGTACACCTCGAACCTTCTTCTGCTCCTCTTTTCACTGACTTTGCTATGGAAACAAGATCTTGATCAAGCTCTTTTGTCAACGAGCGTGTGAAAATCTTATTGAAAAATTTGACAAACTTATGCGCATGCATTCGAAAATGAACTATGTTTACGATAAGATGATTTTTCCAAATTGTATATTCCTTTAATGTATCTTTAGAGATAATTACTAGTTTAGTTTGATTTAATTGATGTATATGACATCTAATAACTTTCGAGTATCTCAAAAAAATCATGTTAGCGAAAAGATTATCACGGGAGCCTTTATAAAAGGGAGAAAAGCCTGTCCAATCTCTCCTGGTTCGGGAATATAAAAAGAATTGAGACATGATAGTTAATGTAGCGTTTACAAAAGAAAAGAAAAACGCAGATGGTTCAATTTCTCAAGGTTCGGTGA
Organism: Pinus tabuliformis; assembly: GCA_031772625.1. Lineage (NCBI taxonomy): Eukaryota > Viridiplantae > Streptophyta > Pinopsida > Pinales > Pinaceae > Pinus > Pinus tabuliformis. Next base: position 774,996,583 of record CM062804.1, on the reverse strand, counting down.
ATATAAAAAGGTTTGAAACCGGATAGTTATTGTAGAGTTTGATTATAATATATTTTAGAGTTTTGAGCGTGGGGATTTTTTTAGAAATTTTAATTTTAGTGTTTAAAATAGGTTTCTGAAAAATTCAGTATTTTGAAATTTTACTGAATTTTTTTTCGAGGCATTTGGATTGTGGAAATTTTTCAAATTTGCGATTCTAATTGGTTAATTTGTGATTCTAATCAATCTCTGCTCAATTCTAAATAAATTAAATTCTAAACAATTTGAGAAAATCTCTTAAACATATGACAGAAAGACTATACTACGGCTATAATTGAGACCGGCTCAAGAATGGCAGAGTCAAAGTCAAGGTGGGCTTATCGTGTATAACCCGGCTCAAGATGAGCGGAGTCAAAGTCAAGGTGGGCTTATCGCCATCCACGATGGAGAGAGCATTCCTCAATGTGTAGTGGATGAAACTGCATTTTATCCCTTCGAAGGGCATCTCTACAAAACAAACCGTTCCGGGCCCCAAAGGGAAACCCGATGATTGAAAAGCCCCATTAAAATTCTGGGGCTCCGAATTGCCCTGTCACCTCAAGTCTCTTCAGAACCTCTCTATGCATCAGATTCCGATTTTCCAATGTCCGTGAGAGAACTAGTAAAGAACTTAAGGGACATTGGAAGAATGATAATAACCTCTCTATGCATCAGATTCCGATTTTCCAATGTCCGTGAGAGAACTAGTAAAGAACTTAAAGGAAATTGGAAGAATGATAATATTGGGAACATTTTTTTTACATATATTTATATAAGCGAGATTGAATTGGCAATGAATACATATTTACAGAAGTGTGATTGTACAATATATGCTTATATTTATATAAGCGAGTTTTAAGCGAGTTTTAAGGAAATTGGAAGAATCATAATATTGAAAACATTTTTTTATATATATTTATATAAGTGAGATTGAATTCGCAATGAATACATATTTACAGAAGCTTGCTCCTACAATATATGCTACGGAACAGCATATATTTATATAAACGATTTATATAAACGAAATTGACGAGTTTTAAGCGAGTTTTAAGGAAATTGGAAGAATCATAATATTGAAAACATTTTTTTATATATATTTATATAAGTGAGATTGAATTCGCAATGAATACATATTTACAGAAGCTTGCTCCTACAATATATGCTACGGAACAGCATATATTTATATAAACGATTTATATAAACGAAATTGAATTCGCAATAAATACATATTTAGTACAATATATGCTGCGGAACAGCTGAACAAGATTGATCAACATATAAGCTGCTGGAACAGCTAGAAACATGCATCCAGGGGTTTGAACCCAGCTGGAGAGGAGGCAAGCTGCCCGTCCCGACCGCGGGGTAAATGCCCAAGTGCTTAAACATATGAAAATAGGAAATTGCTGATCTGATTACATACACTTTTCAAACTAAAGATTTTGATTGATGTCCATTAACCAACTAAATCTAACAAAGTGTGCAGCATCTTGAAGGATTGCTCATATCAGTTTTTATTTAAAAAGAGAACTGTGTATATTGGAGGCATCCCATACAATTATGGACTAATAGAATTTTTATGTGCTTCTGAGACGGTTGTTTCACCATCATTTGTCCAGGTTATGGCTACCGGACTTCGGACAACCTGCGTTCCACCCTTGATGCATTTCCATGAAATTTGCCCGAACCTTTGGCGTCCGCTAGATTTGTGACCGAATGCTATTTTGCTTTCGAATCTCACTGTAAAATTCGCCTTCTCATTTTTCTTCCGAAAGGTCAGTGTGCTCGGCTCCACGATTATGTTTACGCTTGAAGGGCTCTCAACTGCGATCTTATACACAGAGGGGGCTGCCCCCACGTTCGTCACAGTTCTGGTTGTAACGCGAACTAAATTAGGCGGTTTAAACACCACGGAGAATGATGGGTAGTTGAGATCAACGGGATGCGCTGGTAGGTTGGGGCAGGAGCTCGCCTTCCTTGCTAGAAGATGAATTTGCTTGGTGGTGTAATTTAGGCTACACAGAAACTTAACGTACTCGTCAAATCCCAGATCGTAAACGAGGCCGGGATCCAAGGCAGCATTGGGATTCACATGACCCGCGCCTATTGCGAAGGCGTTTGCTGTTCGCCCGGTGATGGCGTCGCTGATAAGGCGTTCGGTGTTATCAAGTAGCCCGCTTGATGTCATGAGAGCCGATTTTATTGCAGCGGGTGTCCACGCCGGATGCGCAGCGCGTATGAGAGCCGCTATGCCGGTGACATGAGGGCACGACATCGAAGTCCCAGATATGATGTTGTAATCTACTCTTCTCTTATCAGAAAGCAAGTCGGTTGGAGCGGCGTCGCCAGTCCACGCTGCCAATATGTTGACGCCCGGAGCAACCAGGTCCGGTTTAAGGATCTCCGGAACAACCGGATTCGGCCCTCTGGACGAGAAGCTAGCTACCACCGGAGCTCGTGCTTTACCCACCACGGTGACTCCGTCGGCTTTAATTGATGCTGTAGGATTTTTGGTGCTGTTGATATACGCTTTAATGTCTTCCGCCGATTTGAAACCGACCCTCGTTGCCGGTAACACATGACAGTCGGTCAACAAATCCTCCCCTTCATCGGGCCCGTTGGTCAGAATCATCCCCGCACCGCCAGCTCGTCGCACGACCAGTCCCTTCTCCGCCCTTGTCTCTTCTCCAAGATCACAGACCACAATTTTTCCACGAACCATAGTGGGATCAAGGCTTCCCTCCAGGCAGAGATTTGCAGTCTCATCAGTGGTCGACGCGGTTTTCCCGTATACCAAAGGCAATTGCTTGTTGCCCGCCGTCTTGCCTTTGTAAAGGGACGAGCCTGTGTAGCTTTTGTCATTCCCCAGAACGACTGGAGCCGGGAACTCTCTGTCGATGGTGCTGGCGCCTACGGTGGTTATCCATGGTGCCGTATTGGAAATTGCAGAAGGAATCGGCCCTCTATTACCAGCGGAACAGGACACAAAAATACCCTTCTCAATGGCTCCAAGAGCTCCCATCGCTATAGAATCTTCGTAATAAGGGAGGACATGATTACTACGGCTGCCAATGGATACAGATATCACGTCCACTCCGTCGGAAACTGCCTTCTCCATCCCTGCGAGCAGGTCGGAGTCGGCACAACCCTCTGCCCAGCAGACCTTGTAGACGGCCAATCTGGCTTTGGTGGCCATGCCTCTAGCCGTTCCTTGGGCGAAGCCAAGCAGACTCGACCCAGGCACCTCCGACCCGGCGACAGTAGACGAAGTATGCGTACCATGGCCCTCGGCATCTCGAGCAGATCTGATATCATTATTTTCGTCGAGATCGGCGTACTGAGCTTCATATCCTTTGTGAAAGTAGCGGGCTCCAATGATTTTGTTGTTACAGTGGGAAGCATTGAACTCGTCACCCACTTCACACTCTCCCTTCCATCTGGAAGGCACCGGCGTAAGGCCTTGATCGCTGAAGCTTTTGCTTTCGGGCCATATTCCTGTATCCAGCACGCCCACGATAACATCGTCACCGTAATGTGACAGTGGCCATAGACCATGAGTAGAGCTCAACCCCAGAAATTCTGGGGTTCGAGTAGTATGGACTTGATTAACGGAGTCTGGAAGTACAGACAAGCATCCTTCCATATTCTCCATAGCCTGAGCCTCCATGCTGGTAAACTTGGCAGCAAAACCATGGATTACTGTATCATACATATATAGCATAGCAGTGGGATCCGACCTGGATCCAGAAACCTGGTGTATGATTGAAGTGTACCAGTGTTCATGCAGACTGAAATGATCGGGCTTCATGGACTTGTCCATGAAAACAATATAAGATTTGATCTTCTGATCATCATCAGACGCAGCCAACGCGACTGAACTCCGCATCACTAATACTAAAGTAATGATGACTATAATGGGGGCATAAGAAGCCTTGGGATTCTCCATATCGTTAGCTTAATCTCTGTGCCGGTTGAATACCGATGGAGAATTCATGTTAATCTCGCCCACATTTATAGAGTCTTGAGCGTGTTTTTTGTTTCAATGGAAACTAATTTTTTTACTTTTGAGGTCAGAAACGAAGAACCATTTGTGGAAATATCCAGGGAGATTCATTTACATCAACAGGGTGTGGAAATATTCAGGAAGAAGCATTGGCATGGACCGGGTGTGGAAATATCCAGGAAGAAGCACTGGCATGGACCGGGTGTGGAAATATGAGGTCCTTATTATTTGGCGGGCATTCCATATTCCAGGACTTTATGTGGGCGTTTATAAGCCAAGTGAAATTCCTCCACCATGATGACCGATGACACTACGAAACTTCTCATGCTCTGCAGAAGTCCCATCATGTAGTGGAGGAAATTATAATTTGATTTAATGGACACAACTTTCCAATTAAATAATATCTTTAAACTGAAATTGACTAATGGGTTAATCTTAAAAGCATTCTATATGTGAGCATTTTCGGGAGCTTTAAACTTTCTTTCGGACTATTAGGCTGCGATAAATTAGGCTGCGATAAACCGGAAAATAATGTGAATTCTAACGACGAGTGTCGCATCGGCAGTGTAGTGTGAATGTCGTGTTTTCAATGTGGTTTTCCTACTTAAGTCGATAGGTGTAATAGAAACGTAAGTAGATCGTTCCTCTAGATGCAGACACATGTGATGCAATAGTTGTGATGAGTGTCTATCGATAATTATGATTATTATAGTGATGGAGGATGGCACATGGTTACTCTCTTTTCTTTTCTCTTTGCTTTTTTTTCTTTAATGATACTTCAGCTCTAGTGAGCAATTTTTTAGAAAGAAGTTGAAAAGATAACGAATGTTTTCGTTTTAACACAGTTAAATTTTTGAATAGATATTTCTTCCTCAAGACTATCTAGAAATATGGAATATGTTATATGGTAGCACACATTTCGAATTAAATAAAATGATAATGCGCATGAAAATTATAGATATATATTAATAGATTATAAATAAAATATATTTTTAAGTTAAATTTTGGGTATTGAGGAGTGTTTAGTGAAGAGGGTTTAATTTTTTTTTAGCTCGAAGGTAAGAGAGAGGTTGTTGGCACAATAAAATTACTCAATTTCATAGTCTAAACATGTCAATTCATAAGACTTCAACTTAAGTGGCAAAGATAACAACTATTCCACCCAACCACCCAAACTAAAATCAAATGAAAATTTAATATTATATATGGGTGAGCGCATGGAGCTAGGTTACACTTTTTGGCAAACAAGGGTGCATTTTGGTGAAAAAAGGATGCTCAATCGAGCAATTTTAAGCGCTCGATCAAGCAACTTGTAAGCACTTGATCGAGTTGTTTAGGCGCTTAAAAATAACTCAATCGAGTATTTAAATGAACCCTCGATCAAGCCATTTTCTAACCCGAGTTAAAGGCTCGATAAAAAATTATGGCTCAATCGAGCTATATGGTTTGATTGAGCCCTATGGCTCGGTTGAGTGCTTTAGCTCGATCGAGCGTTATTTTTTATTAAAAACCCTAGTTGCAACCAGCACAAGTCATTTTGCACAAACCGCGAGATAGAAAGGAGTTCAACGGAAGGTTTCTAAGCTCGACTGAGGTGGAGGAACTCAATCCAGCTACCCATCAAAGCTTAACTGAGATTGAGGAACTCAATCCAGCTACCCATCAACGCCGCTAACAACCTAGACACTCAAGCCAATGTAGGCTTCCTATCATTTTTGTGTTTTCTATTTAATTTTTTTGTAAAAAAGATAAATTAATATGGAAAAAAACGTACCATACAAAAACTACAATTTTTTTTTACAAAAAAACACCAAGAAAACCTTTAAAAACCACAAAAAAAAAACATAATTTAAGTTTTTTTTTCGTTGTATAAGTTATCTGCAATAGTAGCTTGTTTATTATAAATATTTTCTATGGTAAAAACATTATTTTTTTAAATTATTTTAGGTTTTAAAGGTTTTTTTTAAGAATTTAGTGAAATAAATTTTCAAAAAACATTTGATTGGAAATATGCCAAAAAAAATTCAAAACAGAAAACAATTAAATTATAACCAATAAATAAATAAAATAGGAGCTTTAGATTGACATAAATGAATATGGTTTTTCATGTTGAACCTCTATTAAATCAAATAAGAAACTTTATTTCATTTTTTATTTTAAATTTAAATAAATTTATATTTTAAATAAGATATTAACTAAATTAAAAGTCCAAAACCAATTTTTTTGTTATTTAATTAAATTTTATTAACCCCTCTCTCTCTATATATATAAAACTAACATCACTAACATATATATGCTATAACATGTAACATGTAATATATATATATATATATATATATATATATATATATATATATATAACATCTAGTATAGAGCATTTAACATAACTATATATATATACATATATAAAGTTGTAAGGTATAACATAATTATATAAATATATATAATGTAGCTATAGTTATAACATTTTTTACATACTTTTATAACTATTTAACATACTTTGCTCTTCATAATAATATAAAATAGGTGATTTCTAGATGCGGGTGTTTAAGCATGTAGGTACTTGGGTTGGAAAGTGGTGAGGCCACCTGGCCACCCACGCTTCCACTCATAAGCATATACAGCAAGCCACTACTGTTATTAATGGCACATTATGAACTGAGCGGGTCGAGGCTTCATCAATTTGGTTGTTAAGATGGCCTCTTCAGACCATCTTCCCCCGTTCCGCCTCTTCTAAACTGCAATTGTCTCCCTACTGCTGCAGAGCTGAGCTCACGCACGACAATGGGGAGATGCTGCCAAGTTCTGTGCTGCATTGAGATGGTTGATGGTGCACATTTCTTGCAGAGTATTTTATGCTGCCTACGGATTGGTTCTTCATTCTTGAATCTCTGCTCTGAACCACTGATTACAGGTCCTTCTATTCCCATTGACCACTCATTCTTTGGCACTGCTCCTTCTCGTCCCCATCCACTCAATTTTGCCCAGGTGAGCATGCCTCGTCTATGTCATTGAATGCGTTGTAGGAGGGACAGTAGCAGAGGAAGATTGCCCCCCTCCTTGTCCCTCTCTGACTCATCCCCCTCTGACTCATCCTCCCCTTCGACGGCTCATTTATCTGAAAGCTACCCAGCCACTCACAGCGGTCGGGGGCAAGCTCAGACTGTAAGTCCTTAGCTCTGTCACACGGAAAGAGTCGTTAGTGCGGACACAACCGACCTTCCTAGAAGCCTAAGACTTTCTAATGACAAACAAGACAAATAAGAGCAATCCTTCCCTAAATATGCTTTTACAATATGAGAAATCAAGTGTTTAGATATCCTACCTGTAATCCAACGCTGTTGTAGTAGTCCAGCTTCGTTGATCCGGATGAGCTCCTCCTTCCCTTCGAAACCTGCATTCACTAACAATCAAACGGTTAAATAGCACCTGAATATCACATAAAATAAAACATATTTAACATATAGGCCAAGGAGCATATGAAACAACTCATAAATAACAAATTGTTGAGAAGAATGGACTAATTTATATTAAAAAGTAACAAAAGGAACCATTACAACCTGAGCCTTGGTGTTGTGCAAGCTCCTCCCAGGGTCCACAAGAGTTCTCCTTTACTCTGATCAGCTCACCCACCTCCCAATGGAAACAAGCAAAGATGGTAATCTCTCTTCACAAGGTTCTACAAGGAAGTCCTAATTCCAGCAGCATCTACCCTTAGGAATGTTCAGCTTTCAACCTCCCCTTCCTTTGGCCCAATGCCTGTATTTATAGTGCTCTAGAGGAAGTTATTCAGGTCCACCATCAATGGGATAAGCCCCTCTTTGGATGGGATAGCTCCCCTCTTGATGGGATAAGTTCCTCTTTGGTAGGGATACATGAACCATCTGGAGGCGCTTCATACACGTCAAACAAGCTTCTAGAAGACTCTAGAAATGACCACAAGTAAATTTTTTGGAGTGAAACTTGCGCCTTTTTACCTTTACAGGAGTACGCACCTACCCCTTTACATACAGAGCGTACAAGTACGCAGGTATTGTGAACTTGGGTTGCGTACACGCAGATAAGGCTAAGAGAAACTGCGTACCCAGAGATATATAGATTTTTAATGACTTTCTCTCTTTCTTAAAGTTTGACATGAAGAGCAGAGGCATGAGACTTGCCAAGGAGGACAGTATGACAGTGGATGGAGCCATACTAACTGCAAATAGTCATGGTGATATTTTTTAGTGTAACAGATTGCCCCCTAAAGTGCGAAGCCTGTAGTAGATTAGGGTTTTTATGATCTAGGAAGGGTGAAGTACTTTATCATTTCAAGGAGTATCTTGCGGAGAGCCTGGTCAGAACCTGTAAATATTCAACACAAAATACATATATAAGATGATATCATCGCTGAGGTAGGCATTCCCATACTCAGATTGAAAACTTTAACTAACAATCTAACTACTGCTCTGATACAAGAATGATTTTGCAGTACATCACAATCATAGACTTTTGTAGACACAGTATGGACGCAGCCATCTGTTTATGATTAGTCTACTATATACTGAATACAAAACTCCTCGCAGCCTGGATGGTGGAAACTAGATCCAGGGTCTTCATTTCTACTTCCCGAATTGGTACGATTCTATCCATGCGAATAAATGAGTTGATGTCGAGCATGGTAGAAACCACTTGATTACCGGTCAATGATGTAAACCGTTAACAAGTGTGAGAGAGACCACCAGGGATGTCAATGGTTCTCAAAGTACCCAGTACAATCCATGAAATGTGAATGAATGGGTTGATGTCGAACATGTCACGGATGTAAACTGTCGTCAAAGGCGAGAAACCTGCCATTGATGCATGCAGACTTCAAGGTACTGACGATTTCTAAGTCATCTTTCTAGATAATGTGTTGATGTCGATAGAAAGCGACCCGTTGCAGGCAAGCCCACAACACGAAATCATTGTTCAAGTTGAAGAAATGTTGCTGTAAGGACTGACTCAGGGATGGTCAAATGGATAACAAGTATTTTGCATATGAATGGTTTATTTGTAGAAACCTCTTGAACACATAACGACACGACAGATGGCTTGGTGACGATTGACCCAAAGTTAATACCCAGAAACGGTTGAAGACTTTCAAAGTGGTTTTATCAGCTTTAAGACAAAGGATTTCCCAACCCAGGTGAATGAAAAGTGTCGTGTTCAAGAGCAGTGATAAGGTTCTTCTGTAACAAAGGATGACAAATAGGTTCATTCTTCTCTCTTTTCCCCCACCATTTCTGGCAAGTATCTCTTTATTTTTTACAAGCTTGAGGAGGATAACATATGCTTGATTATAAGCTCATCCTTCGGATGAGTCCAACTTAGTTTAGATTCGGACCCTAAGAAGGAGTGGTCCGTTCCTGTTTGTAATCGAACAGGTACTTTACTGTGAAATTTTAACGAGTCCAGTATAGGAGAAACTCGGCGTTTTTCAATTTTAGAGAGTCTGAAAAAACTAAAGAAGACTCCAAGGTGAACTTTTTCGTAAATTTGTGTCTCCCAAGCCCGAAAAAGTATAAAATAATACCTAAGAGAACCGCTTGATCTTGTGACCAAGGAGTATTTTCATGATTAATGCCTTTGACCTGAAAAGTAAAAAGTGATCAGAGGCATGTCGTTTTATTTCCAGTATCGAATTTGAAACGACAAAAATCCGGCAATCTTTTCGTGTTTTCACGGTCAGAAAAGGGCTGTAAGAGGACCGTCTTTTAATTTCGTTTTAACGAGTGTAAAAGAAACGCTCGGCAATCTTTTCATGTTTTAAGAGTCAGAAAAGGGCTTAAAAGATGACTCTGATGTCTTGGTTCGTAAAAAATGATGATTTTACCCTAAAGTCCTTTTGTCCTGCACAAAAACAACACATTACTCATACCTGTTTAAGATGGGCAAAAATACATTGAAAAATATCCTTTCATGGTGAAAAATAAACAAACTTAGCATTCATTCATCCAAAAAACCTATAAAAAGACTTTTTACCATGTCATTTTTACCATTTTACTGTTGAGGTTGAGAAAAGGGCTTTTGACAAGAAACTTCCCGTGGACTTTGCGGAGAATCCGACCGTCAGAATCGAGTGCCGTCTCTTTCAGGTATTTCACAACATCCTCCTCTTCAATTTCATCCGTTTAGAATTTCATTTCAAGTCTTAGTTTGATTTTTTAGAGGGTTTTGGGTTTTAGGGTTCGCTTTTCGGGGGACGCAGGTGCCCCATGGGCGACCTGCGTACCCCGACTTTTTCGTATATGGGAAAAAGGTCGGAGTACGCAGCCCACCTTCAGAACAGCTACGTACCGCCGCTCTGTTTTCTGAACGCGGGGTGCGTACTCCGCGTAAAGCGGATTTTCAAACCCCAAACACAAAAATCAACCGTCAAATTTTTATTTTATGAATTCTAATCAATGTTTTTTGGTGTGTAGACTGCACACCATGCTAGATTGGCGTGAAAGAAAACACGAAGATGTTGATTTGGCCGCAATAGGTCATCAACCTTCCATTGATGCTTTAAAGGCATGCGGTCTCTACAAGTACTAGGCCATACCTGGCATGAGGGCCTAGGTGCCATTCTTAGAGTGGCTGGTTGAAAGGTGGAACATTCAGGATCAATGTTTTTACATCGGAGAACACCAGCTCGAGATAGAGTCCTCCGACATATACTTTCTCACTGGATTGCCTAACAGGGGCGAGCAACTTTCTCTATTCGGGACTAGGCCGGGTGGCCAATCCCTTGCTAGTCTCCGGCTAGAGTGGTGCAACAATCAAAACCAGGATAAGGGGATAGAAATCAAATACATATCCCGACCTGAACTTATGGTAATTGCCTTTACAGTTACCAGACTTTGCGGCGCTGCCGCTTTGCACACAGCCACTGGTTCCCAAATGCGGATGGCTATAGATTGCTTCCGAGGCACCATTTTCAACTGGTGCGATGCTGTGTTGGCCAATATGAAGGGCCAACTAACCAGGGCAAAGAACGGACAACTGAAGAACTTTGGATATGGGCCTTTAGTTGTGAGCTTTGCCCTAGAGAGAGTTCCAATGCTGATCCCCCAGCATCTTACAGTTCCAGTTGGGCCTCCTCGGGAGCCTAAGTTGACGAGATGGGTTGCGGTAATGGCCCGGCATCCTGATGAGGGAGCAACAGTTGTTCGATTTCCTGATGGTTACTTTCACTAGCTGGAGGGCCAGGTCTTTGCGATCCAAGATTTTCCTTATGCCGGAATGGATTTTCGCAATGATCCGGACATGGTTATTCCACAGGGAGAACAATGGGACGACAGAGGTATTTTATTTTTCACAAGTTTTTAAATTATCTATTTTTTTGTTTTTTATATATCGTCTCAAAACTGACAGTGACAAATTTTCAAAATGCAGATGTAGGCCCACGGCGTCCGGCCAATCTCCGGGCTTTTGAGAGAAGAGTACCAGCTGCACCGGCACCAGCCCCACAGGATGCGGCCGCAGAGACCTTAGCCGAGCTGGAACAGGACTTAGAGCGTCTCATGGCAGGCATACCAGAGACGACTATAAACGATATTCCTGTGGTCGCAGTCCCAGGACCTTTCAGGAGGTTCCTGTGTAGGGTAGCGCGGGCAGTGGTCTCATATAGAGAGCACCACCAGTGATTGGCTAGTCACTTTTGTAGACACATATGACATTTTCGGTTTTTTGTACTTATCATTTTTGCCGATCATAAGGCGTTTTTCAACCTATGATCGAAGACGATGTATATTTTTGACACACTCCTATCTATATATATCATTATTACCGGCTTATTTTGTTAAACATGTGTGATGAAATGTTTATAAATTTGCATTTATGATTGTTACAAATGTCTATTTAACATTCGAGACGCCATTGCATCTGCTAATGTATTTAAAGACCTTGAAATATGCTGATATTCAATGTAATCAAATTCACGTTCTAAGAGACGCACCCTCAAAAACAATCTTAATAACATCGGATTTCTAATGGCATAGACTCTATTAAGCTGTAATACAACGAGTTCAGAATCTAACCTCACTATCAAACTCCGAATCCCAAATGAAATAGATTCAGATAATAATTCAATCACTGCATTGTATTCTGCAATGTTGTTCGTTGTTTGACCAAGGCTCACCCCATGCATAGAAACTAACTCGTCAGAGGGCGAATAGATAACCCAAGCTGCGGAAGAGATATTTCGTGTACTACGACAAGCACCATCAGCAAATCCAATGTACTTTTGGAGAGGCATCGACATCTGCAATATCAAGAGTAAAACCAAGATAAGCCAGAATAACGACGAAAAACACACTCTCTAAGCTAAGCAAACTGTCTAAACTAAGCAAACATACCAGCTAGAAAGAAAAATTAACCTAACTAAACTAACTGAATCTCCATAACCACCATTTAAGCATAATACCTCTTTAGGTAAAGTCCATTTTTGGGCTTACCCAAAGAGTCCCCATCAAAATCTACCAGCTCATAGGCCCCTTTTGCTAGCTTTCGCTTGACAATGTAGGGCCCATGCCACATGGGAACGAATTTTCCAGCACCTAACTTATCGTTAGCTTGATCATATAATAACACTAGGTATCCTTCCGAAAAATTACGAGGGGTCACATTACGATCATACTGAGCTTTCATCTTTTTTGCGTGAGTCTTGATTGCCAAAGCAGCATCACGTCGTGTCTCATCTAATTTAGCTAAGTATAACAGACGCTTCTCCTCTTCGGAAGTAGCTGGAAGTAATTCGGTAGCCATTTGAAGTGATGGGATTTCGCATTCAATGGGCAACATTGCTTCCAAACCATAAACTAGTTGGAAAGGAGTGAACCCTGTTGATGTTTTTACTGAGGTTCGGTATACCCAAAGCGCTAAAAATAACATGTTATGCCAATTCGACCGATGAATACCAATGATTCGTCGGATCATGATAACTAGAACTTTGTTGATGGATTCAACCAAACCGTTTGCTTGAGGATAATAAGGAGTAGAACTATCATGACGTAAACCAAGCTAGCTTGTAAGTTCTGTCATCATAATGTTTCGAAAATGGCGCCCATGGTCAGTGATTATCGCTTGTGGGACACCAAACCTAGTAATAATATGATTGAATACGAAAATCGCTGTTGTCTTGCCGCTTGCCTCGAATGTAGGCATCGCCTCGGCCCACTTAGTAAAATAATCAACCGCAAGGATGATATACGCATGCCCCCCGGCCGAGTGAGGGTTACATGTAATAAAATCGATACCCCATTTAGCAAAAGGACCAACGACAATTATAGGGTGGAGAGGAGCAGGTGGTGCGCGCATCTTGCGATCAAACACTTGACAGTTGTGGCATTTTCAGACCGCAATGATACAATCTTTAAACATGGACGGCCAGAAATAGCCAGCACGCAACACCTTTTGAGCTGTGGCATACCCAAACATATGACCGCCACATGCTCCAGAATGGCAGTCATTCAAAACCCTTTCGGCCTCTTCATGAGTTAAGCAATGACGAAAAACCAAGTCCGCCCCATGACGATAAAGAGTATCTCCAATAATTTTGTACTGTTGGGACTGGAATCGAATTTTCCGGCGTTCCGACTTTAAAGCTTCGGGCCGAAAGGATTGGGTTTGGAGATAGAAGATTATATCCCCATACCACGGATCTAAAGTGCTGATAAGAAACAGTGATCCGTCCGCAATGGGTTCCTCTGCCACAGTTTCCGTGTCAGCACGCGGGAAGTCACACATCAATTCCGCAAAAACTAAGGATTTCTTAGACTTGGACTTCTCGAACTCCAAACGAACTCCTGCAGGATAACAATCCATTTGGAGTACTTGCCCCCTAGAAATTGTTTAGTCAAAATATAGATCATAGGGTTGCAATCCGAAATCACCGTAGTTTTACGGAGAAGAATGTAATGACGAAAACGCTGGACAGCTTGAACGGCTGCCAGTGCCAACTTTTCCACATGCGAGTATTTTAGCTCAGTTGGATTCAACGTCCGACTGAGGTAATATATCACATGTTCCGTTCCGAATTCGTCTTCCTGAACTAAGACCATTCCAATGGTGGAGTGGGAGGCGGCGAGATACAAAAAGTAGTCCTGATTGTAGTTGGGAGGATGCAGCAACGGTGCATGGGTCAACGCGTGCTTAAGTGCATCAAAAGATTTCTGAGCTATCTCATCCCAAGAAAATTGAGCGTTTTGTTTCAACAACCGGGTAAAACCCTTTGTAACCTCAGCGTAGTTAGGAATGAATCGACATAAAAAGTTTTCTTTCCCCTGCAAACTTTGGAGTTGGCGCAAACTCGAAGGAGGAGGCAATTTGATGATGGCTTCGACCTTCGAGGGATCGATGCGGATACCGGCTTTTGAAACGAAAAATCCTAGCAATCGTCCCACTTCTATGCAGAAGACACATTTGTGTGGGTTCAACCGAATTCGATAATGCCGACACGTCATAAAAATAGCGCGTAAGTGGACAAGGTGATCAGCTCGATGTAAAGAATGAGCAGGCAAATCATCGAGATATGGTTGCACAATGTGCTTGATGTCGTGAAACGCATAAGACATTGCCCGTTGGAAAGTGGCTCCGACGTTCTTAAGTCCAAAAGGTAATTTGCAGTAAGCAAATATCCCCCAAAGAAAAATGAAAGCCGTTTTTGGTTGATCGGCAGGTAGAATATTGATTTGGTTGTAACCAGAAAAACCGTCCATAAAGGAAAATATTGCACTGCCGGCACAATCATCAATTATTTGATCGATATAGGGTGTGGGATAGTTGTCTTTTGGACAAGAACGATTTATATCCCTATAGTCGATGCATATTCTTATTGTTCCTTGCTTCTTGTTAACCGGAACAATATTCGATACCCAATCCGTTAACGGGATCGGATAAATGAAACCTGCTTTCAACAACTTCTCGACTTTTGCTTTAATCGCAGCCGCTTTCCTAGGGTGTATCTGACACAGACGTTGCCGAACGGGTTTAGCGTCCGGGTAAGTCTTGATTTCATGAACAACAATGGAGGGATCAATTCCTGGCATTTCCTCATAAGACCAGGCAAACACGTCGCGAAATTCTTGAAATAGGACCTTGTATGTTTGAATTTCGTTATCTGTACACGAGGCACCTATATGAATGTTTTCAATAACTCCGGTTTTAACTGAGATGTCAATGGCAATAGTTTGGGAAATGTTTCCCAAATTCAACTCTGAATCAGGATGTTTCATGGGATTCTGAGCGTCTTTGACATATTCAGCTGTAAAAATTGATGAAAAATCAGTTTCAAAGTCATCACCCTCAGGTAAAAACGAAGATCTATGATGGAGATCTTCCCATGGTAGATCGTCTACACTTAGGATTTCGCGAAGTTGTTCGTCAGATGACATGACTTCAGGAAAAGTTATCTGTTCTGAGGTTGAAGTGAAAAGTGATTCCTCACAAACCACATTCATTTGGTCAATTTGGGTTGAACGCGAGTCGGTAAAAGACTGCACAGCTTCATAAGCAATTTTATATGGACTCAAAGGCATGGCATCATCGAATGAGTCTATCTCAGATTCAGATGGGACAATCCAAGGATCATCGTAAATAATAGTGTTTGAAGTAATCATATGAATGGACGCGAATGAAGGGTCTGCATTGATCGAAGGAAAAGGAAAAGTTCCCAGTAAACCAGAATCTTTGACTAATCCTACACCAACATCCTTGTAAGGGATAGTCGTTTTACCGACATGCTGGATACTCTCTGAAGAGGCTGGGTCGGATGAAAAGTAAGCCAGCTGATCTATCATTACGATCTTACCATTATGTGGAAACTTTATAACTCTGAAGACCGATGACACGACCGCTGTCATAGCGTAAGACCAACTGCGACCCAAAAGAAGGTTGTAGTCTAGAGGGGCATCAACCACCTCCACATCCAGACTAACGGTTTTTCCCTCAACCCCTATAGGCAAATCCTATAGAATGCCAAACGGATGGAACCCACGGCCATCAAAGGCCTTAAGAATCATCGGGGATTGGTTCAGTGAAGGAGAACCAAGCGATCTCCAACACTGAATCGACATAATGCACGTAGAAGCTCCTTCATCAATTACAGTCCGATGAATAGGCCTGTTTTTTACTATCACTGGAATCTGGAAAGCCATTTGATGAGGGAGACGCGGTGTACTATTTTCTAGAACAAAGATTATCAGGTTCAGGTCCTGAATATCAACAGCTCCTATAGCCGACAAGAGTAATTTTCGTTGTGCTGGGCATGATTGCAACACTTCCAAAGCCGACATTACTGAGGGTGAAACAGCTAAATCCTCAACAATGTTATAATTCTGAGCTGCTCTCGCATGTGGATTGAAAGCAGACTTTCGAAGTATACCCTTGGCGGGCGGTTTGATTACCAAGTCCGGGTTAGGTTTCTCGATCTGTAGTGGATCGGAACCGGGAGCTGAGGTTGATGGGTAGAATGAGAAGATTCTGCTTCTTTTCCATCAACAAGATTCTTACTACCATAATCTTGCGATCGAGTCGCAATCCGTACATGAGACATCATCAATATGGGTTCTTCACTGGCACTCGAGGAAGAACCTATCATTTTACTCTCCTGCTTTGGAAATGGATCTTTCAAAACAACAGGAGTTGGGGAACCTTTAACGATTTTCACAACCTCTGCCCGATGAGGGCAATCTCTTGTGAAATGATCTTCTTCACAGATTAAACAAGGATAGCGAGGTTTGCGCTTTTCGTCGTTAGATTCCGACTTCTCTTTTTTCTCCTTTGGAGCCTTATCTGCTTTATCCTTCTTCTTGCCTTTCTTTTTACCACCGTTTTTTGATTTAGCCGTAGATGACTCTACAGCGTGAATGTCGGCGGTAATTTCAGGAGAAGACTCTCCTGTCGGGGAATCTGGTAAGGTTATTATTGGAGAAGAATTCTTTGAGGATTTCTTCTTACTTTTAGTATTCACCGTACCAATCATGCCATCAGCAGCATGAGACCCCGAAGGAGCAGCAGCGATTTGATTCGACTTAGGAAGATCTGGGATCTTCTCGTGCAACGTACCCGACTGAGTGTAAACTAAGTGAAGGTACTGGGCTTGAGCAATGACTTGCTCCTCAGTAACTACTCTGGCCTTAGCTACATCTTCAGTAATCTTCGGTAATAATGATTTTACAAACCATTCAACTAAGATTTGGTCCGGGATAAAAACTTTCACTAAACGTCGTCGACGTCTCCATTCATGAATATGATCGGAAATATAAGTGGACGTCGATTGTTTTAATGAAGTTAATAACTCAGTACCATTATCGTATTTGACCGGCAACTAAAAATGAGTTAGGATCGAGGTAGCTAACTGGCTAAAATTGTAAAAAGAGGCCCGTGGTAACTCAATGTACCACTTGGCCGCGAGACCAATGAGCGTACGCTGGAAAAGACGTAAGCGGATCGAATCATCTAAGATAGAATTCGAAGCACACCAGAGGTGGTAAGTTATCACGTGATTGGACGGATCCTCTCCAGACTTACCTTCGAACTTGGGTATATCACTGGGCAACTTATTTGGCATTGGCGGCCAGAACGGAAGATATTGAATTGGATCGTTTGTTAGGCGCGTCAAGTCGGGTAAATCCAAAGTTGCGATAAACGGTAATTTCCGGTTAGGATCTCTAAAACTCTGGGTCACAATACGAGTTCCAGGAGGAGGATATCCAGGATAACTAGGAACAGGAATCGCATTCGGGATATTATATCCTCCTGGAAAACCAGGATTAACCGAACCGTACTGGGGTTGCTGAGGTTGTTGATAAGTGTACCCAGGATACGGTTGATACTGGTAAACCGGTTGTTGGACAGCAGGATCGAATTGGTACTGTCCCTGGTACTGTTGATAGGTAAATTGAGGTTGACTTGTTACAACAGTACTTAAACCAGGCTTTCCTATAGGCATCTGGACCGTGGTTTGAATCGTAGATCCGGACAACGGTAAAGATGTCTGAGGAGTGGTTGCAGAGACAGTAGAAACGGAGCTGTCAATACTCCAGAAGTAAGTGCGGTAGATGTCGCGGTAGTTGCAGCAGTCGTTTGAGATGGAGTACTAGGTGCAATTGGCGGCTGAGTAACTACCAAAGTTACAGAAGTTTGAACATTTGACTGGACAGGTTGCGGTTGCTGGGGTGAACCAGAAACTACGGGTTGTCCAGTTTGAGGTAACAACTGTATACTTGGTTGCAACACCTGTTGACCTTGTGATGGATCCCACACTATCATTCCGGGGTATTGACCCGTAACAGGTTGAGGATACTGAGATCCATAACCGGATTGAGGATAGGATTGATAACTGAAAGGCACAGTTCCCATACCTTGAACATATGACTGACCTTGAGGTGGTTGATAACCTTGACTCGAGTATTGACCTTGAGGTTGATAACCTTGGGGTAAATACTGATACTGGGGTTGACCTTGACCTTGAGGTTGATACCCTTGAGGTAAATATTGATACTGAGGTTGACCCTGGGGTACATATTGAGGCTGGGGTTGACCTTGAGGCATGTATTGTACTATGGGTACATACTGGCCTTGAGGTTGCCCCCCAGACACGATTTGCGTACCTTGAGGTTGCCCCCTAGGTGTCAACTGAGGCTGCCCCCCAGGCGGTAATTGGCCACCGTGAGGTTGAGAAACAGGAACTGAACCTGACATCATGTAAATGTCCCCTACACCCAACGGTTTATTACCATTATTTCCAGCTAATAACCCATGATCAATGGGTTGAGGAGATGCCCCCGCAAAGGTACCAGAAAGTGACTGATACCCGGTGGGAACAGAAGGACCGCCGTGTAAGAAAGATTCAGGAGATTGAGTGAACACGGACGACTGACCAGACATATTTACAGGAGTATAAATACCTCCAGGTGGAAAAGGAGTACGAGGTGGAGAAAAACCTACCCCTGAGTTGTCTAAATAATTGGTTAACGAAAGGTACCAAGTAGTACTTCTAGGAGGACTGTAAAATATAGATTCACGCTCCCTTAGATCAATAGTAGGTTGATCTTCAAGGATAGATACGCCTAATTCTTCCTCTGGACGAAGTTCTTCAATAGCTATCAAACCAGTGGGAAGATTTTCGGTGATGACTCTTTCTACCCTAGGTGAATCTGGTACACTAGAAGTTGGAGTAATAGGTTCAGATATTTCAGGTTCTTCGCCTATATCACTAGTAGATGAAAAACTACCAGCAATCTCAGAAACTGCAACAGCTTCAGGATTATAACCTGTCTCTAGACTTTGGTAATCTTGATGGACTACCAACGAAGACTCTCCTTCTTCAGGTGAACCTACTCTACTGCCACTAGGAGGAGTTACGAGGACCTTTAAACCTTCGTAATGACTCGGGACGTCTTGAGGAGGTTCACCCCGAAGTCTACGGGATTTCCTCAACAATTCGGCCACAGAAACAACCTCAGGAGACTTGCCCCGAAGTGTACGGGACTGTCTCGGTAATTCCGCCACAGTTAAAAACTTTTAACTACTGCACACGCAAACAAAGTAAAATCTCAAAGCAAACCACCTAAAGTCTCTAAAGAACCAAACAAATTTGAATCATACGCCTAAAGAATCTAGGGCGTCAAACCAAGCACAAACAGTAACCTTCCAGACCGAAAACGCTAGTTGGAGATGAAACCCAACATCGCCGGATTCAGTACAGAAGTGGCGGGTGGAACAGTTACCCCGGCAACCTGCTTAATGAATAGACCGGCACAAGTTCCTCCACTTTAACCGTCTCGAGTGAAGTGAACCCCCTGGAAAATCCAAGTGAGTCTAGCCGACGTCTACTCCAGGTACAGTGGGATCTTCCCTCCACCGTCACCTTTGTAGAATCCTAAAGGTAATGGTCACTAAGGTTACCAACTGCAACAAATGCACCTGGGGGAACAGTTTACACTCTGACAGCACGCAAGGGCAGAGTATCAAGCTCAATCCCCTTGCCGGCTCCTTGACAATAATCCAAGGTTTACCGACAAGTGACCCCTGGCTCCTCGACAATGGTTAATCCGAGGTTTACCGTTTGTAATACGTGCATGTCTGGCGTCATTCCCAACGAGGGAGGATTGATCCCCTCACTGGTTCGGACACGAGCTCGTGCTTCTCCTTTAAGAGGAGCTTTCCCAGAGTACAAATGAAACAATTGGATTTATTCTATCACAAGATAAGCTACTTGTTTGGTTTTGTTGTCTTGGAGAGTTAATTACTCTCCTACTCCAAGACACTAGCCTGATCTAAATTGGTGTTTCAGAGCCCTAGTAAATAAAAGTTACTAAGTTGGTTTTACTTTAAGCGTTAATTTTATGGTTTTTCTTAAAGACAAAAAGGTAGTGGAGATGAAACTGGTAGTGTGTAGACTCGACTCGCAACCACTACAAGGATGCACCTAAGATGATTTACACTACTTTTCTTTTTCAATGAATCTCCTAACTAAGAGAGTTGGAAAATGCAAATTTTATAGAAAACAACTTTCTTAGTAAAGACAATCAAAGAAACAATTCTCTTTATCTTTTCAAAACACACAACTCATGACCACTAATTACTCTACGAAATTTCCTTTTTCTCCCAAAAGTCTACAAATGCTACCAAAGCAAACTTTTTCCAAAAGAATTTTTGTGTTTTTTCTATATTAATAAAGCATGTAAAAACTATTTATCAAATGAAATTTAACAAATCTAAGACAATCAAATCAAATTCACTCAAAAGCAAATCAAAAGTAAATTTACCTAAAAGCAAAAATAATGAGGACAAAAGCCTACAAGGATAATTCCCGGATGTTTTACTCAGTCAAAATGAAACTAAGGATCAGTTCATGCAGAATCATAAACTAACCAAAAAACAAAATCGAAATCTTTTTGTTCTTTTTTCTCAAGAATGGAATTCAAGGCTTTAACAAACAAACTTTTCGAGATTCGCAAAGAGAAGACACAAAGGTAGGTCTCTCACAAGGGTGACTTCTATGACAGGCCCGACTCCTAAGAGGACTGATCAAAACCAAGGAGATCCAAAGTTTGACAACCTCTAATGCCAAAGTCACTACAGGACCAGTTAAAAATCAAACCCTAAGGCAAAATCCCTATGAATTCCACCAAAACCCTCGACACTAACGGGACAAGTTCAGGTGAAGATCTCTGACAGTAAACTAGTGGATCTGGGCAGTAAAAACAAAGTAAAAACAAAATCTAAAGAGTAAAAAGAGGAAAAATGAAATTTTCTCAAATTTGACAGGGGTACGCAGGTGATCTGTTGACACAGGCGTGGGTACGCCCTGTGCACAAAGACGCATTGCATACAAGTACGCACTGTGCCTAACTCAGAGACTGCGTATTGCTGGCAAAGCTAAGAAAAATAAAAATCTAATTTGACTCTAAGCTAACCCACCCAAATACACAGTTAGACAGCCAAAAATCAGAAAACAAGCGATTTTTCTCAGACCAAAATATCAAATCAAAAAGAACTCAAACACATTCATGGATTCCCCAGTGGAGTCGCCCTTTTGTCACACGAAAAGAGAGGTTAGTGCGGACACAACCGACCTTCCTAGAAGCCTAAGACTTTCTAATGACAAACAAGACAAATAATAGCAATCCTTCCGTAAATATGCTTTTACAATATGAGAAATCAAGTGTTTAGATATCCTACCTATAATCCAACGCTGTTGTAGTAGTCCAGCTTTGTTGATCCGGATGAGCTCCTCCTTCCCTTCAAAACCTGCATTCACTAACAATCAAACGATTAAATAGCACCTGAATATCACATAAAATAAAACATATTTAACATATAGACCAAGGAGTATATGAAACAACTCATAAATAACAAATTGCTGAGAAGAATGGACTAATTTGTATTAAAAAGTAACAAAAGGAACCATTACAACCTGAGCCTTGGTGTTGTGCAAGCTCCTCCCAGGGTCCACAAGAGTTCTCCTTTACTCTGATTAGCTCACCCACCTCCCAATGGAAACAAGCAAAGATGGTAATCTCTCTTCACAAGCTTCTACAAGGAAGTCCTAATTCCAACAGCATCTACCCTTAGGAATGTTCAGCTTTCAACCTCCCCTCCCTTTGGCCCAATGCCTGTATTTATAGTGCTCTAGAGGAAGTTATTCAGGTCCACCATCAATGGGATACGCCCCTCTTTGGATGGGATAGCTCCCCTCTTGATGGGATAAGTTCCTCTTTGGTAGGGATACATGAACCATCTGGAGGCGCTTCATACACGTCAAACAAGCTTCTAGAAGACTCTAGAAATGACCACAAGTAACTTTTTTGGAGTGAAACTTGCGCCTTTTGACCTTTACAAGAGTACGCACCTACCCCTTTACATACAGAGCGTACAAGTACGCAGGTATTGTGAACTTGGGTTGCATACACGCAGATAAGGCTAAGAGAAACTTCGTACCCAGAGATATATATATTTTTAATGACTTTCTCTCTTTCTTGAAGTTTGACATGAAGAGCAGAGGCATGAGACTTGCCAAGGGGGATAGTATGACAGTGGATGGAGCCATACTAACTGCAAATAGTCATGGTGACATTTTTTAGTGTAACAAGCTCGTTGATGCCGCTCCCTAACCTCTTGCTGCCACTATATCATCTTTGTAGCCCAGTCATTCTGCACAATTTCAATTTCGTTGCTCGCTCGAACATCCCTGCATAATAGCGACTATCTCTGTGGCATTTAGAGAGGAGCCACAAAACTCTGAAGGCCCAACCTGAAATACTCAGGCACAGAACACCACCAGCAAGAGAAAATCCCCTGGAAGTAGCTCTGGGATGCACAGAAGTAGTGAAGCAGCTCGGGGATGCACAGAAGCAGCTCAGGGATGCACCAATCCAGGTCACTTCAAGAACATGGAAGAAACTCTGAGAGATAAACAGGATGTAGAAGATGACATGGAGGCATACAGGTGTCTGATAGTGGAAGAACCTCCTCCTCTTAACGACACCTAGCTGGTCAATGTTTTCCAGGTTCTGGGTTCCCAACTCCCAATACTATGGGTCTATTTTGGTGTTTTTTAATGCAATGTTGTTAATTTTGATGATTGTTCAAAAAAATGTTCCACTCTATCATTACAAGTTGTTACCCCTGCGTGGGCAGCAAACTCTTATAGTTTTGGACTGGTTTCCCCGGTGCAGACAGTCTCTTTCCAATCTTTTGTTGTTAAACATGGCATAATTTGGGGCTTGCTCTGCAGAGGCCGGTGCCTCCTTGTACTATTTTTTTTACATTAATAGAATTAGTCTAATTTAAAAAAAATATATATAAGATGAGTGATTCTCAACAACTTTTTAAGACTCAATTTGATCTGCAAATTGTATTTTTTCTTAAAATTTCCACTACTTATATTTGTAGAATTATTTAATATAATAATATGACAACTATATATCTCTTAGTTCTCACCCTTATTAAATTTATTAGTTGAGTAATGATTTTGTAACTTACACTTCCTGTATTTTTATTTAACTATACAAAGCAACACTACACAACTATATATGTGTGTGTGTGTATGTTTTTTCAAGTTTCAACAATGCATCATTTATACATACATTATATCCATGATGAAAAGTGCATTCAAAGTGAATATATAAGCATTTTGAATATTTTCTAATTTGTACCATATTGTTGCATTATATAGTGTATTGTACTAGAAACATTGTCTTCATGTGCTTGCACCTAGTACATGTCACATGTTAAAATCAATCATTATAAGAACTTGTCTTATGGAATATTTGGTTGGCATGAAGTTTTATTAGTTTTGGAAATACATCTATTTCACCTTTTTACATATATTTACATATTTATGCTCTATGAATAAAATGCATTATTTATAAATGGGAAAGAGTGTAAGTTAGATTTGATCACATTTTTTATTGTGTTTACATGGAACTCAATACTTTGGTTAATAATTTATCAAAAAAATACGCTATTTAGTTTAGGACTTCAACCTATATTATTCCGCATGAGTTTATAAATGGTTTTCTTGTCAACAATTTTTTTCTTGGATTAATTTATATGTATTATATGTAATTTGAAAGCTATCTCCCATACGCCCCCCAACCGCAGCCCATCGAAGTGTTGGGGGATCTATTATACATGGTCAACCTAGATCACGTAGCCATACTAGAGTGTGTGTTCCACTCATATTTCCTCCCTCTGACACTAGTCGAAGTGTCAGAGACAATGTTTCTACCTCTATTGATGATATTGCTACAGATAGTGGACCTTCTTCACTTTTTGTAGGTAGACATTTTCATTTTAAATCTTTTTTAAACATTATGTGTTTATGTTTTGAAATGTTCTTTAGTCTTTAAATCATCTTCATTTGATGTGTTTGAATTTAATGTATATGTTATTATGCTTATAGTTTGCTATATATACTAAATTATGTTTATGATTTGTGGACCCTCACCAGGGCGAAGACACGGATCAAGGTGTAGTGTCAATCCCTCAATGGAACGACGCTATAGCTAGTATCATAGTTGAGGATTTTAGGGCCCAGCAAACATGGATCACACTAGAGTTGGATAAAATATCCGCTAGTTCGCCTACTAGGCATAGTTTGTCTTTGATGTTGGATAGTGCCAACAAGTTGATCAAGACATACTAGAGGGCAGGTCCACAAATCCACCTCCTATATTCCATACATAAGATTAGGAGTCTATAGGTTAGAGGTCCACATACTTAGAAGGTGGTGAAATACGCCACCAAGAACATTGATGTTCATGGGGAGTTGTTTGACATCCCTCCGGACTATCGTGCTAGACATGTTGGTCTGATTCCGCTAAAATATTTTAAGAATGTTAATGCAACCCCCTTTTTTATGATCGATTCATTAGAGCTTTGGGTCAATTCCCCCACTATGACTAGGTCCCCATTTACTTTGAAAAGAATATATATGTGGAGTTTGTGCTACATATGAGGCTAGATTACATCAACACCAGATCTAAGTTTTATGGACCTAGATTAGGATGTAGTTATGAATGTGTTGGGGCTCATAGGGACCCTACGCATGTACCACAACCTCTGAGATTGTTGCCATGACCATCTCGTAGGGTGTTATTTTCGACATAGATAGAATAGTCGTCATATCTTGGCATTGAGACTAGGCATATCATTGCATATATCATGCATAGGATGTTGGTCATTGCACATGTTGCATTGAGTGGAGATATGAGCAGACCACCTTCTCTACCTCATGGTCAACCAGTTGCATTACATGATCATTCATATCTCGAGATTCTAGGTAATAACCAAATTTTTTCATAGCACGTACGTGTCATGATACTATCCGCGACACTTAGATGGTGCACGTCCCACATGACACAGACTAGGTACATATATATAGAAATTTTGAATCTTATTGTCAAATTATACATTATTTATATTAATAAGTTCCTATAAGATTGCATTTATATTAATAAGCTCATGATAACATGCATGCATAACCCAACTACACAAATGAGTTTTTGAGGTCATCTGAGGGGGCAGGTAACCAACTAGAGCAACCTCCTCTAGCACATGTTTCCATGGCTAAGCCTCCTCCACCTCCACCTCTAGCTCATAACACTCATGTGGAGGAGAGTCACTATGTACAACCATATGGACTACCAGTTGAGGTAAAAAAATTATTCCTAAGATTTCAACATTTACATTTTTTAAGTTACATGTATGCATGTTAATTAATTTGTAGACTAATTATAATTTTTCTTTTCCATTATGTACACAGGCCTAGATGCAGAGGGGTGTCAATGTTGTAGTTATGTGGACACATGAGTGGGATGTTGGGTATGGAGGCATTGAGCCACATGCAGGGGAGCACCAAACCCAAATTGGTCAGGCCCCCATCCCACTTGAATTTCATTTTCACTTGATTGAGTCACATGTAGGGAACTATTTAAATGCATAGTTCAAAATCATTTATTTCCATATTGTTTATTTTGTACAAATAATATTCTAATTAATTTGAATTTGAATATGTTATATTGTAGTACCAGATTATGGACGTTCACCCTATGCAATGAAACACACTTAAAATTTCTAGAAGTGATACTTTCTAGAGCGGATCATAGATATTTTGTATATTTTCAAGCCCATTTCATAGGGCACATTCACATGTGTTGCACATACTTTATATATTTTCATACATGGACGGTTTATGGAAGCATGAACATTATTCCAGTTTATGGATGCTTATTATTTCAGTTTTTGGATGTTCATGTATAATGTAATTTGTATATATTTTCATATTGACAATTTATTATCATACATAACTAACAATATAACAATTTTTACTTCTCCTGAAATAAACTAAGAGAATAAATACAATCTTAGACTATGATGCAAGTCACTTTGATACTTAACATGAACTAAAGTACATGTTCATGGTTCAATTAAAAAATACAAATAGGATTGAAATATGTTTTAAATTCATTTTTAAAAGATGTCTTCAACTAGTGATGTTCAACTAATAAGTTTTATTAAATTTTATTTCTTTTGTGGTCATCTACACGAGCTTAGTCATAACAAGATATAAGTCATATGTTTTGGAATTTAATATACCAAAACACAATAAATTATATGTTTTGAGATAATTTTATATAATTTTATGAACTTTTCTAAATTTAGCTAGCTATCCAAATATTTCAATAAAATCCTTAACTTAATACCTTCAATTAAAAACATTCAAGAAGTAAAATTTTACAAAATAACAATTTTGAATTCTACTTTCATAGAGTAAGGAAATAAGTACAATCTTACTATGATTCAAGTCATTTTGATACTTAAAATGAATTA
The DNA here is from genome assembly GCA_031772625.1 of Pinus tabuliformis. NCBI lineage: Eukaryota > Viridiplantae > Streptophyta > Pinopsida > Pinales > Pinaceae > Pinus > Pinus tabuliformis. The sequence continues at coordinate 774,969,720 of CM062804.1, read as the reverse complement.
AAATATATCATGTACATCAATTTAAAATTGAATTTGTAGAAAGTGTATTTTAGTGCCATCAATGTATGTTAATTTAAACAATTAATGATATGTTTCTATAATTTTATGCACTTTCCTAAATTTACTTGCCTATCCAAGTATTTCAATCAATTCCTTATCTTAAGACCTTCAATTAAGAACATTGAGTAAAATTTTACAAAATAACAATTTTAATTGTCATATTATATTGTAGAAAGTGTATTTTAGTGCACAGTCAATGTCTCTTAAATTGCAATGATTTTAAAAGATGTTAAGATGTAAACTATAAATACGTTTTATTTGATTTTATTTATTTTGACGTTATCTAAAAGATGTTAATAGTCATTACATGATATATTGCTAAATATGTGAAGTTGGGTTACACTTTTGTGCGAAACACCCTCGAAAAATTCATAATCCCAAAATTTTAGTCGAACAATATTTTTTTTGGCCAGATTATTTAAATTTATTCAGCTGAACTATTCTACTAAAGTTTGGCCAAATAATTGGTCGTTTAGATTAACTCCTACCGTTTAACGGATTTTTTTTCCGAAGGTGAAAAAAACTGCAATAAGTTTTTTCAACCAAAAAAATAATTTGGTCGAGCTAGGTTTTCGGCTGAAAATTTGTCTATATATATGATGGCCCTTAGGTTGTTGCATAATTTTTTGTGCTTTTAGTTCGTTGGTTTGCAATTGTGAGTTTGTGTGGCCATGGTGCATTGGAGGTTGGTTTGCAACTAAGAGTTCAAGTGGCCCGAGTGTGTAGGAAGAATTTATGCATTGCTAGTTCGGGTGGCCTGTCTATGCATTAGAGGAATCGATTTTTCGAATAACTCTAACCACGTATGTCCTTGTATTATTCGTTGTTGCTTTTTGTGGTTTTATTTTTGGTTTTTTTGGAGCATATTCTAATTTTCTGTTGTTTTTTTTGCAGGATTGGTTAGTGTCGGGGGAGTTCTTGCAGGATTTTTTCAGGATTGGTTGCACCTTTGTTATCGTTGGGGGAATTTTGTTGGCCGCCTTGCCCGAATTGCACAACAACTGAAAACCAAGTATGTTCGGAACAATTTATGACTACAATATGTTTTTTCTTTTTTATGGGAATTATATTCATATGACTGAATGTAAGTGGCAGGTTAATCGATTTTAGTTGAAGCCTAGGAAAGAAATGCACATCAAGAATAAATAAATAATTATTGTCTAGCTACTTGGTTATTATGCTTCACTTAATTCCTCCTTTGAAGAATGTTGTGTGTAGTTGCCTGTTGTGCAGAGAATCACATTTCTGTACAAACAATAATTTTATGCAACTTTCACATCATCATAGGTATAGTAATACATGAAAATATTTCATTGTTTATATACGTTTGTATACAACATCTTAATACATCACCTATACAATTCCCTTGATACTCATGGTTGTTGGTCATTGTGAAAATATATGAAATGCTTTATGATATGTATTGATTATCCTTTAGGCTTTATCATATTTAAATCTATGATCATTCTAAGGAGATGAAGTGGAAGGGTGAGCTTATAAAGTTTTAAATATTTTAAATGTCATTCAAACTTTTAAAAAACTCGTTTTAAAAATGTATTGGTAGTAACTAGGTTTGTGAAGATCCAAATTTGACAGGTCACTTGATAATATGTTGGGTTAAAACACTTTATTAAAAAAGTTTACATGTGTTTTCTTAAAGTAAAAATATTTTCACTTTATCAAAATAGCTGTATATATATATTTTGTTGATATAAAATTATTTTACTTCATTAAATAAAAAACACTTTTACATCAGAATTATATATAAAATCACATACATTTTAATAACTTACAATGGGTTATTGACATAATTAAAAGATAATTTTAATACCTTACCGAAATAAGATTTTGGTGTTGCGTAAATCCATAGTAGGATTTACAATTTTAAGTAGCATGTTAATCGACAAGTCACTCGACAACATAGTATGATTTAAAATTTTAATTAGCATGTTAATCGACAAGTCACTCGACAATATGTTGGGTTAAAGAATTTTATTAAAAAAATTTACATTTGTTTTCTTAAAGTAAAAATATTTTCACTTTATAAAAATAGATATATGTATTTTGTTTATATAAAATTATTTTACTTTATTAAATAAGAAAAACATCTTTTTCATCACAATTATATATCCTTGGTTATAGAAAATCACATACATTTTAATAACTTGAAATGGGTTATTGACATAATTAAAAGATAATTTTAATGCCTTACCAAAATAAGATTTTGGTGTTGTGTAAATCCATAGTAGGTTTTAAAATTTTAATTTGCAGGTTAATTGATTTTAGTTTACACGTATCAGACAAAAACTAATGGTAAGATTAACAATTAATAACTAAAACATGATTTTATATATATACATGTAGACAAAAATTAATAGTAAGATTAACAATTAATAACTAAAACATGATTATATATATATATATATATATTGTCATGAGTTTTTAGTTACAGGTCATTTTATATATATATATATATCTTGTCATGAGTTTTTAGTTACAGGTCATTATATATATATATATATATATATATATATATATATATATATATATATAATTGCAGGTCATTGTTTCCAACCTGTAGTCTATTTCTTGAATTAATTCAGTTTGGATATAGAGTTTGCAAATGCATAGAAATCAATCTGCGAAGGAAATGAGTAGTAACACATGCTTATTTCTAAAAGTCAATATGAAACAATTCCAATGCCTCTCATTTGGAAGGACAATCCACAAATATCTCTTTTTTAAGCAACTGTTGTTTATTAATATGAGACCAAATCTGCTTGTGAAACTGCTTGTGAAAAACCAGTGCTCCTTCTCTGAAAACTGTGATTATTACAATTGGAGATCTTCATAAACCTGTTGTGAAGAATTATACAGTGCTGCATATTCTTATGATGACCCTCATGTATGGTTGCTAGCGTAGTTCTTCCCGAGATCTGCAAAAAGAAAAAGAGATGGTGCTACCTCTCATTTAGAAGGGAAATCTACAAATATCTCTTTCTTAAGTAACCCGAAATGCATAATATTACCATATGCACTGGGATGCTATACGAAACAAATTATCATATATGTCAATAAATTTTATAAAACCAAGAAGTCTAGGAATCATCTTTTATAATAAGAATACAATCTTCTAAAATAAAATAATTATTATAAGGACTTATACTACCAACATATTCCAAGGGATGTTTCAATATTGCTTTGTTAAATAACATATATTTATTATAAAATTTATGGTCCTAACATGAAGTTAAGGGTTAAACTACTATCTCTTTTATATGTTGTACTAAGTATTAGATTTAAATCTGTCACCCATACAATCTTCTAAAATAACATAATTATTATAAGGACTTATACTACCAACATATTCTAAGGGATGTTTCAACATTAGTTTGTTAAATAACATATATTTATTATAAAATCTATGGTCATAGCATGATGCTAAGGGTTAAACCCCTATCCCTTTTATATGTTGTACTAAGTATTAGATTTAAATCTTTCCCTCATATTTCTCTTAAACTTCAGAGTTCTTTGCATAATTAACTTATGAATTCACTTGGTTTATAGGTTGCAAATAGTTAGTTCAAGCGAAAATGCTTAACGAAAATACCTATGCTTTACCATGGTATATACCTTATTCACTTACCTTGATATAACTTTTGCCGGACTGTATTTTAAAATATTATGTTAATGTTTGTAATCTCATACATACATAGCCTATCTTATGCATTTAAGGCGGAAATGTATGGCACTAATGGTGTGTTCCTCTTGGTATTCGTGGCCAGACTTGATTTTGAAATAGACAAAAACATAATTATATTCATCATTGCAAGTTTTTCCCATCAACTTATGCAAAGTAACCAAAGGGAGGAATGTCAATGATAACAAGTTTGCATGCACCCTCGGTGTAAATAATATGTCACATATGCATTGAAATAGTGATTTATATATACCCGGTTCCTAAAATCAATAAATTTCTAACATCATAATTTATAATTGATTGATGAAATTATCAATCACATGTATAAATTCCAAAGGAGAACATAGAATATGATCCTGAAACCGCGTTACAATGTATTGCTTACTTTGTTTACTTAGAACATGATTCATATAATAATAAAGAGAAAAGTCATTAGTTTCCATGCTAATCCCATATATATATATATATATATTTCTTTTATTGCAGGTTATTGTTTCTAGCCTGTAGTCTCTTTTTTGAATTAATTCAGTTTGGATATAGAGTTTGCAAATGCATAGAACAATCTACCAAGAAATTAGTAGTAACACCCGCTTATTTCTAAAAATCAATATGAAACAATTACAATACCTCTCATTTGGAAGGGAAATCTACAAATATCTTTTTCTTTCTCTACCTTCTTTTTAATATTTAATATATATCTATCAACTAGAAATCATGTTAATATTTCATATATATATATATATATATATATAAACTAGAATGAGAAGTCTCTACTTAGATTGATATTATTAAGTTAGGGATAGTATCAAGAATTATTTATAAAGTTGTGACATGAGTATGAATATCCTTGGGAATTTTTTAGATATACATTTTGTTTATATTTAAAGTGGAAGGATATATTGAAAATTTTTTGCAAAGTAAGTTTACGATTAAAATTACTAAAGAGAAAGGGAAAGGAAAGAAACTGGAAATGTAGAACATTACCATATGCACTGGGAAGCTATATGATGTCAAACAACTTCTCCTATATGTCAATAAATTCATTATAAGGCTAGGAAGTGTGGGAATAATCCCTTATAATAAGAATAAAATATTCTAATTGAAAGAGACAAAAACATCATTATATTCGCCATTGCAAGTGTTTCCCATCAACTTATGTAGAGTAGCCAAAGGGAGGAATGCCAATGATAACAATTCTGCATGCACCCTTGGTGTAATAACCTATCACATATGCATTTAAGCAATGATTTTATATAGATCCAATTCATAAAATCAATAAATTGCTAACATCATAATTTATAATTGCTTGATGAAATTATCAATCACATGTATAAATTCCAAAGGAGAACATAGAAGATGATCCTGGAACTAGGATAAATTCTTGTAGTATTCCATTATTCAATCACAATAGGTATTTATTTATTATCGTTCTCCCATAAACCAAGACATTTGAAATAAATAAATATATTATTCATTTTATTGAATTTGTTTATTACAGGGATAAGAAAACTCATTAAACATGGTTAAAAAATGGACACTATGCATAGACATTTCTTGTTATCCCAATCTAGGGCAAGAAGTTATTACTTATGTGATATGCAATATTGTGACGAACAAAGTCCTCCAAAGGAAAAGGAATGTACCTGAAAGAACAACAAACAATAAAGCATATTATATTGCAATGATAGAAGGCTTAGGAACAATTAGGGAGTATGGATCCAATGGAATTGTAGTCTTCACCAATTCCGAACTTGCGTGCAACCAAATGCGAGTTTTCTACCAAGTTAGAAAGGAGAGGTTAAAACGACTACATGGAGAAGCAAAAAATATTTTTATTCAATCTCAATCATTTAGCATAAGACATTGCATAGATGTTAATAGGATGTCTAGTGATCTATTGTATGGGGCAAAGCCAATTCAAGATTTTTTTGTGAAAGATGAATTGGTGTTAAGAAGCTCTCCATCAAAGTTTATTGATGGACATTGTAAGATATATTTTATATTTGTGTGTTTTTTAGTTATAAATGTGTTGTTTTTAATGACCATGAGGCTTTTTCAATTCTATACTAAGTGTGCCCCCACTATGTAAGCATAAGTTGGTGAACTTGACATGTTTTACAAAATTTCGTATTTATTTTTCAAAATGTTCACTTCAACATTTGTCTTTTTAGTCTTGAGTATATTTTAAATGAAGAATTTACACCAAATAATTTTGAAGAAACCCTCGGATATTTACATCAATTTTCTGAATTCTTAATCTTTTTAAATAACAATTTTAAGATTTTTAAATACATGATGTAACTTGAAGGGCTACATCAATTAAATGCATGAGGTAACTTTCTATATATATATATATATATATATATATATATATATATATATATATATATATATATATATATATATATATATATATATATCTATATATATATATATATATATCATGGATGAGCATTTTCCACTTGATTCTTCGAGACAAGCATCAATTGAGTCTCATGCATCTACTAGAGGGGGAGGTCATGGATCAATGAGATTATCAAATGAATCGGGGGAGTTCCATCATTCATTACGATCATGGTATATATATGTTTATGTGCATGTTTTTAAATGAAATTTGAATATAATCATATTTACATACATACGAAATTGATTTTTTTTTGTTTGTTTGTTTTAATTTAGCTTTATTATTTTATAATAAATTTCATTCTTTTAGGAGCATCTCAAACTAGGTCGAAGAGAGTATCTACTCAACCAATGGAGGGCCATTGTTCACATCATCGTGGTATGGTATATATATATATATATATATATGTTTATGTGTATTTAATTAAATGATAAATATGTAGAATCATATGTACATACATATTGTTAAATTGATTTTCTATTTTTTTTAGAAGCTTCTCTCACTATGTCGTTGCGTGAGGGTAGTCAACATTCTCCCAATGGTCAACAAGCTCAATCAACTCATGTAATTGTGCATGATGGTGCTCAACCATCTCCAAATGGTCATCAATCTCAATCGGATCATCATGACCATCTTCATTTTGGTAAATTATATATATCTATATATATATATATATATATATATATATATATATATATATATATATATATATATATATATATATATATATATATATATATATATGTTAAAACAAATTTGTACATGTAAATTAATTGTATGTACATATACATGTACATTTCTATCTTGCATGTGTATGCATACATTTGTTTACATGTTTTTATATTTATGTAGGGGGTGAAAATGTTGCTCAAAGTAAACGTACGCAAAGTAGGGAAATTCAAGAAGAAGACCATACACCAACTACCACCTATCCATCTAACATTTCTGATGAGCTTCCTTGGGAAATAAACCTCCAACAATATATGTTACAGAGGTGCATAGGTTATTATTCAAAATTGAGGAAATATCTTGGGAGTTTGGAGCTCCCTGTAGAGAGTAGAAAAAGCTTAGGAATAGTTATGCACTCTCTAAGCTCATTTCTTGATATCTACAAGAAGCTTGGGCTAACCACTAACTTCTTTATAGATATGATGAGGTGTAGAAAGAAATCAGTATTGGGTCCCGATAAATGGGCTGAGGTAAGTAAAAGGCTTACAAAATCACATGAAAAACCTACGTTCAATTTCAAAGAAGGGCTCAAAAGATAGATGCTCAAGGTGAAATATTTCAAGCACCCTGATATAGCCAACCATTTGTATGATAGGTTCCTTGCAGAGTATGGAAAGTTGCCATGGAATGATGAAGTTCCAATTTATTTCGCAAAATTATTTGATGAATTTTTTTTTGGGCATGAGACCTGATTATAATGACCCTCCATCTGAATTTAATGGTACTGGGAGGGGTCGGATACATGAACGTAAGGGTGCATTACATGATACTAAATTTCCTCACCCTCTGCCACCTTTGGTACGTCAACCTCCTCATCTGGTACCTTTGCGATCAGAGATGGATTCCACTTCTCAAATTGGTCAAGAAGGAAGGGATTCCATTATAGACAACATCCAAACTGCATTGACTGGAATTGATGTCAGTATAAATCTAAAAAGAGCACGATCTAATGCTTGTGCTAATTTTGTATATAAAATAGATGAGGAGATAGATAATATGAATATTGAGGAGCTTAAAGCATATGCAAAGGGTTGTCATTATGTTTGGCAAGACCTAATTGGTTAAGAGGAAGAGGGTGTGGGATCGATATGCGTTAATGGTTAGGGTGGATATTTTAATGTAATGTAATGTATGTGTTAATGTCGATTCACATACATTTTGTTAATTTTTTCAGAAGTTCCAATCAAGATATGTTGAGAGATGTTAGTTTTTTTTTAAGAGTTCATGTTGATACAATTATTCTACTTTTATTATATCAGTATCGTGAAGACATATTCTTAAAAGAAATAATTATGTATATATAATTAAATGTTAACAGATTCTAATCCCGTCTGACATTTTCAACATAGTGCAACCCTATTCCTCCAAGTTAGGAGATGTGTCAAATATTTGCTTGTCAGATTCTATTCTCCAGGGACTTTAGCGATGGAGTCAGCAATGAGGATAGGATCATATAAACAATTTGAAAAAGTTGTTTAACATCTTTTTTAATATTGCGAGTTTATGCATTTTCATGTGCAATTTTAAACTATTAATAATACAGGGAGTCCATGAAGGAGAAATGCAGGGGGAACACCATGAGGTACTGCATGGAATTTAAAACTTGAGTCGGTTACAAGGATTGAATCATCTAGACAATTTGAAGAAGTTGATACTTGATTTTTTTAATATTTCGAGTTTATGCATTTTCATGTGCAATTTTAAATTTTTAATATATATACATGTACATGTATTGTACAGTTTATCCATGACGATGCAATTCATGGTGAACACCATGAGGGCACAATGGAGGGGGAACACCATGAGGTGTTTCATGAAATTTGAAACCTTTTATAATTTTGTTTTGATGATTACATTATCATTTAATTTTAAAACAGTAAAATTTAATTTTAAAGTACGTAATCTTATGTATATATGCAATTACACATGTTGTGAAGGACACCCATGATTCAGATGAGAGCACGAGGATGTTGATAGATCATACATTTCAGCGAGATTCTCTTTGATGCAGCTTTTATTTGACAATCTTCTTATATTATATTTACTTTTATCATGACATAAATTTTGGACATACTTAAAATAAAACTCTTTATTATGAATTGATATCTTTGATGCATATTTTATTTGACAACTTTTTATTATATATTTACTTTTATAATGATATAAATTTTGGACATATTTTAAATAGAACTCTTTATTATGATTTAATACATGCTATTTTTTGAGTTTATGTACATTTTGCATGATGATTCTTATAATTTTTCATTATAAAACATGGTACAATTTGCATGATGCATGGTTTGATGATTAAAGGTTTTACATATTTAAGTTCATGAATATGTAGCAATGAAAGTAAATTTGCATTTAATTGGTACATTTTGCATGATCATTCTTATAATGTTAGTAAATGGTTCTTAGGTTTTGTTTAAAGTTGTTTTGTCAAGTTATTTAAAATGAATATAGTAAAATTGCAAATTACAAAACATGGTACATTTTGCATTTGAATGAATCTTATAATTTGGTGTAGATGTCTAAAACAATCATAACTTAAAATTGCATTATAAAATATGGTATACATTTTTCATTCATGTATAGAAAGGCTACTATGGATGTCAGTTGATAGTTAACTTTTAATATAATTTTTTTCATGCAAACATACTATGAAATTGTGTTATAAACCTTGGTACTAAGATAGCAATAAAATATTTGAAAAGATAAAATGATGGTCCATAAAAAAGAAAAATGAAATGCAAACATGATAGTTGTACAATCAACAACAAACAACAAAATTGTGATATGCTACATCCTTACATTATAGTAGTATTTGGGAGATCTTTGAATTTCTTTTTAACTTAACAATAAAGTTGTGCCATATTAATGAAAATAATTTTGTAATACTTAGTACTAGCTAGAATGGACAACTTAAGAGTGCACAAAAAGAAAGGCTAACAATGTACTTGAACTCTAAGTTCTCAAAGATGAATACAAGGAGAATATATTATTGGGCAGTTCAATTAAAAAAATTCTAATGGAATGCCATCCTCAATGATCTGTTCATGGTCAACTTTTGACATTCTCCATTTTTTAACTTTCAATTTTTTTTAATTGAACTTCTATCAATTTTATGTGTGTTGCACACACCAAGTGACTATATTGAAAACTTATGGCAACAGATTGATAGTCTTGAAAGTAAACATTACTCTCAATTTGATGAATTTCTTGGGAAAAACAACCTTTCAGTATAATAGACCCTCTTTCATATATAAAATCATTATCATCATAATCTTCCAATAACTTCATTGATCTAGGTGGATATTGGTGGCCGCACACCTATTCCAATTGGACTCCCACCATTGTTTCTTTCAGTTTTTCAGTTCCCTTATTTGTAGCACAATTTACTATTTTTGGCAGTTTTTTGGAACCTGAACTTTCAGAGCCGTTTTGAGGCCCTAAACGATGTTTTTTGGGAAAACCAGGATCAACATGGGTCATATATTGATGTTGCTCACTCAAAAGTTGTATTCCTTGGATAGATCTTTCTAATGAGGTATTGTGCGCATCAAACAGAGATCGTATGCCAAAGTTACGACCCTGGGAAGTTGATGTACCAATTTACCCAAACAAGGCCCATAATTTGGCTCTTCATCTCCTAGGGTTAGGTTTTTGGATATTTAGGGTTTTCCATTGTTTCTCAACAATAAATAGGCCTTTGAGCCTCATTGTAACACTGTTCAGAGGCATGTAGCCACCCCATCTATTCTCAGAGATAAGCTACCATTGCCAGAGCTAGTCTTACTTCCATTCTATCTGTAAGCATATTTTAGTATTTGATGTTAATGAAATGTAGTGTTATTTCTACTACATATTTGTATTTATGGTTATATCTGTAATTTGTTATGTTCCTGTTTAAATCCAGATTAGTGGTATCAAAGCGGTCTTCTCTTTCTCTGTTTTTCTTTGCATGTCCCAAACGAGGTCGGGATATAAGGAGTTAGGGCTTGAACTGGTCGAACCTTTACAAGACCAGCCTCGCAAATCCCAACGTCCTCCCATGGCGGATGAAAAGAAAGATGAGGGGGCAGGAGATCCTATCAAAATCTTGCTCAAAGAAGCTCTCAAGTGACAAAGGAACGTGATGATGGACAACTTTGCCCAAATCCTTCAGTGGCTACCCAAGGGCGATGCATCTACTTTCGGTAGCTACCCTAGAAGTGCCACACCATTTAAGTTACAAGTTAACTTTGACATTCCCATATTTAAGGGTCAGATAGATGCAGACATTGTAGATAAATGGTTAAATTTGCTAGAAGGATATTTTTCTGTTCATGATTTTTCCAACCAGGAAAATATCACTTTTGCACTTCTCAAAGCATCCTCCCACGTCAAGGACTAGTGGGAAACCTACTGTGAGCAGAAGGATGAAAGTACGAACTCACTATTTTCAGCCACACCCACTTGGAACTGGTTCCAAGATGCCATCAAGGAGCAGTACTACCCTGTCAAGAGCTGTACTACCCTGTCAGGAGCTATGAGGATAAATACATCAAGTGGACAAAATTGCAACAGGGAAGGGACCAAGATGTGCTAGAGTTTACCAATGTTTTTCATACCCTTCGCATGAAGTTGGGTATCAAGGATTCTGAGAAGCATTTGGTTCTCAAGTACCACGGCTGCCTACATAGGTACATCCAAGACGAGATGGAGTTCCTGGACATCTCCTTGCTTGGCACGACATACCAATATGCCGTTAAGATCGAGCAAAAGTTTAAACAGAAGAAGCGAGACTATGGATTTGCGAATCCGAAGCAAGGGAAAGGTGCACCCAAACCGTAGAGAAAAGGACAAAGCCAAGGTGGGGCGGCCCAAGACAACCTGCTAGAGCCGCAAGAAAATAACAACACCGCGAAGCCAAATAAGAACACGAGAAAGTGGTGTGAGTTCCGTAAGAGCTCCACTCACAACAAAAGTTAGTTTCAGGCCAAGCAGTCACTTGTGGCCGAGCTAAAGGCTTCATAATCAAATGCATGTTATAACTCTAAGTCAGAACCCAACAAGGGGAATGACCAAGGGAAGTAGATTATTGATGCGGAGCCCAACGCAACTATTGCCACCACAAAGATCTAGAAGGAGGAACCTGAAGATCCAAAGGAGGAGGAGCACCTCTTCCACTCCCAGATGTGGGTAAAGGGTTCCCTGCTATAGTTCATTGTCGACAACAGGAGCCAAAAGAACCTAATTTCGGCATAGGCCGTGAAGTGCTTGGGCTTACTGACCATAGCACATCCACAACCATACACCATTGGTTGGCTTCACCAAGGAAGAGATCTTTGTGTGAACCAACAGTGCCGCCTTCCATACAGTATCAAACCCTTCATGGATGAGGTATTATGTGACGTTGCTCCCCTTGATGTTTCTGATGTATTATTAGGCCAACCATACTTATGGAAGCGACATTTTGTGTATGAGTCAAGGCCTCGTGTTGTTATTGTTACTTTGGGAAATAATTTGTACAGGATACCGAAGGTAGCACTGCCTACTGCCATCTCTTTGGTTACTACAAAACATTACAGTAAGCTCATTTCGAAAATCGGGAAAATTGTTTTCCTAATGATACGCCCTCAGGGAAAGAAGAAGATGGTGGCCACGACCTCCCGACAGGGCCCCTCTGCACGACAACAACAGATGGACAAGGTCATGGAGGAGTACGAGGAAATATTCACCTCCCCTGCAGGGGTGCCTCTGTAATGTTAGGTCAAGCACTCCATCGATCTGACCCCAGGTGCGCCGCTGCCCAATGGACCAATCTATCGACGTTCCGTTTTGGAGAACGATGAAATCAAGAGGCAGATTCAGGAGCTGTTGAAGAAAGGACACATCTGGTCGAGTTCATCACCTGTGGGAGCCCAATCATGTTGGTACAGAAGAAGGATGGGACTTGGAGACTCTATATTGACTATCGGGTGCTAAACAAGATCACTGGGTGGAATAGGTACCCAATCCCATGGATTGATGACCTTCTGGACCAACTGAAGGGGGGGAAATATCTCAACAAGATCGACTTGAAATCAAGATATCACTAGGCATTGATCGAACCCTCTGATGTGTGGAAGATTTCCTTCAAAGCCAAGGAGGGCATTTTCGAATGGTTGGTTATGCCTTTCGGGTTGACGAATTCTCCTGCAATCTTCATGAGGCTGATGGATGACATCTTATACCATTCACAAACTCATTTGTAGTGTTATACTTGGATGAAATCTTGATCTTCAACCAGAGTTGGGAAGAGCACCTCCACCACATCTGATAGGTTCTCCAAAGACTACGGCAACACAAGCTATGTTCCAATTTGGAGAAATGTACTTTTGGCATGACCTGGGTTCAGTATCTGGGATAAATTATTGATGAATGAGGGGTGCATGTGGATTCAGCCATGATCCAAGTCATTCATGATTGGCTAGCTCTAACCACTCTGATAGAGCTCTGCAGCTTTCTGGGTCTTGCCAATATCTACCGCATGTTCGTGCTGGGATTCTCTCATATCACTTGGCCCTTGAGTCAAGTCACCAAGGGAGGAGCGATAGTAAAATTATCTTGGTCTGAATCTCAACAAAAGGCATTCACAGAGTTGAAACATCACCTCTGCTCTACACCAATTCTCACATTACCAAACTTGTAACAACCATTTGAGATCGAGACATATTCCTATGACTATGCTATTGGGGCAATCTTTACTCAATAGGGGCATCCAATGGCATATCAGAGTGAGACACCTACAAACATAGTCCATAAGTATCCCACTTATGACAGAGAGATGTATTCTATTGTGCAGGCCTACTAAAAATGGAAGCATTACTTTTTGGGTAAGGAAACGGTCATCCACACAGACCATCAGCCCCTGCAGTTCATACATACGCAAGGGAAGTTGCAGAATGATCACCATCAGAAGTGGTCCACATCCCTGCAAAAGTTCCATTTTAATATCAAGTATAAGAAGGGCAACACCAATAATGTTGTAGATTGCCTCAACAGACCACCGATCATGGTGTTAACCACTATGCTCAACTCTTGTGGGCATGAGACTTCTGATTGGCCATGTTATCACCCCAAGAAACTCTCCTAGGTTGTATATCAGAGATGCTCGGGAACATTACAAAATCAACAAAAAGTTGGATAAATGGTGGATGAATGAAATAAATGTTGCATATTCAAGCCAGATAACCACTTCTACTATGCTTTAACCTAGACATGGGTGAACATCCCCAGACTACAAGGCTTTAGACCACCAATTACTCACAGTTTTAAGGAAAATGTGATGATGGAGAATACTGATCACACCAGCAGATGCACAGGACCCTGTGATGGCTAGCTACAACCAATTAAAAGGTCTACAAATCTATTTCCTAATGCATAGACAGGATGACAACTCTCTGGCATTAAAACAACAAAAACTTGCATACAAATTCAATGAAATTAACTAGATTCTAACACAGAGGTGGGATGACAGCCCCTCTAATGCTAAACATCAGAAGCACATGAATAAATGCATAACAGGCCTAGCCTCGAACAAGGAAGAAGAAGTGAAAAGTGAGCAATTAACAACAAAGAAGCTTGCATTAGTTGAAAATGAAGACCAGATGTTGCAGGTCTCACAGTAGTTACAATCTCCAGAAGTTGAAGCATACAACAAAATAACATTCATCAACCTATTACATTCTATCTTCTGGATATATATAGAGGTTATTTACAAAATTTCTCTACTAGGCAATGCGTGGAGGTGTCTTAATGGACCACCAGCCACATTAATTCTTAGATATGGGCTCTGTTATGGTCTGACTATCTTAATGAACAAAATAGGCATTCTCTGATGCTCTGTAGTCCTCGTTTGAGCAGGTGAAGTACTGATTGGTACAAGGCTCCATCACTGATAAATGGTTGAACTGCTCGAGGGTGTCCATTTTGTCCTTCGACCATTCTGTCATTTAAATGTGGTTGCTGAGGATTTATGGCACAAAATGCTGGATTTGGCCTTCTTTGTCCTTTGGGAGCGCAAAACAGGTTAAAGGTGTAGAAGGAATGGCAAAGGCATGGGCGGAAGGAGCAAGATCTACCATCGGATCACGTAGATCGACGGTAGAGATCAATTTGGAGGTGCTATCGGGAGACAATATGATCACACAACGAGGGCCGTCGGATCTGGATGTAGCAGATCCGACGGTGATCGAACGCGGAAGATGCACAATGATTAACGCGCGGGAGAACAGGTACGGTGGCAGGAAGCGGTTTCCCCGCACCACTTATGGGTTGTGGTGGTTTACTTACAGGGCAGGTGTGATCCAGTCAGGGTGAGACACGTGGCCAGTGGGAAACCGCTTCCCGATGGGCTAAAAGTCATGCAAGTTACGAGAGAGAGGGCTGCGACTATCATTGGATCTTGGTGAGATAAGATCGATCGGTGCAGAATGAATGCATGGGTCCACGTTGATTTGACGTGACAGGTGAGAGCTCGCCAGTATTAAATTTCTTTGTATGGTGTGGCTATAATGAATTAAAAGGTTAGTGCTGGGGATTAAATGAAGAATGCGTTTAAACGAGGTTTAGATGGGCTATGAGGGTTTAATAGAATTATAAACAAAAAGTGCTTGGGGGCTGAGTAAATAAGGGTTTGTGAGGAAGTTTAGCGTATAACGGAGGAATGGGGAGTCATAAGGCTGCAAGTGGAGTAATAAGGGAAAAGGCAAGTTATGGTGTGAGGTAACATTATCGGGGGTTTTATAGGGTTTATAAAAGAAAACACAAATAATGAAGATAGGAAGAATAAGGAGAATGAAAGGGAAGGAAGAAACGGGGATAGCGGGAGTTATAAGGGAATAAGGCAAATGAAGGAGAAGGATATAATAAATTGCTGCCAACCCTCTGCAACCGAAACTAGCATTGTCTGATCTGATTTTATCCATCAAATGTTGCAAAATGAAGCAGAGCTAACATTGGCTCCTTCTGGGGATGAGATCCTCCCTATGAGGTCTCAAGAACTGTAGACCAATGCCTTCATACAAAACTCAGCTTTTTTTTTTAAAACTATGCCTAGTATCCATTGGGCATAGAGTCAACTAAGCCTACTCTTAAAACTAAAAAAGAAATTGCTTACAATCATTAAGGCCCGAGGACCTTAGACAACATAATTACTAAAAAATTGGCCAACTGATGGGCCATAAAATTGTTTCTCCTGCTCTCGGCCTCTTCATCATGGAGCTGCAAAATAGGATTTATTTGATCCTCTACCTCAAATAGTTTAGGACATTTGAGCTTAATAGGTAGATATGGATCAACTTTCATCTCCCTTCTTTGTATTTTCCTCAGATGTTCTTCATGGGAGCCTTTGTACACTTGCTAAATAACCATGGTTGCTGTGTACTTATCTTTGTCACTTGTGGCCTACACAATAAATATGAATGGTGTACCAATGTGTTCATGTGTGGAGGACATAGAGACATTATCTTCTCTTGAATCTTTGTTTGAACAATCCTCATGCAAGGAGGAGTCCCACAATTGTACACCTTCTACCTCTGTCGTCTGATAAGTTGCCTTTTCATTCTGTGTGGGGGCCATCTGAGCAAGCTTCAAAAAATTGAAACTGAGGTGATCAGTCTTAGCCTTGAGCAATGAGTTATTTCCGGCCTCAGTGTTCAAGGGGAAACTTGGAGGGCTTTTCTTTTGAGCAGGCAGAGGGACAAAAGATGATGGAGAAGTTTCCTCTCCCTTATTGATCACTGGACTGGGGACAAAAGCAGGTTGGCTAATTTGAAGATCTGCATAACCATGTGAAGATGAGCCTACTTCGGGCACATATTCTTGGAGGATGAAGGGGTCAGCAGCTGATTGCTCCTGCTGATCAACTTGTTGTTCTGTAGCCACAACAAACTAGTAAGCAGTGCCTCTGGATAATGCCTTTTCATAAGCAACCCTTGTTAGGAAAGAAGCACCTTCCAAAACATGGACCTCCTCCTCATGTTGCAGTTCTTCCATGAATATATTTTGTAAAAGGGGCCTCACCCCTTTGTCTTCATCTGTAATCTTATTTCTTTGCAAAACCTGCAAATGCTCCTATGTTCCTTTATAAGTGTTTGTCTTTGAAAGAGTAAGGGAACAATAAGCTCCTACTTCTTCATAGTACTGCTTAGCCTTTAGTTTGGAAACTTCAGAGGCCAAGAACTCAATCATCCTAGCTAATTCATTGATCTCAGGCTCTGAGGATGATGAGGATTCACCTCCCTGACTTCTCCTTTCACCATCACCTTCGAGTGTTTCTGCAGCAATAATGTTTGCTTCTACCTCAAAGGCTACATTTTGCATATCAGCCAAAGAAGTGCATCTTCTTTCTCTTAACGGCAGGAAGAACTGAGCATCGAAGGCATCATCATAAGAAAGCATTGCAGAAGCAAGGGTAGGTCTTACTTCAGCTGGCATTCTGTTGTACATATGACTGAATCTGTGGTTAAATTCAGATAGCAGCTCACCATCTTCTCTCTACAAGTTCCCAAATTCATCATGGTAAAAGAGCAGATCTTTATTATTCCCCCAGTGCTTTAAGAACACATCATCTAAGGCCTCAATATCTGTAATAGACCTAGGCGGTAAATCTCTAAACCATTTTCTAGCCTCCCCATCTAGGATTTGGACAAAAACCCTCATTCAGACATCTTCTTCATTGATATCTAGGTTATCAACATAGCTATAAAAGGACTCTAAATTCTCTTCAGTTGTTACTCCTTCTGCCCCAGTAAACTTTGGCATAAATTCTTGATAATCTCCTACAGGCATGGCATTCAAAGGGGTAGGCAAGACTAAGGGCCCATACCTAGCAACAACTATTCTTTCTATATTTGTAAGGGCTTGCTGGCCTGCCATGACTGAGGTATACGAAAGGGATACTGGTGGACTGAGTGGAATGGGTCAATGAAAGGAATGACAGAAACAAAGGAATATGATGGACAACATGGAATGTTTCTTTCAACTGGGGTCCGAAAGGGAAATGAATAACAAGGAGCTAAATGAATCTCTGAAGGTGACATTCACTAACAGAGATACATGGAAATTTTAAGGCTTACTTGATCCTAGTGCTCCTTACTACAATATTTTCTTCTGCTTAACGATCTTCTCAGGATCAGGCACTGATTCAGTTGATGGTTTCTAAGTATTTCACTGAACATGCCTCACCAAATGCACCAGAACTGTAATGTGGAGTCGCCAAAGGATGGTCTTCCACCAGTGGAGTCACCACATAGATGATTACAACCAAATTATGTGTCCAAACCTTGTCTATCATCAAAATCTAGAACTGTGTCGTTCTCCCAGGGAAGCTGAGCTTCAATTCTCCTCTCCCTGGCAACGACGCCAATTAATTTTATCACCCCAAGAAACTCTCCTAGGTTGTATATCAGAGATGCTCGAGAACATTACAAACTCAACAAAAAGTTGGATAAATGGTGGATGAATGAAAGAAATGTTGCATATTCAAGCCAGATAACCACTTCTACTATGCTTTACCCTAGACATGGGTGAACACCCCTGGACTACAAGGATTTAGACCACCAATTAATCATAGTTTTAAGGAAAATTTGATGATGGAGAATATTGATGACACCAGCAAATGCACAGGACCCTGTGATGGCTAGCTACAACCAATTAAAAGGTCTACAAATCTATTTCCTAATGCATAGACAGGATGACAACTCTCTGGCATTAAAACAACAAAAACTTGCATACAAATTCAATGAAACTAACTAGATTCTAACACAGAGGTGGGATGAAAGACCCTCTAATGCTAAACATCAGCAGCACATGAATAAATGCATAACAGGCACAACCTCGAACTAGGAAGAAGAAGTGAAAAGTGAGCAATTAATAGCAAAGAAGCTTGCATTAGCTGAAAATGAAGACCAGGCACTGCAGGTCTCATAGTAGTTACAGTCTCCAAAAGTTGAAGCCTACAACAAAATAACATTCATCAACCTATTACATTCTGTCTTCTGGATATATATAGAGTTTATTTACAAAATTTCTCTGTTAGGCAATGTGTGGAGGTGTCTTAATGGACCACCAACCACATTAATTCTTAGATATGGACTCTGCTATGGTCTGACTGTCTTAATGAACAAAATCAGCCTGTTCTGATGCTCTACTGTCCTTGTCTGAGCAAGTGAATGATTGACTGGTACAAGGATCCATCACTGATAAATGGTTGAACTTCTCGAGGGTTTCCTTTTTGTCATTCGGCCATTTTGTCATTTAAATGCGGTTGCTGAGGATTTATAGTGCAAAATGCTATATCTGGCCTTCTTCCTCCTTCGGGAGCGCAAAACAGGTTAAAGGTGCGTAAGGAATGGTGGAGGCATGGACAGAAGGAGCAAGATCTACCGTTGGATCACGTATATCAATTACAGAGATCAATTTGGAGGCACTATCGGGAGAAAATACGATCAGACAACGAGGGCCGTCGGATCTGGACGTGGCAGATCCGAAGGTGATCGCACGCGGAAGATGCATGATGATTAACATGTGGGAGAATGGGTACGGTGGCGGGAAGCGGTTTCCCCGCACCGCTTATGGGCTGTGGTGGTTTACGTACAAGGCGGGTGCGATCCAGTCAGGGTGAGACACATGGCCGGCGGGAAACCGCTTCCCCGCGGGCTAACAGTCATGCAAGTTATGAGAGCGGGGGCTGCGACTATCGTTGGATCCTGGCGAGATAAGATCGGACGGTGCGGAATGAATGCACGGGTCCACATTGATTTGACATGACAGGTGAGGGCCCGCCAATATTAAATTTCTTTGTATGGCACGGCTATAATGAATTAAAAGGTTAGTGTTGGGGATTAAACGAAGAATGCATTTAAACGAGGTTTAGACAAGCTATGAGGGTTTAATAGAATTATAAACAAAAAGTGCCCGGGGG
Source organism: Pinus tabuliformis (assembly GCA_031772625.1). NCBI lineage: Eukaryota > Viridiplantae > Streptophyta > Pinopsida > Pinales > Pinaceae > Pinus > Pinus tabuliformis. Next base: position 774,949,878 of record CM062804.1, on the reverse strand, counting down.
CTGAGTAAATAAGGGTTTGTGAGAAAGTTTAGCGTATAACGGAGGAATGGGGAGCCATAAGGGTGCAAGCGGAGTAATAAGGGAAAAGGCAAGTTATGGTGTGAGGTAACATTATCGGGGGTTTTATAGGGTTTATAAAGGCAAACAAAAATAATGAAGATAGGAAGAATAAGGAGAATGAAAGGGAAGGAAGAAACAGGGATAGCGGGAGTTATAAGTAAATAAGGCAAATGAAGGAGAAGGAGATAATAAACTGCTGCCAACCCTCTACAACCCAAACCCACACTGCCTGATCTGATTTTATCCATCAAACGTTGCAAACTGAAGCAGAGCTAACAGGCCACTTCTCTACAAAAGTGACCCAAAATTCAGCCACACATACCAGATGTTAGGGCCTAAATCTACCTCAGGTTGAGAAAGGCAGGATCTAGGGTAACATCAAACCACGCTTAACCTAGTAGCTAGCCCTACCAGGTCGGGAGAGGGCTCTCTCCTTGTCAATATCAGAAAAGATGGCCAATGAAGCTTGAGATGACTGATGTAATGACTGATTTTAGGCTAGGTATGTGTACAGAGGTGTTTGATTGAATTTAAAATGGGTTTGCTGGCTCAATTGTGAAAGGAAAATTTGGGTCCGGGGAATGGACACAGTTTTGCAGAGATCTCTATGGGGCGAGGTAGGCAAATGGTTTAGCACTTAAAATTGAGTGAGATGGAGAGATTTTAGACTGGTGAGGAGTTGGAGAGGGCATGAAAGTCTCAAGGATCCTCTTCAAATAGCTGAAAACATAAATAACTAAACAAACCCTAGGTAGAGCACTGCAATTTCAATGTATTCTACCTTTATCCTTGTTTGATTTAGTTAAGATGAAGAAAAGAGAGATAATGGCATACATAAAACACATGTAAACTTGAAATTACAGAAGGAAACACAATACCAAATCAAGTTGCCACAAGAATCCCATAAAGTACTGCAAACCTTGGTCAATTCCTTAGCCAAACTACTGAAAAGAGTGTACAACAATGCTCAAAGCATTCACAAGAGTCCAACCTTTCTCAATGACTGAAAAACTACTAGATATAGGCATCAAACAAATCATGCTAGGCTTTAGGGGTCGAGATCATGAGTTTAGGATCTATTTCAACAAGATCTAAACTAAGAACTGAAAAGTAGGCAGTGGAACAGCATGCCTCTAAAACCTAGGAAACTGATTCATTCAGTTGCAAACTACTTTTTCATGATGAATCTACCTCTATGAGTGAAAATTTAGCATAATTACATCAAAATCCATAAAGTCACATTAAATTACATCATTATTTTGACTATTATAAAGAGAAAAGTCAAACTGTGAAGAAACTAGGCGAAAAACAGAGTTTTTTGGCCAAAATGAGCAAATTTCCTCCAATGCACCGCGTTGATTTCCCTATGCATAGTGCCTTTTTGCAGCTGATTTTGGAGGCATTACCATGCACCAAATTTTCTCCAAGCGGGATTTTTGGAAAGGTATATCTATCTACTTTCTAAAACAAGTGGAATTTCTAAATTTGGCCACCAATTTCCCATCCAAAATTGAGTACTCCCAACACTGCTTCCTGTGTGTCCAAAAAGGCACTGAAAGGTCATTTTTGAGGTGTTTTTGACCTTTTTGGAAGCTCAAAACCTATCAAAATTTCTTGGCCATGTGAGGGCATTCATATTTTTCCATGAATAATCCAACAATGCAAGCCATTTTGTGAAATTCCTAGCCAAGTGATTTCATAGCACTGGTGGCGTGGCGCATTAGGCAGAAAAACCCGTTTTTTAGCGCAAAAATCTCAAAATTGCAAAATGTTTTCCAAATTTCTTGAAATTTGGGCTGAGTGTTCCTCATTAAGTGCTATGTTGGGCTAAGGAAGCCTCAGCCAAGATCTAGAGTCTATTTGTCTCTTTTCTCTTCCTCATGGCTTTCTTCAATTTTTCCTTCAAATTCCTGATTCTTGTTTTGCACACCATGTTTCTTGCCAGGTAGTGGTACGCCATGTTTCTCAACATGTTTTTCTCATTGTTGGCCTTCTACAACATCCTCTATAGGTGCATTTTTTTCCTCTCAAGCCAAGATTCACGATCAGCTTGAATTTCTTGCTCAAGTGTGGTCAATTTGATTTTCCTCCTCTTGGCAGCTTGCCGGTTTGCCCTTATGTTTTGGAGATCCATGATAGTTTGTTGATATTCTAGCTTCTTGTTCCTTTGCTCCAAATAATTAATGATACATTTGGCTCTATCCAGGTTGAGAGACAAATGCTGAATGTCATCTTGCTGCTCCTGAATGATCTCCTTAAGTCTTGAGCTTTGTGAGCCCAAATCGGTGTCCACATCCTGAATGAGGATGAAATCCATCTCATGACCTCCTAAAGGTCCCTCATCATGCAAGGGTTGCTTACCCTTGTCCTGTACCTGCTCTGCTAATGGAGGAAACGAGACCCCTTCCACCCTGGGTGGAGATAGTACTCGTTTTGCTGATGCAAACAACCTTCTACTTCCCTTTTGATATGTGATAAACACTGGCACACTAGTGGTTTGTGTCTCATGAATCTTCTGCTAATGTGAAGGCTCTCCTGCCTCATGAAAAATTGTTGGGGGTACTTGAGGACCTGTAAATACCTCATGTGAAATGAAATCCTCCCATGAGATGTTTCAGTAAACCAAGCTGATGCAAGAACACAATTTTGATTAGTGCAAGATGATATATGTTGTTATACTGCTGTTGAGGAGGCTTCTTTTGTACTAAGGAGGTCATCTTCTCAATGTTCCAGCAAATGAAATAAGGGAGGTTCATCATCCTCACCCTAGTAAAGTGCATCAACAATCTGATATGATAGGCATATAGACAAGAAAATCTACCCTCACAGTTGAAATATCTAATTATGATTTTCATCAAGGGAGCATATTTGTCCTGAAGATACTTGAAAGGAAAAACTTTGCTGATATGTCTCTGAAACCTAGCCTTGATGTAAGGCTCATAATGATCTCTGTCTATTAGCTGCCTCTTATACCATTGCTCACCTACATTTGGAATGCCGGTTGCTTGAGCAATAGTCTTAGGTGTCAAGGTGAATGTCACACCTACCAAAGTGACTTGGCCGTTATGAAGATGGAGCACAAACAATATGGCCAACTCAAGGTGATACTTGACTCTCTCCACCATCTCACAAAACTGATAACAAGATTGGTGTTGAAAGCATGTGACAGCAAGAGGACAGGCCAACAACTCGACAAGTGAAGTAGGCTCCTCCCTGTTATGTTTTCCACCCTTGTGAGGCCTCCTTGGTGCATGCATTTCTCTGGAAGAATCACTGACTGTCTCCTCATCTCTATCATAGGAAGATTTTGACTCCATGTTTGCCAATGTTTGAGTTTTCTTAGATGAGTATGAAGAGATTTTATGGCGTCTTTAGGTTTTTTGCTACCACGGATATGAATGTGTGAGGGACTATGGAGGGAGTGTGTATGAGGGATTTTGAAATGTTGTTGATAGGTTTTTGAGGAATAGAAGGGTTTAAGGGATAATGTTTAGAGTTTGGGAATAGTAATTAGGGTTTTGGGATAATGGGATTAGAGTTTTAGGGTTAGAAATTTAGGGATATGGGGTTGAGGTAATGGGTAGATGAGAATGTAAAGAGAGGGAGAAAATGATTGAGGGAATGAAGAAGTGAGGGAGTGAGAAATGGCTAGGAGTGGAATTAGCAGCAAAAAATACAACTCATAAAACCTATGCAATTGTTTTTGACACAAAATGCAAGGAAGCAGGGTTTCAATTTTTTCCCATTAAGTTAGCAAATTTGTGAGTTTGGAAGAGATTGGGAGTAATTTTGGGCCTTATACCCCTATGCGTCGTGCCACCTCACAGGTGTGCCGCACCTATTCAGTGTGTCGCGCCCGTTATAAATTTTCACTGCAGAGCGCAGTGCAATGCGCCACGCCGGATGAATGCACCGTGCCCATGACCCAATGTGTCGCGCCCTGATTTTCTCTTGTTTTTGGCACAAAACTCACTCTTTGGCTCTTGGAAGACCAATACACTTGCTCTCTTTCTCTTGAAGATACAAATGAACTTTTTAAACATGAAAATAGTTTATATACATATAGCTTTGATTTTTTCATTTACAAAAACCCACTTTTCTAATGTTTGCCTTTAACTTGCTTTTAAAACTCTGTTTTTGGGTAGTTTGATTTATTTTTTCCTTTGATGGACTGAATGGAATTTTTGCTTTTCTTTGCAGGTGGTGAAGTTGCAGAGGCTGGCAAGGTGACCAGGCCTACCTCTAAAGTTATTACATATGGAACAAATGAAATTACATCTAATTTGTACATGAAAAGATAAACAGCTCGTTTTTCCTCAAAATAGGGGTTTGAGGAAAAATCAATCACTGAGCATGTGACTATGGAAATTATTGTTGCTAAAACTTTATTTGACCTTCTCATGCCCCTGCTGACTGTTATTGAGCGTTTTGAAGACCTTATTGACGAAACCCTAGACCTAATGAGACCTAAAACCCTAACAATGACTTTTGTAAATTTAAAGACAAAAATTGACTGTAAATGATCCATATGTATGAAAATGGGCCAGAAGGTAAAGGAAATGAGGGAAAATGTACAATATACTGCTACCATCAGATGATCCACTACCCTAATGGAATGTAGTTGATAAAGTGAGACACCTAACATGCAATGCAATAAGAGAATTTGATCACCGATGGAGGGATGAAGATACCGACACTAACACCAGACACTCTTGGAGAGTCAAGAAGTTCCATATTTTCAACTCCGAGATGCCCTATTATTCCACCCAGGACACTTTTGTGTTCCTTCAAGTGAGCATGCCAAGATGATTTGGGAAGCACACTACAGTTGGGCTATTGGATATTTTAGGGTTGAGAAAATGGTGGCTGTACTGTAGAAATATTTCTATTGGCCGAATCTTCAATAGGATGTCAGGAAGTACATTAGATCCTGCGCTGCCTGCACCATTGCCAAACCGACCACCAAGAAGTAAGGCCTCTATACTCCACTGCCTACCTAATCGACCTTGGGAATCCATCTCCATGGATTACATGTCGGGTCTTCCTTATACTAAGCATGGACATGACTGTGTTTTTGTGGTCGTCGACAGATTCTTGAAGATGGCCATTATGGTGACCTCCAAGAAGAATATCACAGCGGAAGCCACTTCTAAACTCTCCTTTGAATGAGTGTGGATACACTTGGGATCCCACAATCTATCATCATGGATCGGGATAGCAGGTTCTTCAGTACATTTTGGTCCAATCTCTACTCGATGTTGGACAACAAGCTCACTAAGTCCACAACTTTCCATCCCCAAACTGATGGCCAAACAGAGGTCGTCAACAGGATGGTCGTACACATTCTACGCATGTACAACTCAAAGAATCCATGCACATGGGATGAGAGCCTCTCCTATGTCCAACACAACTATAACCAGGCTCTCTACAGCTCGACTGGCCACAACCCTTTTCAGGTGGGCTTGGGATTCCAGCCACTATGTCTCATTGATGTGGCCATGCCATTTGCAGATACTCAGGCAGATTCTGCTAATGTCCAGTCCAAAACCGATAAGGCAAACAAATTCATTGAGCACATCCAACATATCTTCCAATAGGTCCAAGACATTTTGGAGAAATCAAATGCCAAGTACAAGTATCAACATGATCAACATCGGGTGCCACACACGTTTCAGGTGGGCGACAAAGTCTGGTTGCATTTGCAAAAGGAACGCCTTACCAGAGCCTATCAAAAACTCAGACCACTCCGATATGGTACTTACACCATTACCAAGGTTATGGGAGACAATATATGTGAGCTTAGCACTCCCCCATTCCTTGGCCTGCACCTAGTGTTCAATGTGGACCGTCTTTGACCATAGTTCCCACCATTGCTAGGCACATCAGACATTGCAGAATAACTCACACCTACAGAGTTAAATCTAGATTACATGGAACAAGCCACAACTAATCAGATCATGGACACACAGATCAAGAACACTTGCCAACAAAGGATCAAACTATATTGAGTTGTCAAAGCAGGCTGTTGGGTTGTGTTATATTCTTTCCACGACTAACCTATGTAGTGAACCGGGGGGTTAGAGGGGGGGTGGAGCCCGCCCTTCATTGCGTAACGGGGGGGTGGTAGCCCCCCCTATTCGGGGGGTTTGAGGGGGGCGGGTAGCCCCCCTCTATGGGGTCTGGGGCAGTGCCTCGAGAAATTTTTTTTTGGACCCTATATTAGGTTGGGCGAACCTACCTATGGTTTTCGGTCCATGGTTTTGGACGCAATGGTTTTTCGGTCCATGGTATTGGATGCTTCGGCATGTATAAATATGTATTGTAACATTGAAACGAATATAATGAAAAATCAAGATGGTAGTCCCGGTCTTGGGATCCAGGGGAAAATCTTTGTGTATATGTGTTTTATGTGTTATGCTCTCGCATTGTTTATTTTCTGTGTTTTAGAATTCGTATGCAGGTAATTTCTGTACAGTGTTAAAACCTACATTTGGTATCAGAGCTGTTTTGGCTTCAAGGGGATGCCTTTGTTGCTGAGGGGTTTTGCTCGAGCCTGTGGTAGACCCTGTTCAGTGGGAGATCTGCAAGATCGATTCTGGTGGTGAAAGAAGTGGCGAGCAGTGAAAAGATAGCGATCGAGAAGTTCAATGGTCGGAGTTTTGAGTTGTGGAAACTCAAGATGGAGGATCTGTTGGTGGATAAAGATCAGTGGATCATGGTAGATCCAATTACTAAACCAACGGGAGTGATCGATGAAGAATGGAAGAAGTTGGATCGAAAGGCAAAGAGCACAATACGATTGTGTGTCTCAGATTCAGTATTGCTGAATGTATCAGGGGAAGCTACGACGAAGGCTTTGTGGGACAAGTTAAGGACTTTGTACCAATCTAAGTCTCTGGTGAATAAACTATTCCTGTGGAAAAAGTTGTATAACCTGAGGATGAAAGATGGAGACTCGATGACAGAGCATCTGAACGCATTTAATACTGTGGTAAGTCAGTTAGTGTCTGTTGATATTAAAATTTCAGATGAAGATAAGTGCATCAGTTTTTTGTGTTCTCTACCAGATTTGTGGGATAGTCTGGTAATTGCAATAGGTAGCAATGCAACTGCTTTGCAGTTTGATGAAATAGTCTCAGCCTTGCTAACGGAGGAGATGAGACGGAAAAATATGGAGAGCTAGAATGGTGATGCCTTGTCTGTACGAGGACGGTCCCAGAATAGAAACAAAAATAAGTCATCGAGTGGGAGATCTAAATCTAGAGGGAGATCTAAATCTCCACGAAAACCTGTAAAGGTGGTGTGCTAGAAATGCTGAAAGGAAGGGCACTTCAAAAGGGACTGTAAATCTAAATCTCCTGATAAAGGAAAGGGATCAGATGATGCTCCTTTTGTAGATGCGAAAACCACCTCAGATGAAGGTGGGGATGTGTACTTGGCTTCTTCAAGTACACATGTAGATCATGAGGCATGGTTGATTGACTCAGGTGCATCCTTTCACTTCACTCCCCATAGAGAGTGGTTCTGTGAGTATGAGAAATACGATGGTGGTGATGTCTTCTTAGGAGATGATAGGAAGGCTAGAAACATTCGTCGCGGAAAAGTAAAGTTGAAGTTGCAAGGTGGAAGGGTTAGAACACTTCCGGGTGTTCTGCATATTCCTGCATTGGCCAGAAATCTGATCTCTGTAAGGAAGTTGGATGATGCAGGTGTAAAAACAGTGTTCGAGAAGGATACCTGTAAGATGGTTCGAGGAGCACTAGTATTGATGCGGGGAGTTCGGACTGGAACTCTGTACAAGCTGCAAGGTAGCACTGTTGTTGATGGGTGCAACAGTTCTGTAGTTCCTGAAAGTGGAGCTGAAAATCTAGTGGTCTCTGGAGAGAAGACCATGCTGTGGCATCAAAGGCTTGGACATATTAGAGAGAAGGGCCTTCGAATACTTCATGGTAAAGGTATGGTAGAAGGTATGAGTAATAGCTTTCTGGATTTTTATTTCTGTGAAAATTGTGTATATGGGAAGCAGAATCGGGTGAGTTTCCCCTCTGGTTCTAAGAGGGCGAAACAAATATTAGAGCTTGTGCACAGTGATGTGTTTGGACCTGTGAAGGTTCCATCACTGGGTAAGTCTATGTACTATGTATCATTTATAGATGACCTCTCAAGGAATACATGGATATATTTCCTTAAGAAGAAATCTGAAGTCTTTGACAGGTTTAAAGAATTTAAGGCTCTGGTGGAAAATTAGACAGAGAAGAAGATAAAGGTGCTGAGGATAGATAATGGTGGAGAGTTTTGCAGCAAGGAATTTGAAGAATTCTGTAAGAAGTGTGGTATAGCACGACAGAAGACTACTCCATATACACCTCAGCAAAATGGAGTCGCAGAAAGAATGAACAAGACATTGATGGAAAGGGCAAGAAGCATGCTCAGTGGTGCTGGTTAGGACAGGAATTCGGGGCAGAGGTGGTGGATACTGCATGTTACTTGGTCAACAGGTCACCTTCATCAACGTTGGAGGATAAGACTCCACAAGAAGTATGGACTGGTAAGAAACCCTCTCTTTCACATTTGAGGGTATTTGGATGTGATGCATATGTACATGTTCCAAAGGAGAAACGAACCAAGTTGGATAGTAAATCTGAAAAATGCATCTTTATTGGGTATAAGGATGGTTTAAAGGGTTATAAGCTTTGGAACCCAGTAACAAGGAAGGTTGTGTACAGTCGAGATGTGGTGTTCAGAGAGGTGAAATATGTTATTAAACATGAAGTCCAACCAAAGGAACCTGAGAAGATAGAGTTTGAGCTAAAGGAGGAAGAATCAAACTCTACAACATAGGAGGAATCAGAAGATGAAGAGCCACAAACTCCGGCTCTGAGAAGATCAATTCGAGAAAGAAGGCAGCCAGAAAGGTATAGTCCATCTGCTTTCTGTTCAAATTTTGCTTTGTCTGTTACTGATGATGATCCCAGAACTGTGAAGGAAGCAGTGGATTCAGAGGATGGAAAACTCTGGAAAGAGGCCATGGTTGATGAAATGGCATCTTTGCACAAAAATGAGGCTTGGGATCTGGTGGAGTTGCCGACTGGAAGGAAACCCATTGGCAACAAATGGGTGTTCAAAAAGAAGACAAATGCAGAAGGGAAGGTGGAGAAATACAAAGCTCGGATGGTAGCAAAAGGTTATTCCCAGGTGCCGGGAATTGATTTTGGTGATATTTTTTCTCATGTTGCCAAGGTAACTTCTATTAGGTTACTTTTATCTGTTGCTACTGCTTTTGATTTTGAAGTAGAACATATGGATGTGAAGACAACATTTCTTCACGGGGATTTGGAAGAGGAAATCTACATGAAGCAACCTGAAGGCTTTGCGGTGAAAGGTAAGAAAGAACTGGTATGCAAGTTAAAGAAGTATCTGTATGGGTTAAAAAAGTCACCAAGGATGTGGTATCAGAAATTTGATACATTTATACGGGGACTTGGCTTCACTAGAAGCAAAGCAGATCACTGTGTGTATTTTCAATTAATTGGTGACCGTGTTATTTATTTGGTCTTGTATGTGGATGATATGTTGCTGGTTGGAAATGACAAAGAAATTATCCAGGATTTGAAGACCCAATTGTCCTCCAAATTCGACATGAAAGATCTTGGTGCTACAAACTATATTTTGGGCATGGAAATTAAAAGAGATCGGGCAAAGAGGAAGCTCTGGTTAAACCAGAGGAAGTATGTCGAGACAATACTGCAGAGGTTTAATATGCAGGATAGTAAACCGGTGAAGGTTCCTATTCCTGTAGGTGTGAGGTTATCTATTGAACAGTGTCCCAAGACACAAGAAGAGGAAGAGGACATGTCCCGCGTTCCATATGCGAGTGCAGTTGGTAGCCTGATGTATGCAATGGTCTGTACTCGACCAGACTTTGCACATGTAGTGGGAGTATTGAGCAGGTTTATTTCAAAACCAGGGAAGGAGCATTGGACAGCAGTGAAGCGGGTTTTCAGGTATTTGCGTGGCACTAGTGATTATGGTTTGTGCTACCAAGGAAGACCAGGATTGGACAGAGTGTTGGATATTCGTGGCTTTGTTGATGCAGACTGGGCTGGAGATCTGGATTAGAGAAGATCTACAAGTGGGTCTGTGTTTAACCTATTTCGAGGTGCAGTCAGTTGGATGAGTAAGAAACAATCTATAGTGGCACTATCAACTACAGAGGCAGAATACATGGCAGCCAGTCATGCAAGCAAGGAAGCGGTTTGGTTGCAGAGATTGCGTTCAAGTATGGGGTTAGTACAGGGAGCTATAAGAATAGACTGTGACAGCCAAAGTGCAATTTTCTTGGCAAAGAACCCTGCTTATCATTCAAAGACAAAGCACATTGATGTTCAGTATCACTTTGTGAGGGATATGATAGAAGAAAAAAAGGTGTTGCTGGTAAAGGTGGAAACTTTGAAGAATACTGCGGATGCATTGACAAAATCTGTGAGCTCTGAGAAGTTCTCTTGGTGTAGAGAAACAATGGGCATTTTAGGGCTAGAAAAATGACTAAGCTCTCCTGTGGCCCCCTGTGGAAAGAAAACAATAAGTGGGAGATTGTTGGGTTGTGTTATATTCTTTTCACAACTAACCTATGTAGTGAACCGAGGAGTTAGAGGGGGGGTGGAGCCCTCCCTTCGTTGCGCCGATTGCGCAGCAGGGGGGTCACAGGGGGGCGGGTAGCCCCCCTCTACAGGGTCCGGGGTAGCACCCCAGGAAATTTTTTTTTGGACCCTATATTAGGTTGGGCGAACCTACCTATGGTTTTCGGTCCATGGTTTTGGACGCGATGGTTTTTCAGTCCATGGTATTGGATGCTTTGGCATGTATAAATATGTATTGGAACATTGAAAGGAATATAATGAAAAATCAAGCTGGTAGTCCCGGTCTTGGGATTAAGGGGAAAATCTCTGTGTATATGTGTTTTATGTGTTATGCTCTCACATTGTTTATTTTTTGTGTTTTAGAATTCATATGCAGGTAATTTCTGTACAGATTTAAAACCTACATAGGCCAACTCATTCACTAGGGAAAGTGGCTCACCAGGGACCAAATTCAACAGAAGTTTCCTCATCTCATGGAGGAACTCAATGCAATGGGGATCATTGCTTCCTAAGGGGGCAGGAATGATCTAGGTGGATATTGGTGTCCACCCGCCTATTCCACTTGGACCCCCACCATTGTTTCTTTCAGTTTTTCAGTTCCCTTATTTGTAGCACAATTTACTATTTTTGGCAGTTTTTCGGGTCCTGAACTTCCGGAATCGTTTTGAGGCCCTAAATGACATTTTTTGGGAAATTTGGGAGCAACATGGTTCATTGATTGATTTTTCTCACTCAAAAGTTATAGTCCTCAGATAGATCTTTCTAACGAGGTATTCTGCGCATCAAACAAAGATCATATGCCAAATTTATGACCCTGGGAAGTTGATTTACCAATTTACCCAAAAGGGGCCCATAGTTTGGCGCTTCATCTGCTAGGGTTAGGTTTTTTTTATTTTTATGGTTTTACATTGTTTCTCAACAATAAATAGGCCTTTGAGCCTCATTGTAACATAGTTCAGAGGCATGTAGCCGCCACATCTGTTCTCAGAGATAAGCTACCATCGCCCAAGCTAGTCTTACTTCCATTTTGTCTGTAAGCATATTTCAGTATTTGATGTTAATGAAATGAAGTGTTATTTCTACTGCATATTTGTATTTATGGTTATATCTGTAATTTGTTGCATTCCTGTTTAAATTCAGATCATTCATCTTTCATTCAGTGCATCACATCAAATAATACTCAACATTTTCTATGTTGTTAATGGGTGCAACTACAACAAAATCATCTCCTGCATAATAAAACAAGTGTAAATTCAGATCATAATTAACAAGAAATTATATATCAACATAAACTTGATTTTATTATCTATTTATATCTATATTTTAACTATTATCTAGATACTTATACACAATGATTTTAGAAGCATCAAACATATATATCTCCTTTGAAAGCAATTGAAATTTTACTTTCTCTAACAAGATCATAAACTCGATCACTTTCAGATGACACTATGGTATCCTCTGATTCCATATTTTCAAAGCTTGCAACCGACATTTTTGCCTTTGTATTTAGTTTTGTATGTTGCCAAGCTTTTACATACATATTGTTTTCACAAACATCATTCGATTGTGTGTCCTCTATGCAAATAAGAAAATAACAAGATTATTTTCTTTTATCAAATGAAAACACATTTCGGTACTCCTTTGTTTTAATTGAATGCAATTTTCGAGTCCCTTTTACTATTTCAGCTTCATATGTAATCAATCTATCTACATCTTGGCATCCAGTATGACAAAAAACCTATAGTAAATTCAAACAAGAATTTAAATATGTTATTTAAAATACAATTCTATATCAAAGATAATCAGCGTGATATTATTTAAACTATATAATTTATAAATGCTTAAAATTAGAAAATTAATAAAAATGATCATATATTAAAAATATATGCAAGCTAATGTATATATGTACATACCTGCATACCTTCTTTGATGGGTTAGTCTCATGGATTAGTGCAACAATGCACCATTGAAAAACTTATTTAGCTGAGACAAGTCAGTTTGCAGAGTGGTCCATTTGATATATTCAAAGTGCTCATTTTATGCATGCCCCTGCACCATCATGTTCTCCTTTTCCATACCAGTGTCAAAGAAATTCCAACAATGTTTAATGTTGGTTTTAATATGAATATGACACAACCAAAAGAATGATCGTGCAGATTTGAATTGACCTACACATCTATCTGACCATATCCAATGTTCATTGAACTTTATTCCAAGACCTTTCAATGAGCCATAAATCTTATCAAAGTAATGTTGTACAAAATGGGTATCATGTGTATGATCATCGTTGATATAAAAGTGATATTCTTTAATAACGTGTCTATTCTCACTGGTGCTTTTTATATGATCATCATTTTGTTTAGCATGTCTATATAGAACATGGAAAACCTTAGGGACTTGGTCATAATGATAATATTCACTCTGTATTTCATTTTGTGCCACAAATGTGTAATTCTATGCAAAATCAACTATTGACAAAATGGTCCCTGGTGGAAAATTTTCATGGGATTTTTTGAATTGCAGATGTGCCATTGAGGTATATGAGAATGCTTGGTGTATTTATAATTTTTTGTCTCATAATTCTTCAAAAACTCTATCACAAAAGTGTCCTCTTCTTGTAAATCAATCCGTTTAGCACTTGTACTACTATTTGAACCACTCGATGTATGGATATATTCATATCTCTTCCATTTCACTTTTATGTTGGAAAATGATTGATCATTCATATCAATAGGATATTTGTCATGAAACAAATTCAAATTTCCACAATGATCACATGTTTTGCCACCAACACATTTCTTTTGGTAAAATAATTCATTATTTTCTCTTCCACATATATTTCTTATATGAATCATGGAGAGTGGATGGAGGAGGTGATTTTTTCCAAAACGTTTTACCAAAATTAAAGAAGGTGTCATAATATAATTGAATTTCCACATGATAACGACAACAAAAAGTGTCACATACAGTGATAGGTTTAACATACCATGGTTTTTATTACACAAAAGTATTGATTGAGACATTAATTCCACGATTCTCTTCTATGAACTTATTGAAAAACTCTATCTAAGTGGTGTCCAAGATATGCTTTGCATGTTCTTCATATTGATTTCATGTTATTCTTTTCTGCATCACATCCCTTACTTTTGGTGAAATACGACAAATTTTCATCTAATATTCATATATTATTCTTTTTAACATCTTCTCCAAGTCTATCTTTATATGGTTTCCTACAAATAATTGTCCAACAAACCAAATCATCATTTCCATCTATTTGAAATCGAAATTTCCTATGCTTGTGCAATGTTTTTTGTAAGGTCCCTAATGCTTTATGATTTTTTTTAGTACTTGATAAAACCAGTGCCATTTGTATTTCTCTACATGCATCTAAATCACTTTTGTTTATAGATATTCCAATTGATTTTAGAGCATTGTTTATATTTTAAATCACATTTTCCTTCACCTTTTTATCTTTCATTGATTTTCGAATACCCAATAGTGTTGTAACTTCTTTTAATTTCTTTGATGTTAAGAGACCTCTCAAAATTTGAGCTTGAACTATCACATTTTTATCTTTGAAGAACTTATCAATAATGACCTTAACACGATATCACATAACATGGTAAAATTTTTGTCTCCATATGTGCCTATGTCATCATTTTATAACATCTCATCATCGATATTGATTTCATCTGTACATATGAGAATTTAATGTAAATGGGTATAAATATACATTAAAAAATTAAATTAAAAAATAGAGTTTGAATGAAATTGAAACTAATAAATATGGATCATTTCAATAATACACATGACATATATATACATACCTAATGGTGATTCAACTTCTTCACTTGAATCTTTTTCAACATCTTCAACAAAATCATCAAGCATTGGTTCATTATCTTTTTCACTTTGTCTTTCAACATTTTCAATCTCATCATCAATGTTATGAGGAAAATCTCTCTTTGTCTACATTGCAAAATATTTTTCAAATTAGTTCATCAAATAAAAATTGAATTTCAGAATACACTATGTTTCAACTTCTTGTTGAGATTGATTTGTCCTTTCAATGTTTAAGCGTTCTTCATTCTTTCTTTTGTAATAGTTTCTTGAGTATTCTCTATAAGCCTCAATGTATCTTATTTGATCAAATTTTCCCCTGTCATTTCTTTTATTTCCCATGATAATTCAATCTATTTAGATTTTTAAAATCAAACCCAAAAAAGTCAATTTCAAAGTCCACAAAAAAAAAAAAAAAACTCATTTTCAAAATCTAGCAAAAAAATTTATCTTTCTAAATTCAGCCCAAAAAACTCACTTTCAAAATTCTGCCCAAAAGGCTTACTTTCAAAATTTAGCCCAAAAAACTCTCTTTTAAAATTAAGCCCAAAAATCTCTTCCAAAATTCAGCCCAAAAGACTTACTTTCAAAATTCATCCCAAACAAACTCACTTTAAAAATTCAGCCCAAAGTACTTGTACTTTAAAACTTCAACCCAAGTGAGGAATATGAGTGCAAACATGATGTTTCGGCCAAGTTTATTTATAGTTTTTGGCCAAAACAGTTTTTCATGGGGTCGCACCATTTCAATTTTGCAGCCGGCGAAAAAATAGGCATAGTTTTTCGGTCGAACTTTTAAAAAAATCCGGCCAAAAAAGTTCCCTTTTATTTTAAGGTTTGTCTGTGGCAAACAAAAATTTGGCCTAATATTTTTTTTTATTCAGCCGAACTACTTTGTTCGGCCGAAAACCAACAACTCTGCAATAGCTCGGATCTAATCACCTTTCTCCAACTTCGAAATGGTTAAACTCCATCAAATATGGTGAATTTACTTTCAAAACTAATATCAGCATTTGCATAGTTGAATCTACTTTTAGTAGATATAAATTTTATGGAATTTCATTGATATTTTCTAATTTTAATTAATTTTCTAATAAAATGTGTGCAAAAAAAGTCTGAAGGTCATTATGATTCAGTGAAATCAAAATTATGTACCTTCCAAAATACACTGTAAAAAATTATGAAAATGTTATGGTGCATTACGTTGGTCTGTCTTCTTTAATGGGTAGTTTTTAGATTTTAAGTTTTTAACTAATATATTGTGAAACACGACGTTATGTTAAACATCTTCAAAATCTGTAGTTTTTTCATATTGGTTCAATTCAAACAATTATAGTAATTATGATGTGCATCACTTGGTTTCGTAAATATAAAAATTTAGAAGTAGAGTATGTCTAAATTGTTGCAAAACATTTTTTTCTTCAAAAACTCAAGGTTAACAGCAAATAAACTAGTGCCAAAAAACATGTCTTTTTATGAATCCCTTGATTTTTTTATTGTAAGCTTGGTATGACTACATCTTCATCATGTCCAAATTCTCACCCCGATCAAGGGGAATAGCAAAAGATTTGAACCAAGGCTTTTGGTTCGATTAGACTTCATTTCCATGACCATTTCCAATTGAGATACCCCAAGCAGGCTGAATCCCTTGATTTTTAAAAAACACATAGTCAAACCATTGTTAAGTTGACATATCAAATGTGAACAAAAAAATTCTAAAAAATAATTAATAGAAAGCTAATAAAATTTCTAACAAGTTTGCTTTTTATTGTAAAAATTCTAAACAGAAAAATTGTTTTGGCTTGTCAAAAGTTGAATAACTTCTAAAAATGATATTTTTTTCTCAAGAAAGGGCAAAAAGTGTAACACATTTTCACCCATAGGATCCTTATGTGAACCCCATAGATCTAAAATTTCATTCAAATTTAGAATCAGTAGGGATTTAGATTTAGATTTAATTAAAAAAAAAATCTTAATTTCTTTAAATGTCATGTATAGTATTCATGTTGAGCATGCAAGAAATTTTATAGATCTATATACATGTCAAACATTTGGTTTCTAGACAATCCATTTCAGTATGTAACAACCAAGTTGATGTAATATTATTTTACTTAAAATGAAAATTCAACTATCTGGGTTATGAAACAACATTGAAATATTGTTATGTTATTAATAAATGTCATGTGTGTTGGCTTGTTGCGGCCTGACCGAGGTTCAGAAGTGTTTTAGCCAAACAAATCTTGAAACTACAAGCCCTTTCGGAAATAGTCTGCAAAGCACAAACTAAGGTCTCACCCGAGGTAGTATGGGAGGGTGCTGGAACCAGGTTTCTGCACCCTAGGGATGTCTTGATGAGATCTGGAATGGTCACGAACCGATCCTGCGCACTAGTACAGCTCTGCGCAGCTATCTGACCTTTGTGTAGCTCTGTACAAAGCACGAAGGGGTTCTATCTAGATCCTCTAACCTTACTGTGTTATTATTATAGATCTGACTTTATTTTGTGGGCTCAGTAATCTTTATCAATCATTCAACATTCATAACCAGTGCGCACAACCATAAACTGTAAAGAGATGCATAAACATATAACAAAAGCATAACCATACAGATCTGCGAATAGATGCACAATATTTCAGAATCAACTTAGCTTTTATTAACTTATGTCCCATTACAATCCCAACTCTGCCATGCGAACTCAGCTGTAGGGGTCCGCGCACACAACTGCGGACTCTACCAAGCATCTACACACACAGCTGCAAAGCCTCTTCTACTACTACGACCCACGACTCGGACTTATAGACTCAAAGCGAATATCGCATTCAACAACCCATAACCCTTAAGATCAAGACTAACCAAAAATTGACTTTTACACTTAGAGCCTCGCTCTATTTATACATTCCCATGGTTAGTGGACCATGGACAAGCCGACTCACTTTACATTACCTTACATCATTTTTGGGCAGACAACCCTTTGACTTGACTCATTACAATTCACGCTCCGCACACTTCGCGGAGCCTTTACAATACCATTACCCAAAATTGTGGGCTTTAAGCCCCAAAATCATTACGTGGGGGATCCACTGCCCAACAAGCCCCCAACACAAACATCGTGACTCACCCTCGAGTCACCCCGTCGGTGTGGTGAGTTGCGCTGCCAAGGCTTCGCGGTCCACCATCCCTGTGAGTGACGCACTACAATTTGTTGCTCCGTCATTGCCTCCTGCAACGCTTCTTCAAGCTCCTGCTCCATTTCCCCTACTAATTCGTTTAACTGATGATGCTCATTTTGCTTTGCTAGGTTAACAAAAAGCGACCACTCATAGGATTTTAGCTCTAGCTGAGATGTCAAATGCGTGAACTTTTTGTTCAAGAGCAACAATCTTGCGATCTCTGGTTCAGTATACGCAATGTCTGCTAAAGCTTGTGTTGCATTTTTGCAAGAGAGTTTTTGCTTTTTGCGAGGTCCCAATCTTCAAGTTTCGTCATGGGCAAACAACCCAGAGATGAAATTTTAAATGGAATTCCATATTTTGTCTCAAGGTTCACTATCTTACCCTTATCTTTTATAGATCGCTTACCAGACCATAGGTTTGGCGGTGACATCCGGACCAGTCCTGCTTCTTGTCTGGGAATTTCTGGTACATATCCCACCATTGGTGTTAGGCTTCGGCGGCATCCTTGGCTGTCGACATTACGCTGTCTCGAAGGTCCTATGTCTCTTTTGGAAATGTTGCAAACCCTGGGCTTACTCTCAAAGCGTCGAAGTTCAATGGGTCCATACCTATTGGATAGCGTAATAACTTAATTCTGAAGATTCCACGGTTTGTTCAGTGGATGACCATCTTTGATTTATAGGCCTGTTGAAATTCAAATTCGACCATTCCCCCCTTTTCTGGCTCATTAATGCTATATTGGTGGCAGATCGTTTCAAATCTAGTTCTGACTCTGTGTCTTAATTTCCCGCCGTCTGCTCCTCATTGTCTTAAACTGACCAGATTGTCATGAACAGTGACATCAACGGTCACTTTCCATCATTTCTGCACAGCAGCGTAGCCCCTTATGTGTGACCACGATCCCTGTGACATACTAGCCCTACGCGGAACCTCCTTTTCGCGCGTCTCTCCTGCAGACTCATTTATAGTCCTGTGCCTTCTTTCAACTACTTGGAGTGCTGAGATTGTGCTTCCTACAGATAGTCAGGTGGTTGCACCCCCGGTGCAAGGCTTAGATTTTCCTGCTAGCCCGGGCTATAAGAACCCTTCAAATAACCTTACGTCTGGTAGTGTGTCATGTTCTTCTTTGTATGGTACGCTCCCTTGTTTAGTAAGGTGCGATCGCAGCCATGATAGCAGGGTCGCAACTCTTTCTAACACAGTAGTAGGGCCAGCTAGACTTGGTCCCAGTATGCGTAGTTTCTTGTGGCTCACTTGCGCGACTTCAGTTTCCAGTTCGCTAATTTCTTCATCCAATGTCACACTTTTCTTTCTCAGTCGTGCCCACTCTTCATCGAGTTCGTGAAATTTCAAGCTCCCTCGCCGAATGGCTTCTTGTAACTTCCTAATCCTTTCTCCTAGGTCCTCGCATCCTGTCCCTAATACGGGAGCTGTGGTCTGGGGATTCTTCTCTGTCCTCCTAGTTGCATCTCTTCTTGTCAATGTTGGGGTCATTTCTACGCTCCGGTTTTTGCTTATGGTCCTATAGGCCCATCAAACCGCTGGTACATGTAGGTCCCAGTCAGTTCGTCTCATCTGGTGAACTCTGTTCATGACTCCTCATAGCTTTGTGAATGCTCCGTTACAGACTGTTTGTAGCGTGTGTCGCCTTCCCTGCTGCCACGTCGGGTTCTGATTTCTGATCCTTAGTCTAGGAAGTGTTTGCACAGCACGCGTCTGCACCCATCGACACAGGTGGGCACAAAAACTTCTTCATCCTGGGTGCCTAGCTCGCGTTCGACGCTAGGGACTTCCAAACCATAAGTGTATCCATCTTCTACAGTCACGCCAGTTCCCCATAGTCTTTTGATGTGTATTCCACCATTATGCGGGTGTCGCACACAATGCCCATTCCATCGCATTGTACCGCTGCTATTTCGGTATTGCACTTTCAAATTTGTCTAAGAATTCATCCACTCATATCTCCCCCTCATATGTTGGCAGTTCCCTTGCTTCGGTCGTCACGCACCACAGTGATATAATCATCATGTCGCAATTCAACGTTGTTACTTCATGTAACCGGTTCTGCCAGCATTCTATTTCTTCATCTGAATATGAAGTACAGGAACTGTTTTGTTCCCATGAGATTCTCCCATCTGCAATTGGGTTTACCCGATCCTAGTCTTGCGCTGTTATCTGGTAAATGCAATCTAGCTCATCGTCATTTTCATCTTCGCGCATAGGTTCGGTGTAGCACGCACCTTTGGCCGGATCTAGCGAAACTACTAGGCGAAGGGACTTTTTCTCGAATATCATCTTCCGCTTCTTCAGGTTGATGACTCAATTCATATCAGTGGCCCAGTCTATTCCAAGCAATGTGGGGTAAGGGTTGCTTTCATCAACAATCTCTATCACCTCAAAGTTTGTCTGCATGATCGTGCCTTCGATATCAACTATTACCCCTTGCAATCTCCCCATGGGCAAGATCTTTTGCTGGTTCACCATCCGTAATTGAATCAAGGAACACTATAATGAGACCCATGCATTCCCATGTTTTTTTTAGTAAAACAATCGCATCTGAACCTATGTCTAGGATTACTTGATCCATTTCATATTCACCAATCTGTGCCATTAATCTCATCTCCCTCGCGGTGCACAATGTATGATTTCCTAGCTTCCGGACTATGCGTAGTTCCCGTGACCCTATGCACCTAGTTATCAACTCTTGTAGTCCTTTAACTACCTTGTTATTGTGCAGCAATTTCATGCATGTCCCTAAAAAGGTAGTAAGCATAGAAGGATCCATTCCTGGCTTTGCTTGATCGTTACTACCTGAAGTAGAGGCCTTCGTGAAGCTCTTCTTAGCTTCCATAAACATCTCCTTTGCACACTCCAAGTCAAACTCAGGTTCCTTTGTAGGAGCCTTGCGAACCCATGTATCTTCCTCGGGTTGCTTTCCCTTATCTTCCCCTGTGATCACACCACTTTTGAGCACCATATTAACATTTGGGTCTTCCTCGCGTGGTTCAAACCTCATCATTTGAATATTTTGCGTTGGAGTAGGCTAAAGTACCCCTTTCTCTCACATCTGCGCGATCAATATAGGACAACCTACTACTTCATGATGGAATTGATCACAGTATGAACAAGATAGTATTGTTGGGTTGGTACAATCACGCGCGCAGTGCCTTGGTCCTCCACAATTGTAGCAGATTAATTGTCCGCAACCCTTTCTTGGTCCCATCCCTCCTCGTCCTTGACCTTGCCCTTGAAATCCAGCATGCGCCATCCCTGCGGCTAGGTCAAGACCTCGCGTTTCTGTTTTCATTCTATAGGTTCGGGTATGGTCCATCATTAACTCGTAGCTGCAACAAGTACACTCATCGTGGCCCACCGATCTACAAAAATTGCAAAATAGCTGCTAGGGAGTCTATGTATACTTCTATAGCAAATGACAATTGTCTGTCATGTGCTTTCCTCCCACCTGATAGATCGCAAACCAAAGCGTGGGTGCCAGACTTGGCCATGCCTATGCTTTCGGTCTCAATGGCATTGGTCCCCCTCCTAACAAGTAGTTCGCGAATACTAGACAGTGATCATTCTCGTGGCCCTGGCCTTTACATTTTATGCACCACACTTCTTCGCACACCTTTGGCCATGGTGCCCTATCCTCCTTTAAACTCTGCATCTCCAAGCATAGGTTCTGCATTTGCACGTGGATCTGTTGGAATCCCAATCCCGGATCCTATATCGGTGTTTCATGCAGCCTCATTGACATTTCCAATGCTTCTGCCTGGATCGAAAGCTTCTACTCTGACAATGTCGTCCCCAGGTGGGGTGTCAAAGACGCCACAAACCACGTGCGGTGTTGTGCATCTGTTAGCGTCATATTAGCCTTGCGAATCATAATTTTCAGTCTCTGATCCAGATCCTAGGGGGTCTCGCCTGGAAGCATCATGATCTCTTTAAATCTGATGATTGACTGTGTCTCTGAATTCAGCTGGCTAAATTCTCTGTTCAGCGCATTCTGGATCTCCGCTATTCCTCCATTTGGGTGATCATTTGAGTGCTTGATATACCATGTCAGCACGCCATCCTACAGTGCACTCACCAATTTGGCCTTCTTAATGTTGTCATTTGTGACCCCTTGTGCTTCCCACACTACTCCTACCATGAACCAGAACTGGTCCGGATCCTCATTCCCTACTCCTTTGAATATGGGTAGCTTGATCACGCTCGCCATGCTGAACTGTGGGGGCGGTGGAGGTGAGGTGGGTGAAGATGGAGGTGAAGTAGGTGAAGCGGGTGAAGGCGTAAGTGGAGGTGATAACTGTGGAATGTGTTGTCTTATCAAACTGACTGTACTCCTCGGAGAAACTTGAGTGTGCTCTTCCTCGCTCTCTCGTGGAGTTGAAACTAAAGTATTATTCCCTAATCCTTCGATCCCTTTGTAGATTTTTCCACTCCGCGTCGTTCCACTCATTAATGTATTCACATAGCCCGCTTTTC
Organism: Pinus tabuliformis; assembly: GCA_031772625.1. NCBI lineage: Eukaryota > Viridiplantae > Streptophyta > Pinopsida > Pinales > Pinaceae > Pinus > Pinus tabuliformis. The sequence goes on along the minus strand of CM062804.1, from coordinate 774,927,674 downwards.
ACATAACAACATCTTAATCCAGGTATCCAAGGATTTGATGTACCTACCTCGCGGTCCCTTGAGAAAACGTCGTTCTGCTTCGCTATAGCTCACAGTTGTGTCTATCGCGAACTCAGTGATGAATCCCCCTATTATCTAGTCGAGCCACTGATCCATGGCCCATGCGATCTTATCTTCTGATGCTTCTAGTCTGCACACAAGATCCAGAGTCCACACTATCGATTGGTTGAGTTATACCTTCCCTAGTTGTCAGCTAACATTGCAATCTAATCATACAGCTCTGAATAGAAAGACACGAAGAAGATCTCGTGGATTTCCGTATATATGTAGCGATCTAGCCACCTCTTCTCGGATATATATGAAGTTCTGTTTTCTTGTATCATGAACTCGTGAAGCTTTTGATCCAACCAATCTTCAATTTCCTTCTTCGTAGGGTTCCAATGTTCCAACATCAGACATCCCTTAGGCAGATCTCGCTCTCGGCAACGGAACCATTTGTTTGCTTGTTGGGGCTTGACCCAGGTTTAGAAGTGTTTTAGCCAAACAAATCCTGAAACTACCGGCCCTTTCGGCAACAGTCCACAAAGTGCGAACTGAGGTCTCACCTGAGGTAGTATGGGAGGGTGTTGGAACTAGGTTTCCACCCCCTAGGGATGTCTTGATGAGATCTGGAATGGTCGCGAACCGATCCTGCGCACTAGTGCAGCTCCACACAGCTTTCTGACCTTCACGTAGCTCTGTACAGAGTGCGAAGGGGCACTATCTAGATCCTCTAACCTTACTGTGTTATTATTATAGATCTGACTTAATTTTGTGGGCCTAGTAATCTTTATCAATCATTCAACATTCATAACCAGTGCGCACAACCATAAACTGTAAAGAGATGCATAAAAATATAACAGAAGCATAACCATACAGATCTGTGAATAGATGCAAAATATTTCAAAATCAACTTAGCTTTTATTAACTTCTGTCCTGTTATAATCCTGACTCTGCCTTGCACACTCAGCTGCAGGGGTCTGCGCACACAGCTGCAGGCTATACCAAGCCTCTACACACACAGCTGCAGGCTATACCAAGCCTCTACACACACAGCTGCAAAGTTTCTTCTACTACTACGACCCATGACTTAGACTTATAGACTCAAAGCGAATATCACATTCAACAACCCATAACCCTTAAGATCAAGACTAACCAAAAACTAACTTCTACACTTAGAGCCTCGCTCTATTTAGAGGCAGGCCGACTCACTTTACATTACCTTACATTATTTTTGGGTAGACGACCCCTTAACTTGACTCATTACAATTCACGCTCCGCACACTTCGTAGAGCCTTTACAATACCATTACCAAAAATTGTGGGCTTTAAGCGCCAAAACTGTTATGCAGGGGATTCGCTACCCAACAATGTGTCAGTTTGATATAAAACATGGAAAGAGTTACACACATGCTTCATATTGGATTGTAAAAAGTGCAACAAATAGCATATATATATATATATATATATATATATATCCCTAAAAATAAAACCTCTTTGAAATTTGGTGTACTTTATAAACTTAAGGACCTCAAGGAAACTAGAGCTTATATAACATATACGTACACCATTATGAATTCATCATAGATCAGAGGGAAACATTTCTCTATTCAAATTTTTTAAATTACAAGAGTATTCAACTGTGACATCTATAAATTAAAAAAATCACGCATTTGGGATCTCTTATACTAGATTAGATTACACTTTACTGCTATAGACTCAACTTCGGGGCTTGCCAATTGTATCATCTACTCATCTAGACAATGGCTCATAGGAATGCAAGTCTCCATAATACATTCATGGTCTGATTATGTCATCTTACATCTACTTGGTTTGCCCTTCCTTATTTTGATTTCTATGAGATTGATCTGAGCTGCTATGACTAGATGAATATATTGACAAGATATATATTCAGGCCTAAAATCTCTATAAATGATGTGATTAGCATGTTCTTTAACCTTTTCAAAAAAATGGCCCATCACAACGATGTCACCACTTTGGTATGTGAATTGTTCATCTTCATATGGTCTCACCAACCTACTTTTCACCTTTGTGCGTGACATAAAATAGTAGGCCATGCTTTCTTCATTTCCTGTAGTGGCAGTGACAACAAAAACATAACCTACAACCAAATACAAAATATGTATTAGTTAAATACGTTCAAGATTTCAATTTGTAGATGAAATTGTTAATGATATATGGGTCACATATCTTCCTTTACAAGATCAAAGACTCGATCATGGTAAAGTGAAATGACGGTCTCTTCATCATGCATCTCTTGCTACATTAGAATTGGATGAGGTCTGTTTGGATTAAGAGTGGCATATTTCCATCATTTAATGTACCTCTATTTTTCACAGTGATCAAGTCTACATCCATCAACACCAATGCAAAACTTGCAAAAATATGCAAGTTTTCTTATTTCAATGGCAAATATTTCTCCCATGTTTGTGCTCCACATTGAGTGTAATTCCCTTGTTTCTTCTATAGTATTACAATACCAATGAATGGATCTATTCACATCACCAAGTTCGACATTCCCGAAGAACCTACGCACATGATTAATAGATTCATGACCTTCATGTCCTAAATGGGATATGCACCAGTTGACCACCTGTTGTGGTAAAAACACAACCCCCCCATTATTTGATGTGTTCACTTCAATAATGGGGACCCTTTCTATAAAAAATTTGGCTAAACATATTTTTGGATCTTATTTAGTTGATTGCCCTACGCTTTTGTTAATTTTCATTTTCTTTGGATTCTTGTTTTGATTGCTTTTTTAAAATCAATTTTTTATAAGCTTCCCATTGACGCTTGTTTCGTCTCATTTGGTCAACTGGTTTGAAAATGGTACTCTTTTGAAGTCTCATCATTTATCTAGCCTGGGTTAAAAATGCATAAAATGTACAATACTGCATTTTGTAAATAAATTAGTTCAATAATGCATTTATTGTAAATATTAACCCCTAGTTAGTTCTCACTAACATTTTTTTCGTTTTTTAACTTATACTGCCAAATCATGAAGCAACTGGATTTTAGTAATTTACTCCAATAAATTACTAATCTCGAAAATCATAATTTCAAAGTGGCTGTAATTTATTTTTTCATTTATTTTCAAAATAGCTATAGTTTAATTTTCATTTTTCAAGTGGCTGTAGTTTATAAAATAAAACCTCATACAATAAAACCAAATTAAAAATTGATCTTTAATATTAAATCTTAAATTAATTAAATTAATTATTATTTAAAATATAATTAATTTAATTAAAATAAAATTTAATACATAAAAAATATATAAAAAAAATTCTTAATCGCATCGGGCGATCGGATCGGAGATGGTAATCGCATCGGGACTTTTTAAATGACACAGTTTTGAAACCCTCGACACCTCCCGATGTCGATCGTCGATTAACCAAAGGACAATGGAGCATTAACCAAAATTTTAAAAAATGTGTGTTTTAAGTTTCAATACGAATGTTCCATCGCATCGGGAGTCTTCATCCTATACAAACTTTATGCCCCTGACACCACACTTCCGCCGATGCGATAAGTCAAACTTTGATATTAGTTTTGGGCTCACGTATTAATTCTATTTTTAGAAATGGTTATGTTACCATGTGAGTCGTTATGTTAATGGTCTATATGAGTATGTTACCATATGAATAAAGGAAGTAGGTAGTGCTAGTTTAATATTAGTTGAAATATTAATATTTAAATAATTAATTTTAAATTAATAAATATGTAATATTTATTTAATTTAAATTTAAATATTATTTATATTCATATTAATTAGTTTATAAATAGTTGATATTTTAGTTAGTTATATATTAATTAATAAATAGATTAATATTAATTAACAATTAAGTTTAGTTTATGATTAACCATTAATTTAGAATTAATTATTACTCTAATTTAGGATTAGATTTTTTAATTAAAATTCTCATTTTTAGTCCAGTAACAGAATTTCCAGATTCATGCCAGATTTGATCCATCAACTTTGGAGGCTCATAGATTGAGTTATACTTGGCCAAATGAGGCCCAGGACGGCTCGTTGGAAAGAGAAAATCAAGGAGAACATTTTTGAGGAGGTTTCACTAACAGATTTAATCATTTATTGGGTCAAAAATCAGGCAGAAGATCAAACTCCGAATTTTGAAAACAAAATCAATTTTCTGATTTATTTTCTTCATTTTCATTTGTCCAATGCCTCTTCTAATTGCAGATCCATTGGTTAATAATATCTTTGGCCAATTAAACCACCCCAAACATCAATAAAAATCTTATGTTTTATTTTCAATTATTTATTAAAATAGAATTTGATTGGATTTGATTTAATTGCCAAAAATGATATTTTGATTGCATCTTAATTTATTTTGATTTCTTTTTGCAGGAAAACAGTGGAAGAAATATGGAGAAAATGATCTCAATCAGTGAGAATGCTCCAGCAAGTGAAGATCAGGATTTTTGAGCAAATAAAATTGGATTTGGCAGATTTCTCTTCACCAAACTTTCCTCTCAAGAATTCCTTCACAAATAGTATAAGTAATAGATTGCAGAATGTAATAAAGGGCTACTCTCCCCTGCAATTTTAGACTTCTAAAAAGCACTATTGTAATTGGAATTTAGAGTTGTAGGAGGGAGGAGAGAAAATCTCAGATCTGGGGATTATTGAGGATTTTCCCTTTGTATATTGAATTATGCATGAAAGGCAAAGCTTGCACTATTGTGGCTTTAGCTTTGAAAGTAGAAGTTCAAGCAAAGTAAAGAGCCGTTGGAGACCAAGGACAGAGAAATGGATGCAATAAATTGGTATTTCTAATACTATTGTTTCAAATATCAGTTTCATTTTATGGTAACAGGAATGTCTCATTTTATTCATGTTTGTGCACTATTGTCAATATGGATAATTTGTCTCAATATTGTTATTAGGTATCTCTGTTCTTATGAATTAAAATCTGATTTCTGAGTAACTATTTACGTAGAAATTTGTCTTATAAAACTGATTTATTGAATGGTAATGTGTTGTGAACTATTTCCACATATTATTGTTTAATTATCGGATTTACGGATTTGATAATTAATATCATTTTTGTGAACTACTTCCTGAATGTTGTTGGTTTATTATTTCAGTTAAGAGGTCTCAATAGGAGGTGTTTTGGTAACCATAATATCAGTTAATTGAACTACTTCATTAACTTGATATTCATTATAAACAAGACATATTTAAATCCCAATACTTTAATTATATTGCTCTTAGTTGGGTTAGATCTATATCTGCCTAATTAAGATAGGATTTAGATTAGTTTCTTTTGCTTGCATCATAGAATAAGCTTGCATTTAGAGTAAATTCTACATTCTTTTAAGTCCTCTCCTCAAAGAGGGAAAATTTTAGTTGTGGCTTGGCTGAACCCAAATCAGCTTAAGGGTCATTCTCTTGCCTAATCAGCAAGAAGAAGTGATCTGATATCCCTATCTATTGGTAGGTAAAGATACATCATAAATCAATAGTAATAAGGAGAAGGTAAGTGGACCTAGTTAAACCAGTCGGAGCCACCACACTAAACGGAAAAGGAGTCGCTTTAAGGTCTGGACCGGGTGGTCATCCCCCATTGTTGTTGCAGCGATTTTCGAGGCATCAACATTTTTGGTGCTAGAAGGAGGGCCTGAGACTTTTTGTCTGTTGGAGTCTTTTCAATTTTAATATTTTATTTATTGTGATGGCTCCTCTTAAACTTCCAATTTGGAGTTGTATCCATGGACGTGCATCTTCCAATACTCCACCCGAAGTGGTAAGACTCTTGTCTCAGGTAAAGTTCAATGGTAAGAGAAATTCTTCTGCTTTTAACCATGTCTTTCAATTTATTCAAAATGTTTCAAATTACGATTTTCAAGGAATTGATGAAGGCATTTTATGCAGAATTTTTACTCTCACATTTGCGGCAAAAGCCAGAAGCTGGTGTAGAACTCTTCCAGTTGCTTCAATTCACAGCTGGGATCAATTTGTTACAATTTTCATTTGTAAATTTGACAGCTATGATTATGAACATGTATGTGAAGAAATTGAATATCTACGAAGGTTTGAAAATGAGTCTGTTAATGATTTTAATATTCGATTTCACTTGAATTGTTTAAGTTTAAAGATAAAAATAAACCTATGGAAGAAGAATCATTAGATTGGTTTGAATATATTTGTTCTCTTCCAACCATTCCCAATCCATATGAAATTAATTTAAGCTTTGTTCCATCCCCTTCCAATATAAATGAGAATCCCAATTTGGATGTGCAAATAAATTTTGATGAAGTGGTTTCACAAAGCTTGAAAAATATTTCTATTCAAATGCAAGAAGACAACATCAGCAATTTTGGAGAAAGCACTGCCTTGGAATCTGAAAATTACTCTGCAGTTAATTCAGAAAATCAGATCGCAAATCAACAAGTGAAAGCAACAATCAAAGTAAATAATAGCATGCAAACTGCTGTGCAAATTTATGAATTTTTCCATAATGAGCAAATGTAGAAATCGCAGCAGCAAAGCAGTCTTCTTCAAGAAAGCATGAGCATGCAAAGGGATGATTTACAATCTGAAATTTATAATGAGCATAATGCACAAGAGTTCTCAAACAGAGACAATTTTAAATACATTGTTTCAGGTTCACATTTTTCCCTTTATCCTGATATTTTTAATGATGGTAATTTTTCCCCTCTTAGTATTAATGATATTTCAGAAATTAAAGAGGATGATTTAAATGAATTACCAATAAATTTTTATCAAGATAAAGAAACAATAATTGATCATTCTTTTGCCACTAATGAACATGAAATTCTTGTTCCGCCTTGTTTGGATATATTGGATGAGATAGAAGGGAATTGTAGAGAATATTGTGAAGTTATTTATGATAATTACTTTGACATTGAGGATGTTGATTTCTATTCTTTTCAAGAGAATCCTCATGATAAATTTTGGATAACATCTGAGAATGGGGAACGCTTCAATTTAGAAATTATCCCAACCAATCTTCATTTCAGAGTAGCAAATTATCTTCATGATTTAACTATTCGAGAAAACATCCCAATTTATGATTCATATCAGGATCAAACTCCCATTCCTATTCATAATCATAATTCGTTTTCTATTTCACAAGTTGGAATTCAAAATTACCCAAATTTCATAATTTTAGCCAATCCTTGTGAAAGAGAAATTATTTCAAAACAATCCCAATTGTGCTGTAACATTAGTTGTACAAATAGTGATTTCATTTTAGTTTTTCTTTCACAGTTATTTTGTTTAAATTTAGATTTATTTTCTGATTTTATTTTGCAAAATTTTCACACTTTTCGCTGGCATATTGAACACCTTACTATCAAACACTCAATTGATGCATTTCTCGATTGGGAAATTGAAGTTTCATATTATAATCATGAGCATCAAAAGATATTAATATTTCAATTTCAATCAATACTAATGTTCCAACAAAAGCTTCTATTTTTTCAAAGGTAATGTCAACAAGAGAATGTATTTTTGCAATCTGGTTAGCAATTCAATTCAATTAATAATTTTCCATTTCATTTGAAAGATTTCCATCTATTTTCCATTAATTCATTTGAAAAATATTTGGAAATTTTTCTCTCAAAAGAAATTGTTAATAGCTTAACATTTGTACCTAACACTAATAGTTTTTTCCAGCCCTTTGAATTTGAAAACTCATATCCACAATTCAGCCTGTCATCTCCTCTTTTGAACGTTTCCCAATCATTAATGGAAATCCATCCAGATTTTTGTGATCCAATCGATATTGAATTGGAAAGAAAATTTCAAGAGAAGGAGATTTTAATCAAGTTACTAACAATAACTGTACATTCTGATTTCAGATTTATTTTCCTAAGTTTAGTTAGATTTGTATGTTTATTACTAACATTTGAACTGTACATATATGCGGGAATAAGAATGAGAGAATGGTTACACTGGAAATATGATTATACCTAGTCATTTTCAAGTATATGGTTAGAATAGGAGTAGAATTAAATTAGTTAGTTTGTTTTATGTAGTTAATTTATTTTCAACGGTTCTATAGATTAAAAATAAAACAAAGCAATCAACGATTCTCATACATGTTCAGTGAAAACATTTTTTCCTTATTAGAAAATTTTAATTCTTGTTTTCCTTTTTAAAATTTCTTACAGCGATATCTCTGCTTTGCCTATTTTGAATAATGTCTTGATTAAATTCAATTAATATTGCACTTGACATCAATCGCCTCAAAGCCACTCTTCTTCATTTCAGGATTTCCTTCTAAGATTTTCTTTTGAAATTTATATGATAAAGTTTTTGAGGATATAAAAGCTTCATGATCCCATTATCCCATGAAATGTGTGACTGTCTATGATAAGCTTAATTCTAATTCAATCATTATTAGTCAGTCTAACCTTTCACAGTAATCATATGAAGTTCATATTATCTTCCTTGAAATTTGCTAAGGATGTCCATTCGGTTGTGCGCACACACTCAAATCTGTGTTGATATTCTTCCACAATTTGTGGCTTTATCCCATTCTGATCTTTAGTTTATTATTTGATGCTGCAATACGCATCATATTCATTTACTAAAGGCATTATTGAACAGTCGCTATAACAATATATATTCTTTTCAAGTTATTCAGAATAAGCATAAGTAATAAATTGTTGTTTCAATTCAAAAGGGAAACCTATTTTTATATTTATTTATGATAAATTATATATTTCTTGAACATGAATAGACAGATTTTATTTAGGCTGATTGCCCACTTAGATTTAGAATAAATGATGAGATGATTTTGAACAAAGTCAAAATTCTGATAAATCGAAAGAAGAATTTGAAGATTCATAAGGTAAAATCTACAGACAAATTCCTTCTAGGTACGCATTTACAAGTTTATTCTCATCCATTATTAGTTCATCTTTTCCTTAATTTATTTTTTATTCTATTCTGTTTTATTTGCAGGTTTTCATTTTGTTTTCAAAACTTGAAGTAAGCAGTAAGCCATTTCAAATTTGCAACAGGTTCAGGGAAATTTTATTTCTGATTCATTAGAATTTAAGCATTTTTGTAGCTTTGCTTTCATTCATTACAAAACCCAAGTGAAATTTAAAACATCATCATAAGATTCATGTCTGAAATGTTTCGACCTGATTTTCATATTGCTAATAAAAGATCTCCGATGTATTACCTCGCTCATATGCTATATCACATTTCGCATATCGGAGGTTTGCAAGTGAAGTATACTTCCATTATCATGAATCGCCGATCTCCGATAAATGACTTTACCGATATTGCGATGACCACATAATTCCGGACCCGATATGAAATTCAAATCAAATTCATAAAAAATATCGCATCCGTTTAATCACAATAATGGTAGGAGCACAACTTTAAAAGGGCCGATGTCTCGGATCCGATATGTTTTTAAAATCCCATCATAAAAGTTATCGGGTCCACTCTTCATCACATATCGGCGTATCGAGAATTGTTACATCAGGTGCCTAAGATTGCCGATCGCGATCGCCGATTAGCCACGTCATTCATCGCATATCGGCATCGCAAGAAACATATTGTGTTACATCAGATGCTTAAGATTGCCGATCGCCGATTAGCCACGTCATTCATCGCAATCGCCTCCTCGCATTTTTATTTATGGCCATACCATTATTCCGAATCTGCAATGCGCAATGTGCAAAATACAAATCACGAGATGCAGTGTGCGATTTGAGAATTACAGCATGACTGTCCCCGATTCGCAATATAACAGCTCTTCAATAATGTGATTGCTACATCTCATCACACATATTTTCTTCACATGATCTCATATCGGAAATTTGCTATTTCAACCGCCAATGCGATAAACTCCAATGCATGCCTCTACATGCAATGCAAATCATCCGATACGGCGATGTGTTATTTTAAAAGCGAGCTTGGGTAACCACTATGGGAAAAAAGCAATTGATGACAAATTTGCAACATACAAAAATCATTTCGATTTCTCATATATTTCAGTTTTAAATATATAATTCCGTAATTAAAAATGGAATTCAAGACCTCTCTATCTTTATATTTAAATTTTATTATTTTGAATTTGGTCTTGATTCTGGACAATTTATAAAATCATGGAATTTATATGAAACTTATAATATTTTGAGAAACAGTCATTACTGCAAATTCTCATTCTCATTTTTGATGCATTTGTTTTAATTTCAAATCCTTTGAGCATTAAGCATTCACTTTTTACATTTTACCGCTTGCTTTAGTGTAAATAAAATAAATAATGATTTTGGGTTATAGGATTTTGGTTAGTTTGACTTCTTCATGTTTTTAATATTAATTAAAAGAAGAAGCCAGCTAGTTTGAAGGAACTGATACCTTTCATGTAAGATCAGAAGCAATTATCCAATGGTAAGATTCATGTACCCACTTTCATTAATTTCTATTTCATTACTTTAGCTTCAGTGTTGTTTTTCTGATATATAAATCTGTTTTGCAGCTCTTCATAAAAAACTTTCAACCCTCTGCCAGATCATATTTTCGAAGTCCATACTCTTCTCCGCTTAATTTCAAGAAGCAACGATAGTCTTCATCGAAATAGCTACACCAGGGAATTTCTGAACCTTTAGTTTGTTTCTTTGAGCATTCATGTTATTAAAAAATGATCAAGATGATGTTTTGAAACAAGAAGAATAATATCAGACAGAAAGGTTTTCATTGTGGCTGAATTTTATTGTCGGTGCTATTCAAAAAGCCTAAAACACTCACAACCCTGCAATGTATGATTTACCCAAATCTCGACATGAGAATGATTGATTACACGATTATTTTCTTTTTCTTCATATTGTTGATACATTGGTATAAACATTCTTGTTTGAGTTTATCTTTTGAAACTTGGATTTTCCTTTCCACTTTTAAAATTTCTTCATTTTTGTTTTGTTTGTTGATTTTGTTTCTCACTTTAGCATAAAAATTCTTTTCTTTTGGTTTGCAATTTTGATTTTGGTGACTTTACCGTGATTTATATGGAAGACTTATTTGTTACCTAACAATGGTCAGCATACATGGAGAAAAATAGTTAATAGTTATCTATTAGCTTTTTCTTAAAATCTTTTAGTAAAGTTTGATTTTCTTATTATAAAGGTAAACATATTTAAGGAATAGATTACCAATCAAGAGAAGTTAGCAAAGTATCATAAAATCTGAAAAATTTCTTTTTCATCAAATTGTAATCATTTTGAGATTTTGAAATTTCATTAGGACCTTTCAAAGTTCTATTATCAGTGAAAAAAAAAAATTTATTTTTAACCAAATAAAGACACTTTACAGCAAAGCACCTTTAACTCTGAAATTGTCATTCTTAACTCTTAAGGAGTCAATGGTTCTCCCTGCCCCAAAGAGTCTTATTTTTTTGGAGTATAATCCAGAAATATATTTAAACTTAAAAGATAAGAGGCCTCATCATGAGCCTGCTTACCATGATCATAGGGGAAAAATAGGCTGACATTACCAACACTGCTAAACAAACCAGGGTAATGGCTTATGATTGCAAACAATTATAAGACAAGGGGTCTCATCACGAGCCAGCTTGTTCAGTCCAATTTTAACCAGTTAATAACATTGTCAACTATCTGGCTACCATACCAGGACAATGGCTTTTAAGATTTACTTACAAAAAAAAAAAAAAAAAAAAAAAAAGAAGAAGAAAGAAACATATATAAATGGATTTATCTCTAGGTCAATAATTCTTGAAGAGATGAGATTCTGAAACATTGATGATTAAAAGGTAACTCTGTCGAGACTATAGATGTTTGCTGGCAACAGTGGCTCTATCTGTGACAAATGAGTATATTTTAAAAGCTAACCTGTAAAGTGACCCCCGCTTTATCTGTTCAACTAATTAATGACTGATATAGAACTTTGAAATATTTTAATTTATGAGGAATTTTAAGGAAAATTACAGTTAGATGATTCTGGCGTTTATTCAGATTAATGAACCTAGTCGAACATTTCAAACATAATTTTCTCTTCTTTAATTATTTTTACTTAAATTTTGGGGAAACATCATTCACATCAAACAGAGATAACTGGTTCTTCTCCCGTGTGTCGCCATTGTTGTGGTAAAAACACAACCCCCCCATTATTTGATGTGTTCACTTCAATAATGGGGACCCTTTCTATAAAAAAATTTGGCTAAACATCTTTTTGGATCTTATTTAGTTGATTGCCCTACGCTTTTGTTAATTTTCATTTTCTTTGGATTCTTGTTTTGATTGCTTTGTTAAAATCAATTTTTTATAAGCTTCCCATTGACGCTTGTTTCGTCTCATTTGGTCAACTGGTTTGAAAATGGTACTCTTTTGAAGTCTCATCATTTATCTATACTGGGTTAAAAATGCATAAAATGTACAATACTGCATTTTGTAAATAAATTAGTTCAATAATGCATTTATTGTAAACATTAACCCCTAGTTAGTTCTCACTAAGATTTTTTTCGTTTTTTAACTTATACTGCCAAATCATGAAGCAACTGGATTTTAGTAATTTACTCCAATAAATTACTAATCTCAAAAATCATAATTTCGAAGTGGCTGTAATTTATTTTTTCATTTATTTTCAAAATAGCTATACTTTAATTTTCATTTTTCAAGTGGCTGTAGCTTATAAAATAAAACCTCATACAATAAAACCAAATTAAAAATTGATCTTTGATATTAAATCTTAAATTAATTAAATTAATTATTATTTAAAATATAATTAATTTAATTAAAATAAAATTTAATACATAAAAATATATATAAAAAAAATTTCTTAATCGCATCGGGCGATCGGATCGGAGATGGTAATCGCATCGGGACTTTTTAAATGACACAGTTTTGAAACCCCCGACACCTCCCGATGTCGATCGCCGATTAACCAAAGGGCAATGGGGCATTAACCAAAGTTTTAAAAAACGTGTGTTTTAAGTTTCAATACGAATGTTCCATCGCATCGGGAGTCTTCATCCTATACAAACTTTATGCCCCCGACACCACACTTCCGCCGATGCGATAAGTCAAACTTTGATATTAGTTTTGGGCTCACGTATTAATTCTATTTTTAGAAATGGTTATGTTACCATATGAGTCGTTATGTTAATGGTTTATATGAGTATGTTACCATATGAATAAAGGAAGTAGGTAGTGCTAGTTTAATATTAGTTGAAATATTAATATTTAAATAATTAATTTTAAATTAATTTTTTTTTTTTTTTTTTTTGCTTGTTAAGACTAACCTACGTACCCACGGGGGATTTGAACCAGTGACCTATCGCAAGGAGTTCCTTAAGAGCGCACCCATTCACCGTCAATCCAAAGCCCCGTGGGCTTTAAATTAATTAAATTAATAAATATGTGATATTTATTTAATTTAAATTTAATTATTATTGATATTCATATTAATTAGTTTATAAATAGTTAATATTTTAGTTAGTTATATATTAATTAATAAATAGATTAATATTAATTAACAATTAAGTTTAGCTTATGATTAATTGTTAATTTAGAATTAATTATTCTAATTTAGGATTAGATTTTTTAATTAAAATTCTCATTTTTAACCTAGTAACAGAATTTCCAGATTCATGCCAGATTTGATCCATCAACTTTGGAGGCTCATAGATTGAGTTATAATTGGCCAAATGAGGCCCAAGACGGCTCGTTGGAAGGAGAAAATCAAGGAGAACATTTTTGAGGAGGTTTCACTAACAGATTAAATCATTTATTGGGTAAAAAATCAGACAGGAAATCAAGCTCCGAATTTTGAAAACAAAATCAATTTTCTGAGTTATTTTCTTCATTTTCATTTGTCCAAAGCCTCTTCTAATTGCAGATCCATTGGTTAATAATATCTTTGGCCAATTAAACCACCCCAAAAATCAATAGAAAGCTTATGTTTTATTTTCAATTATTTATTAAAATAGAATTTGATTGGATTTGATTTAATTGCCAGAAATGGTATTTTGATTGCATCTTTTGATTTCTTTTTGCAGGAAAACAATGGAAGAAATATGGAGAAAAGGATCTCAATCAATGAGAATGCTCCAACAATTGAAGATCAGGATTTTTGAGCAAATAAAATGGGATTTGGCAGATTTCTCTTCACCAAACTTTCCTCTCAAGAATTCCTTCACAAATAGTATAAGTAATAGATTGCAAAATGTAATAAAGGGCTGCTCTCCTCTGCAATTTTAGACTTCTAAAAAGCACTATTGTAATCGGAATTTAGAGTTGTAGGAGGGAGGAGAGAAAATCTCAGATCTGGGGATTATTGAGGATTTTCCCTTTGTATATTGAATTATGCATGAAGGGCAAAGCTTGCACTATTGTGGCTTTAGCTTTGAAAGTAGAAGTTCAAGCAATGTAAAGAGCTGTTGGAGACCAAGAACAGAGAAATGGATGCAATAAATTGGTATTTCTAATACTATTGTTTCAAATATCAGTTTCATTTTATGGTAATAGGAATGTCTGATTTTATTCATGTTTGTGCACTATTGTCAATATGGATAATTTGTCTCAATATTGTTATTAGGTATCTCTGTTCTTATGAATTAAAATTTGATTTCTGAGTAACTATTTACTCAGAAATCTGTCTTATAAAACTGATTTATTGAATGGTAATGTGTTGTGAACTATTTCCACATATTATTGTTTAATTATCGGATTTACTGATTTGATAATTAATATCATTTTTGTGAACTACTTCCTGAATGTTGTTGGTTTATTATTTCAGTTAAGAGGTCTCAATAGGATGTGTTTTGGTAACCATAATATCAGTTAATTGAACTACTTCATTAACTTGATATTCATTATAAACAAGACATATTTAAATCCCAATACTTTAATTATCTTTCTCTTAGTTGGGTTAGATCTATATCTGCCTAATTAATATAGGATTTAGATTAGTTTCTTTTGCTTGCATCATAGAATAAGCTTGCATTTAGAGTAAATTCTACATTCTTTTAAGTCCTCTCCTCAAAGAGGCAAAATTTTAGTTGTGGCTTGGCTGAACCCAAATCAGCTTAAGGGTCATTCTCTTGCCTGATCAGCAAGAAGAAGTGATCTGATATCCCTGTCTATTGGTAGGTAAAGATACATCATAAACCAATAGCAATAGGGAGAAGGTAACTGGACCTATTTAAACCAGTCGGAGCCACCACACCAAACGGAAAAGGAGCTTCTTTAAGGTCTGGACCGGGTGGTCATCCCCCATTATTGTTGCAACGATTTTCGAGGCATCAACACCACCTCTAGTGATGATTTGAGTCAGTTGGACACCTAATTCTCTATGGGTTGGTGTGGAATGTGAACAGCCACCGGAGTCCAAGAGACCACTTAGAATATGAATCCAAGGGTCACACCATGTACTATAAATGTATATCATGTCAATAATATATGCAATCAAATGCTTATATTTCTATTACGTTGTTTACATTCCATGTGAGTTTAACATGGTATCAGATCTGCAGGCGAATTCCTACCCTGCTCAAATTTCAGCCACTCATTGTGGCCTCTTTGTGCATGCTAGTTTTCCATTCCTTCTTGTAGACTTCCATTATTGTGTGCATGCCTACTTCATGATGCACACCGTCCAGCTGACATCTCAACTAGATTTGTGCTGGGTTCTCTATCCACTGTCTCAAATAGCAAAAATGCCTCTATCATTTCTCCATTTCTCCATTCTTTCAAGCGATGGAATATGATTAATTCATTCTTTGCACTGTAACACTTGATCTCTACATTCAAAACCTCATTATTTCGCTTATCTTATCATCTCTACAAGAATTAAATAAGATATACAGCGCACCATGAGCCAACTCACTGGAGCTTTAGACACCTAGATGATTCCATGGGAAATGGTGACCAAAGGGTTGTTTTATTGTTGGAATATAGTGTAGTCTATGCATTTTTGAACTCCAAGAGTTTTGAAAGTTTCAAAGCTAATACCACTACTCTTAATACACTTTCCAGTCCGCATACATTGTCTGCAATTATCCCCACAACATTCACAGTCATACACCCCTCCTCTCACTGCTAATTGAACCCCCGACGTCTCCCATACATCGTGCTCTGCCAAAGCTCATTTTTCTAAGGCATGTAAGCTCATTTTTCTTAGGCAAAAGAACACTCTCCTTAAGGTGGAAAAAGGTCTGAAGTATGAGGCACTGTCTCTTTGTGGAATGGAAGCTCTGAGGCTCGAATTGTCTCTGTGGAATGTGGATCTGAGGTTGTGACAATGCACAAATCTAAGGCAGATGTATCTTTGTAATAGTGTGGGTCTGAGGCAAATATATTTCTATGGAATATAGGTATGTGGCACATATACCTTTGTGGAAAAATGCACATCTAGAGGACTTGTTTCAGTGCCATTTGGATCTCATATTTTTAGCATATAACTGTTTGAGTGTGCATCCTAAGGTAGAGTTGTAGGACATCTTGGAGACCTTATGTGAAGTCTCGAAGGCCGAAATTAAGGGACGATGCTCACTAACTTGAATGGTAATGCAATAACTTTAATATCGTGTGAATGTGTTGAAATCTATCCTTTCTAGACCGTGAATGTGTTGGTCATTTCTCTACATACAATATTTTGAAGCTGACCATGAGACTGTGAATACCGTGACATGTTGCATAAGTTCATGTGTGTGTTGATGGATGGTATGTTTCATGTTGTGCAAAGATAGTGTACCTCTTTTTGAAATCCATGTGTGATTACTAAGTTCTATGTGGTAAATTCCATGCCATGAATACAATGAATTATCTATTTTGTGTGATGTATAGCTTTTTGAAGACTGTTTATGATGAACGTTGCGTTAATGGTATGGATGATGGTATATTGGCTCTGTGTTGAAATTCTTTGAAGACTGTGGGTTCTTCATTATATGCATTGTGTTATATGTTGCTAGCGTGGTTGTTTTTTATTATATGCATTGTGCTATATGCTGACCACTCAAAACAGTAATTTGAAGACCGTATGTAACAAGGAGGTCATGTATGCTTTGAATGTTTTCTTATTTGGTTTGTTGGATTTTAAATATGAATGCGTTGGCCCATAATTTTAACATGTTGATACTATTCGATTGCCAAAGATATTGTGATAAGAATTTTATGCCACATCTCTCAAACTTCAACTGTGTCAATTGATTCCACTGTCCAAAAGAATCTGGCACACATTTCAATTTGGGTGAATCGTTGATTGAGGAAAGATTTAATCTTTGAAGTTATCCGAGCTATGGTGGCAACACTTCCAAGGAATTGTTACCTATTTCCAGGACTTCCAATTTTCAGGTCCCCAATATAGCTAGGCAATTATTTTAGCTTGGTCTCTACCTTTTCTCAATGCTTTGAAATTTAAGATGCTTATGGAAAATGCAAATAGTGTGTCTAGTTCTTGATGGATGGATTAGCTCCTGTATAATTTTCAAAAGGTTGAATCCATCTTCGTGGCCAACTCTAGCTATATTTTTTTAAATTGTTGCTGGTTGTACGTCTTTCTGTTGAATTTTTTATAGTAGCACCAAAATATTTTCTGTTTAGTTGGACAAAATTTTGGTAAAGGCAGGAGCATCATAATAGGTCACCCCAAGTGAAGCAGCCACTATGTTTGTGAAAAAAAAAATACATCAAAATGTTAGTGAACAATACCAACTTCATTCCTGGAGTAATGCTTGGTACAGAGTGTGCCATAACAGAAAAATAATGAAGAAGAAACAAGAGCAACTGGATCTAGAAGTGAACAGTTTGCGTTGAATTGTTAAGTTAGAGTGTTGAACAGTCTTAAATCTCCTGCAAACAATTGTTAAATATCCTTTCTCTGCATTGTGAAGTTGTAGACATTGGCATACACAGTGTTGAATTGGTATGTGTATTGAGATTTAATTGGATTAGTTTGTTGCCTATTATACAAGTATCATAAAGATATATTTTATGCTATAGAGAGAGTAAAGTTTTGACTGCAGTGGAGATCGGAAAATCTTTGTAATCATTGTGATTGTCAACTAATACCTCTTTTCTAAAATGGCTTTGATTGCTGATATATTAGAGTTATTGAATATTCTCACTTATTCAACTGTTGATGAGATGGTGAAAATCAACAAAAAAACTCTCTGTGATATTAAAACATGTCTGCAGAATGCAAAGTGTTTCAGGGAAAACTAGTGTTGATTCGAACTGTTAGTCCCACTAAGACGGGTAGCTATCTTAGAAACAAAAAATGAAAGCTTTTCAAGAGTTCCTTTAAGTGTGATAGATGGAAGAGGAAAAAAGAGGACCAACCTGGATCTTCCACTTTGATCCTAGCTTGATTTCTCCTTTCCTTGATAGAAGTTTCCATTCCTCTCCTACCTGTCCCACTTCAAAGAGTACCTGTAGAGTCAAAGTAACAAAAAACTATCAAAAAATCTCTATCTAAAATGTCATAAACAATGCGGAATCAGAAACACATTGATCATACAATTGCATTCATAAACAATAAGATTCATAAACACACGATTATAAGGAGGAAAACCCAAAGAACTTTATTAATAGTAGTGTAAGAGAGGATTACAACCCAGCTATCTGATCTAGCATCATCCTCCCAGTTGTAGAAGCTCTCTTCACCTCATGAACAAGAAAATCACCCAACAATGCAATGTCTCTTCTCACCAACAAACCAACAACACTTCCTTACAAAATACAAAATTCCTCCCTCCACATCTCTCAGATGAGGGATCCATTTATAGATGTCTTTCAAGGGTGTGAGTTAGCTCTGGGTTTTTGATTAGTGTCATTCCACTGATAGTTCTTGGTTCCACTTGGAGATTTCAATGATCTCTTACTCATCCCTGGGCGATTCAGAGAGGCAAGTGTCACAGGAGAAGTTTTTGGAAGATTCCATGATCATCCACTTAGAAAACTATCTCTGCCATTTGTCTATTCTCTCTCATTGCACCCCACAGAAGGCCATTTCAATATGCATCCCACCTGGCTAGTTTGGCAGTTAGTATGCATTGTACCTTGCCCATGGAGCAGTCTGTATGGTCTATTTTTGGCCAGTTCTGAGTAGTTTTTCAAGTGGAACTTCTGGGAAATGACGTAATCAATTCACCTTGATCCTTTAGGGTATGAAACAACACTTTTAGGGATTTAAGGAGCCATTAGTTTATGGACATATGAGTGTGGGGCTGCAGTGCCCAAATATTTCTATAACAGCTGCCCCCTAAACCATGAGGTCATAAATGTTTTGATGTCGGGTGAAATGCTTTATCATGAGGATCCGAGGTATTCGTACTGGAAGGTGACCTATATAAGATACAATACAATACATCATCATCATATTATTTCCATGATATAGCTGAGGCGGGCATTCCCATGCTCAGCTTTATAAATTCATTTTCATGTACATAGGACAAACAATCGTCTACTATTGCAGACTGGTGATTCTTCACATGAAGATTCATCCTCCCTGGTTTAGATGACTATTTATGCAGCTTCTATGTACAATTGATGTCTTTATTTTCCTGAATATATCGCAGCCTAGATGGATGAAACTAGATCCGGGGTCTTCAAAACTCGTCGAATCTTTGCGCGATGTAGAAGTCGATCCAAGTGAAAAGATGTTCTGAAGTCGAACATGGAAAGACATCCCCTGATTACCAACCAATGATGTGAGCTGTTAATAGACACGAGAGGAGCCACCGATAATGATGATGACCCTCAAGGTACTACACTACAATTCACATGGTGTGAATATATGAGCTGATGTTGAACACCATGCAAAGTCTTTCAATCGAAGGTAATTGATGTGAACCTGTCATCAGAAGTGAGAAACTTGCCATTGAGGCATGCAAGCTTCAAAGTATTGAAAGGGTTTTTTCTAAGTCAACTTCTTGGATAATGAGCTGATGTCGACAAGAAGTGACCTGTCGTAGGAGGGCCTTCATGTATCCCACATCTACGACACGGAACATAGCAAATTATTTTTGTGGAGGTGAAAACAATCTGATGATATAAGGTTCAGGAATGGCGGTCATGAAAAATGAAGGGTGGAAGCATTGTAGTGGATGAGGTGTTTGCTGGATGGTGAATTCTATGAATGACTTCTCTTGAACATATTGGCGACACTGATATGGACTTGGTAGCATTAACCCCATGGATGGTATGGAGGACCAATGGTGATGGTGAATGGAAAAACCCAACCCAACTCAATCACAATGATGGAGTGAAAGTGTCATGTTCAAGAGCGACCTGCTACCAATAAAGTTCTTTTCTTCCCATATTTCCCCAGTCATTGCTGACCAATATCTCTTTATTTTTGACAAGCTTGAGGAGGATAACATATGCTTGGTCTATAATTTTCCCTTTGGGAAAACCTGTCGCTTTGTGTTTAGCGAGCCTAGCATCAGTGAGACTTGTTCTTGTCTGGGTGGACAAGTTTGTCACCATTGTTTTAATGAGTTTAACGACAAAGATAACTTGGTCCTTTTCATGTTTAGAGAATTTGAAAATGGACAAAAAGGAGACTCCAACAGTCATTTTTTCTAGCATAATCCCTTAAGTCCGAAAAAGTATAAAATAATACGAAAGGGATGTATTTTCGATATCTTTAACGAGCGAACAAAGACAAGCGCTTGATCCTTTTGTTTGATAATCCCTCAGGTCTAAAAAGATTAAAATATATGGGTGTTCAGGGGCTGTTGGATCGCCAACGAACTTGTTGAACCAACTGGACTTCGAAACCAAGACCTTTTCTCCGCTTTCATTTCCGTTAATATGTAACTTCGATCGAGCTTTGAATTATCTACATAGTAAAAACTCGATTCCAACCTCTTTCTGCGCTGCTGAGAGCAACCATCGAAATGAAAGTGCAGTACCAAACGACTGAATGAACCACAAGCAAGGCAATGCCAGGTGATAGAGAATTGTTTGGCTTATAAAAACAACATCACTAGTCCTATGCCTTCAATTCGATCCCTAGGATATGGGTGTTCAGCCTAACCGAAAGCATTGTTCAGATGAATTCTCTTGAACATATTGGCGACACTGATATGGACTTGGTAGCATTAACCCCATGGATGGTACGGAAGACCAACGATGATGGTGAATGGAAAAACCCAACCCAACTCAATCACAATGATGGAGTTAAAGTGTCATGTTCAAGAGCGACCTGCTACCAATAAAGTTCTTCAAGTTTTCTTCCCATATTTCCCCAGTCATTGCTGACCAGTACCTCTTTATTTTTGACAAGCTTGAGGAGGATGACATATGCTTGGTCTATAATTTTGCCTTTTTGCAAACCTGTCGCTTTGTGTTTAGCGAGCCTAGTGTCAGTGAGACTTGTTCTTGTCTGGGTGGACAAGTTTTTCGCCATTGTTTTAACGAGTTTAACGACAAAGATAACTTGGTCCTTTTCATGTTTAGAGAGTTTGAAAATGGACAAAAAGGAGACTCCAACAGTCCTTTTGTTGCGGCATAATCCCTTAAGTCCGAAAAAGTATAAAATAATACGAAAGGGATGTCTTTTCGATAGCTTTAACGAGTGAACAAAGACAAGCGCTTGATCCTTTTGTTTGATAATCCCTCAGGTCCAAAAAGATTAAAATATATGAGAGGGATGGCATTCCCTTTACTTTAATGAGCTGGAAAGGCCAATAGCTTGACAATGTTTTTATATTTAACGACTCTAAAAAGAGTTTAAAAGAGACTTGTTTTTTGAGGAACGAGTGGTATTTTTGGGTAGGTATTAGTTCTAGGTAAGTTTGGAGCTTCTCGAAACATGGCGGTGTGAAGAGGGTGGAAATTAGAATCACTTGTCGCAGATGTTCCTCGAAAGGGTAAACAATCAAGTGGAAGCGTATGGTCAGCCAAATGAATGGAGGTGACAAAAGGAACACAACCATGGTTCAAAATGGCTGATAGCAAAGCGATCACAAAGGTTATTTACCAATGGAAGGTTTATTTTTTAATGAGCTTGAACCTTGTGCTAACATGTGCTCAGTGCAGGTTAATCTTTTAACGAGCTTGAACCTTACGGGAAAATTGCTCTTGATATTGGTCAATGATATTCAGTTTACAATTTAACACGTTAGATTCTTTCTTTAGTCGTTCAACCTGCTCAATTGCTCCATCAAATTGATTAGAAATACACATATATATGACTGAAAAATGAATTAAAAACTAACATTTTACTTAAACTATGTGAATAGTAACATAGAAGTAGTTTTACCTCTCATTTTTACCATTTCATTTCAAATTTGGGATTTTGGAGTTGTGGAGTGTTTTTCTCCCTCAAACTTCATCAGCTAATTCTAGGATATCCGGTGGACTATTCTCCATGCGATCGGGACTAGGTAGGAGCTAACCCTGAGCTCTTCATTTTCATTCCAGCTTTTTCTGATTTTGAGCAAGTTTTCCCCTTTTTCTAATCCCCTGGGGTTCGAAGAAATCATTCTCCCATCATTACACCTGCCCTATATCGAAAGGTGTGATGCATACTGATCTATTCACTGGTCAGTTAGTATGCATCTCACCTAGTCCAAAGGCAGGGTGCGATGGGTGCAGAAGGGAAACTTTGCACAGTAATTTCTCATGAAATTTTTGCCTGTTTTTGCTCAAATTTGGATCCTAATTCATCTTTTGTCTGTGACTCAGATATTTGTTGGATCAAGATGGTCATCAAGTGGTGTGAACATGAGCATGAAGAAGAAGACATGATTGCCTTACATGATCAGGGTACTGTTACTGCATTGCGAAACTGTGGTTTGCTCAAATTCTTCCATATATCTAGCATGAGGCAACAAATCAGTTTGTTGCAATATTTCCTCGATGCATGGGATCCGATCAACCAGGTATTCCAGATTAGAGGTAAATCTATCCCACTGACAGTCGAGGACATCTACTTTTTGACGGGGTTATCGAGGTGTGGTGCCCCTCTTTCACTGTCAGGATCCACCCGTGGGGGCGAATCGGTGAGAGATTATATCTGTTAGCTTTGTAGAGATGGATCTCAGCCTAGTAGAGATGGAAAGATCAATATCTAGGACGTCACTGATCGGCCTCTGAGGACCATTTTATTCACCTTTGCTAGATTGGCTAGTAGTGCGACTCTTCATTTGGCAAACAGATCTTATGTGCAGTATGCTTTAGAATGCCTGGAACCAAAGGTATTCAACTGGTGTGAGGCAGTACTTCTGGTGATAAAATAACAGCTCTCTAAGGTAAAGAATGGAAGATCCAAGAACTTTGGCTACGGTTCCATTTTGACTACTTTTACCTTAGAGAGGATCCCATTGATGCAGCCACAACATATTTCACTAGGATTGCCAACACCGCGGGAACCCAAGATGTAGAGATGGGTTGATCTCATGGCCAGACATGCTGGTCAGCCATAAATTACTTTCTCTAATGCCTTCTTTGAGTGGTTCAACCATCAGGAGATGGTCTTCTCAGAGTATCCATATGTTGGGATGGACTTCCAAGGTGACCCAGATTTGGCGTTGCCAGCTGGCAAGCAGTGGGGTGTGATAGGTAAAGATTTTGACCATATCTTTGTTTATCAGTTTTTATAATATTTTTGTGATTTATCAAGACTAATTGAACCCATGTATTTGTGTAGATGTTGGGCCAGTGTGACCAGCGGCACGCCCAAGGGCGACAGCTGGCGTTCCAGCAGGTTAGGATGTAGGGAGGGCTATCCTTCATGATTTGGACATAGCAGAGACCCTGGTAGTATTGCAGGATCAGATCAAGGGTCTTACCCTTGGTATTCAGGATGTGAGACCCTGGTAGTATTGCAGGATCCGATCAAGGGTCTTACCCTTGGTATTCAGGATGTGAGGACCGACAAGTTACCTCTGAGGCTACAGCGCCATACTACTGGTGTTCCGAGTCGATGGACTAGGCTCCTGCGTATGATCGCACAGGTGGTGACATGTTATCACCAACATCATTAGTATAGGATGATTTTCTGCATTTACTTTTGAGTTTCTTGGTCACATGACCGATTTTTCCTTGTACACAAAACATTATGTGAAACTGTAAACAGTTATATATTTTTGATTTTCGAAGTTTAGTTTGGTTAAGTTATGTGATCCAGTTGCAAATTTTGATATGAAATGATTTTCTTTACAAATGCTACAAATGTTTGTCTAACACTTAATTCACTAATGAATCAGTTAAAGTGTTTAAGTTTCTGGAAATTTCTTGATATTGAATGGAATCAAACTACCTTTCCAAAATCTTGACCCTTAGGAACATACGATAGATAGCTAGGTTCCGAACTAAATAGACGCCAGTAAGTTGTAGAATGACAAGTTGCGAATCTAACCTGACAACAAGTCGACGTATGCCATGTGAAATGGCATCAGAGAGAAGCTCCATCAATGTGCTATAATTAGTGATGTTGTTCATTGATTGATTGATACATATCCCTGTGAAACTCACTAACTCACCGCTTGGATCAAAGATGGCCCAGGCCGCAGAAGATAGATTTCGTGTTCTACGACTAGCTCTGTCGACATACCCAACGAATTTTTCCATAAAGTCCGACATCTACAATAAATGCAAAGTGGATTACTTAACCAAAATGACAACTCTTAACGAAAAAAAAAAATGAAACAAAAGCATATGTATTAAGAGATTACTACACTTGATCAAGCATAGTATCACTTAAGGTACAACCCATTTCGGGGTTGCGATAGTGGAATTCCATCATAATCTACCAACTCGTAGGCTCCTTTTGCTAATACCTGTTTAACAATGTAGGGGCCCATCCATAATGATTGGAACTTGCCTGCTCCCAATTTATCAAAGTCCTGATCATAGAGTAAGACCAGGTCACCTTCTGAGAAGACACGAGGCTTGACATTTTTGTCAAATTGTGCTTTGACATGTTCCTTATGTGCTTCGTTAGCTAGCGCAGTGTCACGACGGGTTTCATCCAAGCAGATTAGTTCCAAGAAACGAGCCTCTTCCTCTGAAGTTTCGGGAAGTAGATCGATTGCGAGCTTTAGAGATGAAATCTCACACCGAATCAGTAAGATAGCTTCCAGGCCATACACCAACTGAAAAGGTGTAAATCTAGTCGCATTTATCACCAAGGTTCTATATGCCCATAGAGTTGAGTACAGGATTAAATGCCAATCTCGTTTGTGGGCTCCAATCATTCTCTGCAGCATGCACTTAAGGATTTTTTTGATCGCTTCAACCTATCCATTGGCCTGCAGATAATATGGAGTAGAACTATCATGGGACAGTCCTAATTTTGCAATCAGTTCAACCGTCATGTGATTCCGAAAATGCGATCCATGATCTATGACTATAGCTTGTGGAACATCGAACCTAGAGACTACATGATTGAAAAAGAAAAGAGCAACCATGTCGTCGTTGTTGTTTAATGTAGGTATCGCCTTGGCCCATTTTGTAAAATAGTCAACAACGACTATGATATACCCATGCCCCGCAGCCGAGGTGGGGTTAATTGTCATGAAATCTATGCCCCATTTGGAAAATGTCCCAACAACGACTACTGGATGCAATGGTGCGAGTGGTAATCTAGTTTTTCGATCAAAAATTTGACAAGCATGGCAACTTTTGATTGTTATTATGCAATCTTTGAAGATAGTAGGCTAGAAGTAACCAACTCATAAGATTTTCTGTGCAGTAGCATAACCAGATAGATGCCCCCCACATGCACCTGAATGATAGTCATTCAGGACTTTTCGGCCTTCTCATGGGTGAGGCACCTTCACAGAATTGTATCGACACCACAACGCTAAAGTGTATCACCAACGATCATGTAGTCTTTTGCTTGGTATCGAGTACGTCACTATTCGGAGCGAGAGGTGTTAGGCCTAAAGGTTTAGGTTTGGATATAGATTAGTATATCTCAGTACCATGGGTCGCTTGATGATATCAGAAACAATGTTTCATCCACTATAGATGCTTTAGATGTTAAATCGTTGGACGGCGATGGGAGGTCGCAAAGTAACTGCGCGAAGACGAGAGATTTCTTTGATTTGGATTTGGTGAATTCCAGATCAAACTCTTGCAAAATGGCTATCCAGTTAGAATACTTGCCCCCTAGCAATTGACGCGACATGATGTAGGTCATAGGGTTGCAATCTAACAAGATGGTAGTTTTGCGAAAGAGTATATAGTGTCGAAATCTCTATATTGCATGAACGGCTGCTAAAGCCATCTTTTCAACATAGGTGTACTTGCTTTTTATATCATTTAAGTTGCGGCTTAAATAATACACAGGATGTTCTATTCCATTGTCTTCTTGTACTAAAATCATTGTGATGGTTGTATCTGTGGCAACGAGATGTAGGTTAAAGTCTTTTTGATAGTCAGGAGCATACATTAATGATGCTTTTACTAAGGAACTTTTCAAAGCATCAAAGGAAGCTTGCGCAACCTAATCCCAATTGAAGGGTACTTCTTTTTTCAAAATACATGTATAACCTTTAGCAAGTTTGGCATAATTTGGAATGAAACTCCTTAGAAAGTTTGCTTTCCCTTGGAGTTTCTGAATCTGAAGCAAATTTGAAGGTGGAGGCATGTCGATGATTGCCTGAACCTTACATGGGTTGAGTCAAATTCCATCCTTAGAAACTACGAAACCACGTAACCGACCAGAACCAACACAAAACACACACTTGTGTGGATTGAGTCGTATCTTGTAGTGTCAGCAACGTAGAAATATAGCTCTCAAATGCTGCAGATGATCAGTCCATTTTCGCGAATGAGCTGGTAAATTGTCGAGATACAGTTGAACGATGTGTTTGATTTCATGGAAGGAGTAGTTCATTGCCCTATGAAATGTTTCCCCTGCGTTCTTAAAACTGAAAGGTAGTTTGCAGTACGCGAATGTGCCCCATGGACATATAAATGCAGTGTTTGACTGGTCCTATGGATGGATATTGATTTGATTGTATCCGGAAAATCCATGCATAAATGAAAAGACTTTGCATCTGGCACATTCATCAATTATCTGGTCGATGAAGGGTGTAGGGTAGTTGTCTTTTGGACAAGCTTGATTTAAATCCCTGTAATTAACACACACTCTAATCATTCCTTGCTTTTTCATCACAGGAACAATATTCGATACCCAATCAGTGAGAGGAATGGGGTAAATGAAACCATCATGTAAAAGTTTTTCAACTTCTGCCTTAATGGCAATGGCTTTCTTTGGGTGAACCGGTCGAAGCCATTGCTGTACTGGTTTGACATCTAGATACATCTTGATTTCATGTTCAACGATGCTCAAGTCAATGCCTGGCATTTCTTCGTATGAACAAGCAAAGACATCTCTGAGTTCGCGAAAGAGAGCACAGTATATTTCTAGTTCTGAAGGAGAACAAGATTTACCAACATGTATATTCTCTACAACAACTGGTTTGGTTGAGATATTAATGGTAATAGTTTCTTCAATATTGGACAGATTTTGCTCTGAATCCACCGTATTTACAGTATTTGATAGAAAATCAAAAAATGAAGTATGATTAAGGTTGTTAGATCAATCCTCGTTGTTATCTTGAGGTCGGGAATGATGGTGGTGATCTTCCCATGGTTTCTCTCCTATCATCATTGACTGAATGATTCCTTCGTTTATAGAATGTACATGCGACCAAGGATAAGAAGAGATACCATACTCTAGAGACCTATCTATCCAAACACTTGCCGAGCGTTGATTTGGGTTTGTCACCCATGCCCAGAATATGGATTGCTACAACAATTCTATAGGGCTTGGTGGCAATACCTGGCGATGATCCATGTTAACAAAATGTTCGTAATTCTTCTTAATCTTTGACGACATAGAAGATATCATGTGACAAGTTTCCACTGTCGCCACTTTTGCCAGATTACAAGGAGGCGGAAGGGAAAAAGTACCCATTAAGGAAGGGTCTTTTAGGAGCCCTACTCCAATATTTTGAAGCGATTGAGAGTTTCCATAGATCAAAGGAATGCTTCCAGTAACTTGAGAACTGTTGGGGAGGAAGGTTTGTTGGTCAATGATTGTGATTTTGCCATGAAATGGGAATGCAATCTTTCTAAAATATGTTGACACAACAGCTACCATAGTATAAATCTAGGGTCTGCCCAGTAGGATGTTGTAGTCAAGATTTCCATCAATGACATCGACTTCAATTTCTACTATCTTTCCCCCAGTTCGATTTGAAAGTTACTTAATATCCCATATGGCGTGTATGTTCTTCCATCGAATGCTTTTAATGTCGTTGAAAATCGTGACAAAGGTGGAGAGCCTAAAGTTTTCCACCAACTCATTGACATAATACAGGTAGATGCTCCCTCATCAATGATCGTTCGATGAAAAAAAAATTTGAGGGCTTTTACCTGTATGAGGAAAGCGAGATGTGCTGGTAACTGAGGTTCATATCCTTTATGATCAAAGGCCACTAGATTGGAATCCGTTGGATCAATCCCACCTATCGCTGATAACAAAGCCTGTTTTTGGGATGGGCAATTCTACAGTACTTCAAGTGTTGACATAGCGGATGGAGATTGGGCCAGATCTTCCACTATATTATAATTTTTTGCTGCTTGAGCACGAGGATTAAATGTCGATTTATGTACTACTCCCTTAGGCAATTTTATTTTTAATTCAGGAATGATTGGTGGAACAACTTCTGATGAAGTTGTTGTCGAACTGCTGGGTTGATCTGTAGCCTTGTCATTCGACGATTTCGGAATTCCATAATCTTTATTCCTTGTAGATACCAAAGCATCATTTTGTTGTTTTGAGATGCATAGCATAAGCACTTGGGATGGGGAAGCATGATCACTAGCAACTAGGTTAGTTTCTCGAATTGTAAACGGATCATTCAATACCATTGAGGTATTTGAAGTCTTTTTGGAAAACTTCTTGACTTCAGCTTGATGTGGACAATCTTTTTTGTAATGGTCCTCATCACATATGAAACATGGTTGATTAGGTTTCTTCTTTCCAGTAGGGTTTCCAGAAGGTTTCTCAATAGTCGAATCCTCCTGTTTCTTCTTTTTGTTTGTCCCTTTCTTCTTGCCCCCTGATTGCTTAGGATTTTTGCCTTTGTCGGTTGACACAACATTGACCTCCGAGGTGAGAGGTTCTTCATCTTCTTTTTGACTAGAAATCGTACGGGCTTTTTTAGATGTAGCCTTTGCAGTTTTCATGCTTGTGGTACCAATCACACCATCACCGGCATGAGAGTCCTTGTTTGATTTAGGAGGGGGAGGAACGGAAAATTCTAGGCTAGAAGCGTCGGGAATTTTGTCGTAGAGCATGCTAGATTGAGTATAAATCAAGTCTAAATATTGTGCATGAGCAATGACTTGATCTTCAATGACAACTCCTCCTTTAGCCACATCCTCTGTAATAGAGGGTAACAATGAATTTTAAATCCATTTAGCTAAAATCTAATCAGGAATGTACATCTTTACCATTCTTTGACGACGCCGCCACTCGTGAATATGATCAGATATATGAGTGGCTATTGTCTGTTTAAAGTTGGTAAGGAGTTCTATCCCTGTTTCGTACCTTATGGGTAACTGAAAATGGGTTAAAAAGGTAGTGGTAAGGGTGCTAAAGTTATCAAATGAAGCTCTAGGAAATTATATATACCATTTAGCTGCCAGACCAGTTAACGTTCACTGAAAAAGGCGAAGCCTAATCGAATCATCATTCAGGGTGTTGGATGAACACCACAAATGGAATGTCATCACATGATTCAATGGATCTTCACCTAGATTTCCATTGAATCAGATGGAAGTTTATGAAGAATTGCAGGCCACCAAGGGGCATAAGCAATTGGATCATTCATCAGCCAGCTTAGATCTAGTAATTCTAGAGTCACTACAAAAGGCAACTGTTGATTCAGGTTAGGCAAAGCATACCCAGGATAAGATGGAATCACCTGAGCAGTAGGTCCTCGTGTACCAAAATAATGTATTTGATGTTGGTAACTTTGATAAGGTTGATGGGCATAACCATTATAGTATTGTTGTTGATAACCACTTTGGGAATGTGATTGCCCATTACTTACAAAGCCCTGTTGCTCAGGCCCTTGGTATGATTGCTCGAATTGCGGTTGTTGATATTGCACCAGGCATGGTTATTGGACCATTTGCTAATGTCCAATACTGGATGATTGACCAAGATGCAGAGTGATAGTACTTGTTTGATCCTGAGTCACTCCACATAATGAGGCACTAACCTAAGGTTGTGATTGAATCGCTGAGACAAGAGGTTGTTGTATTGCAACCTGAGAAACTTGAGGTTGACATACAACAGGTAGCACTTGTACTTGCAATATAGTCACAATAGCATGTGTAGTGGGAATATTCGACATAGGATGGACTGTTTGCATTGAATATACAACCCTTGGTTGTTGAGGCAGTATTGGTACCCAACCATTGGATGTAATTCCAGTTTGACCTGAATTTTGTTGTAAACTCTCATATGGTTGTTCTCTAGGATGGAACAATGAAAAGGCATACTACCCCCCATATGATGGCAATCCAGTACTTAAAGGGTAGACTAGCCTTTGAAAACACATTGGATCAACTCGTTGAGTTTCAACATAAGAAATACTAGATGAGATTCCGAATGAAGAAATAGGAACAGAGCATGTCGTCGAAACAGTCCCTAAGTGGAATCAGGCTTGTTGTTGATAACTAGTTAGGACAGATGGTATACCAACAAACATTGTAGGAATTGTAGCAAGAAGCTCTGCCATAGCTGTGTCAATTGACATAGTCCTAGATGTTGATGGTTATTCAAACATATTTAAGCTATCCAAAATATTTCATATCGATTCGACAGGAACATGCGATGAAGGATGATTACAAGGACTAACTTCTATAATAGAGGGATGTAGGTGGATCCCAGTTCCAAAATGCACTGGAGTACTGGGTCAAAGATCCTCTACTATCTCTTCTATAGCAATCAATCCAGGTGGAAGAGGTAGACCGTCAACTCTGTTAAATATTTCTGGAGCCAAAGAAAGTGTAGCTTCTACAGTAACAAATACTAGAGGGGTGACACCTTCTGAATTCTGGAACTCAACTTCCAGATGTTCAGGCTAGTGAACTTTAGGTTCTGGAATAGTCATAGGTGGAGCTGCTTCAGGAATAGAGGTGTCTACCATTACACTAGGATCAGTTCTAATGTCCTCTTGTAACTGCGGAACTGTAAAGGCAGATGTACCAGAGATAATTGGAGTAACTGTAGTCCCTGACGATGTTGAAACACAAGTTTCAAATAAATTAGGTGAATTGGACTCATTTAAATGAGACCATTTTTCCCGGGATGGTTTCGTTTCTGGGGTCAAAGACTATTGACTCGCTAGCCTCCATGAACGACGAGGTTTGGATTGACTTTCTTCCACGATTGTGGATTACTTGATCAACTCAAAAATTAAAGGGGAAAAATGTTATTTTGATTTAAATGAATTTTAAGACACTTTGATGCAACTTGGTTTTTCAATTTTTAAGAGTCAAGAAAATGCTAAAGGTGACTCTAGTTGCTTTCGATTTTTAATGAGCTTGAAGTGACAACTGCTCAGATGGACCTTTTCTTTTAAGGAGTCGAAAAGGAACAAAGGTGACTACTATGTAAATCTAGACAGGGGGTTTACCAAACCGATCGAAAAACTGCAAAATACACCTTGGTGATAAATGGTAGAGAAATTACCAAGGACTTATGTACGGAAGTCAATCTTCCCAAATGCTGTGTTCAATGCATTGCGATCGATAGGGCGGCAGACATGGCTTCCTGAGGATAAAGGATATCAGCCTATTGTGGTCTCCCAATATATACTCGACGGTATGGGGACCACAAGTCCGTATTGGCACTTGTCATATCAAAGAGGAGGAATCACCCAACCTTTGATGAAAATGATAGTTACCAGGTTTTACGACGCTGGAACACATCTCTAGCCTAGACTTCTAGATGTGTTGCGTTAGGTTCCAAAGCGTTTTTATGTTCATTGAGGTATATTTTAGAGTTGATCTTGCTTATAATTTTGTCTTTCAAGGCTCACCGCGTGAGGTAGATGTGAAATTCCTAAATATGCAATCTAAAATAATAAACAATCGTTTATGTTCTTTTAGCAATGAAAATCCTAGCTACAAAGGACATAAGATTATGATTTTCTTTCAGCGGAGAGCATAGAGCACACACTAAATGCACTTTCCTAAATCAAATTATGCATGCAGTCAAAATGCAGATGCACATGCATGCATTTGTTTTATGCTTTCTTAATGTTTGAATTCCAAAAAGTAAAGCTAAGTACAGATCTTAACTATTTTCTTTCAAAGCGACATTTCTAACAATTTCTTTTCAAAATGAAAGGAAGACTAAGATGACACTTTTCGATTTTTAATTGAAAACTATTTTTCGTCACTTCAAATACTAATAACTCAAATCAAGTACAATGACAAAAGTACAATCAACTATCTAGAAGAGGAAGACTTTACGACACTCTTCTTTTGATTCAAAATGACAATTATGACACTTGCATCAAAAACGACAGTTCGATTAGGCTACTTTCGTCAAAGGAAGATTGTAAATGATTGATAAATACACAAAAAAAATTTACAATTCCTAACTGATGGAGGCTGAAAAATGTGAAGGAAGAAGGTTTCAACAAGAAGGTACTGATCATGAACAACAAAACTACTAAATAAAGCTGAAAACAAGGAGACAAAACCAAAATTTCAGAGAAGAAAATAGTATCACTCAATCATTGCACTTGCAACATAGGGAAACAGGGATGCATCACACCTGTAACACACGAGAGGTGTGATGCATCCAGGTTGCACAGTTACAGATAGTGTGATGGACCAGGGAACGAAATTGAGCTTAGTTTTTGCTCAAAATTTGCAGCTAAGTTC
Organism: Pinus tabuliformis; assembly: GCA_031772625.1. Taxonomy (NCBI): domain Eukaryota; kingdom Viridiplantae; phylum Streptophyta; class Pinopsida; order Pinales; family Pinaceae; genus Pinus; species Pinus tabuliformis. The sequence goes on along the minus strand of CM062804.1, from coordinate 774,894,714 downwards.
AGTGATTTAGGTTGAGTAATGATGGACAGTAAAAACAAAGCATAAGGGTAAGATTTGATAGGTTCTGAGCTACCACGAGGGCACTTAGAATGCTTTGTAAGTCAGATGTTCAGTTCATAAACCAACCTGGAGATTGACTGAAGCAACATTCATCTACTTCGCAATTGCATAGCAAAGGCATTTCGAAGGCTAGCTAGTTAACTTCAGGCTTTGTCTGTAGTTTATAAAGCAAACAAAACAAAAAAAACAAACTATTCACTCCCAAGCAGAGTTTCCATTTTTGTTTCAGGGAAAACTAGTGTCGATTCGAACTGCTACTCCCACTAAGACTGGTAGCTATCTTAGAAACAAACAATGAAAGCTTTTCAAGAGTTCCTTTAAGTGTGATAGATTGAAGAGAAGAAAAGAGGACCAACCTGGATCTTCCGCTTTGATCCTAGCTTGATTTCTCATTTCCTTGATAGAATTTTCCACTCCTCTCCTACTTGTCCCGCTTCAAAGAGTACCTGTAGAGTCAAAGTAACAAAAAACTATCAAAGAATCTCTATCTAAAACATCATAAACAATGTGGAATCAGAAACACATTGACCATACAATCACATTCATAAACAATAAGATTCATAAACACACGATTATATGGAGGAAAACCCAAAGAACTTTATTAATAGTAGTGTAAGAGAGGATTAAAACCCAGCTGTCTGATCCAGCATCATCCTCCCAGTTTTAGAAGCCCTCTTCACCTCATGAACAAGAAAATCACCCAACAATGCAATGTCTCTTCTCACCAAGAAACCAACAACACTTCCTTACAAAATAGAAAATTCCTGCCTCCAGATCTCTCAGATGAGGGATCCATTTATAGATTTCTTGCAAGGGTGTGAGTCAGCTATGGGTTTTTTTTTAGTGTCATCCCACTGATAGTTCTTGGTTCCACTTGGGATTTCAATGATCTCTTACTCATCCCTGGGCGAATTCAGAGAGGCAAGTGTCATAGGAGAAGTTTCTGGAAGATTCCATGATCATCCACTTAGAAAACTATCTATTCCATTTGTCTATTCTTGGTCATCACACCCCATAGAAGGCCATTTCAGTATGCATCACACCTGGCCAGTTTGGTAGTCAGTATGCATCACACCTTGCCCATGGAGCAGTCTGCATGGTCCAGTTTTGGCCAGTTCTGAGTAGTTTTTCAGGTGGAACTTCTGGGAAATGATGTAATCAGTTGAACTTGATCCTTTAGGGTATGAAACAACACTTTTAGGGACCTAAGGAGCCCTTATTTTATGGACATATGAGTTTGGGGCTGCAGTGCCTAAATATGTCTATAACACAAAGGAAAAGATTGTTTTTTTGCAGCTTGAATCCCAACTTCAGCAAGATGAATTACAACAACATAAGCGTCATGACACCCATCAAAAACAAGAAATGGTAGATGTAGTACCCATTTTAGAAGCATATTTTCATGAAAATGTAGAAATTTAAACTGCATTTCCCAAGCCAATCATCAGACCTTGGGAAGGGCTTGTCCATAACAAGCACAAAATAGGTCTTGGATATGATAAGGAGGTTTCCTTTCACATTCTAGATTACTCAAAGCCCATCCAGTTTCAGAGTGTTGGATTTCTTCATGGCATTTCACCTTCAGTTGTTCTAGATCCTGCTCCTCTTCCACAACAACAACAACGAAATGTTAAATGCCAAAATTGTGACCGAGTTGGCCATATGAAAGATCATTATTTTGATCTTCATCCGTGCAAACATTTTGGTCAGCATACTCATTCTTCACACAAATTCTTCAAAAACCTCCTGTAAGAATAAAGATTCATATTAGATGGATCGCTTCTTTGTAATGGGCTTCAACAACCAAGAAGATATTCTAGTCATATGTCATCACTTGTTCTAGAGTATTGAACAATCTTGCAATTGAGTTTTCTCCATCATCTCGCCTTGTATCTGACAGGCGGGGAAGTGATGGTCATCTACAAGCTTCAAAGCCACATCATGCGAGCCTAAGCCACAACGTGCCATACCAGATTCAAAGTTGTACCCAGAGACAAAAATGCCCCTAAGCATGCCTTTGGTTGGTGATCAACCTTAAACCATCTATGCGGGGTTGAGACATCTCTTCAAAGAATTGGGGACACTTCCTCTAGCAGAAGACTTCAGCTTCTTGCAAGTTTTGGAAGAGTTCCAGGAATTGCATTAAGCATTCCAGAGTTGGTGGTCATCCTTAAACAATCACAGGTTAAGACCCCCCTTTTCAAGTTGAGGTTTTCCCTTTTTATGTGGGGTGAGACCTCCCTTTCAAGGTTGAAGTTTTCCCTCTTCAAAACATGAGGATCACTTCCTCTAGCAGAAGACCTCAGCTTCATGCTAGATTTGGAAGAGTTTCGGGAACATCACTAAGAATTCTAGTGTTGGTGGTCATCCTTAAACCACCCCCCTTATACCAAAATTTCAGAGAGCACATTCAGCCTAGTGTTGCCATGCATTTTTGCACATTTTGTATTATAGTTCTCTTCTTGGACTCATACATACCCCTTCGGATTAAGGGGGTGAATGTTGGACACCTAATCCTCTATGGGTTGGTGTGGAATGTGAACAGCCACTGGAGTCCAGGAGACCACTTGGAATATGAACCCAATGGTCACACCATGTACTATAAATGTATATCATGTCAATAACATATGCAATCAAATGTTTATCTTTCTATTGCGATGTTTACATTCCATGTTAGTTTAACAAATCCACATCATGAATCATTTGGTACCTCCTAAGTATTCTCTTCACACAAGCACCTACACCATCATGGTCATGCTTTCCATGTGATGTTTCAAAGTAGCTCCAAGTATGCTGAATTTTTGTCCTCTTATGTAGTTGACTCAACCAATAAAAAATGTGTCCTGGCTTGAAATTCCCTGCACAACCATATGACAATATCCAATACTTCTTGAATGAAATGTCATTTTTTTTTAATGATTCATAAATCAAGTCAAATCAATGTTGCACGAATAATTTTTCATGCTCATGATCATCACTGATGTAAAATTGATACTCCTTAATCACATCATGTGACTTGTTAGTGCTATCCCTGCCATCGAGATTTAATTGTGCATGCCTGTATAGAACATGTACGAATATGGACACTTGTTCTAAGTGATAATGCTCACTGTGGATCTCTATTTGAGGAGAAGATGTGTAATTATCAACAAATTCGACCACTAATAAGATTGTTTGTGGTTGAAATACTTCACAAGAATCCTTAAAGTCACATGCTTGCCACCTAGACCTATGAGAGTGTTTGATATATTTATAGATCTAGTTTTGAAACACCCCCATGAATTATGAAATAGGAACCTCATCCTCAACATAGTTGATCCTCTTAGGTGCTAGAGTTGAATAAGATGGTTTATTTCCCATGGAATACTCATAATGTTTCCATGTGATGGTGACATTTGACATTCTAGACTTGTTTTGATCAATAATAAAGTTCCTAGGGAACAATGCCAAATAACCACATCCAGTGCATCTTCTCCCACCTATACATATTTTCTTGTAAAACAACTATTTTGGATCCATTTTGCATAATATTGATGAAACAAAATCACACATTGTAGGAGGAGGAGGGTCATCGTGAGAGTTCTTGTAAAATTCCCAGAAAGTGACGTAATGAAGATTAAATTCAACATGATATCGACAAAAACATGTGTCACGGATTGTATTATGCCTAATAAATGATGGTTTCAATTTCTAAAACATCCTTATGGATATCTTCACATGGTGATTTATTTCTTGAAATTCCTCAAACAATGCAACTTTTGTCATTTCTACAATGTGCTTAGCGTGTTCCACATACTCATCTTTAGCTATGTGATGTTGTTCAACATGCTTTGTTTTCGGACTAGCACGATAATGATTATCTGAAAACTATACCACGAGTGTTCTAATTCTTGTTGTAAGCCTATCTTAGTAGGGTTTCCTGTTGATAAGAGCCCAACAAGAAAATTCATCATTTCCATTTATTCAAACCTTGAACTTGGTATGCTTGTGCAATGTTTTACTCGAGACATGGAACAATTTTCACATTGTTTCCAACTTTTGTTGTTTTGATGTACTTGGTGCAATAATAGCAGTTGTAATTTCCCTACGTGCAACTCGAACATCGAGTTTTCTTGATTTGAAAAACATAATGAATGCCTTTGATATCTTTTTAGCGATTCATATGTGTTTTCTTGCTTTTAGCATCTTGGACATCAAAAAACTTTGTGGCATGTTATAGTTTCTTATGTTTGATCAACCCATGTAGTGTCTCAACTTGTGCAACAACTAAATGTTTCTCAAAATATTGTCGAATGATGTTATTGACATGGTCTCTAATAGTGCAAGAAAGGATAGGCTCCCCAAGGTCCTCTGTTGTGCTTATATCCAAATTTTCTTCAAATGGTCCACCCCTTTCCAAACCACTACAACTCTTTGTTATTAGTTAGTTTGAGAGGAAACAATTAATTTTTCTGGTGGTTGATCAACGTGATAGGGAAAATATTCTTCCTCTAGTGGTTGATTAGCTTGAAGTGGCACATATTGTTCCCCTAGTTACATTTGATCATCTTGATAGGGCCCATTTTCCTCTAGTGGTTTATCAAGTCCATAGGGAACATCTTGATCATCATCTAGTTGACCAACTTTATGGGACACATATTCTACCTCATGTGGTTTCTCAATTTACATCCCTGCATAATGGAATACAAAATATGCTTGTAATTCAAGTGAATCATTATCATAATACAAGGGAATAGTAGATCTAGATACAGGTTCTTATTTAATAAATCACCTAGGTAAAAGGTAAAATAATTCCTCTTCAATTAATAAAAATCAAATTGGAAACCATAGGGTTCTAGTCACAAACCTTAGGATAAATTTATATGAAAAACAAGTTAAGACTTGGAATCTAGGTAGCATAAGTTGACATGTACCAGGGGTTCGAAGTTGAAATATGAAAAGAAAAGGGTTTCAAGCTAAGGGAAAGATGGGTTGAAGAAGAGCGCACTAGTAAAAGTAACATTCCATGTGTCAACAAAAAAGGTGATTCATAATATGATGAAAGGTAAAATCATTCCTCCTCAATATAAAAAAAAAAAACAATTTGGAAACCCTAGGGTTCTAGTCACAAACCCTAGGGAAAAGTTAAATGAAAATCAAGTTGACATTTGGCAACTAGGTATAAACATTTGACATGGACCAAGGGTGCTAAGTTGAAACATGAAAAAGAAAAGGGTTTTGAGCTCAAGGAAACCTTGGTCAAATAAGAGGGCACTAGTAAAGGTATTGGTCCCTATGTCAATAAAAAGGGTAATTCAAAATATGATGAAAGGTAAAATCTTTCCTCTTCAATTAATAAAAATCAATTTGGAAACTCTAGGGTTCTAGTCACAAACCCTAGGGAAACGTTAAATGAAAAACAAGTTGACATTTGGAAAATAAGTATAATAAGTTGGCATGGACCAAGGGTTCTAATTTGAAACAAGAAAATAAAAGGGTTTCGAGCTTAGGGAAAGATGGGTTGAAGAAGAGAGTGGGTCAGTAAAAGTATTGACCCGTGTATCAACAAGTTGGGTGATTCAACATATATTGACATATAAAAGTAGTCAACATGTATGAAAGGTAAAATAAGTTTCATGATTATGTGAATTGTATGCACCTGAAGATGATATAATCCCTATGAAACAGGTAACCAATGACAAGCATTCTATTTTGGTAAAAAAATCAGTTTGCAATAAAGGAAATAAATCAAAAACACCTAATATTGTTGCATCTGTAATCACACATGAACACATACATTTTCTTTAGGAAAAGAAAATGAATCACCTACATAAGAAAAAACAAAAAGTAAATGGTTAATTTTCCCTTTAATTTTATTGTGTGAAAAAATCAGCAAAAAAGGTTTATCTGAGGTTTTGTGTATGAGAAAAATTCCTAAAATTACCTAACATCCTTCCACTCAAGTAGTAACTGGGCCTTGTGAATATTTCAGAATATGGTATTGGGGCCATGTGATAAATGTCATTGGCGACACTTCTAGCAACCAAAAAACAACCAAGGTATGGAGAGGGTTATAGTGGCCAAACATATTAGGGCTACATCTCAAAAGAGTTGGCGACACTTCCAATAGCTTGACCAAGATCACCTTAGGTCTAAGTTCTCCCACACCTCAACCTATAAGGAAAGATTCCCTAAGATTTGGCCACTAAGTTACCCGTGTCCAGTGGGAATGGATGAATCTCAACTTCTAGTTGTCATTTTTTTGACCCATAACCCCTACCACGTGTCGAGAGACAACATGAAGGTTAGTGATAATCTGACACCTAAGTCTTACCCCCTTCACGGGTTTCTTTCCATGTACCGGATTTGTCATTGGATGATGTAGTATTTTAAGCTCCCTAAAAGATAACTTTCTATGTTTCAATATGAAAAACAACCATGACAGCTTATGTGTTTCCTATCACCATGGTCCTAGCCTACTTTATAAATTATCTTGTGGCCCTTGTGAGAAATTTAGTGTGTTCAAGTTAAAGCTATTTTTAGAAAGTATTTTCTTCACTTAGGGTGTGCAACAAAATATAAGCTCAAATAAATTAGGTAGAAATATTCTGGAAAGAGGATGCCCTTTATACAAAGTTTAAGTGAGCTTAGTGTGGGGTGAATGTGTGTGCAAGTGAAATTGTGAGCATACAAAGTGTGAACTGATGTGGATATGTGGTGATCCTTTACAAATCCCTTAATTAAACTATGTGACGTTTGTTCCTTGCAAGAAAAGAAATTATGTGTGGATGATGGTCCACTTACTTCTTTCCTAATTATACTATGTGATCATATGTTTGTGTGAAAAAATTCAAAGTAAAATATAAGCAATTAATATACTTGTAACAGTTAGTAAATCAAATTGGTTAGTAGTGATGGTGTGTGCAAGGTGAACCTAGTGCGCATAGAAAGTGGTTGAATTGAAAGTATGTTGATGTGTGGTTCATGATCCTTTCATACAATTCCCCTAATTACATTATGTGATGTTTGTTCCTTGCAAGAAAATAAATGGTGTGGATGATGGACCACTTACTTCTTTCTTAATTATACTATGTGAGCATATGTTTGTGTGCAAAATTTCAAAGGAAAATATAAGCTTCAATTACTCTACTTGTAATGGATAGTAAAGAAAATTGGTTGGAGTAGTGATGGTGTGTGTAAGGTGAATCTAGTGCACATACAAATTGTTTAAACTACAAGGATGTGGATAAGTGGTTCATGATCCTTTAATACAATTCCCCTAGTTACACTAAGTGGTGTATGTTCCTTGCAAGAAAAGAAAAGATGTGTGGATAATGAGCCAATTACTTTTCCAAATTATTCTATATGTGAGCATAATATAGGGAGATGAAAAATTAGTACTTTGGGAAACAATATATTTCCATTACTAACTAAATTGAATTACATAACTTGATTTAGTTAAATAACTAAAATTTGTTACTTATGCATAAATCATGATTTAAATTCAAGTGAAGCCACAATTGAGAACACCCAATAGAGGAACCCCTATTTAAAGGATAATAAATTTGCAAACTAGTTGAAGGTATGCAATTTGAAAAATATTTACACACTTAAAATTTTATATTTCACGTTCTAAATATGATCCAATATTAACAATGAAAAATCGATTCATTTATACATAAAAATTTTAAAGATAAAAAATGAATTATCTTTTATGTTAAATCATGAAGTTATGTTGGCAAAAAAAAATATTATATATAAATTTTAATGATTTTTTATAATTTAAGTGTTTAAAAATTGTCATTTGAAATATGTATTATATAGTTATAATGTGTGGTTAAATATATTTCTATAAACAGTTAATAAAATACAATATTGTCAATTAATTTAAAATAATTTATTTTAAATTTATTTTTATGATTTTTCCAATATCATAATTTAAATTTATTAATTTATATTTTAATCTTATTTATATAAAATTATTGTATTTAATCAATTATTTCAAGAAAATGTACCATACTACTAAAAAAATTGGAATTTATTTATTCATTTAATAATGTAATATATATATATATATATATATATATATATATATATATATATATATATATATATATATATATATATATATATATATATATATATATATATAGATACACTTATTTCTCCATTTACTCAGTGGAGCATTTGACCTTTTTCAAAATTAGTTCTTATTAGCAACAATTTTTCGTTCTTCAAGAGAATATATAAATCCTAAACTAAAAGTGTTTTCTACAACACAGATCAAGTTTTATTTTTGTTCATACATCTCATTCACCAAACATTTGAATTAAAATTCAAGCCAACTAAAAGGGATCGTGAGAACTGAAGGAAAGAGAAAAATGATTTTTAAAACAAAAGTGTTCAGAATAAAATTAGAGAAATTGGAGAGTAAATTGTCAATATATACCTATTTCCCAAGTAATCTAGTCCCACAAGCAATAATCTCTCTTCACTCGTCCCCCAACACATGTTTAAGAAATGAAAAAATTAAAACTATTTGGGCATAGGATTGAAGGGTGTGTGATAAAGGTGATTTATTTTTATATATATCCCCAAAATTTTAGTATTGAATCTAGGTTTCAATATTTGTTTGGTTTCACAACAAGTCACATTTACCAAGTGAAGCATTTCAAGACCGTTTTCAAAATTACTTCTTCGTAGCAACAATTTTACATTTCTTCGGAAGACAATATAAATCCCAAACTAAAAGTGATCCCTACTGTAACAAGGATGACATTATAATTTTGTTCATATATCTCATTTACCAAATATTTCAATTATTTAAATCGAATATTTAAATATACTCATTTGTATAATAATTTGCAAGGTTATTGAACTAAACACTGATAGAAATTAAGTTTAAATTCTTATATCTAGGAAACTTCTAAATACATATTTCAGAGAGAATTATTACTTATAACATAATGCTCTCGCAAATCTTTTGAATTTGAGAGAATGTGAGATTCTTGAAAAATCAAGTTAGTGATTACCAAATTGAAGGGCCAAGTTTATTTCATGAGGAAAAACAAAATATATATCTATAAATCGATACAAATTTAATCAAATATAAGATAAATTGTAACTAAAAAAACCATACAATACATAAATACACACTCCATGATACAATAAGGAACCTATTCAACTAGTTTTTAAGTATGTTAATATTTGAAAGCCTACTATACAAAATAAAATTAGTTGGAAAAGTTTTCTTCATTAGAAGCACCATATCATTTAGAGTTTTAAAGCGTGTAACTAAAATTACCATAAAACAATTATAGTAAGAATAACTTTCTTAAAAGAAGAACTTATCATAACTATAAAGAATTTCACAATTCCAAATAAAAAGTGGAAGAAATGTGGGTTGAGAAGTATGAGAAAGCCAATGATAAGGAAACAAAATGAAATCAAGTGATACATGTTTTAGTGGATTTAGAGAACAAGGAATATGCTTCAAGGTCTTATCAACAATGAATGTACATTGTTAACATTTGTGGTGAAGAGGGGCACAAATGATTTGTGTGTTTTTCGGGAGAATGTGCGAAGAAATTTTAACACAACAATCAAGTAGGGCACAAGGAGGGGTCAGAGGATTTTAAAAACTATATGTTTCTAAAAGGAACTTTTTTTATGCACGTGCAAAGATGGATATACAATGCCTTTTATGTTTTCAATTATTTTCATCAAATTTTACAGAGTTTAAAATAAGGAACTCCTTTTTTTTTTACATTTGAACCATATTTGCAATATATTTCACAAGTACATGTTGAGAAACAACTAGATGAATTTAATCGACATTATATTGTCACAGTCTAAGAAGATTAACATTGTAAACATTTCTAGCATATCATCAATACATGCATGCTAATTTATTTCTTTTTTATTTATGAATGTAATATTGATTAATCGCATGAGTCTTCTATGGAGAATTATAGTTATATGCAATAATACACTGCTTTTTGTGCAAGCATTAATCTACACTACACTTTGTATGCCTTTAAAAAACTTGTTCTCTTTACAAAAGTCTCATAATTTTAATGTGAGAATTGAAAGAAGAAACTTGTGACATTTTCAAAGGTAGGGATCATCATTTAGGATTCAAGGAACCATTTGATGTTGTATATGATGATGAATGTTATGAAAATATAATGTTGTTATATATGTTTAACAAAGAATGTATTCTTAGACCATGCACATTGGAAGGAGGGATATTCTTTCTGCTTATACATCTTGACACATTTTCTCTCTTTTAACTCCTACAAGGATATCAAACATTATTCAAACTATTGTTTATAGGTTTTGGAGCACCTATGTGACAAACATTTTTGCTAATCCCTCTTGTAAATAAATTATCATGAATTGTAATTCATATAAATAATATATATAAATTGTGTTCCAATGGTTTTATGTGGTTAAATCCCATCCTTAGTTATAGTGCGTTATCCTAAACCATTACAATTCCAAGGTGGTTCATAATTTGCATGAAATCAAGTGGTTTCGGAAAATTTCAATAAACCATGGTTTCAAGTAGTTTTTCAATAATTTTCATGGTTTCAATTGGTTTTCAATAAGTTACATGGTTTCAAGTCGTTTTCAATAATTTTCTAGCTTCAAGTGGTTTTCAATCATTTGCATGGTTTTAAGTGGTTTTCTTTAGTTGTTGTTACATGTCATTTTTTAGCTACATGGTATTAGTTTCAATGCTTATTTTATCTTAGTTTTATTGTTTTATTCTCCTTTTTTTTTAGTTTTCAATCATATTTCCTAATGCATACAATATGGAACAAGTAATATGAGAAGTGAGACAATTTGAATTACTTATATTTGCATGAATTTATTGAATTTCATGATCTTCTTGTTCTCTCAATGTCCGATGTCTTTTTCTCATCATTTCTTTATCTTTTTCTTCCATTTCCTCCATGGATGGAAATTTATTTCCTTTTCTAGATCCAAATCTCCAATTTTTCATGTTTGTTCTCAATCCTTGTGTAATTTTCATGCTCTGGTATTTCTCTATGAATGAATGTTCGCTATTTTTTTACATTCGAATTTAGACTGATTTCTCTTTTTTGGGTTGAGGACAGAGGCTTGATTTAAAAATGAATAATGGATTTTTTTTAATATTCAAATTTTTAAAGTTTAACATAATTTTAAAGAAGTTTAGAAATTTATTAACTAAAATAATTGTATCTTATCAAATAACATGTCTATAAATTCAAAACGTATTTTATTTTGTCTTATATCTTATCGAATAGCATGTCTATCAATTCAAAACATTTCTAAGCTTTAAATTACTAGTATTTCAATGAAAAAATAAAAGATAATTTTTCCCAAGATCCAAATTCTCCTCCACCAAAAAAGCACAACTCCAATTTCTTGAGTTCATATATAAACACTAATTGATAAGATATTTTTTCAAAATTAAGTTGGTTGTTTTTTGTTTCATTATGATGTTGAATAAATAGAACATAAACAATTTCAAAAAAAAAAAAACTATGGACCTTATAAGCTATAACAGGGAGAAAATCTCTCACCTAATTTTCAGTGAAAATTTTGGGGAAATATTTACACCTCAAAAAATTTGATTCCTATAGAGACTTAGTAGATTGGGGGTTAAAAAAATCTATGTTTACTCTTAATAATATTATTTATAATCATTTAGAATTCCACACATGCAAGCGCACACACATATATGGGGCATCCTACCCATCTAGTCATCCCTCCCATTCCCATAGAATGGAAGGTCATATGCCAAGGGTGTTATGTCACCCCAAAAGAACTTGGTACTATGTCACCTTAGAAGAACTTTGATTGAGATATTATCCATGTCATAAAATTGTAATTCCAATAATTTTAAAAGTGTATTTTCATATTTTTTTTCTTTACTGTACCCCTTTTTTCCTCATAGCATTAAAGTCGGTACAATATTCAACCTCCTAGGGAATTATTAAGATTCCCTCTACATTTTTATAGAGGTATTACTCCTCTTTCTCACATAGATTTTCAATGTACTTTTACAAGCAATAAAATCAAGCTTTGATTCTATCTACACCTATGACTTAACCATGTGGTTGAAAAGAAAAAGTAACAAATAAATTATAGTTGAAAGATGATAACGTCAAAAAACAAAAAAACTAAATTCATTCTATCACATACATCCATTCACACAATGAGGAAAATGGATTTGAAGCAATATTCATAGACAAAAAATAATAATTATGACCCATAATTTTAGAGAGTTTTAAATGATTTTATTCATTGAAATTCATAAACTGCATATGAGAAACATACACAAGAACTCATGCGCATATAATGTCTCAACACCACAAAAAATTTGAACTATTGGAATAGCTCTTTGTGAAAGTCAAAGAAATATTAAAAATTGAAGTTCAAGTTTGAATAAAGTGTGTGCCTAACACACAACAAAATGTTCTTGATACTTAAATGATAAAAAGAAATGCATTCATCAAAGCATACTAAGAGGGGGTTGTAGTTGACCAAATAAAATAATAGTAGTATGAGTACATGAACGTGAGGAGGAATTTTCATATGCATAGAAAAACGAAGTATGGCATTCTACACATCTTGGAAAATGACTAAGTGTGGTAAATGGAAATGAACTAGATAATGGAAATAACAAATCAAAATGGAAGTTTAATTTAAAAATGGATATGGGGAAGTTGGTGATATCTTTGGCATATGACCTTTGTATTTGATTTCGTAAAATGCTAGATGAAGCTCAGGCATAGGGCTATCTAATGATAAGATGAACATAGCCAATTCCTTTTCATTTTAAATATTTTGAAGGAGAAACCATTCATATTAATATTGTATGATGAAGTATTACAACATTGAAACTGACTCAAAATTATTGAGAACTTGCATTTTCCTTCATGATCAATAAGTGAGGATCATCTATAACTTTCCATATTTCAAAATTTAGTCTCCATCTAGAGGGATATAGGTTCAAGTATGAACTAAAATCACTCTAGTTAGTGTGTGACAAGAAAACATATCAACAAATTTTAAACTTGACTATACATTGGTTTTATTTTGGTAAGCACCTTTAAACATTGGTATTAGTTGACTTGTGTGCTAGAATTCATCATGGAATTTTTTTATTCCCTATGGAATATGATTTTTTTCAGTAACCCCTATTAAATTGCATATAGTGTACCACGAATCCCCTCTTTTTTTTTTTTTCATTCCCCTTAGAATTACATGTATAATGACCATTGTTTGGGGAGATAATAATTATCCCATCCATATTTTTCATTTATAACTCACCTAGAAGTATATATTTCCCACCATGGATTCCCTAGCTTAGTGGCCTTGTTGCATATTGTGCCCATGTTTTTGCATTCTCCTAAGGATGGGTAGTCTAGTCAGTTTACATCCCAAAGTTGAGGATCATGCATCTCTACATCAAGTTGATAGCCTCATCCCTACATTCACATGGTATTGGTTGGTATTTTTTAGATTATCACATATAACAAGACCCTTGCTTCATACATAATATGAAAATTATTCATTTTTATACCATCGTTCACTAACCCATGATGAGGTTTACATTCATGCCCTTGCCCCTTTTCCCTTCCATTTGCAATTTTCACCTTCAGAATTTCATTCAGCCCATCACTTAATGGGGCATATATCTCCTTTTTTCCCTTTGTTTACCCATATGGTTCCCCCACAAAATTCCTTTTGGAATATATTTCTTGAAACAATGGTTATATTATTTGGCGAGACCCTTGACTCTTCTTAGTAATCTTTCATATCTCCTAGGATCTTATTAGAAATACCAAGAGGATCTCATGTTTCTTTGGAACATAGCTTCATTTTGGAAACATCCCCTTGTTTCCCTTATATAGAGAGTCTATGATGTGTTACCATTTTTTCCCATGAAATATATTTAGTTCCTCTTGAATCCGATTACACTTTACCCTTATCTATAGATATGGCTGTGAGTTGAATAATTTGAGCTATTTTTTAATTAAACTTCACAATACTTGTTTGTAGATAGTTGGTTTCTCTATTTTGAATCACACTAATTCAATTGATCCACACCAATTTTATAATCTTGTTCATATATTATAATCGGATATTTCCATAATAAAGGAGTATTTTTCCCTTGCTAAAAAGTCACACATGGGATCTCATTCTTATTCTTAAGGGACAAACACTAGTTCACTATTGTTGGATTGTGCAAGCCAAAATAAAAGAATAAGTGTGAATGTTATTTTGTTAAACATAATACAATATAAATACAATTTTTTTACCATTAGATTCAATTTCCAAGGTCTGTTAGACTAATAAATTTTCATATTCCACACCATAACCTTAGTGAATTAGGTGTCCAACACTCCACTCCTTAATTTGAAGGGGTGTATGTGAGCCCAAGCAGATTGTTGAGGACAATTGCTAATGGATAAATGTGTTTTTTGAATATAGTGGTTTAAGGAATACCAAAAACCAAATGGGAAGTATAATTCGAAGTCTTCCACCAATGATGGCTTAAAGCTAACCACTAACTTGAAAAGTGTAACAAAAGCCAAAGTCTTCCACCGATGGTGGTTTAAGGCTGGCCACTAACTCAAAAAGTGTATCAAAAGCCAAACTCTTCCACTAGTGGTGGTTTAAGGCTAACCATTAACTCTGGAACTTGGCGCAACGTAGTTCTTGGAATAATTATAACTATGGATAGAAACCAATATCTTTTATGAAATGGATGTTCTCCCTGATGATGGTTTGAAGATAATAATAGAATGATAAGATGGTGGTTTGAAGTTAGGCCACAAATTGTTGGAACTTGGATCTAAGGCTCAACAATTGTTAGAACATTTCCAAATCTGGCTAGAAGTTGTTGTCTTCTACTAATTGGAAGTGCTCAAAAAGCTACAACTTTGATTCTAGTTGAGGATTGATGTTGTGGCTCAAGCTCATTGTACACATTTGACTGATAGGGCTTCAAAACTAAAATATTTATTGTCAATCACTTATATCGTTCTCCCTTATTATATAAAAGTTGAATATCTTTCCACGGTGCTCTCATGGATGAATATCAAATACTATGATCCTCCATGACGCCCAATCTATGAGGGTGTTAGGTTCTAATTAAAATGAACACACTTACAATTTAGTTAAAAAATGTATAATTAAACTTACAAAATAACTATTTGCAAATTACCAATGTTAAAAATTAAACATCAAAGGAACCCAAATTTAATAAATTGACATTGTGAAATAATCCTCCATATCATATTTCCCTCCTTCCAAACTTCCATTTCCATAAACCACTTCTGATCTCCAAATACATAACACTAGATATCAAGAAATTAACAAAATACACCATTCCATTAAACGACTCCAAAAATGTGTCCATATGAAACGTTTCACTTTAGTGTGTTGGAAAACATGCAAGTGTTCTCCTTGGTGTTTCCTTTTGGAATGTATATGACTCTAGGACCATAGTATGGGTCCTACAAACTCCATGAAAACGTTCAACATAGTCATAGAGCAACATGGTCATTGAGTGGTAGTTGTTGAGCCAATTCTCTCCTCGAAGAATGTGGAAGTTGATGGCATGTTTTTTCATGTCCAGCATCTCTAGGTGCTCTATGTTGGTCATGTCTAGAAGATCTGATATGGTGCTCACCCCTTTCAAATTCTTAATGGATATCAAGCTATTTTTTCTAAGATTCTTCTCTAGTACCTCATTTGGTACCCTACTTTGATCCTAAATCTACATGCCCCATGTCCATACATCTTTGGAAATGCCACAAAACTCATGTGAGAACATAGTCCTTGGAATTTATGGGAAAAATTCCTATGGAAAAATTAATCAATTCCATTGCATCATACAAATTTTCCTCATTACCACTACCATTTTCCCTCATAGATATCAAAATAAATGGAAAAAAATTAACATGGGCCACTCCTAACAACAACTCTTTCAATATCTCAAATCCCCTATAGATTATACATGTGAGAATCTCCATGGTTAGAACAAGGCACAAAGCATTTGAATACATGGACATGATGCCCATGATTAATGTTATTTCAGTGAACTCATGGCTAACCTCCAGGACGTCCAATTCCATGGTTCTATCATATCTACATTTTTATTCATATAAATGGTGCTTCCTGCTAAGAGAATTATGTCTATATTTCCTTAACCAATGACATCCATTCTAGGGGCCCTTTCTATGATAATTAGTTGTGCATGTCTAGAAAATCAAGAAAAGAGGAAATGGAATGAACCGATGGGGATGGAGAAGATATTGTAAAATAAAGAATAAGAGATGAGAAACCTCATTGTAGATTATGTTGGAAATTAACAAGAATAGAAACTTTATTCTCGAGGATAAAATAGAGATGTAGTAAATAGAAATCTGAAGGAGGATAATATCCATGAAGATAAAAAAGCCAGTTTTTGTGAAGATTGAGGATATTTGATTTATTTCTGTGATAATGAGATGACAAGTATAGAGTGGAGGTAGAGAAAAAATGGAGGATACACTTGAGGGAATGTCATAGCAAGACACAAAAATGGCCAAGGGTTTTAGGACTACTTAGAGTGGCATATATAACAAATTTAAAGAGGTAGATCTTATGATTTTTTGAGTGAGACTTAATCTAATACCATTGTTGGAATGTTCAATATAGAATAAAAGAATAAGCATGAATGTTATTTCATTAAATATGATACAATCTAAATGTAACAATGTTCTGACCATTGGATTCAACTTCCAAGGTCTCTTGGAATCCTCGTAATGGTTCACGTTCCATACCATAACCCTAGTGGATTAGGTGTCCAATAGCTATAAATAGGTCTATTGAACCAATATATATAAAATGGATTTATTGATAAGAATAAGGCATGTAATGTGGCCAAGGGATTTTCACAAGTTTAAGGTAATGATTATTTTGAGACCCTTTTCCTATTAGAAAGAAGGATTCCACATGCCTATTTCTTTCTCTTAACATATTTGAAAGGTGATTAAATATATCATATGGATGTGAAGAGCGTTTTTCTACATGCTATTTTCGTGAGGAAATCCACCTGAGTAGCCTTGTGGTTTTGTACAAGATCTAATCTTCAATATGTGTTCTCAAACAAGCTCCTTAAGCTTGGTATGAGAAGATTGCCAGTTTTTGGATTGCTTAAAATTTCAAACATTTCTATTTTAATCCTATAGTATACACTAAGAAGTATGGTACAAATGTATTTATTCTATTTTTATATGTGGATGATTTAATTCTCATAAGCATTTCTTCATCCATGATTCAAAGCTTTTTGCAAGCATTACTGGACTAGTTTGATATGATAAACCTTGGTCCTTTGCATTATTTTCTTGATGTGCAATTCCTTCAATATTTAGAGGGGATATCCATTTTTCTAAATGGGTATTAATGTTATTTACTTTAGTGCTTTGGGTTTGCTAATTGAAAAGCTATGCCCACTACATTTAAGTCAATCATTCAACTTTCAGATAACTTGTCTACTATATGTGTTAATTCCTCACTATATGGGTAATGAATTACAGGTCTCTTGTATTTGACTCATACATTATCTAGAATTTATTTTGTATTTGGTCTTGTCTCTTGGTTCTTTCATGATTGTCATAAATCACTAGAAGGAAATCAAGCATATTTTAAGGTACAATAAAGCTATTACCAATTTTGGCATCCACTGTACTTCTAGTGTTTTTCATCCTATGGGTATCATTGTTCAAGTTATGTTGGATTAGTTAATGATTGAAATTCCACATATATTTTTATTTATCAACTTGGCTTTAGCCCTGTTTCCTAGCCTCTCAAGAAGTAATCGAAGATTTCATGATCTTCTATAGAAGCTCAATATCATGTTACGTTCTTTCTAGTCATTGGGTTCTTTGGTTTCTATAACTGATAATATAATTTGGAATTCAATAGGATGATCCCATTATTTATAATCCCTATATAAGCCCCATATTAACCCTAAAACCCCTTATTAAGCCCTTGATATTGAGTGATTGCATTTCTATTATTATATTGTTATGTAGTCTACAACCATTCATTGTTCAATTTTACTATAATTGTTCCCTTTGTCTTATATGTGTGTGTGTGTGTGAGATCCCCCTCGAAGTGAATTGTAATTTAGTATATTATCATTTCTATGATGCAAGGTTCATAAAATTTAGTATCAAAACATACAAACCTAAGTTTTTGTTTCTTTAAATAAGTCAACTTGAAATTTTCAATAATAACATTTTTTTATGGGACATTATAGATGGTGAAATTTCGAGAACATTGAGGAGAGATATCAAGGAATCTCTGGTTAAAATTTCATATTTTTGTTTGCTATAATTTCTGTGATATATGATATGGAAGTCATTGTTTTTTTATTGGTCCCAAAATATGTTTCAAATAAGTCATCTAAGCATTTTTTTTCCATAATTTGTTTTTTGGGATGTTTTAGACTATGAAATTTTGAGCATATTTAGAAGGCATAACAAAGTGCATCTAGTAAAAAAATCAGATCTTTGTTCTTAGATATACCATGTGGAAGGTAGGGTTTATGAGCGATCATGGAATTAGTTTAAAATGAGTGATGATTTTAAACTGAGAAATTGTTATAGACTTGAGGAGACATAATGAAGTAACTCATGTAAAAATTTCACAATTAGTTTTGAAGAATTAGGTGGGTGGCATGCCAAACAAGTTTTCTCTTTGGAAGAGGCCAAAACTTAGAATTTTTTTTAAAGTTACCACATCATTCACTTGCCACATCAAATTCTATTCAAACCTATGTAATTGTGTAGACCAAAATTTGATATTTATAAAAATCTCATCCAATTAAATATTCTCCAAAATAAGGTTTTAGAAGTGACATAAATTTTGACTAGAAGATTCACCTTTTTGTGATTGAAATTTGTGATAAGTAATAGTATGTACAATCATAAATCTCTTACACCAATTAAATCTTTTGAAGGCTCATTCAAGACTCATGAAGAGAGTGAAGACTTATAATTTACGTTCTCCCAATTAGAGAAGAAATTTAATGAAATAGATGGCAGTATGTTGAAAAAGGTGGATTTATTAGGTTCTCAAAAAAAAAAAAAATAGAAATGATGGAAGAAACGGAAAATAAGACAAATGAAAATAATGAATATATGGAATAAATAAATGAATTACAAACCATTATATTGAATAATATCACTAAAAGGGATATGGAAATCCCAAGAAATCATGAGCATGAGTGTAACAAACATAAATATACATTAAATGGTAATTAATTATTGAAGATACATGTCCCAAAAGATATGACTACTTGTTAAAGGGAACCTTGTCTAGTATGTAAGCAGGACCCTCATTGTAACATTCAATCATCCACACTCTAATACCAATGTAACAACTAAATTTTGTATACATTGGTATCAAAGCCTAAATAGCTTTGTTATTTACAATGAGAAGCATGGTGTTGAGACTCAATCACATATTGGGATTATTTTATCACAATTGGAGAACACAAATATTGAATCAAAGAACCATAGTAAAAAAAATTTCAATCCAAGATCCACATCTGCGGGTCATAAATTCAATGCTAAGGATGTTGGAAAATACTGAGAGGGGAGGTGAATCAATATTTTTTAGCAATTAACACTTTTAAATCTTTTCAGAGCATTAGTTAATCTTCAATTATTATTAAAGTTTATGCAGTGATAACAGTAAATAAAAGAACCCAGGAGGCACACAGAGTTTAAGTGGAAATCCCCCCCCCCCCCCCCCCCCCCACGAAGTCAAAAACCACTAAACGCTTTTCTAATAAATTCTTTAATCTTCAGCCCCAACTGAAATAAAAGCAACAAATTCCTAGAATTCTAGAAAAGCATTCATCTCTAGGTCCCACTGGATGGATGCTCCAACGCCCAAGATTCTTCAGTAGTCAACTAAACGGATTCCCCAACACCCAATGAGCTAAAAATCACCCTAGCACCACCCTACCACCCTATAGAAGAATAAAAGAAGAATGGACTCTCGTACCAGGTAAAATGGTCCACTTTACAATGATATAGAATGATGTAGAAGAATAAGACACACTAGACCATAACCCCAACTATGACACAACCACCTAATGATGATCCTAGACCTCCTGACGCTGCCTCTTCAACTCTTGGCAGATAGACACTTGTACAACTTTTACAATGAATTTGTACAATGATACTTTTACAATGATTTGTATGCAGTGCTTCCCACTTGAAGACTTCATGTGGTGAACTACTTGCTAATGTTCTGCACCTTGATTGTTGCTCTTGTCATGCTAACATTTCTCACTCTTCAGAAAATTGGATTATGCATTGAGTCTTCTCTTGATGAATATATAATACCTACAAAAATTCTTCAAAGAAATACCCATGACATGATAATAGCAAAACTTACCTATGCATCCTGCAGAACATATGTCAGTGTTAAACAAAAACAACAAATTAAAATACAAAGAAAATAATGCAATTAAGAGATGATAATGCATATACAGAAGATACTTACCTGTATCTTACCTCTGCTGCATCCTTTTTCTGCACCTTGCTCTTTGCTACCCTAGAAAGTCTAGTCCTTTACACCCCTTGACAACACTTGATCTAGTTTTTCTTTCCTTCTAGGAGCACGATTTTTAATCTAATGTATCTCTGTGATTTCAGATCCATAACATTTGATATTCAGTCCTATAGAATCCCTCTGAGTCTTCCTTCCAATTCCATAGGTATGACCTAATTTGGACTCTTCAAGGAAAAGTTATGCCCAATCTCTCACAATGACCTAAGTATGGACTAGTTCAGTAGAGCGAACTTGTACGATGTACCACGTCTCATGGTTTTCTCCTTCGGCTCTAAAATTGATATACAAAAAACTACACTCCGTGCACTATTCACCACTTTTTACAGAATTCCAATCCTCTTCTCTGAGAGAGAGTTATGACGTTTTTCCCAAGGTCACGTCTTTGAGATGAAATTCGGTAGCCTACAAAAACCCTAACTTCCACAGATCATATCTCCGAAAATATAGTGTACCAATATCTGAAATTTGGTCATGATGTTCATCAAGATTGTGAATCAAACGGGTTTTAATTTTAGAATCTAAGACTTCGTGGAAATGAAGTTATAGCGAAAATGCCACAATCACTACATTTGGAGGATACATGAGATTTCTTTTTATAGAGTTGAGAGGGTCTTCTATAGAGAATGTTGGAGGGATTTTAGGAGCTTAAAAAATTATTAATTATTGACTATTCAATTACCAAAACCAATTATGAGTTCCATGCCACAACCCCATATGGTTTTAGCCCACTAACTAGGGTTACTAACTTCAAACATGAATATCTCTCAAACCGTGAAGAATTACTTGGCGTGCCATATATCAACGGAAACATCTCGATGAGTAGAATCTATCTAGAAGATCCTTGACTCAAAATAGAGTAAGTTGTCGAGTCAAAATTCCCTTGAAATATTAGGGTATCCCCTAGTGCTGCTTGGGTTGACATCAATGACAACCTCAGATCATATTTAGATCAACAATCTCCCCCTTTAACATTGATGGAAACACAAGTACTCCCCCTGTGATCAGGACACCTCTTCCTACTGCCTTATCTCCCCCTTTGACATAAATGGCAAAGGGTAACTCCCCCAGACACACAACCATCCTGTGGACTTGTAAACACTTCCACTTCCCCTTTATTTTCTGAATAAGGAAAATCTGATGAGAACTTGGGAGAATCCCAAGCTTCTGGCGAAGATATTCAAATGCTTCATGAGGTAAAGGTTTAGTGAAGATATCAGCAATTTGTTCTTTTGTACCAACATATTCAAGTTTGATATTCTTTTCAACAACTTGTTCTCTAACAAAATGATATTTTATCAGAATGTGTTTTGTTTTTGAATGCATGACAGGATTCTTGGAGATGTTGATGGCACTAGTGTTATCACAAAACATGGGAATAGGCTCACTAAATTGTACTTGAAGATATTGCAAAGTTCTTTTCATCCAAAGGATTTGAGTACAACAAGATGTCACTACAATGTATTCTTCTTCTGCTGTAGATAACGAGATTGAGGTTTTCTTTTTCTCAACCATGATACGAGACAACCACTTAGATAGAATGCTGCTACACTAGTACTCTTACGATCATCAATGCTTCCTGCCCAATCTGCATTTGTAAAGACTTGAATAATGAGATTGTTGCCCTTGGGAGACCACAAGCCATATTATGTTATTCCCTTTAGATATCGAAGAATTATTTTGATGACAATAATATGTGATTCTTTTGGTGCTGCTTGGAATCTTGCTACTTGTCCAACTGCTTGCCTAACATCTGGCCATGAGATTGTTACATATAGAAGACTATCAATCATAGATCTATACAACCTCTGACCCACATCCTTAGATGCGTCGTTTATGCTCAATTTGCAACCTATTACCATTGGAGTAAGGATGAGTTTGCAATCTTCCATTTTGAATTTCTTGAGCATTTCCTTGATGTACTTGGCCTGATATATAAATATTCCTTTCTCTTGCTGAGATATTTGACACCCTAAGAATTATGTAAACTCACCAAGTAAAGACATCTCGAATTCACTTTACATATTTGTAGAAAAGTTCTTACTTATTCGATCATCATTGCTACCAAATATTATATCATCCACATATACCTCAACAATTGTTAAATTATATTTATCTATTTGTACGTAAATATTGCTATCAGCAGTACCTTTCTTGAACCCTTGTTG
Organism: Pinus tabuliformis; assembly: GCA_031772625.1. NCBI lineage: Eukaryota > Viridiplantae > Streptophyta > Pinopsida > Pinales > Pinaceae > Pinus > Pinus tabuliformis. The sequence continues at coordinate 774,871,873 of CM062804.1, read as the reverse complement.
ACATAGATATCCATCAAGATGATCATACCATGCTCTCGGAGCCTGCTTGAGACCATACAAAGCCTTCTTTAACCTACAAACATAGCCTTATTTTCCTTATATTAGAAAACCTTCAGTTTTTTCAATGTAAACTACTTCTTCTAATTCTCCATTCAGAAATGCTGAATTAACATGCATTTGGTAGACCTTTATTTTTCTTGAACATGCATAGGCGAGAAACATCTGGATGGCTTCCATTCTCTCAACTGGTTCAAATTTTTTGTCGAAATCATTTCCTTCCACTTGTGCATATCCTTTGTAGACTAATATTGTCTTTTTCCTGGTAACCTGTAATCCTTCAATTGTTTTGCTCCCCCTGAACCTTTAATGAAACTACCATCTTGTTGAAACTACCTTCCTGTCAATCGTAGACTTGTGTCATATATTGCTGCATAGACTCCTCTTGTACAAACATTAAGGAGTCAACAAGCCATATTGTTCACAATAGTGAGTCACCTAACGGGCCATCTTGACTTGGGTCATTATCTGAAGCAACTGCTAATTCCTCATGACCTTTTTCTTTTACAAATCCTAAAAGAATTAATGTTGAAACATTGTTATTTGCTTTGTCTTCCTGTACTTGTTTCCTTTTCCAGACCTTCTTATTCTTACAATCTCGAGCCATGTGCCCATAGTTATGACACTTGAAGCATTCAATGTTGTCCATAAGTGATTCCATCTGATATCTGCAACCACGAGCGCTCTGGACATAGTTATGGAATTTGAAACATTCAATATTTGGCCCGTATAGCACGTATTTTCTTCTGACAAAATCATTGTGGAACCTGTCTCATGATCCTACAAACTTGCTTCAAGGGTTTTGTAGATAATGATTGTACCTGTCAAAAAATTCACAATCCCTAGCCATATGTCCATAGTTAGCACATACATAGTAGTAACCATTAAATAAACGAACATACCTGGAAGATTTTTCATTCTTCTTTGGAGGCGGTGTTGTACTTTCCTTTGGTCCTTTGTTCTTGATTGCTTTGGTCTTGTTCTTTGGAGCTGCAACATTCTTCTTTGGCTTTTCACTTTGATCAACTTCATTATTAGAATCATCCTGTGAAGCTGTGGAGCTTTTACCTTCATCAACTGGAGCTTTACCATATTTAATTACCTTCATTTTCTTTTCTTCATCTATCTTATATTGTAAGTATTCTTTTTGTGATCCCTTCAGTTTTTTGATCTCATCACGAGATGCATCAAGTTATTCTTGCTTTTGAGCAAGATCTTCCTTCTTTTTCTACCTCCTCAACTTGTAGCTTGAGAAGAGTGGTCTTCTCAACTTCTTTGTTGAGAACCTATATATTTTCCTTCTGCTTCTCATTTTCAATCCTGAGCCTGCTTATTTCTATTGAAGATGTTTCTAATTCCTTTTGCTTTTGGTCAAGGCGGATATGCATCTTTGATCAGATTCCTTCCTTTCAATTTCTACTTCCTGCTTCTATTGTGTGATCCAGCTAATCTCAGCAAATGCTGTGTCAAGTTCTTGTTGCTTCTCTTGCACTTCTCTCTTGAGGTCTCATGTCGTTGTATTATTGATTTCTTCCAACTTGTATTGAAGTGACTCTTCAATACATTTGTGTTCTTCAACTTCAATTTTGATACCATGAACTTGTTCTTCAAGAGTATTGGAACGGACCTTCTCAGCCTTGAGCTCTTTTATAAGCGTGATTGCCTCCCTAGAAAATTCTTCTATGGTCAACCCTTCTTCATTATACTCAGAAGGATCCAAGTTTTCAATAACATATTGACCTGATTTCTTTTTTGAATAGATATTATGAAGCTTTTCCCAAAGAGCTTTAGCTGTTAAACATTGACCAACTTTTGTTTTCACAAAATTTGGAATAATATCCAAAATTACATTCATGGCCTTTGAATTGTAACTTTTAGCTTCATCTGTAGATGTGTCTCTAGAAACAAATTATTCTGATACTCCATGTGCCTGCAAAGATACTTCCATCCTAGATTCCCATATCCATTAATTATCTTCATCAAAATCAGGGGTTGGTACACAATACTCACTTTCTTTAGATTTTGATGTACCTGTACCTTCCTTTGAAGTCCTTGTAACCCACTTCTTTGACTTTCCCATCTCTATGCTCTGAAAAATGGCTTCCAATGGTTAAGTTGTTACTGAAGGAACCAAGCTCTGAAACCAATTGTTGGAAAATACTGGGGGGGGGGGGGGTGAATCTGTATTTTTTAGCAATTAACACTTTTAAATATTTTCAGATTATTAGTTAATCTTCAATTATTATTAATGTTTATGCAGTAATAACAGCAAATAAAAGAACCCAGGAGGCACAAATATTTTAGGTGGAAAATCCCCTTCGAGTCAAAAACCACCGAATGCTTTTCTAATAAATTCTTTAATATTTAGCCCAAAATTAAATGAAAGCAACAACTTCCTAGAATTCTAGAAAAGCATTCTTCTCCAGCTCCCACTGGATGGATGCCCCAACACCTGAGATTCTTCTTTAGTCAACTGAATGGATGCCCCAACAACTAATGAGCTACAACTCACCCTAGCACCACCCTACCACCCTATAGAAGAATAAAAGAAGAATGGACTCTCATACGAGGGAAAATGTTCCACTTTACAATGATATAGAATGATGTAGAAGAAGAAGAAACACTAGACCATAACCCCAACTATGACACAACCACCTAATGATGACCCTATACCTCCCGACACTGCCTCTTCAACTCTTGGCAGATAGAAACTTGTACAACTTTTACAATGACTTTGTACAATGACACTTTTACAATGATTGTATGCAGTGCTTCCCACTTGAAGACTTCATGTGGTGAACTTCTTGCTGATGTTCTGCACCTTGATTTTTGCTCTTGTCATGCTACCCTTTCTCACTCTTCAGAAAATTATATTATGCAAAAAGTCTTCAAAGAAATACCCATGACATGATAATATCAAAACTTACCTCATCCTGCAAAACATATGTCAGTGCTAAACAAAAACAACAAATTAGAATACAAAGAAACTAATGCAATTAAGAGATGAACATGCATATACAGAAGATACTTAGTTGTAGCTTACCTCTGCTGCATCATTTTTTTGCACCTTTCTCTATGCTGCCCTAGGAAGTCTGGTCCTTTGCACCCCTTAACAACACTTGATCTAGTTTTTCTTGCCTTCTAGGAGCACGATATTTAATCTGATGTATCTCTACGATTTCATGTTCAAAACATGTGATCTTAAGTCCTATATAAGCCCTCTAAGTCTTCTTTCTAATGCCATATGTCTGACTTGATTTTGACTCTTCAAGGCAAAGTTATGCCCAATCTCCCACAATGACCTAATTATGGACTAGTTCAGTAGAGTGAACTTGTACGACGTACCACGTGTCACTGTTTCCTCCTTCGGCTCTAAAATTGATACAAAAAAAACTACAGTCTGTGAAATGTCTGCCACTTTTTACAGAATTCTAATCCTCTTCTTTGAGAGAGAGTTATGACATTTTTCCCAAGGTCATTTCTTTGAGATGAAATTCGGCAGCCTGCAAAAATCCTAACTTCCATAGATCATATCTCCGAAAATATAGCGAACCAAGATATGAAATTTGGTCACGACATTCATCGGGATTGCGAATCAAATGGGTTTTAATTTCAAAATCTAAGACTTCACAGAAATGAATTTATAGCGAAAATTCCACAATCACTACATTTGGAGGATATATGAGATTTCTTTTTATAGAGTTGAGAGGGGCTTCTATAGAGAATGTTGGAGGGATTTTAGGAGCTTAAAAAATTATTAATTATGGACTATTCAATGACCAAAACCAATTATGAGTGTCATGCCACAACCCCATAGGGTTTTAGCCCACTAATTAGGGTTACTAACTTCAAACATGAATATCTCTCAAACTTTGAAGAATTACTTGGCGTGCCATATATCAATGGAAACATCTCGATGATTAGAATCTGTCTAGAAAATCCTTGACTCAAAATAGAGTAAGCTTTCAAGTCAAAATTCCCTTGCAATATCAAGGTAGCCCTTGGTGCTACTTGGGTTGACATCAATGACAACCTCAGATCACCTTTAGATCAACAAAGGAACTACTACATTATGAATATTAATATGAAGAAATTTGATGGTAACAATCCTATAACATGGATATTACATATGGAGCAATACTTTGATCTACACCAAATGATAGATGTAGAAAATCTAAATATTGCAACCATGGTTTTAAATCAAGATTACCATGTATGGTATCATTAGATTTGATAAAGGAAAACGTATTATATTATATCTTGGTAAATTTTTATAGAGGAATTGATAGAAAATTATGGGGACATTAAGAGAAATACATTCTTTAGTCAATCATTAAATCTTTGATAAAACTGTCTAGTTACAATGCACATTCAATAATTTTAAAGTTGGGTCTCAAGGTAAAGAACATTTTAGAGGATAAAGTATTATACCTATTTATGGGAAATTTAATAGAAAGAATCCAACATGATGTGCACCTCTTTGAACATAAATATATATAGCATGCTTTCAGTCTAATAAGGAATATTTAAAGTAAAAATATGGCTACTAGAAAATTGTTCATTTATAAATATAGAGAAAACCATGCTTCCTCTCCTAAAATGATAAGGTTGACACCTTAACAAATTGATGAAAGAAGAGAAAGGGAGTATGTTCCAACTATACTAACAAGTATAGTAAAGGACATGAATGCAGTGAGAAGAAATTATTCTACATAGACAATGAATAATAAGATGACCAAGAAGTGGAGTTGTCACAAGATCTAGATTGAAAAGATATTGGTCCGACAATATATTATCATGAATTGGTTTCATCAATACTCCAAAAACCCTCAAAATAGAGAGATATATAAAAAATAAAAATGTAATCGATATTGATTCATTCAAGTAGTACCTATAAGTTCATCTAGTACAAATTAGCAAACCTTCTTAATTACTTTATATATCTATCACTAGAATTTCAAAAAAATATTGTAGATGGAGGTACCAATTTTTTTTAAGGAAGTGGCATAGTATTAAGCTAAATATGGGGGGTGGGGTGTTGTGGGGGGCATTGGGGGGGGGGGGGGTGTGTTATTTATTGGATAATCTCATGATTATAATCCAAAAAGGCAGTGTTGGTGTTGTATTAAGTGTCCAATGCTTACATCCATTTGGAATTGCGGCCTTTAATTTTCGATATATTTTCATAATATTTTCCATAGAACAAAAGGAAATTGAGCATAGAGGTATCCAAGGGAAACCCTATAAAGTGATAAGATATAATAGCATCACAAAATTGATAATAATAATAAAAAGACACAAAGGTGTAATTGCATAATTGTGTTCATTAGATGTTTAAACAGCTATATCCCCTACTCTAATGGATCTCCAAAAAGTTATCAACAATGATTCCAAGGTATTTAGAGAGATGCTTAAGGGTCTTCCACCTACTTTAGATCATAACCATACTATTCATTTGCAACCTCAAAGTTTACCACCTAACATTAGGACATACAGGTATCCAGATGCACTAAAAAGTGAGATTGAGCATATTGTTCAATAAATGTTAGAGGTTTCCACATTCAACCTACTAAGCCATAATGCTTTCTCTTCACCAACAGTGATGATTATAAAAAGGGATGGTTCATATGCTAAAAAATATGACCATCAAAAACAAGTTCCCTATTCATGTCATTAATTAATTAATAGAAGAATTTCATGGAGAAATATTTTACTAAGTTGGATTTGTGTTCTGGATATCCTCAAGTCAGAATGAGTCAAGAAGACATATCCAAAACAACATTTAGATAACATGAAGGTCATTATGAGTTTATGATTATGCCATTTAGACTTTCAAATGTGGCTTCAATATTTCAAAGCTTAATGAATTTTATTTTCAAACCCACCTTTAGAAATTGTGTTAGTATTTTTTTATGGAATACTTATCTATATAAAAAATTGGGAAGAGCATCTACAACATGTTGACGAGGACTCAAACACTATTGGAAGAGCAACAAGTATATGAAAATCCTTCCATGTGTGTCTTTGGGTTTCAAGAAGTGGAATATTTTGTTCATATTGGATCCCATGAAGGTGTCAAAGTCGATCCTAACAAAATCAAAGCTATGAAAGAATGGTCAATCCCCAAGACGTTGAAGAAATTTAGAGGATTCTTAGGATTGAAAAGACTTTACCAAAATTTTGTCAATATGGTCAAATAGCAACATATTTAACAAAATTATTTAAGAGGGAATCATTTTCTTGGGCTAAAGAAGAAACTAAATATTTTGAAAAACTTTAAGAGGCTATGTGTGCAACTTTTGTCCTAACGACACTTGACTTCAAAAACACCTTCATTGTGGAGTATGATGCCTCATATCATGCTTTTGGTGCAATTTTTATGCAAGAGGGAAGGTCCTTTTCCTTTTTTTTTTTTTTTTTTTTAACTATAAGGTTATATTAATTATTTAAAACTGGTTGGGTCGAAACCAAAACAACCATCATTACAATATTCAAAAGTAATTTTAGTTGCAGCTATCCCTTCCTTACATAGGTGTAGATATATTCTAGATTACGGGATCAGGATCCATGTTGGTTCTTCATCATTCTTGCTAAAAGCTCCTTGTGGCAGGAGGCATGCCAGGTTTTCTTTTGCATCTCCTTCCTTATTTGAGCCACGTAGAATATGGAAAAGAAGGTAGGGGGAGAAATATTTAAGCACGTATCTCATCCTTTGAAGTGTCTTGTTAAGCACCAGATTGCTGAAGTGGTCCTCCGAATTTAATATATTTATCAAAATTTCTGAGTCCCCGATGACTTGTCTTTCCTTATTACCTTTTTCACGTGCTATCTGATAGGCTTTTAACATCCCAAGGACTTCTGCCTATTTGTTCATTCATGATTATAATCCAAATGGGTATTGTTGATGTTGTATTAAGTGTCCAATGCTTACATCCATTTGGAATAGTGGCCTTTAATTTTCGATATATTTTCATAATATTTTCCGTAGAACAAAAGGAAATTGAGCATAGAGGTATCCAATGGAAACCATGTAAAGTGATAAGATATAATAGCATCACAAAATTGAAAATAATAAAAAAAGACACAAAGGTGTAATTGCATAATTGTGTTCATTAGATGTTTAAATAGCTATATCCCCTACTCAAATGGATCTCCAAAAAGTTATCAACAATTATTCCAAGGTATTTAGAGAGATGCTTGAGGGTCTTCCACCTACTTTAGATCATAACCATGCTATTCATTTGCAACCTCAAAGTTTTTAAGGAAGTGGCATAGTATTAAGCTAAATATGGGGGGGTGTGGGGGGGTGGGGTGGGGTTATTTATTGGATAATGTCATGATTATAAGCCAAATGGGTAGTGTTGATGTTGTATTAACTGTCCAATTCTTACATCCATTTGGAATAGTGGCCTTTAATTTTCGATATATTATCATAATATTTTCCGTAGAACAAAAGGAAATTGAGCATAGAGGTATCCAAGGGAAACCCTGTAAAGTGATAAGATATAATAGCATCACAAAATTGATAATAATAAAAAAGACACAAAGATGTAATTGCATAATTGCATTCATTAGATGTTTAAACAACTATATCCCCTACTCTAATGGATCTCCAAAAAGTTATCAACAATCATTCCAAGGTATTTAGGGAGATGCTTGAGGGTCTTCCACCTACTTTAGATCATAACCATGCTATTCATTTGCAACCTCAAAGTTTACCACCTAACATTAGGACATACAGGTATCTAGATGCACTAAAAAGTGAGATTGAGCATATTGTTCAAGAAATGTTAGAGTTTCCACATTCAACCTACTAAGCCATAATGCTTTCTCTTCACCAACAGTGATGATTATAAAAAGGGATGGTTCATATGCTCAAAAATATGACAATAAAAAATAAGTTCCCTATTCATGTCATTAATTAATTATTAGAAGAATTACATGGAGAAATATTTTACTAAGTTGGATTTGTGTTCTGGATATCCTCAAGTCAGAATGAGTCAATAAGACATATCCAAAACAAACTTTAGAAAACATGAAGGTCATTATGAGTTTATGATTATGCCATTTAGACTTTCAAATGTGGCTTCAATATTTCAAAGCTTAATGAATTTTATTTTCAAACCCACCTTTAGAAATTGTGTTGGTAATCTTTTATGGAATACTTATCTATAGAAATTATTGGGAAGAGCATCTACAACTTGTTGACCAGGACTCAAACACTATTGGAAGAGCAACAAGTATATGAAAATCCTTACATGTGTGCCTTTGGGTTTCAAGAAGTGGAATATTTTGGTCATATTGGATCCCATGAAGGTGTCAAAGTCAATCCTAACAAAATCAAAGCTATGAAAGAATGGTCAATCCCCAAGACATTGAAGAAATTTAGAGGATTCTTAGGATTGAAAAGACTTTACCAAAATTTTGTCAATAATTGTGGTCAAATAGCAACATCTTTAACAAAATTATTGAAGAGGGAATCATTTTCTTGGGCTAAAGAAGAAACTAAATATTTTGAAAAACTTTAAGAGGCTATGTGTGCAACTTTTGTCCTAATGACACTTGACTTCAAAAACACCTTCATTGTGGGGTATGATGCCTCATATCATGCTTTTGGTGCAATTTTTATGCAAGAGGGAAGGTCCTTTTCCTTTTTTTCTTTTTCTTTTAACTATAACAATTATATTAATTATTTAATATCGGTTGGGCCAAAACCAAAACAACCATCATTACAATATTCAGAAGTACTTTAGTTGCAACTATCCTTTCCTTACATAGGTGTAGATATATTCTAGATTATGGGATCAAGATCCATGTTGGTTCTTTGTCATTTTTGCTAAAATCTCCTTGTGGCAGGAGGCATGCCAGGTTTTCTTTTGCATCTCCTTCCTTATTTGAGCCACGTAGAATATGGAAAAGAAGGTAGGGGGAGAAATATTTAAGCACGTATCTCAGCGGTTGAAGTGTCTTGTTAACCACCATATCGCTGAAGTGGTCCTCCGAATTTAATATCTTTATCAAAATTTCTAAGTCCCTGAATACTTGTCTTTCCTTATTGCCTTTTCCATGTGCTATCTGACAGGCTTTTAACAGCCCTAGGATTTCTACCTAGTTGTTTGTTCTCTGTCCAAGACCCCAGTTGAAGCTATCTTCTCGGATACCATCCGGGGAGTAGATCACTCTACCTGCTCTTACTGTCCCTAAATTGCCTTTGGAGGCACCATAAAAAAAGATTGTTGTTTTACCCTGTTTCCTCCACCAAGCTTGAAAATCTGGGTTTGTTTCTCGTAATCTCCAAACAAGAGTTTTAATGGGGCTAGTGATTTCCTTTATCCTGTCTCAAAATATATTTGATCCCAGCCATTTCTTTTCTTCAGGGAGAAGCAAGTTATCGTTTTTAAAGGGGTGATTGGCCATAGTCTCTAAGAGTGGTGCTTTTGCTTTTGCTACCACCTTCAAAGGGGAATTCAGAATGTTTTTGAAGATCTGATCGTTTCTGGTGAGCCATATTTTCCAGCAGACGTATTTTGGTAATGCTTTCCAGATTTTGTTCCATGTTGTCTTTCTTTGGGTCACATGGGGATATCGCATTCTCCAGGTGCTAAAAAGAGTAACTACTATGACTTGCGATGGGGCAGAGACATTGAGGCCTTGAAGGATGAAGTCCCAAACTTCTTGAGCAAATGAGAAATCCATGAACACATGCTCCATGGTTTCCTGGGCTTTGTAGCAAAGGTAACACTAATGTGGCCCGTGAATTCCTCTTTTACTCAAATTTTCGCCAGCTAGCACTTTCCCATGCATTAAAACCCAGTTGAAGAAGTTTATTTTAGGGAGACCTAGAGGGTCCTAGACCTGTTTCCATAAATATGCAGTGTGTCTCGGAGCTTGTTGTGCTTGAAGGGAGTCATATCCATGCGTTTCTTTGTAGGTTCCAGTCTTTCCCCATCCCCATTTATCCATCGAACACAAGTGTACTAGTGCCAGGCCCATTAAAGCTTCTTCCAAGAGTGTCTTTTGAATACGCAATTGCTCAGGAGCTCGAGGAATATCCCAGTTTCCCCAGTTTTTGTATTTGTCCCATGTTGAAATGTTTGCTAAGGTGAGAATTCCTTGTTGCATGAGCCAGTTCTTGATTTCTTTAATTGTTGCATAATTTCCAAGGGGCAATTGTCCCATTATACTGTCTTGCCACAGCATCGTGTTTTTCCATTGCCAAGGATACGATACAATTTCTTTTAGAAGAAAACAATCCCATGATGGTAGAGCTGCCATATCATCATCACTTTGATTCTGTTATCTATCTGAATGTTTCTTAATGTGGAGCCATTTAGATATTTTTTCTTTATAACCTGACTGACATGGTGTTTGCTATTTGAGAAGAGGGTCCAAAGGATTTTGCCTCTAAGAGCCAGATTGGTAAGGCCTGGGTCTCTTATCTGCAGGTCTGCTTCAGAGATGGGGTGTTTTACTGTGTCCTAGTTCTCTAAGTGAAATTTTCTTTGATTTCCTCTTCCTCCTCTCCACAGAAAATCCTTGATGAGTTTGGAGATCTAGTCCGTGATCTTCTCTGGATCCAAAAGAAAGGAACCATGATAAATTGGTAGGGAGGATAAAACAGATTTAATAAGGATGAGTTTTCCATTGTTTGTGAGCCATTTCCCTCCCCAAGCTGCAATCTTGGACTTAATTTTTCTTATTACCTCTTTCCACAGTGAAGATTTGTTAGAGCCCACGGTTATTGGTAGCCCGAGATATTTGATTTTATCCCAAGAAGCGAAACACAAGAAGCCTAAGGAGAAGGATATTCTCTAGATTGCATGTTGATCCACATTCCACTCGTACATTGCATTTTTCCTTTTAAAGTAGTGAAATTAAAGGAAATAACTTACACAATCCTACCTATGAGAAAATGTGTTGATCATACTACATGCAATTAAGAAATAATATCCATACCTAATAGGAAGACACTTAAAAGAAAAAATAGATCATGATAGTTTGAAGTACCTCTTGGAACAAATAATATATTTAGAATAGCAACAAAATGGTTACAAATATGCTTGGTTATGACTTTGAAATTACATATAAAAAGGGAAAATAAAATATTGTGGTAGAGGAAGAGAAAAAGGGTTTACTATGCACTATTTTCATTCCACAATCTAGTTGGGTGGAATAAGAAAGGATAGGATGGAAGCAAAATGAGAAGGTATGAAATATCGTTCAACAAATATAGGAGGAACATGATATAATAATAAAAAATATGTGAAAAAATGATTTTTTTGGTATTAAGATCGCTTATATTTATGTAATAATTTTCAACTCAAATAGAAGGTAGTCTTGGAATTACACACTTCTCCTGTAGGACATTCAACATTCTTGAAGACATACCATAAGATAAAGAAATATTTTTTGGGGTTAAGGCCTCAAATTAAATGTGTAAATTTTTTTGGTTGAATGTGTGATATGCCAACAAATTAAGGGAGAGACAAGACCTATGATCATACAACCATTATACATACCAAGCTAACATTGGAAATAAGTTTCAATGGATTTTATTACATATTTATTAAAATATAAAGGAAATATTATCATTATGGTAGTGGTAGATAAATTGATTCTCATTATTGTTCTCTTTCTCATCCCTTTAATGCAAGAACAATGAAAAAAACATTCTTTGAAACAATCCAAGGCTACATGGAATATTGAATATTATTGTAAATGATAGAGATCCAATTTTCACTAAAAATTTTGGACTAAGATATTTATTTGGGTACTCAATTGGCTCATAGCTCTGTTAGGGTAAACTTGACTCAATGAAAGAGTTAATATTATTAGGTCCATAGTAGTGGTTTTAGGCCCATGGTTTTGGTGGTTGATAGTATTAGAGCCCATGGAATACATGTGATGAAGCCTTTAAAAGCCCTAGATATTATCCCTTGTAATGTTCTTATGTTGAGCGGAGGTCTCAGTTGGCTGGGCCAAGATGTTGGTTGGCTTGGTTGCATTTAAGCCATATGATAATAAAAGATATATTTTGGATAGTTTTTCCCCAATTAGGGTTTTCTAGTTAAATCACGGTGTGTGTGGTTTATGTGTGTTGTTGTTATGTATGATTTTTTATTAATATATCTCTTTTATTATTTTTATCTCTAATGGTTGATGTTAAAGCCAAGGAGTTATGTAACCATCTCATAAAATAGAAGAAAAGATAGATCAACGACTTCAAAATTAGCCTCTTCAGGTGGGAAACCTCCTTTACATTACACAAATGAACAATTCTTGGATGATACAAATGATAAAACCTCTTTTCTATATATAGGAGTCTAAGGGGCCACAATATAATCAAATCCGACATAACAATAATAATATAAGGGCACAAAAACAACAATAGTGGGCTTCTATGGAGCACAATAATAACAATATGGGGACAATAGGGGCACAACAATAACAATAAGGGATACAATGAAAATAGTAATGGGGGAATCACTAGTATTATAGCGACCTAACATGCCCCTCTCCTTGAAAAAAGTGTTCTCCACAATGCTTGGGTAGTTATAGATGCTTTTGTATAAAATTATCATCCTCCCATGTGGAATCTTCAGTGGTTAAGTTCTTCCACTTGATGAGATACTCCGAAATTGATCGATTTCGTAGTTGTCGAGTTCTTGTTTTTGTGACTACTTCAAGTTCCAATACGATTTTTCCTTCCTAGTCAAGTTCTGGAATATTGTTTGAACTGGGAGCTTGTCACATATAACCTTCTTTAAGCATGAAACAGGGAAAACTGCGTGCACTTGGGAAGCTGCAGGAAGCTCCAATTTGTATGCCCTAGTACCAATCTTTTGCAACACCTTGTTGGACCATAATACTTTGGTGATAATTTATTATCCTTCTTAGCTTGCTTTAGGGACATTTGTTTATATGGTTGTAGTCGTAGGAATACCTAGTCATCAACATCAAAACTTATTTTGCTACGATGTTGATCTTTCTGTTGTTTCATTCTATTATGTGCCAAACTGAAGTTATCCTTTAAGAGTTGGAGAACTTGTTGTTGATGCTTGATGTGATCTTCCACTTCTTGAACCTTATAATTTTCTCTTAAATATGATGTGATGGATGATGGATGATATCCATAAAGTGCAATAAATGGGGTCATTTTTGTTGTAGTATGGAAGGAAGTGTTATACCACCATTTAGCCAGAGGCAACCATTTGACCCATTATGTATGTTTATCATATACAAAGCAATGAAGATATCCTTCCAGACATTTTTTTACTATCTTAGTTTTCCCATCAGATTGAGGATGATAAGATGAGCTATGAGCTAACTGAGTACCAAGACAAGAAAATAAGTTTGTCCAAAAAATTTCATTGAAAATGGGATCTTTGTCACTTACAATAATATTTGGGTTTCCATGTAGCATTTGAATGGTTTCCATAAATCCATCAGAAGTTGTATTGGCTTTAAATGGATGAGATAATGCACCAAAGTGTGCATACTTGGTAAGTCTGTCAACTACCACCATGATAACACTCTTTCCTTTGGACTTGGGTAAACATGTTATAAAATCCATTGGAACGTCCTCCCAACATTGGTTTGGAATGGCTAAAGGTTGTAATAGACCTGGGGTCTTAATTATTTCAACTTTTTTTTGTTGGAAAACCAAACATTCCACCACAAACTTTTGAATATCCAATTTAAGGCCATCCCAAAAAAATACCTTCTTAACCCTACGGTAAGTTTTTAAAAATCTTGACTGCCCTCCTAAGCAAGAGGTGTGCAATTCCATAAGAATATTTTGTTTCAGTTGGGAATTATTACATAGATATAAGTGATATTTGTACCATAATAAATCATTTTTCCCGTTAAATGTATTAGATGTACTAGGATCTTATTGTAACTTTTGAATGAGTGCCCTTGCATCATTTATCCAATCTGGTTGGATAATAGAAATGGCGCAAATCAATGCTTCCATATCCCCATCCTTTCTTGAGAGTGCATCTACCAGAACATTTTGCTTCCCTTTTTTGTAGATTATTTCAAAGTCATAACCCACCATCTTTGTGACCCATTTTTGCTGCTTCTTTGAAAATAATCTTTGTTATGTTAGCCACCTATTGCAATAGGTTTCATATTTCATGATTGACTGTTTTACATGCCAAATATGTCATCTTTTCATGCTGCAAGGTTCCATATTTCCAAGAAGTTCCATTTTGAAGAATCATACCATTTTTGAAGAGTTGTACAGATAAGGGAAAGCCAAACAGCTTAATCTTGGCCTCCCTAGGTTTAAATTGCTTGTTATAGAAGATAAAGAATGAATATCTGTCCAAACAGCTTAAGCTTGGCAGATGATTAGATAGGCAGAGAAACAAGGGCGATCAACTGTTTAATCTGAGCCCCGGAAGAGATAAGGGTACATTTAGATAGGAGGGCAGTCAAAAGAAAAGAAGATAATTAGGGTCTGCAAGTCTAAGTGCACCCAAACCAAAAAGAAGAAAAAATGTTAGGTAAGTAGGCTGGGTAAGTAGTTTTGAGGATGCAGAATGAATAAGTGTGATCAATTTTATATCTCAAAGTGTTATTTTACTTCAGATCACAAGTGCAAGGCAACTTTCCCTTGGAGCAACTCAAATGACTAACTCCCCCTTCTTCTTGTTACCCAAATCATTCACTAACCTCCCCAAAGAGGTCAAGATCTACTTGATATCTCTTAAGTTTCATCATTTTTCATATCATTGCCTAAGTAAAGATTTGCTTTGCTTAAGGATGCTTATATTTCTTATACAGGTCTTGTTTCCCTCTTAAAGCCTAAGATTTCTATCCTTAGCGCTTTCTTTGCAAAATTCATATTAAATCCTAACTCTATTATGTAAATCCCTCCTTATTTCCCCTTCCCATACTAAAAAATATGGTAAAAATCCCCATTATTTACATATCCCCTCCTCTGGTTGAAATATAACCATAAATATTGCTTGGGAATTACTAAGTTTACTTGAAACTTAGTAAGAACCCTCATTTTGCTCAAAAACCATCTTCCTAAGGTGTTTGTACTCCTTCCAAAACACAAGAACCCCCCTCAAATACTATCGGACCCCTTCTGATGCATTAAGGACCCTTCCTAAAAGCTTGAAAATCTTCATCGGATGCACTAAAACCCATCTCCGATTGCATTAAGCCTTCTTCCAATCGCGTTAGGCCTTCACCGATTAACAAAACATTCCTTCGATCCGTATCCCCCTCCCTCCGACGTGATATCGTTGTCGGAGGTGGCAATGACTTTGTTGGCTCATATATATTCACGCTCCAATAGCAAACCGCCGATTGCGACATCGCAATCGGCAGTCGCAAAGGTTTCTTTGCCTATATATATATGCCCCCCTCTCATCCGTCGATGTGATATTTCTATCGCACTCGAAAGCATATCGCATCGCAATCCACTCTTTATCGCAATCGCATCATTTATCCATATATACCTCCGCTTCCCCGTAAAACTTGGTTATATTGCAGAACTTGAGTTTTGCCGCTAAACTCATTTTACCTCAATATATGGCATTTCCGCAAATATTTCCCATTTTCGCACAGCCGCATGCCTTATCGCTTTTCCGATATCGGCGATCGCTCCCATCGCATCACATATATAAAAGCGATCGGCCCATGTCCCCGCCGATTGCCGATCGCCGATTTAATCCCTGCCGTACTGCCACGTCACTGCCGTACCAGGACCCACCGCTGATGTCATCACTGAAAGAAGGCGCGAAGCGCGAAAATCGTGCATCGCTAAGAAAAAATGACCAAAATGGAAGGCTTTATATTGCTCGGCTACCAGCAGGCCCAAAAATTCGCAATTTGACAAGATTTCTTCATTTTTTTCATATTCAAATCGGCCAGCGCCGATAGCATTCCAGAGGCCACGAAAAGTATTTGCGGCAGCCACTTTTGCCTTGAAAGGGCAGAAAAGGGGCGATTTGATAGCTTCAAACACATCAAGGGGGAGAAAGTGGCCCAATTCAACTGTAAAAGAGTATCAGAGGAAAGATGAAGCCCAGATTAATTTGAAGAGTATCATTGAAGCGGCAAAGAGTATCAGATCAGCAATACCAAAGAAGGTGAACATTAAAGGCCTCCAAGCAAAGTCAAAGAAAGCGGTGAAGCCATTTAAAGGCTCTCAGATCACAGTTAATGCACATCAAAACCACTCAAGAGTAGGGGATCAAAACCCAAAGCACAGTTATGGCTAAATGAACAGCACAGAGCCATAAGGATAGATTTTCAACTCATTTTTAAGGCGGCTGCCCCAGCGCAGCTCAAAAATATTTTCTTGCATTAATTCCAGGACAAGGTTAGATTAAAAAACACATTTGCCTCAGATCTGTTTAAGATCTACTGTAATAGATATTTTTGGATATTTTCTCTATATAAACCACCCTAATTCATTGTTTAAAGGGTTGGTTGGTTGATAATCTTCATTCTGGACACGCACTGTATGTTTGAAGATTTCTATAATCAAAGATTGCTGAAAAGCTTGGAGGATGGACTGTCTGTTGTGTTATTAGTGGCTGAAGAGTGAAATATAGAATTATTGTGCTGCTACATGGGCCAATAAGTGTTTCTTACCTTTGTTTTCAATTCGTATATGTTTATATCATACATATATCACCATATAAGTTACAGAAAGAAAGATTAGCTTAGAATTTGCTTGGCTGCACTCTATGCTCAGTTTCTGTGGCTTCTATATGTTTTCTTCTTATTTTAGGCATAATTATGAATTCCTCATGGCTCATATTTTCTCTATTTCATTCGTGTATGACTGGTATTTAGAAATTCTTGACTGCTCCTAGATATAGCTCACTCACCTTCCCCTTGTTAAGCTGAATGAGAGATTCTTAGTTGCCTTTCATTCCTTAGCCTTCATTTCATCCTTTTAGCTTGAAATATTGTTTCATGTGTAGCTATCCTACTCTATATTCCTCTTGTGACCAAGAAAACGCACCAGCAGCTCTACTCCATGACTCCATGCCCAATGGTTTGAACCTCTCACACTATGCATGCCTCCCTACTTGAAAACATCAATCATCCCACCAAAATTAAAACAAAACCCTTGTTCACCATAACTAGCCTAAAATCAACCCAAAACAAAGTTAAATCATAAAGAGAGATCCCTCTCTAACTGCAGGTAGGCTAGGACCTGTAGCCCAAAGATTGGTTTGTGGTTACCTCGGCCGTATCCCTTAAGGAGCCAAGGGACAACCTGAGTGATAGCATCATTGGCGACTCCGCTGGGGAACTTATTTAGAAAATTCCAAAAAAAACAAGTTAGAGTTTGTCTCCCAAAAAGAAAACACATAATACCAAGTCAAACCCGGACCCAAATCCACCAGCTGTTTTTGAAAATCCCAATTTAATCTCTAAAAACCTTAGCAAACAAAAACAAGAAAATCTTGCTGAGTCTAGTCCTGAAACAGTTCATCCAAACTGTTTGCCAACCCCTGTTAAAGTTTTGTTTCGTTCAACCCCTACTTCCCCTTGTTCATCATCCACTTCTCCAAGCACCTCCTCCACACCGCCATTCACTGTGCATACTACCACTACCACCACTGTTATTACAACTCTTCCAGCTGTTCCAGTCGTTCCACTTATCCCTGTAAATATGGCTAACAGATATGCACCCTTATAGTTACCTGCAAATCCAGGGGCTATGCCTCAGGACTATCAAACTAAAATCACATACTTTGATGCTACTGGTTCTGGCACAGCCCTGCAACATACCAAGAAAATGCAGGACTATTTTGAGAGTTATGAAATAGATGATGATAGTGTAAGAATGAAGATTTTTGTCCAAAGTTTAACAGGAGATGTAAGGCCTTGGTTTAGAGCACTTGCTGCAAATTCCATAGCTGACCCAGAGGCCCTTTACCAAGCATTTCTTAACAGATGGGAGAAGAAGAAGGACCCTCTGTACATATTATCCGAGTATGACACTATCAAAAGAGGCCCTCAACAAGCCGTCTTAGACTATTGTGCCAGGTTTAACAATGTTTATAACGCTATTCCACAAAACCTGAGACCTCCACCTGATCTTGCTTTATAAAAATTCCCCGTTGGATTTGATTCAGACATGGCTTATCAGTTAAGGGAAAGAGCCCCTCAAACTTTAGCAGACATGCAGAACGTAGCTATTAGTGTTGTTGTAGGGAAAAGTATCCGATTCGGATGACCCTATCCCACTCTAAGGGTGATAGTACCTCAGCAACAACTGTAAAGAAAACTACTTAAGGTTTACTTCTTTATGAAAGCAAAAGAGAATGAAGGAATGCACTAACCGTTGCCTTGCGCTTAATGTCGAATCCAAAACTCTTCTCTTAGCTGCTTGCTCCCAACTTCTTACTCTTTTGCTGGCCCAGCTACAATGAGATCCTGCAAAATAACAAAGAAGGAAACTACAAGAAGCATGCAATCATAACTGATTCACGGATTAGCATAAATCAAATATACAATTATCACAATACATTATTGAAACAAGTGCATATAGAAGAACCTCAATAGCTTTTATTAATGAAGAAGTAAAGTTCTGAGAAGGTTACAACCATTGAAGGCCCCAATCCAGCAACACCTCCCAGCAGAAAGAATTTCTCCTCTTCACCTCCTTCAAGCAATCACCCAATAGTTCTATAGTGAAACCAACAGCATATCATTACTTTGCACAAAATTCCAGCCTCCTGAGCTCATAGGAGAGAGCTCAATATATAGATGAATTGAGAAA
Organism: Pinus tabuliformis; assembly: GCA_031772625.1. NCBI lineage: Eukaryota > Viridiplantae > Streptophyta > Pinopsida > Pinales > Pinaceae > Pinus > Pinus tabuliformis. The sequence continues at coordinate 774,853,053 of CM062804.1, read as the reverse complement.
GGATGAGTCAGCTTGCAACTGATGTGTAGCTGCCTTGTGTCCTCTCTCTCTTCAGTTGATCTTCAGTTCTTGAGTCCACTTGGAGAACCTTGCTTCCACTTGGAGAAACAGAGCCTCTGACTCATCACAAGGCGAAATCCCTGATCCAAGTGTCGTTTTTGGAAGATTCCAGAGCAATGACTCAGTGTGCCACTTGTCCCATCTCACTCAGCGCAGGTGGCCTTTGTTCTACCTGCTTTGCAACGCAGGTACACCATGGAGGAGTTGAGTTTCAGCGCAGAAGCCTAGTGGAGCACCTGCTTTGATTTCAGGATTGCTTGATTTTGAGTGTTTTCAGGTGGAGAACTGATCTGAGAGCTGTTGGTTTGCTGACCTTGTTCCTCTAGGGGTAGGAACATCATGTTTAGGGACTTTGGATCCCTTGGATTATTGACAATTCATGCAAGGCACAAAATTGTCTATAACAGATGCCCCCTAAAGTATGAGGTCGTTTATCGGGTGAAATGCTTTATTAGGAGGATCCGAAGTTCATTCAATCTGCTGAGAAGTGTCCTGTAATAAGATACAATACAATACATTATTTTTCATACTTTTTCATGATCTAGCTGAGGCGGGCATTCCCATGCTCAGCTTTATAAATACATTTTGGTACATAGAACAGACGATCGTCTGATGACAGACTGATAATTCTCTGCTGAAATTATCATCCTTTGAGAAGGATGATCATCTGCTGCAATGATGTACATATCAAATGTCTTTATATCCTGAATATATATCGCAGCCCGGATGGATGAAACTAGATCCGGGGTCTTCAATCTCTTCCGATCTTCACTCGATGCACAAGTCGATCCATGTGAGAATTTCTTGAAGTCGAACATGGAAAGACATCGCTTGATTACCGGTCAATGATGAAAACCGTTAACAAGCGCGAGAGGAATCACCGATAAGGATGATGACCCTCAAGGTACGGCAGTACAATTCACATGGTGGGAATAAAGGACTTGGCGTCGACCACCATGCAAAATCTTCTGGTCGAAGGTCATTGATGTATACCTGTCGCCGGAAGTGAGAAACTTGCCATTGAGGCATGCAAGCTTCAAAGTACTGAAGGGGTTGTTCCTAGATCAACTCCTTGGATAATGAGCTGATGTCGACAAGGAGCGATCCATCAAAGGAGGGCCTTAATGAATCCCACATCAGTGACACGGAACGGAGCTAGTGATTGTGATGAGGTGAAAACAAACTGTGATGTATGATTCAGGGTGGCGGTCATGAAATGGATGAAGGGCAATGTATGGCAGTGGATGGGACACGGTTGACTCTCTGCAGAACAACATCTCTTGAACATGTAACGACACTGATGTGATGGATTGGTAGCATTACCCCAAATGTGGATGGTGTGGCGAGGACCATGGTGATGAGACCGGTGAATGAAACAACCCAACCCGATGTGATACGGAGGACAAAGTGTCATGTTCAAGAGCGACTTGCTACCATTAAAGCTGTGAGGTTCTCCCAATTTTTCCCCAGTCATTGCTGACCAGTACCTCTTTATTTTTATCAAGCTTGAGGAGGATAACATATGCTTGTTCTATAACCTGCCCTTCGGGCAAGCCCATCGCTATGTTTTAACGAGCCTAGCGATAGGGAAACTCGTTCTCGTCTAAAGACAAGTTTGTCGCTATTTAATGAATTTAACGAGTCTAACGACAAGGATAACTCGGTCCTTTTCATTTTTGGAGAGTCTGAAAAGGTACATAAAGTCAACTCCAGAATTCCTTTTTCGTCATCTAATCCCTTAAGTCCGAAAAAGTATAAAACAATACAAAAGGGATGAATTTTCGATTTCTTTAACGAGCCGAACAAAACAAGCGCTCGATCTTTTTGTGCAATAATCCCTCAGGTCCAAAAAGATTAAAATCTAGAGGAGGGATAGCTTTCCGGTCGCTTTAACGAGCTGGAAGGCCAAAACTCGGCAAACTTTTCATATTTTACGAGTCAGTGAAAAGAGCTCAAAGAAGACTCGTCTTTTGAGGAACGAGTGATAAACAGGGATAGCAGCAGATTCCAGGTACGGGTTGGAATTTTCCAATCACGGCAGTGTCACAAGGATGGCTAAGTGAAATCACTCTTCGCAGCTATTCCTCAAAATGGGTAAACAAACATATGGAGATGAACGATTGGCCAAATGAACGGATGGAGGTGATGGCATATAAACACGACCAATGGCTTTTAATATGGCAGTCAAAGGTTACATTTCTCAAGGTTATTTACCGGTTCATTTTTTCTGGGTGAGCTTGAACTCTAGGGGAAGATTGCTCACAACTTATGTTTATTTTTTAACGAGCATGAACTATGTGCTAAAACTGCTCGGATCTTGCGTTTATTTTTTAACGAGCATGAACTGTGTGCTAAAACTGCTCGATTATACCAGTCATAATACAAGAAACGCCTCAGGTGAGATAGCTATTTTTTAAGGAGCTTTATCTCACGAAGCTATGCTCCTATTTTGCAAGTTTTAACTTTTTCCCCACATCCTTTCTTTATGCAAGCTGGAAACAGCTAATCCTACGAGTTTAACGGGTTAGACCTATAGGTTTAAAGGGAGGACCTAAAAATTTAAAAAATAAATAGTCGTCCCGTGCTTGCACTCCAAAAGGTTCGCATGCCCCCAGGTATAAAGTATAATTTCTAGGGTCTTCCTCTTACTTATTATCCGAAAAATGGTTCGGTTTGCTGCCGCAAACTAAACTCTTTTTCCGGCGATGTCTATTACTAGGTTGCTAAGGATGGTGACTACTTGTTGCAGCAATTTCATCTCTTTCTTTGGAGGCTGCCCCTACTTATCCTTCAAAACATATGTTTTAATGGGTGAGGCTTGCCTTCAAAGATGGTGGCTACTTGCCGCCACAAATGGATCTCCTTCCTCAGGAGAGCCTAATTTCTAGACAAAGGGAGCCGATTATTTCGCTCACATAACTTTGACAAAAGAACTTTATCCTAGAACAACCCTCTCTTCCTTCCTTCGGACAGGGTACGGACTAGTCCATTCTTCTGCGGAAATTAACTTTATACCCAAGGTTTTCTCTGCCCAAGGCAGGCCAGGGTGCATGCCCCCTGGGTCCCAGTACTTTCTTCCGAATCACTCGCATTCATCGGGAAGTAGAACCGGGGGTGGAGGCATTGCTTGAGTGAATAAACCGTTAAGGGATGGTATTTGACTATTTGCGATGCGTGATCCTGGAAATGAAAGTTGGTCTACGAGCTTGACCATTCTTCCTTCATGCGGAAAACACATAACTCTAAAGAGTGAGGACACTATCGCCTCCATGCAATATATATAGTCTCGTCCAAGGAGTAAGTTATAAACCAAGGGTCCCTGGACGACCATGACGTTCATATGAACTGTCTTCCCTTTCAATGTAATGGGAACATTGGGGAGAATCCCTAACGGGTGACTGGTTCCTTTATCAAAACTCGATAGATTTCTCATCTCAGGTAAAAGCGCCGGGGAACCCAGTGCTTTCCAAGCAATAGAGGAAAGGATACTCAAGATGCCCCTTCATCAATGATAGTTCCAGCCATCACCATTCTGTAGATTTGGACGATGATTCTGAATGGGATACTGGCTGGTAACCGGGGTCTGCCTAGTTGATTCCAATCAAAGGATACAACCAGGTTGCTTGGAGGTGGGACCGAATACACGGCCGGATACGACCCTGACGATGTTCCTTCCTGCGACAAAGGAATGGGCGCATTGCCCTGATGCTCATCAGAGTCTGTGTTGATGAAAAGAATATGGACGGTGTCATCCTTATCCTCTTTAGTGAGGGTGTCATTTGAAGATGGGTCTTCAATGACGGAGTCATTTGAGGATGAAACCTCTGAAGGAAGAGCCGGGTCAACTGCCGTTTCGACTTTTAGACTTTCGTCTGGTCTGGATTCAGCAGGTTCATTCTCAATGACTGACACTTCAGCTGACCACTTGAGCGGGCCAGCTGGATTTTCAACTATCGAGGGATTAGGCACGAGTTTTTGGTATCCAGGAGGAAGTCGTAACGGTGAAACCGGAGGATCTTCCAAAACTCTCTTCGCCTCATCTAAGAATGGACATCGGTGGATGGCGTGATCGCCTTCACACAACATACAGGGTGATCTTGGTCTCCCTTTTCGTCCTTCACTCTCGCTAGTTGACGGACTGCAATCAACATGACTACCAGAGGTTGATGCTACCGGATTGTGCAACCTGGGGGACCAGTCCCTTAGTATCCGGGGAATACAAGGACAATCACGATGGAAGTGGGTCCCTTTGCAAATGACACATGGTGATTTAGGCCCGGTCGGTGCAGTGTGTGGATTTTCGTCAGATGTCTTTTGCTTGCCCCCAATCGCCTTCGCCATAGGCCCCTTCTGCTTCTTTTCTCTCTTCTTCTTTTCCTTCTTCTCCATGGGAGGCTGACTTTTGCCGGCTCTACCTCGCGAAGATGAAGGATCAGAGGAAGAATTGTAAGAAGTGGAAGGCTGGTGGGTAGCTCTAGACTGGTCTGACCGTTGATTCGACTGCTCAGGATTAGTGGCGATCTGAACTACATTAGTTGAAAAGAGCCATACAGGTAGGCCAATTGTCAATCCTGGAAGTGACAATGTGGCCATATGAGGCGCACCAACATCTCCCCAAGAGGAGAAGGGATTGGGACTTCCGCCAAGGTGACTTCCTTGGTTGGTGGGCTCCATACTTTTCAACTGAAAGATCAACGTGGGAATAACAGGTGATTATGTTTCGATTAAAATAAATTTTATTAACGACGCTTTAGACACAACTTTGCTTTTTCATGTTTTAAGAGTCGAGAAAAAGCTAAAGATGACTCTAGTCTCCTTCGATGTTTTAACGAGCCCGAAGTGACAAATGCTCGGATGGACTTTTTCAGTTATAGAGTTTGAAAAAGGCCAAAAGAAACTTCTCTGGAGTTCTAGGCAGAGGGTGTGCCAAACTTTTCGCGAAACCACAGAATACGTTTTATGGTACGGGTGGTCGATCTTCGTGAATGCTGTGTTCACTGCATCGCGATCAGTAGGGCGGCCGACATGGCTTCCTATGGATAAAGGCTTTGTTCCTATAGGGGTCTCCCAATATATACGCAACGGTACGTGGGAGCACAAGTCCGTATTAGTGCCACCGTCTCTCAGGAGGAATCACCCACCTTCGTAGAGATCGACAGTCACTATGTTTAACGACGCCGGAACACGTCTCTACCTAGACCTCTATGTGTTTGCGTTATGTTACAAAGCGTTGTTATGTAAATTGAATTTATTTTAATGTTGATCTTGTTTAGAAGTTTGCCTTTAAGGATCACCACGAGATGTATGTAACAAATTCCTGAATGCAGTCTAAGATGAGAAGCAAACTTTTCAATCTTTCAACTTTGAAAATCTTAACTACTGAGGAGAAGAAAGGCAAATCTTTTCACACAGATCATAGAGCACACACTAATGCAAAATTTCCTAAATCGTCATGCAAACAGTCAAATGCAAAATGCACAATGCATGTATTTTCTTTTCCCTTTCTTAATGTTGATGTGTTACAAAAAGAAAGTTGTTATATAACTTTGATTTCGATTTAAAGCGAAAACAAACAAGTTTGTCCAAAATCAAAAGACACCTTAAGATTTACTTGTTTAATCACTGGAAATACATGAAATCAAACCATAATGACGAAAGTAAAAAGACCAATCAGCTATGGACAACAAACAAGCTAACTCTTTAGACCAGCAAAATGCCTAACACGGGTTCAGATCTAAGAGGCCAAAGCAAGACTAGTTTACTCTTCATTATGGTAAATTGTAAATGACGTAAGAAATAAAAAAGAACAAGTACAATTTCGTTATATAACAGAGGCGGAATGATGGCAAGTAAGGTTGGTTTCAGAATAGGTACAGGAAAGACAACTTGCTGCAAAAACTATAGTGAAAACAGGCAAGAAAAAGGGAGGAAACCCCAACTGCACTAGGCAAAATTGGGCCAACGCAGGTGCTGCTCAGCCAGTCTGGCTCTCAGCGCAGGTAGCCCCTTTGGGACCTGCGTTGCAAAGCAGGTAGCCTGTGTACTACCTGCTTTGGAAAACGAAAGTTGCGTTTTCTCAGTTTCCGGGTCACAATTTTCTCAAAAATGCACAGTTTTTGCTCAAATCAGAAGCAATCAGTCAAGCACACACAAAGGGATGATAAGGAGGATGAAAAGCTATCACTAAGAGCTTACAAGGATCCTTGTAGATCAGCTCTTAAAATCATGAACATGCTCAGAAATGAGCTAGAGTAGCTGCCCTCTACTTCGCTTTTGATATAGTCAAAAGCTTTTCGATTTGGTACTCTTTTGTTCAGGAAATGAATAGCAAAATACTACAAACAATCAAACAGATACGATCCCCAGTGGAGTCGCCAGTTTGTTGTAGGGAAAAGTATCCGATTCGGATGACCCTATCCCACTCTAAGGGTGATAGTACCTCAGCAACAACTGTAAAGAAAACTACTTAAGGTTTACTTCTTTATGAAAGCAAAAGAGAATGAAGGAATGCACTAACCGTTGCCTTGCGCTTAATGTCGAATCCAAAACTCTTCTCTTAGCTGCTTGCTCCCAGCTTCTTGCTCTTTTGCTGGCCCAGCTACAATGAGATCCTGCAAAATAACAAAGAAGGAAACTACAAGAAGCATGCAATCATAACTGATTCACGGATTAGCATAAATCAAATATACAATTATCACAATACATTATTGAAACAAGTGCATATAGAAGAACCTCAATAGATTTTATTAATGAAGAAGTAAAGTTCTGAGAAGGTTACAACCATTGAAGGCCCCAATCCAGCAACACCTCCCAGCAGAAAGAATTTCTCCTCTTCACCGCCTTCAAGCAATCACCCAATAGTTCTATAGTGAAACCAACAACATATCATTACTTTGCACAAAATTCCAGCCTCCTGAGCTCATAGGAGAGAGCTCAATATATAGATGAATTGAGAAAGGATGAGTCAGCTTGCAACTGATTTGTAGCTGCCTTGTGTCCTCTCTCTCTTCAGTTCTTGAGTCCACCTGGAGAACCTTGCTTCCACTTGGAGAAACAGAGCCTCTGACTCATCACAAGGCGAAATCCCTGATCCAAGTGTCATTTTTGGAAGATTCCAGAGCAATGACTCAGTGTGCCACTTGTCCCATCTCGCTCAGCACAGGTGGCCTTTGTTCTACCTGCTTTGCAACGCAGGTACACCATGGAGGAGTTGAGTTTCAGCGCAGAAGCCTAGTGGAGCACCTGCTTTGATTTTAGGATTGCTTGATTTTGAGTGTTTTCAGGTGGAGAACTGATTTGAGAGCTGTTGGTTTGCTGACCTTGTTCCTCTAGGGGTAGGAACATCATGTTTAGGGACTTTGGATCCCTTGGATTATTGACAATTCATGCAAGGCACAAAATTGTCTATAACAAGTGTGGAGGCAAATCTGATTGCCAAGCGAAATAGGGCAAGAGTTGAGAGAAGAACCACTTTCAAAGATGAACCTTCAGCCTTTGAGAAAAAATTGGACACAATCATAAAAGGTGTGGACAACTTTGAAAATAGAATGGGAACTATTGAAAGAAAATCCATATGGGAAGGACAACAAAACAATCCTATCAGAAATTCAAACTTTAGAAAAAATCAGAACCCAAAAGTTGGAAGGACAAACCCTGACCATGATGTAAGACCTCCTTTTCATGAAAACTATGCTGAAGCATCCACATCTAGTGAGCAGGTAGAGGACATTCACATAAACTTGATGGGTTTGAAAAGTGAACAACAAGTATTTCTAACCCAAGAAGACCAAGATGACCATGATATAAAGCAATTTCAGACCAAGTCTGGAGAATCCTTTGACTTCAAACAAGGCTATGATTCAACTGTTTACGAATTCCATAAGCAATACAAATTGAGAACAAGAACCATTGATGTGTTTGATCCCATCAAGCCAAAGGATGCCAAGCAAGCTAAGAAAGTAAAAGACAAGGCCGCTATCATAGAACCTGCTGATAAAACAGACCCAAGATTAAAAGAAGTGACCATAGAGGATGTATCTGACATACAGCCCTCTAATAACCAGCCTTTTGTATCCTTTCCCTCAAAAGACAATGTAAATAGCATTCCTCAAAGCCTTCCCAAAACATAGCAATCTCAAGAAATCACTGATAACCATGAGAATATCACTAAAGATGCATTTGAAAAGGGAAAATCTGCTAGTCACAATAGTAAAACACAGTCAGAAAAATCGTTTAATTTAGAAGCAGAAATTGGTAAATTAAAGATATCTATTCCTCTCTCCGAGCTTGCCAAACACGATGTGTACAGACAGCAAATTAAAAGATCACTGCAAATACCAGAGAACAGGGATGATGTTAATGTTTTAGATAATCAACCAGAATTACTTTTTGGTCCTGAAGTCAATGGTAAATCAGGACATGGAGTTGTTCTACCCTTTTATGCCAATTTTCACATTCATGATAAAGTATTGCACAATGCTATGTTTGATTCAGGTGCTTCACACAGTATGATGCCCAAAGCTGTAATGGAGAAGCTAAACCTTGATGTCACTAGACCCTACAAAGACTTATTCTCATTTGATTCTAGTTAGGTCAAGTGTTTAGGCTTAATCAAAGACCTTTGTGTGTCTTTAGTCCAATTTCCCAACAAAACGATCCTAATGGACGTGGTGTTTGCTAACATTCCACCAAAGTATGGCATGCTCTTATCAAGATCCTGGGGAGAAAAACTCCAAGGATCTCTCCAACTAGACCTCTCCTATGCCACCATTTCAGTCTTTGGGCAACCAAAGAGACTATATAGAGAAACATTGATGAAGTATGTGGTAAGTAGTGAGGAAAAACCCCAAAACTTTCCCATTTACTCAATCCATTCTGATATGGATTCCTTTATATTGTTCAATAATGAAAGCTGCCCTCTCACTGATGAGAAGCCTTTGCCTTTAGAACAAGAAACATGTATCAATAAGGAGTCAGTTGCCCATACCTGTCAAACTATTAAAACAATTAGTGCAACCAGCATACAAGAAGAACCATATGAAGCACAAAACCTAGGTCCACCCAATTCTAAAATGACTGAAACTCTTAATACTAACCACAAGCAAGAAATCACATGGTATTTTGAGTTTGATGGTTCTGTTAATAAGCTAGGAGTAGGGGCAAGAATATGGATTCACAATACACATAACAGCCATGCAGAGGGTCACGCTTACAGATTAAACTTTAAATGTACCAATAACATGGCAGAGTATGAGGCTCTCTTATTAGGCCTTAAATTGCTCAAAGCTCTAGGAGCTACAAAAGTGTCCATTCTAGGTGACTCTGATTTGATCATTCAACAGATGAGGGGTAACTTTGTTATTAATGACAATAGGCCGAGAGCTTATAGGTCTGTAGCCACAGAAATACTCAATTCCTTCACCGAATCCAAGCTTGCTAAGATTCCTAGAAACCATAACATGCATGCTCATAGTCTAGCTACTTTTGCTAGCACTTGCAAGTTGCCCTTTGAGCCCAATTACCACTTTACTACTGAGATAAAGCACATGCCTGTTATCCCTAACAATATCAAAGATTGGCAAGTGTTTGAGGATGATGCTCAAATAAACAATTTTCTTACCTTACAGCAAGAATTCTCAAGTTTAAACATTGATGAAGATGCCATGGATGACCCACAACAGAAAATGAGCAAACTATAACAGCTGAAGCAGCAAATCAAATGCTGCACCCAACCATTTTTGAGGAGAAAAACATGCAAGAGCTGAAGCAAATGCATTCAGAAGAAATAGCTGAAGCAGAGGCCGAAGTGATTGATTTAAAAGACAATTTTCTACTTGCTGGCCTCACTCCATTAGAAGACATATTTGATTCAGACAATGTCCCCAAAAAGCCAAAGATGCAGCCCTTAAACGCTGTTGTGGAAGACTGTAATATTGGGACAACAGAGAAGCCCAAAATGATTAAACTGTCCAAGTCTTTGCCTCCCGATCAAAAACCAAAATATGTTGATTTATTTAAAGAGTTTCAAGATGTATTTTCCTAGAGTTATGAGGACCTTAAGTCCTATGACACCTCTATTATTCAACATATCATTCCCTTAAAACCAAATCAAAAGCCCTTCAAGTAGAAACTAAGGAGAATCAATCCTGTGCTCCTCCCTTTGATTGAGAAAGAAGTGAAAAGAATGTTTGAGGCTGGTATCATAGCACCCATTAGATTTTCAAAATGGGTATCCAATCTTGTTCCCACAAGGAAGAAAACAGGGGAGATTAGACTACGTGTGGACTTAAGAAATCTGAACCAAGTCTCCCTTAAAGATCACTACCTGCTGCCAAAAATGGACCACATTCTACAAAGAGTAGTGGGGTCATCAAGAATTTCTTTGCTAGGCGGCTTTTCAAGTTTTAATCAAATACTTGTTCACCCGGATGACCAAGACAAGACAGCCTTTACAACACCGTGGGAAACATTTAAGTATGTGAAGATGCCTTTTGGACTAAAGAATGCAGGTGCTACCTTTCAAAGGTCCATGGACATTGCATTTTCCAAAGAAATCCATGATTTCCTAGTGGTTTACCTTGATGACCTTACTCCTTTCTCAAAATCTAATCAAGAGCACCTAAAACATTTGAGACAAGTGTTCCTAACCTATAGGAAATATGGCATTTCCTTGAACCCCAAGAAATCTCTCTTCGGCCTTGAAGAAGGCAAATTATTAGGCCATATCATTTCAAAAGATGGGATCAGAATAGATCCGAAAATAATTCGAGCCATCCTTTAAATCCCTTATCCAAGAAACATCAAAGAGTTGCAATCATTCCTAGGAAAGATCAATTTCCTAAGGAGATTTATCCCAAATTTGGCCAAGCTGATAAGAATGCTAAATAAAATGTTAAAGAAGGATTCCAAGGTAAAATGGACTTTAGAGGCCAAGAAAGCCTTTAAGGGCATAAAATCTGCCTTAACACAAGCCCCAGTCCTCACAAGTCCTCAATTTGATAAATATTTCATCACTTTTTCATTTGCATCTGAACACACCATTGCTGTTGTCCTTTTGCAGAAAGATGATCAGGGAAATGAAAAGTCGATAGAATTTTTCAGCCGAGCCCTTAGAGATGCACCCTTAAAGTACCAAATCATGGAGAAGCAAGCATATTCCCTTGTAAAAGCAATCAAAGATTTCAGAATTTACATTTTATATTCACATGTGATTGCTTATGTACCAAATGCTGATGTAAAAGACATATTAACTCAAGAGGGCATAGAAGGAAAAAGAGGCAAATGGATTGCCAATATCCTTGAGTATGACATTGAGATAAAACCCACCAAGCTGATAAAGGGACAAGGTTTAGCCAAACTGATGTCCGAAACCAATTTTCAAGCCTTAGACATTAATCAACTGGACAATGGACAGGAGCTGGCGACTCCACAGATCATTCAAGATTTTTTACAATCCCCATGGTATACTGATATATGTTTTATATTGTTAAACCTGTGTGCTCCTCCAGGGTTGTCCAAAACCAAAAAAATATTTTTAAAGATGAAAGCATCAAAGTTTTGTGTCTCAGATAGTGCCCTGTTTTGGAAAAATCATGAAGGAATATTGCAGAATTGTCTAACTATGAATGAAACTGACAGTGTCATGAAAGAATTCCATGTAGGGGACTGTGGAGGGCACTTATATTGGAAGTCCACTGCTGATAAGATACTCAGGGCTGGTTTCTATTGGCCCTCTTTGTTTGCTGATGTAAGAAAGTTTACTGTTGCATGCCACAAATGCCAAATCTTTGAAGCCAAAAGAAAGCTTCTCCCCTTGCCCCTTAAGCCTATTTCAACCAAGAGGCCTTTTCAACAATGGGGTCTTGACTTCATTGGAGAAATCAATCCATCCTCTTCTGGCTAGCATAAGTGGATTCTAACAGCCATATATTACTTTAACAAGTGGATTGAAGCCATTCCATGTAGGCAAGCCAATGACTCCACCATTATCCAATTCCTTGAAACCAACATTTTTTCTAGATTTGGCTATCGTAAGAAGATCATTACAGATAACGTTGTTGCCTTCAAATCTAAGAAAATGATCAGTTTTTGCCACAAATTCCACATTACCTTAGGCCACTCCATAGCCTATTACCCTCAAGGGAATGGCTTGGTCGAATCATCTAACAAAAGTCTGATTAACATCATTAAGAAGGTCTTGGAGGAGAACAAGAAGAACTGGCACAAAAAGCTTGTAAATACCCTATGGGCAGACAGATTGTCAACCAAGAGGTCCATAGGGATGAGCCCATATGAGTTAGTCTATGGCATGGAGGCCAATTTCCCCTCTTCTTTGGGAATCCCTGTTATCAAATTGTTGTAAGAAATGCACGAAGAGCCAAATGATATCCAAAGCAGAATAAACCAAACCATCCATTTGCAGCAAACAAGAGAGCAAGTGTACGACAGAGCTCAAATTTTACAGGAGAAGCTCAAGAAAATGTTTGACAAAAGAACCAAGGTTTAAGATTTCTGCATAGGCAACAAAGTCTTGAGATGGGATTCAGGAAGAGAGGACAAAGGAAAGCATGGCAAGTTTGATTTCCTGTGGAAAGGCCCCTTTATTATTTTTGTTGTTCAAGGTAACAACACATATTTTCTGAAGAATTTGGATGGCAGCACAACTGAAGAAGGCCCTGTCAATGGTTGAATGCTAAAGCACTATCATGATCCCTTTTGCTGAATGCAACAAGACTCTGTATACTATCTGTACATTAATATTTGAATTTTCAGCACTTTTTCTTATAGCAAGCCAATAAGAGGGAGCAACGCAACAAATTTTGAAGGAAAGATCAAATGAAGCTCTATCTCAGATCTCTGTTTTTGAAATAATTCCAAAGAAGTGCTCAAGCAAATTGCAATATGTTTACAAGCACCCAAAAGGCAAGAAGCAGAGATGTAATTTTTCTGCAATTTAGCTCAAAAGGATACTGCATACCAGCTTATAGAAATTCAATCAAAGGCATTGAGCAGAAGCAGAATTTCAGTTTACAACAACAATTGAAGATCAAGGCATTCTGACCTGCTGTTCTTGGCTTTTCATCCTGAAAAACCATCCCCAAGTGGAGCCACTGTTAGCCTCCTATTGCAATAGGTTTCATATTTCATGATTGACTGTTTTACATGCCAAATATGTCATCTTTTCATGCTGCAAGGTTCCATATTTCCAAGAAGTTCCATTTTGAAGAATCATACCATTTTTGAAGAGTTGTACAAATAAGGGAAAGCCAAACAGCTTAATCTTGGCCTCCCTATGTTTAAATTGCTTGTTTTAGAAGATAGAGAATGAATATCTGTCCAAACAGCTTAAGCTTGGCAGATGATTAGATAGGCAGAGAAACAAGGGCGCTCAACTGTTTAATCTAAGCCCCGGAAGAGATAAGGGTACATTTAGATAGGAGGGCAGTCAAAAGAAAAGAAGATAATCAGGGTCTGCAAGTCTAAGTGCACCCAAACCAAAAAGAAGAAAAAATGTTAGGTAAGTAGGCTGGGTAAGTATTTTTGAGGATGTAGAATGAATAAGTGTGATCAATTTTATATCTCAAAGTGTTATTTTACTTCAGATCACAAGTGCAAGGTAGCTTTCCCTTGGAGCAACTCAAATGACTAACTCCCCCTTCTTCTTGTTCCCCAAATCATTCACTAACCTCCCCAAAGAGGTCAAGATCTGCTTGATATCTCTTAAGTTTCGTCATTTGTCATATCATTGCTTAAGTAAAGATCTGCTTTGCTTAAGGATGCTCGTATTTCCTATACAGGTCATGTTTCCCTCTTAAAGCCTAAGATTTCTATCCTTAGCGCTTTCTTTGCAAAATTCATATTAACTCCTAACTCTATTATGTAAATCCCTCCTTATTTCCCCTTCCCATACTAAAAAATATGGTCAAAATCCCCATTATTTAAATATCCCCTCCTCTGGTTGAAATATAACCATAAATATTGCTTGGGAATTACTAAGTTTACTTGAAACTTAGTAAAAACCCTCATCTTGCTCAAAAACCATCTTCCTAAGGTGTTTGGACTCCTTCCAAAACACAAGAACCCCCCTCAAATGCTATCGGACCCCTTCCGATGCATTAAGGACCCTTCCTAAAAGCTTGAAAATCTTCATCGGATGCACTAAAACCCATCTCCGATTGCATTAAGTCTTCTTCCGATCATGTTAGGCCTTCGCCAATTAACAAAACATTCCTCCGATCTGTATCACCCTCCCTCTGACGCGATATCGCTGTCGGAGGTGGCAATGACTTTGTTGGCTCATATATATTCACACTCCGATAGCAAACCGCCATTCGCGACATCGCAATCAGCAATCGCAAAGGTTTCTTTACCTACATATATATATGCCCCCCTCTCATCCGTCGATGCAATATTGCTATCGCACCCGAAATCATATCGCATCGCAATCCACTCATTATCGCAATCGCATCGTTTATCCATATATACCTCCGCTTCCCCATAAAACTTGGTTATATTACAGAACTTGAGTTTTTCCACTAAACTTATTTTACCTCAATATATGGCATTTCCACAAATATTTCCCATTTTCGCACAGCCGCATGCCTTATTGCTTTTCCGATATCAGCGATCGCTCCCATCATATCGCATATATAAAAGTGATCGGCCCCTATCCCCACCGATTGCCGATCGTCGATTTAATCCCTGTTGTACTGCCATGTCACCCTGCCACGTTACTTCCGTACCAGGACCCACCGCTGACATCATCACTGAAAGAAGGCGTGAAGCATGAAAATCGTGCATCGCTAAGAAAAAATGACCAAAATGGAAGGCTTTATATTGCTCGGCTACCAGCAGGCCCGAAAATTCGCAGTTTGACAGGATTTCTTCATTTCTGTTCATATTCAAATTGGCCAGCGCTGATAGCATTCCAGAGGCCACGAAAAGTATTTGCAGCAGCCATTTTTTCCTTGAAGGGGAAGAAAAGGGGCGATTTGATAGTTTCAAACACATCAAGGGAGAGAAAGCGGCCCAATTCAACTGTAAAAGAGTATCAGAGGAAAGATGAAGCCCAGATTAATTTGAAGAGTATCAGTGAAGTGGCAAAGAGTATCAGATCGGCAATACCAAAGCAGGTGAACATTAAAGACCTCCAAGCAAAGTCAAAGAAAGCGGTGAAGCCATTTAAAGGCTCTCAAATCACAGTTAATGCACATCAAAACCACTCAAGAGTAGGGGATCAAAACCCAAAGCACAGTTATGGCTAAATGAATAGCACAGAGCCATAAGGACAAATTTTCGACTCATTTTTAAGGCGGCTGCCCCAGCGCAGCTCAAAGATATTTTCTTGCATTAATTCCAAGACAAGATTAGATTAAAAAACTCATTTCCCTCAGATCTATTTAAGATCTGCTGTAATAGATATTTTTGGATATTTTCTCTATATAAACCACCCTAATTCATTGTTTAAAGGGTTGGTTGGTTGATAATCTTCATTCCGAACTCGCACTGTATGTTTGAAGATTTCTATAATCAAATATTGTTGAAAACCTTGGAGGATGGACTGTCTGTTGTGTTATTAATGGCTGAAGAGTGAAATATAGAATTCTTGCGCTGCTACATGGCCCAATAAGTGTTTCTTACCTCTGTTTTCAATTCGTATATGTTTATATCATACATATATCACCATCTAAGTTACAGAAAGAAAGATTAGCTTAGAATTTGCTTAGTTGCACTCTATGCTCAGTTTCTGTGACTTCTATATGTTTTCTTTTGATTTTAGGCATAAATATGAATTCCTCATGGCTCATATTTGCTCTATTTCATTCGTTTATGACTGTTATTTAGGAATTCTTGACTGCTCCTAGATATAGCTCACTCACCTTCCCCTTGTTAAGCTGAATGAGATTCTTAGTTTCCTTTCATTCCTTAGCCTTCATTTCATCCTTTTAGCTTGAATGATTGTTTCATGTGTAGCTATCCTGCTCTATATTCCTCTTGTGACCAAGAAAACGCACCAGCAGCCCTACTCCATGATTCCATGCCCAATGGTTTGAACCTCTCACGCTATGCATGCCTCCCTACTTGAACACATCAATCATCCCACAAAAATTAAAACAAAACCCTTGTACACCATAACTAGCCTAAAATCAACCCAAAACAAAGTTAAATCATAAAGAGAGATCCCTCTCTGACTGCAGGTAGGCTAGGACCTGCAGCCCAAAGATTGGTTTGTGGTTACCTCGATCGCATCCCTTAAGGAGCCAAGGGACAACCTGAGTGATAACATGTTCTAAAAAGTATTTAACACTATCATGATCTGTTTTTACCTTGAAGTGTCTTCCCATTAGGTAGGGTCTCTATTTCTTAAGTGCATGTAATATTTCCAAATTTTCCTTCTCATAAATATATTTGTGTCAATACTTTCCTTTGATTTGACGACTTTTGAAAGAATTGAGTCTTTATTCTTGAATTACAACAACACCAATTCCATTTCCTGAGGAATCACATTCCACAATAAAGCTTTTTGTGAAGTCTGGCATAGCTAAGACTAATGCTTGGCACATTTCCTCTTTAATATGTTCAAAGGCCTTCATTGCTTCTAGAGTCCATGAAAATGCATATTTCTTTAATAATGTTGTTAGAGGTGCTGCTATTCTCCCATAATTATTAACAAACTTGTGATAATACCCTGTCAACCTGAGAAATTCTCATAGATGCTTTTTGTATGTGGGATTTTCCATTTTTTAATGGATTTAATTTTGCTAGGGTCTACCTTAACACCTTCATTAGATACAATATGAACCAGATATTCCACCTCTTATACTCCAAAGAAACATTTGGAGCTTTTTGCATATAATTGTTTCTCCTCCAATAGTTTGAGCACCTTGTCAACATGTTGAACATGATCCTTCCAAGACTTGTTGTAGATTAGTATATCATCAAAAAATACTAACACAAATTTTCTAAGGAAGGATTTGAAAATGGGATTCATCAAACCTTGAAATGTAGAAGGTGCATTGGTAAGGCCAAAAGGCATGACAAAAAATTCATAAAGACCCTCATGAGTTCTAAATGTTGTTTTCAGAATGTCTTCAGTCTTCATTCTAATTTGATGATATCTTAAATGAATATCCAACTTGGTGAAGTAAATTGATCCATGCAATTCATTCAATAATTCATCAATGACAAGATTGGGAAATTTATCTTTAATAGTGATCTTGTTGAGCTCCCTATAATCTAGACACATGCACCATGATCCATCCTTCTTGTGTACCAATACTACTGGAGCAGAGAAAGAATTTTGACTAGGTTGAATTATACCATCCTTTAGCATTTCTGCAACCATACGTTCAATTTCACTCTTTTTGGCATAGGGATATCTGTAAGGCCTGATGTCTGGAGGAACACTTCCTCGAATCAAATGAATATCATGATCATGATCACGAATAGGTGGGAGGCCTTTCGGAGTCTCAAATACCTTGGAATGATTTTCCAATGACTTTTTGGAGATCTGGAGAAATAGATCATTTCGATGTGGGAACCTCTAGCGAACATAATTGTGTAATTACACCTCTTTGTTATTTCTTTAGAATCTTTGTCATTCTATTAGAGCTAATTATATTTCCTGGTTTCCCTCTGATACCCCTTAATTCAAATTCCTTTCCTTCCGAAAAAAATTTCATGTAAATTATTAAAAATTAAAAGCTATTGTACCTAAGGATTGTAGCCATTGGACTCCTAGTACAACATCAGCACCACCCATTGGAATAGAGAGCATTGGGCTATTCAATACATATTTGCCCATGGATAGCTTGATATTATGGCACTTTCCAAAGACATTTATGGTTCCTCCACTTGCAACCATCACTTGACATTCTGGTGTTGGATATAGGAAGCAATTCAATTCCTTGGATATCTTACAATGAATAAACTTATTGGTACTTCCCGAATCAATAAACAATATTACCTTTTTCTTCTTGATATGTCCTTCTATCTTGATAGTTTGAGGAGTGGTAATTTCGGCCAATGCATTACAAGATATGATCGAATTCATTTCTTCTTTCTCTAGGGTTTGTTCTTGGTGTATATCCTCTTCTTTTGATGTTTCTTGTTCCTTTTCTCCCTCTTCTTCACAATCTATGTAAAATAATTTCTTCTCAGCACACTTATGACCTTTAGTGTATTTGATATCACAACTGTAACAAAGACTTTTTCCTCTTTTTTCTTCCAATTTTTTTGGTATCAACCTTGTAGGTTGTGGAAGGCTAGGGGAAACAACACTTCCAAATTTATATTTGTGAGTGGTAGGCTTCCTTGTTTCCATAATTTTGCTTCCCATTTTTCTTGCCAACCTGAATGAATTCTCCAATGAATCAAGTTCCCAAAGGTGAACCTCATGTTGGATGTTATCCTTTAACGTCCCTATGAACACATCAATCCTATGCTCCTCTAGAATATATTTTACCCTTATATTCAATTTTTGGAAGTCCTCAATGTGCTCCATTATTCAACCCTTTTGTTTGAGATTTATCAATTGGCTAAAGAATGTGTTTCTTTTTGTATCTTCGTAGTGTGCTATCATTTGTTCTGTAAAAATTAGCCAGGTGACAATTTTTTTATGAGATCAAAGCCATCGATACCATACAAACTAATTTGGTTCCAGATATAAAGTTGCAATGCGTACCTTTTGTGTGTTTTTCACATTATGGAGATGGAAATATTGCTCCATTTGTAGTATCCATGTTACAGGATCCTTTCCATCAAACTTCCTCATATCGATCTTTGGAACATGGTGGGTCTTCAATCCAACTTTAGATTCTTTGAAATCATGATTAAAATTTCTTTTTTTCTCATCATGAGTTTCCTTTACTACCCTTTCACCATTAGTAAGAATTTCTTGTAGCAACTTTGTCAAATCTATCTTCAAATCTTCCATGTTGTGTATAAGTTTTTCTTCTATACCATCCATCTTAGTTTGCACGTCATTCATCTTAGCTTCTGTTAGTTTCAGTCTTGTTTTCCTGTCACCGGTGATCAAATATGCTTTTACCAAGTCTGTCAGAAGTCTCAAAGTCAAATTTTACCATGTCACTAGGTTTACAGAGTAAAATTTGGTCACTGATTAGTTGGTCTAGGAATGCTTTTATTCTTTTGGAAAGTCAAACATGTTGGTCATGTACCTCATTCAGATGAAGATATCTTAATAAAAAGAATGTTTTCATTATATCAATCATCATCATCATTCCATTCAGTTTCAGGTCTTCAATAGGTCATTAGGGTTTCAAAGTCCATCATCATCATGTGTAAATCCAACATTAAATAAAGCATGACAAGCAGCGCTTTGACATTAACTTGATGAGTTTTCACAAGTTCATCATGATTTCAGTTTTGAAGGCTCCAGAAGAAGAAGTTTCAGTGTTCAAAAAGTGAAAATGTAGCCCAGGTTTCAGCTCTCTAAGGTGACTCACTCTTAAAGGTGAAAAATCAGTTTGTAAAAGGTTTGTGGGGCCCATTTCTTTTCAAAAGGAAAACTAACTTGCCTATATAAAATCAAAAAGCCCCAAACTCACATTATTTGCTTTTTATTCCCCTTTGTGCATCGAGCTCTCTCTTCCATTGGTGAGAAAAACTTGGGTTTTCAGCCAAAATTAGCAAAACATTCAAGGCACTACGCTTCTAGACACTGTGATGCGCTTGTGCCAGAGCAGCTCAAAACCATCCAGAACTCACCCAAATTGAAATTTCAAGCTTGCAAATTGTTTTCTTGCTAACCTAGAATCCTCTACATGGTTTCTATCATCATGGAAGGAGATTCTTCACCAGAAAGGAAGAAACACCATAAGGGAGGCAAAATTCTCAAATATGAACCAACCAACTGCGATGAGATCAATACATCACCCTTTATCAAACAATGCTTTGAAGATGTGAATTATCTAGACTTTTGAAAAAAGGTGTGTGAAGTGGATTTTCGTGAACAGTTGACAGATTAGGTTGCTACTCATTTGAAAGGAGAAAGTTCCATTATTATTGTGGTTGAGTTCACATTTTCAGTGGATTCTATTTCACTTGCTACAGGGATACCAGATCATGGAGAATATTGGTTTAAGGGCATGAACTTAGATCTTGTGCATTACAAGACCTTCTTGAAAACACCATACAGGGAAACCCATACACATATCATACCTTTTAGGGACCTGTTGGAGAAGTATGATCCATTGATTAAAGTTTTCATGAAATTTTTTACTTGTGAAGGAAGTTTTTCTAGACTATATGCCTATCACATTTGGCTTCTAACCCACTTTATAGCTCAGAAACCTCTCAACATGTGCAACTATCTATGTAGGAACCTTGTCAAGATGTCCGAGAAGGTACAGGTGAAGAACAAAGAACACTTTCCTAGTCTCTTTCATCATATTCTAATCAAGACTGTATTGCTCCATCAAATTGCAGAGAATAACATGAAATGGGATTCTTTCTTGGAGATAGCTTTGAAATGACATGAATCCAATGTTTCAGTTCAAGATTCAAGCATGCCAAAACAACAAATGGAGATTGGGTCCTTAAGCAAATCAGTGGAGATTCCTAAAGAGCCTTGACATGAGGTGACTAGGATGTACAAAAGATGGAAAAGGCTTGTGTTTACTTCTCATGGTGAGAAAGGGGCCAAGCCTTCTACATCAGCAAAATAGGGGTCACCAGTGCAGGATAAAGATTTTGTTGAGCATGAGCTTTAGTTATTAGACTTAGAAGTAGAAAATGAGCCCTCAAGCATGCAGCAGATTATCAAAGACAAAGACTCTCATATCAAAGAACTCATGGACAATGGGCAAGGTTTGTCATTTCATTCTTAGAACAAGAAAATAGTGATCTAAAGGCAAAGCAACTTATCATGGAAAAGGAGAAAGCTAAACTATTGAAGTAAGTAGGCAAGGCAAAAGCAGTCTTAGAGATCAATGAGCCTGAAGGAACTAAAGGACAAGTTAACAAAAAGAGGCCAAGAACCAAAGGGCTTAAGAAGGCGTTGAAAGAGGAGAAAATACACATCTTGCTAGATGAGGAACTAGAGTTAGAAGACATAATTGCCTTAGAGGTCAATGAAGAGAGGGAGTATTGCTTAGATAAGGTAAATGACCACTTGGAGAAGCTTCTGGACAAGGCCAATAGAGACAACCAGCTTCTAAGGCACATGGCACATCACTACCAAGCCAAGAATATGATTTGCAATGTCAAGGTCAAACAGTTGCAAAACAAGCTCAAAGAAACCCTAAAGGACCAAAATGAGAAGCGTAACTTAGAGATGCTTGCTGAATCATCCATGAGGGCCTAAAATACTTCATTTTATAGCTCATGACCAATTTTGAAGGAATTCTGATCATTTTTGTTTTTTTGGATATTTTGGCGCCTTATTCAGAAATTTGGCAAGTTACAGAAGTGCATCGCCTTGACACTACGCTTTTTCCTCGGGAAATCAAATAAGAAATGGCTTGCATTTTTGGAAAGCCCTTGGCATCCTCTCAAAACCCATTTCTTCATACTTTCCAGAAAGGACCCAAATTTTGAGAAAAAGGGGAAAAGTGGTCAAAAATTAGCTTTCTGGACCTCTTTTTGACAGGCGTTGCACTTCTGGAGAAACCTTGGGAGATTGGATTTTGGAAGGCCTTCCCATGGGCCATTTTCAAAAATTCAAGGTGTTCTAGAAACTAGACTTGAAATTATAGTTGAACCAAAAGATATCCAAGTGGATTCATTATGTGCGCGAGAATTTCCAATATTTTGACTCATGATCGCATTCACTAAAAAAATAAAAGTGACCTTATCCACATACCTAATCGGATTGAAATAGTTATTTCAGATCTTCATTTATACCTTAGGAAGGCACCTTAAAATGGGCTCAAATTTGTCACTGCACTTTTGCTATTTCCTGTGTTTTTTATTTAAAATTTCACTATGTAAATTTCCTAGTTTTCAGTTTGACTTGGTCAAAGTAAAAAATCTTGATGTAATTGAACTTGGTTCGAGGTTAGATGATTTAAGCATGAATAAATGAACATGATAGGTTTTTTTTTTATGTTTAATAGGCCTCATTAAGGAATCAAAATCCAAAACAAAGTCTACAAGAAGTGTTTGTGTTTAACCTTCTCACTCTCACCTGTTGGTTGAGAGAATATTGGAATCAGTTCAACCACATAGGAATTTGACTCCTGAAGGTGGGGAAGTGGTTCAATTGAGTCTATATGTATCATTTCTCATTCATAGATAAGGGTTGGATTTTTGTGGAGGAGGCTTGTATATTATGGTCTTTTCAGCTAATATAGGAACAGTTGCAATTATTTTTCAAGAACTCTAGTTCTGTGAGGCTATCGTGTTTGTTTACTCTTTCTATCAATTTATAATGGATAAATCATCTTCCTTCACATGATTTGTCTTATTTGTACGAATTATCTTGTATTTATATAGACATGATTCTTGATGTCAAGCTACGTTTATGTGGAATTCATAGTTGTGTTTATTTCTTCTAAGGCTAATGAATTCATACTTACATATGCTCATTAGTCTCTTCAAAAAATTCTAATCTATGCTACATTGACAAAATTTCAAGTATATCATAGCCCACTAATATCTAGCTCCTTTATATAATTATCTCTACATTCCTAGAGCCTAGACCTCATCACTTGCTCTAAAACCTAGTCCAGTGAACCCTAAATTCTTAAATTCACAAATACACAAACAAACATGCATATCTAGCCTAAAAAATTTGTTCTTTAAAGCTATTCATTGTTAAATACTTTGAGAGATCCCTCTCTAGATCAGTAGGGCGAGCTACTGAACTGAAAGTGGTTCGAGGTTACCTCTTTCAATCTCCTCCTTCGCCTAGGAAATTGTAGAGGATAACAGCTTCATCGATTTTCTTTAAACCATCCATCTTAGCTTCCATGTCATTCATCTTAGGTTCCATGCCTTTCTTTAAACCATCCATCTTAGCTTCCATGCCTTTCTTTAAACCATACATATTATCTTCCACACTATCCATCTTAGCTTCCACGTCTTTCTTTAAACCATCCATCTTAGCTTGTGTTACTTTTTGTGAAAGTGAATTTTGTTGCATTTGGTCTCATAATTTTGATATATCATGTCGCATTTCTTCCTCTTCTTCATGAGTCATGCTAGATCTTTCAGGTTGCTTATTAGGTGTTTCCATTTTCTTTCTTTGTGGCAACAATTAATGATAATAATGTTTCACTATGCCCTTTGAGTTCCTTCAAACTAATTTTCCAACCAAACTTATGCAAAATTAAAAAAAAAAACTACACACCTTTTTTCACTTTGTAGGAGCTCGATATTGAATCTATTGTATCTCTAACATTTATGATCTCCAAGGTCTAAAATTTCATCCTTTTGTATCCCTCTGAGTCCTATTTCCAACTCTGCAAGTCTTATCTAGATTGGATTCTCCAAGGAATAGTTATGCCAAATCTCCTACAATGACCTCATTATAGACTAGTTCAGTATAACAAACTTGTACGAAGTCCCACGTGTCATTGTTTTGACCTTAGGACTTGAAACTGATACACAGAAAACTAACACTTGTCCTCTTTCTGTAAATTTTTACTAAATTTCAATATGATAATCAAAGAGAAAGTTATGACGATTTTCCCCAGGTCACCTGTTTGATATATAGTTCGGGAGCATGCAAAAACCCTAACTTACTTGGATCCTATCTACAAAAATATAGTGATAAAATATCTGAAATTCGGACCCGAGGTTCATCGTGATTTCAGCTCAAATGGGTTTTAATGTCAACCTCTTAACCATCATAGAAAAAAAATTATAGTGAAAATTCCACGATGCCATTTTTGGAGCAATGAAACCCTAGAATCCAAAGCTCTGATACCAAATGTTATGTAACCAGCTCACAAAACAGAAGAAGAGATAGATCAACGACTTCAAAATTATCCTCCTCGAGGGGGAAACCTCCTTTACATTACACAAATGAACAATTCTTTAATGATACAAATGACAAAACCTCCTTTTTATATATAGGAGTCTAAGGGGTCACAATATAATCAAAGTCGACATAACAATAATAATTTAAGGGCACAACAATAAAAATAGTGGGCTTCTATGGGCCACAATAATAACAATATGGGACAATGGGGGCACAACAATAAAAACAAGGGCTACGATGAAAATAGTAATGGGGGAATTACTAGTATTATAGGGACCTAACACAAGGAATCATGGCATGTAGAAGGAGATGATGGTTGAAAATGCTATCACATTGTATGTTGAGGCTAAATCTAACATAAAGAATGTCAATCAGGATTTGACCTACACATGTGAATATTTCCTTAAAGGAAAGAGAGGTCTAGCAAGTTGATATGTAGCCACATAAGTGAGACAGATGCGGAGATAACCCGGTGTGAGAAGGTATGTAGATGCAAGATAATGGTGGCATAAATGTCAAGCATAAATAACAGGAATAAATGAATTTTATTTGGATATAATTTACATGTATATGGGTATATGGTTGTAAGACCTAGTTAGGCATGGGTACCCTTACCATTAAGTATTTGGAGTGATCATGTGGATTTTCCCAATCAGTTTAAATTGGGGAATATTAGGGTAAACTTGACTTGGTGAAGGATTCAAAGTTTTAGGTCCATAGTGGTGTTCTAGGAACATGGTTTTTGTGGGATGTGGTATTAAATCCCATGGATAACATGTGATGAAGCCTTTAAAAGGCTTGGGGATTCTCTATTGTAATGTTCCTGAGATGAGCAAAGGGCTCACTTGGACAGGCCAAAAGTTTGGTTATGTTGGCTATGTTTAATTCAATTCATGGCTAATTTTAAGCCATAAATAATAGATCTATTGTTGGTTGGTTTTTACCCAAGTGGGGTTTATACAAAATTGGGGTTTTCCAGGATAAATCATGGTGTGCATGGTTTATGTTTGTTCATGCTATGTATGATTTTTTATCATTATTTCTCTCATATTTTCTTATATCTAACAAGATTATCTCATCATCCTCAATATGATGGGAAAATTGAGATTGTGAATAAATGTTTAGAAGGATATCGATGTTTCTTTGCATCTAATAAATAAACACAATGGTTTAAGTGATTTCACTCGGCAGAATGGTGGTACAATAATTTGTAAAAAGTGTCATCATTTATGGAACATATGGATATCATCCTCCATCCATCACATAAAATTTGAAAGGGATTGTAAATTCTCAAGGAGTAGAGGACCACTTATGCAACCAAAAAGAGGTTCTCAAACTATTGAAGGGTAACTTGGTTAGAGCATAAAATAGGATGAAATAACAAGTGTATCAAGATTGTAGCGAAAGGGAATTTGAAGTGGGGGATTGGGTATATGTGAGAATACAAGCATATAAATATATGTCCCTCAAGCAACACAAGAATGAAAATAAATTAGAACCAAGGTATTATGGTCCCTACAAGGTATTTCAAAGGATTGCAAGCATGGATTACAAATTGGAATTGCATCAATTTTTATGTGTACAATGAATCTTTCATGTTTCTTGCTTAAAGAAGGTAATTAGTGATAATATAAAAATCTAGACTATTTTACAAAATATTAATTAAGAAGACAAAATCATAATAAAACCATAAAAAATAACAAAAATAAGGATTAAGTAGTTGATAAATTAAACAATTAATATGTACCTCATTAAATGGAAGAACATATTAATAGAAGAGGTGACATGGGAAGATTATTTGTTCATGTAGAACATTCACAAATAGTAAAGTTTTGAATAAAAAACTTGTTTGAAAGGGATGTGCATGTTAAGCCCCATATAAGGCCCATGTTAACCATAAAACCCCTTATTAATCCCTAGATATTAAGTGATTATATTTTTATTGTATATGTTATGTAGACTAGAAACTTTCATGGTCCCATTTTATTATAATTGTACCCTTTGTCTCCTACACACACACACACACATGCGCATGCACATGACACCTAGTCTTAGGATCATAAAATTTCATATTATATATTGTATTCATTGTAAAAGGAGGTTTCCCACTCAAAGTGAACTATAATTATTGGTTTCTCATGTTTTTAAGGTGAAAGGTTCATCGTAATTACTTTGGTGTTCAATAAAAGTCTCATACATATTTCTCATAACCTAGTGGATCATTATATTGAGATTCACATGCCCTTCGTTTAATGACTTATCTAAGATGGTGATCTTAGCTTGGAGTATTTTCCCATAGAAGAGAAAGTTTCATACACATTCACTAAGCCTTTGGAATCACCTCATTTTATTCAATTGTGATATATGTTTGTGGTAAAGGAATTTTTCCACGGGTGACCATCTTGAGTCCTTATTCTTTCCTATGTGTGTCTGTATTATTTATCTCTCTTTTGGGGAGGAGTCTTTTCCTATGGTTTTTTTTCTTTCTCTCTATAATTAAAAGATTTTCTACATAGGTACCTTAATAATCATTTCATTGGGACCCATTTTTTGCCTTTTTTTGTTTACTCTCTTCATTTAACTTAAGGGAGTTTGTTAGTGTACATAGAAAAGTGTTCAGATTTTGTAGGCTAGTGATAATTTGCAAGGTTGGTATACATTACTTGCTAGGAGAGTTTACCTTGTTTTCTTAGGTGGAATATTGGCTAATTATGAGTTGGGCATCTTCTAGTTTTTTTAAAACGAAGGTGTTCCTCTTGTGTTTTGATATGACATATCTAATACATCTAACTTTCCCTCTCATAATATTTATTTTGATATTGCAGAGGGTTCCTACACCTATGGTGTTCATTTCAAAACACATACACATTGTATCTCCCATTATTCATCATTCATAGTTCCTATTTCACATATTTTTGGGTGGGATAATAGTTCATTTAGTGCTTCATTATTCTAAAATTGTATGAACAATACCAAAAGTGGAAATAAGATATCAAGAAAGTAGAATAATTTGGAAATAACATTGAAAACACTCTGGTATATGTTTGTTGAGGCCCATGACTTATGGTTATGAAGAATAAGGTCAAATAAAATATTGTTCTATCAATATGGTTGACCTCACTATGATCAAAATAGAAAACATAGGAAAATAATACACATCATACTAACTCCAAGTAAGGAAGCTAGATTTTGTTGGGTTGTGTTATATTCTTTCCACGACTAGCCTACGTAGTTAACCGGGGGATTAGAAGGGGGACAGAGCCCCCCCTTTGTTGCACTGATTGTGCAGCGGGAGGTCATAGGGGGGGGTGGCATCCCCCCTTGTCCAAGGGGTTTGAGGGGGGCAGGTAGCCCCCCTCTACGGGGTTTAGGGCAGCGCCCTGGGAGATTTTTTTTGGACCCTATATTAGGTTGGGCGGACCTACCTATGGTTTTTTGTATGGTTTTCACACATGGTTTTGGACACGATGGTTTTCGGTCCATGGTATTGGATGCTTTGGCATGTATATATATGTATTGTAACATTGAAAGGAACATAATGAATATCAAGCTGGTAGTCCCGGTTTTGGGATCCAAGGGAAAATCTCTATGTATATGTATTTTATGTGTTACGTTCTCGCATTTGTTTATTTTCTGTTATTAAAATTCGTATGCAGGTAATTTCTGTACGAGGTTAAAACCTACATTTATTATCAAATCTACTTTGACTTCAAGGGGACGTCTTTGTTTCTGAGGGGTTTTTCTTGGGCCTATGGTAGACCCTGTCAGTGGGAGATCTGCAGGATCAATTCTGGTGGTGAAAGAGGATGTTGAGCAGTGGAAAGATAGAGATCAAGAAATTTAATGGTCATAGTTTTGAGTTATGGAAACTCAAGATGGAGGATCCGTTGGTGGATAAAGATCAGTGGATCGCGGTAGATCCAGGTACTAAACCAATAGGAGTGTCCGATGAAGAATGGAAGAAGTTGGATCGGAAGGCAAAGAGCACAATACGATTATGTGTCTCAGATTCAGTATTGCTGAATGTATCAAGGGAAGCTACGGCGAAGGCTTTATGGGACAAGTTAGGGACTTTGTACCAATCTAAGTCTCTGGTGAATAAATTGTTCCTACAGAAAAAAAACTATATAACCTAAGGATGAAAGATGGAGACTCGTTGACAAAGCGTTTGAATGCATTTAATATTGTGGTAAGTTAGTTATTGTCTATTGATATTAAAATTTCAGATGAAGATAAGTGCATTAGTTTGTTGTGTTCTCTACCAAATTCGTGGGATAGTCTGGTTATTGCAATAGGTAGCAATGTAACTGCCTTGCAATTTGATGAAATAGTCTCATCCTTGCTGACGGAGGACATGAGACGGAAAAATATGGAGAGCCAAAATGGTGATGCCTTGTCTATACGAGGACGGTCCCAGAACAGAAACAAAAATAAGTCTTCGAGTGGGAGATATAAATCTAGAGGGAGATATAAATCTCCTGGAAAACCTGTAAAGGTGGTGTGCTAGAAATGCAGAAAGGAAGGGCACGATAAAAGGGACTATAAATCTAAAGCTCCTAACAACGAAAGGGGATTTCTGATGATGCTCCTTCTGTAGAGGCAAAAACCACCTCAGATGAAGGTGGGAATGTATACTTGGCTTCTTCAAGTACACATTTAGATCATGAGGCATGGTTGATCGAATCAAGTGCATATTTTCACTTCACTCCCCATAGATAGTGGTTCTCCAAGTATGAGAAATATGATGGTGGTGATGTCTTCTTAGGGGATGATAGGAAGGCTAGAATCGTTGGTCGTAGAAAAGTAAAGTTGAAGTTGCAAGGTGGAAGGGTTATAACACTTCCGCGTGTTCTGCATATTCCTGCATTGGCCAGAAATATGACTTCTGTAAGCAAGTTGGATGATGTAGGTGTAAAAATAGTGTTCGAGAAAGATAACTACAATATGGCTCGGGGAGAACTGGTATTGATGTGGGGAGTTCGGATTGGAACTCTATACAAGATGCAAGGTAGCACTGATATTGATGTGTGCAACAGTTTTGTTATTCCTGAAAGTGTAGCAAAAAATCTAGTGGTCTCTGGAGAAAAGACCATGCTATGGCATCAAAGGCTTGGACATATTGGAGAGAAGGGACTTTGAATACTTCATGGTAAACGTATGGTAGAAGGTATGACTAATAGCTCTCTGGATTTTGATTTCTGTGAAAATTGTGTATATGGGAAGTAGAATCGGGTGAGTTTCCCCTCTGGTCGTAAGAGGGCAAAACAGATATTAGAGCTTGTACACAATGATGTGTTTAGACCTGTGAAGGTTCCATCACTGGGTAATTCTATGTACTATGTATCATTTACAGATGAATTCTCAAGGAATACATGGAAATATTTCCTCAAGAAAAAATATGAAGTCTTTGATAGGTTTAAAGAACTTAAGGCTCTTGTGGAAAACCAGACAGAGAAGAAGATAAAGGTGTTGAGGACAGATAACGATGGAGAGTTTTGCAGTAAGGAATTTGAAGAATTCTGTAAGAAGTGTGGTATAGCACAACAAAAGACTACTCCATATACACCTAAGCAAAATGGAGTTGTAGAAAGAATGAACAAGATGTTGATGGAAAGGGAAAGAAACATGCTTAGTGGTGCTATTCTAGGACAGGTATTCTGAGAAGAGGCGGTGGAGACTACATGTTACCTTCTCAACAGGTCACCCTCATTAGCATCGGAGGATAAGACTCCACAAGAGGTATGGAGTGGTAAGAAACCCTCTCTTTCACATCTAAGGGTATTTGGATGTGATGCATATGTACATGTTCCAAAGGAGAAAAGAACAAAATTGGATAGTAAATCTGAAAAGTGAATCTTTATTGGGTATAAGGATGGTTTAAAGGGTTATAAGCTTTGGAACCCAGTGATAAGGAAGGTTGTGTACAACCAATATGTGGTGTTCAAAGAAGTTAAATATGTTATTAAACATGAATTCCAACCAAAGGAACCTGAGAAGATCGAGTTCGAGCTAAAGGAGGAAGAATTAGACTCTGCAGCAGAAGAGGAATCAGAAGATGAAGAGCCACAAACTCCAGGTGTGAGAAGATCCATTCGAGAAAGAAGGCACCCAGAAAGGTATAGTCCATTGGCTTTCTGTTCAAATTTTGCTTTATATATTATTGATGATGATCCCAGAACTGTGAAGGAATCAGTAGATTCAGAGGATGGAAAACTCTGGAAAGAGGCCATGTTTGATGAAATGGCATCTTTGCACAAAAATGTTCAAGCATGGGATCTGGTGGAGTTGTCGGCTAGAAGGAAACCCATTGGCAGTAAATGGGTGTTCAAGAAGAAGACAAATGCACAAGGAAAGGTGGAGAAATACAAAGCTCGGTTGGTAGCAAAAGGTTATTCCCAGGTGCCATGAATTGATTTTGATGATATTTTTTCTCCTGTTGCCAAGGTAGCTTCTATTATATTACTTTTGTTTTTTGCTACTGCTTCTGATTTTGAGGTAGAACAGATGGATGTGAAGACAGAATTCTTCACGTGGATCTAGAAGAGGAGATCTACATGAAGCAACCTGAAGGTTTTGCAGTGAAGGGTAAGAAAGAACTGGTATGCAAGTTAAAGAAGTCTCTGTATGGGTTAAAATAGTCACCAAGGATGTGGTATCAGAAATTTGATACATTTATACATGGACTTGGCTTCACCAGAAGCAATGTACATCACTGTGTGTATTTTAAATTAATTGGTGATCGTGTTATTTATCTGGTATTGTATGTGGATGATATGTTGCTGGTTGGAAATGACAAAGAAATTATCCAGGATTTGAAGACCCAATTGTCCTCCAAATTCGACATGAAAGATCTTGGTGCTGCAAACTATTATTTTGGCATGGAAACTAAAAGAGATCAGGCAAAGAGGAAGCTCTAGTTAAACTAGAGGAAGTATGTCGAGACAACATTGTAGAGGTTTAATATGCATGAGAGTAAACCAGTGAAGGTTCCTATTCTTGTAGGTGTAAAGTTATCTGCTGAACAGTGTCCCAAGACACAAGAAGAGGAGGAGGACGTGTCTCGTGTTCCATATGCAAGTGCAGTCGATAGCCTAATGTATGCGATGGTCTGTACTAGACCAGACATTGCACATGCAGTGGGAGTATTGAGCAAGTTTATGTCAAAACCAGGGAAGGAGCACTGGACAACAGTGAGGCAGGTTTTCAGGTATTTGCGTGGCACTAGTGATTATGGATTGTGCTACCAAGGAAGACCAGGACTGGACAGAGTGTTGGATATTCGTGGCTTTGTTGATGCAGACTGGATTGGAAATCTAGATCAAATAAGATCTACAAGTGGGTATGTGTTTAACCTATTTGGAGGTGCAGTCAGTTGGATGAGTAAGAAACAATATATAGTGGCACTATCAACTACAGAGGCAGAATACATGGCAGCCACTCATGCAAGCAAGGAAACAGTTTGGTTGTAGAGATTGTGTTAAAGTATGGGGTTAGTACAGGGAGATATAAGGATAGATTGTGACAGTAAAAGTGCAATTTTCTTAGCAAAGAACCCTTCTTATCATTCAAAGACAAAGCACATTGATGTTCAATATCACTTTGTGAGGGATATGATAGAAGACAAAAAGGTGTTGCTGGTGTTGGGCCGCTAATTTGTCATTATTATTATCACTTTTTGAAGCCTATTTCACCCATTTCTAACATTCTTTATCACATCATTTACCATAATTTATCACATAATTCCATTTTATAATTATTTATGCTCTTATGGATAAATATTATTTTCTCCTTTATTTTTAATAAATTGATGATTATTATGCATGATTTCACAAATGACGGTTTATTAATGGATTTGTTGTAACATCACTTGTGATTTTAGCCTCCAAAATCTTTTCCAAATTGAAAATTTGATCTTCAACTCACAATTAAATATTCCAACTCAGAAATTTGTTGGAATAAGAAGTGAAATTTTTCATCAAATGTTTCGGGCAAATGAAGGAGAATCTGGAAAATCTGAAACATGGCTTTTTTCCATAACGGACCGAATTAGTTTTGCAATGAACAGTTTTCCAAAATTTGGTCTGTATTAAGAGAAACGGAAGGTTCTTCAAAGACGATTTTCTCATATTTGTTGTTGCGACCGTTTTCCAAATTCTTCTAGTTGCAATACCAAATTCGACTTGTTCCTGTTGAATGTTGATGGAAAGATATTTCAGATATGATCTTGTTGATCAATTTGTTTTGTAAAATCCAAATTTGTAATGGAAATCATTTTGTAATCAGATTTGTTGTAACTCCTCTTTGCTCTCTGTGTATTTAAATGAAAACAGAGATCAAAGAGAGGAGGATAATATGGGAAGAATTGGAGAATAGGAGGGAGAGAATAGAGAGGAGGAAACTTCTCGCCTTTTTACTTCAGTTTTAATTTTAATATACAGAGCGTGGTTTTGAAGAACACATCATGTTATAATGACATTTGGATCTGATGAATAATACATAATTCGTGTTGTTGTTCATTGGTGATATTCTGAAGTAGTTAAGCAGTATTCACTGGCAGCTTGGGCCCTGTCACTGGTGGATTTCACTGTTATTTCTTGTTTTATACTTTTACTTTTCCTTTACTACAAGTTTAATTATTCTTCTTTACAGTTTTACGATTGATTTACTTTCATCGGCGTGGATTTTGTGTATTCATTTCATTAATTCGTAATTCTGTCAATTGATTTCATTTATTTATGTTGTGGAGTGAATTAATCATTAGATGAGAATTATTTCTTGTTCATTAAAATGAAGGGTATTATTGATTAGATTAGATACTTTATTTCTGTGCAGTAGTTTAGATTCAGCTGAAAGAGCTATTTTATTGCTACGATGCACTCGGTTGATGTAATTGCAATTAGAATCTCTTGATCAAGATTGAGTCTTGGTTTTGATTAAGATTGAGTTTTGATGCTTAGATAGGTTACTTTCCTTGATGTTATAAGCTTGAGATTTATGGTTTCACCTATTTACTCTTGTATTGAATTTAAGAAATTATATAAGGTATTACTCTCTATAGATATAACGATTTCCATCACTTGCACATATTGTGTACACTCTTGAAATAAAAAGACTTACCCAAGTTGATAATTAATCTAAGGCAATTAGGAGTTATAAAAGACACCTTATATGCACCCAAAAGCTGGTAAAGGTGGACACTTTCAAGAATAATGCAAATGCATTGACAAAATCTGTGAGCTCTGAGAAGTTCTCTTGGTGTAAAGAAACAATGGGCATTGCAGGGTCGGATAAATGACTAATCTCTCCTGTGGACCCCTGTGGAAAGAAAACAACAAGTGGGAGAATGTTGGGTTATGTTATATTCTTTCCACGACTATTCTACATAGTTAACCAGGGGGTTAGAGGGGGGTGGAGCCCCCCCTTCGTTGTGTCGATTGCGCAGTGGGGAGGTCACAAGGGGTTTGAGGAGGGTGGGTAGTCCCCCTCTATGGGGTTCGTGGCAGTGCCCTAGGGAAAAAAAATTGGACCCTATATTAGGTTGGGCGGACCTACCTATGGTTTTGTGCATGGTTTTCACACATGGTTTTGTACACGATGGTTTTCGGTCCATGGTATTGGATGCTTCGGCATGTATATATATGTATTGTAACATTGAAAGGAACATAATGAAAAATAAAGCTGGTAGTCCCAGTTTTGGGATCCAGGGGAAAATCTCTATGTATATGTGTTTTATGTGTTATGCTCTCTCACTTGTTTATTTTCTATTCTTCGAATTCATATGCAAGTAATTTCTGTACGGGATTAAAACCTACAGATTTCATTTCAAAAAATAAAAGGTCAATGAAGCATAGATCTCATGATCACCCCTACAAGATTATTAAGAACATTAAGGATGATTTATGATAATTTGTTTAAAATAAATGCAAGGATATTACAACTACCATATGAAGGAGTAGTCAAGCTTTTTTCATAAGCAACTATAAGAACTATTAGTAATCTAGTAAATTGCGATATTACTTGGAATAAAGGTTTTTGGAAGTGTTTGGGTTCATATGCTCAAGATTTTCATTGGTGTTAAGTGTGTACTTCTTAACTCCTATATAGGAATTATAAATTATTATTTTTGAAGTAATGTCATTAATTCCATAGAAATCAACACAAATGGATTTGGTCTATTTCAAGTTGTTAGGATTTTCTTTCTCCTACTAAAATTGTGCTTGATTTTAGTAAGTATAGGTGTTATCAATTGAAGAAACAAATATAAAGAAAATAAAAACTTAGGAGAGAAAAAGAGACATTGATTTAGCATAATATATAATGTGAATAATGATGTTATTGATTGTAGAAGAAAATTTCACTCTATACAACACAACGCATTACATTATAGGTATACTTTATATGCTAAATTTTCTTTAATGGGTGAATCCATGAATCTTAGTCACACTTTTTCACAAATTGAGCACACAAAATTGTATATATAAACCCTCAATAATGATTTTACTTGAAATAAAAATTAAAATTGTCTATATAGACCCTCAATAATGGTTTTACTTGAAATAAAAATTAATCACTTGATTTAGATTTCAAACCTTGATTCAGAGCTTAAACCCTTTATAAAATCAAAAAATTGACTTAATATTTTAAAACACTAAAAATACATCAATGAATGGTTTTAAAACGCCTCAATCAAGGGCTTCAAAGTTGAGAGTCATTTTTCATTTTTTGTATGTTTTTGTGGAGTTGTAAATTCCTGGAGTTGAAATCTTTTCATTTCTTCCATGAAAGGTGGTAAACATTATGGAAGTAGATTATTTAATGAATCTTCTATCCAACGATATGCAATTTTCTCATTTTCTTTCATACTATATTATTTTTATATTTTTCTAAACTTATATAAAATTGTTTTCCGTATAAAGGCCCCCACTGAAAAATAAACATCTCAACAATTACAAAACCCAAAAATTATTTAATAAAAACTTAGCAATTTCTGAATTTTACCTCCTCAAATTATTTTTTTGCTTTTCTTTTTACATAAACCTGGAAAAAAAATTATTGAAAACACAAACATGTATAAAATGAGATTCAAATATTAATTTTATCTATTTTTAGAACTAACAAATTAATATTTGAACATAATTTATTTCTGATATTTTATATTTATATATATATTCAAAAAAACTAAAATGAGAAGTCATAATATGTTTTGAAAATATTTAGTTAAAAAAACAAAACATTTCTTACAAATTGTTTTTCCACCTGCATCGAAATTCACAAATCTTATATGATTTAAAAATATGTAAAATTTCAAATTTTCATCACCTTTCACTAAAATAATATCATATTTCCGTGGATATATCTTAACCTTACAACTAGTATTATTATATGTTATTTTTCTTTTCTTAACTTCCAAATTTGTTTCTTAGAAACTAAAAAATATGAAAGCCTTCTTTAATTAGTTAAAGAAGGTTTTAATGTTTTAGGAATTTGTATTCTTTATCTCACATCTCTTACAAGTAAAATAATTGAACATTTTGACAAGATCTTGCAGTAAAATTCCAAATAGATAAGAGAGAATCCACTCCAAAACTTTTAAATGAACCCTTAAACAATAAAGTTAGCCAAACATTCACGATGAGGAACATAAAATTATACAAAGACGAAGCCTTACGGTAGGGTAACACCATTAAATAGTCATTGTGGAATGAATCACTCTAAAATCCATGCATGTACCATTATACCCATGTGTATTTATATTTTCTCATGAGTTTTACTAGATTGGTATGCCAAATAACCTTTATTACTATATTATTTCCTTATGATTACATAGTGGGTTTATTTGATTACTATGACCATATTACATTCATTATCCTCTAAAGTACCTATTAAGTACCTTATATTATGCTCCATGGGTAAAATGTAGATCTTGTATATGATATTTAATATATTTATATAGTTATTGGTTTCAAATACATATTTTTACTATATGATGCATGTGAACTTAAAGAATGAAATTCAATGAAATATCTTGTTATTACTCCTCGTGATATAATTTTTTAAATCTTTAAACTTTTAATAATTTATAATTATTTCCATAACTTGTAGAAAATTATATAAAATTATACAAAAGTAACTAAGTAATGTGTTGGGACTTTATTAATAATAAAACTACTACATGTTTGGAGAATTTATTCATGGTGAGTAAAAACTCTCCCAGTAATGGAAAGGTTGAATTACAAGTAATGTGTTTGGACTTTATTAATAATAAAATTACTACAACTACAACTCTTTCAGTAATGGAGAGGTTGAATTACAAATATAAAATAGTCAAAGATAACATTGTTAGGGAGTCACCATCTTATATCATAAACATAAATAAGAAAAATAAATACGAAAAAAATCAAATTACTAAGCAAGTTGACACATTGAATAACAAAACAAGAATATATTTATTGAATTAATGGTAAGGAAAAAAGGCATTCTGAGATACTAA
This sequence comes from Pinus tabuliformis, assembly GCA_031772625.1. NCBI lineage: Eukaryota > Viridiplantae > Streptophyta > Pinopsida > Pinales > Pinaceae > Pinus > Pinus tabuliformis. Next base: position 774,816,559 of record CM062804.1, on the reverse strand, counting down.
GTATTAGGGGAATTTTGAGGTCTAAAATGGGTCTTTAGGGAAAATAACAAAATAATAGTTAAAATAATAAAATAAGAGTTATAAGTTTTTAAAGGAAAAGAAAGAAAACTATTTTTTTATTGCATTTTTGACTTATATTCTTACATGTTTACTCAAATGTCAAGTATAGGCATTTTTTGGATGCATAATTTAATTATGCATCTAATGAGTGATTACATTTGAATTTGAGTAAACATTTAAGAAAATAAGCCAAAAATACAATTAAAAAGGTAGTTTTCTTCTTTTCCCTCAAAAAATATTTACAAAATTGAAGTGTTCTCGATGGCATTTTCCATAAATTATGGTATATGCCAATTTTTTCATGTTTTTATTGACTCGTGTGGCTATCAAAGGATATTCCATGAAAATTGTAAGCTTTATGAGGGAAACCCACACAAGTATAGAAAAGTTAATGTTCTATAGTTTTTTAGCACTACATTTGATGAGTAAATTAATTCCATAGAACACCTTAATGACGATGATTACATTAATAACATGCATCTCACCATGACTAAGTTTTAGGTTATAACAGTTTCCCCCCTATATGTGAGGTAAGAAGCATATATATATGAAAAATACACCATCACTTTTGAGAGAGAGAGAGAGAGAGAGAGAGAGAGAGAGAGAGAGAGGATGGCTTAGGGGAAAGAAGAAGAACCCACTTGCAAAACCATAATCTTTTTAACAACTTTATTTCTATATATAAATGAGGTAGCATGTCCCATGCTCATGATATACAAAAAAATTATTTACTATAGTAGAAAAGAGGTTAGAGGGGCGAGTCTAATCATAACATAATCTCAAACATAACTAATGCCATTGTCTATAGAAAATAAATGAGGCAGATATCTGTATCAACCTTATGGGTTTTGGCAACAACAAATAACTACTCTAAAATGAATAGTACCTAGAACCTTATTTAAATGTTGTTTAAAAAGTGTTCTCATGTGATGGCATTGATATCTTGCGTTGGCCTAGGGGTCTTCAATTGAAATGATAGATGCAACTATCACAAGGTATGACTTAAGTTGATGTGGAGATATGTTAGATTTGAGAACTGAACATTAGATAAGTCAATCGAAGTAGATAGAAATGATGAATCTCTATATACCATCTAGGAGTCACCATTTTGATGGTAATGGGAATTGAGATACCACCAAATTCCTAGAATGGATGAGCCAATGACAATAAGAATAATGACATTGTTGAAGTAACTAGGTAACAAGTGTATTGAGATAACTTTTGGGAACAATGGATGAGGTTATAAAGGAAACCTTCCTTGGTTAGAGTAGTTTTGACAGTAGACATGGCCAATAGTCCATAAACCAATTAGATACAAATGATCTATCTTGGTAGGAGGACAAGAAGATATGGAAAATTTATGTCAAGTTGTCATTGGAGTTTTAGTAGCTACATAGGTCATTTATAATTTATGTTTCCATCCCTAGGGATCATAATGTAGGATACTAGGATACCAAGGTTTCAACAAATAGTAATTAGCATATAGGCATGAGTAATTTAGTGTAGATTATTTGAACCAAGGGTGACTGAGACTGTTCCTAATGTCTAAATAAAATGGTAAAAATTTCTTCAATGAAATAAAATTGTACAATTACTCATGAATTAAAGCATAATCCCTAGTAGTTAAAGGACTCATCTTTGAGAGGTGAGTAATGATAGTAAAATTAGAGAAGGAGATCCCATGGTTGAGTCTAAATGGAGGTTGATGAATGGAGGGTTGGAATGAAAATGGTCTACTATATTGGGGGAATCATAGGCCTAACAAAATGTAGGAACATAATTAACATAACCAACCAACATTGTGAAGTAATGAGATTCTAATGATATTGTTTCAACATAACAATGAGAAATAAATATCAAGTTCATTTTTTGAGATGCATATTATCGAAATACAATCCTATGGGATTAAGAAACATGATTTCCAAAACTGTGATTGTGCTATGTAATGAGGCATCTAATGGAAGTAGAGTGCTACTAGCTAGTTTCTACAAGTGCATGTGGAGTTGGATGAAGTAGTGAGAACAACTAAGAGAAAGAAACCTAAAGGCATACTTAATGGGAAGGACTAGTTAATGCATTGATATTGAAGAGAGAGTTTCACATTCCAGTTCAAAGAAGTATATAACTACGAAAATAAATAAAATTTTCCATACTTTTAGCATCGTTAGTATTGAACAGGTCTACGAGTAGGTATCTACACACATGAAAATGAATACGCTAAGTGATAATACTAATAATTCATATAGAAAGTAACTAAAATCATTGAAAAGGGAAAGTGAACTTGCATACCTAACTAGCAAGTGATTATACAAAGGGCCTTAGGGTTCCCATTTCGTGAGAGAAATGGGTGTTACAACACTTAAGGTGGCATAGTCAGATTCCAATAGGGAAAATGGTTTTGAAAATGGAGGCTACCTCAACAAGGAGTTAAACTGCATTATAGCCAATTCCTATACATATTAATATATTAACCTGAGCTCCTAAGAAAATTTTGGGAAGTCTGAACATGGGGCCATATGAAAAGGGATCTGCATACCACCTCATTTGGACAACAGTGTGTTGAAATGTGACCATGAGAAGTAAGATATGTGACTACTCTTTGCTACATAAAAATGGTATGAATTGGATTTGGATGAGCTACTACCATTATTTGAGGAGTGGTGGGTAGAAGTGAGGGGGAAGAAGAAAAGATTCAGGTGCTTCACTTAGGATATCAAATTGAGAAAATGATGCTAAGAGATGCCATGGTTCCTCATCTCACCAAATTCAATTCTCAATGATAGTGGGGCATTTATAGGTGTAATGGTTTTCTTGCATATATAGAGCATATGGGTGAGCAAGCCGCTCACTAATGGATGTGAATATTTAGTAAATGTTGAATAACTCCAAGTTATGCTTCGGTGGTATTTATTACATATGTGTGACTTATGTAGTAGAGGGGTTAGGGATTTGTATATGATGCACTTCCTTTAATTTCCTCGTAAACCTAATAAGATATAGCAAATGACAAGTGTAATTCCCAAATGTAGAGAAAATGGTACAAGGGTGTTTCATCCATGACCCTTTGTTGGTGTTGAGAAATCCATTAGGGCAACAACTTAGGGTTTTATTTTAATTTATTTATCTTATTATGACATTATATTGTAACCTTTAATTATTAGTTCTTCTTCCAGTAAAATTTGGTCACTAGGTATTAGGTCTAGGATTTGTTTTCACTCCTTCCAATGTTTCCCAAGTGTCGGTCCATGTCACCATTCAGCTGAGTGTACCATCATTTAAAGGGTTTTCATCATCATTTCAGGTTCCAATGGGTCATTTTACACATTGTTCGTGTTTCAGTTGTGCTTGGGTAAGGCTCATTTCCCTCTCCTAAGGTTTTGAAGGTAATTTCTCTTCTATGGTCAAATCATCAAAAAAAATTGTATCCTGAAGTTCACAAACCTTCCCCTATCCTTAATGTACCTTATTAAACATTTCCCATCACTGATATCCCTCAAATTCCTCATTTTTCCACAAACCCTAGTTTCTTGCTACAATTTGACAATTTTCTAGGCTAAGCCTATGTTTTGTCCTTTTGGACCCCTTCCTCTCACTAAATATTTGAAATTTCACCTTCCCCTACTTCCTAACATCCCTCCCTACTTCCCAAAATTTTCTCAAGAATTTAGAAGCCCCTTGTCCCCTTCATTTTCCGTAATTTCTACAAATCCCCTGTTCCACGCATCGGGATAGGTTTTACTAAAATGATTTTTTTGAGCAAGGAAAAATGAATTTGGAAAACGTGAGAGAGGTTTTTGTCCATAATAGGCCAAGGAAGAAAAACCTCCTTCAATTTTTACATAGGTGTCATGGTTTTAGAGAAATGTCAAAAATACAGTTGCCTCAGGAGAATTGATGCACCTCTGAAGTGACCTCGGGAAACTCAAGATTTCTCCTAGCTTGGTTGTCCAAATGACTTTCTTGATGAGTCAAATGATAACTAGACACAAATTTATTTCCAATGAGCTATTATTAGATCAATTTGGAGTTGAGGAAGACCTTCAAAAGTTGACTGCAACAGCACTCTGCATTTAGGCAGCCTCATTTTGCATATTTTGACTAGTCATGGGAGATTTGACTTTTGACAGGGAAAATGACCTCCAAATTGAAAAATTCAAGATATTCTGGAAAGTAGACTCGATAAGATTTCCAACAATCTATCACATGCCTAATTTAGACACCGGAAAGGCCTCCAAAAGTTGTTTTCAAAAAGGCGTTGTGCACCTGGCAGCTGGCGCTACGCATAGAAAAGGCGTTGCCCACCTGGGAAGTTTGGGCAGTGGAAAATTACACTGGCGTTGTGCATAGAAAAGGTGCTACACACATGTGTGAGGGAATTGCGCACCTGTCAGACACACTCAAATTTCTCCAAATCACTTCAAGCTACCTCAAAACTCCAATTTCCTCCTCTTTACAAGTAAGTACATTGATCCTCCTTGTTGAAGAGTGTTCTTGCATAAAATCTTGTTGGTCTTTTACCCATAAAAACAAAACCCTAGTATCCATTGTTCATCATAATGGTTCAAGGTTCACTCATTTATCTTTGTTGTTGGTTCCTAAAACCTCATACACTACATATTAAAACCCTACCCTCCATATATACCCCTACACACATTCCCATTCCCATTCCCATTCCCTCACATGACACTTCTCTAAAAACCTACTTCCCATTCCCATTCCCTCATATACACTTCCCTAAAACTCTACTTACATACATAACCCTATACCCTCAATTCTTAAAACCCTAGTCATCCCCTTCATACCCTATTCCCTCAAACCCTACATTACATCAAATCTCACTCATATCCCTGTCTCATCCCACTCATTCCCTTTCTTTTGAAAGTCTCTTCATACTCATCATTCACCCACACTACCTTTCTTTCCTCACTAGAATTTATAGTCAATCAAGCCAATGGACAGTGATTATGGAGATTTTGTCCTTGTGGACCATGAGGTGGCACAAGAGGTGAGTGTCATGGACTTGGATGCTCAAAATCCAAGGAGTGTCAAAGATTTGATCATCAAGGAAAAAGATTTGTAATGCAAGGACAAAGAGGCTAAAGGCCAAGCTAAGACAAGTTTTGAGGAACAAGAAAGAGCAATAAAAACTCAAGATCTTGGCTGAAGCATCATTGGCTCAAAAAATCACCTAACAAGGATCACTCATGCCAAATTTCAAGAAATTTGGAGCAATTTTTGTCATTTTTGAAACTTTTAATGTAAAAAACAGGCATTTCCAATAGGTGGCGCTAAGCTTTTGCTGGGGACATCTTCTTGAAAGATGGTTTACATTTTTGGAACCAACGTGGAAAAATATGAAATCTCAAAAATGGCAAGGAATTTTAGACAAGTATTAAGACTCCAAAAGGGAAAAAAACACCCAAAAGGTGCCCTCTCTGCCACCTTTTTCCACACAGGAAGCAGTCTTGGGAGAATGAATGTTTGGAGGAGCAAACGGACTCCAAATTTAGAAATTCAAGTTGTTCCAGAAAGTAGATTCATCAAGCTTTTCAACAAGCTATCCTGCACCTGATTTTGACTCCGTGAAGCCTTCCAAAATTGGCCTAGAAAAAGTGTTGCGCATAGGATCAGTGGCATTGTGCATAGGATGAACTTTGCTAGCTTTGTTCAAAAATCCAAATTTCGCCTAGTTTTTCTACAAGTTGACTTTTCCTCTCATCTTGGATGAACTTATGATTGTAAATGATGCTATGTTATGTAAATTTAATTGCAAAATGACCTTAGAGGGTAGATTCATCATTTTGAAGTGGTTTAGGGATGAATGAATCAGTTTCCATGGTTTTAAAGGCAAGTTGTTCCACTGCCTATATTCATGTTCCTAGTTTAGATATGGTTGAAACCACCCCTCTTCTCATGGATTCGACCCTAATAGATAGCTTGAGTAGTTTCCTTGCCTATATCATGTACTTTTGATTCATTTGTAGAGGTTGGACTTTGGCAGAAGTGTTGGACTCATTGAACATTTGTATCAGCAGTTTGGCAAGGAATAAAACCAGGTTTCAGAGCTATTTTTGTGGGATTCTTGTGACAGTGAGTTTATCTATTGTTTATTTTTTGTAATGAGTTTTTTATAATGTTTTATATGTATCCACATCTCTCTCTCTCTTCTAAACTAAATGAATCAAGGTGAATAGACAAAATACACTAATTTACAGTGCTTTGTCTTATGAATGCATTTGGTTTTCAATGTTTTCTCTGTTTGAAGAGGATTCATAGTTTTTTTTATGCCCTCCTCAAATCCTCAGTTATCTTAATCTACCATCTCAATCCATTGCTAGTACATAAACCCTTGTCTACCTTTCCCCACAGGACATGACCATATCCCTGAGTTGATTTCCCAGACCCAATCTGCCTTCTCCAATTGATCCAGCAACCAAAACCTAAAATCAAACAAAATGCTCTAATCTACTATACCTAGCCTAAAATCATCATTCATTTCAGTCATCTTAAGCCCTAGTTTCCAATATCTTAATTGAGATTGACAAGGAGAGAGCCCTCTCCCAACCTGATAGGGCTACCTACCAGGTTAAGCGTGGTTTGATGTTACCCTAGACCTGCCTTCCTTTAGCCTGAGGTAGATCAAAGCACTAACACATACCTTTCTTATAAATAGAACTTTGTAACACAACTTTTTAGACATACCCTGAATTTTCCTTTAACAAACCTTGTAGGTCATCAAATCTTGATAGGCTTCCTTTTGAATTTAGCTATAATTTTTATACGTGCAATAATTATTGAAAAATACAACCAAGAAAAATATGTGATACTAAAGGCGTAATATTTAATTTGATAATCTAGAATTTTTATGTGTCACCTAGAGTTTACAAGCTTAGATATTAATATCAACAATTTTGATAATGAAGACAGCAAGCCCTAGAATCATATAAGAAACTAATCATAAAATATTTTTTGTTAGATCCTTAATAAATGAATAAATTATACATACCTTATGATTGCATACCTTTATCCTTCACGAATATAGAAGCTACTCTAAGACATTATTTTGGATTCCATGATGGACAAACATTTTTTTTGAGACCTTGACTTGATTCAGGTTTTCTTCTTCCAAACAATAGTATTGGTATCCATTATTTTATGAAAGCTTTAAGATTTTCTATCACTGCTTTTAGGGAGATTATTATTTCTCAAAAATGTCTTCTAAAGTCCCTCAGCTTTGCTATAGGTTTCCAAGATATGATTTGACAAATAATGAGACTTAACAGTTTTGCATCCCTTGACTGTAGCTCCTTTTGATGTCAGGGAATTGATATAATATTCTACAAAAATCAACTTTCCTTTAGGTGAAAGTTCAGGCTTGGATTACATATATATGAATGTTAGAGGATTGTTAGCTTCATGTTATATCTTTAAATATATACTTTTGCATGGAACTTAGTGATAAGTACCTTGGATTCCTCTTTAAATCAGTTTTGATCTTAATAAGATGATGGTGCTTAGATTTCTAAGAGATTGCAAAATTTGGATCCCACATTCAGATCATGAAAAATCTACCTAGAAATACATTATTTTCTTCAATTATTTCAACCTTCAGAGGGTTATTTTCTCACTAATTTGTACCTATCAAACACTTGAAACTCCTTAATATGAGACACTTCAAATTTCGGTTATCCCATAAAATTATAAGGTTTGGATTACTAAGGAGAACACACAGAATTTGTATCACTTCAAAGGTGATTTCAGACCTTTCATTTTATGCTCAGATATTCATTTTATTTTGCAATGGGCTCGACCTTGAATGGGATGCTTTGCTAGCCCCTTGATGCTTCAGAATATGGTTTATTTGTTCTTCAACAAATTTTGTTCTTCCTATATATACCTATGACCTAATCACTATAACTAGGGCTTATGATTATGCTCAAAATTTCATTTTTCTATCTTCAAGGAGTTCAAAATTATGAGAATGACTTATTTTCTTGTCTTGAAGTTATTTTGTGATCTTCTAACTGCCCTTTAAGCAAGCGAACCTCGCTCTCATACCATGTTGGAAAATCCATTAGGGCAAGAACTTATGGTTTTACTTTAATTGATTTCTCTTATTATGACACTATCTTGTGACTTTTAATTATTAGTTATTCTTCCAAATTATCTTGTTCTCATCATCAATACTAATGCCAATCAATAAACAAAATAGGACACAATATGTAGGCACACAACCAAGGAAAAACCCGTAGGTAGGGGAAAACCAAGTCAATAACTCTTCCTTTAGTAGATTCAAATCAAGTTGATATGACCAACGCCCTTAATACCTAGACCATGGAAACCTTCCATCCATCAAGTAAACCTTGTTCCTAAGTGATACATCATGTTGTAGTTTTATAATCATATCATACTTCAGTCGCGTAGTCATACCTTATTTCGGTCTTGTGATTATAACAAGCTTTGGTCTTGTATTTATACCATGTTTCGATTTCTGTAATCATATCATGCTTTGCTCCTGTAGTGACATCATGCTTTGGTCCTGATTCTTATACTCAACACTTCATTCCTCAGTCCTAATACTTAGATCCTACAATATTGTGATACCTCAGTCTCAGTTCTTTGTTGTCCTAAATATGATCTAAATTACTTTTATGACCCAAACTCCGATGACCTAGAATGGACTTAACCTTGTTGTCTGTAATCCATCTGAATTACTTGACTTAGTTTTCATTGGGTCAAGTTCCCTTGGATATAAATATATCCATTTTTTCCTATATGTTGAGCTGACATAAGTAATAGTGGAAGGTGACTTGTAGAGGATCAATTTTGAGGCCAACTTGCAAGGTGACTTGATGGAGGAGGTTTTGACATGACAAAATAGCTTTTTTATCTTTCAAACCATGAACCCAAGAAAGGTTTCTTACATCATAAATTTTACTTTGACTTAAACAAAATTCATATAGCACTGTATGGGTGCTTTGACCTATTGACCATTGACCCAAGCATGAAACCCATGCTTTAAAAAGTCAATAAAAAATTATTTTTATAAATAATTTATCTTTTATTTCTTTGGATAGATACATGACTCGAATTCAATTATGAATATTGGCACTAGTTACATTCTTCAACAGTGGGGTGCTAAGGGATTTGTTATTGATAGGGTAGAAGTGACACCAGTGGTGGAAGGATGGGCTACAAGGGTGTTGCACAAGGTGCTTTTAAATTTTCCTTAACTCCAGGAGATTAAGACATAGGTGAGTATGGTTACCAAGGGAATCATAAAGACTGCAAGTAACAGGGACTCAAGGTTTTTTCTAAGTAGCTTCCCCTACTTGCTTCGTTTACCTACAATAGCTATTTGGGTTCCTCCACAACAACATCGCTATATAATTCACATCATTAAATGTGACAGTGTAGCATTTAACACAATAAAAAGAAAAAAATATTTATTTTTTAAAACTTCACCATATGGTTACACATCTAAGACATTCCTCACAGTTGTAGATGTTGAAAATAGCAACAAGAAATGTTAAAAATAGAAGTGCTAAAAATAGCATTGGTATAAATAGAATTTCAGGATACATTCCAATTTTAGTTAGTCCCTAAACAAAAATTGAGAATTAAAATTCGAATTTGATCTTAGTAGTTGTTTGTAAAATAATTAATTAATTCATATTGGTTAATTAGTTGTAGGAAATCAAACATGAAGTCTATGTGAAGACACGCAAGAGTTTCTCCATTGATTGAGGAAGTTATCCCTTGATTAAAGGTGATCGGGATGAGTTGCACTTTAAGTTGTAATTAGTTAGCTCAGTTAACTGAGTTAAGTCCAGTTAGATTAGTTCAAATAGTTTGTTGAACTAATTGTGAGTTCAGTCAGTTATTACATGCATGCATGCAACTAGTGTTCTCCAGATAACTGAATATTCTCGCATAAATAACTCATGCATGTCAGTTCAGAGAAAGACCTAGTTGAGATTAAAGGAAGGGACAGTGTACCATCAGTTGGAGGAATTTTCATATAAAGGAAACTTATCCATGCAGAAGGAATTATCTCCGTCAGAACTGCGCAGTTACTTCTGAGTTTAGTGAGCAGTGCGAGAGGTGAATTCACACAGGTGGCAACATTGGACCCCAGGAGAAACTACGCAAGGAAATAGGAGGCTTCGAGGGCTGAGGGAAGGCATATCTTGTGTCTATTAATTATGTGAGCTATATTGAGGGATTGTACTAAGAGCAGGATAGCTTTGAGCTAATGCTTTGTGTAATCCGGACATATTTCAACTTTTATGATAATACAGAGATCGGGGTTTTTAGCTGAGGCTTTCCCCATAGTATTCTTCTATGTTCATGTGTGATTGATTTCTCATTCTCAGTTATATGTGTTCTATTTGATCTTCCTCAAAATTGATTAAGCTTCTGCAGGGTTGTTGTAGAAGTAGATCTTGTATTTTGCTTTAGTATATTGCATAATCTGTTGATCTATAGTGGGAATTTCTACATGGTATCAGAGCAAAGGTGATCAAAGCAAAGAACAGTATACAAAGAAGGGAGAAGTTCGAAGTTTGTGGGCTTTCGATTCACTGTGGAAAGCTTCCTTCCATCCAATCAACCACCTCCTTCTGTTGACCAACCTCCCCCACGCATCATCAATCAATCTAGCAAGCAAACGCAAGAAGCCAACCAGCCAGCAATACAAGCTAGCGATCTACGAGCAATCCCAAGTAAGTCTAATCAAGCAAGCATCGTTGCAGCGGCAGCCGCTTCAGTCGTTTCTGTTGATGGAGCAGTTAATTAAGCACTTGAAGCTTTTCTGATCACCCAATATTTCCAATTCTTTAGTTATGGCCCAGTTATGAATCAATCAAACCTGGAACAAAGTGTTATTCGCCAGAACTTCTGCTCTCTCTCTCAGCTCCCACTTGGATATCTGGTGGCTTCTTGATTATAGAATTTGAATCCTTATCGCATCTCAAATTTCACCAATGGCATTCAATGGTTTAAGACTCGAGTATGCCCTTGATGGCAGCTCAAATTATATAGCCTGGAAGGATCGCATGGAAGTAGTATTAGAGGACAACAGTCTAAAGGACTTCATTGATCAATAAGTCCCCAAGCCAGCAGTAGCTAATGCTATAGAATTGGTATAATGGAAGAAATATGTGGCTAGAGCGAGGAGAATCTTCCTGGAGGGAGTTCGAGACCACATTGTCTCGAGCCTCCATGGGAAGGAGACACCGTTTTTAATGTGGAAAACATTGAAAGATCTATATCAGAACAACAGCAATTAGAGGAAGCTGGCACTGAAAGACAAGCTTTGTAAAATCAATTGTGAAAAGGGCGACACGATCTCTACATATCTGAACAAGCTCACCACCTGCAGGGATGAGCTTGGAAGTGTAGGGATCACGACAATCGATGATGACATGGTGAGCCTTGCTCTCCTCAGTCTTCCTAAGAGTTGGCATAGCTACCAAGACTTGGTTAATGGAAGAGAGAAATTTCCAGATTGGGAATGACTTTGGTCGGATCTGATGCAGGAGGAGATAAGAAGAAGCACCAGAGATGGATCTTCATCAAATCAAGATGATGAATAAAATCTAGCCTTAGCGAGTAAGGCATGAAAAGGGAAAGGGAAGGCGTCCCATCCCAAATCTAGTTCTTCCCATGGTTAGAAGAAGTTTGACAAATCAAAAGTGAGATGATTTCATTGTCATGAGGTGGGCCATTATGCTACAAATTGTCCACAGAAGAAATCCAAGAAGGGATCCTCGAAGGGATCAGATGGTGAGGCACTGGCCTCATAGTTCGAATTGGATTTCTCTCTCATCGCATGCATGGTTTCATCCATGGTGGGATGTTTTTGGTACCTGGACAGTGTATCCTCTTTCCACATGTCCGGTGACAAGAATCTTTTCACTACCTTGGAGGAGAAGGATCTCCAGATGCAGATCGAGAAGGGTGATGATGGAAAGTACCGTGTTTCAAGTGAAGGTACGGTTGTGTTTCATAGGGAGCATGGAGCTCCTCTCACCCTGACCGGTGTAAAGTATGTTCCAGGTCTGAAGAAGAATCTTATGCCTATTGTTATGCTAGAAGACAAAGGCTATGATGTAGTCTTTAGTAAAGGAAAGGTATTCCTGAGGCATATCGGAACTGGACAAACTAAGAGGATTGGGATTCGAGTAAAGAATCTCTACAAGCTGGAGGTAGATGACTGTGCTGCATTGAGTTCCAAAGCAGAGGTGGTGCAAAGCCAAGATGTTGGCAAGCTATGTCATAGAAGATTTGGCCACTTGCACCATGGGTCCTTGAAGGTCATGCAGCAAATTTCTACTAGACTTCCCAAGGGAAAACTGGAGCAGATGGATACAAGCAAAGGTTGTACCTTAGGTAAGTATGCGAAATATTCCTTTTAGGATTGAGATAGTAGAGCTGGAGCAATCCTAGAGCGAGTTCAAACAGATGTTTATGGACCATTCTCTACAACCTCCACAGCTAAACAAAGGTACTGTGTTATTTTTATTGATGATTTTTCTCGTAGATGTTGGACTACTTTATGCAAAATAAGGATCAGACCTTCTTGATGTTTTGTGAGTTTAAAGCCTTGGTAGAGAAAGAATCTGGAAAGAAAATAAGGGCCTTGCATAGCGACAATGGTGGAGAGTATGTCTCCCAATAGTTTAAGTACTTTTGCACTGCAGAAGGAATTAAACGAGAGTTGATGGTACCCCATAACCCATAGCATAATGGGGTGGCTGAAAGGAAGAACAGATCAATTGTGGGAGCAGCTCGAGCAATGTTTCATGACCAAATACTACCACTTCATTTGTGGGCTTAGGCATGCAATACAACAATATACTTGTAGAAAAGAAGCCTGCACTGTATACTGGGAATGAAGACACCTATGGAGACCTTTTCCAGGAAGCGACCATATGTGAGTCACTTTAGGATCTTTGGATCATTGGTTTATTTCCATGTGACCAAAGATGCCCTGAAGAAGATAGATCCAACAGCTGAGTTGGGGATACTTGTGGGGTACACTGATACACATCACAACTATCGAGTGTTCCTACCTACTAGTCAGAGGAAAGTGGTACACAGAGATCTGAAGTTCGACGAGCAGAAATCCAAGCGAGTATCACTTGAGAGGGAGCTCAAGTTTCCTACAGAGGAGGAACTTTCAGTTCTAAGGAGGAGGAGACTCAGATTGATGCAGAGTAGCCGCATGTAGAGGATCCAGGAGTGGAGACATCCACTCATGATGAGTCTTCCAAAGATGGGTAGAAATGTCTAAGGGAAGTTGGCAGGTTGATGATGGATGCGTGGGAGAATGTGGGACAACCATCTTCTCAGCATAGACAGAGGAGGTCACCTGAGTGGTACACTGGTTACATGGCCCTGGTTGGGGAGTGTGTAGAGTCCAAACCTTCTTCATTCGAGGAGGTAGTGCAGCAACCAGTCTAGGTTGATGCAATGGTGGAGCAGTATGACTCCATCATTCGTAACTATGTTTGGGATGTTGTCCCAAGACCTCAGGACAATTTAGTGGTGAGTTCTAGATGACTTTACAAGGTAAAGCAGGTAGCTGATGGTAGTGTTGAGAAACATAAGGCAAGGTTTGCTGCCCGCGGTTTCTCACAGGTCGATTGGATCGACTATGATGAGACCTTTTCTCCTATAGCAAGTTACTCATCTATCATATCGATGTTGGCACTATCATCTCAGATGGGTTGGAAGATCCATCAGATGGATGTGAAGACCGCGTTCCTCAATGGGAATATTGAGGAAGAGGTGTACATTGAGCAACCAAAAGGTTTTGAGACCTTCGATCATGAGTCGCATGTGTGCCAACTCAAGAGGGCTTTGTATGGGCTGAAGCAAGCACCTCGTGCTTGGTACACTAAGATCGACAGCTATTTCATCGGGTTGGGCTTCACCAAGAGTGAAGCAGATGCGAACCTTTACCACATCATGGTAGAAGGTAAGCCATTGATCATTGTTCTTTATGTGGATGATCTGATTTTGACAAGTGATGATCAGTTGATCAAGTTTTGCAAGGAGAACCTTGCAAGAGAGTTCAAGATGAAAGACATGGGTCTTATGCACTACTTTCTAGGCATGGAAGTGTGGCAAAAATATGGGGAAGTATTTGTATCTCAAGGCAAGTATGCCAATGAGATACTCAGGCAATTCCACATGGAGAAGTGCAAGCCCATGTAGACTCCTCTAGCTGGTAACTAAAGGAAAGAGGATGCTACTTCAGGTGAAATAGTAGCTTCTACTATTTATCGACAGCTTGTGGGTTCACTGATGTATCCAGTGAACACATGACTAGACTTATGCTTTGTTGTGAACCAGCTGAGTCAAGCTATGGTTCAGCCTACCAAGCTGTTTTGGAAGGCAGTGAAGCATGTGCTGAGATACCTCAGAGGCACATCTCGGTATGGATTGTGGTACAGACGGACAGAGGGAGTAAAGCTTCAGGGCTTCATAGATGCAAATTGGACAGGGAGTCCATCAGACCGGAAGAGCACTTCTGGAGGAATCTTCAACCTTGGTTCAGCGGCAGTTTCCTGGTACAGTAGGAAATAGAGGTCAGTTGCACTTAGTTCAGCAGAGGCTGAATACATGGACTGGCAGCATGTGAGGCCATTTGTATGCGGAAGATTCTAGTGGGATTGTTTGGTTAGAGGATGGATCCAACTATTATCTACTGCGATAATCAGAGTTGTATCAAACTCTCTAAGAATCTAGTATTTCATGATAGGTCCAAGCACATTGATATCTGGTACCATCATCTTCAAGACTATGTGGTGAAGAGGATCATGTTGTTGTTGTATGTTTTGACCGAGGAATAGGATGCGGATATTTTGACTAAGGCATTGTCAAAATGCAAGTTTGAGTTCCATAGAGACAGGATTGGGGTGACTGATAATCCCTTTCTTGTTGAGAGGAAGTGTTGAAAATAGAAATAATAAATGATAAAAATAGCATTGCTATAAATATCATTTCGGGATACATTCGAATTTTAGTTAGTCCCTAAACTAAAATTGAGAATTAAAATTCGAATTTGATCTTAGAAGTTGTTTGTAAAATAATTAACTAATTCATCTTAAGTTAATTAGTTGTAGGAAATCAAACATGAGGTCTATGTGAAGACATGCAACAGTTTCTCCATTGATTGAGGAAGTTATCCCTTGATTAAAGGAGATCAGTATGAGTTGTACTTTGAGTTGTAATTAGTTACCCAGTTATCTAGTTTAGTCCAGTTAGATTAGTTCAAATAGATTGTTGAACTAATTGTGAGTTCAGTCAGTTAATGCATGCATGCATGCAACTAGTGTTCTCAAGATAACTGAATGTTCTCTCATAAATAACTCATGCATGTCAGTTCAGAGAAAGACCGAGTTGAGATTAAAGGAAGGGATAGTGTACTATGAGTTGGAGGAATTTTCCTATAAAGGAAACTCATCCATGCAGAAGGAATTATCTCCTTCAGGATTGCGCAGTTACTTCTAAGTTTAGTGAGAAGTGTGAGAGGTGAATTCACATAGGTGGTAGCATTGGACCCCAAGAGAAACTGCGCAAGGAAATCAGAGGCTTGGAGGGCTGATGGAAGGCATATCTTGTGTCTATTCATTCTGTGAGATGTATTGAGGGATTGTACTGAGAGCAGGATAGCTTGTCAGCTAATGCTTTGTGTAATTCGGACATATTTCCACTTGTATGATAATACGGAGATCAGGGTTTTTAGTTGAGGCTTTCCCCAAAGTATTCTTCTGTGTTCATGTGTGATTGATTTCTCATTCTCAATTATATGTGTTCTATTTGATCTTGCTCAAAATCGATTAAGCTTCCGCAGGTTTTTTGTAGAAGTAGATCTTGTATTTTGCTTTAGTTTATTGCATAATCTATTGATCTACAACGGGAATTTCTATAATAGACTCCACTACTCTACATATATTAGCAAGTTGAGGATGTGACTCTATAAGGGAAGAGGCTTATATAAAGCTAGATATGGCCCATGGTCAATGCCAAAAATGTTCAAGGCCAAGGCACCAAACCACAACAACACTCTAGCATACAACTTCTCCTTTCCCATCAACCCACACAACCTAATGTAGTGCACCCCCATCTATGCCTCTACCTTTAGGCTATGAAACTACCCTTCTATGGATCCTACACAAGCTAGCTAGGAATTATCAGGGCCCTGTGGATCTAAGAGCTCCAGCGACCCTCAGGGGTCTCTAAGTACCATCCAAGCCCTACGCTAGTATATCAATCACTAGACTTATTACTCTAGGGATTTATACTTTCCCAAGGAAACCTAAGGATAAGTGCACTCACATTGGGTAATAGTAACAAGGAAATTTTCCCCTCAAATTAAAATATAAGTCTCTCTAACTTTAGATGATATGAAAGGATGAGGATGAATGAATAAATAACTCTCTCTCTTCCTTTATTTAAGGCCTTTTCATGCATGTAAATTGACACTTGCATCTACCCAACTAACATTAAGGAAATTTAAGCTAGAAAATAATATTTTATCTCATAGCTTTGGTTTATATCCCATAAATTTACTTTATGAATATTATAATATTTATATGGATTAGGAACCATGTTTTGGTCTTGGCCCTCACCTTTCCCTCTTGTAGGTTCCTATCACCTTGTACTCTTTTCACCCCTAGTCTATATCCATGGTGTTAATCTTATTAATATGAGTGTAATATAGTAGGCTCACTATCCTTTCAAAACATAGGCTCTCGTGCCCATTTAAGGAGAGGACCAAATGGGCTTTCGTAACTTGATGGAAGTTCAGACTATTACTTTCCATCAAGAAATTTTTTTGCATTATAAGGATTATTTCATCCAATTTCCCTAGAATTTTTTTAATACATAAATTTCCATGGATATTTCACTTCGACATTTCTTCATAATAGATGTAATAAAAACATACTGAAATCTATACAGTGAGAATTAACTTCCTTGGATTCCATATTTATTAACTGTTTTTTTATTCTTATGCACATAATAAATCAAATGTGGAAAATAGAGAAAAATAAAATGCAATCACACAAAAACTACAACAAGAAAAAGATATTCTCTAAGAAACCCTTATCATATAAAACCCATCTAAAAGGTGAGGCCTCTTTCATCTCTCTCTCTTTGGAACTCAAATAATGCAAGTACAAAAGGAGAATGCATTCTCTATGGAGTTAAATAATACGTATAGCCTTAGACACCAAACCCCCTCTATAATTCTCTCTCACTCCCACTCCTGAGTTTTTCTACTCTACTATGGAATAAGATACAATAAAAAAAATGGAACCCCTACTCCTCCTAGTGGTCCGGTATAAAACATAGCCTAATAACCTACTAGGGGTTAGATATGAACCTTTCAACCCTAAACTTGAGTTACAACACAAGCCTCCTATATTATTCTTCATATTTCACACATGGATATACTAATACATATAGATAGGACAGGTTTGCATGATATGGCATCCACTCAACTTGCAAGAGGCATAGCTTTTGAATACCAAGTTCAATTGTTGTGATATTGCACTGCTGGAATTGTAACAAAGTGTAGAATAGTTTTATGAGGTTTAAAACTACAATGGGAAATTTAACATCCAAAAAGCATCATTTAAGGCCTAAAAATGGCCTTGAAAGGTTTGAGACCCCAATTTTGCAAATTGGGTCCCACCAATAAAATTACTTCTACATGTTGATTTCTCCAAATTTTCCACTCCAAAAGAATCAATATAGATGAAAAAGTATATAATGATTTATATGGATCATACCTTCCAATTTGTTAGGCTTTTGGTACCAAAAAGTTTTATTGACTAATGTGAGGAAAATTTTCTTCTACCTTCTCTCTGGAGTACCATTTATCCTTGCCTATAATTTTTCCTTTCAAACCAATATGCCAAGCGTTGCGTTCCCATCTCTTGTAATTATGAACCTCTTCTACAAAAACATATCCTCTATCAACTCTTCTTAAGCATATCGTGCTAAACACTCTATTGAAGGTAGGACCTACTCATTTTCCTTATCTAACATGGAAGGCCCATAGAGTTTGGGATTTTCTACATTCACTTGTTGCACTAAAAATTGTCGCCTTGACATTCTGCAATCTGTGTGAGTCCATTACCACTCATACTTTCCTCCTTTGCAAGTCTTAAGCCTTAGTTCTTCATATCAAGCCTTGCAAATAAGAGAAAGCCCTCAAAATTCTTTAAAACTCTGGTTCCGCACTTTCTCTTTGCATTACCTGTGGTCCCGCACCTAATGGTCATGTCCCCTGCGCACCTGACCACTCTGTCCCTGTGTTATGGGTGTGGACCCCTATAAAATTTAAAAAGGCACAAGTACATTCTAAAAAACTCACTTTTAGTCATTTCTAGAAGCTTCTGGAAGGAATCTTGAGGTGGCAAGTTCGCCCTCTTAAGGTTCATGCATCCCATACCTTAAGTAGCTAACCCCTTGATGTGAGGAGCTTATCCCTTTGAAGGATAATTCTATCCCTTCATAGATGGACCTGTAACCTCATCCTCTGCACTATAAAATGAAGCATTGGGCTGGTTACTTGGGAGGTTGAAAACTGAATATTTTTGAGGTGAAACGCTGCTAGAACTTAGTCTTCTTTAGTTGAGCTTTTATGAGGAGAGATTACATACCTCTAGGATCTCATTTGGAAGAGTGCAAGGCTTGTCAAATTAAAGGAAATTCCTATTTCGGACCCCAGGAAGAGCTTATTCAACATCAAGGCTGAAAATGTTGTAAGGTTCTTCTACTTCAAAGTTAATGCAAATAAGTTTGTTTTTCTCAATAAGTTGTTCATTTATGGTTTATTTTATGGATTCCTTGATCACCATAATAGACATGATTTATGATATTTTCTATGCAGGTGCTACTTAATGTTTGCTTGATTGTGATTGAAGGTCCTTAAAGATAACTCTTTCGAATGATTGAGGGATGACTACAACGAACAAGTGTTGGATCTAAGGTAGGATCTTAAAACCTTTATAGTCTTTATTTGTAAATTGCATATGTCTAGAGAAACATAGATTTGTTTGTCTATTTGTTGCTAGAATATCTTCTGATACTAGGGAGATCATTCTTATCCGCAAGATTGATTTATCGGGCCAGCAAATTGGCGACTCCACTAGGGAATGGTTTTGGTTTTTGGTTTTCCTTTGTTTTGACTTGAGAAAAGTGTTTTCGTTTCTGGTTTTTGATTGATGTATACTGGCTTGGATAGTTTTTAAATCTGGGAATATTTTTTGTTTTTTTTTTTTTTTAAGTTTTCGGGCGACCACACTTTCTCTTCATAGACAATGCGGGCATCTCCGCACTTTTCCTTTAGTAAACAGAGCAGGACTGCACCTGTTACTTTTGGAGGCTGCAAACCCTGTAAATTTTTTTGAAAAACCTAAAATACCTTCTTCTAGTTAGGTTTAGGTTTGATTTAGATGTTTTAGTGTCTATCCAGATCTGTGTTTTTCCTATCAAAAACCTTTTGTGAGTGAGTTCTGATAGTATTTTTGTTTTAGATGATTTTCTAGAAGTTTGCATGCTTGGAGTAGTTTTCACTTGGTCTTTGTAGTGACACAAAGATCAGAAGCTTGAGAAACCTTAGATTACCTTGGTGTCTTTTTGTCTTCTTGATGAGTCTGACTTGGTTGTGAAATCTATCTTTTGTGAGAAATAGATTCAGTTTTCTTGTTGCAAATCTTTGAACAAACTTTGTTATAAGTTCTGAATTTCACTTTTACAAAAGAAAACATATCTGGATGTTTTTTGATTGTTTTGTTATTCTGAAAAAATGAATCCTTAGTTTACTGAACAACTAAGTAAAATGTCCTAAAAAAGAATTGAAGCTTTTATTCAATTTAAATTTTAAACTTTTAGATCTCAAAAGTAGTTCTGGTAGTTTCGAGTGCTTTTCTAGAACTTGTAGATCTCTTTTGAATCAAATTGTTTTTCTTGTAGTTTCGAGTTTTGAAAAGTGAAAGGGATTTATTATGAGCATTAATTATTAGTCTCGTTTTGAGTTCTTATTGAAAAAGACAAAAAAGATTTTCTTTTCATTTCCATGTTGAAAGAAAGAATTGTTTCTTAAAAGAATTGCATTCTCGAACTCTTTCTTTTAGTTAGAATTTCATTGAAAGAAAAATGAATTGCTTATAATTTTAGGTGCATTTTTTAGTGTTTGGAGTCGAGTCTTCACACCATAAAAGTTTCATCTCCATACCTATTGACTTAAGGAACAACCCATAAAAGCAACACTTAATTAAAATTGATCTAGTAATCTTTTTTATTTCTAAGGCTCTTATCACCAATATAGCTTAGGCTAGTATCTTGGAGTAGGGAGTAATTAACTCTCCAAGATAGTTAAAACAAAAAAGTAGATACATCTTGGAGTAGAAAATAAATGTAATTGATACATTATGGGAAGCTTGTCTTAAAGGAGTCAATCACGAGATCATGTTCGAACCTTTGAGACAATCAATTATGTTTCATTGGGAAAGATAGAAGATTTGCGCGTATTATAAACGGTAAACCTCAGATTAACCATTGTCAAGGAGCCTGGGGTCACTTGTTGGTAAACCTCAGGTTGATCATGTCAAGGAGCCTTCAAGGGGATTGAGCTTTGTTACTCTACCCTTGCACGTAGATCGGATCGTAGACTATTCCCCCAGTTGTATTTGTTGTTGTTGGTAACCTTAGTGTCCATAAACATAAGATTATTTCCTAAGGTGACGGTGAAGGACGGGTCTCACTGTACCTGAAGCAGATGTCGACTAGACTCACTTGGACTCTCGGGGGGGTTCTCTTCACTTAAGATGGTTTTGTGAAGAAACTTGTGCCAGTATGTTTCATTAATCAGGTTGTCGAGGTAACTGTTTCAATCGCCCTTTATGTATTAAACTTCTACTAAGTTGGATTTCATCACCAAGTAGTGTTTTTAGTATGGGAAGTTATTGTTTGTGTGTGGTTTGAAGTCTTAGATTTTTTAGGCATATGCTTCAATTTTTTGTTTCTTTGGATACTTTAGGTGTTTTTTGAAATTTTCTTTGTTTGCGTGTGATTAATTAATATTTAATCGTGGCTGAATTACCGAGACAATCTTGTAGACTTTAGGGGAAACCTCCTGAGTATTCACCAAGCCAGCTTGAAGGGCTACGAGCTCTTGTATCACCTAGTGATAGTAGAGTTGGATCACCAGAAGCCAGAGAATCATCTTTAATTGTTCATCCTGATTATCAAATACAAACAACAGAGTCTATTCAAGAGCCAATTTCATTTTCTGAAGTTACTGGTAGTATTTCTCCTTCTAGTGAATTCGCTGAAGAACCTGAAATTTATGAGCCTGACACTGAACCTGTTGTTACTCCAACTTCAGGATTTGCTTCTCCAGCTTCTATTAATCCTAGTTCACCTAGGGTAAGCAATATCATTACTCAAAACCTTCCTTCTGACCTCATTTCTATTGAATAACTTGTTAATCCAGAAGAAGACATAACTCTTCCTGAAAACCAACAGATTTTAAATCTTAGGGAGCGTGAATCAATATTCTACAGTCCTTTTAGGAGTGACGCTTGGTATGTATCATTGACAAATTTTTTAGAAAACCTGGGTCTTAGTTTTTCACCACCTCGAATTCCTTTTCATCCTACACCAAGAGGTTATTATCCTTCATCGATTATGTCAAGACAGTCATATATGTTTTCCCAAACACCTGAAACATTTTTATCCGGCAGTCCTTCTGTTCCTTCGGGGTACCAGTAACTCTCTTGTACTTTTTCAAGAGCATCTCCTCGCCCGATTGAACAAGTGTTATCATTTGAAAGTAATGGAACTCAAGCGTTTAATGCAGAACAAATCCTTATGATGTCTGGTAGCATTCCAAATCCTCAACCTCAAGGTAGTCAGTTACCGCATGGGGGGAAACCTCAAGGTAGTCAGTTACCGCCTGGGGGACAACCCTAAGGTAGTCAATTACCACCTGGGGGGCAACCCCAAGGTAGTCAGTTACCACCTGAAGGACTTCCTCAAGTTTATCAACCTTCAGGACAGTACATACCTCAAGGTCAACCTCAAACTCTGTACATACCTCAAGGTCAACCCAATTTCAGTACATACCTCAAGGTCAACCCCAGTTTCAATATGTGCCTTAGGGTAATCAACCCCAAGGTCAGTACCCAACTCAAGGTTTCCAACCGCCTTCTAGTCAACCATTTTTTCAAGGAGCTGGAAATGTACCACTTAATTATCAGCCCTACGTTCAACTAGGTTATGATCCTCCGTATGCACAACCTTTTGTGGGTCCATACTCCGGAATGAACATGGTGTGGGATTCGTCTCAAACTCAACAAAATTTGCAACCTAATGTGCAGTTGCTTAATAAATATGGATAGCCTTTGGTTTCTGGTTCCACCCAGCTCACCTCGTACTCCGCCTCAAACTGCTACAACTACTGCAACTTCTGTTCAACCTACAACACTTGTTTCTAGAGTATCAGCAGCTCCAGTTTCTACTACCCCTACATCGGTGCAAATTCCTTAAGTCTTTGTGCCACAGTCAGGACCTACGGTTCAGACTTCAATCCAGATGCCTGTGGGACAAGCTAGTACGATTGCACAATTGCCACAAGTCAACCCCAATTTACGTATCAACCATACCAGGGACAGTACCAATTTAGTCCTACTGTACAAAACCCAGTTTATCAGTATCAACCGTATCCTGGCTATACTTATCAACAGCCTTAACAACCCCAGTTTGGTCCAGTTAATCCTGGTTTCCCTGGAGGTTATAACATTCCTAATGAAAATTCGATTCCAAGTTATCCTAGATATCCTCCTCCTGGAACTGGTCTCGCTACTCAAGGTTTTTGCGACCCTAACTATCAGTTACCATTTATTGCAACTTTGGATTTACCTGATTTGTCGCACCTTACGAACGATCCGATTTATTATCTTCTATATTGGCTGCCAATGCCTAGTAAGTTGCCTAGTGATATCCCGAAATTCGAAGGTAAGTCAAGAGAGGATCTGTCAAATCATGTTATGACTTATCACCTCTGGTGTGCATCTAATTCCATCACTGATGATTCAATTTGTTTGTGTCTTTTTCAACGAACTCTTATTGGTCTTGCCGCTAAATGGTACATTGAGTTACCACGAACCTCTTTTTATAATTTCAATTAGTTAGCCACGCTTTCTTAACTCATTTTCAATTTCCTGTCAGATACAACAATGGCATGAAACTATTAACTTCACTAAAACAATGCACGTCCACATATATTTCTGATCATATTCATGAATGGAGATGTAGAAGGCGTTTAGTGAAAGTTTTCATTCCAGATCAAATTTTAGCGGAATAGTTAATTAAATCATTGTTACCTAAAATCACTGAAGATGTAGCTAAGGGAGGAGTTGTTACTGATGAGCAATTCATTGCTTAGGCTCAGTACCTTGACCTCATCTGTATGCAGTCAGGTACTTTACATGAAAAAATCCCTAATCTTTCAAAACATGGTCAAATAACTGCAGCTCCTTCAGGGTCTCATGTCACTGATGGTATGATTGGTTCAGTTAGCTCTAAAAGTAAGAAGAAATCTTCAAAGAATTCTTCTCCTATAATAACTTTACCTGATTCCCCGACAGGAGATTATTCCACTGAAATTTCTACAGACATCCATGTCATAGAATCATCTACGGCCAAATCAAAATCCAATAGTAAAAGGAAGGGGAAGAAGAAAAACAAACAAAATTTAAAAGATAAAATAGATAAAATGAATCTACTAATGAAAAACGAAAACCTCGTTATCCTTGTTTCATTTGCGACAAGGATCATTTTACCAAAGACTGCCCACATCGAGCAGAGGTTTCGAAAATCGTTAAAGGTTCTCAAATGCCTACTATCTTGAAGGATCCTTTTCCTACTCAAGATAGTAAGATGATTGGTTCTTCCTCAAATGCCTCAGAAGAACCCACTATGATGATGTCTCATGTCAGGATTGCGACGCAATCGCAAGATTTGGTAGTAAAAATATTGTTGGTGGTAAAGAAGGAGAATCTTCTAATTCAAAAACATCAACTACACCTCCTCCTAGTTCTGGTTCACTACAGATCGAGAAAACCAACCCTGACTTAGTAATCCAACCGCCCACTAAAGGTATTCTTTGAAAATCAGCTTTCAATCCACATGCGAGAGCTACTCAGAATTATAACATTGTTGAAGACTTGGCTATTTCCCCTTTAGCAATGTCGGCTTTGGAAGTGCTACAATCGTGCCCAACACAGCGTAAATTACTATTGTCTGCTATAGGATTTGTCGATATTCAGGATTCGAACCTAATAATCTTCGATTTAGAGAATAGTACACCCTGCCTCCCTCATCAAATGGCTTTCCAGATTCTAGTTTTAGTCAAAAATAGACCTTGCTTTCAGACTGTGATTGATGAAGGGGCTACGTGTATTATGTCGATCCAGTGTTGGAAATCGCTTGGTTCTTCCACACTCAATCAGTCTCTGACAATTCTAAAGGCTTTTGATGGTCGAGGGTTCCATCCTTTTAGTATTTTGTGGGATTTACCTATAGGGGTTGAAGGCAAAATCGTAAATCTAGATGTGGAAGTGGTTGATGCCCCTCTAGATTACAAACTTCTCCAAGGTCGCAATTGGTCTTATGCTATGACTGCTATTGTTTCATCAGTCTTTTGGCTTATCAAGTTTCCTCATAAAGGAAAGATCGTTACGGTAGACCAGCTAACTTATTTTTCATTTGACCCAGCCTCCACAAATAATATTCAGTACATCGATAAAACAACTATCCCTTACAAGGATGATGGCGTAGGTTTGATTAAAGATTTTGGTTTACTAAGAACTTTTTCCTTCCCTCCTCCTAACATATTGCCTTCTATTGCAACTATTCATATGATTTCATTGAATATTGTTACTTTTAATGATCCCTCGATCATACCTTCTGATTCTGAGGTGGATTCATTTGGTGGCGCGATGCCTTTGAGTCCCTTTGAAATTGCATATCAGGCTGTACAATCATTTTCTGATCCCTATTCAACCGAAATTGATCCAATGAATGTGGTCTAAGGGGAATCACTTTCTATATTTAGTTTAGCTACAACAACATTTCCTGATCCTGTTCATACAGATGAGCAGATTCGTGAACTATTGTCTGTTGATGATTTACCATGGTAAGATCTACATCACCGATCTTAGTTTTTACCTGAGCTTGATCATTTTGAAAATGATTTTTCTTCTATTTTTACGACTTACTATGTCAAAAAACCACAGAATCCATTGCAACATTTTGATTCTGAGTTAAATTTGGAAAATATTTCTCGAACGGTTCCTATTGACATTTCGGTTAAGCTTGGAATTATTGAAAACATTCATATAGGTGCTTCCTGTACAGATAATGAAATCCAAACTTATAAAGCCCTATTTCAAGAATTCTGTGAAGTGTTTGCCTGGTCATATGAAGAAATGCCAGGAATTGATCCGTTAATTGTTGTCCATGAAATTAAAACATACCCAGATGCTAAACCTGTTTGACAATGCTTATGTCAGATACATCCGCGAAAAGTTGCTGCTATCAAAGCTGAAATTGAAAAATTACTTCACACAGGTTTCATTTATCCAATTCCTTTAACCGATTAGGTATCGAATATTGTTCCTATCAACAAAAAACAAGGAACAATAAGAGTATGCATCGACTATAGGGATATTAATCGAGCTTGTCCTAAAGACCATTATCCAACCCCCTATATCGATCAAATTATTGATGATTGTGCTGGTAGTGAATTGTTCTCTTTTATGGATGGTTTTTCTGGTTACATTCAAATCAACATACTCCCTGCTGATCAAGCTAAAATAGCTTTCATTTGTCCATGGGGGAAATTTGCTTATTGCAAATTACCCTCTGGATTAAAGAACGTTGGAGCAACTTTTCAAAGGGCTATGTCTTACACATTTCATGACAACAAGCACATTGTGCAGCCTTATCTCGATGATTTACCTGCCCACTCGTTGCATAGAGCTAATCATCTCACTCATTTACGAGCTATCTTTATGAGATGTAAACATTATCGAATTTGGCTGAATCCACACAAATGTGTATTCTGTGTAGAAACAGGTCGCTTACTAGGATTTATCGTATCAAAGGCAAGCATTCATGTCAACCCCTCGAAGGTGGAAGCTATCGTCAATCTACCTCCTCCTTCGACTCTTCGCCAACTCCAAAGTTTGCAAGGGAAAGAAAACTTTTTACGTCGTTTTATTCCTAACTACGCCGAGATAACGAAAGGTTTTACCAGGTCGTTAAAACAAAACATTCCATTCTTTTGGGATGAGATCACTGATCGATTTTTTGATGCACTCAAACACGTATTGACCCATGCACCGTTACTGCATCCTCCCAATTACAACCAGGATTACTTTTTGTACCTTGTCGCTTCTCATTCCACCATTGGGATGGTTTTAGTTCAGGAAGATGAATTCAACAATGAACATGTGATTTACTATCTTATTCGAACTCTGATTCTGACTGAGCTTAAATATTCGAATGTGGAGAAATTAGCCTTTGCAGCTGTTCAAGCTGTCCAAAGGTTTTGTCACTACATCTTATTACGCAAAACCACGGTAATTTCTGACTGTAACCCTATGATGTATATCTTGAACAAACAATTGCTAGGGGACAACTATTCCAAATGGATAGTTATCCTGCAGGAATTTGACTTGGAATTTGAGAAATCCAAGGCAAAGAAATCTTTGGTTTTTGTCGAACTAATGTGTGATTTCCCGCGCACTAATACTGAAACTATGGTGGAAGAGCCCATTGCAGATGAATCCTTGTTTCTTATCAGTACTCTTGATCCATGGTACGGAGATATTATTTTTTATCTCCAAGCCCAATCTTTTCAGCCTGAAATCTCACGATCTCAGCAACGGAAAATACATTTCCAATCCCAACAATACAATATTATCTGTGATACACTTTATCGTTGTGGTTTTCCGACATTGTTTAACTCATGAAGAAGTTAAAAAGGTTCTGAATGACTGTCACTCTGGAGCATGTGGTGGTCATATGTCTGGGTATGCCACAGCCCAAAAAATATTGCGCGCTGGTTATTTTTGTCCATCCTTATTCAAAGATTGTATCTATGCAGTCCGGAAATGCCACAATTGTCAAATCTTTGATCGTAAGATGCACGCTCCACCCGCTCCTCTTCACCCTATAATTGTTGTCGGTCCTTTCGCAAAGTGGGGTATTGACTTTATTACATGTAACCCTCACTCGGTCGAGGGGCATGCGTATATTATCCTAGCGGTAGATTATTTTACTAAGTGGGCCGAGGCGATGCCTACATTTTCGGCAGACGGCAAGACTGCTGCAACTTTCATATTCAATCATATAATTGCTAGATTTGGTGTTCCTCAAGCTATTATTACTGATCATGGAAGTCACTTATGAAACATCATAATGACTGAACTAACAGATCAACTTGGCCTGTGCCATGATAGTTCTACTCCATATTACCCGCAGGCTAATGTTCCAGTTGAAGTTATCAATAAAGTTTTAGTCACTGTGATTAGACGATAATTGGTATTCATAAGTCGAATTGGCATACCATGCTATTTTCAGCACTTTGGGCATATCGGACCTCAGTGAAAACATTGACTGGTTTCACTCCTTTTCAACTGGTCTACAGTTTGGAAGCAGTGTTACCTATTGAATGCAAAATTCCATCATTGCAATTAGCCATAGAATTACTCCTAGCTACTTTTGAAGAAGAGAAACATTTTTTTTACTTAGCTCAGATAGATGAGCATTGATGCACTGCTGCAATAGCAAACGAGACTCATGCAAAACAAATAAAAGCTCAGTACAATAGAAATGTTACACCTCGCAATTTTTCGGAAGGAGACCTAGTTTTACTCTATGATCAAGAAAACGATAAGCTAGGGGCTGGAAAAGTTGTACCTATGTGGCATGGTCCTTACATTGTTAAGCGAAAGCTAGAAAAAGGGGCTTATGAATTGATAGATTTTGACGGTGTCTCTTTGGGTAAACCTAGAAATGGATTTTATTTGAAGAGATATTATGCTTAAATTCAGTGTGGAGATTTTTTGCTAGATTAGTTTCTTTACAGCTAATGTGTTTTATATTAGAAAAGTGTGCCTAGTTTAGAGAGTGCTCTTATCATTATTCCTACTTATCTTGATTTTACTCTTGATATTGCAAATGTCGACGTCTCTTCAAACATACATTGGTTTTGCTGATGGTGCTTGTTGTAATACATGGAACATTTCTTCTGTAGCCTGGGTTATCTATCCACCCTCTGACGAGTTAGTATCTATGCATGGGGTAAGCCTCGATCAAACAACAAATAACATTACAGAGTATAGTGCAATGATTGAGTTATTATCTGAATCCATCTCATTTGGGATTTGGAGTTTGATTGTTAGGTTGGATTCTGAACTCATTGTATTACAGCTTAACAAAGTTTATGCCATTAGAAATCCAGTGTTATTAAGGTTATTTTTTAGAGTTCATCTCTTGGAACGTGAATTTGACTACATTGAATATCAACATATTCCAAGATATTTAAATACATTAGCAGATGCAATTTCTTCTAGTATGATAAATAGACATTTGCAATAATCAAAATAGTAAATTTAATAACATTCGACAACATGTTACACAAGATAGCCGGAAATAATGATATATCATAGCATAGAAGTATTGTTTCAAAATATACATCATCTTCGATCATAGGTTGAAAAACACCTTATGACTGGCAAAAATGATAATACAAAATTCAAAAATGTCATGAGTCTACAAAATCGATCATCCTATCCCTGGCGATGATCATGATAAGAAACCACTGCTTGAGCCACCCTACATAGGAACCTCCTAACCGTCTCTGGAATATCTAACATCAAGCACTCTAGATGATGCTCCATGTCGGTCAAGATCTCTACTAATTGGTCCTGTGAGGCTGGTGCTGCTACAGCTAGGTGTCTCCTCTCGAAAGGCTGGAGAGTGGATGGTCGTCGTGGCACCAAATCTGCATTTAAACTTTTTATTGTCAATTTTGGATGATTTAAAAAAAAAAAAAAAAAAACTTAGAAAGTGTTGAAAATGATTTTACCTGAATCATCCCATTGTTCTCCTGGTGGAATAATCATGTCTGGGTCACCATGATAATTCATCCCAGTGTATGGAAAATCCTGAATCACAAAAATTTGGTTGTTCAACCAACGAAAATACTCAGGTGGAAATCGAACAACTTCTGTAACCTCCTCAGGGTGGTGGGCCATCAAAGCAACCCAGCGAACTATGTTAGGCTCTCGAGGAAGACCAGCATCAACAAGAATATGCTGCGGAGCTAACATGGGGATCCTCTCTAGATCAAAGCTAACCATGATTAATCCATATCCAAAAATTTTCAGTTTTCCGTTCTTTGCTATGGTTAGTTGGCCTTTCACATTTGCCAACACAACCTCGCACCAGTTGAATATTCTACCTCGAAAACAATCTACTACCATCTGCATCTAGGATCCAGTAGCCACATGCAATGCTGCACTCCTGCATAGCCTGGTAATAGTGAATGCAATTACCTTAAGCTCGGGATGGCTAATAGTTTTAATATCAATCCGTTTGTCCTTTGTTTGATCATCGCAAAACTCTAATCGAAGGCTAGTGACAAACTGGCCACTTGGCCTAGTCTCGAAAAGAGATAATTGTTCGCCCCTTTTGGACAAACCAGTCAAAAAATATATGTCCTCCAGCTTGATTTCAAGCCGGTGGCCACCAATCACGAAACACTAGTCCTGTGTGTTCCATCTGTCTACCAGCCATTTCAAGAGGTCTACTTGGGCCCTCATACCCTGTATGCCCCAGAACTTTAGCAATCTGCATGCTCTCAATGCCTGCATTGTGGGCATATGGTTTAGTGCGGCAAAATCCACATCCTCATGCTCACATTCTCGCCAAATAAGCATTTTTAATGTCCTACAATGCATAAAAATACATATTAGAACAATCTTGTTCGGAAAATTTTGGGCAAAAATGGAGAAAAATAAATTTTAAAATTAATTTCGCTGGGTCCACACCCGCCACTTACAGATAGTGCGTAGGTCCGCATGGGCTGTAAGTAATAAGTGCAGACCCGACTTTTTTCTTTGTAGAAAAAAGTCAGGGTTTGCAAGGGCCATGTGTTGCACCTGCAGACCCCCACGAGCGAATTTCTAAACCAATTTTTCCCTTAAAAATTAAATCTAAAGCCTAAAATCAAAATGTAAACAGATGAAATGCAAGATAAGGAGGACGTGGATTACCTAGAGCTGACGGTTTTCGATTCCAACGGACGGATTTTCCAAAATCTTCACAGGAACTTTCTTACCCAAAAGCTCTCACTTTTCACTCTGAACTCAAATGGTAAAAATGAAGTTAGAAAAGCCCTTTTTATAAGTTTTTTCGAATAAATGAATTTTTAATTTATTTATTTTTCACTTTAAAATGGAAATTTTTAAATAATTTTTATTTATCTTAAATAGGTATGAGTAATGTTTTTATTTTTTGTGCAGAATATTGGATTTTTCGGGAAAATTGATCATTTTTCAACAAAGAGTATACTTTTATCACTTTTTTGGACTCTTTCAAAAATTTACAAACAAGTGAAACATTGGAGTCCTCTTTAAGCTCTTTTCAGACTCTCGAAAATTGAAAAGATTTCCAAGCACTTGATGTTCGAACTCGTTAAAATAAATGAATAACTATCCCTTCAGTATAAGTTTACCCCTTTTACGGACTGAAATGGACTATTTACAAAAAAAGTACACATTGACTAAATATGGTCAATAGAGTCCTCTTTAAACCATTTTCAGACTCGTTAAATATGAAAAGATTATCGAGCACTTGTCTTTTTTAGCTCGTTAAAGTATTGAAAAGTCATCCCTTTTGTATTATTTTATCCTTTTTTGGGCCTAAGGGATTATTTTACGAAAAAGTACCCCCATGGAGTTTTCTTAAGTTTTTCTTTTGACTCCCTAAAATTGAAAAACACCAAGTTTTTCCTATATTGGACTCGTTAAAATTTAACAGTAAAGGACTTGTTCAATTTTAAACAAGAACAAACCACTCCTTCTTAGGGTTCAAATTTTAAACTAGGTTGGACTCATCTGAAGGATGAGCTTATAAACAAGAAAATGTTATCCTCCTCAAGCTTGTCAAAAATAAAGAGGTACTTGCTAGAAATGGTGGGGGGAAAGAGAGAAAAAAATGAACCTATTTGTTACATTTGTTTTGTAAAAACCTGTCAACCACTCTTGAACACAACACTTTTTGTTCACCTAGGTTGGGAAAATCCTTTGCCTAACAGTTAATCAAACCATATTGAAAGTCTTCAACCGGTTTCTGGGTATTAGCTTTGGGTCAATTGTCACCAAATCATCTGCAATGTCGTTATGTGTTCGAAAGAACAGTTCAAATAAACCATTCATCTGAAAAATATATGTCATCCATTTTGACCATCCCTGAGTCAGTCCTTGCCAATATATTTTTTCAAAACTTGATCTATGATTTCGTGTTGTGGGCTTGCCTATGACAGATTGTGTTAGAAAATTATATATTACGGAGCAATGGAACACATAAAATATTGCAGAAATATAAACACAAAAACGCACAAAACAAGAGAGACACAGATATACGTGGTTCACCCAGTTTGGGCTATGTCCACCCCGAATAGCCAGTCCTTCCTTTCTATTATCCAGCAAAATGAAGAGACACAACCTACAGCAAATTCATTGTAATATCCTATGTTTTCTCTCACACTCTCACCTTTCTGTTTCTCACTCACAGAATACAGATCTATATCTCAGCCTCCAATACAATGCCCTCATACAAAGAGAGGGGTTTCCTTCTAGGGAAAAAAACCCTAAACTAAACATAAGTTCTACCGTTAGATCATCCGCCTAATGAATGGCCCAGATTGACTAGAAATTACTATACTTTTACAAGGCAATTTTACATTTATTTTTAGCTTCGGGGGCGTTGGGGGCCGAGGGACTGTTGGCCCCCGGACCCCCCAGCCGGGGGGGATCGGCCTCCCCGGACCCCCACGGGGGGGACAAGTCCCCCCCGCACCCCCCCGCATGGAGGGGTGTACAAACTTCCTGGGGTATACATCCGGCTGAAACAAAGACCTCTGAACAATCATGCTGCACACACAACAGATTGCTTTCTATCGACTTCAGCTCATTATCTAGGAAGATGATCTAGAAATTGTCAATACCTTGAAAGCTACATGCACTAATGGCAGTTTTTTCACCTTCGACGATAGGTTGCATCACTGACCTTCGATCGAATGATTCTATGACATGTTTGACTTCAGCTCATTTATTCACATTTCATGGATTGTACTAGGTACTTTGAGAGCCATTGACATTACTGGTGGTTTCTCTCACACTTGTTAATAGTTCACATTATTGACTAGTAATCAAGTGGTTTCTACCATGTTTGACTTTGACACATTCATTCACATGGATAGAATTGTACTAGTTCGGGAAGCGGAAATCAAGACCCTAGATATAGTTTCTACCATCCAGGCTGCGAGGAATTTTGTTATTCATTATGCAGTGGATTATTCATAAACAAATGGCTGCATCCATACTGTGTCTACACATGTCTATACTCTTGATGTATTACAAAATCATTCCTATATCAGAACAGTTTAGTCAGTTTTCTAGTCAGTTTTGACCTGAGTATGAGAATGCCTACCTCAACGATGATATATATATATATATATATATATATATATATATATATATATATATATATTGCATTGAATGTTTTTACAGGCTCTGACTGAGGTGTCCATAGGATTATCCTTGAAATGATAAAGTACTTCACTCTTCATAAATGACAGACTCTATCTTCATCTATTACAGACTTCGCACTTTAGGGGGCAATCTATTGCACTAAAAACTGTCACCTTGACATTTTGCAATCTGTGTGGGTCCATTACCACTCATACTTTCCTCCTTTGCAAGTCTTAAGCCTCAGTTCTTCATATCAAGCCTTGAAAATAAGAGAAAGCCCTCAAAAATATTTAAAACTCTAGTTCCGCACTTTCTCTTTGCATTACCTACAGTCCCACACCTAATGGTCATGTCCCATGTGCACTTGACCGCTCTGTCCCTATGTTATGGGTGCGAACCCCTATAAAAGTTAAAAAGGTGCGAGTACATTCTAAAAACTCACTTTCAGTAATTTCTAAAAGCTTCTGGAAGGAATCTTGAGGTGGCAAGTTCACCCTCTTAAGGTTCATGCATCCCATACCCTAAGGAGCTAACCCCTTTATGTGAGGAGCTTATCCCTTTGAAGGAGGATTCTATCCTTCATAGATGGACCTGTAACCTCCTCCTCTGCACTATAAAATGAAGCATTGGGCTGGTTACTAGGGAGGTTGAAAGCTGAATATTTTTGAGGTGAAATGTTGCTGGAACTTAGTCTTCTTTAGTTGAGCATTTATGAGGAGAGATTACATACCTATAAGATCTCATTTGGAAGAGTGCAAGGCTTGTCAAAGTAAAGGAAATTCCTGTTTTGAACCCCAAGAAGAGCTTGTTCAACATCAAGGCTGAAAGGGTTGTAAGGTTCTTCTACTTCAAAGTTAATACAAATAAGTTTGTTTTTCTCAATAAGCTGTTCATTTATGGTTTATTTTATGGATTCCTTGATCACCATAATATACATGATTTATGATATTTGCTATGCAGGTGATATTTAATGTTTGCTTGTTTGTGATTGCAAGTCCTTAAAGATAACTATTTCGAACAATTGAGGGATGACTACAATGAACAAGCATTGGATCTAAGGTAGGTTCTTAACACCTTTATAGTCTTTATTTGTAAACTGCATATGTCTAGAGAAAGGTATATTTGTTTGTCTGTTTGTTGCTAGACTATCTTCTGATACTAGGGAGATCGGTCTTGTCCACAAGATTGATTTATAAGGCCTAAAAATGCCCTTGAAAGGTTTGAGACCCCAATTTTGCAAATTTGGTCCCACTAATAAAATTACTTCTATATGTTGATTTCTCCAAATTTTCCACTCCAAAAGAATCAATATAGATGAAAAAGTATATAATGATTTATATGGATCATACCTTCCAATTTTTTAGGCTTTTGGTACCAAAAAGTTTTATTGACTAATGCGAGGAAAATTTTCTTCTACCTTCTCTCTGGAGTACCATTTATCCTTGCCTATAATTTTTCCTTTCAAACCAATATGCCAAGGGTTGTGTTCCCCTATCTTGTAATTATGAACCTCTTCTACAAAATATATCCTCTATCAACTCTTCTTAAGCATATAGTGCTAAACACTCTATTGAAGGTAGGACCTACTCATTTTCCTTATCTAACATGGAAGGCCCATAGAGTTTGGGATTTTCTACATTCACCACTGAGTAAATGTGCATGTATAGGAGTAGTTTGAGTCTGCAAGAATTGTATCCTACGTTTTCTAGTATCTAAAAAGAACTATATCACAAAGCCTTGATTTTATTACCAAGACCCTATAGCCTATCCTTGTTAAATTGTAACCATACTCTATATCCCACTTTGAATGTCTATCCTTTGTTGATCATGCCTAGCCTTATATACTTCCTGTGACTTCTTTTGTCTCATGTACTTGAAAATGGATTTGCTTGATATTCTCAATGATTTTTTCTACTCTTAAATTATCCCATGTGTTAGCTTAGTGGGTCCTGACCCATGTTCAGAGTTAAGTTTTCCAAACAAATCCCTACACTATTAGCCCTTTCGACATCAATCTGCATAGCACGGACTGAAGTCTCACCAGAAGCAGTATGGGGGGATGTTGGAACCAAGTTTCCACACCCAAAGATGGTTGTGATTTCGTTTTGTGCCCTAACCCACCTTCGCGCAGGTCGATAAGCCCTTAAGGCTTATCGATATAACTTCCTCTTACCAGCCTCTCAACCTTCACGAAGGTCTATGGCTATCTTTCGCGGAACTTAAACAGGCAACTCAACCACTTACGTGCCTCTGTAATTACTCCTAAGTCTGTTATTACCCAAATCGGCTTAAATGTCTAATATATTTAACATGTATTAATATATTCTTCATGTAAACAGATATTAGCACTTGCGTTCATATAACAATGTAAACCATGTAGAATCGTGCATCAATACAGCATTAAATCATAAACCCATCATTCATCATAATATAAACACGTTTATTCATAACAGAAGTAAATGGACAAAAACACAGATATTTCCAAAATAACCTCTTTATTGATACTTCAAATTTTCTTACAGACTCAAGACTACCCTGCGCACTCAGCTGCAAGGGTCCGCGCACTCAACTGCGGACTCTACTCTAGGCCTCTACACACATAGCTACAGAGCCTCTCTTCTATGCTAAGACTCTTCACTCTTTCCTTATTAATAACCCATTACATCAATATCATCTACTATTGTGCCTTAGAATCTCTAATACTCTCCTTTTTATACAATCTCGTGGTCCGCAGACCATGGGTAGATCTACTAAAGCTGACACAACTTACATAAAAGAAGGGAAAGTCCCTTTATGACACTTACTATCTACATGCTTCGTGACCACAACTTGTGGAGACTTTACACTTTCCATAACAAAAGATTGGGCTTTTGCCCCAAAATTGACCACAGGGACCCTGTGCCAATAGGCCCCCAACACAAATATCATGACTTGCCCTCGAGTCACTCTGTTGGCGTGGAGATCTTGCTGTGGAGACCTTCCAGCTCAACTTGCGCCACTAATACCCCAACCGCGCTCTACGTCGTTGCCTGCTTGAGTTGTCCCACCAACTGCTCTATTTTTGGTCACATGCTGTCCTCCTTTACCTTCTGTTGTGTCCTCTGTAGGCCTTTCAGCTTTTCTTCAATGGAGGCAGATATAACATAGGCCTTGTCTAGCCAAGGCCCCAATCTGACCTTGAGGACCACCTCTTTATTTTACGCTACCTCCACCGATTCGAGCAACTTCTTTTCCTCATGCCGCTTAGCCAATCACTGTGATATAGCGACGATGTGCATCGTCATTCTTGCTTTGTCATATTGTTGTTGCAATTCCCAGGCCTCTGTGTTTAACCTCTACAGGTTAGGATCCTCCTGCAGAGTCGTAACGACCTCCATAGACTGCTCAAGAGCGTGATGCAATCTGCTACCACAGCGTCTACTATTGCAACTGCATCCTTTACAATTGCCTCGCGTTGCACTCTGAACTCTAATGGAGTTGAAGGCTATGGCTTTAAATCAAGCTCTGTGATTTTAAGGTTTAGTTCAAACTAAACCTTGGCCATCTCTATCCTCGCATCGTGCACACCTGCAGCCAAATTTCGAATCTTGGCCTCCAACGGCACTTCTTCTGGTATGTGCAGTTCTGGAATGGTTCTGCATGCTTCGGCTACCATGACCGCGGTTTTCTCATTCTTCTCTTGAAAATTATTCCAAGCTTCTAACATTGTTGTATTCTCAACGAATATCTATTCATTGTTGACTTTCTACTCACTGATCATGCTCAGTGCGTGCTGCTCCTGAGCCCTGAACTCTGCAATCACACCTGCTTACAGCGTGTGAAGGAATTCACTTGGGAGCATGGCCATGTTCATACCAACATTCTTCAAAGCACTGATAGTATCATTTTTAGCCTCTAATTCCGCACTTATAGCACCATCAGGTAGTGCGACTGCCCGGGTATCCAAGGATCATACCAACTTTGCCGCTTGAGTGGTCCTTGACGCCAAACTAGTTGATGTTGCGCTGCGCTACCGTACACCTACCTGCAATCAAACCCATCTGTATAGCAACCAGTGCTTTCTTATGCTGTTACTCAAACTACTACAACAGTTCCATTGTCATATCCCTTAACTTGTCTTCATTATCGTCCAAGTCACCCTCCGACAAGGTGATTGGATCTAGCAATGATTTGGAGGCTTTGATCTTCTTTTGTTGCCCCTCCTTTTCATGTTCTCTATGTTGCTTTATGCGAAAAGGAGTGCTCTCCAAATCTCCATCGCCCTATTCCAACTGTTCGTCTTCCTTCGTTTGTGGCAAAGGAGATTTCTGACTTCTGTTAGAGCCACGTTCTTTCTGCTCTGCTTTTTCCTTTATGGTGCACTCTGCTTCTGCACGGGCCTTCTCCTCAATCTCCTCCTTCCTTTTTTCTACCAATTCTTGCACCTTCAGTCAAGTCGCTTCCTTTTTCTGATTTTCCGTGGACTTTCTAGTCCCAGCGGCCAAATCCGATGGTGTGTGCCAATCTGCTGGCCATTGCTTAAGGACTTCTGCAATGGCATCATCCGTAACCAGGTATGGAAGATCATACCACTTCTGATCTGGATCCTTTAGTGCCCATATGTAAACATGGTGGAAGTCCACTTTGAACTCCACGTAGCCAGATAACTTCTCAAAAATGGTTGGTGACAATCATGGCATACGGTTGATGGCCATATGAATGCTCATCTCCATCAATACTCAAAAGACTTTACTTTCTCGAATCCGCGTAGTGTCATTTGTGGCCCATAGGGAAGAAAACTTCGCTGCTACTGGTAAATCTATCTAAATCGAAGGAAACTAGTTGTCCTCCAGCAACCCCCATGTGACCAAAACAGTGGATAGTAAGTAATAGCAAGGAATAATGGAAAGTCTTGCTTTGGTCTTGTGCCTCTCGAGAGTTCACGAGGAACTCGTTGCACAAGTAGCGTGCCCAGTTAAACTATATGCCCTCTATGCACTGGGCCGCTAATGAAACCACTGTTGCCAGCACCTCATCTGTGTGACACTTTCTCATCACTTTGCCAGGCAAAATTTTTGTGGCCACCTTCACCACAAGGTCAATAATATTGGAAATAGAATACCCGCGCACTTTCTTGACAAGTTTGAACTTTTCCTTCATCTTCTCGGCGAGTTCGCGCTTGCCCATATTTCCACCAAAATCCTTTGCTGGATTCATTCTGGAGTGAGGTAACAGCGTGATCCGATGGATCATCATATCAGTGATTGGTATCTTCCCACTCAACCAAAACCACCCGTCATGCACAAGGCATAGAAACTACTTAATGACTGTAAAATTTATAGGGGCATAGTGTTAGTGAGGCACCCATGGCAGGTTCAACAACCCTGCCTTGTTTACCCCACGAATCCATTCAACCAACTCTAGCGTGGTAACACCAGACTCCTTGTAGAATAATCACTTCATGAAGGTATCAGTATCCAGGTGGGGAAACCACTCAATGTCTCCCAAATCCCAATATTCAAGTTTCATATGTGGGACGCGTACCTCCAAGCGCGGACCTCCAAAAGTGATTTTTTCTAGTAGCAGGGGTGTGTTCAGGAGCAATTGTCCCTCATCTGGATCCTTCAGGACCTTCACGTTTCCTTGGCATGGAGGGATGTACTCTGGCAGCTTCGAAATAGGGTCTACCCCTTCAACATCTATGTCTTCCATGCCCTTGTCGGCCTCCAGGTCTACCACTTTGCCTTTCTCCTGAGCGGTTGGCTTTTCTTTCTGTTGCACCTGTGTAGCTACATGTTTCCTTGGTGACTCGCGCACCGTCAACATCTTCTTTTGTTTATCCTTCTTTGGCTTGGGAGCCTCTCCTGGTGACGTAGGCTTTTGCCTAGGCAGCCTCGACATCTTAGGCACTGCTATGGGAACCTCCATACTCACGACCTCAGGGGCAGCTTCCTCAGAGGTGACAGTGCCCCAGTACTAGCGGTCTCAGTTGGTGCAGAAATGATGCTGTTAATGAAGTGAATATCAGACTCAAGCATAGGGCTTGGAAGAAAATTCACAAAGAGCTCACGCAACAGACATAAAAACTCAGAAATTCTCATAATGCAAAGTGTTTCTCGCTGGATGACCATCTGTAATCTATAGACAATTTTGAATTCAAAATCGACCGTTCCCCCAAAAATCCATCCATAAGTGCGAGATTGGTGGCAGATTTTCAAATATTTCACACTTGATTTCAGCCTTAAATGCCTTAAATGTCAGTCACCCACTCCTGTTAGATGTCTTCTGCCAGTCAAATCATGAACAGTGACCGTAACGGTCACTTTCTGGCTACGTTGTGCGGTCTCTCATCCTGTAGCGTAACTTCCTTCACGTGTTGGCTGATACTATGACATCCTCATATTCTGCACAGACCCCTCCTCGCACAGCTCTATAACCTGGATAGTGTATTTTATAGTCCCGCACCTCCTTGCAGCTGTTTGGAGTGCTAAGATTGTGCTACCAGCATATAGTCATCTGGTCGGATCCCAGGTGTATGGCTTCAATCGGCTTCCATTTTCCTTTCCTGGAAATGGTTCTCCATTCAATTTCACAAGTTGAACCGCTCCACCATCGGTAATCTCCTTGGTCACATATGGCCCCAGCCAATGCATCTGAAATTTTCCGTAAATTTATCAAACTTTTTGTCATATAATAAAACTAAATCGTTTGCCTTGAAGGTGCGCATTTTGATATGCCGACCATGCCATGCATTTTCGTGCTCCTTCTGAACTTGTTGATGGAATCCAACCAAGAATCTATCTTCCTCTAGCTCTGTTAGCTGCACGAGCCACTCTTCTAAGGTTCCACGGTCCGCCATTCCTATGAATGCCACTATGCATAAGCTAGGCACAATATACTCCATAGGCATCACAGCCTCTATGCCATAAACCAACCTAAACAGTGTTTGTCCAGTCAGCTTCTTACAAGTAGTTTTATACGCCCATAGCACTGCTGGTACGTGCACGTCCCAATCATTCCTCTATGTATTGCAAACCTTTTTCAGTGCATTCTCCAATATCTTATTAAATTCTTCCACTATCCCATTAGCCTAAGGATGATATGGCATGCTCTTTTGATGGTACACTTGGAATTCTTCCGTCAACACGCTGATCATTTCATTAACGAAATGTGTACCGTGATCACTGATCAAAATATTCAGGAAACCGAACCTGGTCAGCACATACTCAAATAGGAACTTCGCTGCAGTTGCCTCCGCCCATCTGGTCAAATACTCAGTCGGGGTGATGATGTACCACGCACTCGTCTTATTTCCTGGACGTTGAATTGGTCCTACAAAATCAATTGCCCAATTTTCAAATGGCTACAATGACACTTGCGGATTCAAAGGCAGCTCATCCCTCCACAATGGCTTGCCTGTCCCCTGGCATGCATCGCACGCCCTACAATATGCTTTGGAATCCTTGTGCAAGGTTGCCCACCATAACCCAACGCATAAAATATTTTTTGTTGTCACTTTTCCTACAAAATGGCTTCCCGCAGCTCCTCCATGAGCTTCAACTAGGATACTACTATGTTCAAAATAAGGCACATATCATCGCAATATCTCATTCGATCCCATTTTATACAAGTGACCTGCAATAACAGTAAAATAGTCCGCATGCACCACCAATTCCTTCATCTGTTGACTCGTGTATCCTTCTAGAGCCATTCCCATAGTTAGGAAGTGGATGATGTCTGAAAAATGAGTGTCTACCATGCACATCACAAAGAGATGTGTGTCAGGCAGTCCTTCCTCAAAATTAGTAGGCTTCTCTCATGTTTCTATGTGCAATAAATGATTTGGTCCTGCATTCAATCACTCTGGCTTCACAATGACTTCGAAATCACACTCCTAAAACCGCAACAACCATCTTCATATTCCCCCCCCCCCCCATAATAGGCTTGTTGACTAGGTACTTTAATGCAGAATGGTTTGTGTACATCTTACAGTATCCACCTAGCAAGTAATGCCTGAACTTCTGGAGCACATACACCATAGCCAACCCTTCGTGCTCCGTCATCGAATAGTTCTTTTCAATGTTAGACAGCTTCCTGCTTGCAAATGCGATTGGGTGATCCAATTCTGCTTCATCGGCCTGTGTCAGCACTGCCCCCAACACAATGCATGATGCATCCACATGCACATGAAATTCCTTCTTCCAATCTGGGAAGACTAGGATCAATGGGGTGACCTTATTTTCTTTTAACACATCGAGGCTCCACTGACATTCCTCATTCCAACAGAATGTAGCATCCTTCTTCAATAGATTTTCCATCGACGCGGTAATCTGAGCATAACTCTTGATGAACTTCCGATAGTAACCAATATGACCTAGTGTTGTGCGTAACTGTTTAACACTTCTTGGCGCCTCTAAATTAATTATAACCACAATCTTAGCTAGGTCCACCATTAATCCTTGTCTACACACCACATGACCCAAAAAGATTCTGAAAGGGATGTGAAATAAATACTTCTTCAAGTTTAGTGTGATTTGATACCTCCGGCATGTATCCACCATCCAGTGCACACTAGCTACATGGTGCTTTACCAGCCTAAACATCATCCAATCATCAAAGTATACCTCCAAAAAATTATGAATGAACTCTCTGAACACCGCACTGACTATGTGTGAAAAGGTTGTCGGTGCATTCTTCAGTCCAAAAGGCATTACAGTATACTGAAAGCATCCCCACTCGGTCATGAAGTTCGTATTACTCCTATCTTCTGGCGCGATCTTTATTTGTTGATATCTCGAGAACCCATCAGTAAATGAATACGCTTCTTGTCTGCCAATATTATCCAATGCCTCATTTGTGAACGGAGTTGGAAAGGGATCATGAATGCAAGCATCATTCAGTTTCCTGAGATCTAAGTAGATCCTTATCTCATCCTTCTGCTTCTTTTCCTAAACTGCCATGGGGCTTACCCAATTGGACTCCTCCATTGGTTCAATAATTCCTGTTGCAAACATTTTATCCTACTCTAAGCAAACCTTTTCTTTATAATTCGGATTAAGGCAATATGGCCTCTACTTCACAAGCTTCACGTCTGGTTTCAATGTTATCTTCATCGCTCCTAAATCACCTATTGTCCCCTTCAAATCTAAAAACTTTGTAGGGAACAAATCCTGGTACTTTATATGTGACTCAGCGACCTTATCCACCATAGCATCATACCAATAGTCCCCTATATTTGCAAACGTTAGTTCTGCCTCTATTCTAATGTTCACTTGTCTCATTTTCAGTGGTGCGGTGATATTAGGATTCTCTATCTGCAGTCCCTCAACTTCACAGTGACCTTCTATCTCTGGGATATTAATGTTCCTTGGGTCCTCCTCTTCTTCTTCAGCAATCACATTGTAGCACTCTAGCGCATGGCGCAGCTGGGTGGTCCAATTTGGTTTAATCAAATCCAAGGGGTCCTGTGGTATACTAAAGATCGCTACTTTGATGTCCTACAACACTTCATCGATGCATTCAAATCCATCCTCAAAGCTGAATGTCACTAGGAACCCCTGCCTCAAAATATCCCATTCATCCATGCCGTGGCGGAGCTCTATTTCTAGGTACCAATTCATTGGGATTATGTCCAAAGTGTGACAAAATAGATGCACCCACTATGGTCGTGGTTTTGCTCCATAAGCATCAATCCATTTTGCTAAGTGATCGTGTGGATCACTCCTCCCATCGTATTTCTCTCTCAATCACACTTTTGGGTGACCAAATCACACCCTCATCATCCTTATGTATTCACGCCATCCATCAAAATTATCTTTATGCGTACCCCACCATCTTGCAGGCGTAGTGCACAGCACCAAGTCCAAGGCTTGGAAGTGATGCTTCTCTGGCACTTCCCTTTCAAATGCATCCAAAAATTTATCAACATCATTTAAACCATCATAGTAAGGCAAACTTCTTACCTCCAACGATACACAGTGCAGCAATTTGGTCATCATGTTACATCATAGCGTAGACACTTCGTGCAATCGATTATGCCAGTGTTCTAATTCCTCATCTGAATATGATGTGCGAGAGCTTTTGTGGTCCCATGCAATACATCCATCAGCTATCAAATTCACCCAATCTTGATCTCACGTTGTTATCTTATAAAAATGGTCCCAATCATCATCACTTTCATAATCACAAACCGGTTTAGTATACTGCGGTCCTTCTGTAGGGTCCAAAGGCACTACTACCTGGAGCGATTTTCTTTCAAATGGCATAGGCCACTTCTTCAAATTGATCACCCCATTCATGTCAATAGCCTAGTCGATCCCAAGGAGCACGAAGTAAGGATTTCTGTCATTGACACTCTCTATCACTTCGAAATCAGCCAATGCGCTCACGCCTTCAATATCTATTGTCACTCCGTGCAATCTTCCCATGGGGATAATATTTTGCTAATTCTCCATCCTCAAATGAATAGGAGACCATTACAGCGTAGGTATCCCCATTCTCTCCCATGTTTGTTTCGGAAAAACATTTGCATCTGACCAAAGATCCAAAATAACTTGGTCCATTTCATACTCTCTTATTTG
The DNA here is from genome assembly GCA_031772625.1 of Pinus tabuliformis. Classification (NCBI taxonomy): domain Eukaryota; kingdom Viridiplantae; phylum Streptophyta; class Pinopsida; order Pinales; family Pinaceae; genus Pinus; species Pinus tabuliformis. The sequence continues at coordinate 774,773,085 of CM062804.1, read as the reverse complement.
TGTGGTGAACCTCATCTCACACCCTATTCTTGTCTTATGCTTACCAATTTTCCTGACCATGCACGGTCCCTCAGGAGCATTTTCTTTACCATCACATTTATTGATCAATTCCTATAATCCTTTTATGGCCTTGCTCTCACGTAGCAGCTTCATATAGGTCTCCAAAAAGGTAGTAAGCATGGATGGGTCCATTTCTTCAAACTGCTTATCCTGGCTTCCTGAGGTAAAAGCTTCAACAAAGCTTTTCTTCACTTCCATGAAGGTTTCTTTCATGTGCTCTAGATCAAATCCAACCTCCTTATCTGGAGATTTGTGGACCCATTCACTTTCTTCATGCTACTTTCCCTTATCTTTTCCAGTTTTCATTCCACTATGCAGCGCAATATTTACATTAGGATCCTCTTCGTGGGGTTCAGATCTCATCATCTGCAGGTTCTGTGTAGGTTGCTAAGGCTCCATCCCCTTTTCATGCATCTTAGCTATTAATACAGGGCAGTCTTCTGTTGTGTCGTCAAACTAAGTACAGTATCAACATGACAAGTGCATTAGGTTCGTACATTCTCATGCGTAATGTCTTGGCCCTCCAAAATTGTAGCAAATAACTTGCCCCCGACCTCTCGCAGGTCCTCCTCCACCTCAACCTCATTCACACCCATGATATCATCCTTGCACTCCCCTAGCCCCTTGATTCGGAGGCCAAGTTTTAGTTTGCATCTGATACGCGGGTGTTATTTCCATCATCAGCTCATAAGTATGGCAGTTACGCTCATCGTGACCCACTGATTTGCAGAAGTTACAGAAGAGTTGTTGTGGTGTATGTACACATTTTTGCATCAAGTGACAATTGTTTGTCACATGTTTTCCACCTACCTGACAGATAGCACACCATAGCGCGGCCCTTGTACTTGGCACTGCATGAGCTACCGACCTCAAAGGCATTAGCCCTCCTCCTACAACATAATTTGCAAATATAGGGCAATGATCCTTATCATGCCCTTGACTCTTACATTTCAAATACCAAACTTCTTCGCACACCTCAGGCCGAGCCGCTCTATCCTTTTTCAGACTTTGTAATTCTAGGAAAAGATTCTACAACTCCGTGTGAATCTGCTGAACTCCCAAAGAAGCATCTTGAATTGGTGTCTCATGCAATCTCATCGCAATCTCTAGAGCTTCCATCTGTGTCCCAATCTATTGTTATGATAAAGCAACCCTTAAATGAGGCAAGAGCGAAGCCAAAAACCATTCGCGGTGCTTCCCATCCATAATATTCACGTTAGCTTCACAGATCTTTCATTTCAATCTCTGATCCAACTCCCAAGGTGTCTCACCAGGCTTCATCATGATATCCTTAAATCCCACGATCGATTGGGCTTCAAACTTGGGCCTACTAAATTCCTTATTCAACACAGCATGAATATCTGCCAACGCAGCCATTGGGTTATCCATGCAGTATTTGATGTACCACATCAGTGCGTGATCCTATAAAGCAGTAACCAAATTTTCTTTCTTCATCTGATCATCTGTAATATTCTGAGGTTACCACACAGCCTTTGCAATGAACCAAAAATAGTTCGAGTCCTCATTTCCCAAGCCCTTAAAAACGGGCAACTTCACTTCATTCGAAATATTGAATGGTGGTGGAGGTGATGGCGGTGTGGGAGAAGTTGTATGCAGTGGAGGTGAAGATGGAGGTGGTGTGGGCGGGTGGGGTATTCACAGGAACCCTCGCCTTATTAACTGGACAGCGCTTTACAAAGAAGCATGTGTTGCTTCTTTGTCATCACTCAGAGGAGGCTCAATCAGTGGGCTATATTCAAGTCATGTTCCCCTTCTATCCTTGAATAACTTTCCACTTCACGTAGCTCCAAACATCAAGGTAATTTCATAACCCGCTTTTCACACAAGAGAATTTTAATCCAAGTATTCAAAGATCTTAAATACTTACCTCGTGGTCCCTTGAAGAAGCATCACTCTACTTCGATGTAGCTGACCGAGGTATCGATCGCGAACTTTGTCACAAATCCTCTGATGATACAAGCAAGCCAGTGATCGACAACACGCGCAATCTTATCTTCAAAGGCTTCCAATATCCGCACTAACTCCGGGGTCCACACTATTGGACAATCAAGCCTCCACCTTCCCTATCCGTTTGCTAATTTAGTGATCCACTGGTATAGCTCGACCGGGAAGGAACAGAAGAAAATTTCATGTATCTTTGTGTATGTATACCTGTCCAACCACTATTCTTTCATTAACTGCAGATTTCTATTTTCTTGCACCGCGAATTCGTGGACCTTTCTATCCAACCACTCCTCAATTTCTTTCTTTGTTGGATTCCATTGATGCGACATCACACATCTCTTTATGCAGATTCTTGTCCCAACAATGGAACCATTTGTTGGCTTAGTGGGTCCTGACCCAGGTTCAGAGTTAAGTTTGCCAAAAAAATCCCTACACTACTGGCCCTTTCGGCATCAATCCATGGAGCACGGACTGAAGTCTCACCTGAATCAGTATGGGGGGGTCCTGGAACCAAGTTTCCACACCCAGAGATGATGGTGATATCGTTTTGTGCCCTAACCTACCTTCGCGCAGGTTGATAAGCCCTTATGGCTTATCAATATAACTTCCTGTTACTAGCCTCTAGACCTTCACGAAATTCTATTACTATCTTCGCAGACCTTAAACAAGCGAATCAACCACTTATGCACCTTTGTAATTACTCCTAAATCTGTTATGACCCAAATCGGCTTAAGTGTCTGATATCTTTAACATGTATTAAGATATTCTTTGCATAAACAGATATTAGCACTTGCATTCATATAACAATGTAAGCCATGCAGAATCACGCATCAATATAGCATTAAATCATAAACCCATCGTCCATCATAATATAAATGCATTTATTCATAGCAGAAGTAAATGGACAAAAACATAGATATTTCTAGAATAACCTCTTTATTGACACTTCATTTTTCTTACAGACTTAAGATTACCCTGTGCACTCAACTACAGGGGTCCACGCACTCAACTTCAGACTCTACTCTAGGGCTCTGCGCACACAGCTACAGATCCTCTCTTCTATGCTAAGACTCTTCGCTCTTTCCTTCTTAATGACCCATTACATCAATATCATCTACTATCGTGCCTTAGACTCTCTAAGACTCTCCTTTTTATACAATCCCATGGTCCGTGGACCATGGGTAGATCTACTAAAGTCAACACAATTTAGATAAAAGAAGGGAAAATCCCTTTATGACACTTATCTACATGCTCCACGACCACAACTTGCGGAGACTTTACACTTTACATAACAAAACTTGGGCTTTCTTCCCCAAAACTTGGGCTTTTACCCCAAAATTGACGCCAGGGAACCCTGTCTGAACACCATGTGATATCTTCCTTCAATCCTCCTTGTCATCCATATACTACATCCAAAGGTGAAGGTGGAAAATATCTAAAAACAAGTATCAAACGGCGACTTACCAGTAGAAGTATGGACTAATCTATTATAAGAGCATTGTTTATAAAAATATGTTTTTATCTTAGGCTTTTTTATGCTTTTGATTGTAACTCCTCAAAAGTTGTATCAAATTCCTAGTGATTACTATTCTACCATCTGTTTATGGATGGAATATTGTAAGCCTATTTAATTTTTTGACCATTTTATCCCAAAACATAGTCCAAAATGCTCTAAAAAATATAGTGTCCATGTCTGAAATAATGCTATTTGGTATCCCAAAGTGTGCCCAAACATGTTAAAAGAAAAATTTTGCTACTTCATACCCGTTAATGGTGCTTTTATAGGGAATGAGAATGCATATCTTGTTGAACTTTTAAATTACCACAAATATATCATCATGTTCCTTGTTGGTAGTTGGTAAACCTCCCACAAAATCCATGGAAATACTTTCCTAAGGATGAGTGGTTACAGTTAAGGTATGTTATGGAGCCTACTTTCTATTATTGGGCTTGTTGTTACAACAAAGTATACATACTTTAATGATCCTAGCTACATATTCTTGCATCGTGGTCTAGTAAATATACCTCTGTAAGTTGGAAATTGTCTTTCCAACGCCAAAAATCCATACAACCTTGGAGGTATGAGCCTCTCTAATCAATTTTAGTCAATTACCTTTAGGAACACATAGATTGTCCAATTTTTGCTAGAGTGTTAGGTCCCTATAATACTAGTGTAGCCCCTATATTGTTATTTGTGTGCCCCATGTAACCCCCATATTGTTATTTTTGTGCCCTAGACAAGCCCACTTTTGTTATTGTTGTGTATTTATATTATTATTGTTATGTAAGCCCTGATTATATTATGACCCTTTAGATTCCTATATATACCAAGGAGGTATTGTCATTTGTATCATCTAATAATTTTTCATTTGTGTGATCTAAAAGGAGTTTTCCCCCTTAGAGAGGCTTATTTTCAATTCATTGATCTATCCTTTCTTTTGTTTTTGCGATCTTGTTACATAACATTTCATATTAGAGCTCTAGATCTTAGGGTTTTCCTGCTACAAATAGGTCATCTTGGAATTTTAGATATAACTTTTTTTATGCGAGGCTTAAGAAGTTGAAATTTCAACTACGTAGATTCAAAATACTTATGAACTTTGTGTAAAACTTTCATAGCTTGGTTCACGATATTTCGAAGATATGGACCAAGGAATTTAGGGTTTCTTCATGTTCCAAAATTCAGTCTCAAATAGGTGTTCCGAGGAAAACCTTCATAACTTTTGCTTCGTGCATCATATTTGAATTTCATAAAAAATGACTAAGACCAAATAGACTGTAGTTTTTGTGTATCAATTTTAGGACCAAATGTTAAAACAATGATATGTGGCATCTCGTACTTGTTTCTCTACTAAACAAGTCCATAATCAGGTCATCTTGAGAGAATTGGCATAACTTTACCGTGAAGAATCCAATCTTCGTCTAACTGGTGGGGTTGGAAAGAAAACATAAAGGATACCACAAAACACAATTTCAACCTTGGAGAACCTAAATCATAGAGAAACAATAGTTTCAAGGTCATCCTTATCAACAAGCTTAAAATCAAGCTCTAAAAGGTGTGTATTTTTAAATTTGCATAATTTCTATTTGGAAAATCAATTTGAAGTGATTCAAAGGGCATAGTGAAGCATAGATATAATTAATTGGTTCCAAAATTCCTCCCAAACAAAAAAATTCTACACCCATTAATCCCTCATAATTCTCTACTAACACAATATATCAAAATTGCGGGAACAAATTTTTCTCTCATAAAGAGAAACCGAAAATGAATTGGGAGTTATGAATGTTAAGATGGATAGTTTAGATGGGGGGTTGGGGGCCGCACGGGTGGGGGTGTTAACGGGAAAAGTTTCTACTCAGAATGACCCTATCCCACTAAGGTGTGACAGTGACCTTAGAAACAAACAAGGAAAACTACTTTCGTATTCTTCTTTATAAACTATAAACGAAGAGGAATAGGATGAACCAACCTGTGTCTTGCGCTAGTCCTTTTGATCCAATCTCTCTCCTCTTTGACAGCTTCCAACTACCTGCTCCCTTACTTGGCCAGCTTCACCAAGTTCCTGTAAGATCACAGAAGAAGAAAACTACACAAAGACATGGATTTATATTCATAAATAGCTTAGGATCAGATTTAAGCTAAACATGCAAATATAACAAACATCAATGATATACAAGCATGTAGGAGAAACTCAAATAGTTTTATTGATATAACAAGAAGGTCCAGGAGGAGTTACAACCGATGATTCCTGATCCAGCATCAACCTCCCAACAAAGGAATCCCCTCTTCACCTCCAACAAAGCATAAATCACCCAATACTCTGATATCTATCTCAAAACCAACAGCAATTCTCTGCAATGTACAAAATTCCAGCCTCTGGATCTCTGGGATGAGGGATCCATATATAGATGTATGCAAAGAGGATGAGTCAGCTTATGATCTGACTAGTGGCTTCTCTCTGTCAGTTCTTGCTTCCACTTGGAGACTGAGAGCCTCTTACTCATCCTTGGTCGAACTCAGTGAGGCAAGTGTCATTGGGGAAGATTCTGGAAGCTTCCATTGTCTATCCACCTCGCGGAATGACACTGCCGTTTGTCATTTCCCGCTCAACGCACCCTGGTAGTGCATTTAGGTGCGTTGCAACACACCTAGCTAGTGTACTTGGGTGCTATGCAACGCATCTAGCTAGTGGAGCAGCTAAAATGATCCTGATTTGACTGTTTCTGAGCAGTTTCTGGTGGAGAACTTCTGGGAGAAGCTGTAATTTGTTGACCTTGTTCCTTTAGGGGCTGGAACAACACTTTTAGGGACTTAGGATCCCTTGGTTTATGGACATTTCATGCTTAGAGCTGTAAGGCACAAAAATGTCTATAACAGTTGCCCCCTAAAGTATGAGGCCGTTTATCGGGTGAAATGCTTTATTAGGAGGATCCGAAGTTCTTTCAATGCTGGGAGGAGACCTGTAATAAGATACAATACAATACATTATCTTCATACCGTTTTCATGATCTAGCTGAGGCGGGCATTCCCATGCTCAACTTTATAAATTCATTTTCATGTACATAGGACATACAATCGTCTGATGGTAGACTGATGATTCTGATAGAGCCATCATCCTTTTGGTAGGATGATCATCTGTGCTGCAGTGCTATACATTTCAATGTCTTTATTTTCCTGAATATATATCGCAGCCCGGATGGATGAAACTAGATCCGGGGTCTTCAATCTCGTCCGATCTTCACTCGTTGTACAATTCGATCCATGTGAGAAATTTTTTGAAGTTGAACATGGAAAAGACATCGCTTGATTACCAGTCAATGATGTAAATTGTTAACAAGCGTGAGAGGAATCACCGATAATGATGATGATCCTCAAGGTACTGTAGTTCAATTCACGTGGTGTGAATAAAGGACTTGGCATCGAACACCATGCAAATTCTTTCGGTCGAAGGTCATTGATGTATACCTGTCGCCGGAAGTGAGAAACTTGCCATTGAGGCATGCAAGCTTCAAAGTACTGAATGGGGTGTTCCTAGATCAACCTCTTGGATAATGAGCTGATGTCGACAAGAAGCGATCCGTCAAAGGAGGGCCTTGATGAATCCCACATCAATGACACGGAACGGAGCAAATGATTTTGATGGAGGTGAAAACGATCTGATGATATATGGTTCAGGATGGCGGTCATGAAAGAATGAAGTATAATGTATGGTAGTGGATGGGACACGGGTGACTTATCTGGATGAATTCTCTTGAACATGTCGGCAACACTTATGTGATGGATTGGTAGCATTTACCCCAAATGTGGATGGTATGGCGTGACCATGGTGATGTGACTGGTGAATGAAACAACCCAACCCGACTCAGGCACGGAGTGGAAGTGTCATGTTCAAGAGCGACTTGCTACCAATAAATATTCTTTGAGTTTCTTCCCAATTTTCCCCAGTCATTGCTAACGAGTACCTCTTTATTTTTTTCAAGCTTGAGGAGGATAACATGTGTTTGTTCTATAATTTGCCCTTCGGGCAAACCCATCGCTATGTTTTAACGAGCCTAGCGATAGTGAAACTCGTTCTCGTCTAAAGACAAGTTTGTCGCTATTAATCTTTTTAACGAGTTTAATGACAAAGATAACTCGGTCCTTTTCATTTTTAGAGAGTCTAAAAAGGTACGTAAAGGTAACTCCAAAATTCCTTTTTCGTCATCTAATCCCTTAAGTCTGAAAAAGTATAAAACAATACAGAAGGGATGAATTTTCGATAGTTTTAACGAGCCGAACAAAACAAGCGCTCGATCCTTTTGTGCAATAATCCCTCAGGTCCAAAAAGATTAAAATCTAGCGGAGGGATAGCGCTTCTGGTCGCTTTAACGAGCTGGAAGGCCAAAACTCGACAATCTTTTCATATTTTACGAGTCAGTTGAAAAGAGCTTAAAGAAGACTCGTCTTTTGAGGAACGAGTGATAAAATGGGTAGCAGCTGATTCCAGGTAAGGGTTGGAATTTTCCAATCACGACAGTGTCACAAGGATGGCTAGTGAAATCACTCTTTGCAGCTGTTCCTCAAAATGGGTAAACAATCAAATGGAGGTGAATGATCGGCCAATGGAAAAGTGGAGGTGACGGTGCAAACACGACCAAGGCTTTAATGGCTGAAATGCGTCATTCACAGTGGTTATTTACCGGGGAATAGTTTATTTTTTAACGAGCTTAAATGCGGGTGGAAACATTTGCTCATGTCTTATGTTTATTTTTTAACGAGCTTGAACTATGTGCTAAAACTGCTCGATTAATCCAGTCATATGATAAGAATGTCTCATATAAAACGGCAACTTTTAGATTTTTGCCCCGCATCCTTTCTTTATGCAAGTTCGGTGACGACTAATCCTACGAGTTTAAAGGGTTAGAGGTCCTAAAAATTTAAAAAATAAATAACCGCCCCTCGCTTGCACTCCAAAAGGTTTGCATGCCCCCAGGTATAAAATAGAGTTTCGAGGTCTCCCTCTATTCGAGCTGACAAAACATTCGTTTTATCAGGAAGGGTCACCCTTTATTCGAGCTGACAAAACATTCATTTTATCAGGAAGGGTACTACCTCTTACAGGTTACCCAAAGATTGTTCTATTTACGGTGCAAACAAAACACTTCTTCGCCGATGTCTACCGAGATAAAAAAAGGTGAGCGACAATGCCCGCCAACTCACATAACTTTGACAAAAGAATCTTATTCTAGAATAACCCCTCTTCCAATCACGGACGGGGTACAGACTAGTCATATTCTCCCGCGGAAACCTACTCTATACCCGAAGTTTTCCTGCCGAAGCAAACCAGGACGCATGCCCCCTGGGTTTCAGTCATATCCCTCCGAATTACTCGTGCTCATCGAGAGGACGGACTGGGGATTGAGACATTTCTTGCGTGAAGAGACCATTTAGGGATGGTGTATGACTATTTGTTATGCGTGATCCGGGAAATGAAAGCTGGTCCACGAGCTTGACCACTCTTCCTTCGTGCGGAAAACACATTACTCTAAAGAGTGAGGAGACGATGGCTCCCATGCAATAAATATAGCCTCGTCCAAGGAGTAGATTTTAATCCAAGGGTCCTTGAACTACCATTACGTTCATTTGAACTGTCTTCCTTCTCAATGTTATGGGCACATTGGGAAGGATCCCTGAAGGTCGACTGGTTCCTTTATCAAAGCCTGTCAGATTTCTCATCTCAGGCAAAAGCGATGGCGAACCAAGCGCTTTCCAAGCAGTAGAGGAAAGGATACTCACAGAAGCCCCCTCATCTATGATGGTACCAGCCATGACCATTCTATATATTTGAACGATAATTCGGAATGGTATGCTTGCTGGTAAACGGGGTCTGCCTAGTTGATTCCAGCTGAAGGAAACAACTAGGTTGCTTGGAGGTGGGACCGAGTAGACGGCCGGGTATGGCTCTGACGGACTTCCTTCCTGCGGTAAAGGAATGGGTAGATTTCCCCCATGTTCGTCGGAGTCTGTGTTGATGAAGAGAATTTGGATGGTGTCATCCTTGTTCTCTTCAGTGACTGTATCATCCGAAGATAAAACCTCTGAAGGCAAGACCGGGTCAACTGCCGCCTCGACCTTTTGACTTTCGTCTGGTATGGATTCAGATGGTTTATCTTCAATGGTAGGTGCTTCAGCCGACCACTTGAGCGGGCCAGCTGGATTCTCAACTAGCGACGGACTCGGCAAGAGTTTTTTATATCTAGGAGGAAGTCGTAACGGTGAAACCGGACGATCATCCAAAACTCTTTTCGCTTCGTCTAAGAAGGGACAATGGTGGACGGCATGATTTCCTTTGCACAGTTTACAGGGGAATCTAGCTTTCCCTTTTTGTCCTGGGGCTTCACTTTCGCTAGTTGACGGTGTGCTTTCAACATGATCAACAGAGGTTGATGACACCGGATTGTGCAAACGAGGAGACCAGTCCCTTAGAATCCGAGGGATGCAAGGACAATCTCTGTGAAAGTGGTCTCCTTTGCAAATGACACATGGCGATTTAGGCCTGGTCGGTGCAGTGTGTGGATTTTCGTTAGACGACACTCGTTTTCCCCCATTCGCCTTTGGCTCCTTCTTCGTCTTCTCTTTCTTCTTCTTCTCCTTCTTCTCCTTAGGAACTTGACTTTTGGCTTTGTCAGCCCCATCAAGTGAAAAGGAAGGAGGAGAGGAAGAATTAGAGGAAGTAGAAGGTTGGTGGGCAACTCTAGACTCGTCTAATTGCTGATTCGATTGTTCAGGAATAGTGGTGTTCTGAACGACATTGGTTGAGAAGAGCCATACTGGCAAGCCAATTGTCAGTCCTGGAAGCGACAATGTGGCCATATGGGGTGCACCAACATCTCCCCAAGAGGAGAAGGGACTAGGATTTCCACCAAGGGGAATTCCTTGGTTGGTAGACTCCATTTTCTCAACCTAAGATCAACGTAGGAAAAGGGGTATGAATATTCCGTTTAAAATAAAATTTTTAGACGCTTTGACACAACTTGTTTTTTCAATTTTTAAGAGTCGAGAAAAAACAAAAGATGACTCTAGTCTTCTTCGATTTTTAATGAGCCTGAAGTGACAAGTGCTCAGATGGACCTTTTCCATTAAGGAGTCTGAAAAGGAACGAAAGGGACTGCTCTGGAGATCTAGGTAGAGGGAGTAACAAACCAATCACAAAACTGCAGAATACTTTTTACGGTACATCAGTCAATCTTCCCGAATGATGTGTTCGGTGCATTGCGATCAGTAGGGAGGCCAACACGGCTTCCTATGAATAAAAGGTTTTAAGCCTATAGGGGTCTCCCAATATATACTCGACGGTACGTGGGAGCACAAGTCCGTACTGGCACTTATCGTCTCAAAGTGGAGGAATCACCCAACCATCAGTGAGGACAACAGTTACCAGGCTTTACGACGCCAGAATACGTCTCTAGCCTAGACCTCTAAATGTTGTGCATTAAGTTCCAAAGCGTTGTTAGATTCATCCAATTTATTTTAAGTTGATCTTTCTTAGAAGTTTGTCTTTTGGGATCACCACGAGATGTAGATGTAATTCCTAAAATGCAATCTAAAGATGATAAGCAAACTTTTATCTCTTTTCAGCAATGAAAATCCTAGCTACAAGGGGAAAAGAAAGACACAACCTTTTCTCAAAGAGCAAAGAGCACACTGTAAATGCACTTTCCCTAAATCAAGCCAAGTAGACTATCAATATGCAAATGCACATATGCATGTATTTGTTTTCACTTTCTTAATATTGATGCCTAAAAAGAAAGTTGATGTACAAATCTAAATTTTCTTTTAAGTGACAAACACAAACAAGTTTCTTTTCGAAATCAAAAGGTAGAGAAGATTACGACACTTTATGATTTTGAAATAAATACTCGTTTCGACACTAGAAAGTCATAAATTCAAACCAAAGGAAAAAGTAAAAGCATAATCGACTGCCAACAGCAAATAAACTTTCTCCTAAGATCAAAATCAACACTTACGACAGATCTAAATCAAAGGATGACAGTATGACTATTCTACTTTTTCAATGGAAAACTGTAAATGATGTAACAAACACACAAAGAACATCTACAGCCTTTTTGTACAAAGGAGGCAAAATTAAGGCAAAGAAAAGGGGTTTTTAAACAGACACACACTGATCACTGGCTGCAAAAATCAGAGACAAAACTAAAAAAATGAAGCAAAGAACCTCAGCTGCACAGGGCTAGGCTGATCAGCGCACCTGTTACACAGAGAAACTGGATTGCAACACAGGTAGCCCTCTCGGGAACTGCGTTGAAATGCAGAATCTCTTCACAGAGCCTATGCTGGGGCAGAAACGAGAATTCTATCCGGGTTATGGGTCACGGTTTTCAGTTTAATCTATGGTTTTTGGCTGAGTAAAAGCAATCAGTAATGCACAATCAGAGGGTAGATTTAAAGGAGGTCTAAGAGCTATCACAAAGGGTAATCAGATCATTTGTGAATCATCTGTTCAAATCATAAACAAATCCAGTGAATGGATTGAAGTAGCAGATGTCTACTTTGCATTTGATAATGGCAAATGCAGTTCGATTGCTACTTCTACATTTATGAAACAAACAACAAGAGAAACACAAACAAACTAACTAGACACGATCCCCAGCGGAGTCGCCATTTTGTGAACGGGAAAAGTGTCTACTCAGAACGACCCTATCCCACTAAGGTGTGACAGTGACCTTAGAAACAAACAAGGAAAACTACTTTCGTATTCTTCTTTATAAACTATAAACGAAGAGGAATAGGATGAACCAACCTGTGTCTTGCGCTAGTCCTTTTGATCCAATCTCTCTCCTCTTTGACAGCTTCCAGCTACCTTCTCCCTTACTTGGCCAGCTTCACCAAGTTCCTATAAGATCACAGAAGAAGAAAACTACACAAAGACATGGATTTATATTCATAAATAGCTTAGGATCAGATTTAAGCTAAACATGCAAATATAACAAACATCAATGATATACAAGCATGTAGGAGAAACTCAAATAGTTTTATTGATATAACAAGAAGGTCCAGGAGGAGTTACAACCGATGATTCCTGATCCAGCATCAACCTCCCAGCAAAGGAATCCCCTCTTCACCTCCAACAAAGCATAAATCACCCAATACTCTGATATCTATCTCAAAACCAACAGCAATTCTCTGCAATGTACAAAATTCCAGCCTCTGGATCTCTGGGATGAGGGATCCATATATAGATGTATGCAAAGAGGATGAGTCGGCTTATGATCTGACTAGTGGCTTCTCTCTGTCAGTTCTTGCTTCCACTTGGAGACTGAGAGCCTCTTACTCATACTTGGTCGAACTCAGTGAGGCAAGTGTCATTGGGGAAGATTCTGGAAGCTTCCATTGTTTGTCCACCTCGTGGAATGACACTGCCATTTATCATTTCCCGCTCAACGCACCCTGGTAGTGCATTTAGGTGCGTTGTAATGCACCTAGCTAGTGTACTTGGGTGCTATGCAACGCATCTAGCTAGTGGAGCAGCTGAAATGATCCTGATTTGACTGTTTCTGAGCAGTTTCTGGTGGAGAGCTTCTGGGAGAAGCTGTAATTTGTTGACCTTGTTCCTTTAGGGGCTGGAACAACACTTTTAGGGACTTAGGATCCCTTGGTTTATGGACATTTCATGCTTAGAGCTGTAAGGCACAAAAATGTCTATAACAGGGGGGTGGGGGCCGCACGGGTGGGGGGGTGGGGAAGGACATGGATGGTTTAAAAGGGGAAATGGAAGGTTTAAAAGCATACATGGGATGTTTGGAGGAAGGTTAAACAAAGTTGTTATAGGAAAGGTTTCCCAATGGTGACACGGTAGTCCATGAAACTCATGGTGAGAACAAAAGGAATGTGAATCATGATTTTAGAGACTGTAACTCAGGGTTGAAGACCAACCATATTCCAAAGATCGATATGAGGAAGTTTGATGGAAAGGATCAAGTAACATGGGTACTACAAATGGAGCAGTTCTTTGATCTACACAATGTGTGTCACACACAAAAGGTACGCATTACATATTTATATTTAGAACCCAACAAATTTGTATGGTATCGATAGATTTGTTTTGGTAAAGTAATTTTCACTTGGACATTTTTTATGGATGAATTAATATCACATTATGAGGATACAAAGACCAATACCTTCTTTAGCCAAATGATAAATCTCAAACAAAAGGGTTCAGTGGAGCACATTTAAGACTTCTAAAGATTGAATATATAGGTAATTAGTATTCTAGAGGAGCATCTTATTGATTTCTTCATAGGGACTTTAAAGGATAACATCCAACATGAGGTTTTCCTTTGGGAACCTAAGTCATTGGAGAATGCATTTAGGGTGGCAAGGAAAGTTAAAAGAAAAATTATGGCAACAAGGAGTTCTACCACTCACAACTATAAATATGGAAATGTTTTCACTCCTAGTTTGTTGGCATTATGGCACAAGTTTGGAGCTATGGCATAGGTTTTGTCCTTGATGGCAACTCTCTTTGGTAACAAATCTCAGTTCAGGCTTTCAGAATGAAGGAAAAGACATATACGCAGGTTCATCTAGACGAAGACGCGTATACATGCAGGTTAGACGTTTCAAAGGCGCGTGTGCGTATACACGCACTTTCATGCAAGGAAAAGTGCGTATATGTTGGAGAACTTACCTTTGGTCCGTGGTAGTTAGTCCTTGGTATTCGAACCTATGGTTTTGGACCATGGTACCTCGTCAGACGTGTTGATCCCAAGTATTGGGTCCGTGGTATTGATTTATTATGGTTTTGGACCGTGGTATTGTAGAAGGCCTAAGACTATAAAAGAGGAAGGAGATCATTTGGCAAAGGATCATTGGAATTATTGTTGAATATCTGATAAAGTGCTACATCTAGAATACTGGTAATTGGGTTATGGTGCAGATCTGGATCTGAATGAAGGAGGAACCTTAGCACAAAGAGAAGGATAAGTTCTATTGATGGATCATAATATTTAAGCTTGAATGATAGTATCTTTGTATGATTTTGATATGTTATATGTGGCGCTTGCTTGATCTATAAAACTGATAATCTGGGTTAATTAGAATATCTAAAAGAGTGAATTATCCTTTATAGATCTGTACGCAGGTTCAGTGAAGCGAAGGCGCGTATATACGCTGGTTCAGTGAAGGAAAACAGCGTATACGCAGGTTGTTCCATATGCAGAAGCGTATGCACGCAGGTTTCAGGCTATTAAAGTAGCGTATATATTTTGAGTTGTGATCTTGCTGCTTCTGTTTATTGCTGCAGTGTTTTGGGTTCAGTTTTGGTGTGTGGTTACTGTTACTGTGATCTGGGTACAGTCGTCAGAGAAGTGTTTATTTTGATTCAGTTTTGATTGGTGAAAAGGTGATTGGTTGATGCAGAAACTCTTGATGTTTGATTGATGCTAATTGTGGATCCAGTCTGAAAATTCATGAAACGTGGTCCCTGAAAGAAAGAGAAGGTTGTAGCCTTCTGTAGGCCAGCACCTACGTACTAGTATCTTGGCTAGTGCAAGAGCTAAGGGGGTTGTAGCTCCCTTCCAGGAGAAGCTGGAAAACGAGAGAGGGTTGTAGCTCTCTGCAGGTTGCAGCCTACGTACTGGTAAAGGACTGCACCAGTACAATTGTAAAAAGAAGTTTCTAATTAAAGAGAAGATAGAGACGAATTGCAGCAGGTGGTTTTCACCCACATTGGGTTTCCACCTTATATCTTGTGTTCTTGTGTGCGATTGTCTTTCTACTCTGTTTTACTGTTTCTGGTTATTGGTTATTTGATTCTCAAACACAGATTAATAATCATCATCAGAAAGATAAAGTCATTTAAAGGTTTGCATTGTATACGCAGGTTTCCTTCTGCATAGTTGCATATATACGCGGGTTTAATTAACTGAAGTAGCGTATATCATTTTTTTTGAAAAAAGGAATATTTGACTTGATAATACTGATTCACCCCCCCTCTCAGTATTATTTCCAACAATTGGTATCAGAGCAGGTCCTTCAAAAGAAGCTTGATCGCTTGAAGGAAGATCTTTCATCATGAGCAACTACGAGAGGGAAGCATCAATCAGGCCACCGATTTTTTATGGGACAAACTTCGTATATTGGAAGGTAAGAGTTACTGCCTATCTTCAATCTCTTGGTACAGAAGTCTGGGATATCATAGAAACAGGGTATACTTTTCCATCATCAACTCCTACAGATCCGGATAAGAAGAAGAAATATGAAACAAATGCAAAGGCGGTCAATAATCTATTAGGATGCCTATCTCAATCAGAATTTGTCAAGGTAATGCAGTTTAAATCCGCAAAAGAGATATGGGACAAGATTGTTCTGAGCTATGAAGGAGATGATCAGGTAAAATGAGCAAAACTTCAAACCCTCAGGATTCTGTATGAAAATATCAGGATGTATAAAGTGTGGCTAACTATTTCGTGTAGATGAGATTGTTAATTGTATGAAAAAATTGGGTGAAGAAATAAAAGATGTTGTTGTGGTTGAAAAAGTTCTAAGATCTTTATCCCCTAGGTTTGAATCTAAAGTTTCTGCAATAGAAGAAAAGGAGAATCTACAAAACCTTAAAATGTCACAGCTGCATGGAATTCTAACTGCTTATGAAATGAGGAAAGGAGGTCCATCAGACAGGAGAGAAGCTGCCTTCAAGGCTTTAGGCAAAGGAGAGTACTATGAGTCAGGACACGTGTCAGAAGAAGAAGAAGAATCAAATTTTGTCAGAAATCTTCAACGGGGTACTGGAAGATTCAAAGGTAAGTTACCTTTCAAATGCTTTTCTTGTGGAAGAGAAGGTCACTATGCTGCCAAATGTCCTCATAAGGATAAGATTGACAAGGGAAAGGAACCTATTAGATGGAACAAGAAACATAATACAAATAAGAAAAGCTATTACACTCATGAAGACAGTGATGGACTATCAAATAGTGATGAAGATGAACGAGGTAATGACTATAAACTTTTAATGGCTTTTGAAGATGATGATTATATGGATGCTATAGAAATGGATAGATTTTATGAAGATATTTCTAGACTCAAGATATGTTTAGAAGAAAAGAATGTGATCATCGATACCCTGCAATTTCAACTTGATGAAAAAGAAAAATTTCTTGAGAAGTTAGAATGTGAAATTGTTGGACTTAGAAAAGAAATTGAGAAAACAAAGGCTCTTAATCTTAAATTTGTTAAAGGATCTGAAACTCTGGATGAGATTATCACTGTACAGCGTTCTCCACTAATCAAGACAGGTCTGGTTTATAATGGAGAAACATCTCAAGCATCCACCTCAAAGAGTTATCTTGATGCAACAAGGAGGAATGAGCAAAAGCCCAATGGAGATCATCAGGTAAAGCAGGGATGAATTACATCAAGATCAAACAAAGACTACCAGGTAAACCAGGGGCAATCCATCTTAAGGGTAAACAAAAGCTACAATCAGCAACAGGTAAAAACTTCTCAATTTGCTTCAAGAATGGATGAAAATAGAAATTACAATCATTTGGCTGGTAGATTTGATAATCGCAGAAGTTTCTTCAATGGCCAATGTTTCTCTTGCCATAACTTTGGTCACAAAGCATCTCAATGTGTTGCCTATAAGACAATCATGACTAGAGAATCTCAAAAACAAAGAAGTATGACTGGGATTACGAAAAGGACCTATAACAACTTTTCAGCCCTTGAAAATGAAATTGAATGTTCTATTTGTAATAACTTCGGTCATGAAGATTCTGAATGCAGGAGCAGGTTTCGGCAGACAAAGGAACAAGCCTCAAGCACCAGAACATGGAGAATAAAGGAACCACAACCAGAAAGATGTGGGATAGCTTTTTATGCAGAAGGAAAAGAAAATCTATGGTACATCAACAGTGGATGTTCAAAGCATATGACAGGTGATAAAGAAAAACTTGAATCATATACGGCTTTAAAAAGGGAAAGAAAGTCTCCTTTGGAAATGATACCCCTGCAGCTATAAAAGGAAAAGGCACTGCTCAGTTGAAAGAAAAGGTCAAAGCTGGAAATGTTTTGTATGTTGATGGCTTGAAGCATAACCTACTGAGTGTCAGTCAGATGTCCGATCAAGGAACCGAGGTAATATTTCGATCAAATGGATGTAGTGTTCGTGATCTTGATACGGGAAAAACAGCGATCAAAGGTAGAAGAACTCCAAATAACTTATACATATTTGAAAAAGGACAACAACAATGGTATTTGAGCAAGGATGATGAACACTGCTTATGGCACCGAAGGTTGGGGCATCTAAGCTTTTCACAAATAAGGAAAGCATGCAAATACCAGGCAGTTGTGGTCTTCCAGATATCAAAATTCTAGACAACACAATATGCAAATCATGTCAGTGTGGTAAGCAAACCAAAACTAACTTCACTGAGAAGGAAGGATCAGCTAGCAGGCCTCTTAAGCTAGTCCATACAGATGTATGTGGTCCATTTAGGACAAGGTAACCTCAAGGAGAAGAATACTTTATATTATTCATTTACGACTTCTCCATGATGGTTTGGTTAGGACTTATGAAGCACAAAGACGAAGCATTCGAAAAATTCAAATCCTTCAAAGCCTTGGCTGAAAATGAATCAGATCACAAAATTAAGTGCCTCAGGTCCGACATAGGTGGGGAGTTTACCTCAAATGAATTTTTCGATTTTTGTGAAGAACATGGAATAAGAAGGGAATTCTCTACAGCTAGGACTCCTCAGCAAAATGGAGTGGTGGAAAGGATGAACAGAACGGTCCAACAAATGGCTCGTGCTATGCTTGATGAATCTGGAACTCCCGCAACCTTTTGGGGTGAAGCTGCATTTGCTGCCATTTTTATTCTTAACAAAACAAATGTCCGAGTGAACAACACTCAAACTCCTCATGAGCTCTAGTATGGTGAGACTCCTTCGGTAAATCATTTCAAAATTTTTGGAAGAAAATGCTATATTAAGAACAATGATGAACAACTTGGCAAACTTGAACCTAGAGCAGATGAAGGCATTCTCCTTGGTTATTCTCCCCACAGCAAAGCATATAAGTGTTACAATAAAAGACTTGGAAGAATTGTTGACGGCATTGATGTAGTGGTTGATGAAAAAGGATACATTCCTAGGCAAGTAAATTATGAAAATATCGAAGAGGATGAAGACTACTCTCCAAATCAGACTGATGATGAAGAATAACCCCAAGAGGCACCAGAGGAACAGATAAGGATAGAAGAGAAGACTCCATCCAAGTACGTTCAGAAGAATCATCTAGAATCTCAGATTTTGGGGCAGAAAGAGGCAAGTGTACAAACAAGAAGAACAATTGCAGAAGCCTCAAGCTATTTGGCATTGCTCTCCTCCACTGAGCCATAAAATGTAAAAGAGGCATGCAAAGATGAATGCTGGGTCAAGGCAATGGATGAAGAACTTGAGCAGATCGAAAAGAACAACACTTGGGAGTTGGTTCCTAGACCAAAAGATAAGAATGTCAAAGGGAAAAAATGGATCTTTAAAAATAAGTTGAATGAAAATGGAGAATTAATCAGAAACAAGACCAAACTTGTGTGTAAAGGGTATGCTCAACAAGAAGGAATAGACTTTGAAGAAACTTTTGCTCCCATTGCTAGACTTGAGGCCATCCGAATGTTCCTTGCTCTCTCAAGCTTTCAAAAGTTCAAAGTATTTCAAATGGACGTGAAATCAGCCTTTCTGAATGGGGACTTAGAAGAAGAAGTGTACATTGAGCAACCAGATGGTTTCATTCTTAGGAATGATCCAAATCCTTTATGCAGACTAAAAAAGGCTCTCTATGGTCTTAAAAAGGCTCCAAGGGCTTGGTACTACCGTTTGGACAAACTATCTTCATCAACAAGGATTTTCAAAAGGATCAGCAGATAGCAATCTCTATATAAAAATTGAAAATGACAAATTGCTAATACTTGTTGTGCATGTAGATGATATTATCTTTGGAAGCAATGAAGAAGCTATGAGTCAAAGCTTTGCCTTGGTGATGCAGAAAGAATTTGAAATGTCCTTGCTTGGAGAACTGACATACCTTCTTGGATTGCAAATCCAACAAAATGAGGGCGATATCTTCTTGTCTCAAACCAAGTACCTCAAGAAGATTCTGAAGAAGTATGGCATGGAAGATTCAAAACCATTATGTACCCCCATGGTTACAGGATGCAGCCTTAGTGCAAATGATGAATCAACAGCAATGCATCAACCAACCTATAGATCTATGATTGGAAGTCTACTTTATTTGACAGGTACCCGACCAGACATCATGCATGCAGTGGGAATAGTTGGAAGATTTCCGGCAAATCCAAAGGAAACTCATCTTCAGGCAGTGAAGAGAATTTTCAAGTATCTTCAAGGAAGTCAAAACTATGGCTTATGGTATCCTAGAGATACAGATCTCACTCTTTATGCTTATACAGATGTAGATTGGGCTGGAAGAGTGGATGACAGGAAGAGCACAAGTGGTGGTGCATTCTTTATTGGTTCCAGATTAGTATCTTGGTTTAGCAAGAAACAGAGTTTGATTGCTTTATCTACAGCTGAAGTGGAATATGTGGTTGCTGCATCTTGTTGCACCCAACTTCTTTGGATGATGCAAACCTTGCAGGACTTTCAAATCACTTGTACACCTCCTATCTCCATCTTATGTGATAATACAAGTGCAATCAGCATTTCAAAGAACCCAGTCATGCATTCAAAGACCAAGCACATACCGATCAAGTATCACTTTCTCCAGGAACAAGTGTTGGAACAAAAGGTCAAATTGGAGTATGTTCCTTCTAAGGAACAAGTTGCTGATATTTTCACCAAACCACTACCCAGGGAGACATTTGAATACCTCAAACAGAAGCTGGGAGTAGTTGATGCATCATCCTGCTGTTAAAACTTGTATGTTTCGGAGAAAAATGGGTGTACGCGAGTTGCCTGAGGACGATCCATGTACATACACCGGTTTATGCAGAGGCAGTCGCGTATATGGAGGTTTGATGGATATCAGTAGGAACAGGCTCTGGTTGAAGATATTCTGATATGGGTTTGACAGAGACCATCTGGCACAGGTTCAGGGGGAGCAGATAATCTTCTAACAATGCATTGTTGGCATTATCTTAGAAGCTTTTGGTTCTAGTTCTCAGTTGTTGTTGGTTTCAGGTGGAACAGAGGCAGAGGGAGAACAGAAGGAAATCTTGGTTGCTGATCTGAATGGTGATTGTCAGATGCTGTTGCTATCAGTTATTGGTGACTTTCATAAGTCTTGTTCTAGATATTTCGTCTCTATGTCATGTATCTCTTTTGTGGTATCTCTTTTATGGTGTCAAGGTCATGTAATGGCCTATTTTGGTTTCCCCACTATGCCTGGGATGAACATGTAATGAACTTGGTTTTCATAAATCCCCACTTGGTTGGGTGATGGATGTATGTATTGAGCCTTTTCGTGATAGGAAGGTCTTTTATGATCTATAAGTCATGGTTCTTCTTGAAGAACATCTTTTGCAGATCTTGCCTACAGTTAGGGGGAGCATGGTCAGCACAGTAGGGCAGAAACTTCAGCATGTACTCAGGGGGAGCACAACCCTTTGCCCTTGATGACAAAGGGGGAGAATGACCTTGAGGATGTTGGGTTGCCATCAAGTCCAAAGGGGAGATTGTTGGCATTATGGCACAGGTTTGGAGCTATGGCACAGGTGTTGTCCTTGATGGCAACTCTCGTTGGTAACAGATCTCAGTTCAGGCTTTCAGAATGAAGGAAAAGACATATACGCAGGTTCATCTAGATGAAGACGTGTATACACATGGGTTAGACGTTTCAAAGGCACGTGTGCGTATACACGCACTTTCATGCAAGGAAAAGCGCGTATATGTTGGAGAACTTACCTTTGGTCTGTGGTAGTTAGTCCTTGGTATTTGAACCTATGGTTTTGGACCATGGTACCTCGTCAGACGTGTTGATCCCAAGTATTGGGTCCGTGGTATTGATTTATTATGGTTTTGGACCGTGGTATTGTGGAAGGCCTAAGACTATAAAAGAGGAAGGAGATCATTTGGCAAAGGATCATCAGAATTATTGTTGAATATCTGATAAAGTGCTAGATCTGGAATACTGGTAATTGGGTTATGGTGCAGATCTGGATCTGAATGAAGGAGGAACCTTAGCGCAAAGAGAAGGATAAGTTCTATTGATGGATCATAATCTTTAAGCTTGAATGATAGTATCTTTGTATGATTTTGATCTGTTATATGTGGCACTTGCTTAATCTATAAAACTGATAATCTAGGTTAATTAGAATATATAAAAGAGTGAATTATCCTTTATAGATCTGTATGCAGGTTCAGTGAAGTGAAGGAGCGTATATACGCTGGTTCAGTGAAGGCAAACAGTGTATACGCAAGTTGTTCCATACGCAGAAGCGTATGCACGCAGCTTTCAGGCTATTAAAGTAGTGTATATATTTTGAGTTGTGATCTTGCTGCTTCTGTTTATTGCTGCGGTGCTTTGGGTTCAGTTTTGGTGTGTGGTTACTCTTACTGTGGTCTGGGTACAGTCGTCAGAGAAGTGTTTATTTTGATTCAGTTTTGATTGGTGAAAAGGTGATTGGTTGATGCAGAAGCTCTCGATGTTTGATTGATGCTAATTATGGATCCAGTCTGAAAATTCATGAAACGTGGTCCCTAAAAGAAAGAGAAGGTTGTAGCCTTCTTTAGGCTAGCACCTACGTGCTAGTATCTTGGCTAGTGCAAGAGCTAAGGGGGTTGTAGCTCCCTTCCAGGAGAATCTAGAAAACGAGAGATGGTTGTAGCCTGCGTACTGGTAAAGGACTACACCAGTACAATTCTAAAAAGAAGTTTCTAATTAAAGAGAAGATAGAGACGAATTACAGCAGGTGGTTTTCACCCACATTGGGTTTCCACCTTATATCTTGTGTTCTTGTGTGCAATTGTCTTTCTACTCTGTTTTACTGTTTCTGGTTACTGGTTATTTGATTCTCAAACACAGATTAATAATCATCATCAGAAAGATAAAGCCATTTAAAGGTTTGCATTGTATACGCAGGTTTCCTTCTGCATAGTTGCGTATATACGCGGGTTTAATTAACTGAAGTAGCGTATATCATTTGTTTTTGAAAAAAGGAATATTTGACTTGATAATACTGATTCACCCCCCCTCTCAGTATTATTTCCAACATAGTTTCCCACAACCTACAAGGTTGACACCACAATAACTGGAGGAAAAAAGAGAAAAAGGGCTTTGTTACAATTATGATAACAAATACACTAAAGGTCATAAGTATGTTGATAATAAATTATTTTACATAGATTGTGAAGAGGAGGAAGAAAAGGAACAAGAAACATCAAAGGAAAAGGATATACACTAGGAACCAACCCCAGATAAAGAAGAAATCAATCCAACCATATCTTGTAATGCATTGGTAGGAATTACCACTCCTCAAACTCTCAATATAAAAGGATATATCAAGAAGAAAAAGGTAATAGTGTTGATTGATTTGGGTAGTACCCATAATTTTATTCATTGTAAGATAGCAAAGGAATTGAATTTATTTCTATATCCACCACTAGAGTGTCAAGTGATGGTTGCAAATAGAGGAACTATACATTGCCCAAGAAAGTGCCATAATATCAATCTAACCATGGGTGAATATGTATTTAATAGTAAAATTCTTTCCATTCCAATGGGTGATGTTGATGTTGTATTAGGAATTCAATTGTTAAAATCACTGGGGATGATAAGCTTTATTTTTTAAGAATGTTTCTTGAAATTTTTCTAGGAATGAAAGGAAATTGAATTAAGCGGTATTGCAGGGAAACTAGAGAAGATAATCATCTCTATTAGCATGACAAATCTTTTGAAGAAGGAACAATGAGGCGCAATTGCACAATTATGATCACTAGATGTTCAAAATCAAAGTCATCCATTTCTCCAGATCTTCAAAGAGTCATAGAAAATAATTCCAAGGTATTTGAGACGTCAGAGTCTAATCAAGCTACTTTTTCTCCCTGAAAATCATGAAAATTCTGGCAATATTTTGATAAATTCAGGCAGGGATTTTTGTAAATCCAAGTTACAGTTGTCAAACTTCAATATTTTGGGTGCCCAGAGGTTTTTGATGGTGCTTAATCCATTTCCACCTTAAAAAACATGATTTAAACACTTCTTCTACAAGATTTTTTGAAACTATTTTGCCCTGATTCCAACCACTTTTAACTGTCTAGGCAATTCCTCTGCCTCGGTAGACTTGTCCATTTGAGACTCCCAAAGGTCTCCCACCTATTAGTGATCATTATCATGATATTCACTTAATTCTAGGAAGTGTTCCTACAAACATTAGACCTTATAGATATCCTTATTCCCAAAAGAGTGAAATTGAACACATGGATACAAAAATGCTAAAGGCATGTATAATTCAGACTCTCCAAAGTTATTTTTCTTCTCTAGTGGTATTGGTGCACAAGAAGGATGGATCATAGCATATGTGTCCAGATTATAGAAAGTGTTTAGTCAATTCAATATTCTTAAATTTATTACATAAATTATCGACCAGAGTTTGTAAACTTGTGAAGTGCAGGTACACTATATATGCTAGAAGCATTTTTGAGTTTATTAATATGATGATCATGTTTGTTTTAAGGATTTTCTCTATTTCCATGTTCCTAATGAAAACTGAATATTTACAATTAATTTTTTACAATCAACTCTAAAAAAAATTAAAGTAAGAATAGCTATCATGATCTTATTTAACTGACTATTGTTAGTTTTGTTAGCACCTAAATCTGCCTTAGGCTGAATGAAGGCAAAATTCAGGGTAACCACAAACCACGCTCAATCTGGTAGCTAGCCCTACCAAAACAGGAGAGGGCTCTCTCTGAGTAACGCTCAGCGAATAAGTAATAGAATGGTCTGAGATGACTAATAGTGAAATATTGATCTTAGGCTAGTAAGTAAATATGGATACAAGAAAGCAATTTTTTATAAATGGCTGAGTTTCGAGGATGGTATGGGACCAACGGACAGCAATGAGTAGAGAATTTAATACAAAGGCACAGATTACTTCTTGAGGCAAGACAGGCGGAAAGTCTAGCAATTTAGTTTGAAATAATGCAGAATGGAGGAATTGCTTAGGAGGGTGAAAAGGGCATAAGTACATAAATCCTTTTCAACAGAAGAAGAACACTGAACATGAAATTTTCCCACAGGCAGAGCAATAAAAATGAATTCTACCTTATCTAACTTAGAAAATTTCACTGGAAATGAATATGAAATGAACTGTGAAACATTACGAAATGCATATGAAACATAAGAGACACATTTCCTACACTCACAACCACATGAATCTCATGAAACAGAGCCGCTGCCTTTCATTAATCCTCTGTCAAAATATACAATGAAGAACTGAGTTTCTCTCCCACAGTCTCCCAGAAATTACAAGCCAACCAACCATTTGCAAATAGTTTGCATACAATATATAGAATGTTCCATGAAGAGATAGAACACCCAAGAGTTGGAGAGTTACTCGAATCATTACAAAATGGATGTGGAAAGCCAACCATTAGCTACAGGTGCAGTGTTACAAACATGACAAATGGCTTCGGTGATTGTTTGCCTTCCTTTGCCACTTGGATAGAAACCAATCTGGAGTGAAAATACTTTAAATTCCACCTTAGGTACTGAACAAGTGAAGTGTAGATGAGAGGGCCCACTTTTGAAAATTCGCGAATCGAAATTTCGCGAAACGGAGGTGAAATTGGCCTTTTTTCCTATATGCGCTGCGCCACTTTCTATATGCGCCGCGCCACTTTGGAGCCTGTTTTGAGGCACTTGCAGGAGTCCAAAATGTTCCCAAGTGTTCTTTTTGAAAATCTTGTCCTATCTACTTTCCAACCCAAGTGGACTTTCTAAATTTGGTGCTCATTTTCCCCTCCAAATCTTCATTCTCCCAAGACTGCTTCCTATGTGTCAAAATAGGGGCAGAGAGGTCATTTTTTGGGTGTTTTTGACCTCCTGGATACTCAAATCATGCCCAAATTTCTTGTCCAAGCACCAGTAGTCGTGATTTTGCATGTTGAATCCAAAAATGCAAGCCATTTCCAATTTGGAGCTCCCAATTTTTAGCGTCGCGCCACACAGGGAGAAAAAACCTGTGTTTTGCCCAAAAATTTGTCATGTGACCAAAATTTCCCCAAATTTCTTGGAATTTGGGCTGGAGGTCCTCTATGAAGTGCTATGCTGTGCCAAGGAAGCTTCAGAAAAGATTCGAATCCGACCTTGCTCTTTTGCCTCTTTTGTTGCTTTGCTCAATTTTGCCTTCAAGCTCTTTATCCGGGCCCTTGCACTCATGTTTCATGCCCTGTAATGGAAAGCCATGTGTCTCAGTAAGGCATGGTCCTTGTTAGACTTGTCCAACAGCCGCTCCAAATGCATGTTAACTCTCTCTAGATTGGCCTCTCGATCCTCATTGATCTCTTGCTCCAATGACGTGAGCTCAACTCTTCTTCTTTGTGCAGCTTGGCGATGCTCACGAATGTTTTGTAGCTCCATGATTGCTTGCTGATCCTCCAGCTATTTGTTCCTCTGCTCCAGGTATTTCATGTTCCACTTAGCCCTCTCCAAGTGAAGGGATAAGGCCTCAATCACTGATTGCTACTCCTGGATGATCTCTCTAAGCTCTGCATTTGTCGGTTCTGTATCTGTCTCATCATCATGAAGGAGAACGAATTTTGTCTCTCATTCACCTGATGGCTCACCTGAAGGCCCCTCATCATGCATTGGCTCCTTACCTCTGTCCTATTCCTGTGTCGTCGATGTAGGAAGCGAGGCCCCTTCCACCCCGGGTGGAGATAACACTCGCTTTGCCGCTGCAAACAAATGTCTACTGCCTCTCTGATAGGTGATGAATACTGGCATAGTAGTGGTCTCATGGCACTCATACTAATGAGAAGGACCACATATCTCATGCTTTGCCTCTGATACTACCTGTGGAGTGTTGAAGAAGTCACAGGACATGAAGTCCTCCCAAGCACTGCCTTGCAATCCCAACTGATGATCCACCAAAATCCAGATAAGAGCAAAGTGATAAACATTGTTAAGCTGCTGCTAAGGGGTCTTATGCTGCATGAAATTGTTCATCCTCTCTATGTTCCGAGAAAAGAAAAATGGGAGGTTCATCATCCGAACCCTGGTAAAGTGCATGAGCAACCTGATGTGATAGGCATATAGGTGAGAGAATCTACCCTCACAACTGAAGTACTTCATGATCAACCTCATGAGTGGAGCATACTCATATTTCAAATATCTGAATGGGACGACTCTTGTGAGGTGCCTCAAACAACTGGCCTTAATGTATGGCTCATAGTATTGCCTATCCACCTTCTTCTTCTTATGCCATTATTCTCCAACATTTGGTATGCCTATTGCCACTGAGATAGTTCCGGGTGTCAATGTGAAGGTGACCCCAGCCAAGATAGACTGACCTCCATGTAGGTGAAGCACAAAAATACGGGCCAACTCATGATGAACTCTAACGTTAGCCACCTTTTGACCAAATTCAAAACATGCTAGGTGCTGGAAACATGACATAGCAAGAGGGCATGCCTGCAATTCAGTGAGGGTGTTTGGCTCATCCCTAACATGTTTTCCGCTCTTGTGATGTTTCTTGGGAGCCTGTTCTCCTGAAGCTGTATCATTGTGAGTTTCCACCTCATACTCTGATGAACCCTCAGATGCCATGACTATTGTTTATGTATTGTGCTTGGACTGCCCTTTGATGATGTTGAAACTAGGTGCTGTTGCGATATCTGCAACCAAGGGGAAAAATGAAACAAAAGGGAGTATTAGGAGGGGAATAATGTGATGGGAATAGGGTTTATGGGGAGAAGTTTGTTTAGGGATATGTAGGGGGTTTGGGTATTTAATAGGGTAGGGTTTTTGGAGTTTTGACAAGGTAGGGTTTGGGGTTTGTATTGACCAAATAGTGGAGGGATAAGGAATAGGAGTTTGGTAATATTTTAGGGTAGTGATAATAGGAAAAATGGCATAGGGGGATAAGGAAAAATGGTAAGGAAGGGAACATGGAACCTTGGCATCAACACCACAAATATACAACCCTAGCAAAAATGGCCCTTTTTGTTTTCTTGTGGTTGCTTTATGAGTTTTGTTGCATTTCAAACATTTCCATAAATCACCATATCATTTACAAAATTTGAGGAACCAGTGGTGTTATAGAGCCTACTTTGCAATTTGATGGGCTTCACAAAATATTTGAGGAAGTTTGGCAAAGGTTCTGAGAGTTTCCTCTATGTGCGTCACGCGTAAAACCCAGTTCGTCGCGCCCTGGGTGTGCGTCGTACCCACTGGAAAATTGCGTTGCGGGCCGGCTTTGTGTGCGCCGTGCCCTCTGTGTGCACTGCGCCCCTGTCTATATGCACCGTGCCCTGTAAACCGCCTCCAACTTTGCTCCAAACACCACGATGCACACTCAAACAGCTTGATATGTCTCCCTACGCACTTGATTTGCATAATGACTTTGATTTTGGTGGAAACTTGTATATAAAGTTTTTGAAGTCATGGGTTAAATTTTTCTTTTTCAAAAACCCATTTTTCTAATGTTATATTTTGACACTTTTTCCTTGACTTAAAACAACCCTGATTTTCACTTTTTCTCTGAAATTTTAGCTCAAATGATGAAATTTTCGGCACTCTTTGTAGGGATTGCATGACAGGGCATTTGGCCACGGAAACCATGACTGTGCCTGGAAAAATCAACTGTCGATCTCTTTGAAAATTTTATCACCAATAACACTGTTTGACTTTTCTTCAAAACAGAGTTTTGAAGAATAGTCGAAGTTTATCAATATGACGATGAAACTCTCTGAATCATTACTTTGTAAGGGCCTCTCTCTGGCCTGCATGGCTTTAATGGACATATTTAAAGACCAAACTGATAAATCCCTAGACCTAATGATTGAAAATGACCTTTGTCCATCAAAGGACCAGACCTTGACTATCATGGACTTTGGTGATCATTGACAAAAGACCAAAGCCAGCAGGAGCCAGACATGAGGGGAAATGACTAGCATGACCTTTCTCCGTCAAATTATGGCATGCCCGTAGTGGAATGCATCTGAGTGAATGGAGCGAGACACCGAAAAATGAGATGCAGAAAGAGTTTTGATCTCTGATGGAGGACTGACAAGACGGACCCTAACAATTTTCAAAAGAGTTACTATGCAAGGTAATAAAAACAAAACTACCTAAACTACTTATGTTCTAGAAAGACTATTATTTCTTCTCTACAAAGAATCACTTATATTCAAGAATAAAATTTATAAAGAAACCTATGTTAAGATCTATGCATTGTAATTAACAATCTTACTTGAAATAATAAAAACAAAAGCAAAAAGAATGTGATCTAAACAAACATATTTTCTTATATCTCTCAATACCTCTATTTTTAAACCATTTTTCTCCAATTCGAGGCAATCCAGTAGCTTCGGAAACAAAGGATTTTGTCACTGTAAATTTTATGTCCCCTATCTCGACTTCCACCCCATCAAAGGCTCTGGCGAAGGACTTGGTTACTTCTTAGTGGAAATTGTCAAATTTCTCCACAAACTCCAACCACTATGCTTTTTGCAACAATTTTCTTGTTTGTGGATATCCTTCTCAAAATTTTCTTCATGTTGTTTCTGTTTTGACTATAACTCCTGTTGGGCACCAAATCTGCCTATCCTTTCCTTACATTTTCACCTATCCTTTCATCCCTTTTGCACCAATGATATGCATTAATTGTGATAAACTCACAAGGTAAACCTCCCTTCTAACATCTCTCAGAATATTTAATTGATGAAGTAAGGTCAAGGGTTTTGCCTATGCGAACTACTAAACTTTGTTATTTCCACCAGATTTCGGTGAACAAGCATCACATTCACATCTCGCAGCAGTAGTCCCATGTTTACAACAGTTGTTCGGCAATGCCGCAACAGCATAACCAACTCCCAGTTGCTCATAGGCTTATTTCGGATCTTTATTGTTCTCTCTCTCAGTAATTATTTGTTGTTTTAATAGTTGTATATTTTTGGGCATTAGTTGCTAGATTTGGGGGAATATGTCTTAAGCATGTATTTTTATAAAAGGGGTTTTATTCCTATGCAAAATGGAGGTTGTGAAAATCCAGACATTGTAACATTTCTTCATATATTAATTGAATGTGAGCAAGTTTGTTGTTCTTCTCCTAAGCTGTGAGTTAACATAGCCCTGATCAAAGATTTGGACCCGCTCTCCTGATCAGGTGCTGCATATTTTCTTTATGTGTGTTGTTTCTTCTGTTGTGTGATAATTTCTTATTGTTGTTACAACTTCTTAATTAATTGTTGTGATTACCTTTTTAAGTCCTGTTATTTATTTCTAATTACTGTTACAGCGATGCTTTGATTCTTTAGTTGTGAATCCTTTGTTTATGTTACATTGTAACCTTCCCCTACATATACCTTGCTCATTACCTTGAAAAATGTACACACCCAGATTGATAAATTAATGTGGAAAAAGGGTGGAATAGTTTAGTCACACTCGAACACCAACATTTTTGTGTCGTTTCCAGGGAAGGCTAACAAGGTGCGAGACATGATCCGCATTGACCAAAGGATCAATCTCTGATCTTAGGGAGGGAAGTGCTAAACTTCTCTAAGTCCTGAGCTTAGTATTTCTATTTTTGTTGCTTTTTATCGTTTTTGGGCCTGAGTTGCTTTGTTTTGGTTGATTGTTCTGAATTTTCCTAAGTTGTTAAAACCCAATCTCTCGTCTTGGGGAGGGAATGTTATTTTCCTTAGATTTCCTTTCAGTTCATTTCTTTTCTTGTTTGGTCTCTCGTCCTAGGGAGGGAATGGTCTTTTGACACCCTGCTCCAGGTCCCGAGCCTTAGATTTCCTTTTAGCCATTTTCTTTTCTTGTTTGTTAAAACCCAACCTATTATCCTAGGGAGGGAATGGTATTTTGACACCCTGCGCCAAGTCCTAAGCATAGTGATTTAATTTAGATGTTTCCCTCTTACCAATTTGCATGAACAAAGATTCAAATAAAAGGGGCAGAGGAAAAGCCCAGAAGAAAGGAGGATAGGATTTGGGAAGGAACACTTACATCCAAAAAATCATCGCAAGAGCTGAATCAAGGCATCATCTCGTGCTGCTGTGAGGGTGAGGATTCGAATGAAATCAAAGGGACAATTTTTTGAGTAGCCAGTGCTATCTACAGTACCCCTTGTTGATTTAACATAGAAAACCCTTCCAGCAACAGAAGAAGTATGCAGCAATGTACCTGATGGAGGAATACTGCTGCTGGTAAGAGAGGAAGAAGAAGTTGTAAGCAGAAATTCTGAGGAACCAGCCCATTCCAGTAGGGAAGAAGAAGTTCCAAGGAAGGGTTCTGAGGAATTAAGCCATTGTGGCAGGGAGGAAGGAGTTGTAAGGGTATTCCTATCACCATGGGATAGGGGGAGTGTTGTTAAGGCAACTCAAACCTCCGTGGTAAGACCCCCTCCATCATTCCCTGCAGAACCTGTTGAAATTTCTAGTGATTATTGGAGAATATTTATGGCACCCACAACCTATACTATTGACTTCTCAATTGGGGATCTTGGGAGTGGCGCACCAACGAAGCCCATTCCTTTGGAAACTTTACCTAGCTTTCATGGGTTGACTTTTGAAGACCCCGACATGTTCCTTTTTGAATTTGATATTGTGTCTCGGGGATATGACTACATAACCAATGAACATAAACTAAAAATATTCCCTGCTACATTAAAGGGGACAGCCCTGTGATGGTTTATGGGTCTAGGATGAAAAACTATCTCCACATGGGAAGAGATGAAAACCTCTTTTCTAGAGAAGTATCAGGATTACTGCAAATCTCGGGATATTAAGGAAGAGATTTTTAAGTTCATGCAGAAGGAAGACGAGAATATGGAGGATTATGTGGAACATTTTAAATACACACTACAGAGGTTAGGTCATTCTAACCTGGATAAGGACATTTTGAAAATTATCCTTCTCCGGGATTTTCGAGAAGACTCTTTGGAACTGTTAAACATAGTAGGAAAGGGAGATATATCAAAAGAGGACTTCGATACCATCTGTGAGCTATGCATCTAGTGCTCGAGGGGAGTTGCAAGGAATAAACAAGGAATTCAGTCAACAAAAGTATCTGGTGGAGGTGTCACAAAAGTAGAAATTGGAAACCTACTGGATAACTTAAGGACTGATATATTGAGTACCTTGTCTGCACAGATGGACACACTGCAAGTAAAATAGAAACAGATGGAATTGGAAAAGACTATGGCTATATTTTGCCCGAAGTGCAAAAAGAAACATCCACCTAGAGAATGTCCATTGAACTCCGTGGAAGAATGTGCAATCTGTGAGCTGAGTCATGCAACAAGTTCATGCCCCTCCTTGCCAAGATTGAAGGCAATCTTTCAAGGGACAGGCAAAGAGCTGGATCAACTATACTTCATGGGATCCAAAATGCCATGGCAATCTCGGCCACCGACCGTAAATCAAGGTATGTTTCAGCATCCATCTTAGTATTTTAACAATTTTAATATGGGTCCTCATTCTATGCTTTATTCACCTATGTGGCCTCAATATCAGTTTCCACCCTTGGAAACAGTGGGCTCCTCAAACTAGTTCGAATTCTCCATGGGCCCCAAGCTGGCGTGGACCCTCTCCTCTTGGATAGTTTCCCCAATCAATACCACAATAGCAACTTCATTTTCCCTCTAACATACCTCCTGGTAATCCGCCTATTTTCCCTCAACTTCCTATCCAACCCAATTTGAATCCTAACAAAAAAGGGGCTCAGCAAGATGACACCCTCAACCTACCTTCCTACGATATCTCTATCGCAAAACTTTATGAGATGAACTTGAGATCTAAGCGAGTAGTAGATGCTCAACCCTCACCTATTATTATTGAACAAGCTAACAATGAGGTTAAAGAGCCAAAAACAGTTGAAGAGAAATCAAACCAAGCTAGTAATAATCAAACACCTCCTTAATTGCCAATTACTCAAGAATGTTGAGTTGACCTGCCCTATCCTGAAAGGTTGGCCTTGAGTAAACAAATCCCTCAAGCTGAGTTTGACTTTTTAGGGGAGTTACAAAATCTATTTGTTAAGATTCCACAATCTATGAGGGATGTACCTATATATGCGAAAAATCGTAGGGAATATTGTGTTAAAAATCCTAGAAAGAGATTAAGGGACCCACTCACTATTCATGTGATGGGAAAGTTATCATATTTTATGTTGGGAAAGGTTATGCTTGTGAAATATGGGGATCCGGGGAATCCAATTCTAACTGTACAAATTAATTGAGTGGAAATTCTGAATGTACTGGTAGAATTGGGTGTCGCTATAAATGTCATCACTATTGAGGCTATGCATACATTAGGTCTTCGAAACATCAAACATACACCTATTGTGTTAGAATTAGCAGCTAGATATCCATTCAACCTAGTATGAAAGTTAGAAGGCATTACAATCTTAGTTGATTCATGGCATTATCCTGTGGATTTCCTAGTGCTGCAAACACAGTCC
The DNA here is from genome assembly GCA_031772625.1 of Pinus tabuliformis. Taxonomy (NCBI): domain Eukaryota; kingdom Viridiplantae; phylum Streptophyta; class Pinopsida; order Pinales; family Pinaceae; genus Pinus; species Pinus tabuliformis. The sequence continues at coordinate 774,739,916 of CM062804.1, read as the reverse complement.
CCAGCTAGTGGCCACCACTTGATTCTAGGAAGACCGTGGTTGGAAACTGCACATGCCTACATTGGGTGTTGTTCTAGAAATATGGTTATCTCAAATGGGCAAGTTACTAACAACCTTGTGTTATACCCTCCTGCAGAACCTAACCTATTGAAAAGTGTGCAACAAGAAATGCTAAATTTAGAATGTTCTAAAAATAGACCTGTGAAAAGTAGCATGTCTAAAAATAGTAGTTTGGCCAGTGAGGTCATTGGCCACATTGGGTGAGAGGTGAAACTACTAAAAATAGAAAGTTCTAAAAATAGAATTTCTGGGTCCCTTCCTATTTATAGCAGTCCCTAGTCTATCTATAGGAAGTAAAATTAATTTTGGCCTTAACAGCAGTTGGAAATATTAATTAATTAATTCAGTTGAGTTAATTAGTTAAGGAAATTCGAATTTGAAGTCTTTGTGAGCATGCACATGAGTTGTCCCACTGATTGATCCTTAATTTCCTCCACTAATTGAGAAAATATATATGAGTTCTATAATGAGAGAATCAGTTGACTTAGTTCTAACTAGTAAAGTCCAGTTATATTATTTTAACAAGTTGTTAAAATAATAAAATATAGTTTGTTAATGCTTGCATGCATGTGACAAAAATTATTTTAGATAACTGAGAATTCACTCATGTATAACTGTTGCATGTCAGTTCTGTTAGAGACCCAGTTGAGATCAGATGTGGGACAGTGTACTATCATATGCTTGACTATTTCTAGCAAATATTTTTTGCATGGTTGAGGAACTAGTGTCCTCAAGGATTGTGTAGTTGGACCATTGGTTAACTTGGTATGTTTGGAATTAATTTAATATGCTTTTTCTATTATTTCCTAAGAAAACTATACAAGGAAATAGGGATTGGACCATAGGTAAAGCCTTTATATACAGGGCTTGGTTGGTTCATGAGACATATCTTCATTCTTCATAGTTAATTAAGAACTGGATAGCTTGAGAGGTAATTCTTTTTATTTTGTGAAGAGGATTTCGACTTGATTGATAATACATGGTTGGGGTTTTATGATGGTGCTTTCCCCTGGATATATCTTGTGTTATGTGTGATTATTTCTCTTGATCAGTTATGCATGTTTCTACTTGATGTTGCTCATGAATTCGATTATGCTTCTGCTTAATGTTTTGTAGAAGTAGAACAAGTACTATGCTTTAGGATATTGCATATATCGATTTGTTCTATAGGTGAAATTTCTACATGGTATTAGAGCTAGCTGATTTGTAGAAAAATTCTACATAGCCTGTCAGTGAAACCATCTTGTCATAACAATATGCAATAGTTTCTCCACTGATTGGGTGATGTGTCCTTGATTTTCTCCATTGATTGAGGAATTAAGGATGAGTTCTATATTGAGAGGATCAGTTGACTTAGTTTAACTTAGTCAAGTTCAGTTAGATTAATTTAAAAAGTTGTTAAATTAATGAGATTCAGTTTGTTGACAACTGGTATTTTCAGATAACTATGTATTCACTCATGGATAATTGATGCATGTCAATTTTGTCAGAGACCCAGTTGAGATCAGACAAGGGACAGTGTACTATCAATTGGATGAATATTTTTCCTATAAAGGAAGCTCATCCATGATGAGGATTTATCTCCTTCAGGTTTGTGCAGTTATTTCAGAGGTCAGTGTTGTGTGTGAGGTGAGAATCACACAGGTTGCAGCTGGAGGATCCAGGAAAAACCGTGCAAGAAATAGGAGGCTTGGAGGGCAGAGGAGAAGGTTTTTGAGAAGCCTTTGACTGTCTATGAGAAACAGAGGGATTGTACTGAGAACTGGATAGCTTCCGAGCTAAGGCCTTATGTAATTCGGACTATATTTCCACTTGTATGATAATACAGAGATGGGATTTTAGGCAGGTGCTTTCCCTAGGTAAATTCTTCTGTGTTATGTGTGATTGATTCCTTCTTATTAGTTATATGTGTTCTTATTGATGATGCTCATGGTTGATTAAGCTTCCACTAAATTGTTTGTAGAAGTAGATCAAGTGCTTTGCTTTAGTACATTGCATTACCAGGTTGATCTACAGGTGGGAAATTTCTACATGGTATCAGAGCTAGCTAATTTGTAGAAAAAGTTCTACATGGTATCAAAGCTAGCTGATTTGTAGAAAAAATTCTGTAAAATTCTACATGGTATTAGAGCTAGCTGATTTGTAGAAAAATTCTACATGGTATCGGAGCACAGGTGATCAAGGAAGAACAATATACAAGAAGAGGAGATTTCAAAGTTTTGTGTTTTGGGCCGAGAGTTTGCAGAGAAGATCTGAAAATTTTTGTACAAAATTTTCAGAAACAAATAGAAGATTTGGATTCCTTGCAGAAAAATACCCAAAATCAAAAAAAAAAAAATCGTCAGAATCGGAGTTCGAATGAGGGAGACATCACTGATTTAAAATCAACTCTTTTTCTATAAAATTTTGTGACGGCGGGAAAGTGGAAATAGATTGGTGTGCTAGCCAAGAACCTGTATGCACTTGAGGTAAAAGATGCATGCAAAGCCTTGAGGAGAAAGGGAAAGGTTAGATAATTGGTGGTTGATAGGGAGAGTAAATTACCTCTCAACATGCAGTGCGAGAAGAAGTCTCAGACGATTGTGGAGGAGCCACGATTAGTGCAACAGCTTCAGGAGATTGTGGAGCAGCCACAACTAGAGAAGCTGAGAAGAGATCGAGTAGAGACATCTACTCATGTAGTGACCTCCAGTAAGGGGAAACTTCGAGCCAGGTGAGCAGAGGGATCACATGCAGCCATACCTCTAGGTAGGAGGTGGGTCGATGTGGAGTGATCATCCCAAGGAGGAGGGGTAGGATCCTTGAGGTACCCAACCTCTTAGAAGAGACCTTGCTACGGGAGCCCCGAAGTGGAGTAGCAGGAACTGACTGATTGGGTAGAGATATATGCGGATGGAGCGGCAGAGAGAGCTACAGTGTAGGGAATCCCAAGACAGCGCAGAGCATGCAGGCTGTAGCAATGCAAGAGGCACAAGTGTGTTGCACAGTGTAGGGTAGCACAGAGAAGGGTGCAACAGTGTGAGATGCATGGAGATGTTGCAGTAGTAAAGAGGTCAAAGAGGGAGCACTCATCAGCAGCAGGTAGAGCTTCAACATCAAAGTATGTTTCTAGCCCAACAGAGAGGTCAGTTGGGATTTTTTTTGTTCCGAGAGTTGCTGGAGCAACCACACTTGGTAGATGTGTTGCATGCAGAACATTCCAGAGGTACAGGATCGGGTTCAAGAGGAAGCCTTTCTTGTTGAGAGGGAGTGTTGAAAAATGGCAACAAGAAATTGCTAAAAATAGAAGTGCTAAAAATAGCACTTTTAAAAATAGCAGTTTGGGCACCAGTGCTGGACTGGGCAACAGAGAATGAAAAATGGAAGTGCTAAAAATAGAAGTTCTATTTTTAGCAGTTCAAGTTGGATTCCTATTTTTAGACAGTCCCTGGTCTAAAATAGGAAGTAAAATTCAAATTTGGTCTTACCAGCAGTTTGGATATTAATTAATTAATTCTCCATGAGTTAATTAGTTAAGGAAAATCAAACTTGAAGTCTTTGTGAGAACATGCAATAGTTTCTCCACTGATTGGGGAATGTGTCCTTGATTTTCTCCATTGATTGAGGAATTAAGGATGAGTTCTATATTGAGAGGATCGGTTGACTTAGTTTAACTTAGTCAAGTTCAGTTAGATTAATTTAACAAGTTGTTAAATTAATGAGATTCAGTTTGTTGATGCTTGCATGCATGTGACAACTAGTATTTTCAGATAACTATGTATTCACTCATGGATAACTGATTCATGTCAGTTCTGTCAGAGACCCAATTGAGATCAGAGAAGGGAAAATGTACTATTAGTTGGATGAATATTTTCCTATAAAGGAAGCTCATCCATGATGAAGATTTATCTCCTTCAGGTTTGTGCAGTTATTTCAGAGGTCAGTGTTGTGTGTGAAGTGGGAATCACACATGTTGCAGCTGGAGGACCCAGGAAAAACTATGCATAGAAATAGGAGGCTTGGAGGGTAGAGGATAAGGTTTGTGAGAAGCCTTTGACTATCTATGAGCAGCAGAGGGATTGTACTGAGAGATGGATAGCTTCTGATGCTAAGGCTTTATGTAATCCGGACTACATTTCCACTTGTATGATAATACAGAGATGGGTTTTAGGCAGGTGATTTCCCCAGGTAAATTCTTCTGTGTTATGTGTGATTGATTCCTTTTTATCAGTTATATGTTTATACTTGATGTTGCTCGTGAATTCGATTATGATTCCTCTTAATGTTTTGTAGAAGTAGAACAAGTATTATGCTTTAGGACATTGCATATATCAATTTGTTCTACAGGTGAAATTTCTACATGGTATCAGAGCTAGCTAATTTGTACAAAAATTCTACATAGCCTGTTAGTGAAACCATCTTGTCGTAAGAAACCTCTACCAAAAGAAGAGTCTGAGTCTAAAGATGAAGAATTAAGACTAGTTCTTACTATTGGGAAGGCTCTTCAGTGGAAAGCAGAAACTGAGGATGATACAATTACTACCTTCATTAGCAACCCCTATTCTATTTCAGATTCAAACAAGCAAATTCTAGAATTTGTCTTGAGCTGTGAAACATAGGAAAGTATTGAAACAACAGATATTTGAATAACTGCCTACAACATTGTCTCATGATAGCATTTCTATAGAGATAGATCCAGGAAAGACCCTAAATATTAAACCAAGTATATTAGAATCCCAGACAAAACAGCTTCTAGATGTTCTTCGAAATCACAAAGAAGCCTTCACCTGGGACTATATAGACATGAAGGGGATTCCTTCCAATCTATGTACCCATCATATATACATCAAAAAGGATTGTCGTCCTGTGAGACAGCCCTAGAGGAGAATGAACCCCACTCTGAAAAACATTGTCAAGGAAGAACTTCAAAAGCTACTGGATGTAGGATTCATTTACCCCATCTCAGATAACCAATGGGTTTCCCCGTTGGTGATTGTTCCGAAGAAAAACAGTAAATGGCGAATATGCGTAGATTATAGAGAATTAAAGAAAGCAACACAGAAAGACCATTTCCCTTTATCATTCATTGACCAAGTCTTGGATACTTTGGCTGGGAAGAAGTTCTTCTCCTTCCTAGATGGGTTTAGTGGGTACAACCAAATCCAGATAGCTCCCGAGGATCAGGATAAAACCACTTTCATGTGCCCTTGGGGAACTTTCGCATATCGAGTCCTTCCATTTGGTCTCTATAATGTGCCTGCAACATTCCAAAGGGCCATTTTAGGGATTTTCTCTGATCTGGTAGATGACAGTGTTGAAATCTATATGGACGATTTTACTCCATACGGGAATTCATTTGAAGAAGGGCTGGAAAATCTAGAAAAAATTCTTGAAAGATGTAAACAGACGCATGTCCCTTTGAGTACAGTGAAGTTCCACATGATGATAGAGGAAGGAATAGTTCTAGGAAATTTGCTTTCAACTACTAGAATTCGGATGGATCCAGCTAAGGTAGAGGTAATGTTACACTTTCCAATACCCAAAACACCCACACAGGTACGCAGATTTATTGGTTGCACTAGTTATCATAGGCATTTTATAGAAAATTTTGCTAAGATAGCACATCCACTTTTTCAATTTCTGACAAAAGATGCAGATTTTGTTTGATGCAGCCTTTGTGAAGATCAAGGAACTTGCCTGTTGAGCTTCGATCCTTTGAGCACCGGACTGGACATTACCATTTCATATCCACGTTGATGCCTCTCAGACAAGAGTTGGGGTAGTTTTTGGACAGCAAGTAGACAAAGTGCCATATGCATTTTACTATGTTAGTAAGAACTTGGCTCCTACTGAGTTAAACTACACAGTGACTGAAAAAAGAATTTCTTGCTATCATCTACGCCATCAACAAGTTTCGGCATTATATTACGGGTATCCTACCTTTGTACACACTAATCACACAGTAATCATGTATCTGATGAATAAACCCATTACTCCTGGTCGTATTACAAGATGGTTGTTGTTACTTCAAGAATTTGACATCACCATAGTAGATAAACCAGGAAAGGATAACGTGGTTGCTGATTTTCTGTCTAGAATAGATAATAATGTTGAAAGTACACCTATAGAAGATAGTTTTCCAAATGAACTTCTTTTTGCAATTTCTGCTAACACTCTGTGGTATGTAGATATTTCTAACTATCTTGCTACAGGGAAGGTACCTCGTCACTTGTCGTACAGGGAACAACGGAGAATTATTCATCATAGTACCCGATATTCATGGATGGCAAGATACCTTTTTCATAAAGGGACTGATCATCAAATTCGGCACTGCATATTTGAGGATGGAATTTATGAAATATTGAAGGTTTCCCATGATGGCCCTTGTGGAGGGCATTTTTCAAATAAAAGAACAAGCCACAAGGTGTTGCAAATGGGATATTATTGGCCTTCTATTTTTCGGGATGCTAGAGATTATGTCCGAGGATGCAACAGTTGTCAACGCATGGGGCAGCCTGGAAAGTCAGATGAAATGCCATTGCAGCCCCAAGTAGTCCTCAAGCCTTTTGAGAAGTGGGAAATTGACTTTGTTGGACCTTTTAACCCACCTTCTCATCAAAAGGTTCACATTCTAGTATGCACTAATTATGTGACTAAGTGGGTGGAAGCCAGAGTTGTTGCGAAAGCAACGAAATAGGTGGTTTTAAATTTTCTTTTTGAAGAGATTTTTGCTCGGTATGGTACTCCAAGGGAGATTGTTTCAGATGGAGGGGCACAATTCACATCCCACATGATAGCAAAGCTTATGCAGAAATATGGAGTCAAACACAGGGTGACGTCTCCATACCACCCCCAGGTGAATGGACAGGTAGAAAGTACAAACAAGGTATTGGAAAATATCTTGACAAAGACTATAGCAAGCCATCATCAGGATTGGTCTCAGAAACTTCCTAAAGCTCTCTGGGCATACAGGACAACATGGCGGAACACAACCGGGTTTTCACCATTTGAGTTAGTCTATGGGAAATCCCCCTTGTTTCCGATAGAATTTGAGATCAACACACTCAGAATAGCTTTGGAAGTAGGATTGGACTTATCAGAGGCCCAAAAACACCGGCTAGAACAGCTAAATGAGTTATATGAAATCTGTTCAATAGTTATCGAGAAAAATATTGCTATCCAACAGCAGAGAATGAAATGGCATGATAAATTTATCAAGAACAAGGTGTTTCATAAAGGAGATTGGGCACTACTCTATTACTCCCACTTTAAATATTTTAAAGGGAAGCTTTGCACTCGCTGGATGGGACCCTATGAAGTGGATGTTGTGTTTGAAAATGGAACAATCAGATTGGTTACAATAGATGATACTCGTGCTTCCTTCTTAGTGAACGAACATCGCTTGAAATTATACCACCGTCAAACTTCTAGAGATGCCTTCATCAAACATCTCTCTAATAAATTTGGTTTGATGGTTGTTGGTGCAGAGAATGCCTCCTCTGCATTCTCCTAAAAAAAAACATATATATATAAAATAATATGTTGTTACTACTTACTTGTTGTCTTTTTACAGGAAATACTATCGAAATACAAGGATGTGGAGCTGACAAATTTTCCAAGTAATAGTTGCTGCTGATATTTCCAGGAAATTTTCTAAGTGTCAGATGTTGTTACTCTGCCACTGTTGTTACTCCGCCACTGTTGTTACTCCTAGAAAATTTTCTAAGTGTCGAATGTTGTTACTCTGCCATTGTTGTTACTCTGCCACTGTTGTTAATCCTGGAAAATTTTCTAAGTGTCGAATGTTGTTACTCCTTGGGTGCTGATATTTCTAGGAAATTTTCTAAGTGTCGGATGTTGTTACTCCTTAAGTGTTGTTACTCTGCCACTATTGTTACTCCTAGAAAATTTTCTAAGTGTCGGATGTTGTTACTCCTTAGGTGTTGTTACTCCGTCGTTGTTGTTACTCCTGGAAAATTTTCTAAGTGTCGGATGTTGTTACTCCACTACTGTTGTTACTCCTAGAAAATTTTCTAAGTGTCATATGTTGTTACTCTGTCATTGTTGTTACTCCGTTGATTACTCTATTGTTACTCCACCACTAGGTAAGTCACCAGGTACGTCTCTGTTCACTTTTATGGATTCAATTAAAATATTCCATCATCAAGACATTTATGTGTCATGGAAGGCTACATTTAAGTTGGGGGAGGGTGTCGTCATAAGTGAATGACCACGTATTTAAAAACCACATTAATGGCATATCATAGATCATTATTAAACCTTGTGTGAACAGTACGCTCATAAATCTTTTCATTTCATATAATCATTTCGATGCATTGGAATTCGAATTACATACAATTTGATAACCAATTAGTCTTTTCCAATGCATATGAATTTATTACCATAATCATTTCATTGTACTTACCATGATTCACCATAATCCTTTGCGTTTTTCGAAAAATCACCAGTCACTTTCACCGCCTTTTACCTCGTGTTCCACCATGTTGTTACCATTACTGTTGAATTGGTTGATGTTACTCTCTCCCCAACAGTCGACTGCATCTAAGTGTTGTTACTGTTTCTACAGCAATGGGTGGGTTGGCTGTGTGTCACGAGCCAGAGGATACCACCCTGGTCCATAGCAATAGAGAGGTGTGGCAGATTTTTATCAATGCAAGCTATGAATTCTACTTTAACAGATTGCAGGGATTCGACGAGGGGATTATAATGGAATTCACACTCAATTTGAATGAGAACTGCTCTCGAGTCAAAGGGATAGAAATCCTTGTCATGGAGGAAGTTATTGCAGAGGTCAGTGGATTAACTCAACAAGGCCAGAGCTGGTTTTCAGAAGATCTCCCCTCCCAGAGTTTCTGGAAATATTTCTGCAGGCTGGCGAGAGCATCATTCAAAAAGGTCGGGGGTATGACCGGAATTTTTTTTCGTATCCGTGGGGCGATGTAGCAGGGTTTGTTATGAAATACATAACTTGCAAAGGATGGTTCACCACTGTATTTAAGTATCATTTCAGGGTGTTAGCTCGTCTTCGATTTCCATAGGCAGAAGTCTTTTCTTTGAACATGCCCTCCTTTTTGTTGAAAAGCCTCTAATTGATGGCGCAGTCCACTCAGCGTTCGCGACAGATCTTATTAGTTATCACCAATCATGGGCTAGTTCAATTACTAGTCATGCATGCGCTGACCCAATTTCAAATTCCTTGGGCGATATTTTAGGAATCAACAAAAGAGGAAGTAGCAGTTGTTATAGCTGCTGGAGAAGGAGAGCCAGAGAGGATGGAGGAGGAACTAGCATAGGAAGAATATCTAGACCAAGAAGAGCCTGAATATATGGAAATGGAAGAAGAAGAAACAGAGCAAGAAAAGGAGCTTGAAATGAAAGAGACAGTCATTCCTACAGTCGAGGCTATTACACAAGAACCAGCCTTGACTGTGGAGCCAATTGAGGAGGAAATCATGGACACGATGGATGGGATTGATATGGGGATATAAGAATCTTCTTTCATTAATGAGGTGCGAGGAGAAATAATGCCAGAATCACCTTTTCAGGAAACATTTGATATGGGTGGTGGTGCCACACAAGAACCACCACCAACCCATCCGGTCCTGGAGAATTAAAAAAACAATGAGCTATGAGGTTGACACTACCCCACAAGAACTAGTGTCAATTGCGGGACAGGAGTTAACACAGGAAGGAGCCTCAGACTAGAGCAGGATCATGGCTAATGAAGGGAAGGAGATCAAGGTAGCAGACAAGGCCGGTGTAGACCAGGAAGAGAACATATTCCATTCTCCTTTTTCTGCCACCATACCAAGAGGAGCAAGAGTGTCTCGTTCTCCCTGATGCTCAGAAAAGGAGGTCTCTATCCCTCCCATTTTTAAGTTTAATGGTTTGGTAAAAGGTTCAGCCGATGCTAGTCTGTTGGTTGTTGATTCTCAGCAAGGCCATTCTGAAGAACAGATTGAGAAGTAAAACCTTGCAAGAGAACAAGAATAGTGAATGGTTGAAGAAGTCACTGCTCAGATAACAGATGTCTCGGATTCCATAAGGGAGGAAGAAATGAATGCTTTCGAGAAAGGGGAACCAAGTAAGGGAAGCCCGGTAGATGGACTAGTGGATACTCCTCCAAGTAATCCACCACCTTATGAACTAGCTGCAGGGCCATATGAATTGGTTGTTAAGCAGGAATAGATAGAACTATGCAAGCAGAGGAGACTGCCCCTTAAAAAGAGATATCAGCTACAGTTCAGAGACATGATGCAGTTGAAAATAGATGTTTGGAGGTTGAGAAGACAGGTGCATCGACTTAAGTAGCAGGTCAAAAAGTATAAATGGCAGGCTAAGAAGCCTAAGGTTACGATGGCCGAAGTAGTAACACAGATAGATGATGTGCCTACAACCTCTGCTGCCACCCAAACGGATTCTATCAAAAACTTGTTCAATGGCTGTGAATTTTTTTTAACAACCAAGATTCAAAATTGGAAATCCGCTGCAGCCCATTACAAGAATGAGGTGAAAAGGGTCCAAGAACAATCGTCCCAGGCTATCTTTGAGTATATAGAACGAGTGGACATATTACGGCTAAGGTATGCAAAGCAGCAGCTCAAAGTGGAAAGGTTGGAAGGACAATTGCTGGAATTGAAGACAGACAAAGAAAAGATGTTCAACTTGGCACAACAGGTAATGGCATGTCGCCCTCCTGCTTCTAGTTATGCCTTGTTCCTCCATGAGAAATTTCTTTTCTTCTGTTTGGAAAGTATTAAGAAGGAGGTTAGTCATGAGATCGAGGATACTATGCAGTTCCTCCATATACTGAGAATCCATGACATGATAACCCAACATCTGATGTGTAAGCTTTATATGCATGGATACTTCCTAGGCATGGACCAAGAGTTTAACCTAGTTCCATATGTGGGGGACATTCATTTAAGGGCTCTTACCTCCTATACTATCAACCAGATAAACTGGCAGAAGGCTTCTAATACGTTTGAATTAAATCAAAACACGAAGTCTCTTATGATAAGAGGGGAGAGCGAACGGTCTGTGATGATGTATAATAAGCACGCCACCTTTTTAGAAATTGAGGGAAATAAAGAATGGATGTTAGGGACACAGAAGTGGTGTATTGACCTCTGTGTCAAACAAATAGTCACGTTTCAAAATGAGGCCCTTGATAGTTGTCAGAAGAGGTGGATGATGTCACCTACAACTGTCCGGAACAGGGAACCTTTTGGGGTGCCAAATTTTGCACGAGCATTAAGTCGGGTGCCGAGATATGTGGCATGCATCCAAACATGTGGGGTTCAGTGGATGGGACTTTGATTCAGGTTCCCCATCATTTGGTTGCCAACAGAGCACTACATCCCAGCATACAATGTACCAAATGATTGGTGGAAGGATGTTCTTCTCACAAAAGGATACAAGCCCCCAGGAACAAATATGGAAGATGAGTATGATCTCGGCCAGCTCCACTCTGACTATAGCCATTCTAACCCAGACCTGTGGAAGCAGCGAGATGCATGAGGACATGCAGAAGACTAGTTGGGGGGAGATATTGGGCACCAAATCTGCCTATCTTTTCCTTACATTTTCACCTATCCTTTCATTCGTTTTGCACCACTAATATGCATTAATTGTGATAAACTCACAAGGTAAACCTCCCTTCTAATGTCTCTTGAAATATTTAATTGACAAAGTTCACGGGGTTTTGCCTATGCGAACTACTAAACTTTGTTATTTCCATAGATTTTGCTGAACAGGTATCGCATTCACAACTCGCAGCAGCAGTCTCACGTTTAACACAGCTATTCGGCAACGCTGCAACAGCATAACCAACTCCCAGTTGTTCACAAGATTATTTCGAATCTTTATTGTTCTCTCTCTCTCAGCAATTAGTTGTTGTTCTAACAGTTGTATAGTTTTGGGCGTTAGTTACCATATTTGTGGGAATATGTCTTTCTCATGTATTTGTATAAAAGGGTTTTTATTCCCGTGCAAAAGGGAGGCCATGAAAAGCTAGACATTGTAACAATTCTTCATATATTAATTGAATGCGGACAAGTTTGTTATTCTTATCCTAAGCTGTGAGTTAACACATCCCTGACCAGAGAGTTGGGCCCACTCTCTTGATCGGGTGCAGCATATTTTCTTTATGTGTGTTGTTTCTTTTTTTGTGTGATAATTTCTTATTGTTGTTACAACTTCTTAATTAATTGTTGTGAATACCTTTTTAAGTCCTACTATTTATTTCTAGTTACTGTTACGATGATGCTTTGATTCTTTAGCTGTGAATCCTTGGTTTATGTTAGATTGTAACCTTGCCCCTACATATACCTTGTGTGTTACCTTGAAAAATGTACACACCCGGATTGATAAATTAATGTGGAAAAAGGGTGGAATAGTTTAGTCATACTCGGACACCAACAACTCCTATGGCTGAGAAGCTTTGTCTCAAGATTGTTTCTTTGACATGGTATGAGGGTTTCAAATGGTTTTAGAGTAATGAGGACGAGAGTGTGAATGATGGGAGTGTGAGTGGTAAGGGTATGAAGAAGTGTGATATAATCTAACTGTTGAGAGCATGATTTGGGGGATTGGATAAATAAAATCAGGATGTGGGTTGGAGCATAGGTATAACGATGAGGAGTGAATGGTGGATTAGATACAATTTGACATGATACTATCAACTCTTAGTAATAATGATTTTGAATTTGGTAGTATGATGTCTATATAATTCATACAATTAATATTTTTTATCCCTATTATCAAATTGAATAATTGCATACCTTTGAATTATTGCTTTCTAACCTTTGGTTGATGTCTTTTGTATTGTCTTCAGGTGCCTTGCAGTGAACGGATTCAATCACTCTTTCAATTATTCCATGAGAAATATATGTCAAATTGGCTGTAGAAATCTGTTAGAGCTCTAGAAAATCAATAACTTTGTAGCTATTTTATTTTGAAAAAGAAAAGAGCGGGACATAAAGAAAATGGGTTTAGAACAGATATGAAGAAAATTTGAGGTGTCAAAAACTTATTTTCACCTAATATTTTGTGTATAAACATGCCAACCATTGTTGGTTTTCAAGTTTATACATTATTATTATTATTATTATTATTATTATTATTATTATTATTATTATTATTATTATTATTATTATTATAGATATTTCCTCAAAAAGAAAAATATTTTTTTGGAGATCAAGATGGAGAAGAAGGAAAATCCTTCTTCACCAACTTTAAATCAGTATTATCTTGCAAATATTTGATAAATTATTCCTTGGTCAATGGCTTATGATAGATTCTTAGTCGATGACCATTCACAAGAAAAGTGATCCTTTCTTGATCAATAGTTTTGATCCTAACTGCACTATTGTCAAATATTGTTTCAATCTTGTAAGGCCCAAGCCAACGAATTTGAAATTTCCCTTGGAAATCTTTGAACTTTGAATCAAGTAGTAATGCCCAATCTCCTGGTTGGAATTTTCTCTCTTTGATATATTTTTCATGCCATCTGGATCTCTATTTTTGAACTAGATTGGTTCTTTGGATTGCATCTTGTCTTATATCATAAATTTCATTTAGTTGCTCCATTCTTTGTTTTTGTGCTTCTGAAAGATCAAGACCCAATTTCACTGTTGCCTTGAAAGTTTTAACTTGAAACTAAATAGGAAATAGGACTTGTTTTCCATAGACAAGCTCATAAGGAGTATGTCCTGTAGTATTTCTCCATGTGGTACGGTATGCCCATAAAGCTTTTGGAAGCTTTTCTGCCCAATCTCTTCTATGCAGATGCACAGTTTTGGTGAGAATTGCTTCAATGACTTTATTGGTTGACTTTATTAGTGAGAATTGATTCAATGACTTTCGATGTTTAATTTTGTATTCCTCCATTATCTTCTATACCAACTTGGATGTAAATTGAGTACCTTGATCTGTTACAATTTCTCTTGGAACACCAAAACGAGTAAAGATATCCTCAAAAAGAAATGAAACTACAACATTTTCAGTAGCAGAAAGAAGTGCTTTAGCTTCTACCCATTTTGTAACATAATCGGTGCAAACAAGAAAGTACCTTTATTGAATCAAAGGTGGATTGATTGGACCAATAAAATCCAGAGCCCATTTTTCAAAAGGCTCAATAAGTACCTGAGGTTGTAGAGGAATTTCATCAGAAGGAACAGGTTTCCCCATCCTTTGACAACTATCACATCTCTTAACATACTCTCTGGAATCCTTAAAAATGGAAGGCCAATACTATCCTAATAGAAGGAGTTTGTATGAATTTCTTTTATCAGTGAAGTGTCCTCCACATGGCTCATCATGACAAGCTTTCAATATCTCTGGTACTTCATATTCTCTCACACACCTTTGGATGATCATATCTAGACCTGTTTTATACAATTCTTAATTTATCCATGACTAAGATGAACTAATTTGAATTACCTTCCTTTTTTCTCGAGGAGACAAGTATGATGGTAATTTGCCTGTAGCAAAATACTTAGCAATATATGCAAATGATGGAGATTTAAGATATACTGTAAAAAGATATTCATCAGGAAAATTATCTTCTACAAGCATGTCATTGTTATTATTTTGAATCCTTGATAAAAAGTCAACAGCTTTGTTTTGTTTTCCAGGTCAATCCAAAATAGTAATGTTAAACTCTTATACCAATAATACCCATCCAGTGATTCTGCCATTAGTGATTGGTTTATTCATTAAGTATCTAATTGAAGAATGATCAGTGTGTGCAAAAGTTTCATAGCCAATAATATAGTGTCTAAATTTATAGATGGTATGAACAACAACTAAAAACTCCTTTTCTGTGACTGTATAATTTAACTCTGCAGGATTCAAATTTTTACTTGTGTAATAAATGGCATATGGAGTTAAGTATTTTTTTCATAGTACAACTACTAAAGTTGTATCTGAAGCATTAGTCGAAATATGAAAAGGTAATTTCCAATTTGGTCCTCTAAGAATGGGTGCTTCATAGATTCTCTCTTTTAATGACTCAAAGGCCTTTTGGCAATCAGAATTCCAATTGAATTCATAGTCCTTTTTTAGTAGCTTGAAAAATGGAGATGCAATTTTTGTAAAGTTTTCTATAAATCTTCTATAATAACCAATGAAACCAAGAAAACTTCTAACATCTCGTTGACAGTTTGGAATCGATAGTTTGGAAATAACTTCTACTTTAGATGTGTCCACTCTAATTCCATTTCCTGAAATATGATGTCCGAGAACAATTCCATCAATAAACATCATAAAAACATTTTCATGGCTTAATGAGAGATTTTATTCTTTACATCTAATGATAAATTTTTCCAATGTTTTAAGAGCTTCTTCAAAATAATTTCCATAAACTGTAAAATCATCCATATATACTTCCACATAATCATGAATTAGATTAGATAAAATGCTTAATACTGCTCTTCGGAATGTTTCAGGAGCATTAGATAATTCAAAGGGAAGTACTCAGTAAGCATAAGTTCCCCATGGGCAAGTAAAGGTGGTTTTATCTTGGTATTTTGGGGCTACTTGGATTTGGTTATACCCACTAAAACCATCTAAAAATGAAAAATATTTCTTTCCTACTGTTATCGCTCTATGATTTTTAAGATTGGCAAGAAAAAGGATCATAAAGGACACATCAAACCACTTTGGAGTCTAGGATCTAGCCATCCTAGACTCAAAGAGGGCTCTCTCTATATATTTGAGATTTTGATTTTTCTTTTTAGTATTTTAATATTTTAGGCTAGTTATATATATAAAAGAGTGATTAATTGATTGATTGATTGATTGGTTGGGGTGGATCTTGTTTAAACATTTTCCATTGGGCTATGGAGTCAACAACTGGATTGTAACATCAAATTTTTCAGAGCATTCACAAGGCTAGCTAACTATCTCTACTGGATCTTTAAAGCACAATAAGGAATGAAATGACAGAATGGTGAAATCAGTAGTGGTTAAAAAGCAATTAAGTATTTTTTAACCAGACTTCAGAGGAAAACATGTATATGGTAAACACAGACAGAAATAAGGTGCTCTAATAGCATATCTTACTCTAAACTTTCTGTTTTACCACAAGATTTGAATGATGCATACTGTAGAAAACAATGAAACATTTAACACGGAAAAAAAAACATCACTAGATAAAAATAGATCAAGTGTCTTGCCAACAATCTTTATTATCAATGCTCCAGCTCCAAAACTACAGTGCTCCAAAAGAAAAAAGTCTTTCAATTGCTAGGGTCCAACCCCTAATACTTCCAATTCTTGAAGTATTTAACTAAAATTTACAATGACTATCGTATACACTTGGTAGTTTGTTATTAATTACAACAAAACTAAAATTTGACTAATGTAACCACGAAGTGGCCACGATGAGGTAACTTGGAGTCCCTTTTTTCTGAATGTCGTTGTTGGGTAATTAATTCTGCTGTAGTGGTTTATTTGGCTGCTCTTTAATATGGTGTGTTGGCTTTGTTGAATCGGCTGGGTAATGTCTCGACTCAGCATTTTTCCTTCAATCCTACTTGTATTTTTCCTCTTGGTAGTCACACAAGTCACTCCATTCATCTTCATCTAGAATTTTAACCTTGATTAACCTATGGTATACCTCATATGCTTCAGTGTACTTTGCAAAAGTGGATTTTACTGTAAAAATGTGCTTTAATTCATGTTCAATAAAAAAAAGATTGTTGATAGCTTACAGCGATTCTTTTCCTGTTATGACTCCTCTAATATTAGAGAGATTGACACATCCTTTTCTATGTCTTTTAGCCTCTTGACATAATATTCTCTAGTCATGATTTTGTCATTAATGAAAAATAGAGAAGGGAGACCCTTTTCTGTTAGAGGCTCAATTCTGTTAAAAAATATGTTTACTGTCAGCTCCAAATTTTGACATTTCTCCTCAAGATGTACAGTCAAGTTCTTTTGGTTAATACCTTTTTCACCTATAGCATGGTCTCTATCTTGTCTACTACTCCCATCTCTTCAAGCTCATACCTGTTCTTTGAATTCAAAAATTTGATGATTCTGTTGGTTGTTGTTGGCATGTCTCCCAGCTCTAGGTTAATAGTTGAAATGGCCTCCTTAGCATTTTCAACTAGCTCCTTCTGTTCAAATATAATTTGAATGCTCGGCCATATTTCATTCATGCCATTGATGATATTGTTCCAGATGATTTGCTTCACCCTTCCTAGAGTGTTTCCAATTGATGATTCCTTTTCAGATTTCTACAATTTTTCAATTAGTGTTCTTGCCTTCTGCATTTCTACTAAATGTGCACTTTCATTTATTTTAATTTGGTCTTGCAAAAGGTTGACTTGAGTTTCAAGTCTCTTGATTTCATCTGTTTGAAGATTCATGCTCTCCATAGATCTGGTTAGTTATTATGCAATGCTTCCTGTCTTTGTAGTAGTACTTGTTAGAGTAGTTGTAGGAACAGTTGTAAGAGGAAGAGCCTCCATAGTAGGGATGGCCAATTGTGTTTCTTTTTCTTTCTCTTGTAACATCTTCTCCATCTCTGTTTCATTTGTCTTATTTGGAGTGACTGCTTCATAATCAATTTCATCATTTCTGCCTTCTGACTCTCTATTTCCTATATTTCTTTGGTCAAGGGATCATGTGTGGAAAGAATTTTGAGTTGTTTCTTCAAGGTTGTTATATCCATCTCCTTCTTCTTAATAACTTCTTCTATTGCTTTCACATATGATGGATCATATCCAATTTTCACCACTAATTCTTCCAAGGACTTGATCCTATTATCTTTTGATTGAGATGAAATCTTTTCCATCTTTAGCTGAGATTGAGTGTTTGATAAAGCCACCTGCATTTTAGAAAAACTCATGGTGGTACTTGTTAGAGTGGAGGAGATCATCTCACATGTTTTCTTATGCATTTTCAGCTAATCAATAGGATGAACATTTCTAGCATCAAACTCAAAAGAAGTATGTTTATAATCCGCTAGATTTTTAGGCTCTGCTATTTGTGCCTCGAGGAATGCCATATGCATTTTTCATTTCTCTGAATCAAAAGTTGATAGAAGCCTACCTTGGGAAGTAGGAATCTTCTTCCAAAACTGAGCATAAGTACTCTTTTTCAACATTTCATTCTGAAAGTATCAAAGATGGTCTCCTCATTTTCTCTTGTTACATTGGCAGATGTGGAAACTTGGAGAGTTTTTTGACTTTCTGAGATTGGAGTCGTAAGAAAAGTTTGACCTCCTACTGGAGATGAATCAGGAATATTACTGAGATTAATTACTATTTGGTGTGGTGATTCCTTGCCTATTTCCATGTCCATGTGTATCCTTTCCCTTTTCCTAGATTTCAATTTGAATTCTTTCTTAGAAGTATCAGTCCCTAGTGAGTGATCTTCTCTTGGTCTTTTCCCAGTTGTTTCCTTTTCATGTTCCTTACCCTTGTCTGGTCTGTCCTATGTACTCTGCCTTTCTTACTACCCAGGATTCTATGCACTTGAAGAAGAAAGTATTTGTTCCTCAGCTTCTTATAGGGTTTCAAGCATCCACTCAATCGGTTCACAAATTTTTCTATTTCAGGCCTGTGAGTGTGAATGTAAGGCGTTGATTTGTTCTTCACCCTTTTCTTAGAGATGATGCCCCATGGTTCATAGAACCATGTGAAGCTTTGAGTGAATTTTATTTCCTTCAATTTCTTGTCAGCCTCCCCACCTGCTGCCCTACGGTTGCAAATAAAAGGGCCAATCTGGGATTTGATCCTAAATTGAGACTTCTACTTTGCCGCTATAAAATGTACTTCATCTGGATTGATCATCTGCCTGATATACTCATGTGAAAAGATCTCATGGGGAGGAACTTTGGCAGCTTGTGAGGGGCCAATTCACACCCATATACCCTTAATTTTGTGTAGTTTTGGTACAAGTACCAATCTCCTGTTCTTGCTTGATCTGTCAGTTGCATAATCCTTTTAATTTCTTCACTTATTCTGGGTTCTGTTGTTCCACTGAGGAGGCTCATAGCTGGATGGACAAACATCTCTATGAATGTTTTGTATGTGAAGTTCCTTTGATCCTTCATTACTAAGGTTGTCCAGAAGATGACATATTGGGGTTCTCCTTCTTCGTTCAACTTGCTCATTGGAATCTAAAATATGTCTGCCTAAAAATAAACAAACATGTACACTAATACTAAAGAATACTGAAGCACTTCCTCTGTGGTGAAATTTATGAATTGCTCGTGGATGGAATCTGCCAGGAACTGACTGAAATTAAATAGGATAGAGGGATTTACATCAGATGACAATATGGACAGGAAACCTATTATGGCCTCATCAAGCCACTAATCTGAATAATAGCCTAGAAGATATCAAAAGTATAGTGACTGTATGTCTCGTTATATCAGGGAAAGCAGAGGAGGAATATGGAGGATTTTTGCTAGGTAGTGGGGTTTGTTCAGTCATAAAGAGTTCTATGGTTTTAGCTCTTTTGGAAAAGTCTAGTCTCTAGTACATTTCACTGAGAATTTCATGGGAAAAAGGAGTGGTTCCTTCAATGATAGGAACTTGCATCATCTGCATTATTGATTTAGCATCAATGGTGAACAATATTTCTCCTACGGGGGCTATGACTGCTCTTTGCTGTGGGCTATAGCAGGACTGGCATTTTCTGATTAATTCTAGGTAGCTATGGGTTTTTGGAAAAATATAGAAAGGCAAATTTGTATCCCAAAGTCCTATATCATCCATTTCATCAACAAATTTGTCCTCCCACCAGTAGTAGATGTCAAAGAGATCAAATTTTGATATTGTTTCATGTATTTTGAAGTCTCTGTCTGCAAGTGGAATATGGTCCAAGTCCACTAGTGGGTGCACCATTGGATTGAACAGCTCTTGTTCTTTCCTCTTCGGTGGCATGGCTATCATCTGCAATTTTTTAAACCTGGACTTTTTTTGAATTTGCAGGTGAACTGTAACAGAAAAGGAATGAGAAGAAGAGGGAACTCAGAGAGGGAAAATAGAAAGGGGATGAATAGAAAAGGGGATTTGAGGGGGATGTCTGTTAAATGCAAAGGAGTGCAGCTTGTTTCATTGTGTATTCCCGAGCAAGCCTTCACCTTCTCCTCTAAGCAAAAGAGAAAATATTCAAAACTCAGTAAATGAGTGAGATGATGCATTTGTAGTTTCAGAGAATCCCCATTGGAGTGGCCTGAAGTGGCACAGGTCTATTGGCTAATGGTCCAGTGAATTGAATGTGCAACAGTATAGCACAGGAATGGAGGTGATAAGTGGATGGGATAGAGTAGCGTCGCAAAGCAATGGAATTGGTGAATGGTCACAACAGAGGGGTGGTTTATTGGAAAGAAAAAACCACGTTTCGGAGGGCCAATGGAGTGGTAAGTGGAATGAGTGGGGGGGGGGGGGTGCGAAATCACAACAGCGTGACACGTAAGTGGTCCGAACCACTGATTTCAAACCCCCCCCAGAATTAACGTTCAGAGGGTGAGGAGGGGTGGAAAACTCATCGCTTAAAGGGATTTGATGAAAGGTGCAGGGTGGGTAATAGTTGAAGTGACGGGCACGTGAGTGGTCAAGTAGGAAAATGAAAAGGGAGGTAGAATATGCCATATAGAATAAAGTTATGAGTATGGTATAGGACCCCTATCTCCCTTTTTTTCCATATTAGGAAAAACACATGAAACATGTATTGAAACATTAAATTAAATTTTCCTGTCCCTTTCCCTTTATAATTCTCTCAATCTACCTACCCTTAGTTTCTAATCTAGCATTTTTTCCTTTTTTGTATTTGCAGGGTGCATTTGGACTTGTAGACCCTTTTTCACTTTCTCTTTTTTTTATTTCTAACCTACTCTATCACTTATTTCTCCTATTGGTCCAGATTGAGCAGTTGAACCAATTTCATTTCTACCTAGCTACTGATTTGCCAAGCTTGAACTGTTTGGCGGATCTTTATTTTCTATCCTATCAACAGAAATTGAAATTTGTTCAATCATGCTTAGACTGTATGAATTGAACAATATTTGGGGTTTTCTTTTCTTTTCATTTTTTTTTCTTTTGTTATTTTCCTCTGTTTTTTAATACCCTCTTTTCTTTTCTTTCTTTTTTTGGAAATCAATTGAATATTGAGATCTATGAACAATATAAAATATGCAAATTGTGAAATACTCAATCACCTCAAGATCCTATAAATTATAGGACCCTAACAATGGCTCCAGCTAGGGATGGAACTTCTGAGGGTGAAGTGTCAAGAATATTAGATCAGTAGCCTTGAGCTCTCAATATTTGCATTGTCTCCAATCTGATTTTTTTTTTGTAGTAATTTCATCAAAAGCAGGCTTCAACCTTTGTAAAATGAGTCATCCCATAAAAAACATAAAATATTGTGCTATTTACAATGGAATGAGGGAAATATTTGTGCTTCTAAGAAGTAATGCTTCAACATCTTGCCATTGACAGGACCTCCTGGTAGCTTTGTTCAATCCAACTCTTTAAGAAAAAATGCAGTATTTCCTCTGAAAGTAGAAACGATGCATGGACCTTTCCAAACATTTTCAAATATACCATGCTTCCCTTTATCTTCTCTTCTTGAGTCCCATTTTAGCACTTTGTCTCCCAAGCTGAAATCATCAGCTTTGGTTCTTTTGTAAAAAAAAACTTTATGTTTTCCTGGACAACCTGAGTTCTATTGTATACCTCTTCTCTAGACTATTGCAATTGAATTGTCTAATTTATCCTTCTTTGTATATAATTTGGCTCAGTTTGTATCTCTTGAAGAATCTTCATGGATGGCACTCCCATGGAAGAAGGGAAAACTGCATCCATTCCATAAACCAGTTGATATTGGGACATGCCAAGTAGTCAACCTATTAGCCCATAATGCGTTGATCAATTTGTTGTGCCATGACTTCTTGTTGTCCTCTAGTATCTTCTTAATGATATTTACCAAAATTTTGTTTGAGGATTCATCCAACCCATTACCTTGAGGGTAATAATTTGTTGAAGGACCCAAAGAAATATGGTACTTGTGACAAAAATCCACCATCTTTTTTGATTTGAAAGTTGCAGCATTATCAGTGATAAGTTTCCTAGGACAGCCAAATCTGGAAAGGATATTAGTTTCAAGGAATTTTATAATGACAAAATCAGTAGCAGCTCTAGAAGGGATGGCTTCTATCCATTTGATGAAGTAGTCTGTGGCAGTCAAGATCCATTTGTGTTGGGCAGAGGATGGAGGATGAATTTCACCAATGAAATCCAATCCCCACTATTGGAAAGGACTTTCAACAAAGATGGGTTTCAGGGGCAAGGGTAATAATTTTCTCTTCCCTTCAAAGATTTGGCATTTATGGAAAGAATTTACCATCTTATGGATGTCTGGGAAGAGTGTAGGCCAATAGAAACCAGCTCTAAGGATTTTATTAGTAGTTGTTTTCCAATAAAGATGGCCTCCACAGTCACCTTCATGGAATTCCTGCATAACTCTATCAGCATCATATTTTAACAAAAATTTGAGTAATATACCTCCAACATCTTTCCAATATAATGTATTTTCAATAATTCAAAACTTGACTTATTTTAATTTTAGAATTCTAGCCTTTGTTTTGGATAATCTAGGAGGAGCATTCATATTGAATAGAACATACAAAAGGTCTGCATACCAGGGGGAATTTAAGAATGCTTCATCTATTGGTGGAGTCTCCATCTCCTCTCGATCATCCAAGGCAAATACCATGTTGATATCCAGTGCATTAAAATTTGATTCAGCCATCAGTTTGGCTAATCCTTGTCCTTTGATCAACTTGGTTGGTTTGATTTCTATATCATATTCCAAAATAACAGCTATCCATTTGCCTCTCTTTCCATCAGGTCCATTTTGTGTTAGAATATCTTTGACAACTACATTAGGCACATAAGCAATGATATGAGAATGTAAAATATAAACTCTGAAGTCTTTTATTGCTTTGACTAGAGAGAATGCCTGTTTTTCCATGATATTGTACTTTAAAGAAGCATCTCTCAAAGCTTTTCTAAAGAATGCTATTGGTTGTTCATATCCTTCTCTATTTTTCTGTAATAGTAAAGCTGCAATAGTATGTTCAGATGAAAAAGAAAATATAATAAAATCTTTGGTGAAGTCTAGGCTAATTAAAACTGGAGTTTTTGTTAACGCATGTTTGACCAGATCAAAATATTGTTTAGCTTCAACATTCCATTTAATTTCTATATCTTTCTTGAGAATGTTTGTTATATTTCTAAGCAGTTTAGCAAGATTTTGTATAAATTTCTCAAAAAAATAATTTTTCCAATAGAATATTGAAGTTCCTTTTTGTTTCTTAGATCACTGGTTTTAAGGATACCTTCAATCCTACTAGGGTTGATTCTGATTCCATCTCTAGAAATGATATGGCCTAGAAGTTTTCCTTCTTCAAGCCCAAACAATGTTTTCTTGGGATTCAATGAGATACCAAATTTTCTGCATTTTTAAAATACTCTCCTTAAATGTGCTAGATGTTCTTCATCAGTATTTGAGAAAATTGTGATGTCATCAAGATAATTTACAATAAAATGTCCAATTTTATCTCCAAAAGCAATGTCCATTTCTCTTTGGAAAATAGCCCTAACATTCATTAATCCAAAGGGCATTTTTACATACATGAAAGTTCCCCAAGGAGTAGTAAAAGTTGTTTTATCTGGATCATCAAGATATACTAAAACTTGATTATACCCTGAGAAACCATCTAACAAAAAAATCCTACTATAACCCACTACTCTTTGTAATATGTGATCCATTTTTGGTAAGGGGTAGTTGTCCTTAAGGGAAACCTTGTTTAGTTTTCTAAAGTCAATGCACAATCTTATTTCGCTAGTCTTATTTCTTGTAGGCACAATATTGGATAACCATTTGGAATACCTGATTGGGACTATGATTTTAGCCTCATACTTTTCTTGATTTCCTTTTCAACCAAGGGCATTAGGATAGGATTTATCCTATGCAGCTTCTTCTTAACTAGTTTTTAGTCTTCCTTGATTGGAATTTTGTGTTGTATAATGCTAGTATCATAAGATTTCAAATCCTCATAGCTCCAAGCAAATACATCTGTTAATTCTTTAAACAGAGCTATATACCTTCGTTTTTCCATAATGGGCAGTGATTTTGACAGTTTTATGATTTTGGGGTTTTGCTCACTACCTATGTTGCATTCTTCAATGTTTGTTCCTGTTGGTTCTATTTTTGGATTTTTGGCAACATCATTAAAGTCAAACAGTTCTTTTAAAGGGGCAAGCCCTCTAGGAAAAATTTTATCCTTGAGTTGAAGTACTTTGAATTCCTTTTTTTCTGGGTCTTTATGTATTTCAATTTCATGTATAGTTTTATTTGCTGAAATATCTACCTCAAAAACAACAAGTTGCTCTACACTAATATGTACATCAATTTGATTGTCTAGCCCATCCTCCAAATCTATGTTTTTTTTTTTCTGAATCAGGCTAATCTATTATATTACAAAAAGTCAAAAATTACATCAGTATTACAACAGGGTCTTAGCCCTGTAACTCCTGTCGAGAGATTGACAGTTTGCCCAAGTTTAGACATATCCGAAATTGAACGGGTACAAAAATTGGGGCGATGACAGACTAACATTACGACACATGACATTGCTTATGGCCGACACATAAAACATATGGATAGCCAACACATAGATTTTGAAATCTGGACTGAAACCAAACACATACAGATAATGATGAGCGAAAACAGAGATAAGCTTTCCCTTCCTGGCCACTGTGAGCAAATTGTTGGTTGAATTATTCATCGTCGGTGGTATGCGGCTCGTCCTCCACTTTTCCCCTGAAGTGCTTGGGGTCGTCCAAATCAGAGAGCAGGATCCTCTGAGCCAATTCGCTTGGGCCCACAAGGGCAGCCTGAGAGTCTGGGGAAGAGCTTTCCTTGATTGGGCGTTGCAGATCGATAGTAGGCACCTGCATATCAATTGTGGGAACAATCCCTTGAAAGGGAGGAGGGTTTCTCTGCGGTGCTTCCACTTGACCTCTAGAATTACCACAATGCTCAACAGAAACCGAGACGATGAATGTAGAATTTTCCAGAGTGCAGGGTATTCTATACCTGACAGTGGGATGCGTTGTGTGACCACATTCCATGATTTCACCATACCCAGGTGCCCTGCCACGGCTTGCTGCCCGACCCGAGGAGTGGTGATGGTCCGAAGTGACCTCAACTGAGGAAGAGGGAGAAATTGCCGACCTCTGAGCAGAAGCTCGACCCCTTGAGCTTCCTCGACGGCTGCTCATTCTCGGACGCTCGCGCTGAATTATCAAATTTTCCAAAGAGCAGGAAAGTCCCTGCGCAGTCCCCCATAGAACTAGAGGATTTTCCAGTGCTTCCGCTGAGTGCCCAAACTCTATGAAAGAATGCGGGAAAATGACAGAGGTTTCTGGCCTTTTTAGCGCCATCTCACCAATTCGCAGGAGAACCATTAAGACTGAAAGGACTGGAATTGAATTTTGCTGAGGATCGACCGCCGTCACCCTTAAGAAACCATCTGCCAGGTACTGCGTGGCTCGTCCGGGCTGACACTTGCCCATGTGACGAGCCGTTGGGCTGCTACGCGTAAGAGACACCCGCATCCGGGAGATCCTCCAAATCTATGTTACTATTCTCAAATTCATCTTTTGATTGTAAAAAACTCTCAATTTGTTTATCACTTCCAAAAAATTTCCACTATCTCATGTTATCAGGTATTGCATGACGATGTTTCACCTCGATTGTGTGTTGTTTGTTTGGGTGGGGTAATTTTCAAGTGCTGGTTGAAAAAGCTAAACCATTTGCTAATATATTTTGGATCCTTGGGATGACAGCAAGGTCATACTCTTCAAATGTTTTTAGGAAATCAATCACAACATTTCTGTACTCTCTCAATCTAGGATGCTTTGAAAAATATTGTCCTTTAATTTGTTCTATGATCAATTCAGAATCTCCCTGGACTGAAATTTTTCTAGCACCTAATTTTTTAAGAAATTTCAAGCATAATAGTAACACCTCATATTCTGCTATATTGTTTGTACACAAGAAATTAAATTTTTAAGAATGACCTTCACCCCGATTCGTCTTTGAATTGTACAGCCAGACTCCTGCCCCAGAACCTGTTCAACCACATGAACCATCAAAATTCATATTCCAGATAGGCTTTGTTTCAGGGTTCTATTGTAACATTGGTATTTGTGAGTTATTCTTTTCATTAAAGTCAATTTTTGCATGAGTGACCTCCGTATCTATAGTCCCATCATTATACAAAATGAAGGAATCAAGATTAGTATGGACATAATAGAAGGGATAGTTGTCTAGCTTTTCTTGGCTGCTCACCATATATTTCGTTAAGGTTTCTCTATACAGTCTCCTTGGTTGGCCAAATACTGGTATTTTTGCATATGTCATATCCATTTGAAGTGTTCCTTGTAACTTAGCCGCCCAAGAATGTGACAATAACATGCCATACTTAGGTGGAATGTCTGCTACCACTATGTCCATGACTAAAATTTTTGTTGGTATCTGGGCTAATGTGACATAGAGGTCCTTGATAAGACCTAGACACCTAACCTTGCTAGAGTCAAATGAGTACAAATATTTGTATGGTCTAGTGATTTCAAGTCCAAGTTTTTCCATAACAATCTTTGGCATAAGATTATGAGATGCACCTAAATCCAACATGGCATTATGAAGAATTTTTTCGTGAATATTAAGGCTGACATAAAATGGGGGAACACCTCCTTCCTGAGGCTTGCCATCAACTTCTGGTCCAAACAGCAGCTCAGGCTGATCATCATTCAAGTTTACAATATCAGTGATTTCTCCTATGTTGAGTACCTTTAGGACTTGAGACCTATACACATTTTTGTTTATCAATTCAGTGAGAGGAATAGAAATTTTGAGTTTAGCAAGTTCATTCTCAATACTGAATGGTGTTTGAATTTTAAGCAGATTTGAGAAATCAGCTCTTTCAGCTATTGCTTTGGTGATAGGTCCAGTTTGTTGACTTGTACTAGGGATATTAGTTTGGACAGTTTTAGTGGAAACATCAATTGTTTTCCTGGTAACATTCTCTGTGTTCTTTTCTGAACTGTTTATATTTTTCTTAGAGATTTCAGTTGTTTTCTTGAGATCAGGCTCAGCAGTGTTCTTGGCAGGGTTATCAGAGTTCTTTTTGTTTGAGTTGTCACTATTTTTCTTACTTCTAATATTATATTGTCTGTGGACTTCTAATATAGCATTCTCAAATCCATGTTTATAGTCATCAGATTCTTCAAATTCCAGCTTTGTTTGAGCTAACAAGAACAGTTGTTCATGTTCCTCTTGTGTAAGAAAAACAGAACTATCTTCATTTGTCCCCATTAAATTAATTTTATTTTCCTCAACTTCTTCAACCACACCTACATCTTCATCAGCATAATTTTCTTGAAATGGGGGCCTAATTTGTTGATCTAGGCCTCTTTGTTCTCTTTATCTGATTTGTGGTGTGTTTCCCCTGGGATTTGGATTTCAGTTCTAGGGAACAGGTTATTTTTCCCTAGGGACACTTCTCTCATTCAAACTTATTCTCTCCATCATTATTTCCATGGTCCTCACTAAGGAATCAATCTTAGCATCTGTTGCAGAAGTTGAAGCTTCTTCTCTTATTGTCACCCTTCTTTCAGTTTTCATCCTAACTCTTTTTGCTTGTAAATTTGCTTCTACACTCACGGCATTGCTTTGCATCACTTATAATACTGGGGAATTCCTTTTCCTAAGTTGGTAGGACATATATATATCAAATCCATCTGGGAATTTTATTAAGGCTAAATCCTATGGTGGTTTAAGATTTATAGGAATTGCAATATAGGTATTGTTGAATCTAGCACAATAGTCCTGAACACTTTCACCTACTTCCCTCTTAATATTTTCATATTCTAAAAGAATCTATTAGAGGGTTCTTTTTGACTTCCCATCTATTAAGAAAGGTTTGATGGAACGCGGGGAGATCATTTATACTATTTGCAGGCAAAGATTTAAACCATTTCTGAACTTCTCCTCCTAAACTTTGAGAAAACATTTTGAGCTTGACACTTTCTTCATCTACCTCTTGTAGGTCAAAACAATCATTCATTTTATCCACATGTTGTTGGGTTGTTAAAGGACCAGTCCAATCAAATAGTGTGATTTTGGACTGATAGTCATGTGGCATATTGGCCAATGGTGCTGGCAACACTAAGGGAGCATACCTGGCTGCTATGATTGGTGGTGGTGGAGGACCACTGGAAGGAAGTTGAACAATGGATGAGGTTATTCTAGCACTAGGTGGAAATGATAGTAAAGGAATTTGAGTAACCTTGTGTGGAAGGCTGAAAGAAGGGGTGGGAATTATGGAGGCAGTAGGACTTGGTGACTGAATATGTGTATATTGAGATGTAGGGAAGAAGTTGTTGTGTTTAAGGCAGTTAATTCTACTGAGTGTTGAAGGTAAGCATCATCGATTTCTAAGGTGAGATCTGTTATTAAATATTGAAGGGTATCAAAATGTTGTAAGATTTGAAGATCTTATTCATTTTGTGAAGAAAGTTTTCTCACTGGGCTTTTTGGTAAAACTAAGGGATCAAAGTTAATATGATCTTTCCAATTCTCTGATTTAGTCCTGAATAAGCCTTGTTCAAAGTGTAAATCAAACTGGATATCCTGAAAAGTAACAAAGTTTTCAAGGAGTGAGTTGGCTCTGCGAAGGAATCCGTTGCTTGTCTGACTCTCAGTTCTAGGAGTTTTTCTTATGATCTTTTCTAGATTGTCCACTATGGTAGGATTTGGATTCGGGTGGGATCTAGTAGAGATTCTTTTGGGAGCCAGTTTTCATATTTAAAACATAGACAAACTGAATATATACATGAGTGGAAAAGAAACCAATCTTAGGAATGATATTATCATACAAATCTTTTGACTGGGTACTCTAAATTCAAATGAAATGACAGATTTTCAATAGGTCCCCAGTATGGTCACCACTATGTTATCGCTCTATGATTTTTAAGATTGGAAAAAAAAAGGATCATAAAGGACACATCAAACCACTTTGGAGTCTAGGATCTAGCCATCCTAGACTCAGAGAGGGCTCTCTCTGTATATTTGAGATTTTGATTTTTCTTTTTAGTATTTTAATATTTTAGGCTAGTTATATAGATAAAAGAGTGATTAATTGATTGATTGGTTGGTTGGGGTAGATCTTGTTTAAACCTTTTCCATTGGGCTATGGAGTCAACAACTGGATTGTAACATCAAATTTTTCAGAGCATTCACAAGGCTAGCTAACTATCTCTACTGGATCTTTAAAGCACAATAAGGAATGAAATGACAGAATGGTGAAATCAGTAGTGGTTAAAAAGAAATTAAGTATTTTTTAACCAAACTTCAGAGGAAAACATGTATATGGTAAACACAAATAGAAATAAGGTGCTCTAACAACATATCTTACTCTAAACCTTTTGTTTTACCACAAGATTTGAATGATGCATACTGTAGAAAACAATGAAACATTTAACACAGAAAGAAAAACATCACCAAATAAAAATAGCTCAAGTGTCTTGAAAATGGTCTTTATTATCAATGCTCCAACTCCAAAATTACAATGCTCCAAAAGAAAAAAGTCTTTCAATTGCTAGGGTCCAACCCCTAATACTTCCAATGCATGAAGTATTTAACTAAAATTTACAACGATTGTCGTATACACTTGGTAGTTTGTTATTAATTGCAACAAAACTAAAAATTGACTAATGTAACCACGAAGTGGCCATGATCAGGTAACTTGGACACCGAGTCCATTTTTTCTGAATGTCGTTGTTGGGTAATTAATTCTGCTGTAATGGCTGATTTGGTTGCTCTTTAATATGGTGTGTTGGATTTGCTAGCTCGGTTGGGTGCTGACTCAACTTTACGATGTTCCTTCAATCCTGCTTGTACTGTTCCTCTTGGTAGTCACACAAGTGACTCCATTCATCTTAATTTGGAATTTTAAACTTGATTAACATGCGGTATACCTCATCTACTTCAGTTTACTTTGCAAAAGTTGGCTTTACTATAAAAATGTGCTTTAATTCATGTTCAATAAAAATCAGATTGTTGATAGCTTCCAGCATTGCTTTTCTTGTTATGCTACCTCTAATATTAGAGAGATTGACAGGATCCTTTGCTATGTCTTTTAGCCTCTTGACATAATCTTCTCTAGTCATGAGTTTGTCATTAATGACAAACAAATAAGGGAGACCCTTTTGTGTTAGAGGCTCAATTTTGTTAAAAAATATGTTTACTATCAGCTCTGAATTCTGACATTTCTCCTCAAGTTGTATAGTCAAGTTCTTTTTGGTTAATACCTTTTTCAACTGTAGGATGGTCTCTGTCCTGTTTGCTACTCCCAGCTGTTCAATCTCATACATGTTCTTTGAATTCAGAAATTTGATGATTCTGTTGGTTGTTGCTAGCATGTCTCCCAACTCTAGGTTAGTAGTTGAAATAGCCTCCTTAGCTTTTTCAAATAGCTCCTTCTATTCAAATATAATTTGAATGTTGGGCCAGATTTCATTCATGCCATTGATGATATTGTTCCAGATGATTTCCTTCACCCTTCCTAGATTGTTGCCAATTGATGATTCCTTTTCAGATTTTTGCAATTTTTCAATTAGTGTTCTTGCCTTCTTCATTTCTACTGAATGTGCATTTTTAGTTCATTTAATCTGTTCTTGCAGAACATTGACTTGAGTTTCAAGTCTCTTGATTTCCTTTTTTTGAATATTCATGCTCTCCATAGATCTAGTTAGTTGTTCTGCACTGCTTCCTGTCTCTGTAGTAGTAGTTGTTGGAGTAGTTGTAGGAACAACTATAAGAGGAAGAGCCTCCATAGTAGGGATGGTTGATTGTGTTGCTTTCTATTTCTCTTGTACCATCTTCTCCATCTTTGTTTCCATTTGTCTTATTTGGAATGACTTCTCTGTTAGGGTCCTATAATAATAGGATTCATAATTTTGAATTGGCTATGATTAGTCTTCTAATATTGTACATACTTTTGCTTTCTGCAAAATGTTTTCCCATATTAGAAATAAAAAATTGAAAGAGGGTAATTCTTAAAGAAAAATCAAAGGACTAAAGGAAAAGGATTAAAAAGGAAAATAAAATATGAACCCCACCAAAAAGAGATAAAAAATAGATTCTGAAAGTGATGCAAATTCAAACGCCACTACTTTTTACTTTACTTGGCAAAATAACATTGTGTGCAGCTTGTCAAAAATGCCACAATCCTGTTGGAAATAATACTGAGAGGGGGGGGGGGTGAATCAGTATTATCAGATCAATAAAACTTTTTCAATTTTCAGAAACATATCTTCAGTTAAGTGAACCGGTGTGTACACGCTACTGTGTCTAAGGAAAACAACGTATAACCAGAAAACTTATAATTCAGTTAGTTTATCTTCAGTTAAGTGCATCAAGTCATCATTCACCATATTAAGAGTAAACAGATGCAGTATAACAGAACAGATCATCAGACAAAAGCCACACACATGAACACCATGATATAAGGTGGAAACCCAATGTGGGTGAAAACCACCTGCTGCAAGTCGTCTCTATCTTTCTTTAATAAGAATTTCAGTTTACAATCTTTTGTACTGGTGCAGCCTTATACCAGTACGCAGACTACAACCTGCAGAAGGCTTCAACCTTCTCTCATTCTCCAAACTTCCTTGGAAGGGAGCTCCAACCCCCTTTGCTCTTGTACTAGCTAAGATACTAGTACGTAGGTGCTGGCCTACAATCTTCTTTCCTTCAGGTACCACTTTTCATCAATTTTCAGACTGGATACTCCTGAGGCACAACATTACAATCTGAAGACCATGGTTCATTCACAAATCATATAAAACAACCAATACTAGCATCATCAATCTTTGAATCACTGAACCACTGAAACCCTGTCAAACCCAGTCACCAAAACACAGAGCAGACTACAGAACTCTGCAATAACAGTCAGATCCAGCTGCAACCCAAAAATCAAGCTTCAAAAGATATACGCTACTACTATGAAGGCAACCCGCGTATACACGCGGTTTTACCAAAGACAACCTGCATACAGATCTAAAAATAATTTTTCATAACTTGCAGCTGTACTAGATTTCAGTTATACCCAGACCATAACATTGCGTCAGTATGCAGATCTAGAAATTAGCATAATCAACCTTATAAAGATAGTTCATTTCAACCATTTGATTCTGATCTCTCCTTAGATCTTGTTCTCCATCAACCGATGAGATCTCTCCTTAGCTCAGCAATACACCATCAACCAATAACCTGCATATTGGATCTAATACTTCATCAGATATTCAAGACATTTCAGATATCTTTGCCTAAAGATCTTCTTCTCCTTATATAGCCTTAGGCCTTGCTCAATACCACGAGCCAAAACCATAGAAATCCAAAACCATCAACTCAAAACTAGGGATCGACACGTCCGTCGAGACACCATGGTCCGAAACCATAGGCACAACTTCCAAGGAATAACCGCCATGGACCAAAAAAGAGTTTTCCACATACACGCGCTTTTACTGAAGCCAACCTGCGTGTACACGCGACTTGGGCTTGATGAACCTGCGTATATGAATTTTCTCTTCTTCTTATAGTCTGATCATCAATTCCTTGCTGCTGACCTTCTGCACTATGATTTGTCATCAGTGAGGTTTGCCATCAAGAACAACACTTGTCTCATAATGCTAACAATCTCCCCCTTTGGACTTGATGGCAACCCCAAGATCCTTAGAATCATTCTCCCCCTTTGTCATCAAGGGCAAAGGGCTGTGCTCCCCCTGAGTACATGCTGATTTCTCTGCTCTGCTGTGCTGAACATGCTCCCCCTGACTGTAGGCAAGATCTGCAAAAGATGTTCTTCAAGACTTATACATCATAAAGGACCTTCCTATCACCAAAAGACTCAATGCATGCATCCATACTCCCAACCAAGAGGAGATACATCAGAAATATAATAATCAATAACATTACATCATTCATCCATCCCAGGCATAGTGGGGAAATCATAGGCCGTTACATGACCTTGACACTATAAAAGAAATATGACATAGAGACAACAAATCTAGACCAAGACTTCTGAAAGACACCAGCAGTATCTGATAAACATCTTTTATATCAGCAGCCAAGATTTCCTTCTGAGCTCCTTCTCCTGAAATTAACAACAGTTGTGAACTAGGACCGAAAGCATCTAAATGCCAACAATGCTTTATGAGACTTTAAGCTGCCCCCCCTGAACCTGTGCCTGCTGCTCCCCCTGAACCTGTGCCTGAAGAATTCTGACATACCCATCTCAGACCTTCTCCGACCAGAGTCTGCCCTTGCTTTTCAGAACTCCATATACGCAACTTCTCCTGCAGAAAACAGCGTATGCACGCGGATATGCTTTCTGCAACACGCGTCCACCATACACGCGACTTTCCCAGCATAAACCGGCGTATATATGCGGATATCCCTTACGTAACTTGCGTATACCAACTTTTCTGTAGAACAGACAAGCTTTAACAACAGGATGAAGCATCAACTACTCCCAGCTTTTGTCTGAGATATTCAAAAGTTTCCCTAGACAGTGGTTTTGTGAGAATATCAGCAACTTGTTCCTTAGAAGGAACATACTCCAACTTGACCTTCTGCTCAAGCACTTGTTCCCGAAGAAAATGGTACTTGATTGGTATGTGCTTGGTCTTTGAGTGCATGACTGGATTCTTTGAAATGCTGATTGCACTTGTATTATCACATAAGATAGAGACTGGTGAAGTGCAAGTGATTTGAAAATCCTGCAAGGTCTGCATCATCCAAAGAAGTTGTGTGCAACAAGATGCCGCAGCCACATATTCTGCTTCAGCTTTAGATAAGGCAATCGAACTCTGTTTCTTGTTGAGCCAAGATACTAATCTGGAGCCCATAAAGAATGCACCACCACTTGTGCTCTTCCTGTCATCCACGCTTCCGGCCTAATCTGCATCTGTGTAAGCATGAAGTGTGAGATCTGTATCTCTAGGATACCATAATCCATAATTTTGTGTCCCTTGAAGATATTTGAAGATTCTCTTCATTGCCTGAAGATGAGTCTCTTTTGGATTTGCCTGAAATCTCCCAACTATTCCGACTGCATGCATGATGTCTGGTCGGGTACCTGTCAAATAAAGCAAACTCCCAATCATGGATCTATAAGTTGGTTGATGAACTGCTGCTGATTCATCATTTGCACTGAGGCTGCATCCTGTAACCATGGGTGTACATACTGGCTTTGACTCTTCCATGCCATACTTCTTCAAGATCTACTTGAGGTACTTGGTTTGAGACAAGAAGATGCCTCCTTCATTTTGTTGGATTTGCAATCCAAGGAAGTATGTCAATTCTCCAAGTAGTGACATTTCGAATTCCTTCTGCATAACCAAGGCAAAGTTTTGACTCATAGTCTCTTCATTGCTGCCAAAGATAATATCATCTACATAAACAACAAGTATTAGCAATTTGTTATTTTCAACTTTTATATAGAGATTGCTATCTGCTGATCCTTTTGAAAAGCCTTGTTGGTGAAGATATTTGTCCAACCGATAGTACCAAGCCCTTGGAGCTTTTTTGAGACCATAGAGAGCCTTTTTCAATCTGCATACAAGGTTTGGATCATTCCCAAGAATGAAACCATCTGGCTGTTCAATATATACTTCTTCTTCTAAGTCTCCATTCAGAAAGGTTGACTTCACGTCCATTTGAAATACCTTGAAGTTTTGAAAGCTTGAGAGAGCAAGGGACATTCGGATGGCCTCAAGTCTTGCTACAGGAGCAAAGGTCTCTTCAAAATCTATCCCTTCTTGTTGCGCATACCCTTTACAAACAAGTCTGGCCTTGTTTCTAATTACTTCTCCATTTTCATTCAATTTATTCTTGAAGACCCATTTTGTCCCTATGACATTCTTATCTTTTGGTCTAGGAACCAGTTCCCAAGTGTTGTTCTTTTCGATCTGCTCAATTTCTTCATCCATTTCTTTGACCCAACATTCATCTTTGCATGCCTCTTTCACATTTTGTGGTTTGGTGGAAGAGAGTAATGCCAAATAGCTTGAAGCTTCTGCAATTATTCTTCTTGTTTGTATTCCTGCTTCTTTCTGCCCCACAATCTGAGATTCTGGATGATTCTTTTGAACATATCTGGATGGAGTCTTCTCTTCTATCCTTGTCTGCTCCTCTGGTTCTTCTTGAGGTTCTTCTTCTTCTTGAGGTTCTTCTTCTTCATCATTTTGCCTTTGAGAGTAGCCTTCATCTTCTTCAATGTCTTCATGATGAACTTGCCTAGGAATATAACCCTTCTCATCAACCACTACATCAATGTTGTCAACAATTCTGCCAAGTCATTTGTTGTAGCACTTGTATGCTTTGCTATGTGGAGAATAACCAAGAAGAATGCCTTCATCTGCTCTTGGTTCAAGTTTTCCAAGCTGCTCATCAGTATTCTTAATATAACATTTGCTCCCAAAGATTTTGAAATGCTTCACCAAAGGAGTCTCACCACTCCAGAGCTCATGAGGTGTTTGAGTGCTTTTTACTCGAACATTTGTTTTGTTAAGAATAATAACCGTAGCATGTGCAGCCTCACCCCAGAAGGTTGCGGGAGTACCTGATTCATCAAGCATAGCACGAGCCATTTGTTGTATTGTTCTGTTCATTCTTTCCACAACCCCATTTTGCTGAGGAGTTCTAGCTGTAGAGAATTCTCTTCGTATCCCATGTTCTTCACAGAAATCGAAAAATTCGTTTGAGGTAAACTCCCCACCTCTGTCAGATCTGAGGCACTTAATTTTGTGTCCTGATTCATTTTCAACCAAGGCTTTGAAGGATTTGAATTTTTCGAATGCTTCACCTTTGTGCTTCATAAGTCCTAACCAGACAAACCTGGAGAAATCGTCAATGAATAATATCAAGTATTCTTCTCCTCGAGGTGTTCTTTTTCTAAATGGACCACATGTATCTGTATGTACTAGCTCAAGAGGCATGCTAGCTGATCCTTCCTTCTTTGGAAAGTTAGTTCTAGTTTGCTTTCCAAACTGACAAGATTTGCATATAGTGTTGTCTGGAATTTTGATATCTGGAAGACCACGAACTGCCTAATATTTGCATGCTTTCCTTATTTTTGGAAAGCTTAGATGCCCCAACCTTCGATGCCATAGCCAGTGTTCATCATCCTTGCTCAAATAGCATTGTTGTGGTCCTTCTTCAAATATGTATAGATTATTTGGAGTCCTTCTTCCTTTGATCACTGTTTTACCTGTATCAAGATCACGAACACAACATCCATTTGATCTAAATATTACCTCTGTTCCTTGATCGCACATTTGACTGACACTCAGAAGATTATGCTTCAATCCATCAACATACAAAACATTTCTAGCTTTGACCTTCTCTTTCAATGGAGCCACACCTTTTCCTTTTATGGCTGCAGAGATATCGTTTCCAAAAGAAACTTTCTTCCCTTTTTCTAATGCGGTATATGACTCAAGCTTTTCTTTGTCCCCTGTCATATGCTTTGAACATCCGCTGTCAATGTACCATAGAATTTCTTGACCTTCTGCATAAAAGGCTATCCCACATCTTTCTGGTTGCGGTTCCTTTATTCTCCATGTTCTGACATTTGAGGTTTGTTCCTTATGAGTTGTCTTCCGGAACCTGCTCCTGCATTCAGACTCTTCATGACCAAAGTTATTACAAATAGAGCATTCAACTTCATTTTCAAGAACCGAAAAGTTGTTATAAGTCCTTTTCATGGTTCCAGTCATTCTCCCTTGCTTTTGAGCTTCTCTAGTCATGATTGTCTTGTAGGCAACACATTGAGCTTCTTTGTGACCGAAGTTATGGCAAGAAAAGCATTGGCCATTAAAGAAACTTTTGCGATAATCAGATCTATCATCCAACCGATTATAGCTTCTATTCACATTCATTCTTGGAGCAAATTGGGAAGATTTTACCTGAGGATGATTGTAGCTTTTGTTTGTCCTTAAGGCAGTTTGTCCCCGAATTTATTGATGGTCTTTATTTGTTCTTGAGGTAAATTGTCCCTGATTCACCTGATTACTTTTATTTGGCCTTTGCTCGCTTTTCCTTGCTGCATCAAGATAGCTTTTAGAGGTAGAGGCTTGAGATGTTTCTCCATTATATCCAAGACATGTCTTGATCAGAGGAGATCGCTGCACATTGATAATCTCATCCAAGGTTTCAGATCCTCTAACAAATTTAAGATTAATCGCTTTTGTTTTCTCAATCTCCTTTCTAAGACAAACAATCTCACATTCCAATTTTTCAAGATGTTTTTCCTTTTCAGCTAGTTGACATTGTAGAGAATCAATAATAGCACTCTTCTCTTCTAAGAAAACTTTGAGATCTTTCATTTCTTCACAAAAGCCTTCTACATCTATAGCATCCATATAGTCATCATCTTCAAAAGCCATTAACAATTTATATCTATTACCTTGTTCATCTTCATCACTAATTGAAAGACCATCACTATCTTCATGAGTGTAATAGCTTTTCTTCTTTTCATTTTGTTTCTTGTTCCATTTAACAGGTTCCTTTCCCTTGTCATTCTTATTTTTGTGAGGACATCTGGCAGCATAATGACCTACTCTTCCACAAGTAAAGCACTTTAAAAGGTAACTTACCTCTGAACCTTCCAGAACCCCTTTGAAGATTTCTGACAAAATTTGATTCCTCTTCTTCATCTTCTGGTACGTGACTTGCTTCATAATACTCTTCTTTGCCTGAAGCCTTGAAAGCAGCTTCTCTTCTGTCTGATGGACCTCCCTTTCTCATTTCATAAGCGGTTAGAATTCCGTGAAGCTGAGACATAGTAAGAATTTGCAGATTTTCCTTTTCTTCTATGGCAGACACTTTAGATTCAAACTTGGGGGACAAAGATCTTAGAACCTTTTCAACCACAACAGCCTCTTTTATTTCTTCACCCAAGTTTTTCATGCAATTAACAATCTCATCTACCCTAAGGAAATAGTTAGCCACACTTTCATCATTATACATTCTGAGAGTCTCATATTTAATCCTGAGAGTTTGAAGTTTAGCACGCTTTACCTGTTCATCTCCTTCATAGCTCGTGACAATTTTGTCCCATATTTCTTTTGCAGATTTATAGTGCATTACCTTCATGAATTCTGATTGAGATATACATCCCAATAGAGTATTGACTGCTTTCGCATTTGTTTCATATTTCTTTTTCTCGGCTGCATCTGTAGGAGTAGCTGAAGGAAAAGTGTAGCCTGTATCTACGATGTCCCAAACTTCTGTACCAAGAGATTGAAGATAGGCAGTAACTCTTACCTTCCAATAATTGAAGTTTGTCCCATCAAAAACCGGTGGCTTGATTGATGCTTCTCTCTCGTAGTTGCTCATGATGAACGATCTACCTTCAAGCGATCAAGCTTCTCTGAAGGACCTGCTCTGATACCAATTGTTGGAAATAATACTGAGAGGGGGGGGGGGGTGAATCAGTATTATCAGATCAATAAAACTTTTTCAATGTTCAGAAACATATACACTACTTCAGTTAAGTGAACCGGCGTGTACACGCTACTGTGTCTAAGGAAAACAGTGTATAACCAGAAAACTTATAATTCAGTTAGTTTATCTTCAGTTAAGTGCATCAGGTCATCATTCACCATATTAAGAGTAAACAGATGCAGTATAACAGAACAGATCATCACACTAAAGCTACACACATGAACACCATGATATAAGGTGGAAACCCAATGTGGGTGAAAACCACCTGCTGCAAGTCGTCTCTATCTTTCTTTAATAAGAATTTCAGTTTACAATCTTTTGTACTGGTGCAGCCTTATACCAGTACGCATGCTACAACCTGCAGAAGGCTTCAACCTTCTCTCGTTCTCCAAACTTCCTTGGAAGGGAGCTCCAACCCCCTTTGCTCTTGTACTAGCTAAGATACTAGTACGTAGGTGTTGGCCTACAATCTTCTTTCCTTCAGGCACCACTTTTCATCAATTTTTAGACTGGATACTCCTGAAGCACAACATTACAATCTGAAGACCATGGTTCATTCACAAATCATATAAAACAACCAATACTAGCATCATCAATCTTTGAATCACTGAACCACTGAAACCCTGTCAAACCCAGTCACCAGAACACAGAGCAGACTACAGAACTCTGCAATAACAGTCAGACCCAGCTGCAATCCAAAAATCAAGCTTCAAAAGATATATGCTACTACTATGAAGGCAACCCGCGTATACACACGGTTTTACCGAAGACAACCTGCGTACAGATATAAAAATAATTTTTCATAACTTGCAGCTGTACCAGATTTCAGTTATACCCAGACCATAACATTGCGTCAGTATGCAGATCTAGAAATTAGCATAATCAACATTATAAAGATAGTTCATTTCAACCATTTGATTCCGATCTCTCCTTAGATCTTGTTCTCCATCAACCGATGAGATCTCTCCTTAGCTCAGCAATACACCATCAACCAATAACCTGCATACTGGATCTAATACTTCATCATATATTCAAGACATTTCAGATACCTTTGCCTAAAGATCTTCTTCTCCTTATATAGCCTTAGGCCTTGCTCAATACCACGAGCCAAAACCATAGAAATCCAGAACCATCAACTCAAAACTAGGGATCGACACGTCCGTCGAGACACCATGGTCCGAAACCATAGGCACAACTTCTAAGGAATAACCGCCACGGACCAAAAAAGAGTTTTCCACATACACGCGCTTTTACTGAAGCCAACCTGCATGTACACGCGACTTGGGCTTGATGAACCTGCGTATATGAATTTTCTCTTCTTCTTATAGTCTGATCATCAATTCCTTGCTGCTGACCTTCTACACTATGATTTGTCATCAGTGAGGTTTGCCAGCAAGGACAACACTTGTCTCATAATGCTAACAAATCCATGATGGTCAAATAGATTAATCTTGATTCATTCATGCTTTTAAATTTCAAGTTGGTAGATAGAGAATAAAGATCTAGCCAACTATTTAATTTTGGCAGATCAGTAGTT
Source organism: Pinus tabuliformis (assembly GCA_031772625.1). Lineage (NCBI taxonomy): Eukaryota > Viridiplantae > Streptophyta > Pinopsida > Pinales > Pinaceae > Pinus > Pinus tabuliformis. Next base: position 774,699,715 of record CM062804.1, on the reverse strand, counting down.
AGATAGAGAATAATAATGAGCTCAACAGTTTAATCTGAAACATTGGAAGTCATAAGATTAGAATTAGATATTTTTCTTATCAAAGAAAAATAAATAAAGGGTCAGCAAGCTCAAATGCACCCAATAAATGAAGAGAAAATGCTAGGGTAAATAAAGGATAGGTAGAAGAGGTTTTGGAGTGCACAAGGTTGCAAGCTCAAATGCACCTTCATTATGCTTAATCCTATGTTTCATGTGTAGGAGGAATTATCAAAGAAAAAGGACATTAACAAAAGTCATATATTACTTTGGGTATTTACCCTAAAAAGTTCTATATAATTTTGGGCCTGAATACTAAAGCTTATTCACTAATTTCCCCTCATTTCATTAAACCCCTACATGTCTAGTTTATTAATTTCCCTTTATTACCACTTCATTACTTTTCATTCCCTAACGTTTTCCCCTTCCTGGTTCCAAACGACCCTTCCCTCTTCATTTCCCCTTATTCTAACACATTTCCATTGTGAAAACCCTTTCTCTTCATTTTAACCCCTTTTCCCTTTATTTCACACCTTTCCCTAGACATTACCCTTTAAAAATCATTCTCCCCTTATTAATTTCCCTTTTCCATTTAAACCCACTAAAACCCCCTTATCCTAAGTTTAAAAATTTAAATGTATAGGGTCCCATTGAAAAACCCTCCCCGATACCCTTTTAACTCAACCCTTATATTATTCTAACCTATAGTCCCTCTTCATATATTAAAACCACCGCACCACTTATCTCCAAGTCCCGCATTTTATTAACCCTCATCGCATGTATTAAATCCCATGATTACTTTTAATGAATTACATTTCATTTTAATTAAAACCCGACCCAATCCTTGACTCACCCCTCGCAACTTCGCCACCTTGTAGCCCTCAGATCACCCACTTCTAGATCCAATGGCCCAACCCATATCGCGTGCTCCCATCGTCCCGCTGTTAAGATCTCAAAAACACGCGAGATTCGCGGTTTTTCCCGATCACCTTTTTGCTACATGGCAGCCTCATGTTATATCGCGTGCTCTGAAAAAATTCCACCCTACACTCAAAATCGGTGTGATAAGCCATAATACCGCCTCCCCACATAGGATGAAACCACCTGTTGTTCAAACATTAACTCTGTGCCCAAAATTAACCACTATTGCTTAAAAACCAAAAAGCCGCCCTTTTTACCCTTTTCGTTGTGATTCCATTGCCAAGAACCTCTGCTGACCAATTCTAAACCCCGAAGCTCTGCTCAGCCATTTTAACCCCACTTACAACCAGAAGATGTTGTAGACTCCAATTTGAAGCAGCATAAAGACAATTGAAACCTCAAAAAGCCTCCCCTGCTCCCACAAAACCCTAACTGCACACCTAGTCGTTGTTTTCCAGGTATTCCTGAGAGAACTGAAAAGTCCCTATACTTAAATCTCTGCACAGTATTTACAAAAGGTTAATCAATTAAACTAATTAAAAAAACTTGCCAAACTAAAGAAACCCACTGTGCAACCAAAATCCCTTTCCTACAGACTGTATTCACCTTTTGTACTATTCCAGAAGTCTTGAGCTTACTCCTTAAACTAGATAAAGATTAATTCAATAAAATAAGAAAAATTATGGCTTCCTAAAGCATTTCGAATTAAAAAACCCTGCAAACCCCTCACCTGGATATTGACCACCTCCCATTGGTTGACAGAGATTTTCAAATCAAAGACAGTTTCCCCTAGCCATCTATTGAAACTCCACTGCTGGAGTAAAGACAAATTCCTCAACCACAACGATAATATTCTGTTATGGGAATGAAATTTTCCCAAATACTTGTTCCCACAAGTATACCAGTTCCCTAAAATCATCCACCTATGCTAACTCTTCTATATCCCAAGCCAAAGTTCCATAGTCTCTCCTAACTAGCAGATTTTGTTTACAATAACTACATAGTCAATAAACCAAATGTTGCAGATCCAGCCAAAGCCAAATGAAACCCCATTTTCTATTGAAAACCTACTTGACCTATATTTAAAGCTGGATCTTTCGAAGAGGTCTCAATTTTTTCAGACTTTCATCCTAGAAGAAGCTCATATTCCTACAAACAGTCCCCCATACTCTGCCACCATTTTCTCGGAGAGGGCCAGACAAATTGTCACCATGTTGTCTCGTATTCTAGGATATACCACTAATGAGCATGTAGATGGGCCTATACTTGCTTTCCTCTTTATTTTTTTACCACGCAAGCCTCCAGCTACAGTTTTCAATTTTTCCCAATTCTTAGCAGACAGAATCCATGATCAATTGATCAGATTTCCAAATGAAAGAGTATTCAAATACTCTTCAGTATTGTTCCACATGTTCTTATATTTCCAATCAGAAAAGTTTCCAGTCAACATCCAAAAGTTGGACACTAAGGGCCATCCTAGATCTGTTATCTTTTGGACACCCTTAATCCAAAAGTATTCTACTGTTTTTAGCCACAAGGAGTTCATTGATTCCTTTTTCACCCAATCGTTAATATGCTAAGTAGTAGCAATCAGCCCAGGATCAGTGATGAGATAAAGAAATTCTTACAGTTGTCCAAACACAGTAGAATAGGGGACTAGTATTTATACCAGGATCACACTGAAATCAGGGTGTATGGATGCCAGCTCACTACCTATAAGCTGGCCAAATACCTCCCCATGAGAATATTTTCATTAGAGTATATTAGGCAGATTATAAACTCAAATGATGTGAATTTTCTATCATCTATGAAGAAAACATAGTTCAAAATCAAAAACAGCTAGGTCCTTTTATCTGCAATAACAGGGAGGTTGGAGAAGAAGCAGAAAATTTTTATAGGAAATGAAGTTTAGTAACAGTTTCCAATGGCAGTATGACCCTTTAGGTGTCATAAACAAACTAAGACTCAAATTTAAATCGAGCCCTTTTATGCATGAGTCTAGGCCAGACATTGAAAAATATGCCAACCAATCAAAGTGGTTGGAAAATACCTCAATAGATATGGAGAAGCAGAGATACTAGTTCCATTCTGCATACTCCAACCCTGTAGGACAAAAATGAAAAAAGGACTAGGGAAGAAGGTTCTTTCTCAAGCATAGATACAACACATGATAGATTTGAAATCATGTACCGGAAGAAGCCCAAGCTAAATCCTGTAAATGAGCAAGAAGAGACAGTTGAGACAGTTTAAATCATTAATACAGATACACTGGTCAGAGAAAGTACATCTCTAGTAGTTTCAGAGGAAACTCATCAACCATCAAACTCTAATACACAAATCATTCAAAAGAAGCTTAGTATTGAAGTTTCTTCATCTAGAAAACCAATGGATAAAGAAAAATATATAAAGGAGAAGTATAAAAAAATCAAGTTGAGAAATGAAGCATTGAAAGTTGAAACCTATGCCCAATATTTCAAATAGACTCCTAGCAATCAGAACAAGTTACTTTCAGCTATTGACATTAAAACAAGGAAAATGCAATGACCTTTTTGCAACCTACAGTACAACAACCTAAGTCATCAATAGATTACAACAAGACAGAATTTGAAGTTTTGGCCAAGAATGTTCATCCTATAGATCAGATTGAATTTCATAAGCAGGCAGGAGAAATGATATACTCAACAATGACCAACAAAGCTATGAGTGTACAAAAACTTCAAAGTTCTCTAGAGAATGTCACAACACAGTTTAAACTAGAAAAGGCGTCCTCACAAGCAAAGGACAACAGAATTAAATCACTAGAAGAATTGGTTATTGAGATTGGATATAATCCAAATGACATCAAGGCAGCAAAAAAGCTCATAAAAAAAAAAGAGGAGACACTGTTGCATTAAAGAAGCAACTAAAGTTTCCTCCTTCTAAACATCCACAGGCCAAGGAAGTTCTAGATAGCCAAAGACAAAGAGATGAGATGATGGACCTCATTCTACAGTTAAGCGCTCAGTTAAAAGAAATGGAGAATGAAATGGATAAGTTAGTGTAGGAGAAATAGGCCAGCATGGAAGCAGCTACTGTCACTGCTATTCCTATAGTTACTACAACAGTTCCTTCTACTTTGGCAGCTTCATTGGCCCCAACAGCTCTAGTAGCTACAACACTTCCAACTGCATCAGCAACTACATCAGCAACAGGTTCAACAATAACAACAACTCATCCTAGTGATGAAGCAAGTAAATTGATCAAAGCCATGGAAGATATGTCCATCCAAACCACTAAAATAAATAGACTTAAGGAACAAATAAAAAGTATATAGGATGAAAAGAAACTAGCTCAAATCATGCATAAGAATGAAGCTCAGAAGTCAAACAGGTTGAATGAAAGGATACAGAAGTTGGAGAAAGAATTAACACTGAAAGAGCCACTAGCCCAAGCAAAACAACTTTTATGGGCCAATATCATTGACTCAGTCAATGATATTTGGCCATCTATATAGGTGATATTTGAGCAGAACGATTTGGTCAAAGAGGCTAGTGAGGCAATTCAAAGGGTTAGAGCCAAACTTGGAAATATGCCAAAAGAAGCCTCAAGAATAATCTAATTCCTTAACTCAAAGAACAAGTATGAATTTTAGGAGGTTGGAATAGCTAACAGAACTGGGGCCATACTAGAGGCAAAGAAGGTAATTACCAAGAGGAACCTAATGACACAACTTGAGGATCAATGCCAAACAATGGAGCTAGAAATAGCTAGGTTTATGGTAAAATTTGATGCTTTGAGGCAGAAAGGTCTGCCTAATCCATTGGTGATTAATGACAGGTTGATGCCACATGAAGACTATGATAAGAAAATCAGAGAAGTGGCAAAGGGACAAGCCAACAATTCTTCTATGAAAGGGATGCCTATAGGAAAAGTCCTTTGCCAGAATTTTGAGAACCTATTTTTCCTCCAACATGAGGTAAAACATCTTTTTGTAAACAAGCCCACTTTTGCAAAATACACAGAAACTGATGAATTCTATAGAAGAATGGTAAATATCAAATTACTAGATGCAAAGACTAGGGAAAAGTTGAATGTTTTATTGTAAAAGTGCAAAGTAAACAGTGAATACAAAGCAGTGAAGGTAAAACAGCAGATCATCTAAGTCAAAGAGTATCAGTCAAAGGCAGAGAAAAAGGACAGTTGGCATAGAGAAATAGAAAAAGAGAGAAAGTAGCAAACGATCAAAACAACAAACAATAAAAGAGGGATGGCTTGCATCAGTTACATATCTATCTCTATCTTCTTGCATGAAGATATTTATTTTTCCTTGAATAATTCCTAAAACAGTTTAGGATATTTTGTAATAAGTATTTTTATGTATAAATACTTCATCATTCGAAGTATATAGTGTGGATTGCTAAACATTTCTATAGTTATATCTGAAATCCTGAGGGTTTATTGTAAACATTTTCAAGTCAGCAGACTGGAGTGAGTAATAAAGGCATTGCATTACAGGATTCATGTGTTGGGCCACTTCAGTGAAGTATCTTTCATTTGTTAAAATGATATTTTCTTAAGTATTTCACATACATACATGTTTTCCAATTTGAATGAAATAACTGAAATGTTACTACAAAATTTGTTTAAGTGCAATATGTCTTGAATAGTTATTCATTTTTATGTTTTCTTCTAATAACCAGAGTAGGGAATTCTTCAGTGCTCCCTAGTTTCGATTGACCTCTTTCATTTCCCTCATTATCCAGTTTCAGGAATCCTTAACTACTTCTTGACCCCGATTGAAAAACCATTTCACCTTTCAAACTAAAAGATCTAAATTTACTCGGCTACCTTGCCCTGTGAACACTATCTTTAGAACTTGATTCAGTCATGTTTTCTTGACATTTGGACTCCATGGCCCAATGGTAAAAGGACACTTATCTATCCATCTGAATCAATGATTCCACCACCAAATAAAATCAAAACCCAATCAAGCTTAAATAACTAGCCAAAAATCAATTAACTCAACAAAGTTAAATCATTAAGATAGAGCCATCTCTTAGCATTAGGAAGGCTAGATCGTGATCTCAAAAGTAGGTTTGTGGTTACCTCTATCATTTCTTTGAACACAATATGACAACCCTAGGGAAATTTTAGAGTGATAACATGCTCCATAATCAATTTCATCATTTCTGCCTTCTGACTCTCTATTTCCTCTATTTCTTTGGTCAAGGGATCATGTGTGGCAGGCATTTTGATTTGTTTCTTCAAGGCTACTATATCCATCTCCTTATTCTTAATAATTTCATCTGCTGCTTTCACATTTGATGGATCATATCCAATTTTCACCACTAAGTCTTCCAAGGACTTGATCCTATTATCTTTTGATTGAGATGAAATATTTTCCATCTTCAGCTGAGATTGAGTGTTTGATAAAGCCACCTACATTTTAAACAAACTCATGGAGGTACTTGTTAGAGTGGAGGAAATCATCTCACCTATTTTCTTATGCATTTCCAACTGATCAATAGGATGAACATTTCTGGCATCAAACTCAAAAGAAGTTTGTTTATAATCAGCTGGAGTTTTAGGCTCTGTTGTTTGTGCCTCAAGGAATGCCATATGCATTTTTCCTTTCTCTGAATCAAAAGTTGATAGAAGCCTGCCTTGAGAAGTAGAACTTTGCTTCCAAAATTGAGCATAAGTACTCTATTTCAACATTTCATTCCTCATCTTTATCTCTCTAAAAGTATCAAAGATGGTCTCCTCCTTTTCTCCTATTACATTAGCAGATGTGGAAACTTGGAGAGTTTGTTGCCTTTCTGAGATTGGAGTGGTAGGAAAATATTGACCTCCTACTGGAGATGAATCAATAATATCACTAAGATTAATGACTATTTGTTGTGGTGATTCCTTGCCTATGTCCATGTCCATGTGTATCCTTTCCCTTTTCCTAAATTTCAATTTGAATTCTTTCATAGAAGTATCAGTCCCTGGTGACTGATCTTCTCTTAGTGTTTTCCCAGTTGTTTCTTTCTCATGTTCCTTACTCTTGTCTATTTTTTCCTCTATACTCTGCCATTCTTGTTGCCCAAGAGTTTGTGCACTTGAAGAAGAAAGTATTTGTTCCTTAGCTTGTTGCAGGGTTTCAGGCATCCACTCAATCTAGTTCATAAATTTTTCTATTTCAAGCCTGTGAGTGTGAACGTAAGGTGTTGATTTGTTCTCCACCCTTTTCGTAGAGATGATGCCCCATGGTTCATAGGACCATGTGAAGCTGGAGTGAATTTCATTCCTTTCAATTTCTTGTCAGCCTCCCCACTTGATACCCTGTTGTTGCAAATAAAAGGGCCAATCTGGGATTTGATCCTAAATTGAGACTTCTTCTTTGCTACTACAAAATGTACTTCATCTACGTCGATCATCTACCTGATATACTCAAGTGTAAAGATCCCCATGGGTAGGAACTTTGGCAGCTTGTAAGGGGCCAATTCACACCCATATACCCTTAATTTTGTGTATTTTTGCTACAAGTACCAATCTCTTGTTCTTGCCTAATTTGTCAGCTGCATAATCCTTTTAATTTATTCACTTATTGTGGGTTCTAATGTTCCACTAAGGAGGCTCATAGCTAGATGGAAAAACATCTCTATGAATGTTTTGTATGTGAATTTCCTTTGATCCTTCATTACTAAGGTTGTCCAGAAGTTGACAGATTGGGGTTCTCCTTCTTCATTCAACTTGCTCATTGGAAACTGAAATATGTTTGCCAGGAAATAAACAAACATGTACACTAATACTGAAGAATACTGAAACACTTCCTCTGTGGTGAAATTTATGAATTACTCATGGATGGCATCTACTAGGAACTGACTGAAATTAAACAGGATAGATGGATTTACATCAAATGACAATATGGACATGAAACCTATTATGGCCTCATCAAGCCACTGATCTAAATAATAGCCTAGAAGATATGAAAGTACAGTGACTCTATGCTTGGTTCTATCAGGGAAAGCAGAGGAGGAATATGGAAGATTATTGCTAGGAAGTGGGATTTGTTCAGTCATAAAGAGTTCTAGGGTTTTAGCTCTTTTGGCAAAGTCTAGTCTCTAGTACATTTCACTAAGGATTTCATGGGAAAAAGGAGTGGTTCCTTCAATGGTAGGAGCTTGCATCGTCTGCATTATTGATTTAGCATCAATGGTAAACAATATTTCTCTTACAGGGGCTATGACTGCTCTTTTCTATGGGCTATAGCAGGACTGGCATTTTCTGATTAATTTTGGGCAGCTATGGGTTTTGGGAAAAATATAGAAAGGAAAATTTGTATCCCAGAATCCTATATCATCCATTTCATCAAAAAAAATTTCCTCCCACCAACAGTAGATGTCAAACAGATCAAATTCTGATATTGTTTCATGCATTTTTAAGTCTCTTTCTACAAGTGGAATATGATCCAAGTCCACTGGTGGGTGCACCATTGGATTGAACAACTCTTGTTCTTTCCTCTTTGGTGGCATGGCTATCTTCTGCAAATTTTTAAGCCTAGATTGTTTTTGAATTTGCAGGTAAACTGTAATAGAAAAGGAATGAGAAGAAGAGGGAACTCAGAGAGGGAAAATAGAAAGGGGATGAATAAAAAACAGGATTTAAGAAGGGGGATGCTACAAAACGCAGAGAAGTGCAGCTTTCTGCAACTGTGTTACTGTTTCACTGTGTATTCCTGAGCAAGCTGTCACCTTCTCTTGTAAGCAAAAGAGAACATATTCAAAATTTGGTAAATGTGTGAGATGATGCATTTGTAGTTTCGTAGAATCCCCTTTGGAATGGCCTGAAGTGGCACAGGTCCGTTGGCTAACGGTCTAGCAAATTGTATGTGCAACGGTATATCACGAGAATGGAGGTGATAGGTGGATGGGAAAGAGTGGCGTCACGGAGCAGCGGGATTGGTGAACAGTCACAATGGAGGGGTGGTTTAGTGGAAAGTGAAAACCACTTTTCAGAGGGCCTATGAAGTGGTAAGTGGAATGAGTGGGGGGGTTGTGAAATCACGACAGTGTGACACGTAAGTGGTCCGAAACCATTGATTTCGAACCCCTGCACCCCCCCCCCCCATTAACGTTCGGAGGGTGAGGGGGGACCAAAAACTCATGTGGGTCATTGGATCAAATATCACTTACAGGGATTTGATGAAAGGTGTGTGGTGGGTAATAGTTGATGTGACGAGCACGTGAGTGGTGGGGTAGGAAAATGAAAAGGGGAGTGGAGTATACCATATAGAATAAAGTTAGGAGTATGGTATAGGACCCCTATCTCCCTTTTTTTCCATATTAGGAAAAACACATGAAACATGTAATGAAACATTAAAAGAAATTTTCATTTCCCTTTCCCTTTATAATTCTCCCAATCTACCTACCCTTAGTTTCTAATCTAACATTTTTTCCTTTTTTGTATTTACAGGGTGAATTTGGACTTGCAGGCCCTTTTTCACTTTCTCTTCTTTTCATTTCTAACCTACTCTATCACTTATTTCCCTTATTGGTCCAAATTGAGCAGTTGAACCAATTTCATTTCTACCTAGCTACTGATTTTCCAAGCTTGAACTGTTTGGCAGATCTTTATTTTCTATCTATCAAAAAAAATTGAAATTTGTTCAATCATGCTTAGACTGTATGAGTTGAACAATATTTGGGGTTTTCTTTTCTTTTCATTTTTTTTTCATTTGTTCTTTTCCTCTTTTTTTTAATACCCTCTTTTCTTTTCTTTCTTTTTTTGGAAATCAATTGAATATTGAGATCTATGAACAATATAAAATCTACAAAATGTGAAATACTCAATCACCTTGACATCGTATAAATTATAAGACCTTAATAACTGCTAATGTATCCAAAACTTGATCTATGAAAGGAAGTGGAAAGTGATCCTTTAAAGTGGATTTATTCAATTCCCTATAGTCAATACACACTCTCCATTTTTCTTTCTTTTTAGGGACAATTTCTAAGGGTGCAACCCACTGAATGTCTGATATAGGGTAGATAAAATTGACATTCAATAGTTTTTGTAGTTCTTCCTTAACAATCTCCCTTAAATTTGGATTCATTCTTCTTTGAGGTTGTCGAATTGGTTTGGAATTTTCTTCAATGTAGATATGATGTTTACAAGTATTAGGATCAATTCCTTTCATGTCAGTATATTCCCATGCATAAGCAGATGAATGTTCTTGTAACATCTTGATTAATTCTTTCTTTTGAAATTCTTCCAAATTATTGTTGATATTCAAAGTTTTTCCTGAAAATATTTCAATTGTAGAATTGCCAAATTTTTCCATAGAGTGCAAAGATAGTTGACGAGATGATAAATATTCAACATTGCATTGCTCTTGAAAACTCTGACTAGATTCACAATATGATGAAGATTCATTATTTTCCATTATATTTAAAATTTGATCTTCTTCATCTAATTGTGAAGTAGCAGGATTGGTCTTATATCTAATTCATCATCTATCCATTCTTCATCTTCAACCTCTAGTGTTGTTTTTGTTGATGGATACAATGTGAATTTATTTATTTTTCTCCCATTAGAAATGAACATATCACCAGATCTACAACTTATGAAAGCACCGGTTGTAGCTAGCCATGGTCTTCCTAGAATCAATGGATGTCCTCCTAAGTTATTCTTGGGTGTTAAAATCATAAAATCAACAGCGTATTCACAAGAATCTAAGGATAAATGTATGTCTTCTAATACATCATCAAGTTTGATTACAGATCTATCTGCCAATTGTGATAGTGTAGGTGTATATTGAAGATTATAAAGTTTTAATTGATTCATAGTTTGTTTAATCATGATATTTACGTCTACTCCTAGATCAATCAATGTATTTGGGATCTCTACACCATTGATGTGCATTTTCACAATGGGACTTCCTGGATCAAGATATTTTTGAATTTTTGTTTTACCCATCATGATATTTGCAATTTTTCCAACAATTTGGATTCTTTTGATTTCGTTTCTCTTTCTTCCAAGTCTTTTTATGCTCAAGTCCCTAGTTGTTTTTGAGAAAATTGGTATTTCCTTGATGGCTTGAAGCAAACAATTTTTTATGAAAACATTCTTCATTTCATCTAACATGTCGTAATCAGGTAATAAAATTTGTTTCTCTACCCCTTCATCAATTTTTAATCTTTCAAGGAAAGGTTTTTTGAAACAGATAATGAAGGTTGTTCCATAATAGGAGTTGAGTTATTTGAATGTGTTGGAGTAACTTGTTTTTGAGTTTATTATTTTTTATTATTAAGAGACTTTTCTTCTTCGGTGATCTTTTATTTTTCACTTTCTTGAATAAAAACTTAGGGGGACATCTTTTCTAATATTCTACCATATTTAAGTCGAACATTATTTAGATCTAGTGGAGTTATCATGTAAGTTTGAAAATTTTGTCCTTCCATATTGTAAACAGGTTGTGAATTTTTACTATTATTTGGATTTGGAAGTGGTTGGGTAGGTAATTGATTTGGTCTTTGAGGAAACAATAATGAAATTTGTGGATTCACATTGTGAGGTTGAGTTTGTTAAACAGGCTTAGGATAATATTGTGGAGGAAAAGTAGGATATGATTGTAGAAATTGAGGATATTTTCCATAAGGATTTTTCCATCCTTGTGACCAAGGTGGTGGCCAAGATTACCAAGGAATTGGGGCAGTCCAATTACTTTGCGAATATTTTGAAAATGGTTGAGGATTAAAACCTTGAGCTATATTTGGTTGTGGATTCTGCAAAGGTCTTTAAGTAATAAAGCAGAGAGGGTCTACCTAATTTGGTACTCCTTCTTCTTAATAAACAGCTTTAAGACCTAGTATTGGGGGACATTCTTTTGTATCATGATTTTCCACACAAATAACACAACTTTCTATAATTTTTAAATCAAGAGGACATTCTCTCAAGGCATGTTTCTTTTTGCACTTAGGACAAAAAATGGACAATGCAACATTTTCAACTTTTTTCTTGTTTTGTATTTTAAGGGTGTCAATTTGTTCACTAAGACTCCCTAAAAACTATGTTTTAAAGTTATCAAGAGAATTTCCTAATCCTAATCTACTTATTGTCCCAGCTGCAGATTTATTAATCCTTGATAGAATAGGATCTCTTGGATTTTTCCCGGTTCTTGATTTGCCTCTTGAAATGTGTATGCACAACTCACAAATTTCTCCTAGTGATAACTAATAAATGTCTCCCTTACCCATTATATTGAGAATATCAATCAACTCATCTCAAATTGATTTCAATAAGAGAGCTTTCCAAGTTTCCTCATCTAGATTATTTATTTTTGCCCTTTTTACATTGTAATCAAATCTTTCAACGAAATCTTCAAGATTTTCATCTTATTTGTGGCATTTTAAAGACTTCATCTTTAATATTATGGGGCATATAGTAATCCTTATATTTCTCTAAGAATGAAGTTTTCATTTTTTTCCCATGTTCTTATGGATTTTATTCCTAAACCCATAAACCATTTTAATGTTGCATCTTTAAGGGTTGCAGGGAATAATTTCAACTTTTGAGCATCATGTGGATAATCATATGACCTACACAAGACTTCAAATGCAAAGAGAAATGTCTCAAGATCTTCACTTCTTAATCCATGAAAGTTTGGTAGGATAGAGGGTGAGATATTTTTCATTTTTACAGTTGTATCTGCATCAAGGATTGGAAATCTGAAAGGTCCTGGATTTTTATTCTCTCCTATTCCTCTTCCTCCATATCTTCCATCTCCTCTTCCTCCACCTTGTATTTCACCTACTCTTCCCCCTTCAATCCTTGGTTGTTCACCATTCAAATTATGTACCTCTCCTTCCCCTTCTCTAGCAATTGTAGACTCCTCAGAACTAATATAGGATTCTAGTTTTGGTTCTAAGATTGGGTTTTTAGCTTCCTCTAGTTCTTCTAGTTCTTTTATTAATGGTTTGAAGTAGGTTTCTTCTTCCTCTTCCACAGTAGGAACTTCCAACTCTTGAGATAAAAAAAATTCTCCAGTTGAAGATAGGAAAATTATTCATGTTGTTGGGGATATGTGATCTTATTCAATTATGGCTTCTATTGATGAGGTTGGTGAATCTCTAGGTTGGATTTCGGATCATAATACCTCAGGAAGTCTATCTTAACTTGCTATGGATAGAATTCAAGTTTGTGTGGGTGGTGTGTCACTACGAGGTCATGGTCGAGTAAGTGATGTTGTTGGAATTAAGCTCTTTCCTCTACCTACAAATCTACCCCTAGAGTCTCTTTCCCTATGCATATCATGTTTTTTTAAAGAATTAAAGACTTCTATTTTACACTTCCCCAGAAACGGCACCAAAATGTTTAGTCAATTTAATATTATTAAATTGCTCACATAAATTATCGACTGGAGTTTGTAAACTTGTGAAGTACAAGTGCACTATATATGCTAGAAGCCTTTTTGAGTTCATTAAGATGATGATCCTGCTTGTTTTAAGGATTTTCTTTATTCCTATGTTCCTAATGCAAACTGAAGATTTACAATTAAATTTCTACAATCAACTCTAAAAAAAGGAAAGTAAGAATAGCTATCATGATCTCATCTAACTGACTATTGTTAGTTTCAAAAGAGTTACTATGAAAGGTGATAAAAACAAAACTACCTAAACTGCTTATGTTCTAGAAAGACAATTTTTTCTGCTCTACAAAGAATCACTTCTATTCAAGTATAAAATTTATAAAGAAATCTATATTAATATCTACGCACTACAATTAACAATATTACTTGAAATAATAAAAACAAAAGTATAAGGAATGTGATTTAAAAAAACATATTTGCTTATGAAAAGAAGAGGATTATGTACATAGTCCTATTTTAGAAAGCATACAAATGATTTGAAATCAATAGATAGCAAATGAAAGACTATAAAAAAGTAATTATAAAGAAATTGAAACTACGATAATGCAATTCTGGAAATAACAAAAATGAAATGAACTGAACTAAAAATAATAAAAAACGAACCTCGACTATCTGCAAGGGGCCCTCCACAAAACAGCAGGTTTTAAGACTTTAATTCAATAGCTAACTGCGCATGATATTGATGAGAATGCTTCTTCAATTAAAAATGAACAGAGTTATGAAACTTCAAACCATCAATTAAAGATTACATATATGTCTCCTGCTTTCTGTTTACAGAGTTATATATATAGCATTCATGCTCAACATATTGAGACTTTCATGCCTTAAAAACTTAAAACAATCCTAATCTAAATGCTAATCTTATAATGGATAATTTAACGTTTCTCAATGATTTTCTATTTGGAAAGAAAATTGGAGAGTCGTGATTTATTTGAACTCTTGCTGCTCTGTTTATCCACATATTGACCTGCTTATTTGAATGTGCCACTGGGCGATTTCCTTGATGATTTGGCTTGGGCGAATAGGAGGACATCCATGAGGAGATCAATCGTCATATACGCATGTGCTTCTTTGCTTGATTGGCGTATTGGAACTTGGAAAACCATGGAGATAGTTGTGAAATCATGAAACAATTGTAGAATCATGTTAATTCCTTAGCTATTACAATCTTTTAACTTAATAATAAGGCACATTAATAAATATAAAAAATAAGACATCTGAGTACCTTACCATGTCAAAATATATAGTTTCACTATTTAATTGAGTTGATAGCAATGATGAAAAGAGGAAAAATGGATGGAAATGGTATCAAAAACAAAATAGTGATGAGACTCTACAGAAAGCTCAATAAGCTTACTATTAAAGATAAAATTCCCATTCTTGCCATTGATGAATTATTGGATTAATTACAAGGAGAAATTTATTTCACTGAGTTAGATCTTCATTCCAGATATCATCAAATTAGAATGAAGATAGAAGAAATTCCAAAAGTAGCATTGAGTGAAGGTAATTATGAATTTTTGGTCATGCGTTTTGGCCTTAATAGTGCATCTTCCATATTTCAAGGTTTGATGAATTCCATTTTCAAACCCTTTCTTAGAAAAATTGTGTTAGTATTTTTTGATGATATACTAATTTACAGCAAGTCGTGGAAAGATCATGTTCAACACATTGACAAGGTGCTTAAACTATTAGAGGAGAAACAATTGTATGCAAAAGCCTCCAAATGTTTCTATGGGGTAAAGGAGGTGGAATATGTGGGTAATATTGTATCTCATGAGGCTGTTAAGGTAGACCCTAACAAAATTAAATCCATCAAGGAATGGAAAATCCCCACAACCCTAAAGCATCTTTGAGGATTTCTCAGTTTGATAGGGTATTATCACAAGCTTGTTGAGAATTATGGGAAAATAATAGCACATCTAACAAAATTATTGAAGAAATATGTATTTTTTTGGACTCCAAAAGAAACTAAGGCCTTTGAACATCTTAAAGAGGAAATGTGCCAAGCTCCAATCTTAGCTACACCAGACTTCACAAAAACCTTTATTGTGGAATGTGATTCTTTAGGAAATGGAATTGGTGTTGTTTTAATGCAAGAAGGAATACTTGTTTCTTTTGAAAGTCGTATAATCAAACGAAAATATTTACACAAACCTATTTATGAGAATGAAATGTTGTAAATATTACATGCCCTAAAGCAATGGTTCCCTTACCTAATGGGAAGACACCTCAAGGTAAATAATGGATCATGATAGTCTTAAATAATTTTTGGAATAAATATTATCTTCAGAAGAGCAGCAAAAATGGGTCACGAGTATGTTGGGTTATGACTTTGAAATCATCTATAAAAAAGGGAAGCAAAATGTTGTTGCATGTGCACTCCCAAGAAGGGATGAGGATGTGGAAACATTTCTCTGTATCATTTCTATTATCCAACCTAATAAAATAAATGAAGCAAGGGATGAATGGAAGAATGAAAAAGAGGTGTGGACACTCATACAAAAGTTGCAGCAAGATCCCAGTACATATGGTACATTTATTTGGAAAAATGATTCATTATGGTACAAATATTGCTTCTATCTATGTAAGAGCTCCCAACTCAAACAAAAAATTCTTTTGAAGTTACACACCTTTCCTTTAGGAGGGCACTCGGTATTTTTAAAAACTTACCACAGGGTCAAGAAGGAATTTTTTTGGGGTGGCCTTAAATTTAATATTTAGAAGTTTGTGGCAAAATGTTTGGTGTTCCAACAAAATAAAGTTGAGACAATTAAGACCCCTAGTCTATTACAACCTTTTATCGTTCCAATTCAGCTTTGGGAGGAGGTCCCAATGGATTTTACCACATGTTTACCCAATTCTGAAGGAAACATTGTCGTTAAGGTGGTAGTTGATAGACTTACCAAGTATGCACACTTTTGTGCACTATCTTAGCCTTTCAAATCCAGTACAGTCACTACTTCATTTATGGAAACAATTCAAAAGCTACATGCAAACCCAAATATTTTTGTAAGTGATAGAGATCCCATTTTCACTGGAAATATTTGGACAAAATTATTTTCTTGTCTTTGTACTCAATTATCTCATAGCCCATATTATCATCTTCAATCTGAAGAGAAAACTAAGATAGGTTTGGAAGGATATCTTTGTTTCATTATATTTGATAAACAAACACAATGGTTTAAGTGGTTTCCTCTAGTAGAATGGTGGTATAACAATTCCTTCCATACAGAAGTAAAAATGAAACCATTTATGGCACTTTATGGATATCATCCACCCTCCATCACATCGTCTTTAAAAGAAAATTCTAAGGTTCAAGTAGTGGAATATTCCATCGAGCATCAACAACAAGTTCTCCAACTCTTAAAGGATAACCTGAATCTGGCGCAGAATCAAACGAAACAACTAAAAAATAAACATCATAGTGAAAGAAGTTTTAACATAGGAGATTGGGTATTTTTACGGCTACAACCATACAAACAAATTTCCCTCAAGCAAGATAAGAAGGATAATAAATTATCACCAAAGTACTATGGTCCTTATAAGGTGTTACAAAATATTGGTATTATGGCATACATATTGTAGTTGTATGTGTCTTCTGGAGTACACCCAGTTTTCCATGTTTCATGCTTAAAGAAGGTTATAGGTGACAAGCTCCCATTTCAAATAGTATTTCCAAAACTTGATGAGGAAGGAAAAATAATATTGGAGCATGAAGCAGTCATGGAAACAAGAATCCGACAGCTACAAAATTGATCAATTTCAGAGTGTTTCATTAAGTGGAAGAACTTATGTGTTGAAGATTCCACATGGTCGGATGAGTATTTTATACAGAAGCATCCATAACTACTTAAGCATTGAGGACAACACTTTTTTGGAGGAGAGGGGCATGTTAGGTGCCTATAATACTAGTGTATTCCCCATATTATTATCTGTGTGCCCCATGTAGCCCCCATATTGTTATTGTTGTGCCCCATAAAAGCCCACTACTATTATTGTTGTACCCTTACATTATTATTGTTATGTAGGCCCTTATTATATTATTACCCTTTAGACTCCTATATATACCAAGGATTTCTTGTCATTTGTATCATCCAATAATTGTTCATTTATATGATGTAAAAGGAGGGTTCCCCCTCGAAGAGGGTTATTTTTAAGTAGCTGATCTATCTTTTCTTTTGTTTTTGTGATCTTGTTACATAACATAGAGATGATAGTTAATTATGTTGTCACCATAATCTACATGACTTTTCCCCTATCACTATTGAAATAGCTCTCTGAAGTCCTTATCCTTTGTATATGCATCTTTGTATGCCTCATGCATGAAAATATACATGTGTATTAAAGTTCTCAAAGATGTACTTTTTATGTGGGTGACCTTGAAAGCATGCGAGCCAACTTGTTTGTGCTTTCTTTCTTGTACCTGATGACTAAATGAAACTATTATAAGAACATGATCCACTTGTAATGTCTACTCTATTGTAACTTATTATGGGCCTACAAGTACTAAAGATGTTGGTGATCTATGTGGATGATGGTTTCCTTTTCCCATCAAATATTGCTTCCACTTTGACATATTGTACTAGGGCATAGAGCTCCTTGTTTTAAGTGTAGGTTTTAACCCTATATAGAAATTACCTACATATGAATTCTAAGAATATAAAATAAACAATGGTGAGAGAACATAAAACATAAAAAAATATATACACAAATATTTTCCCCTGGATCCCATAACCGGGACTACCACATTGATTTTTCATTATATTCATTTCAATGTTACAATACATATATATACATGATGAAGCATCCATAAACCCCAATCCATTAACCATGGGTTAGAACATAATTGCAGTTCCCTTGCTGGATCTACAAAATACCATGGGAAAAAAACCATCATTCCCA
Organism: Pinus tabuliformis; assembly: GCA_031772625.1. Lineage (NCBI taxonomy): Eukaryota > Viridiplantae > Streptophyta > Pinopsida > Pinales > Pinaceae > Pinus > Pinus tabuliformis. The sequence continues at coordinate 774,681,477 of CM062804.1, read as the reverse complement.
AAACCATGTGCGAAATCCATGCATAAAACCATAGGTAGGTCTGCCCACCTAATATAGGGTCCAAAATGTTTTTCTCGGGGCACTTTCGCGGACCCCGTGCAAGGGGCTACTGCCCCACTGTAAACCCCCCATTGGGGGGGCTACAACCTCCCCTGTGAGCCCCCCACTGCACCTGGTGCAATGAAGGGGATTCTTGCCTCCCCCCTCTAACCCCCCAGCTTTGTGCGTGGGATTAGTCATGGAAAGAATATAACACACATCCAACATTCTCCTACTTGTTGTTTTCTTTCCATAGGGGACCACAAGAGAGCTTAGTCATTGGTCCCCCCTGCAACGCCCATTGTTTCTCTACACCAAGAGAACTTCTCAGTGCTCACAAACTTTATCAATGTATTTGCAGTATTCCTCAAAGTTTCCACCTTTACCAACAACACCTTTTTGTCCTCAACAATATCCCTTACAAAGTGATACTGAACATCAATGTGCTTTGTATTTGAATGATAAGAAGGATTCTTTGCCAAGAAAATTGCACTTTGGTTGTCACAGTCTATCCTTATAGCTCATTGTACTAACCCCATACTTGAACACAATCTCTATAACCAAATTGCTTCCTTGCTTGCATGAGTGGCTGCCATGTATTCTTCCTTTGTAGTTGAAAGTGCCACTACGAACTGTCTCTTACTCATCCAAATAACTACACCTCTAAATAGTTTAAACACATACCCACCTATAGATCTTATTTGATCCATATCTCCAGCCCAATCTGCATCAACAAAGCCATGGATGTCCAAAACTCTGTCCAATCCTGGTCTTCCTTGGTAGCATAGACCATAATCACTAATGCCATGCAAATACTTGAAAAAATGCTTCATTGATGTCCAATGATCATTCCTTGGTTCATACATAAACCTGCTCAATACTCCCACTGCATGTGCAATGTCTAGTCTATTATATACCATTGCATACATCAGGCTACTAACTGCACATGCATATGGAACATAGGACATGTCCTCTTCCTCTTCTTATGCCTTGGGACACTGTTTAGAAGATAATCTTACACCTACAAGAATAGGAACCTTCATTGGTTTACTATTCTCCATATTAAGCCTCTATAATATTGTCTCGACATACTTCCTCTGGTTTAACCACAGCTTCCTCTTTACCTAATCTTGTTTAAATTCCATGCCCAAAATATAGTTTGCAGCACCAATATCTTTCATGTCAATTTGGAGGACAATTGGGTCTTCAATTCCTGGATAATTCTTTTGTTATTTCTAATCAACAACATATCATCCACATACAAGACCAAATAAATAACACGGTCACCAATTAATTTAAAACACACACAGTGATCTTCTTTTCTTCTAGTGAAGCCAAGTCCCTGTGTATATGTATGAAATTTCTGATACCACATCCTTGGTGACTGTTTTAACACATACATAGACTTTTTTAACCTGCATATCAGTTCTTTCTTAATCTTCACAGCAAAGCCTTTAGGTTTCTTCATGTAGATCTCTTCTTCCAGATCCCCGTAAAGAAATGTTATCTTCATAACCATATGTTCTACCTCAAAAGCAAAAGTAGCAGCAATAGATAAAAGTAATCTAATAGAAGCTACCTTGGCAACAGGGGAAAATATATCACCAAAATAAATTCCCGGCACATGGGAATAACCTTTTGCTACTAATTGGGCTTTGTATTTCTCCACCTTGCCTTATGCATTCATATTCTTCCTAAACACCAATTTTCTTCCAATGGGTTTCCTTCCAGCCGACAACTCCACCAGATCCCAAACCTCATTTTTGTCTAAAGATGCCATTTCATCAACCATGGCCTCTTTCCAGAGTTTGGAATCCTCTGAATCTACTACCTCCCTAATAGTTTTTGGATCATCATGAGTAATAGATAAAGAAAAATTTGAACATAAAGAAGATGGACTATACCTTTATGGCTACCTTCTTTCTCGAATTGGTCTTCTCATAGCTGAAGTTTGTGGTTATTCAACTTTTGATTCCTCTTCTACTATAGGTTCTGATTCTTCCTCCTTTAGCTCAAACTCTATCTTCTTAGGTTCCTTTGATAGGACTTCATGTTTAATAACATCTTTCACCTCTCTAAACACCACGTCACGACTATACACGACATTCCTTTTTTCTAGGTTCTAAAGCTTATAAACTTTAAACCATCCTTATACCCAATAAAGATGCACCTTTCATATTTACTATCCAACTTGGTTCTTTTCTCCTTTGGAACATGTACGTATGCATCACAGCCAAATACCCTCAGATGTGAAAGAGATGGTTCCTTACGAGTCCATACCTCATGTGGAGTCTTATCCTCCAACACTGATGAAGGTGATCTATTGACCAAGTAACATGCAGTCTCCACCACCTCTACCCAGAATTCTTGTCCTAACTCGGCACCACTAAGCATGTTTATTTCCTTTTCCATCAATGCCCTGTTCATTCTTTCTGCAACTTAATTTTTTTTAGGTATGTATGGAGTAGTATTATGTTGTGCTATACCACACTTCTTACAAAACTCTTCAAATTCCTTCTTGCAGAGCTCTCCACCATTATCTATCCTCAACACCTTTATATTTTTCTCTGTCTGGTTTTCCATCAAAGCCTTAAATTCTTTAAACATATCAAATACTTCATATTTCTTCCCGAGGAAATATATCCACGTATTCCTTGAAAATTCATATATAATTATACATAGTACACATACTTACCCAGTGATGGAACCAAAATAGGTCCAAACACATCACTGTGCACAAGCTCTAATATCCCTTTCACCCTCTTAGCACTAGAGGGGAAACTCACTTGGTTCTGCTTCCCATATACACAATGTTCATAGAAATCGAAATCCAAATAGAAATTAGACATACCTTCTACCATACCATTACCATGAAGTATTTGAAGGTCCTTCTCTCCAATATGTCTAAGCCTTTGATGCCATAGCATGGTCTTTTCTCTAGAGACCACAAGGTTTTCTACTCCACTTTCAGGAACCACAGAACTGGTTCACCTATCAATAATAGTGCTACCCAGAAGCTTGTATAGAGTTCCAAACTAAACTCCCTACATCAATATTAGTTCTCCCTGGACCCTCTTGCAGGTATATTTCTCGAACAATGTTTTTACACCTGCATCATCCATCTTACTTATAGAAATCAAATTTTTTGCCAATGCAGGAATATGTAGAACACTTAGAAGTGTTCTAATAATTCCACCTTGTAACTTCAACTTGACTTTTCCGCATCCGATGATTCTAGCCTTCCTATCATCCCCTAAGAAGACATCACCACCATCATATTTTTTATACTCGTAGAACCACTCCCTATGGGGAGTGAAGTGAAAGGATGCACCTGATTCAATCAACCATGCCTCATGATCTACATGTGTACTTGAATAAGAAGCCAAGTACACATCCCCACCTTCATCTAAGTTGGTTTTCACCTCTATAGAAGGAGCATCATCAGATCCATTTCCTTTCTCAGGAGATTTAGATCTACAGTCCTTTTTGAAGTGTCCTTCCTTTCCGCGTTTCCAGCACAGCTTTACAAGTTTTCCTGGATATTTAGATCTCCCTCTAGATTTAGATATCCCAGTCAAAGAATTATTTTTGTTTATGTTATGTGATTGTCCTCATACAAACAAGGCATCATTATACTGTCCCTCCATATTGTTTCATCTCATCTCCTCCGACAGCAAGGATGATACTATTTCATCAAATTGCAAGGTAGTTGTATTGCTACCTATTGGAACAACCAGGCTATCCCATGAATCTAGTAGAGAACACAACAAACTGATGCATTTATCTTCATCTTATATTTTAATATCAACAAATAACAACTGGCTTACCACAATATTAAAGGCATTCAGATGCTCTCTCACCAAGTCTCCATCCTTCATTCTCGGTTACACAACTTTTTCCGTAGGAACAGTTTATTCACCAAAGACTTAGAGTGGTACAAAGTCCCTAACTTGTCCCACAAAGCCTTCACCAAAGCTTCCCTTGATACATTCAATAATATTGAATCTGAGATAAACAATCGAATTGTGCTCTTTACTTTCTGATCCAACTTCTTCCAGTCTTCATCGGACATTGTCGTTGGTTTAGTACCTGAATCTACCGCAATCCACTAATCTTTATACACCAGTAGATCCTCCATCTTGAGTTTCCACAACTCATAACTCTAACCATTAAATTTCTCAATCTCTATCTTTCCATTTCTCACCATCTTATTTCACCGCAAGAATCAATATCACATATCTCCCACTGCACAGGGTCTACCACAAGCCAAAGAAAAAAAAAACCCTCAGCAGCAAATGTGTCCCCTTGAAGCCGAAACAACTGTGATTCCAAATGTAGGTTTTAACCCTGTATATAAATTACCTGCATATGAATTCTAAAAATATAAAATAAACAATGGTGAGAACATAAAACATATAAAAAATATATACACAGATATTTTCCCCTGGATACCAAAACCGAGACTACGATATTGATTTTTCATTATATTCCTTTCAACGTTACATTATATATATATAGAGAGAGAGAGAGAGAGATATATATATATATATATATAGATATATATGTATATAGATAGATATATATATATATATATATATATATATATATATATATATATATATATATATGTATATATATATACATACATATATATAGATACATATATATACATACATATATATACATACATATATATATATACATATATATATATACATATATATATATATACATATATATATATATACATATATATATATATACATATATATATACATATATATATATATATATATATATATATATATATATATATATATATATATATATATATATATATATATACATGTAGAAGCATCCATAAACCCCAATCCATTAACCCTGGATTAGAACATAATCGTAGTTCCCTTGACTGGATCTAGAAAATACCATGGGTAGAAAACCATCATGCCCAAAACCATGGGTGAACTCCATGCATAAAGCCATAGGTAGGTTCACCCACCTTTTATAGGGTCCAACAAACTTTTCTTGGGGCACTTCCCCAAACTCCGTGCAAGGGGTCTGCCACACCCCCACCCGCTAAGCCTGGCACAATGAAAGGGGGTCTTTCGTCCCCCCCTCCAACCCCTCAACTTCATGCATGGGGCTAGTTATGAAAAGAATATAAAACACATCCAACAGTAACTAGGGTAGTTGATAACCACTCCATGAAATACTTTAGAATGGTAGCATACAGGCCTTCATGCCTACATCAATATTTCTCCCATGGCATACCCACTCGCATTTTTCTCCACTTCGAAGAGTTGTCGCAAGTTTGGTAGTGCAAGAACTAGAGCTTGGATGATTTTTATTTTCAACTCCTTAAATGCCTTATGTTGATGATTCCACCATTGGAAACTCTTACAACTCACTGTTATAGCATGATGTGGTGTAGCTACTACTGGAAATGAAGCTATAAATTTCTTTAGGTATTGTTTTTCTCCAATGAAACCCCTAACTTCATAAGAATTTTTAGGAACTAACCACTTCATGATGCATTCCATATTTGTTGGACATATATTAAGATCCCCCATACCAATGACATAGCCTAAATACACCAAATACTATTGTGCAAACTCATGTTTCTTAATATTTTCCAATATTTGGTGCTCCACTTACCTCTTGGGTTGTATCCCTTTAGTACCTTCGAACACTCCCCTATACTCCTATAGAAACCCTTTTAGTTGTAATCTCTATTCATTAATGCGCCCCTCTAGGGATTCCTTTACTCCAATGACCCTTCTATACATAGATTTTATTTTAATAAAAGTAAAACATACTTTTTACTAGAACTAATCAATTTCTTGGCTTTATTGGCACTTGCCAATGAGATTCTTTAACTTGTCCTTTTGTCTATTGATGATGGATGATTTTCCATTCTTAATGAGGTGGTATTAGTTGGTCCTATGCATCAAGATTACATCCCTAATATACATATAGGGAATCCTAAACATAACTCTCCATACATAAAGTGGCATTACATTCAATTCCATTTCATCAATATGATAAGAACTTATAGCAAATTTAAGTTTATAATGTTTGGCTATCTTTATCTATTTCTCCTTGTTCACCCATCCCATGGATATGGGCTAGGATGATCATGGAATTACATTCCAATTTTGTTCAATAGATTTGTTGCTCTAAGATTTTCATGTGAACCTGAGTCAAACAAAGCATCAATATTTGTCTTCTTGAAATTCATCTTTATATAGAAGAATTTGGTGATATCCTTATCTTCTTGTTAATGAAGGTTATTCAGATTTACCTCCTTTTGCACTAATGTGCACAAAATCTTCTCATCCATGTCAAAGTTATTTTCCACTTAAATTCTTGAATCCATGTCTATTGTTGAGTCATGAAAATGACTATCTTTCCACATCATTTTTACCATCCTTTCTTAACCTTTCCCTTAACTTTTATCCTTTTCCGCTCTTCTATAACATTGTGTTACTCCAATTTTATGCATATATGTGGGATTAGGATCAATATTTTCCATTGCATTTAATTTAGTTTTTTAAGTATGTTTATGATTAAATTTTAGAAAAATAACATGTTTTCACTTATAATTGAAATTTTGGTGATTTTGGTGATGGTTATAAGTATATTTGGAGATTTCAACAATGCAATTGTTTACCACTAAGATCAATATTTGAATTTTCTCTTTGACCTTTGAAAATTTTATGAGGATTTGGGAGGATCACTCAAGTGTCTTGGATGGATAAGAATCATGCAATATTTGTTATCAAATATCTTTGGGATATTCATGAGAAGATATTTGGAAATATTCAAAAATATTATTTGGTAATTATTAGAAAACGGTTGTGACCACATGAGGTATATGTGGATCTGAATTTATTATTGCTTATCTTAGTTTCAAAGAAAGTGTTTGTATAAACGAGAATGCATTATCTATTATAAAGAGAGGAATCTTGGAGCATATTCCCAACTTATGATAGAATAGAATACAACTACTTAATGTTTCCTTTCACATAGATTTCTATTCTATAGGTTTATATGTAGTATCTTTAATTTATTTTATGATTTTGTAGAATAGTTTGCTACTTTGTTCTTAGGAGAATTCATCTCACTCCAAATGGATCACGGTGGAATTTTATTTCAGTTTACATTCTCTTATTTATTTTATGCAATCTCATTTCTTGTGCATTATTTCTTGGTAAATACTTATATTCATTTTGTTATGAAACCAGCTCAAGAAAAGATAGAAAAGATAGATCAACGCCTTAGAATTCAGCCTCTTCGAGGGGGCAACCTCCTTTACATTACATAAATGAACAATTCTTCGATGATACAAATGACAAAACCTCCTTTCTATATATAGGAGTCTAAGGAGTCACAATATAATCCAACCGACCTAACAATAATAATATAAAGCCACAGAAATAACAATAGAGGGATTCTATGGGGCACAGAAATAACAATATGGGGGTAATAGGGGCACAACAATATAAATAAGGGGTATAACTACAATAGTAATGGGGTAATCACTAGTATTACAGGGACCCAACATGCCCCTCTCCTTCAAAAAAGTGTTGTCCTCAATGCTTGAGTAGTTCTGGATACTTCTGCATAAAATTCTCATCCTCCCATGTGGAATCTTCAGCGGATAAGTTCTTCCACTTGATAAGATACTTTGAAATTGATCGATTTCGTAGCTGTTGAGTTCTTGTTTCTGTAACTGCTTCTGGTTCCAATATAATTTTTCCTTCCTCGTCAAGTTCTGGCAATATTGTTTGAATTGGGAGCTTGTCACCTATAACCTTCTTTAAACATGAAACATGGAAAACTGGGTGCAATCGAGAAGCTGCAGGAAGCTCCAATTTGTATGCCATAGTACCAATCTTTTGCAACACCTTCTACAAACCATAATACTTTGGTGATAATTTGTTATCCTTCTTAGCTTGATTTAGGGACATTTGCTTATATGGTTGTAGCCGTAGGAATACCCAATCACCTACATCAAAACTTCTTTCACTGCGATGTTGATCTGCCTGTTGTTTCATTCTATTTTGTGCCAACACAAGGTTATCCTTTAAAAGTTGGAGGACTTGTTGTTGATGTTCGATGTGATGTTCCACTGCCTGAACCTTAGAATTTTCTCTTAAATATGATGTGATGGATGAGGGTTGATACCCATAAAGTTCCATAAATGCGGTCATTTTTGTTGCTGTATGGAAGGAAGTGTTATACCACCATTCAGCCAGAGGCAGCCATTTGACCCATTGTGTATGTTTATCAGATACAAAGCAACGAAGATATCCTTCCAAACATTTGTTTACTATCTCAGTTTTCCCATTAGATTGAGGATGATAAGATGAGCTATGAGCTAACTGAGTACCAAGACAAGAAAATAATTTTGTCCAAAAATCTCCAGTGAAAATGGGATCTCTGTCACTTACAATAATCTTTGGGTTTCCATGTAGCTTTTGAACTGTTTCCATAAATGCAGTAGAAACTGTACTGGCTTTAAATGGATGTGATAATGCACAAAAGTGTGCATACTTGGTAAGTCTGTCAACTACCACCATGATGACACTCTTTCCCTCAGACTTGGGTAAACCTGTGATAAAATCCATTGAAACCTCCTCCCAACGTTGGCTTGGAATGGATAAAGGTTGTAATAGACCCGGTGTCTTAATTGTTTCAACTTTATTTTGCTGGCAAACCAAACATTCCGCCACAAACTTTTGAATATCTGATTTAAGGCCATCCCAAAAAAATTCCTACTTAACCCTGTGGTAAGTTTTTAAAAATCCTGAGTGCCCTCCTGAGGGAGAAGTTTGCAATTCCATAAGAATCTTTTGTTTTAGCTGGGAATTCTTACAGAGGTATAAGCGATCTTTGTACCATAACGAATAATTTTGCTAGCTAAATGTATCAGAAGTACTGGAATCTTGTTGTAGCTTTCGAATAAGTGCCCACACTTCTTCGTCATTCTTCCATTCCTCCCTTGCTTCGTTTATCCAATCTGGTTGGATAATAGAAATGGCACACAACAATGCTTCCACATCCTCATCCTTTCTTGAGAGTGCATCTGCCACCACATTTTGCTTCCCTTTTTTGTAGATGATTTCAAAGTCATAACCCAACATCTTTGTGACCCACTTTTGTTGCTCTTTAGAGGATAATCTTTGTTCTAAGAAGCAGTTAAGGCTATCATGATCCATTTTTACCTTGAAGTGTCTTCCCATTAGGTAGGGTCGCCATTTCTTAAGTGCATGGAGTATTGCCAACATTTCCTTCTCATAAATAGCTTTGCTTAAAAACTTTCCCTTGATTGGATGACTTTCAAAAGCAATGGGTCTTTCATCTTGCATTAGAACAGCACCAATTCCATTTCCTGAAGCATCACATTCCACAATAAAGGTTTTTGTGAAGTCCAGTGTAGCTAAGACCGGTGCTTGGCACATTGCCTCTTTAAGATGTTCAAAGTCCTTTGTTGCTTCCGGAGTCCATGAAAATGAATCTTTCTTCAATAATGTTGTTAGAGGTGTTGCTATTCTCCCATAATTCTTAATAAATTTGCGATAATACCCTGTCAACCCAAGAAATCCTCGCAAATGCTTTATGGATGTGGGGATTTTCCATTCCTTAATGGCTTTAATTTTGCTAGGGTCTACCTTAACTCAGTCATGGGATACAATATGACCCAAATATTCCACCTCCTGGACTCCAAAGAAACATTTGGATCTTTTTGCATATAATTGTTTCTCCTCCAATAGTTGTAGCACCCTGTCAACATGTTCAACATGATCCTTCCAAGACTTGCTATAGATTAGTATATCATTAAAAAATACTAACACAAATTTTCGAAGGAATGGTTTGAAAATTGAATTCATCAAACCTTGAAATGTTGAAGGTGTATCGGTAAGGCCAAAAGGCATGACCAAAAATTCATATTGACCCTCATGAGTTCTAAATGCTGTTTTCAGAATGTCTTCAATCTTCATTCTGATTTGATGATATCCCGAATGAAGATCCAACTTGGTGAAGTAAATTGATCCATGCAATTCATCCAGTAATTCATCAATAACAGGAATGGGGAACTTATCTTTAATAGTGAGCTTGTTGAGCTCCCTATAATCCGGACACATGCGCCATGATCCATCCTTCTTGTGCACCAATACTACTGGAGCTAAGAAAGAACTTTGACTCGGTTGAATTATACCAGCCTCTAGCATTTCTGCAACCATACGTTCAATTTCACTTTTTTGGACATAGGGATATATCTTCTTCTTTTGACCTTTCTTGCTCATTTTCTTCTTCCTCTTCACAATCTATGTAGAATAATTTCTTCTCAACACACTTATGACCTTTAGTGTATTTTCTATCACAACTGTAACAAAGCCCTTTTGCTCTTTTTTCTTCCAATTGTTGTGGTGTCAACCTTATAGGTTGTGGAAGACTAGGGGCAACAACACTTCCGTCTTTATAGTTGTGAGTGGTATGCCTCCTGGTTCCATAATTTTGCTTTCCATTTTTCTTGCTAACCTGAATGCCTTCTCTAATGAATCAGGTTCCCAAAGGCGAACATTATGTTGGATATTATCCTTTAAAGACGCTATGAACACATAAATCCTATGCTCCTCTGGAATATCTTTTACCCTTATGTTCAATTTTTGGAACTCCTCAATGTGCTCCATTACTGAACCCTTTTGTTTGAGACTTATCAATTGGCTAAAAAAGTGTTGCTTTTTGTATCTTCATAATGTGCTATCAATTCTTCCGTAAAAATTGCCCAAGAGATAAATTGTTTATGAGAGCAAAGCCATTGATACCATACAAACTGATTTGGTTCCAAATATACAGTTGCCATACGTACCTTTTGTGCGTTTTGCACATTATTGAGATCAAAGAATTGCTCCATCTATAATATCCATGTGGCGGGATCCTTGCCATCAAACTTCCTCATATCGATTTTTGGAATATGGTGATTCTTCAATCCAACATTAGCGTCTATGGAATCATGATTAACATTTCTTTTGTTCTCATCATGAGTTTCCTTTACTACCTTTTAACCATTAGTGACCCTTTCTTGTAGCAACTTCTTCAATTCTTCCATGTCTGTCTTCAAATCTATCTTCAAATCTGCCATGTCTCTCTTCAAACCTGTCTTCGAATCATCCATCTTAGCTTCCATGCCCTTTATCTTAGATTCCACGCCATTTATCTTAGATTCCACGTTACTTATCTTAGCTTCTGTTAGCTTTTGTGAGTGTGACATTTGTTGCACTTGTTCTTGTAATTTTGATATATCATGTAGCATTTCTTCCTCTTCTTCATGAGTCATGCTAGAGCTTTCAGGTTCCTTACTATCTGTTTGCATTTTCTTTCCTCAGGGAATCAGTTACTGATAATAATGCTTTACTATGCCCTTTGAATTTCGTTAAACCAAGCTTACACAAAAATTTAAAAAAAAAATACACACCTTTTTTCACTTTATAGAAGCCTGATATTGAATCTGATGTATCTCTGTAATTTCGGATCATCCAGTTCTGAAATTTCTACCTATAGTATCCTTCTGTGTCCTCTTTCCAATGCCACAAGTCTGAGCCAAATTGGATTCTCCAAGGAAGAGTTATGTGAAATCTCCCACAGTGACTTGCTTTTAGACTGGTTCAGTAGAGCGAACTTGTACGACGTGCCACGAGTCACTGTTTCAACCTTTGAATCTGAAACACACACACAAGAAACTACATTCCGTCCTCTTTCTTTACCTTCTTACAAAATTTCAATCCGATCCCCAGAGAGAAAGTTATGACGAGTTTCCCCAGGTCACCTGTTTTGAATGTAATTCAAGAGTCTGCAAAAAGACCAACTTCCTCAGATCATATCTCCGTAAATATCGCGCGAAAAGCTCTAAAATTCGGACCCAAGGCTCAGCACGATTTCTTGTCAAATGGGTTTTTTTTCTTGACTTATGAAATGTCACAGAAAAAAGTTATAGCGAAAATTCCACAATGACCTGTTTGGAGCAGTGAAACCCTAGAATCCAAAGCTCTGATACCAAATGTTATGAAACCAGCTCAAGAAAAGATAGAAAAGATAGATCAACGCCTTAGAATTCAGCCTCTTCGAGGGGGAAACCTCCTTCACATTACATAAATGAACAATTCTTCGATGATACAAATGACAAAACCTCCTTTCTATATATAGGAGTCTAAGGAGTCACAATATAATCCAGCCGACCTAACAATAATAATATAAAGCCACAAAAATAACAATAGAGGGATTCTATGGGGCACAGAAATACCAATATGGGGGTAGTAGGGGCACAAAAATATAAATAAGGGGTATAACTACAATAGTAATGGGGTAATCACTAGTATTATAGGGACCCAACACATTTCCTTTAACCTTTGTTACATATGTATCGAAAAATTTTGATCCAAATCACGTGGAAGAAAATGAAATGGATTTGAACCCTATTTTTCATCATGAAGATGCTGAGGGTTTGGAAAAAATATGTAGCCTAACTCAAACCGGTTGGCATGTGACAACAAATATTTTTGGCTACCGGTTGGTAATGGTGTACATTTATAGCTGAATATACTCATGTTCTCCTTCCCCAAAGCATAGATCTATGTGATCTCATCCTCATTCCAAGAAAACAGATCAGACTCTATTCCTACACCAATCTCGTAATCCTATGAGGAGGAATATTTATTCAATGTATGATGAGAGTAACCCTGGGAACATATTATATGTCATTAGACTCTCTAATTATATTGTATAAGTTGATATTGTAGGACCCTCTAAAAATGACAAGGGTGTTGTAGGTTGTCACAGTGATGGTGTTATAATCTTGCTACCCTACTTTGTCGTGGTCCTGGGCCCTCGACCCTCAATTCCAAAAATGTATTTGCATATCATTGTCAAACTTCTCTCTAGGAATTTGGTTCTCCTTGGGGCCTGCTCCACTGATCTAGTATGGGACCTCAAGCTTTCCCTAGAGCTCTAGGTGGGAATCCCCTCTGTCATGCAACACCTACTTTTATAAGGTAAGTAGTTCAATGAAACTTTCCCTCTTTTAGTCTATAACATTGGTAAATATGCCATTTTTTTACTGTCCTTCATTTACAAGGGGGAGTTGTGGGAATACCTTCCTACTCTTGGGCTTTTTCTTATAAATATGATGTTCATGCTCATCCCTCCAAAAAGGTAGTGCAATCTCAGGAAATTCTTGTGTTATTTTTGGTCAAAAAATCTGAGGAAGTTCCCTCCATAGAAATATCGCACCCTGCTCATGAGAAATTTTATCATCTCTATGCAAAATCATCCCTCATATGTCGCTTTAATGGTTTATATCCATGCTTATTTTATCTTTACCAATGTATCGATTCTTCATGGACCAAGTGTTGCAAGGTTATTTTTTGCTCCAAAGGCTTCTTCATTGTGGCATTCATTGAATCAAAAGACTACTAAGAAGTTTTATCTAAAGGGTCCTGGTTCTGGGGCAATGTTTGATTGTTCCTAACCCCTTGGTTTCCATATTTTAACCCTTTTACAACAATCATTACCAAGCTACCAATATGGGTCTAACTTCCTAATATTCCAGTCACTTGTGGCACCACATAGTTTTTGAGGGAAATGAAAACTCCCTGGGTTGTTTCCTTGCAATTGATACTTCTCATTGGTAGTTGGTGTTTACACCTATGGAAAAATCTATGTTGAAATCGACATCAGCAAAGGGCTTCCAGACAAACTTAATTTAAAAATAGGTGATTTTCGTTGAACCTAAGCTCTAGAATATGAGAATACTTCTTTTTTTCACTTTTGTCATCAAACAAGTCATTTATATAATTATTTCCCTTTGTTCAAATATAACCAGAAGTGGAACATTCGAAATTCGAGAGAAAAAGGTTGGAAGCCCTGCAATACACCTCCTATGGAGGATGACTCCGAATGAGGCCTGCTCTAGTTTGGACAAGGATGATGAAATTCATTCAGTAGACAAGGTTTAGAATTTAGCTCCTCAAAAGTTCCCTGAGGAACCTTTTGTGAACCATTATCCCTCATCATGCACAGAGATAATGAATAATAATGGTTATTCAGGTGCATTAGAGCGAGCTCATGAGTCAAATTCTTCAGACTTTGAAAAGGAATCTCCTTCAATGCGCAATGATAATCTCCAAATCACTTTGATAAACCCACATTCAGAAAGTTATGTCAAGGTTTTAAAAAAGAAAGGAAAGAAAGGACACTCAGGGGCTACCCCAATTTGGGTGATTCTCTTGTGGAATTGTTTCTTTTGTTCTGTTTCCCCTACTATTCTCAATCGCATACATCATAGTGATTTTCTTGTCAATATATTTCACACTATGGAAAAAAAGTGTCATGATTGTATATGATGTATACCATTTCTTATTGATCAAAAAAATTCACCTTGCATGAAAAACCTTTGTTATATATGCATACATCAAGCTCTTTTTTATATTGCAAGAAATATTTCTTTGAATTAGAATAGAATTCTTTTGAAACCAAGGTTAACCTTTCTTGATTAAGTGATGATTTACAAGTCAATGGTGTATTGTTGTAACTCTTTATGCCACCCTAGGTAGTAGTATAAAAACACTACAATCAAATTTTATACCAGTAGAGACCCTAATGCATGGTTGATAAACTAATTATACTTGAGTTAGTTGTATTCTTTAATTTGATTTAGAATATTTTTTTATTCAATCATGTGTGGTTAAATTTTCTTCTTCAATCAACAATCTATATAAGTGAAAAGAGAATTGTTGTGTGGGCCTTTCTCAAGGCATAGAATCCCACACCTTGATTTTTTTCTTGTGTAAACTTTTGTAGCCTCGATAGAAGAATATTAGTTCCCTTGCATCTTGAAATTCCTTCGCTAGTTTAGAATTTTATCCAATCTTGCTAATAGTAAGAGAAATATCCCATGGAAAATGATGCAAGGATATATCCTAGTGATAATAGGGTCTCTTCTCAATAGCATGATAGATTCCAAGTACATTCACGTTACCAATATTTATTAAGATTGCTTTTGATTGATAAATTGTGGTTTGTTTAATTTTATGTAATTGATTTCATAGAGTAGGATAATCATTAAGTATTCTAGATAGATATTACTATAAAAGATCTAATTGTGAACATATAGTGTTTTCATTTCACTAGATTATGAACTCCCAATTGATAAGAAAGTGTTACACAATTTATGCAAATAAACTCCCTCATATCCAAGATTTTTCTTCTTTGTATTTTTCTTACAATTATTTGGGTTGAAATCATTATGTAATTTCTATCACTTCTATTCTTTTTTACCATCAATGTTCTAGTGGTTGTAATGTTTTCTAGGATCCTTCCACTAGTGTGTTATGGCTATTGTCTACTTTTCCTCTACCTGTAGCCACATTCCCACCCCCTACTCCTATCTCAAGTCATGGGAGGTGTTACCTACTTCCTTTAACCTAACCCCAAAGGTTTGTTATAAAGATGGGGTTACAAAACACCTCTTACCTCAAGTCTGCGGACTTTAATTCAAATATCACCATCATTCTTAGTTCATTGAGAGATTTCAATTGATATAAATTTAACCTCAAGCTTACTCCCAAATTAAGAGTTAAACCTCTTATAACTTGTCCATTTAAACTTTACGATGTCACCATTATACTACCACATGGAATCCATGTGTTCCTTACATAGATCTCATGGCAATACCACACCAGCTCAATGTAGGAGCCATATAGCCCTTTGTTATTCACAAGTGTATCTAGTTCTAGTCAAATATAGGCCTACACATTTATGCAACCACTTGACACCCTCAGATCCTTGGATCTTCAAATAGATCGATTAAGGGTTCCATTATAACATGTTTCCATTAGGGGGCTAGTGTCCCAGTAATTAAAACAATCTCTAGCTCCCACTGTATCTAAATTATGGAAGAGTGAACACCTTTCGCCAACCCCAGATCCAATACTAGGGAAAAACAATAGACATGGGTCTTGAAAATTATTATACACTAAAACCCCTAACAAAGGTTAAAGTGGTTGATATATGGGATTATGAGCATCAATACTCCCAAGGAGTGGGAAACCTTTTCCACCCTCATATGTATCAAATTCTAGATGTAATGTGAAATCTAGCCAAGGGGAAATTTGGGCCTACATAAAGGCATGGCCTTCATCCACCCCAAGTCTTCTATATCTCTAGATATAATGCAACTAATGGGAAATAAAACTATGGAGAAATCCATACCATTCCTAATGTGACTACCTCTTATTTTTATGGACTTCTGAATTCTCAAATTTTGCCCACACACTAAGGAAGGGAGATTACAGAAACTTTCTAAGGCAAGCATCAATAACACAAAAACAAAAATACCTAAAAAACAATGATATAATATTGAACTTTAATCCCTCAACAAACCCCTCAGGGCTACATCCCATTCATAGGTAGAATTACCTTTGATCTCTCTATATTATGAACTTCTGAAAAATTAAGGTTATTATATAACATAGTCTTAGCAATAGAAAAAGTGTGCAAAAATCACAATATTAATATGTAAACACCTTCCAACACAATCCATGAATACACTCAGATCTGAGCAGATAAGCAAGCCTATAAATTATTAGTATGGCAATAACTCCATAATGTAACTAGTTATTGAACTCACAAACATACAAGATAGCTAGTGTTGATGTTAACAACAATTCTTTAGGCATTCAAACATGAACATTCAAGACCATACAACAGCCATTAACATAACAAGGTTGTCATAGTCCATGATTCTAATATGCATAACCTTTGTATTTATCTAAATATAATGGTTGGAAACTGAAGGGGGGACTTCCACTCTCCATGTAATCATAAGCTAGGTACATTGCAAAATTTCTTGTAGCTAACCACCCCTGAGTTGAATCCAAAGTGTAAGGGAACATTTGATCAAGGGAAAATTTACACCAAATTCTTGGTAAGAACTCAAATATGGAGATCATTCTCCAAGTGGTTTACAATTGTCCTCTAACAGTAAGCACCACAGTGACTCACTTACTCTTCTGAGTCCATTCACAGGGTCTTACCTAGGATCCAAATAGGGTATTGCTCAGTCCAAGAAATTGAATCCATTGTCCAAGTGGTTTATCAATTTTCCTTTCATAATAATCACTAGAGTGACTCAGAATTCCCTATCTATGTGGTTTATCAACTACACAACAAACACCACAATGATTTGGTCATTCACTAAGCCTCCCACTAACCACTTAGGCATAAACACATAGTCTAGTGGCTTAAACACAAAGAAACATTGGGGTTAACACAAGGCCTCTAAGCATCAGCTCATTGCAAACTATAGTATAGCTTAATCTTCTTTTATAACTCATGTAGCTCCTCACAATCTCCATGTTTCACTTACATGTTTTTGTTGTGTTTCTTCGTATTTCTAAAGGAGCATTATCTATCACTTCTCAATTCACAAGTTGGAGGAGGATAACAACCAAGGGAATGGAATTGTGATTGTAGTAGTAGGTTGAGAGGTTGAGGCATAATTTTTAGAAAACCATACACCATACGTTGAAATCACTTTGAAAATTGAAGGTGCAAACCAAAGGGTGGATCAAGTAGGGTGTTTTGCATGTAAATTTTGGGTTTTCAGTTGGGAGAAAACTAACAGTTGTTTTTTGTCTATTTTTTCGGAGTAGGTTAAGGGCCTATCTCTAATAATTTTACAGCATTGTATTTTATTTGTGAAACATTTATAATAACAGGAGGAATGAGGGTCCTCTTTTCCATCTATTGGTGCACTTTTTTATGAGCATTATTGTATTGTATGAATGTGAAATAATATTGTAGCATGATGATAATAATGTCATTATTGGACTCTTGCACATGACATGAATGTTAATTAAAGATTGAAAATTATACGTGTGATATGATTGCATGTTGGATTCCACACACATAATATATATAACATGTGAATATAATTATAAGTGCTATAGGCATAATCCAAGAGAGAAGTACTTGTAAATTGATCGCTTCCATTGCAGGGAACTTGTTGGTGTTGCATACTTAGAGGGTCTCGACATGCCTTAACTCAAGGATCACTCTAGGGGAATGACATATGGTATGAAATTTTGATCCGTAGAGGATGGAAACCACCTTCCCATGAAGGTGGTATCAAAGTACAATAAGTTATGGCAGGTTCCAAGAGGAAGAATATGGAAGTGGCTCAGAGTAGTGCCTTGTTTGAATAGAAGTTGGAAGAGAGGATATCTTCCATGGAGAGGCGCATGGCCTCAATGCAAGAGATTATGTGAAGGTTTACCAAAGAGTTCAATATATGTAGGATTAAATGAAGATGATGAGCTAGATGTTCACTCAAGGAATATGAAATCTTGACAACATATCTATTTCTATGGAGAAGAATTGTTAAGGAGGTTGGAGATCAAATTTGTTGGAGATGTAGGTTGGAAATCTTGTGTTAGTGTTCCATCAAGAGTTAGAGATGATTGTGATATTGAAGAAAGAAGTTGGGAAAGGTTCATCCAGTACTTTAATGAAAGTGAAGGAGAAGGAACGAAATTTGTATGATGGTACCATAAGTACTAATTTGATTGCAAATTTGTGTTGAGATGTAGAGAAATTAGGTAGTTAGGAACATGCCTAGAGGAGGACAAGATTAAGTTTACTACTAGATATTTGATAGGGAATGTGAAGTTGTGGTGGAGGACTTGGGTATATGAGATTGATGTTGGTCACATCCAGGATGATATCACTGTGTGAGCATAGATGAAGGAGGCTTTGTATATGCAATTTTGATTGAAGGATTAGGTTTGGAATGCAAGGACCAAGCTGAGAAATTTGAGGAATTCTAGCAGTATACAAGGTTACATTCATGAGTATTATACTCTCATGATGGAAATAAAGGATATGTCTAATGGAGACATATTTTTTAACATCTTGATGGGATTTCAAACTCGGGAAAAAATACAAGTGAGAAGACAAAATGTTTAGAAAATTGCATAGGCTATCAATATGACAAATAAGCTTTTGTGTTGGCTTGTTGGGGCCTAACCCAGGTTCGGAGGTGATTTAGCCAAACAAATCCTGGTACTACTGGCCCTTTCGGAAACAGTCCGCGGAGCATGGACTGAGGTCTCACCCGAAGTAGTATGGGAGGGTGCTAGAACCAGGTTTCCACACCCTGGAGATGTCTAATGTTTTCAAGTGGTCCATGGTTCGACCTTGCGCGCACGTCGCTACGTGCACTTACCTATACCTCGTAACCTGAGATGATGCCTTCGCGCAGCCCTACTTGGGGGCCGAACAATGTTATTACCCAAGTCCTTACTAGTAGCCCAATATTAGTTGATTAACTTAGCTTATTTGTACGCTTTCAATTAT
This sequence comes from Pinus tabuliformis, assembly GCA_031772625.1. NCBI lineage: Eukaryota > Viridiplantae > Streptophyta > Pinopsida > Pinales > Pinaceae > Pinus > Pinus tabuliformis. Next base: position 774,662,019 of record CM062804.1, on the reverse strand, counting down.
ACTTAACAATATTCACAATTCATACAGGTGCGCACAGTAAATAAATGATATAATTGCAAATGAGATCAAACATGTAATAACTCAGTAAAGATGCAAAAAATTGGTAACAAAACCTTTCTTTATTAATCTTTTGTCCAGTTACAGACTCGACTCTGCCCTATGCACTCAGCTGCAGGGGTCTGTGCACTCAGCTGCGGACTCTACATAACAGAGTTTGAAACAAGACAGGACAACTCACCCTGAAACGCACAAGGAAGTATGGTGCATAAAGTGTAAGGGCCAGGGGCATGACAAGGACCATTGTCCAGTATTCACGAACTACTTGGCAAGAGGAGGGTTGATGCCATTAAGATCAGAGGCATAATCAAGACCGAGCGTGGCACCTACATTATGGTGCGCGATTTTTTAGATCGGAGGAAAACACACCATGGATAACTGTCACCTATTACAGAAGTATACACAGACGTCCCAGCAATTTTTCTATAATTTCTGCAGATCAATAGGCCATGATGAGCACACCTGCAGAAGTTGCGAGCTGATGATGGATCGGACTCTTGCGTACAAGGTGCAGACCGAAACACGAGCCCTCGATCCAAATACAAGGATGGCGCACGCTAGATTTTAGGGGCGTGGATGAGGTCGAGGTGGAATGGGACCGGGAAGGGGTCGCGAAAAGCTGATTTGTTACAATTTCAAAGGGCCAGGGCATTATGCCAACGATTGTACAAATCTGACGAGAGCATCATGTTTATATTGTACTCAATTTGATCATGAGATAGAGGACTGCCCTACACTGATAGTGAGGCTACACGATAAAGGGATACTCCATCCTCCCCTGACTCAGAATTTGCAAATGATGAGGTTTGAGCCTTGCGAAGAGGACTCGAATGTAAACATCTTGCTCTGAAGTGGTATCACAATAGGAGATGACAAAGGTAAGTAGCCTCAAGAAAGTGTGTGGGTTCGTAAGGCTCCTACAAAGGAAGTTGAATTTGATTTGGAGCACGCAAAGGAGACATTCATGGAAGCTAATAAGAGCTTCACAGAGGCCTCCACTTCAGGTAGTAAGGATCAACTAGAGCTAGAGATGGATCCTTCAATGATCACTACCTTTCTGGAAACATGTATGAAATTGTTGCGTGACAGCAAGGCTGTGAAAGGACTACAGGAACTTATCACTAGGTGCGTTGGGTCAGGATAACCTTGCATAGTCTAGAAGCTAGGGAAACATACATCGCGAATAGGAAGGGAAATGTGATTGACTGCGCAATTCAAGGAGTATGAAATGGATCAAGTAATTCTAGATCTAGGATCGGACGTGAATGTGCTGCCAAAGCAGACATGGGAACGCATGGGTAGGCCCGCGTTGCAATGGTCCCCTATTCAATTGTGATTGGCGAACCAAAAAAAGATCCTACCGATGGGAAGATTGCAAGGGATAGCGGTATACATCGAAGGTGTGAGCACGCTTGCAGATTTTGAAGTGATAGAGATTTTCGATGACAACAGTCCCTATCCCGCGCTACTGGGAATAGATTGGGCCACTGATATGAATGGAGTGATAAATATAAAGAAGCGCAAAATGATTTTTGAGAAAAAGTCACTACGTGTAGTGGTACCTTTAGAGCCTATGGAAGGATCACGCTACACCGAGCTAGTGCGTGACGAAGAAAGCAACAATGAGATAGACTGTATCTTCAATATAACCACTCAGGAACAGGATTGGGTTAATCCTACAGCAGATAGCAGGATTTCATGGGAGCGGGAAAGCTCCTACACATCAGATTCCAATGAGGAAACAAAACGATGGCAGAACTGATTACACGAGGTAACCATGCTCAACTGAAACATGATGGAAAGATCACTACACTGCATGAAAATAGAGGTAAGGGATCTACCATTGTATGATGAGTTGGTAGCAGTGGATGAATTCCTGAACAAATTTGAAAGCGCAGTGCCAAAAGAGCAGTGGTTTGATGCACTGAAATGGGCACTACGTGCTACGCCCGCAAGGTGGTCGGGTACGCATCAGAGAATCTTTGAGGACTGGCACGGATGCAAAAGGATGATGTGCCTACGATTTGGGAAACCGCAGGTGCGACTAGTAGACAAGTATGACGGATGGGATGATCCACATACACACCTCACAAAATGGACCAAGGTCTACAGGGAAGAGCCACAGCCTGAATGGGTGCATTTGTTCTATCATACCCTGGATTTCATACCCATGAATTGGTATACTAAGATAGAGCTCCACCATGGTATGAGCGAATGGGATATCTTGTGTGAGGGATTTCTGTTAACCTTCACGTTTGAATATCATTGGTGGGATACTATTGACGATGTGCTACAAGCAGTAAAAGCAATTATCTTCAAAATACCCCAGGAGCCAATAGAAGTGGTTCGGTCAGAATGGGCGACACAGCTGAGCTGTGCACTGGAGTGTTACAATGTAAATGTTGAGGAGGATGATGAGGACCCATGATATATTAACATTCCAGAAACGGAAGGCTGTCATGAGGTTCGAGGACCACTGATTAAGGATCCCGACATCAGTGCGCCGCTAAAAACAAAGCAGGTAAACATTGGAACGAAGGCAGAACCAAAATATGCATTGCTTGGAGACTATTTGGATGATGCCACGGTGGATAGAGTCGTTGAGTTACTTCGCGAATACCAAGAATTATTCCCGACCAAAATTACATATTTAAAAGGGATCGTTGGCAACTTAGGGATGATAAAGATCACCATGAAACCCGACACGAAGCCGGTTAAGCAGAGGCCTTATCGCTTGAATCCGAAATATAAGGAAAAGGTCCACGAATAATTAGACAAAATGCTCACAGCCGGAATTATTAAGCCAGTGGAAGAATCTGACTGGGTGAGTCCTATGGTAGTGCAGGAGAAGAAGCAGAAGGGTGAAATAAGAATATGTGTGGACCTCAGGAAGTTGAACAACGTCTGTGTACTTGATCCATTCCTGAAACCATTCACAGATGAAGTATTGGAAAATGTTGACGACCAGGAAGCATACTCGTTCACGGATGGGTTCTCAGGGTACCATCAGATCAAGATCGTACCGAAAGATAGGAGCAAAACAACCTTCGTAACAGAATGGGGTTGCTTCCAATACACCATTATGCTGTTTGGATTAAGAATGCGTGAGCCATCTTTTCGCGCATCATTGTTGTTGCGTTCAAAGAATACATCCATAAGTTCTTGGAGGTCTATCTGGATGATTGGACTGTCTTTGGATTAGTTAAGCACCATGTAGCAAGCTTACGCTTGATGCTAGATACTTGTCGTCGACACCAGATTGTGATGAACCTTAAGAAGTGCACATTCCTTGTTCCATTTGGAAACCTATTGGGACATGTGGTCTGCAAACAGGGACTGATGGTGGACCCTGCGAAGATTGCAACAATTCTAAATTTGGAAGCACCGCAAAGTGTTAAACAGCTACGCGTTACCTTGGGACACACTGGATACTACAGAAATTTTATCAAAAGCTATGCCCAAATCACCGCGCCAATGGAGAAACTATTGAAAAAGGATGTTACATTTTGTTGGAATGATGATTGCATGAAAAGTTTGGATGTCCTAAATGGGAAATTGGCCTCTGTGCCAATCTTGGTCTTCCCGAAATGGGATGTGGAGTTTCATGTCCATATTGATGTGTCGTGTATCACGCTGGGAGTAGTACTCACACAGGAGGACAGGGAAGGCTTGGATCACCCTATCACATTTGCAAGTCGGCAGTTGTCCAAAGCAAAGAAGAACAATTCCACCACCGAGCCCGAGGGGTTGGCAATGGTGTACACGTTCCAAAAATACCGACACTATTTTCTCGGAGGACATTTCAAGATGTATATCGACCATTCCGCGTTGAAATACCTGGTCAATAATCCTGTGTTGGGGGGCCACATATGCAGGTGGCTCTTATTGTTCTAGGAATATGATTTTGAGGTTGTAGTAAAGCTGGGACACCTGGACGCAGGACCAGATCACTTGTCATGCATTAAGATAGGTGAGGAACCTACTAGTTTGGAGGAAGGATTACCTAATTCACAGCTCTTTGCGGTGCGCGTCGCGGATGAGAACTTCGAAGATATAATCCATTTTCTGACAACAGGGAATGTTCTGAAGGCATACTTCGTCCAACAAAAGAAGGAATTGGTGGTGCGTGCGACGGATTTTACTGTCATCGCGGGGAAACTATACAAAATGGGAAATGATGAGATATTTCGAGGATACGTACCTGAATTCGAACGAAGTCAGATCCTCGTGGAAGCACATGGGGGTGATATAGGAGGACACTATGCAAGATGCACGACTGCACAGAAGATTCTTCGCGCAGGGTTATGGTGGCAAACCTTGCACCAGGATTCGAAAGCGCAATGTAAGGCCTGCGATATATGTCAAAGGACTGGAAAACAATTGCAGAGGGACGAGATGTCGCTAAATAAACAAATGACACTGCAACCATTTGAAAAATGGTCAATCGACTTTGTGGGACCAATCAAACCTCAGGGAAAGATGGGCGCACGCTACATCATCACCATGATGGAGTATGTTATGAAACCAGCTCAAGAAAAGATAGAAAAGATATATCAACGCCTTAGAATTCAGCCTCTTCGAGGGGGCAACCTCCTTTACATTACATAAATGAACAATTCTTTGATGATTCAAATGACAAAACCCCATTTCTATATATAGGAGTCTAAGGAGTCACAATATAATCCAGCCGACCTAACAATAATAATATAAAGCCACAAAAATAACAATAGAGGGATTCTATGGGGCACAGAAATAACAACATGGGGGTAATAGGGGCACAACAATATAAATAAGGGGTATAACTACAATAGTAATGGGGTAATCACTAGTATTATAGGGACCCAACATGCCCCTCTCCTTCAAAAAAGTGTTGTCCTCAACGCTTGAGTAGTTCTGGATACTTCTGCATAAAATTCTCATCCTCCCATGTGGAATCTTCAGCGGATAAGTTCTTCCACTTGATAAGATACTCTGAAATTGATCGATTTCGTAGCTGTCGAGTTCTTGTTTCTGTGACTGCTTCCGGTTCCAATATAATTTTTCCTTCCTCGTCAAGTTCTGGCAATATTGTTTGAACTGGGAGCTTGTCGCCTATAACCTTCTTTAAACATGAAACATGGAAAACTGGGTGCAATCGAGAAGCTGCAGGAAGCTCCAATTTGTATGCCATAGTACCAATCTTTTGCAACACCTTGTACGGACCATAATACTTTGGTGATAATTTATTATCCTTCTTAGCTTGCTTTAGGGACATTTGCTTATATGGTTGTAGCCGTAGGAATACCCAATCACCTACATCAAAACTTCTTTCACTGCGATGTTGATCTGCCTGTTGTTTCATTCTATTTTGTGCCAACACGAGGTTATCCTTTAAGAGTTGGAGGACTTGTTGTTGATGTTCGATGTGATGTTCCACTGCCTGAACCTTAGAATTTTCTCTTAAATATGATGTGATGGATGGTGGTTGATACCCATAAAGTGCCATAAATGGGGTCATTTTTGTTGCTGTATGGAAGGAAGTGTTATACCACCATTCAGCCAGAGGCAACCATTTGACCCATTGTGTCTGTTTATCAGATACAAAGCAACGAAGATATCCTTCCAAACATTTGTTTACTATCTCAGTTTGCCCATCAGATTGAGGATGATAAGATGAGCTATGAGCTAACTGAGTACCAAGACAAGAAAATAATTCTGTCCAAAAATTTCCAGTGAAAATGGGATCTCTGTCACTTACAATAATCTTTGGGTTTCCATGTAGCTTTTGAATTGTTTCCATAAATGCAGTAGAAACTGTACTGGCTTTAAATGGATGTGATAATGCACAAAAGTGTGCATACTTGGTAAGTCTGTCAACTACCACCATGATGACACTCTTTCCCTCAGACTTGGGTAAACCTGTGATAAAATCCATTGAAACCTCCTCCCAACGTTGGCTTGGAATGGATAAAGGTTGTAATAGACCCGGTGTCTTAATTGTTTCAACTTTATTTTGTTGGCAAACCAAACATTCCGCCACAAACTTTTGAATATCTGATTTAAGGCCATCCCAAAAAAATTCCTTCTTAACCCTGTGGTAAGTTTTTAAAAATCCTGAGTGCCCTCCTAAGGGAGAAGTGTGCAATTCCATAAGAATCTTTTGTTTTAGCTGGGAATTCTTACAGAGGTATAAGCGATCTTTGTACCATAACGAATCATTTTTCCAGCTAAATGTATCAGACGTACTGGAATCTTGTTGTAGCTTTCGAATAAGTGCCCACACTTCTTCGTCATTCTTCCATTCCTCCCTTGCTTCGTTTATCCAATCTGGTTGGATAATAGAAATGGCGCACAACAATGCTTCCACATCCTCATCCTTTCTTGAGAGTGCATCTGCCACCACATTTTGCTTCCCTTTTTTGTAGATGATTTCAAAGTCATAACCCAACATCTTTGTGACCCACTTTTGTTGCTCTTCAGAGGATAATCTTTGTTCTAAAAAGTATTTAAGGCTATCATGATCCGTTTTTACCTTGAAGTGTCTTCCCATTAGGTAGGGTCGCCATTTCTTAAGTGCATGGAGTATTGCCAACATTTCCTTCTCATAAATAGCTTTGCTTAAAAACTTTCCCTTGATTGGACGACTTTCAAAAGCAATGGGTCTTTCATCTTGCATTAGAACAACACCAATTCCATTTCCTGAAGCATCACATTCCACAATAAAGGTTTTTGTGAAGTCCGGTGTAGCTAAGACCGGTGCTTGGCACATTGCCTCTTTAAGATGTTCAAAGGCCTTTGTTGCTTCCGGAGTCCATGAAAATGCATCTTTCTTCAATAATGTTGTTAGAGGTGCTGCTATTCTCCCATAATTCTTAACAAACTTGCGATAATACCCTGTCAACCCAAGAAATCCTCGCAGATGCTTTATGGATGTGGGGATTTTCCATTCCTTAATGGCTTTAATTTTGCTAGGGTCTACCTTAACTCCTTCATGAGATACAATATGACCCAAATATTCCACCTCCTGGACTCCAAAGAAACATTTGGATCTTTTTGCATATAATTGTTTCTCCTCCAATAGTTGTAGCACCCTGTCAACATGTTCAACATGATCCTTCCAAGACTTGCTGTAGATTAGTATATCATCAAAAAATACTAACACAAATTTTCTAAGGAATGGTTTGAAAATTGAATTCATCAAACCTTGAAATGTTGAAGGTGCATTGGTAAGGCCAAAAGGCATGACCAAAAATTCATAATGACCCTCATGAGTTCTAAATGCCGTTTTCGGAATGTCTTCAATCTTCATTCTGATTTGATGATATCCCGAACGAAGATCCAACTTGGTGAAGTAAATTGATCCATGCAATTCATCCAGTAATTCATCAATGACAGGAATGGGGAACTTATCTTTAATAGTGAGCTTGTTGAGCTCCCTATAATCCGGACACATGCGCCATGATCCATCCTTCTTGTGCACCAATACTACTGGAGCAGAGAAAGAACTTTGACTGGTTGAATTATACCAGCCTCTAGCATTTCTGCAACCATACGTTCAATTTCACTTTTTTGGACATAGGGATATCTGTACGGCCTGATGTTTGGAGGAACACTTCCTGGAATCAGATGAATAGCATGATCATGATCACGCATAGGTGGGAGACCTTTGGGAGTCTCAAATACCTTGGAATGATTGTCCAGGACTTTTTGGAGATCTGGAGAAATAGATGATTCCAATGTGGAAACATCTAGCGAACATAATTGTGCAATTACACCTCTTTGCTCCTTTTTTAGAAGCTTTGTCATACCATTAGAGCTGATTATCTTTCCTGGTTTCCCTGCAATACCCCTTAATTCAACTTCCTTTCCTTCCGTAGAAAATTTGATGAAAAGTTCTTGAAAATTAAAAGCTATTGTACCCAAGGATTGTAGCCATTGGACTCCTAGTACAACATCAGCACCTCCCATTGGAATGGAAAGCATTGGGCTAGTCAATACATATTCTCCCATGGATAGCTTGATATTATGGCACTTTCCAGAGCAATTTATTGTTCCTCCATTTGCAATCATCACTTGACACTCTGGTGCTGGATATAGGAAGCAATTCAATTCTTTTGCTACCCTACAATGAATAAAATTGTGGGTGCTTCCTGAATCAATCAACACTATTACCTTTTTCTTCTTGATTTGTCCTTCTATCTTGATGGTTTGAGGAGTGGTAATTCCCGCCAATGCATTACAAGATATGGTCGGATTTATTTGTTCTTCATCTAGGCTTTGTTCCTGGAGTATATCCTCTTCTTTTGACCTTTCTTGCTCCTTTTCTTCTTCCTCTTCACAATCTATGTAGAATAATTTCTTCTCAGCACACTTATGACCTTTAGTGTATTTGCTATCACAACTGTAACAAAGCCCTTTTGCTCTTTTTTCTTCCAATTGTTGTGGTGTCAACCTTATAGGTTGTGGAAGACTAGGGGCAACAACACTTCCGTCTTTATAGTTGTGAGTGGTATGCTTCCTGGTTGCCATAATTTTGCTTTCCATTTTTCTTGCTAACCTGAATGCCTTCTCTAATGAATCAGGTTCCCAAAGGCGAACATCATGTTGGATATTATCCTTTAAAGACCCTATGAACACATCAATCCTATGCTCCTCTGGAATATCTTTTACCCTTATGTTCAATTTTTGGAACTCCTCAATGTGCTCCATTATTGAACCCTTTTGTTTGAGACTTATCAATTGGCTAAAAAAAGTGTTGCTTTTTGTATCCTCATAATGTGCTATCAATTCTTCCGTAAAAATTGCCCAAGTGATAAATTGTTTACGAGAGCAAAGCCATTGATACCATACAAACTGATTTGGTTCCAAATATACAGTTGCCATACGTACCTTTTGTGTGTTTTGCACATTATTGAGATCGAAGAATTGCTCCATCTGTAATATCCATGTGGCGGGATCCTTGCCATCAAACTTCCTCATATCGATTTTTGGAATATGGTGAGTCTTCGATCCAACATTAGAGTCTATGGAATCATGATTAACATTTCTTTTGTTCTCATCATGAGTTTCCTTTACTACCCTTTCACCATTAGTGACTATTTCTTGTAGCAACTTATTCATATTTATCTTCAATCGTCCATGTCTGTCTTCAAATCTATCTTCAAATCATCCATCTTAGCTTCCACGTCAATAATCTTAGCTTCTACGCCTTTCTTTAAACATCCATCTTAGCTTCTACACCTTTCTTTAAACCATCCATCTTAGCTTCTACATCTTTCTTTAAACCATCCATCTTAGATTCTGTTCCTTTTTGTGCAAGGGACATTTGTTGCACTTGTTCTTGTAATTTTGATATATCATGTAGCATTTCTTCCTCTTCTTCATGAGTCATGCTAGAGCTTTCAGGTTCCTTACTAGGTGTTTGCATTTTCTTTCCTCGGGGCATCAGTTACCGATAATAATGCTCTACTATGCCCTTTGAATTCCTTCAAAATAAATTTTCAAACCAAGCTTAAGCAAAAATTTAAAAAATCTACACACCTTTTTTCACTTTGTAGGAGCTCGATATTGCCTCTGATGTATCTCTGTACTTTCCAATCATCTAGTTCTGAATTTGTGACCTGTAGTAGCCCTCTGTGTCCTCTTTCCAATGCCACAAGTCTGACCGAAATTGGATTCTCCAAGGAAGAGTTATGTGAAATATCCCACAGTGACTTGCTTGTACGACGTGTCACGAGTCACTGTTTCCACCTTTGGATCTAAAATAGGCATACAAGAAACTACAGTCCGTCCTCTTTCTGTACCTTCTTACGAAATTTCAATCCGATCCTCAGAGAGAAAGTTATGACGATTTTCCCCAGGTCACCTGTTTTGAATGTAATTCAGGAGTCTGCAAAAAGACCAACTTCCTCAGATCATATCTCCGAAAATATCATGCGAAAAGCTCTGAAATTTGGACCCAAGGTTCAGCGCAATTCTTCTCAAATGGGTTTTTTTTGCGACTTCTGAAACGTCACAGAAAAAAAGTTATAGCGAAAATTCCACGATGACCTGTTTGGAGCAGCGAAACCCTAGAATCCAAAGCTCTGATACCAAATGTTATGAAACCAGCTCAAGAAAAGATAGAAAAGATAGATCAACGCCTTAGAATTCAGCCTCTTCGAGGGGGCAACCTCCTTTACATTACATAAATGAACAATTCTTTGATGATTCAAATGACAAAACCTCCTTTCTATATATAGGAGTCTAAGGAGTCACAATATAATCCAGCCGACCTAACAATAATAATATAAAGCCACAAAAATAACAATAGAGGGATTCTATGGGGCACAGAAATAACAATATGGGGGTAATAGGGGCACAACAATATAAATAAGGGGTATAACTACAATAGTAATGGGGTAATCACTAGTATTATAGGGACCCAACAGAGTACGTGACATGATGGGTGGAAGTGCAGCCAGTAAAACATTGCATGGCCACTACGGCTGCGAAGTTTTTGTTCGAAAACCTATTGACTTGATTTGGCTGTCCAAAAATCTTAATGAGTGATCGCAGAACACATTCCCTGAATGAAACCATCAGTGCACTCACAGAAGATTTCCATGTGTATCATCAGAAAAGTACACCGTACCACCCACAAGCCAATGGGACTGTATAAGCTTTCAACAAAACACTGGAGACTACGCTGACCAAAGTGTGCAATACGCAGCGAAATGATTGGGATTTGTGTGTCCCTGTCGTGTTATGGGCTTACAGGACAATGTGCATGAAACTAACAGGACAGACACCTTTCCGGTTAGTTTATGGCATAGAAGTTGTCATGTCGATGGAATATATTGTACCTAGTCTGGGAATAACAACGCTCACAGGGATGATGGACTGCGAAGCTCTGGTGGAAAGATTCTCCCAATTGGAAGAACTTGAGGAAGAACAGTTTTTGGTTGGATTTCATCAACAGGTACAAAAGCAGCGTGAAAAATCCTGGCACGACTACCATATCAAGTTGCGCACCTTCAAGGTAAATGACTTAGTGTTGTTGTATGACAGTAAGTTTGAAAAATTTTCGGGAAAATTCAGAATGCATTGGCTGGGACCATACGTGGTTAAGGAGGTCACAGACAGAGGTGTGGTCTAGCAAGTCAAACTAAATGGAGAATCTTTCCCAGGAAAGGTAAATGGCAGTCATTTGAAACCCTACATGGGTGGGCCAGCTATCTGACTAACTGGCCAAAGCACAGTCTTCGTGATCTAAGGAGTTGGACAGGGGCGCGTGTCACACGGAATCAGTCAAAAGTGCGGACACAACCGACCTTCCTAGAAGTCTAAGACATTCTAATGACAAACAAAACAAACTAGAGCTATCCTTCTCTAAACATGCATTATGATATGAGAAATCAAGTGTTTCGTTCTTACCTTTGTCCAAACGCTGTTGTAGAAGTCCAAGCTTTGTTGATCTGGATGAGCTCCTCCTTTTCTCCAAAACCTGCAATCACCAACAGTCAAACAATTAAATAGCACCTGATTATAACATAAAACAAAGCACATTCAACATATAGACCAAGGAGTACATGAAATAACCCATCAACAACAAGTTATTGAGAAGAATGGACCAATTTGCATTAAAGGTAATCAAAAGGAACCATTACAACCTGAGCCTTGGTGTTGTGCAAGCTCCTTCCAGGGTCCACAAGAGTCTTCCTCTACTTTGACAAAGCTCACCCACTTCCAAATAGAACAAGCAAAGATGGCAATCTCTCCTCACAAGCTTCTAAATGGGAGTCCTAATTTCTGCAGCATTTACCCTTAGAAATGTATAGCCTTCAACCTTCCTCCTTCTGGCCCAATGCCTGTATTTATAGTGCTCAAGAGGAAGTTAATCAGGTCCACCATCAATGGGATAATCCCCTCTTTGGATGGGATAGCTCCCCTATTGATGGGATAAGTTCCTCTTTGGTAGGAGTGCATGAACCATCTGGAGGCGCTCAATACACGTCGAACAACCTTCTAGAATGCTCTAGAAATAACCACAAGTGACTTTTTAAAGATGAAACTTGCGCATTTTAACCTTTTCAGGGGGACGCACCTGCACCTTTACATACAGAGCGTCCAAAGACGCAGTTTTTGTGAACATTGGGTGCGTCCCCGCAGGTAAGGTTGAGAGAACCTGCGTCCCCAGAGATAAATACATTTTGAAAGACTTTCTCTCTTATTTGGAGTTTGACATGGAGAGCAGAGGCATAAGACTTGCCTAAGAGGGTAGTATGACTGTTGATAGAGTCATTTCAACTGTAAATAGTCATGGTGACATTTTTTAGTGTAACAGATTGCCCCCTAAAGTGCGAAGCCTGGAATAGATTAGGGTTTTGTATTATCTAGGAAGGGTGAAGCGCTTTATCATTTCAAGGATTATCTCGTGGAGAGCCTGGTCAGAACCTGCAATTTTCAACACAAAATACATGTATAAGATTATATCATCACTGAGGTAGGCATTCCCATACTCAGATTAAAACTTTAACTAACAGACTAATTACTCTGATACAGGAATGATTTTGCAGTACATCATAATCATAGACTTTTGTAGACACAGTATGGGCGCAGCCATCTGTTTATGATTAGTCTACTTAGATAATGAATACAAAACTCCTCGTAGCCTGGATGGTAAAGACTCGATCCAGGGTCTTCATTCCTACTTCTCGAATTGGTACGATTCTAGCCATGCGAATAAATGAGTTGATGTCGAACATGGTAGAAACCACTTGATTACCAGTCGATGATGTGAACTGTTAACAAGCGTGAGAGAGACCACCAGTAATGTCAATGGTTCTCAAAGTACCCAGTACAATCCATGAGATGTGAATGAATGAGTTGATGTCGAACATTTCACGGAATCCTTCGATCGAAAGTCAATGATGTAAACTGACGTCAAAGGCGAGAAACCTGCCATTGATGCATGCAGACTTCAAGGCACTGACGATTTCTAAGTCATCTCTCTAGATAATGTGCTGATGTCGATAGAAAGTGACCCGTTGCAGGCAAGCCCACAACACGAAATCATTGTTCAAGTTGAAGAAATGTTGCTGTAAGGACTGACTCAGGGATGGTCAAATGGATGACAAGTATTTTGCAGATGAAAGTTTTACTTGCAGACCTCTTGAACACATAACGACACGACAGATGGCTTGGTGATGAACGACTCAAAGTTAATCCCCGGAACCCGGCTGAAGACTTTCAAAGTGGTTTGATCAACTGTGAGGTAAAGGATTTCCCAACCCAGGTGAATGAAAAGTGTCGTGTCCAAGAGTGGTAATAAAGTTTCTTCTGAGACAAAAGGTAACAAATAGGCTCATTCTTCTCTCTTTTCCCCCACCATTTCTGGCAAGTACCTCTTTATTTTTAACAAGCTTGAGGAGGATAACATATGCTTGATTATAAGCTCATCCTTCGGATGAGTCCAACCCAGTTTTGATTCGAACCCTAGGAAGGAGTGGTTCGTTCCTGTTTGTAATTGAACAGGTCCTTTACTGTGAAATGTTTAACGAGCCCAGTATAGGAGAAACTCGGCGTTTTTCAATTTTAGAGAGTCTGAAAAACTTAAGAAGACTCCAAGTTGAACTTTTTCGTAGATTTGTGTCCCTCAAGCCCGAAAAAGTATAAAATAATACCTGGGGGAACCGCTTGATCTTGTGACCAAGGAGTACTTTCATAATTAGTGTCATTGACCTGAAAAGTAAAAAGTGATCAAGGACACGTCGTTTTATTTCCGTATCGAGTTTGAAACGACAAAAACCCGGCAATCTTTTCCTGATTTTACGGTCAGAAAAGAGCTATAAGGGGACCGTCTTTTAATTCCGTTTTAACGAGTGTAAAAGAAACGCTCGGCAATCTTTTCATTTTTTAGGAGTCAGAAAAGGGCTTAAAAGATGACTCTGATGTTTTGGTTCGTGAAAAATGACAATTTTCCCTCTAAGTCCCTTTGTCCTGCACAAAAGCGACACATTACTCATACCTGTTTAAGATAGGCAAAAATACATCGAAAAACATCTTTCCATGGTGAAAAATGAACAAATTCATCCAAAAAACCTATAAAAAGACTTTTTACCATGTCATTTTTACCGTTTGACTGTTGAGGTTGAAAAAGGAGCTTTTGACAAGAAACTTCCCGTGGTCGCTGCGGAAAATCCGACCGTCAGAATCGAACGCCGTCTCTTCCAGGTATTTTACAACATCCTACTCTTCATTTTCATCCGATTAAAGTTGATTTTTAGGTTTTAGTTTTGTTTTTTGGGGGGGTTTAGGTTTTAGAATGCGCCACTCGGTGGACGCAGGTGCCCTTCGGGTGACCTGCGTCCCCCGACTTTTTCCTATACAGGAAAATGGTCAGGGGACGCAGCCCACCTTCAGGCCAGCTGCGTCCGGACGCCCTGTGTTGTAAACGCGGGGTGCGTCCTCCGTGAAAGGCGGATTTTAAAACCCCAATCTCCACAAATAACCAGTCAAATTTCCCCAAGTCAATTCTAATCATGTTTTCTTGGTGTGTAGGGCACTCACCATGTTGGATTGGAGAGAAAGAGAGCATGAAGATGTTGATTTAGCTGCAATTGAACATCAACCTTCCATTGATGCCCTAAAAGAATGCGGGATATATAAATACTTGGCCATACCTGGCATGAGGGCTCAGGTAAGATTCTTAGAATGGCTGGTTGAGAGATGGAACGTTCAAGAACAATGCTTTTACATAGGAGGGCACCAGCTCGAGATAGAGCCCTCGGATGTATACTTTCTCACTGGCTTGCCAAACAGAGGCGAGCAACTCAATCTAGCCGGGACTAGGCCGGGTGGCCAATCCCTTGTTAGTCTCCGGGAAGATTGGTGCACACCTGGTGCTCACCATTCGAAAGGCATAGAGATCAAACACATCACTCTGCGTGAACTCAAAGTCATAGCGTTCACGGTTACCAGAATTTGCGGCGCGGCCGCTTTACACATTGCTTCCGGGTCCCAAATGCGGATGGCAATTGACTGTTACCAAGGCACCATTTTCAACTGGTGTGATGCTGTGTCGGCTAACGTGAAGAGCCAACTGACTAAGGCAAAGAACGGTCGACTAAAAACTTTTGGATATGGGCCCTTAGTCGTGAGCTTTGCCTTAGAGAGAGTTCCGATGCTGATCCCTCAGCAACTCACTGTTGATATCTTGGGTCCTCGGGAGCCAAAGCTGGTACGATGGGTTGCGGTGATGGCCCGGCATCCTGACGAGGGCGCGGCAGTTGTTCGATTTTCTGATAGTTACTTTCACTGGTTGGAGGACCAGGTTTTCTCGATTCAGGACTTTCCGTATGCCGGAGTAGATTTTCGAGGTGATCCGGACATGGTTCTTCCACAGGGAGAACAATGGGATGACAGAGGTACTTTATTTTTCACAAGTTTTCAAATTATGTATTTTTTTTGTTTTTTATATATATCGTCTCAAAACTGACAGTAAAATTTTCAAAATGCAGATGTTGGTCCACAGCGTCCAGCCAACCTCCGGCCTTTTGAGAGGAGACATCCAGTTGCACCGGTACCGGCCCCACAGGACGCGGCGGCTGCAGAGGTACTAGCTGAGTTGGAGCATGATCTAGAGCATCTGACGGCGGATATGCCTGAGACTACTATGGATGATATTCCTATCAAACTTCAGCGCTATGTAGTCGCGGTCCCTGGACCGTTTAGGAGATTTTTGCGCAAGGTAGCCCGTGCAGTGGTGTCGTACAGGGAGCACCACCAGTGATTGGCTAGTCACTTTGTAGACACATGTGACATTTTTGACTTTTTGTACTCTATCATTTTTGCCGATCATAAGGTGTTTTTCAACCTATGATCGAAGACGATGTATATTTTTGACACACTCCTATCTATATATATATCACTATTACCGGCTTATCTTGTTTAACATGTATGATGAAATGTTTTTAAATTTACTTGCATGATTATCGTAAATGTCTGTCCAACACTCGAGAAGCAATTGCATCTGCTAATGTATTTAAGGACCTTGGAATATGTTGATATTCAATGTAATCAAATTCACGTTCCAAGAGACGCACTCTCAAAAACAACCTTAATAACACAGGATTTCTAATGGCATAAACTCTATTAAGCTGTAATACAACAAGTTCAGAATCTAACCTCACTATCAAACGTCGAATTCCAAATGAAATAGATTCGGATAATAATTCAACCACTGCACTGTATTCTGCAATGTTGTTTGTTGTTTGACCGAGGCTTACCCCATGCATAGAAACTAACTCGTCAGAGGGTGAATAGATAACCCAAGCTGCGGAAGAGATATTCCGTGTACTACGACAAGCACCATCAGCAAATCCAATGTATGTTTGGAGAGGCGTCGACATCTGCAATATCAAGAGTAAAACCAAGATAAGCCAGAATAACGACAAAAAACACACTCCCTAAGCTAAGCACACTGACTAACTAACAATCATACTAGCTAGAAAGAAAACCTAACCTAACTAAAACTTCTCCATACCCACCATTTAAGCATAATACCTCTTTAGGTAAAGTCCATTTCTGGGTTTACCCAAAGAGTCCCCATCAAAATCTACCAGCTCATAAGCCCCTTTTGCTAGCTTTCGCTTTACAATATAGGGTCCATGCCACATAGGAACGAATTTTCCAGCACCTAGCTTATCGTTAGCTTGATCATATAAAAGCACTAGGTCTC
Source organism: Pinus tabuliformis (assembly GCA_031772625.1). Classification (NCBI taxonomy): domain Eukaryota; kingdom Viridiplantae; phylum Streptophyta; class Pinopsida; order Pinales; family Pinaceae; genus Pinus; species Pinus tabuliformis. Next base: position 774,645,263 of record CM062804.1, on the reverse strand, counting down.
CCTCCGAAAAACTTCGAGGGGTCACATTTCTATCATACTGAGCTTTCATTCGCTTTGCGTGAGTCTCGATTGCCAATGTAGCGTCACGTCGAGTCTCATCTAATTTAGCTAAGTACAATAAACGTTTCTCCTCTTCGGAAGTAGCTGGGAGTAATTCGACAGCCATTTGAAGTGATGGGATTTCGCATTCAATGGGTAACACAGCTTCCAAGCCATAAACTAGCTGGAAAGGAGTGAACCCTGTTGAGGTTTTCACTGAGGTTCGGTATGCCCATAGCGCCGAAAATAACATGTTGTGCCAATTCGACCGATGAATACCAATGGTTCGTCGGATCATGATAACTAGAACTTTGTTGATAGACTCAACCAAACCGTTGGCTTGCGGATAATAAGGAGTAGAGCTGTCGTGGCGCAAACCAAGCTGGCTTGTAAGCTCAGTCATCATGATGTTTCGAAAATGGCTCCCATGGTCAGTAATGATTGCTTGTGGGACACCAAACCTAGTTATAATATGATTGAATACGAAAACTGCAGCTGTTTTGCCGCTTGCGTCGAATGTAGGCATCGCCTCGGCCCATTTAGTGAAATAATCAACCGCGAGGATGATATACGCATGCCCCCCGGCCGAGTGAGGGTTACAAGTAATAAAGTCGATACCCCATTTGGCGAATGGACCAACGGCAATTATAGGGTGGAGAGGAGCAGGTGGTGCGCGCATCTTTCGATCAAACACTTGGCAGTTGTGGCACTTCCGGACTGCAATGATACAATCTTTAAACATAGATGGCCAGAAGTAACCAGCGCGCAACACCTTCTGAGCTGTGGCATACCCAGACATATGACCGCCACATGCTCCAGAGTGACAATCATTCAAAACTCTCTCAGCCTCTTCGTGAGTTAGACAACGTCGAAAAACTAAGTCTGCCCCCCGGCGATAAAGTGTATCTCCAATAATTTTGTATTGCTGGGATTGAAACCGAATTTTTCGACGTTCCGCCTTTGAAGCTTCAGGCCGAAAGGTTTGGGTTTGGAGATAGATGATTATATCCCCGTACCACGGATCTAAAGTACTGATAAAGTACTGATAAGAAACAAAGATTCATCCGCAATGGACTCCTCTGCCACAGTCTCGGTGTCAGTACGCGGGAAATCACACATCAATTCCGCAAAAACTAAGGATTTCTTAGACTTGGACTTCTCGAACTCCAAGTCGAACTCTTGCAGGATAACGATCCATTTAGAGTACTTGCCCCCTAGCAGTTGTTTTGTCAAAATGTAAATCATAGGGTTGCAATCCGAAATAACTGTAGTTTTACGGAGAAGAATGTAGTGACGAAAACGCTGGACAGCTTGAACGGCTGCCAGGGCCAATTTCTCCACATGCGAATATTTTAGCTCAGTGGGATTTAAGGTCCTACTGAGATAATATATCACATGCTCCGCTCCGAATTCATCTTCTTGAACTAACACCATTCCAATGGTGGAATGCGAAGCTGCGAGGTATAAGAAGTAGTCCTGGTTGTAGTTGGGAGGATGCAACAACGGTGCATGGGTCAACGCGTGTTTAAGTGCATCAAAAGATTGTTGGGCAATCTCGTCCCAAAAGAATTGAACGTTCTGTTTCAACAACCGTGTAAAACCTTTAGTGACCTCGGCGTAGTTTGGGATGAATCGGCGTAAAAAGTTCGCTTTCCCTTGCAAACTTTGGAGTTGGCGCAAACTCGAAGGAGGAGGCAATTTGATGATAGCCTCGACTTTCGAGGGATCGACGCGAATGCCGGCTTTTGAAACAACAAATCCCAGCAATCGACCTGTTTCTATACAGAAAACACACTTGTGGGGATTCAACCGAATTCGATAATGCCTACACCTCATAAAGATTGCTCGTAGGTGGACAAGGTGATCAGCTCGATGTAAAGAATGAGCAGGCAAATCATCGAGATACGGTTGCACAATGTGCTTGATGTCGTGAAATGCGTAAGACATCGCCCGTTGAAAAGTGGCCCCGGCATTCTTAAGCCCAAAAGGTAATTTGCAATAAGCAAATGTCCCCCATGGACAAATGAATGCCGTTTTTGGTTGGTCGGCAGGTAGAATATTGATTTGATTATAGCCCAAAAAACCATCCATGAAGGAAAACATTTCACTTCCGGCACAATCATCAATAATTTGATCGATATAAGGCGTAGGATAGTTGTCTTTTGGACAAGCTCGATTGATATCCCTATAGTCGATACAGATTCTTATTGTTCCTTGTTTCTTATTGACCGGAACAATATTCGATACCCAATCCGTTAACGGGATCGGATAAATGAAACCTGCTTTCAACAGCTTTTCGACTTCTGCTTTAATCGCAGCCGCTTTTCGAGGGTGAATCTGACGCAACCGTTGCCGGACGGGTTTAGCATCCGGGTAGGTCTTTATTTCATGAACAACAATGGCAGGATCGATTCCCGGCATTTCCTCGTAAGACCAGGCAAACACATCGCGGAATTCTTGGAATAGGGCCTTGTAAGTTTGGATTTCATCTTCTGTACATGCGGCACCTATATGAATGTTCTCCTCAATTCCGGGCTTCACTGAAATATCAATGGGAATAGTACGAGAAATATTCCCTAAATTCAACTCTGAATCAGAATGTTTCGTTGGATCCTGAGCGTCTTTGACATATTCAGCGGTAAAGATAGATGAAAAATCATTTTCAAATGCATCATCCTTAGGTAAAAACGAAGATCTGTGATGGAGATCCTCCCATGGTAGATCGTCTACACTTAGGATTTCGCGAAGTTGTTCGTCAGATGACACGACTTCGGGAAACGCTATCCGTTCTAAGGTTGAGGTGAAAAGTGATTCTTCACTGACCACATTCATTTGGTCGATCTCGGTTGAATGAGAGTCGGTAAAAGACATGAGAGCTTCATAAGCAATTTCATATGGACTCAAGGGCATAGCATCACCGAATGAGTCTATCTCAGAGTCAGATGGGACAATCCAAGGATCATCATAAATAATGTTTTCTGATGTAATCATATGAATTGTTGCAAATGAAGGTTCTACGCTTAGTGGAGGGAGAGGAAAAGTTCCCAGTAAACCGGAATCCTTAACTAAACCTACACCAACGTCCCTATAAGGGATTGTCGTCTTACCGACATGCTGGATACTCTCTGAAGAGGCTGGGTCGGATGAAAAGTATGTCAGCTGATCAATAGTCACGATCTTACCGTTATGTGGAAACTTAATTACTCTGAAGACCGATGAAACGACCGCTGTCATAGCATATGACCAACTTCGACCCAAAAGAAGGTTGTAGTCTAGAGGGGCATCAACCACTTCCACATCCAGACTAACGGTTTTACCTTCTACCCCTATAGGCAATTCCTGTAGAATACCAAACGGACGGAACCCACGGCCATCAAAGGCCTTAAGGATGGTGGGGGATTGGTTCAACGAAGGAGAACCAAGGGATCTCCAACATTGAATCGACATAATACACGTAGAAGCTCCCTCATCAATCACAGTCCTATGAATAGGCCTGTTTTTGACTATCACTGGAATTTGGAAAGCCATTTGATGGGGGAGACGCGGTGTACTATTTTCTAGATCGAAGATCATTAGATTCGGATCCTGAACATCAACAGCTCCTATAGCCGACAAAAGCAATTTTCGTTGTGCTGGGCATGATTGCAGCACTTCTAACGCCGACATTGCTGAGGGTGAAACAGCTAAGTCCTCAACAATGTTGTAATTCTGGGCCGCTCTCGCATGTGGATTGAAAGCAGACCTTCGAAGTACACCCTTGGCGGGCGGTTTAATTACTAAGTCTGGGTTAGGTTTCTCGATCTGTAGTGGATCGGAACCAGGAGCTGAGGTTGATGGGTTAGAGTGAGAAGATTCTGCTTCCTTACCATCAACAGGATTCTTACTACCATAATCTTGCGATCGAGTCGCAATCCTCACATGAGACATCATCAAAATGGGTTCTTCACTGGCATTCGAGGAAGAACCTATCATCTTATTCTCCTGCTCCGGAAATGGATTTTTTAACACAGCAGGAGTGGGAGAACCTTTGACTATTTTCACTACCTCGGCCCGATGAGGGCAATCTCTCGTAAAATGATCCTCTTCACAAATAAGACAAGGATATCGAGGTTTGCGCTTTTCGTCATTGGTTTCCGACTTTTCTGTTTTCTCCTTCGGAGCCTTGTCTGCTTTAGCCTTCTTCTTTCCTTTCTTCTTTCCACCGTTTTTTGATTTGGCCGTAGATGACTCTACAGCGTGAATATCGGCGGTAAGTTCAGGAGAAGACTCTCCTGTCGGGGAATCGGGCAAAGTGATAATAGGAGTAGTTGAAGCCTTGGAAGACTTCTTCTTGCTCTTTGTATTCACGATACCAATCATACCATCAGCGGCATGAGATCCCGAAGGAGCAGCAGCGATTTGATTCGACTTTGGAAGATCCGGAATCTTCTCGTGTAATGTACCCGACTGAGTGTAAACTAAGTCAAGGTATTGCGCCTGAGCAATGACTTGCTCCTCAGTAACTACTCCGGCCTTAGCTACATCTTCAGTAATCCTTGGTAATAATGATTTAACAAACCATTCAGCTAAGATTTGGTCCGGGATAAAAACTTTCACTAGCCTTCTTCGACGTCTCCACTCATGAATGTGATCGGAAATATACGTGGAGGTTGATTGTTTTAGTGAAGTTAATAACTCCGTACCGTTATCGTATCTGACCGGTAACTGAAAGTGAGTTAAGAACGAGGTAGCTAACTGGCTAAAATTGTAAAAAGAGGCCCGTGGTAACTCAATGTACCACTTGGCCGCGAGACCAATGAGTGTACGCTGGAAAAGACGTAAGCGGATCGAATCATCCGAGATAGAATTTGAAGCACACCAGAGGTGGTAAGTCATCACGTGATTGGACGGATCCTCTCCAGACTTACCTTCGAACTTGGGTATATCGCTGGGCAACTTATTTGGCATTGGCGGCCAGAACGGAAGATATTGAATTGGATCGTTCGTTAGGCGCGTCAAGTCTGGTAAATCCAAAGTTGCGATAAACGGTAACTGCCGGTTAGGATCTCTAAAACTCTGGGTCACAATACCAGCCCCAGGAGGAGGATATCCAGGATAACTAGGAACAGGAGTCGCATTTGGGATATTATATCCTCCTGGAAAACCAGGATTAACCGGACCGTACTGGGGTTGCTGAGGTTGTTGATAAGTGTACCCAGGATACGGTTGATACTGGTAAACCGGTTGTTGGACAGCTTGCCCAGGTTGGTACTGTCCCTGGTACGGAGGTTGAACAAATTGAGGTTGAGTAGTGACAACCGTACTTATACCAGGCTGGCCTACAGGCATCTGGACCGTGGTTTGAATCGTAGATCCGACAACGGTACAGATGTCTGAGGAGTGGTTACAGAGACAGTAGAAACCGGAGCCGTCGATACTCCAGAAGTAAGTATGGTAGATGTGGCGGTAGTTGCAGCAGCCGTTTGAGATGGAGTACTAGGTGCAATTGGCGGCTGAGTAACTACCGAAGTTACAGAGGTTTGAACACTTGACTGGACAGGTTGCGGTTGCTGGGGTGGACCAGAAACTATAGGTTGTCCAGCTTGAGGTACCGACTGTATACTTGGCTGCAACACCTGTTGACCCTGTGATGGATCCCACACTAACATTCCAGGGTATTGACCCATAACAGGTTGAGGATACTGAGATCCATAGCCGGATTGAGGATAGGATTGATAATTGTAAGGTGCAGTTCCCATACCTTGACCATATGATTGACCTTGAGGTGGTTGATAACCTTGACTTGAGTATTGACCTTGAGGTTGATAACCTTGAGGTAAATACGGATACTGGGGTTGACCTTGACCTTGAGGTTGGTATCCTTGAGGTTGATACCCTTGGGGTTGATACCCTTGGGGTTGCCATCCTTGAGGTTGCCATCCTTGAGGTTGATATTGATACTGAGGTTGACCTTGGGGTACATATTGAGGCTGGGGTTGACCTTGAGGTATGTATTGCCCCATAGGAGCGTACTGACCTTGAGGTTGCCCCCCAGACACAAATGAAGTACCTTGAGGTTGCCCCCCAGGCATTAACGGAGGCTGCCCCCCAGGCGGTAATTGGCCACCTTGAGGTTGGGAAACGGGAACTGAACCTGACATCATGTAAATGTCTCCTACACCCAATGGTACATTACCACTGTTTCCAACTAATAACCCATGATCAACGGGTTGAGGAGATGCTCCCGCAAAGGTACCAGAAAGAGATTGATACCCAGTAGGAACAGAAGGACCGCCATGTAAAAAAGATTCAGGACTTTGTGTAAACACGGACGACTGACCAGACATATTTACAGGAGTATGAATACCTCCAGGTGGAAAAGGAGTACGAGGTGTGGAAAAACCTAGCCCAAAGTTGTCTAAATAATTGGTTAACGAAAGGTACCAAGTAGTACTTCTAGGAGGACTGTAAAAGATAGATTCACGCTCCCTTAGATCAAGGGTAATTTGATCTTCAGGATCAGAGACGCCTATTTCTTCCTCTGGAACAAGTTCTTCAATAGCAATCAAACCAACAGGAAGATTTTCGGTGATAATTCTTTCTATTCTCGGTGAATCAGGAACACTAGAAGTCGGAGTAACAGGTTCAGATATTTCTGGTTCTTCGCCTGTATCACTAGCAGACGAAAAACTACCAACAAGCTCAGAAACTGTAACAGCTTCGGGATTATAACCTGTCTCTAAACTTTGGTAATCTGGATGGACCACCAAGGAAGATTCTCCTTCTTCAGGTGAACCTACTCTACTGCCACTAGGAGGAGTTACAAGGACCTTTAAACCTTCTAGATGACTGGGGTCGTCTCGAGGAGGTTCACCCCTAAGTCTACGGGATCTTCTCAACAATTCGGCCACAGAAACAACTTCAGGAGACTGGCCCCGAAGTCTACGGGACTGTCTCGGTAATTCCGCCACAGCTAAAACTTTTAACTACTACACACGAAAACAAAATAAAATTTCAAATCAAACCACCTAAAGTCTCTAAAGAACCAAACAAATTTGAATCACACGCCTAAAGAATCTAGGGCGTCAAACCAAACACAAACAGTAGCCTTATGGACCAAAAGCGCTAGTTGGTGATGAAGCCCAACCTCGCTGGATTCAGTACAGAAGTGGCGGGTGGAACAGTTACCCTGGCAACCTGCTTAATGAATAGACTGGACCAAGTTCCTCCACTTTAACCGTCTCGAGTGAAGTGAACCCCCCAGAAAATCCAAGTGAGTCTAGCCGACGTCTGCTCCAGGTACAGTGGGACCTTCCCTCCACCGTCACCTCGGTAGAATCCTAAAGATAATGGCCACTAAGGTTACCAACCGCAACAAATGCACCTGGGGGAACAGTCTAAACTCCGACAGCACGCAAGGGCAGAGTAGCAAGCTCAATCCCCTTGCCGGCTCCTTGACAATAATCCAAGGTTTACCGACAAGTGACCCCTGGCTCCTCGACAATGGTTAATCCGAGGTTTACCGTTTGTAATACGTGCATGTCTGGCGTCGTTCCCAACGAGGGGGGATTGATCCCCTCACTGGTTCGGACACGAGCTCGTGCTTCTCCTTTAAGAGGAGCTTTCCCAGAGTACAAGTGAGACAATTGGATTTATTCTATCACAAGATAAGCTACTTGTTTGGTTTTGTTGTCTTGGAGAGTTAATTACTCACCTACTCCAAGACACTAGCCTGATCTAAATTGGTGTTTCAGAGCCCTAGTAAATAAAAGTTACTACGTCGATTTTACTTTAAGCATTACTTTTATGGTTTTTATTTAAAGACAAAAGGTAGTGGAAGTGAAACCAATGGTGTGTAGACTCGACTCCAACCACTACAAAGATGCACCTAAGATGATTTACGCTACTTTCCTTTTTCAATGAAATTCTTAACTAAGAGAGTTGAGAGAATGCAAATTTTAAAGAAAACAACTTCCTTAGAAAAGACAATCAAAGAAACAATTCTCTTTTTCTTTTCAAGTATGCAAACATGACCACTCTTTACTTGCACGAAAAACTCTTTTTCTTTCAAAACTTTTCAAAGCTACTTGAAACAAAACTTTTCAAAGGAGATGTTTTTGTATTTTCTCTTTTAAATAAAGCATATAAACCTATCTTAACAAAAAACAATCTCAAAAAACTATAAAATCTATGAAAACTTGACTCACAAGCAAATCAAAAGAGAAATTACTCTAAGCAAATCTAACAAGGCAAAAGCTCACAAAGATGATTCTAGGTTGTTTTACTTGATCAAAATCAAATCAAGGACCAGCTAATGCAGAATCAAAAGACTAGTCAAAACAAAACTCAAATCTTTTTGTTCTTTTTGTAAAATGGAATTCAAGACTTAAACAATAAGCACTTCGAAATTGGCCCAAGAGACAACTCAATGGTAAGTTGCTCTCACAGGTAGACTTTATGACAGGTCTGACTTCTTAGAATGCTGACAAAACCAGAGAGATCTAAGGCTTGACAACTCCTACCGCCAAAGTCACTACAAGACCTACTCAAAATCAAACCCTAGGGCTTATACTTCAGGGAAATCCACTAAAACACTCAATGCTATCGAAACAAGTTCAGGTGAAGATTCTTGGCAAGGGACTAATGAATCTGGGCAGAAAAAACTAAGAAAAAACAAAATCTAAGAGCAAAAAATGCAAAAAATGGAATTTTCTCAAATTTTAGCAGGGGACGCAGGCAACCCGTTAGCACAGGTGCGGGACCGCTCTGTGCACACAGCAAAAGTGCGTCCAGGGATGCACTATGCAGCACTCAGAGGGTGCGTCCTACTGAAAAACTCAAGAAAAACCAAAATAAAACTAATCCTAAGCTAACCCACCCAGAGACAAAGTCACAGAGCCAAAACCAGAAAAATAAACCAATTTTCTCAAAGCAAAGTTCACACAAAGGAAAAGACTTTTCTCATTAATGGAATCCCCAGCGGAGTCACCAATTTGTCACACGGAAACAGTCAAAAGTGCGGACACAACCGACCTTCCTAGAAGTCTAAGACATTCTAATGACAAACAAAACAAACTAGAGCTATCCTTCTCTAAACATGCATTATGATATGAGAAATCAAGTGTTTCGTTCTTACCTTTGTCCAAACGCTGTTGTAGAAGTCCAAGCTTTGTTGATCTGGATGAGCTCCTCCTTTTCTCCAAAACCTGCAATCACCAACAGTCAAACAATTAAATAGCACCTGATTATAACATAAAACAAAGCATATTCAACATATAGACCAAGGAGTACATGAAATAACCCATCAACAACAAGTTATTGAGAAGAATGGACCAATTTGCATTAAAGGTAATCAAAAGGAACCATTACAACCTGAGCCTTGGTGTTGTGCAAGCTCCTTCCAGGGTCCACAAGAGTCTTCCTCTACTTTGACAAAGCTCACCCACTTCTAAATAGAACAAGCAAAGATGGCAATCTCTCCTCACAAGCTTCTAAATGGGAGTCCTAATTCCTGCAGCATTTACCCTTAGAAATGTATAGCTTTCAACCTTCCTCCTTCTGGCCCAATGCCTGTATTTATAGTGCTCAAGAGGAAGTTAATCAGGTCCACCATCAATGGGATAATCCCCTCTTTGGATGGGATAGCTCCCCTATTGATGGGATAAGTTCCTCTTTGGTAGGAGTGCATGAACCATCTGGAGGCGCTCAATACACGTCGAACAACCTTCTAGAATGCTCTAGAAATAACCACAAGTGACTTTTTAAAGATGAAACTTGCGCATTTTAACCTTTTCAGGGGGACGCACCTGCACCTTTACATACAGAGCGTCCAAAGACGCAGTTTTTGTGAACATTGGGTGCGTCCCCGCAGGTAAGGTTGAGAGAACCTGCGTCCCCAGAGATAAATACATTTTGAAAGACTTTCTCTCTTTTTTGGAGTTTGACATGGAGAGCAGAGGCATAAGACTTGCCTAAGAGGGTAGTATGACTGTTGATAGAGTCATTTCAACTGTAAATAGTCATGGTGCCATTTTTTAGTGTAACAGCGCGGGACTATAAACATATGCAACAGATGTTGGTACAGATGTAAGGACACAATTCAGACACGGAGGTCTTAGAAGATCATATGCAACAGGTTCAACAAGCAGCAACTCAGTGCGTTGGGGACATTAGGACTGTTCGAGACTAGTTGGAGGGACTCCACGCCAATATCGCTCTGTCGACAAAGTGACTCGAGGGCAAGTCACGATGTTTGTGTTGGGGGCCTATTGGGCATGGAATCCCCCCACAACATGTTTTGGGGCTCAAAGCCCAAGTTTTGAGTGATATTATTGTAAAGCTCAGTGAATTGCGGATGCGAAATGTATGTTAGAATCATAAGGTTGTCTGCCCTAAGTGTTGAAGGTAATGTCAGCCTACCCATGGTCCGTAGACCATGGGATTGTATAAATAAAGCGAAGCTCTAAGTGTAAAAGGGAGGAAGGAAGTGGGATCGAAGTATGAGATATAAGTACAGAGCAAGTTTCTAAGTGTATCTTAGGTTGTAGTAGTAGGAAGAGGCTCTACAGTTGAGTGCACAGAGGCCTAGTAGAGTCTGCAACTAAGTGTGTGGACCCCTACGCACACGTCGCTACGCGCACTTACCCGTTCCTCGTAGCCTGTGATGCTACCTTCGCGCAGCCCTACTCAGGGGTCGAACAGTGTTATTACCCAAGTCCTTACTAGTAACCCGATATTAGTTAATTAACTTAGCTTACTGTCATGTAAAAAGTATACTTTGCAATATAAATCATCCATACAAGTGCGTGCAATAAATAAACAGTAAAATTGCAATTCATATTCAACATATAATAACCCAAGACAGATACACGTAATTCAGATACCACTTCTCTTTATTATTCTCTTCCTTCGGTTACAGAATCTATTCTTCCCTTTGCACTCAGTTGCAGGGGTCCGCACACTCAGCTGCGGACTCTACTAGGCCTCTGCACACTCAGCTGTAGAGCCTCTTCCTACTACTACGACCCAAGATACTGTGGACACTTGCTTTGTACTTCTATCTCATACTTTTCTCTAAATTCCTTACTCCTAACTATCTTTTACACTTAGAGCTTCGCTCTATTTATACAATCCCATGGTCCGCAGACCATGGGTAGGCTGACATTACATTCAAACTTAAGGCAAACAGCCCTATGACTCTAACATACATTTCACGCCTGCAATTCGCAGAGCTATACAATAATATCACTCAAAACTTGGGCTTTGAACCCCAAAACATGTTGTGGGGGGATTCCATGCCCAACAAGCCCCCCACACAAACATTGTGACTCACCCTCGAGTCACTCTGTCGGCGCAGGGATCTTGGTGCGAAGTCCCTCCAACTGTTCTCATACGGTGCTGATGTCTACAGTGCACTGAGTTGTTGCTTGCTGAACCTGATGCATCCTTTGTTCTGAGACCTCTGTGGTCCGCGTGCTTCCCTGCATCTGCGCATGCATCCCCTAAATGTGCGTGAGCTTCCCTTCAATATTCACTGTGATTGTGAAGGCCTCATCAATCCATGGTTGAACACGTGCTTTGAGAGCTACTTCCTTATGGCGCGTTGCGTCCACCAGATCCATTAATGCCTTGGCCATTTCCAGACGGAAGATAGGAAGGAAGGAGTAGGGTGGTGATAAGGGAAAGAAGAATGCAAACAAAGGGAAAAGGAAATATTCAAAAGAGGATGGATGTCAGTATAGAAGTTCAAGGAAGGTGAATAAGTCCCTTTCATGTTGGATATGTAGAGAAGATCATATGGTGAGAAATTTTTCATTGAAGTAGAAGTTGAGTGTGATGCAGTAGGTAGAGAATCCATATATGGGAGTGATACAAGTTTTGGGTGCATATTCTTCAAAATAAGCCACTCAAAAACATGGTCAGAGTAGAAAATGACTAAACAATGTGAGTGTAGATGTTGTTGGGAGTCAATAGGTTGCTTTGGTGGATACTAATGCTACTCAAAAATTCACGAGGGAGGATGTAGTAAGGAGTTGGTTTTGCATATTGTTCTAGTCCTTATGTCCTTCAAAGTAGTGAACACTGATGATGGGAGTGTTCTCGAATCAAGCAAGGATGTTTTGGTGTAGATTGGGTGTTGGAGTGGGAAGCTTTACTTCACCATCATTTAATTGGATGACTTGAGGCTATATTTGGATGGGAGTTCTTGATTGTAGAGAGAGTTGTTGTTATGCCACACTTGGAGATATTATTCACTCTTTCAAGAATGAAGCTTGTGATTGTTCCAATTGTATGGACCATTTCAGAAGGAGGTGCTAGGATGACAACTATCTATGTGGGGGAGAGATAGCTTGATTGTAATACCCTTCCCACTTATGACATTGTAAATATATTCCTTCTTATGAAGTTGTAATTAGTTTAACAAGGTATTAGGTTGGTGACCCAAGTTATGTTATGTGGCCTATGTGCCCATGTTGATCTTTTAGATATTTCGGCACTAGTGTGCCCAGGAATATATGCCAGTTTTAGTTAAGTGGTTAGAGGGCAATGATTATAAATACATTGTAATTTGTAAATATTTTAATAATAATAAAATAGACTGGCTGTAGAGTCCACCCCATGGTATGAGTATGGAGGTTTTTTCAAGCTCCATTGCTAATAGTTAATTGGGCACTGATGATGGTTGTTGGTGTTAAGAGCACTTGTGGCCCACGTGGCTCCAGTGTGTGCCACATTGGATTTAAAGAGAAGTCATGCAGTGATGAAAGTATATAAATATATGCATGGTAAAGAGATAGGGGATGATTATTATTATGATCATTATTATGATGAGAATTATGATTCTGGATGGTTGGTCCTCGACATCCATCTAGTGAACCTTGAGCTTGGGTTATGATACCAGCTAGGAGTTATCTTGTTTATCTCTTGTAGGTCATCTGAATAGCCCTAGATTGGCATGTTTTTTGGGTTGGCACATTATAAATTAGCCTTGAGTGTGCTTGGAGCCATAGAGTATCATGATTGTTGAGTTAGAACCTTGGCCATGGAGGTACAGTTGCTCTGTTTTATTGTTTCCTGTGGAGTTGCAACCCCAGCTCAGGAATGACCCATGGTCCGAATCCATGAACCAAAGGGTGTAAGGTAGGGTGGAATATGGAGAGGTCATGGTTATTTGGATATCTTAAGCAGATAAGTGTATGTGTTTATTGTGTAGCTTTCTAGGCAGTTAATGTATTTATGTGGAAACCCAAGTTTTTTAGCAATTGCATGTATTATATGTGTTTGTGTATATTTTTGTGTATTTACATGTTAAGTAGTTGAACCTTAATTAGATTTTAATGTAAGTAATATATATTTTATTGTGCTAATTATTTATGTGCCAAGGTTAAAAATTATGGGTAGTTTTATTGTAAACCCTAGTTTGGTTTGGTAAATTTATGTGTCATGTTGATTGTTGCAATTTGTGTGGAAACCTTAGTTTTGGGGTTTTGAGCACTTGCATGTATTTATGTATGTACATATATTTTTACGAATTTTTGTTTTCATTGATAAAACCCTAATTTTGGTATATGATATCAATAAATTATTCTATGCATTATAATACTATCTTAGAATTATTTTTTTTAATAAATTCAATCCTAGGGTTTAATAACAGAAATTATAGCTTATGTACTTCCACAGAAATATTAATGAATTTAATTGATGAGTTTTGGTTTTGAGCACGTAGCATTTCCCTACTAGTGGTCAAGGATGTTACAAAGTGGTATCAAAGCCTAATTTACAACACTACGATTGAATGGGCCAGATTTGGAGTAGGATGAGGAAAAAAAAATTGTAGATTACAGGTTACCCACCATCTATTCGATGAAATTAATGATGGTCGAAGTAGCATGAAGTTTCCCTAAATTTGAGAGCATGTGCCATAGAAGGGTACTTGAAAAAGTTTAATAGGAATGATAAGCCTAAATTTTGAAGGTTTTGGGTGAGATTTAGGACAAAAAGGACCAACTTTGTGCAATAACAGTGTGCAGAGGTGATGAGCAAGTTTTCATTAATTTATGAGAAAATATTATAAGAAATTTTGGATTACATTGTTTAATTCATCTGTTAGTATTGTTATGTGGTATCTCTGTTAGTTTACAAAGAATATTCGTAAAATTATCATACCAATATATATAATGTAAAAGAATACATAATAAATGAAAATTGTTTGATATCATGTTGGAAAAATATGTATCCTTATAAACATTAGTGGCAATATGCTCGCAATGAGTAAATTCATGGAGGCATGAAGAATTGTTAGACAGAAATTGACTTCCAATTTGAGTGGTTATGTTCATGATAGCCAAATGAGGGCCAAAGGAAAAATTTAAGAACAACTACTAGTTGCTTGACAAAATTATTGTCTAGCCTTTTGGGGCCACATTATTGTGATAAGATTCTCAGAGCATATAATGTGCTTCGTCAAATTTTAGAACCATGGAACAAATGATCGTAGTGTGATTTATTTGAGTGAAAGAGTTTTTACCCCATACGCATATGTCAACATTTGTATTATGTGTACATGTGCAATTAAATTAATATTGACAATGCCCAAATTTATCCATACAAAAGGATTGATAATTGGGATGGGTGAAAGTAATTACTTTGCAATTTGGTTTGTTAACTTGTTATATTGCAAGTTTTTATTTCTGACCTTGAGCAATCAGACTTTACTCTGTTGGAGAATTTACTTTCGCACACAGAAAGGAAAATATGTTCAAGTATAGTATTTTGGCTTTATGATGATATGAGCGGAAGGAGTTATATTATGGATACTTCGACCTATAATGCATTTTTCAAAATAATAAATTAGACTAGAAAAATATACTAAGACACCCACACAAAACAAAGTTGAATGATGACCCATATGAAGTGCAACAAATAATGACATGGGATACTAAATAAGTGTTGGGAGTTGGTGAAAATTTGGACTATGTAAGTGAGGTGTTGATGAGTGCCAGTATTGCAGCAAGAATGTTGCAACTCCTAGGGCTACCAACTTACTTCATCGACTTGGGGTTCATACAAAATTAGAGGTGGCAGTGTTTTACACATGGTAGATGTAATGGTCTACTCTTGTCACTTTTCAATTGGGGTGATAAACCACTAGGGTTTCTCAAACCAGTCTTCTATTGACTAGAAGAAATTTGACTACCAAATGGAGAAGGGAAAATTATCCTTAATGAAAGAAAAGGAATGTTGCCTACTTTAAGGAATGAAATACTAAATTGGAAGATGCTTGTAAAGTGACATGAAATCCTTTAGCTACTCATTGACACATTTTTCTTGCAAAAGAAACCTAGCTTAACCTTGTTTATGACCTGTGATGATCTAGACTAACTGAGCATGGAATATGATCTAAGAAGTATTATGGTTGTTGCATGTGTGTGCTAATTTAGGAATTGTAGAAAAATACCTTTTTTTGATGTTTTAATTTTATGAATGCAAATGCTAATCTTCACTTGTTCTTTGGCAGGGGAGACAGGTATGGAGGAAGAGGTATAGACTAGTCTTAAGGGTATGGAATCCAAGCAGAGGCTTAATCCAATTTCGTATAAAAAATTTGCTAAATTCGGGCTTAAAACAGACTACTACAGAGTTTTCTATAGTACTACTATAGGATGTCATAGTTCTAATACAGGATGCCCTGTTTTACTACAGGAAACAGGCTAAAAGCTTAGGAGATGGTAGGGAAGGTAGAATGAAGTGTGGGAAAGATATATTATGGAGAAGTAAGGCATGGAGGGGGTGAACATTATCTAAGGCTCATTCATATGCTTTAAGATCATTGGATTTGCTCAATGGAAATGGCGATTTTTCTTAAAAAACAAGAATTTGGATTTAGGGTTTAGTGGACTTTGGAAACATGGGTGGATAAGGATTGGATGAGGAAACTGAGATGAGATCTCCCTACAAATTATAAACTCCTGCAACAACATACATTGTTGTCTTTATTTATGCACAAATTCATCTACGCATGGAAAAGATTTATTAAATGGAAGAAACAAAGTTATTACTATCTAGTGGCTAAGTTCATGAATGGAAGTACTTTGAAACCAATGCAAAACTTAATAGATCAAAAATGACAATTGTAAATCATCCTAAGAAACTCAAACATAATGACCTACTCATCAAGAAACCCTAGATCATGCAATAAATTAAGAAATTTGTTTTTGTGTTGTATGAATGGAACCCTTAAGTCATGATCCCATAAGGGAGATGAGGTGAAAGTCACTATCACCAGCTTTTCTGGAGTGTCTGTTGTCACTATGATACCACTTATCTAACTATCCACAAATGGAAGCAAACTAATTAATCATCAAAATACATGCAAATTAACAAAACCAAGGTCACTTCAGCAGCTAACCATGAATGCAATCTAAGCATACATGTACAAAAAGAGGAACCTTTGTTGCTAGGGTTGGGACCTAACCCAAGAGCTTCAGACCTTTGAGTCAACTTAGTGTTGGATCAATGGAATGCTTCTTATTTTCATTAAAATATCAAAAATTCACAAGATTCATCAGTCACAATGTCTTAGCTCGAAAATTCCTCTTGGCTACAACAAAAAAAGTCCAATCCTAATGAGGCTCTAGGCCTTCTTATTTATACAACTGAAGCTACCAACAAATTCCTTAAATTTAGCGAGGCTTGGCTCCCAAACTCGAGATCAATTGGTCTTCAACTATCATTGGCTTAGCTACCAATGATCTTAATGGCTCAGCTGCTTGTAACTCCAAGCTAATGAGATATGATGGAGGAATATTCGAGTGAGTGAGGAGTTAAGGAGGGAGATCCAATCTCCTAAAATCCCTCATGCTTGTCCACTTCGAGTTCCTGTACTTTAATTAGCCAAAGTTTGCTCCAAAACCTGCAACCAATGCACATTAGACCACAAGACATGACATCTCATCTTTACCCTTCTCATTAAGAAAAATATAATAAAACATGTAAAGAAATGTGAGAAAAGTTGATTTTAATAAGCTGGAGAGTGGTATTAAGGTCCATATAATTTACCCATTGGTGAGCCTCATCATCACCCCCCTAATGAAAGTGTTGCTCATCGTCTGAGCAACTCAATCTATGTCCATGTCTTTCATTGCTTTGGTGGCCTCCCTGACATTCCAGGCCTCTGTTGTAGTATCCTCTTCTTGTGGATAAAATCCTGCATGCCTTTCTATTTCCTCCCACTACTTCCTTTCTTCCTTCTAACATACCCAATAGAAATGGTGGACTAAGTTTCAAACCAATCCAACTGAATTTGAGTCTCTACAATTCCCTCTTATATAGTGGGGTCCTTTCTAGTGCATCCCCCATTCTTTTAGGGGAATGATACTCCCTAGTCTTTAGGTTGTAGGGTAAGTTGTTCCATATCCTTTGGCATTCTTGTTGGCTTTCAGCCCCTAGAAATCTCAAAGTGTCCTCAAAATGAGTGACTGCTTTCTCTTTTGTAGCTAGGTATCTTGGTGTAAGTTGGGGATCATTGGCTATGAGTTTGTGGCTGCTAATGACAGCCATGGGGTTGATATGTTCTGCTCTGATGTAAAGGGGCTTTGTTTCTTCTCTTTCCAATACCCTTTTTACTTCCTTATCCCTGCCTCCTCATGACTCATCCATGATGTGAAGGCCATTAGTTGTAAGTCCCCTAGCTTTGGATTGGGATCCCACACATTCAAATCTATTAGGGCCAAGTTATGTAGGTAGAATTTAGATATCTTGGCCCTGTCCTCTAGGGTGCTTTGGTCACAGAGGTCAATGAACTGCCTATAGTCTTGGAAAGGCATAGTTCCTCATTGTGCTAGGGTTTTTATCTGAAACTGCAACCACTTTTCTTTGAGGTATAAGGAATATGATTTTGTTGGCATCCTACACTGGAGTGCCTCCATGGAGAGACTTTCCATAGTTGCCAATTGGCTCTCGTTTTCATGTACTTTCCACCTCATCCATGTGTTCTCAGCCTCTAGTTGAGATTTCATCACCCTTCCCCTGTCCCTTATCCTACTCAACTCTATGCCCATCTCTAGCAGCTTTTCTTCCATATGACCTACATCCTCTACACTTTTTGATTTAGCAATTTGCATCCAACGATGTGTGCTTGCTCTCTCCTTTTTACATTCAAAGAATAGAGGGATGGAAATTTTTGTGGTATTACTCTACCTCCCTCAATGAATCTATAATAGGATTTGAGGTTTGGTTATGGACTAGGTTCCTGTAGCTGCTGGGACTCTCCCTTTACTGTCTCTTGAGTATCTGTATGTCCTTGTTTTTGGGTTGCTGCCTCTTTTCCTTCCCTTTGCCCCTGTTTTCCTTCCTGCTCCTATTTCTGTGTTTCTTGTAGTTTTGATGGATTTTCCTATAGGATTGTCTTTGTTTCTTGTAGGCTTGTCTATGTTTCTTGTAGGAGGCCTTTCCCTTTTTGAGAAGGGGTCAAAGGTTCTTTAATTTGTTTTGTTAAGGTTGACCTGGTGAAAGGCCTCCTAACATAGGTAATTGGTGACCTTGCGGAAGCCCGTTGTGATGTGCCCACTTCACCTCTCATTCCTATAGGGAGTAACTTCTCTTTTTCTTTTGGTGATTCCTCAATTATTATAGGAGTCTTGATAGGTGTTTGAGATCTACCTTGTTTTATCCTGGTGCTCCTCCTTGTTTGAAGTATAGGGGAGTCTGCCTCTGCCTCCTTCCTTCTAATTTTATAGGTGTACTTAGAGCAGTTAAGGTAGAAACCGCCTCCTTCTCTGTAGGCCTCAGAGACACCCTTGGGGATTCCTCTCCTTCCTTGCTATGTATTTCAGGACTTGATTCATCCTTTTGTGCTTCTTCCCTACTATATTTTTCATCCTCTGTCTCATTTATTTATGCCTCCTCTTCTTCAGGCTCTTCTTCTTCTTCTTCATGCTCCTCTTCTTCAAGCTCTTCTTTCTCTTCTTCAAGCTCTTCTTCAGGCTCTTCTCCCTCTTCTTCACCACTAGAAATAGTGTCTCTTTCATACTCAATGGATTGAATTGCATCTTCTCTGTTCATATCTGAAAATGTTGACCACAAAATAGGGATTATTAAGTTATTTAGGGCATCGTCTAGTATGGGCTTGATCAGTCCAAGATGTGCTAGTTGTTGATGCTTCCCTTATTTTAATTTTATGCTCATGTCTATTATTGATTGCAACAAAAAGTAAGGCACACTAAGTCTTCTATGTGGAGGTAACTCTTCTCCAAATCTCAGCTCATAGAGTTGTCTAAACTGGTAACCATAGACTATAATGGGCCTACCCTCACAAGAAATATACTTGAGAATGTGATAGCTTACTTCATCCCAAGGATATGGAATTCTCCCCCTTCTAATCTCATCTTTGTCATCAATTGGTTCCTCTCCTTCCAAGAAAAAATTATTCTTGTAAAGAGTGATGCTAGCTTTATCCTCTTTTCTCCATTGCAAACCTAGAGGAAGTGTAGTGATCCTGCTAATGCTTTCAGGGGTAATTGTCACTGACAATCCCCTCACTACAGTAGTGGCACTGACTCTAGCTAGAGGTATGAGTGACATTGCAAATTCCCTAGCTATATCATCATCATATCGCCTAAGTAGCTCGAAGAATCTCAACCATTGATGCCTTGTAAATATTTCTACCACATGAGGATGTTGATGTGTTCTAATTGTTCTAGTGGGCTCCCTTCTGTTCAAACCCCTTGTCATATTTTCTCCCTGTCAATTTGTTTGTATGAAGTTTTGGTGGCTATATCTTAAGATATTCCCCAGGTGATGAGGGTTTAGAGTTTAGGAGGGTGATGACTACAATTCTCCTTTTACTCTACACAATCCTCCACACAATTCTGCGTATCTCTATGCACATTGTAATCACTAAAAGAAATGAGAAATTCTTTTTTTTTCTCTTTACAAATGAAATCACAAAGGATATGGCACCTACCTTTCACTGCAATGCCTTGGTGTAGGACAATTCTCGTATAGCTAGGCCCTAGGCACCCCCTCACAACATTTTTGACAATTCTCCCAATTTCCTATAGTTTTCCTGTAGGTGCTTACTGTAGGATGCCGAGACTAGCTTTCCTCAATGTTTCCTATAGTTTTCCTGTGTTTCCTATAGGTGCTAACTGTAGGATGGCGAAGACTAGATTTTCCTTTAGATGGCTCCTCCAGGTGGTCCCAGCTCTCAAAATCTCAAAATGAATAATATCTTGCATGAAAGTTAGGGAATATTTCTATTTATGGTTGATTTCATTGAGTGATGTGTTGGCTGGCTGAGTATGTATTTCTCCTTTTGGACCGTTGGTCCCACTATTAGTTATCATGCAACCCTTCCTCGTAATCATCACCCACTCCTTTTGAACATAACTTGACCACCTTTCTGATTTATTCCCTTTTGATGTGACCTTGCCACGTGTCTAATTGACTAGCACTTTAACTTTTTGTTATTGAGCTGAGGGTGGCCAAGTTAACTGGCCACCTTCACTTATAAAACCAACTTTTTACATATTCCTACAGTTTTAATCATATTCGTACTTATGAGAGAGTGTGGATGAGGTGACATACATGTGGCTTCCTTTGCCTTGTTGATGCATGCTGGAGGGTGGCTCTGTTGTGCTGCTCATGGTTCAGGTACATCTTCTCTATTGCTCTTTTATTGTTATTTTATTTTGTTGATAAGTTGTCCTCTTGTTGATGTGCAGGTGATGGCTTCCTCTATTTTTGTTGAGCTTTGGAAAGGTTCCATAGTGCCTGCAGTTGTGCTCCTCCTCTTCCAATGCATGGGTGTTGAAGGTTAGGCTTGGAGCCAACTGATACTTCAAAATATGCTGCTACAGGGTTTCCTATAGTACTACTACATGAAATCTTGTAGCTGCCCTTTTTTTAATTTTTGTGGTCTTTTTTTGCTTGGAGGGTGAATAGATATTGGAGTGAGTGGAAGGTGTGTCCAAGGAGTGGTAGGTGAGGTAAGCTATGGGTGGTATGCCCCTTTGATATTTCTTTGTTTCTTTTTTTTCTTTTTTCTTTTTTCTTTTTTCTTCTTCTAAGTAGATTTTTTTATGGACACAGAGGGTGACATGGTCATGAAGGGTGTTGGCTGAGATGTGGTGAAGTAAATGGCCTCCTTTTTTTATCCAAAACAGGCCTGCATCATAATTTTTCAATCGGACTTCCTTTCCTGTAGATTTTTAGGACTTCCTGTAGTACTACAAGAAACTCCTATAGTAACTACAGGAAATCCTGTAGAAGTCACAAAATTGCCTGAAATTTGGATTTTTCTATTGTTGGAGATGAGTATGGATGAATGAACATGGGGGTCATGGAGGAGATGAAATGAATGAAGAAAAACATGGGGTTTTTCTTGCTTTCGGCCCTCTCACCTCTATGTCCATTATCTTCTTGAAAACCTACAAATATATGTGTGTGTGTGTGTGTGTGTGTGTGTGTGTGTGTGTGTGTGTGTGTGTGTGTGTGTGTGTGTGTGTGTGTGTGTGTGTGTGTGTGTGTGTGTGTGTGTGTGTGTAGGTTATTTGTGGGCAAGTTTGAGGTCCCTGCCATTATTTTTTGCTTTTTCTCTCTTTTTTTTTTTGAAAGACAACCAGGTTGCCTCAAAGGAGATTTTCATCCTGGTTTCCTACCCTAGGCGCCTCAAAGGAGGTTTTCACTAGGGTCTTTTATTTTTCTCTTTTTCCTCTTTTTTTTTTTAACTCTTGGGCTGCCTCAAGGAGGTTTTCAACCTAAGAGTGGGCCTCAGGTGCCTCATGGAGGTTTTCACCTGGGTTTCTTATTTTCTTTTTTTTTTCTTTTTCTTTTTTTCTTTTTTTTTTCAAATTTTCAACATCCCTCAAGAACTTGGTGAGGTGGAAGTCGAGACTCCTTCAATCACCATTACTTCCTTATTGATACTATTAATGAACTCCTTCTTTGACAAAGTCATTTTGTAGACTTTCAACCTATACCCATTGATAAGCAAAGGGATACCTTCTTCATCAATGGTTCTTATCTAAACATCCCCGTTATCATGGAACTTTTCTATCACATATGGGCCCAGCCATCTGGTCATCAACTTTCCTTTGAAATTTTTGAACCTAGAGTCATACAACAAAGCCCAATCACCTTCTTCAAACAGTTTGTCTTTGATATTTTTTTCATGCTAGACCTTTCTTTGTACTTGAGTCACCTCTGTGTACAGGAGGGCCTGCATCCTGAATTCATCTAACCCATTTAGCTAGAGCAACCTCTCTTGTTGTGCCCTTGTAACATCTAGATCCAATTGTGCTACCATCCTTAAAGTGTTGTACTCAAACTCAATGGAGAGCATAGCCTTCTTCCCATAGACCAAATCATAGGGGGTGAAGCCAGTGGTTGTCTTCCAAGTTGTATTGTAGACCCAAGTGGCCTCCACTAGTCTATCAGCCCAATCCTTCCTGCTGTTTCTAACCAATTTTGTCAAAATTCTTTCTAATGCTTTGTTGGTGACTTCTACTTGTCCATTGGCCTGGGGTGGTAAGGAGTGGACTTCATGTGTTTGATATTATGTTGTCTTAATAGATTCTCAATCATGTTTGAGGAAAATTGAGTTCCTTGATCGGTGACTAGCTCTCTAGGGTATCCAAACTTGTAAAACACATTCTCCCTGAAGAACTCAGCCATTTTCTCTTTTGTGGCTACCTTGATAGCTTTCGTTTTAGCCCACTTTGTTAAGTAGTTAGTGCACATAATTATGTACTTTTTTTGTCCTGATGGAGGATCAATGGGCCCAATTAAATCCATACCCCACTTGTCAAATGGTTCAAACGTAGGTTTCATCCCTGGGAGTAGGTTTCCCCATTCTTTGGCACTTATCACATTGGCTAGTATATATTCTTGCATCTTGGTGGAGAGTGGGCCAGTAATAGCCAGCTTGTAGTACCTTGAAGATTGTCCTTTTGGCTACAAAGTGAACTCCATAAGGCCCATCATGACAGACTAGAAGGATTTCAGAAACTTCCTACTCCATAACACATCATCTTAGAATTTGATATGGTCCCAACTTGAAGAGATTTCCCCCAATCCAAGTGAATGGGGCGCTTTTCCTTATAATTCTGCTATTTTCCTTAGAGGACAGATTTGGAGGGAACTTTGCAGCTACTAAGTAGCTAGCTATGTTAGCCAACCACGGAGAGAGAACTGAAATGGTGAATAAATGTTCATTTGGTAGTTGGTCATTGACCATCTGTTCCTCACCTACAGGCAAAGCCAATCTAGACAAAAAATCTACAACTACATTTTCTCCGCCAGGCTTATCAATAATAGTTAGATCAAATTGTTGTAACAAAAGTAACCATCTAATAATTTGGGCATTCACATTAGGTTTGTTCATTAAAAATTTAATGGTAGCATGGTCGATATGTACAAAGGTCTAGTAACCAGTAATGTAATGTCTAAATTTATTCAAGGAATGGACAACAACTAGGAGCTCCTTTTCAGTCACTATATAGTTCAACTCCGTTTTTGAGAGATTTTTTTTATAAAGTAAATGGAATAAGGCAGCTTGGAATCTATCTAGCCCAGAGCTGCTCCTATAGCATTGTCAGAGGCATCAACATGTATGTGAAAATGAAGAGCCCAATTTGGGCCTCAGAGTATAGGTGTAATAGTCAACTTGTCCTTTAGGGTTTTTAGGGCCTCTTGGCAGCTTTCTGACCATAAAAATTTAGAGTCCTTGGCCAATAGTCCAAAAAAAGGTGAGGCTACCTTATTGAAGTCTTTTAGGAATCTCCTATAGTATCCAGCTAAGCCTAAGAAACTTCTGACAGCCCTATGCTTCTAAGAAGTAGGGACCCTCTCTATGATAGCTATCTTATTTGGGTCTACTTGTAGTCCTTCTTGGGATATTGAGTGAACTACAACATTCCCTGCATTCATCAAGAACTCACACTTCTTGAGACTAAGGGATAATTTCATTTCAATGCATTTGTTTAATACCTTTCCTAAGTTAGAGAGAGCCTCCAAGAAATTACACCCATAGGGGGTGAAATCATCCATATAAATTTCCACATAATCATGGACTAGCTCTCCAAAGATGCTTAGGACTGCCCTCTGGAAAGTGGCAGGGGCATTGCATAAACCAAAAGGAAGGAACCTATAAGAAAAGGTACCCCAAGGATAGGTGAAGGTGGTTTTATCCTAGTCCTCTGGGTTGATCTGGATTTGGTTGTAACCATTGAATCCATCCAGGAAAGAGAAGAACTTCTTTCCTGCTAGACCATCTAATAATTGGACAATGAAAGGTAGAGGGAAATGGTCCTTTTTTGTGGCCTTGTTTAGCTCTCAGTAATCCACACATATTCTTGACTTTCCATTTTTCTTTGGAACCAAAGCCAGAGGAGACACCCAATCACTATCTAAGATGGGGTAAATGAACCCTGCATCCAACAACTTCTACATTTGTTCTTTGACTATATCATTGAGGGCTGGGTTCATTCTCCTCTGAGGTTGGTAGACTAGCTTGCAGCATTCCTTGA
Organism: Pinus tabuliformis; assembly: GCA_031772625.1. Lineage (NCBI taxonomy): Eukaryota > Viridiplantae > Streptophyta > Pinopsida > Pinales > Pinaceae > Pinus > Pinus tabuliformis. Next base: position 774,620,718 of record CM062804.1, on the reverse strand, counting down.
TGTAAATGTGGTGAGTACACACCGAAGGGTGCACTCCCTTCATTTCCTTGTAACTCCAGGAAAAGGCATCCAGATTCTTAGCATGTCACATAACTCCTATTCCTGATGTACAGAGAGAGAGGGGTTGATTTTCAATGTTCTTTCTCTACCAAATTCTATCATCTTAACATGAGTAGGGCTTGATTCAACTAAGCATAGATCAGTCCAAGGGTTATCTTCAGCTTCCTTCATTAACTCCTTAAATGACATGGTGTTGGGGGGCTGATTCTGGATGATTTTCTCAATCAGGTTATCTTCATTAGGTTGCCCCCCTCCTATAGTAGCATCTAGGGTATAGATTGGGGAAGAGTAGACTTCATCTTATTCATCCTATTCTAACCATAAAGGTAAGTCATGCTCCATACATGGTTGAGAAGGATGGTACAAGACCAATTGTTTGGACAGATGCCCATTTTTAATGGTCATATTCCCAGCCCTGTAATTTACGTAAGCATCGGCAGTGGCTAACCATGACCTCCCAAGAATGAGAGGATAACCATTGAACTTGGTATTAGGTTGGAGAACTACGAATTCAACAGGGTATTCCCAGGAATCAATGGAGACCATCACTTCCTCAACAACTCCCTTGAGAGCTACTGTGGACCTATCCGCAAGCTGCAAGATTGTTGTGGTCTTTCTTAATGATCCCTAGAGGTTCAGTTTAAGAATATTCTCCTTAGTCATTACATTTATGGCAGCCCCAATATCAATCAAGGTATGGGGGACAATGATTCCATCGATGTGTACATCCACTACAGGACTTCCAGGATCTAGATACTTTGGGAAAATCACCCACCCCAGCATTAATTTAGATAGTTGTCCAATGAAATTAATGGTAGGGGTGTCTTTCTTTCGCCTTCTCGGATGTTTGAAACAATTCTCCTTGATTAACTTGTTGTAGATGGGGACATCCTTGATAGCTTGGAGAAGCAGGATTTTAACACACAAGTTTTTGAATTCACCTAGAAGTTTAATCTCTTCTGGGGTGCGTTGGACATGATGGGTTAATCTCTTAGGAAAATGAGGTGGATTTTCTTGAGGGGCACTCTCCTTCTTTTCCTCTTCATGCTCCTCAGGTGGGGATGGAGGTTGATTATCCAGAAGCACTCTTCCAGACCTAAGGTTAATTTCTTTAATTTCCACAGCATAGGGAGGGTAGGATGTTTCTCCACTATAGACCTGTTGTGCCTATCTGTTGTTCAGGTTTAGATTTTGTTGGGCAGGCATCTAAGGTTTCTTAGGTGGAGAAAGGCATAGGAGTTATGGTTGAGATGGAGGTGGAGGCAATAAAGCTAGAGCTTGGTTGTATGGGGGCCTCCACCATTGGGATGGTGCATTCCACTAATGTTGTGGAGGAACATATGGCTAAAATGGTTGGTTGGCAGGTTGGGAATGGTATTGAGGTGAAAAATACTATAGAGAAGGTGTGGACCATGAAGGATGAGTGGGAGGGCACCAAGGGAGAATGGATGTATTCTGGTTAGGGTTGTATTCTAGTTAGGTCCTTGAGGCCTCCTTTGGTTGATGTAGCAAAGTTGTTCAGTCACCCCTTCAGTTACGTAATACACAGCTTTTAATCTAGGCAGAGAAGGGCATTTATCTATGGAGTTATTTTCCTCACAGAACGAGCATATTTCTATAATATTTAATAGACATTCATTCCTAGGGTGCCTCTTGGTGCATCTAGGGTAGAAGACAACTAAGGCTCTCTATGCTTCCTCCTGTTTCCTCTTTATTTGCATGGTGTCCATTTGCAGAGCAAGGGTATGCAGCATTTCACTCTTAAAGTCTTCCAACATGTTCCCAATTTCACTTTTTATGGATGTGTTGGAGGAGGATGAACTAGCCAAAGCTTGACTAGCCCTACCCTTCTTTCTAGTTGCCCTAGAATGATTCCTGAAAAATGTCTTGATATCATCATAGGGTAGCTGACAGATGTCCCCTCCTGACAGTAAGTTTAGGGTTTCTAGGAGATCTTCCCTGATCCCCCTAAGAAGGACTATCTTAAGTGATTTAGGATCAAGGGTGCACCTGGCCCTTTTGTAGCCGAGTTAGAATCTTTCCTCATAATCTTCTAAAGATTCAACATGTCCCAAGGTCATTCTAAAAATTTTCTCTTTGGTATCTTTGGACCTGTATTAGTCCCTATACTTATTGTTGAAGGCTTGTTGCATCTTAGCCCAGGTGGTGATAATGTCCCCAAGTAAACCCATGAAACAACGCAAGGCTTCATCTTTAAGAGTGGATGGGAACAATTTCAACTTTTAATCATCAGAAGTGTAATCAATAGTTTTTCATATGACAAAAACTTGAACATAAAGGTATCCAGGTCTTTTGAGGTTGTTTAGTCAATTTAGTGTTCCTAAATTGATGTCATTAATTTTCAACCCGGGGCTCGTAAGCTGATGAAGTGAAGGTGTACTATATGTACTTAAGCAACCTCTTAGAGTTTTTGTCGTTTGGGGGTGTTGTTTGTGGTTGATTTATCTTCCTAAAATGGAGTGATGATTATAGACAGATGAGTGCAAGTGTGTGAAAAGTGAGTTCTATATGAGTGAAAGTGTGTGATTGGTGATTTCTAATTACTTGCTGAATTTGTAAAGGAAAAAGAACTTGAAAGAAATGAATAAGCTTGAAATGACTTTAAAGCAAATGACCACGTTCTAATGGCATTAGTATCTACCCATATTGCTGCAAATAAAAGAAACAAGAAAATCACTTCAAGGACTGATGATAATGGTTATCTCTTCCTAACTCCCTGCTTCTACCACATAGTACTGTGTAAAACACGATTAGGAAGTAGCTGAAGACAAATCCAAGAATTGATAAAAACTCTAAATGACAAATTATGACACTACTAAGCCTTTTCCATCATACTGCTTCCTACATATGTGATTATGTGTAACAAGTGAAAAAAAGTATTAGTGCCACAAGCCAAGACTACTTAAAAACAAGTTGCAATTAATTAGTGTTCTGTTCTCTTGAAAGATAAACCATTCATGATAAAGAGAGCATAAATTAGTTAGCATCCAACTTGTAAAACTAAGCTAAAAACTAATCTAGAAAACAGAGTAAAAAGGGCAGCATTACGAATAAGACAACTGCAACTACCATTAGATATTAAAGCAAATACAACACACTCAATCCCGGGTGAAAACCTGCAAAGAAGAAAATCTGATCAGTGAAAATAAAGGCTGCAGCAATGAAAAGAAATCAAGTTGTACATAACTCAAGAAAAGGAAATGATGTATGTGAAATAAAGAAATTGCATAAATATAAACATGAAATACTTATACAAGGGCAGTCATGAACGGGGGCCCTCCATCCATACAACCCACAGAAAACTCAGATGCTTTAAAACTTCAAAACAACGTTGTTTCCATTACTTCATATGCAGAAATACATAGTCAAAAGTGCTGGAACAGCTTTATAAAAACAGAGTTTAGAAAGGTGCTAAAATTCTCACAAGTTCATAAACTACAACAGCTAAAAAGTTAACATAAGCGTACGCAGACGCAAGTATTTATAGGCATCTGCAAGATAGCCTAATGCGTAAAGCATAAAACAGAAAATAAACTGAATATCATGTGTATTAAAGGTGCAGTGAACACGTCATATGCTTCATGGTCGAGCTGGAGGTCCTGGTCGTTATGGGCAATGAATCCAGCATTGGATCATGTTCCCCACGGCTTACAAAACATGGACAAGTCATATTTTCCACCGACGTGACCAAACAGCTTACGCATCAACGTTAAGCTGCCTTTATTTGACCGTAACTTGACCCCCTTTGACTGGAGGTACAGATGACGTGGTTGGCTGAACTGATGGCACAGGAACCTCGAGCACATATATTCCAACATGCCCATGTGGCTCGTTCTGCAGAATAGCACGTGGAACCTTGAGATCAACAAAATGGCTGCGGGATCATCAGATGGCTACGGAATCAGCAGATGGCTGCGGAATCAACAGATGGCTACGGAATGCCTGTAAGTATGTCAAAATCTAAACAAAACAGTCACCCATTAGCAAAGCTCACTTGATCATATTTAATGACAACTAATGTAATGATCTGGGTGGAAAATGAGGCAAAAGAGAGAGGAAAGTGATGAAAACAGTAGGTAATGATGGATGATAAGGTGTAAAGTAGAGGCTCTACATACCCCCACTACGAGGGCATTGCATGTCCTCATGCAAAAACACTGATTAATCAACCTGCTGTGATGCCTCTGCCAAGACATCCAATCTCCTCTTCTTTCTCTGTGTAGACATATTGACCCTTGGCTTCTTTACTAAGCATTTGAACTTTAGGTTGATCAAGGCTCTGTTTAGCCTTTTGCATTTCTTCCTTAACTTTTTGTTACTTCTTTGCCACAGGCCCAAATGTAACATGGTGTTATCATGAATCATCTTATCCAATTTGGCTTGCTCTTTCAACTTTTCATTTTCTTGCATGATATGTCGATTTAGAACCTCAATCTCAAAAATTTCCTGTTTTAAGGAGTGGACTTGTTGCTCTAAAGGTTGAACATTGCTTGGGCCAGCAGCTGCTTGCTCCAATGTCTCCAGATAATTATACACTTTCTGCTGATCCGGGTCAACCTCAGGTGACTTTTTGGGACTTGGTTCATAATCAAATTCAGATCTGTGTTCATGCTCAAGTTCATGTTCAAAAGGACTTTCCTCACGTGGAGGACTGTTCTCTACATTCTCAGCATGTGAAGGACTTTTCTCCAAGTCAGGAATTGTAGCACCTTTTTGAGGTGAGCTTAAGTCAATGAAGAATGACTGCTTACCCTTTGTGGCCCCTACTTTTCTGTTTTGTAATCTGCTGCTCCTTCTTACAGAGGTGGTACTCTGTTTTTCTTTTGGTACTTTTTGCTTCTGTTTTTCCACCTTTTTAGAGAGGGCAGTTTTATGGAGTTTGGCCATTCTTTGAGCTAAGGGCTGAGTGTCTTCCTCACTAGAATTCTCAGGAGTGAGGTAAGTTTCTTGGACTACAGATTTACCTTTATCTTGCTTTTGTTTCTTCTTCCCTTCTTTTCTTTTCTGAGCAATTTCTTGAGCATTTTCTGAAAGAGTTTCAGTGATAATTCCTTGGGCTGCTTGGTTATCATCTTCAGTAAATTCAGGATCAATTTCCTGTTCAGGATGTTGTATATCAGTTTCCTCATCAAACTGTTCTTGAACAGTTTCCTCTTGGGCAGTTGTTTCAGGAATAGTGGTATCAGGAACAATAGTTTCTGTTTGGGCAGTAGTTTCTTGGTTAACCCCCTCTCCTCTTTTTCTTCTACTTCTTTTTGGTACTTGAGGGGACCCACCAGAAGTTTCTCCTACTTCTTGAAAATGATTTCTTATGAGAAACCTCTCCAATGTGTCTCTTTTTGATTTCAATTGTTCCTCGACTAACAATTTCACAAGACCGTGATGATATAAATGTGCCTCAATATTTCTGGGGTTCCTTTGGACAATTGCACACATTTTCTTAAGACTTGAAAGTAGAAAGTATGGGAGGTTAATATCGTCTCCTAGAAAATGCATCATAACCTTTGCATGATAAACATATAAGACCCCAAATCTTCCCTCACAAGTGAAAAATTTTTGCACTAATAAGAGTAAAGTTGTCCACTCCTCCTTAACATAAGAAACAGGAATCCCTTTGGTAAAGATGCTGGTATCCATACCTGGGTTTTTTAGGATTTGTTTCCACTGCTGATCTTAGACTGACCGGTTCTTAAACCACCTTTCTCCAGTCTGTGGAAGTGAGGTAGCTTGTGCTATGCTGCTCTCAGTGACTGTGAATTGTAAATCCCCTATCTCCACGTGATTATCTTTTTCTCTGAAGGACCGTGCAAAGGCCTTCGTAACCTCCTTATGGTAGCCTCTGAACTTCTGGATGCATGTTAACCAGTTTGCCTTTTGCAATGCCTCTTTAACCTGAGGATAACCCTCCAGAAACTTTGAACCCTCCGGTTCTGCCCTTAATAGCTTCCCCATTGGCTCTTGCGGCTCTGTTCTATTTAAAACATGGCTTCAAAATGGCCTTACACAGTCAATTCACGGCTTTGTTCTAGAACACGGCTTCAACAAGGGTCTTACACAGTAAATTCACGGCTCTGTTTTGGAACACGGCTTTAAAATGGCCTTGACTTAGTGGATTTATGGCCTCAACACAATGGATTATGATTTTAGCTTTGGATACGGCCGTAACAGACCTCCACTGGTGATTAGAATTAGCGGAGAGGAAAAACAGAGTATGGTGAATGGTAGCAGCGTAGTGAGCACAGCGTAAATGGAATGAAACAGTGTGAGTGGAAATGAAACAACGGAAGTGAAATGATATGAGCGTAAGAGGGTAGAAGGGTTATGGAATAATGAATGGAAACGGCTATGTCCTTAGGTTTCGGGTTCAGAGTTACACTTGGCTGCGTGAGTTAATGTCATATAGAGACGTAGTACATTAGGTTACGTCACTCGGTACGAGATCTTAATGGAAGAAGCAGCCGCAAGTGAAATTCAAAATCGTGGTAATCAAGGACTGATAGACTTGGGAGATACGTGGATATATGGTCGCATGACTGGTAATCATTACACTTAGTGGCAAGAAACATAACCTAGAAAACTTTGCATAATGAAATAACTGTAAGTTTAGGATTTAAACCATACCTCAGATTCCCGCTTAGATTTGCCTTTGATGACTTGCCACTAACCCTTCACTGATTTATGGCTGTTGCATGACTATTTTTTATTTATTATTGATGACTACTGAGCTGTAAAGAAATTTCAAACAGACTGTGTTTTTTTTATGCAGGTGCAGAGGGCTGCGGAATCGTTAGATGGCTGCAGAATCTTCAGATGGCTGCGGCATCTGCAGTAGTACCCTCCGGCTGCACAAAATAACTTTAGTTGTCTAAAAGAAATGACTTTATTGATGGAATGGAATGTAGTGAGTGGATGGATGAATGAAAAAATGAGGTGGAGTGAAAATGAACGAAATGGTGGGTGAAATGGTGGTGATGATGAAATGAGATGAAATAAGGAGAGAAAGAGATTTTATTTTTTATTTTATTTTTTTTGGAAAACATGAGGTGTCAGGTGACCCTGATTTTCACCTCAGGTTTTCTGTATGAGACTGCCAATCAGAGATTGGTTTTCAGGCTCATACATTTATTCTTTTTTTTTCTTTTTTTTTTCTTTTTTTTTTCTTTTTTTTTTTCAAAAACCAAAGATTAGGCTGATGGAGGAGAAGAATCCTTCTCCACCAACCTTATTGCAGAATATTCTTTGAACAATTTGACAAACTCTTCTTTTGAGAATGGCTTCTGGTAGATTTTCAAGCGGTGGCCTTTCACAATAAGAGGAGTATGAAATTCATCAATAGTTTTTACTCGAACTGCTCCATTGCTAAAGACTTCATCAATCTCATATGGCCCAAGCCAATGAGTTTGAAACTTTCCTTTGAAGTCTTTGAATTTTGAATCAAACAATAGAGCCCAATCTCCTTTCTGAAACTTTCTTTCCTTGATATGACGATCATGCCATTTAGATCTTTGGTGCTGAACTAGATCGGTCCTTAGAATTGCATCTTGTCTTATTTCATCTAGCTCGTTTAGCTGGTCCATTCTGTGTCTTTGAGCTTCTGAGAGGCTCATTCCCAATTGGACTGCCATCTTGAAGGTCTTGATTTGGAACTCAATAGGAGGCAGGACTTCCTTCCCATAAACAAGTTCATAGGGAGAATGTCCTGTTGTGTTCTTCCATGTGGTTCTATAGGCCCATAAGGCTTCAGGGAGCCTTTCCGCCCAATCTCTTCTATGAAGATGAACAGTCTTGGTGATAATGCCTTCAAGAACTTTATTGGTAGATTCCACTTGACCATTGGATTGCGGATGGTAGGGAGTAGATGTTCTGTGCTTGATCTTATATTCCTCCATCAACTTCTCCATCAATTTAGATGTAAACTGGCTGCCTTGATCTGTCACAATTTCCCTTGGGACACCAAAACGAGTGAAGATATCCTCAAAAAGAAATTGAACAACTGAATTTTCAGTGGCAGAAGGCAATGCTTTTGCTTATACCCACTTAGTAACATAATCAGTACAAACCAGTATATACTTCTTTTGCTTTGATGGTGGATTAATTGGTCCAACGAAATCTAGAGCCCATTTCTCAAAGGGTTCGATGCATACCTGAGGCTGTAGAGGCATTTCATTTGAAGGAGTTGGTTTCCCAACTCTTTGGCAGCTGTCACACCTTTTAACATACTGCTTTGCATCTTTAAAGAGAGAAGGCCAATAATATCCTAGAGAAAGGATTTTATAGGCTGTCCTCTTGTCCGCAAAGTGCCCGCCGCATGGTTCATCATGACATGCCTTAAGGATGTCAGGCATTTCATCTTCCCGAACACACCTTCTGATTATACAATCTGGCCCTGTTTTGAACAATTCATTAGAAATCCAAGAATAATGTGAACTCTCCCGAATGATTTTCCTTTTCTCATTAGGAAATAAGTGTAGAGGAAGCTTCCCTGTAACAAGATAATTAGCCATATCTGCATACCAAGGAGTCTTGGTAGTCACTGCAAACAAGTATTCATCTGGAAACTTATCTTCTACTGGAGAATCTTCATTAGTGTTTTGGATTCTAGACAAGAAATCAGCTACTGTGTTTTGCTTTCCAGGTCTATCTAACACAGTAATGTTGAATTCTTGTAAGAGTAAAAGCCATCTTATAACTCTACCATTAGTGACAGGTTTGTTCATTAAATATCTTATGGCTGAGTGATCAGTATGGACAAAGGTTTCATAGCCGGTTATGTAGTGTCTAAACTTGTTGATTGCATGTACCACAGCTAAGAACTCTTTTTCTGTAAAAGTATAATTTAACTCAGTAGGAGTCAAATTCTTACTTGTGTAATAAATGGCATAAGGGATCAAATCCTTTTGTCCCAAAACAGCTCCTAGAGCTGTATCTGAAGCATCAGTAGAGATGTGGAAAGGGAGTTTCCAATTTGGTCCCCTTAAGATGGGTGCTTCAGATATTCTAGACTTTAAAGCTTCAAAGGCAGATTGACACTCAGGATCCCATTTAAACTCACAGTCTTTGGTAACCAATTTGAAAAGAGGAGATGCTATCCTAGTGAAGTTTTCAATAAATCTTCTGTAATACCCAGTAAACCCAAGAAAACTTCTAACATCCTTCTGGCAATTTGGAACAGGTAACTTAGAGATGACTTCAACTTTGGATTTATCAACCTTGATCCCATCTCCTGAAATATGATGTCCTAAAACAATCCCTTCAGTAAACATCATAAAACACTTTTCATGACTTAAAGAAAGATTTGTTTCCTTACATCTTACCAGTACTTTTTCCAAATTTTCCAAAGCTTCTTCAAATGTATTACCATAAACTATGAAATCGTCCATGTATACCTCTACATAATCATGAATCAGATCTGAAAAGATTCCTAATACAGCCCTTTGAAATGTAGCAGGTGCATTGCACAATCCAAAAGGGAGTACTCGGTAGGCAAAAGTTCCCCAAGGACAAGTAAATGTGGTTTTGTCTTGATCTTCAGGTGCTACCTGAATTTGATTGTACCCACTAAAACCATCCAAGAATGAGAAATACTTTTTACCTGCTAAAGTGTCTAGTACCTGATCAATAAAAGGTAGAGGAAAATGATCCTTTAATGTTGCCTTGTTCAATTCTCGATAATCAATGCAACCTCTCCATTTACCATTCTTTTTGGGCACTATAACCAAGGGAGAAACCCATTGGCTATCTGAAATAAGGTAAATGAAGTTTACCTTGAGCAATTTCTGGAGTTCTTCTTTCACGATTTCCCTAAGGTTTGGATTCATCCTTCTTTGTGGTTGCCTAATAGGTCTGCTATTCTCTTCAATGTAGATGTGATGAATACAAGTCTTAGGATCGATTCCTTTCATGTCAATGTATTCCCATGCAAAGGAAGTGGAATGTTTTTGCAACAGTTTAGTTAATTCTTCTTGTTGTGGTCTTCCCAAGTTTTTGTTAATGTTTAATGTTTTTCCTGGGAGGATTTCAGTTGTAGAACTACCAAACTCTTCCATTGAGAAGAGAGACATTTGTCTAGAGGAGAGATATTCAATGTCTGCATCTATCTGAAAATGTTCAGAGTCATATTCTAAAGGTACTTCAAAATTTTCTAATGTATTTAGAATTTGACTGTCTTCACTAATCTCAGAGATGGTTAGAACTGGTTGTATAGTATCTTCATCCTCTACCCATTCATCTTCTCCTATTTCTGTTATAGCCTTTGCTGGAGGATACAAGTTGAATTTCTTGGTGGAATTACCATCTGATATATACATGTCTCCAGACCTACAACTGATAAAAGCATCAGCTGTTGCTAGCCAAGGTCTTCCTAAGATAAGAGGATGTCCTCCTAGATTGTTCTTGGGAGTTAAAATCATAAAATCAACAGGATATTCCCAAGAGTCTAGAGAGACTGGAATATCTTCCAATACACCATCAGGTTTAATGATTGATCTATCTGCAAGCTGCAACAAAGTAGGTGTAAAGAGAAGGTTAGGAAGCTTTAACTGATCCATGGTCTGTCTACTCATGATGTTGATAGCGGCTCCTAAGTCAATTAAAGTATTTGGGATTTCAACCCCATTAATATGAGTTTTGACAATAGGACTACCGGGATCCACATACTTTTGCATGGTAATTTTGCCCATCATAATGTCTGCAATTTTTCCAACTAGGTGTATCCTTTTGGTATCTCTGGTTCTTTTTACTGTTTTCTTCAAACTCAACTCCTTTATTATCTTCGCTAGAATGGGAATTTCCTTAATGGCTTGTAACAAGGGGATCTTGATACATACATTCTTCAATTAATCTAGGAAGTTATAGTCAGGCACCCATATCTACTTTTCCACCCCTTTGTCAATTTGCAATCTTTCAGGAAAGGGAGGTGTAGCTAAAGGTGTAGGTTGCTCAACTATGGGAGTTGTAGAGGTTGATTCTTTTTCTTTTTCTTTTTGGATATTTTGGTTTTGAAGTGATACTTCAGAACCTTTATTGACTTTGAGAAATTCCTCCTCAGAAATGCTTGGTTGTTGAACACTTGTGGAAGGTTGATCTAGGATTCTACCTGATCTAAGTTGTACTTCATTAAGAGGAACAACCATGTAGGTAGGGAATGGTTGACCTTCCATCATGTAAGCATTTTGAGGGTTCCTATTATTTGGATTTGGTAATGGCTGAGAGGGAAGTTGATTGGATTTCTGCTGGGATTGAAGTGCTAATTGAGAATTTTGATTTTGTGGAGGAGGTTGTTGTTGTTGAGGGTATGGCAATGATAGTTGTTGACCTTGGTTTGGAAGTTGTGCAGCTTGCTGATTCTGAAATGATGGAGGATATTGATAGAATTGTGCAAATCTCCCATAAGGATTTTGCATGCTTTGCATCCATGCTTGGAAAGCATTTTGAGGTTGAGGCCAAGGTTGTTGCCAAGGATTCCAACTTGGTTGGGATTGAGAATTCATAGAGTTGTTAAACCCTTGATTCTGTTGTCCTTGCCAAGGTCTCCTTGCAATAAAACAGAGAGATTCAAGTGTATCTGGATCCTCTTGAAATACTGCTTTGAGGCCAGGAATTGAGGGACAATCCTTGGTCTCATGAGTTTCTGAGCAAATTACACATGTTTCTACAATGTGTGCATCTAAGGGACATTCCCTTAAAGCATGTTTCTTTCTACATTTCGGGCAAAAGATAGCCAAAGCCTCAGCTTCTGCTTTTTGTTTATTGTGAATCTTAAGGGTATCAAGTTGTTCACTAAGACTCCCTAAGATGTCAGTTTTAAATTCATCAAGCATACTGCCGATTTCAGCCCTACTCACTGATCCTGTTGCAGATTTATTTGCCCTAAGGAGAGAAGGATCTCTAGGCCCTTTTTGAGTTTTTGATTTTCCCCTTGAGAGATGGATACAAAGTTCTGCTATGTCATTGAGAGAAAGTTGAGAAATATCCCCTTTTCCCATCATGTTTAAGATGTCTATCCATTCATCCCTAATGGCTTTTAATAAGAGGGCTTTTAAGGTCTCTTCATCCAAGGTATTCATTTTTGCTCTTTTCAAGTTATATTGAAATCTTTCAAGTAAATCTTCTAGACTCTCATCTTCTTTTTGTATCATTTTAAAAACCTCGTCTTTGTGATTAGTAGGCATGCAATAGTCTAAGTACCTATCCAAAAATGTCTGTTTCATCTCATCCCAAGTCCTAATGGATTGAGTGAGTAACCCCATGAACCATTTCAAGGCCTGATCCTTCAGTGTTGAAGGGAACAACTTGAGTTTCTGAGAGTCATCCAGGTAGTCATAAGTTCGACACACCACTTCAAACTGAAATAAGAATGTTTCAGGGTCCTCAGTCCTTAACCCATGGAAGTTAGGGAGGACAGATGGTGATATGTTTTTCATAGTAGCTCGGGAATCCTCATTAACAATGGGAAACCCAAATGAATTATCCCCATTTCTATTTCCTCCTCCAATGGGACCTCTACCTCCATTATTGTTATTGTTATTTCCTCCTCCTCCTCTACCTCTACCTCTACCTCCTCCTTCTTCCTCTGCCATGATGATTCTCCTAGGGATTTCAAAATCTTCTGGTTCCTCTACAAAAGGTGAATGAGAAGAGATTTCTCCTTCTTCTTCAGATGATTCCAATTCCTCAATTACAATTGGTCTTCCTGTAGGAGAAAGAGAAGAGTCTCTTCCTGGTTCAAACTCAATAGAAGGTGTAGGAGAGTCAACTCTTGGCTCTTGAATTCCAGGAATTCTAGGACTAGGAGTTTCGGTTGGAGATAAGGGGGGTGTCTCTTGTCTATCCCTTGAAGCAGATGGACTTGTAAAAATTGAACTTCGTGCTCTAGCTAAAAACCGTCCTCTAGAATCTCTAGCTCTATGCATGTCATTTTTTTATTTTTTCTTCAAGTCAAGTTAATAGTTCTTTTTCTGATCTTCCAGGTCACTCTAGGTGCAAGAAGAGAGCATACTCAAGAAACTACTAAATCAATAACTTTCTCCTTTCTGATCCTCCATATCACTTTGAAGTGCAAGAGGAGAGCATACTTGGATAGGTTATTAACCTCTTTCCTTGAAATTTTTATGTTTTTTTTTTCTAGGTATGGCTACTTAATTTCACTTCCCCGGCAACGGCGCCAAAATGTTTAGTCAATTTAGTGTTCCTAAATTGATGTCATTAATTGTCAACCCGGGGCTCGTAATCTGATGAAGTGAAGGTGTACTATATGTACTTAAGCAACCTCTTAGAGTTTTTGTCGTTTGGGGGTGTTGTTTGTGGTTGATTTATCTTCCTAAAATGGAGTGATGATTATAGACAGATGAGTGCAAGTGTGTGAAAAGTGAGTTCTAGATGAGTGAAAGTGTGTGATTGGTGATTTCTAATTACTTGCTGAATTTGTAAAGGAAAAAGAACTTGAAAGAAATGAATAAGCTTGAAATGACTTTAAATCAAATGACCACGTTCTAATGGCATTAGTCTCTACCCATATTGCTGCAAATAAAAGAAACAAGAAAATCACTTCAAGGACTGATGATAATGGTTATCTCTTCCTAACTCCCTGCTTCTACCACATAGTACTGTGTAAAACACGATTAGGAAGTAGCTGAAGACAAATCCAAGAATTGATAAAAACTCTAAATGACAAATTATGACACTACTAAGCCTTTTCCATCATACTGCTTCCTACATATGTGATTATGTGTAACAAGTGAAAAAAAGTATTAGTGCCACAAGCCAAGACTACTTAAAAACAAGCTGCAATTAATTAGTGTTATGTTCTCTTGAAAGATAAACCATTCATGATAAAGAGAGCATAAATTAGTTAGCATCCAACTTGTAAAACTAAGCTAAAAACTAATCTAGAAAACAAAGTAAAAAGGGCAACATTACGAATAAGACAACTGCAACTACCATTAGATATTAAAGCAAATACAACACACTCAATCCCGGGTGAAAACCTGCAAAGAAGCAAATCTGATCAGTGAAAATAAAGGCTGCAGCAATGAAAAGAAATCAAGCTGTACATAACTCAAGAAAAGGAAATGTTGTATGTGAAATAAAGAAATTGCAGAAATATAAACATGAAATACTTATACAAGGGCAGTCATGAACGGGGGCCCTCCATCCATACAACCCACAGAAAACTCAGATGCTTTAAAACTTCAAAACAGCGCTGTTTCCATTACTTCATATGCAGAAATACATAGTCAAAAGTGCTGGAACAGCTTTATAAAAACAGAGTTTAGAAAGGTGCTAAAATTCTCACAAGTTCATAAACTACAGCAGCTAAAAAGTTAACATAAGCGTACGCAGACGCAAGTATTTATAGGCATCTGCAAGATAGCCTAATGCGTAAAGCATAAAACAGAAAATAAACTGAATATCATGCGTATTAAAGGTGCAGTGAACACGTCATATGCTTCATGGTCGAGCTGGAGGTCCTGGTCGTTATGGGCAATGAATCCAGCATTGGATCATGTTCCCCACGGCTTACAAAACATGGACAAGTCATCTTTTCCACCGACGTGACCAAACAGCTTACGCATCAACGTTAAGCTGCCTTTATTTGACCGTAACTTGACCCCCTTTGACCGGAGGTACAGATGACGTGGCTGGCTGAACTGATGGCACAGGAACCTCAAGCACATATATTCCAACATGCCCATGTGGCTCGTTCTGCAGAATAGCACGTGGAACCTTGAGATCAACAAAATGGCTGCAGGATCATTAGATGGCTGCGGAATCAGCAGATGGCTGCGGAATGCCTGTAAGTATGTCAAAATCTAAACAAAACAGTCACCCATTAGCAAAGCTCACTTGATCATGTTTAATGACAACTAATGTAATGATCTGGGTGGAAAATGAGGCAAAAGAGAGAGGAAAGTGATGAAAACAGTAGGTAATGATGGATGATAAGGTGTAAAGTAGAGGCTCTACAGAGGTCAAGCCATGGAAGTGAGGAAGAGCAAAGGGGCTTATCTTTTTCATCCTAGCATCCCCATTAATTTCTCTGATGGGAAAAGCACCCTCAACTCTATTCTCAACTCCTTCTCTGTCTCCAATCCCATTTCTATTTTCAACCATGGTGTAAGTTGGTGGAATGGTCTCTTATTCCTCCCCTATAGGCTCTTCAAAAATCTCTGGTTGTTCACCTAATGGGTCCTCTAGTTCATAGCCACCGAAGAAGAGGGAAGGTTGGTTGTTTGATGTGGTGGGGGTATTTGGCAAAAATTTCCCTAAGTTGTCTCTACTCCTACGAGGCATGAAAGGAGTTTTTTTTTTCTCTTTATGGATTTTTAGAACTTCTTGCAGAATGGAAAGAAATAAAAACCAAATTTCAACTACTTGATGAATGGAACTATTTGCAGAATTGGAAAGAAAGCAAAACTAGATTGCAACTATCTATTGAATGGAACTATTTGTAGAATGAGAAAGAAATAAGGAAAGAAAGAAAGCATGAATCACATCTACTTAGGCACCTCCCCGGAAACGGTGCCAAAAAGTGATGAGCTTCAGTATTGCAGCAAGAATGGTGCAACTCCTGTGGCTACCAACTTTACTTCATCAACCCGAGGTTCATACAAACTTCGAGGTGATAGTGTTGTATACACAGTAGATGCAATGGTCTACTCTTATCACTTTTCAACTAGGGCGATAGACCACTATGGTTTCTCAAACCAGTCTTCTATTAGCTAGAAGAAGTCTAACTACCAAATGGAGAAGGGAAAATTATCCTTAATGAAAGAAAAGGAACATTGACTACTTTAAGGAATGAAAGACTGAATTGGAATATGCTTGTAAAGTGACATGAAATCCTTTAGCTACTCATTGACACATTTTTCTTGCAAAAGAAACCTAGATTAACCTTGTTTATGACATGTGATGATCTAGACTAACTGAGCATGGAATATGATCTAAGAAGTATTATGATTGTTGCATGCATGTGCTAATTTAGGAATTGTAGAAAAGGACCTTTTTTTGATGTTTTAATTTTATGAATGTGAATGCTAATCTTCACTTGTTCTTTGGCAGGGAGACAGTTATGGAGGAAGAGGTGTGGACTAGTCTCAAGGGTATGGAAGCCAAAGAGAGGCTAAATTCAATTTTAGATGACAATTTTTCTAAATACGGGCTTAAAACAAGTTGCTACAGGGTTTCAAGTAGTACTACTATAGGATGTCCTAGTTCTACTACATGATGCCTTGTTTTGCTACAGGAAACAGGGCAAAAGCTTAGGAGATGGAAGGGAAGGTAGAATGAAGTGTGGTAAAGGTATCTGATGGAGAAATAAGGCATGGAGGGGTTGAACATTATCCAAGGCTTATTTATATGCTTCAAGATGGTTCGATTTTCTCAATGGAAATGGAAATTTTTCTTACAAAAAAAGAATTCGGATTTAGGGTTTAGTGGACTTTGGAAACATGGGTGGATAAGGCTTGGATGAGGTAGCTGAGATGGGGTATCCCTGAAAATTAGAAGCTCCTGAAACAACATATATTCTTGTCTTTACTTATGCACAAATTCATCTACGCATGGAAAATATTTATTAAATGGAAGAAAACAAAGTTATTACTATCTAGTGGATAAGTTCATGAATGGAAGTGCTTTGAAACCAATGAAAAACTTAATATATCAAAAACGAAACGTTCAAATCATCCTAAGAAACTCAAAGACAATGACCTACTCATTAAGAAACCCTAGATCATGCAGTAAAGCAAGAAATCTGTTTTTGGGCTATATGAATGGAACCCTCAAATCATGATTCCATAAGGGAGATTAGGTGAAAGCCACTATCAGCAACTTTTTTGGAGTTTCTCCTATCACTATGACAGCACTTATCTAACTATCCACAAATGGAAGCAAACTAATTAATCATTCAAATACTTGCAAATTAACAAAACCAAAATCACTTCAACAACTAACTATGAATGTAATCTAAGCATACATGTACAAAAATAGGAACCTCTGTTGCTAGGGTTGGGCCCTAACCCAAGAGCTTCATCCCTCTGATTCAACTCAGTGCTGGATCAAGGGAATGCTTCTCATTTTCATTAAAATATCAAAAATACACAAGAGTCATCAGTCACAATGTCTTAGCTCGAAAATGCCTCTTGGCTACAAAAGAAAAGATCCAATCCTAATGAGGCTCTAGGCCTTCTTATTTATACAACTGAAGCTACCAACATATTCCTTAAATTTAGGGAGGCTTGGCTCCCAAACTCGAGATCAACTAGTCTTCAACTATCACTGGCTTGGTTTCCAATGATCTTAATGGCTCGATTGCGTGTAACACTAAGTTGATGAGATCTAGTGGAGGAATCTTCAAGTGAGTGATGATTTAGGGAGGGAGATCCAATCTCCTAAAAGCCCTCTTTCTTGTCCACCTTGAGTTCTTGCACTTTAATTAGCCAAAATTTGCTCCAAAACCTACAATAAATGCACATTAGACCACAAGACATGACATCTCATCTTTACCCTTCTCATTAAGAAAAATATAACAAAACATGTAAATAAATGTGAGAAAAGTTTATTTTAATAAGTTTGAGAGTGGCATTAAGGTCCATATAATTTACCCATTGATGAGCCTCATCAGGTGTCTAAAATCCTCACCATAGGTTTTGGTCCATTGATGAAAATGTGGAATAACTCAAGCGCTTATGTAATGATACCATGGCATGGGTGTGGCCTTCGCCTAGGTGATAATTCAAGCAATATCAGTAGCATTTCCACTAAGTAGCTAGTATGGAGGCCCTCTGATTCCTTTATATTCGAAGAAATTCTTGATTTTCATAGGTCTCCATCATATGAGCATTACAATTTTCAGAAGAAGAATCCTTGAGCAAACTGCCAAAACCCAAAACATCCACCCCATATTGAAACCCAATGGAGTTGTAGAACAATGGTTTTTTTAAATATATCCATAGTTTTGAGCATCACTGTGATTTTCCATGTAGAATTGCTTCTAAGAACGTAATGGATTGTGACATGTGCACACTATGCACTGGAAATAGTGATAGAGGCCTCTAATTACATTAGAGCACATGAGTTTTGTATGTATTGGCATTGGTTCATTAGTATCATAGTGAGTTGTCATCTAATTGTTGGATATATGCCCATGAATTTTAATGCTTGATGATTTATTTTTAACAGTAACTATTTAATAAGCTCAAATAATAACAAAGAAGTGCAAATTCCATAATTCCATCTATCATTGTGATTCTTTAAATATGTATCTTTGCATGAGCATCGACATATTATCATGGTAGGGCTGATTTTCTCCCTTGTTGTTGTTCATTGAACATATTGAAGGGTGGATTCAAATTCCAACAAACTGATTTTTAGGTGGGTAAGTGATATCAAATTGGTGCAATAAATTTTGTTAAATGACATTGGATAAATAATTTAACATCTCAAAGTAGAAATCTAAAAATCAAGCGAGGTTTCTCCAACCCATGTTCTGAGCATAGAATTCTTATTTCAAATACTATAAGAATGAAAAATAGTCACTATATTCAGAGGAGGCTCTCATAGGTTTAGGTGGATACTATATTCTAAGCATTAAAATGCTTATGATTCAATGTTTTAATGATTAATACAAAATATATTATTATTGATGGTGGATATAATCCATCTAAATGTTTTGAACCTGCAATTGAATGTTGTGGACATTTATTGGAAGAATTCTTCAGTTATTGGCAGTTCCCAAATCCCAGGACATTTCTAACATTAAAGTAATCATTGATAATTTCACTATAGTTTTGGTGACAACACTAAATGTGCTAGAATACCCTTCAAGTAGCCTCCTCCTTCAGGTTGTTTCTGTTATGCTTTTTGGAGATTCGATACTTAATTATAAAGGTACAATTGTATGTGGTATAGTGATTGATCTTCTTGGCCATATTGTTGCTAAAATCAAGCATGATAATGTGGCTTGCAGCAATGAAAAGCACTAGATCTTGGAGGAGTTAAATGAAGAGTAATGGTAGTGAGTGTCTTTCAACTCTCCATGTTAAGAATCAACCCAACATATCATACAGTGTTTCTAATATTATGCTTCTTGAGTTTGTTTAATGGTTGACTCATTATCGCCATTGCACCACTGATATTTTGATGTAATGTACATTATCTGAAGCATTAAAGAAATCAAACTTTCATAAATGAATTTGCCTTCCACTAACCAGTGGGGCCTATAAACTAACCACAAACTGACAACTCACAACACACCTCAGGACAGTAGTTCACCCAGAAGTTAGTCCACAACCTATAATGAAAAATCCTAAGTTGGAACTGATTTTTCATTGACCTAACCCCCAACTACACCCACAAAAAAACATGCACATGGTTGTGATACTCCAACCGCACTCACAAGACTAGCTGCCAAATGTTGTGACCTAAAATATTCAGTTCATAGCATGCGGTCCCGGAATCAGTGCCACTTTTTCAGATCAGCCTCCAAACCACTACCCAAAACTTCCTGAAACTTTTCATAATCATAAATGACATGAAAACAAGGAAAAAACATACAAACTTTAGTCATAAAATTGACCTAGACCGACCATAGCATACTATACATTTTGTCAAACACATGGAAAACATGTAAGCTACAGATCATGAATGCATATTTGATCATGAACGGATAGTCCTATGATTTGGACTTATGCAGGAATGAAACAAAATACAAAGATACATTTAAACGCATAAATGTGGCATAAATAAAACTTCACTTCATTAATATCAAAGAACCGAAATATACTTACATACAGAAATGGAAATAAACTATCTCGGGCAATGGTATCTTATCTCTGAGAAGAGATGTGGTAGCTACATGCCTTTGAACTGTGTTACAATGAGGCTCAAGGGCATTTTTATTATTGAGCAACAAGGGAAAACCCTAAACAACCAAAACCTTAACCCTGGGAGATGGATCGCCAAGAGTTTGTGGACCTCGTTGGGGTTAGTTGGGAATCCCACTTCCTGGGGTCGTAACTTGGTCATATTATCTTGGTTTGGCACATATGATGCCTCGTTGGAAATATATCTATGAATAATACAGGATTTTCCATAGTCCCCTACCTTTTTCTATGGGCCTACTACGTACCTCAAAAAAACATCGTTTAGGGGGTCAAAACTGCTATGGAAGTTCGGAACCTAAAAAACTACTAAAAATAATGTTATAAATAAGGAAATTGATGAAACTGACTGGAATTCTAGGTGGAATAGGTGAGTGGCCACCAATATCCACTTGGATTATTCATCCCCCCATAGGAAGAAATGGTCCCCATTGTATGCAGAGCCTCCATGAGGTGAGGAAATCTCTGTTGCACCTGGTACCTGGTGAACCACTTGTCCTGGTGAAGGAGTTGGTCCGCTTTGACAACTCGATATAGTTGGATTCTCTGTTGGTGAGTGTTCTTGATCTTCATGTCCATGATCCGATTAATTGTGGATTTCTTCATGCAGTTTCAATTTACTTCCATTGGTGTGAGTTGTTCTGCAATGTCTATTTGTCCAACAATGGTGGAAAGTATGGCCGAAGACGGTCCACATTGAATACTGGGTGCAGACCAAGGAATGGTGGAATGTTGAGCTTGAAGGAATTTTCCCCTACAACCTTAGTGATGGTGTATGGCCCATATCGAAGCGGGTGAAACTTGTGGTGGGGCCCAACGAGGCTTTCCTTCTGCAGATGTAGCCAAACTTTGTTGCCCACCTATAACTTGTGTGGCACCCGATGTTGATCATGTCGTTGCTTGTATTTATCATTGGCTCCATCCAATATGTCATGGACCTGTTGGCAGATGTTTTGAATGCGCTCAATGAATTTCTTAGCCCTGTCAGCTTCGGACTGGACATGAGCCAAATCTATCTGAGTAGTTGCAAATGGTATGGTCACATCAATGGGACATAGTGGTTGGAATCTCAATCCCACCTGAAAGAGGTTGTGGCCAGTTGATCTATGGAGAGCTCTTATATAGTTGTGTTGGACATAGGGGAGGTTTTCATCCCATATGCATGGATTATTTGAGTTGTACATACCCAGAATGTGTACGATCATCTTGTTGATTGCCTCTATTTGGCCAATAGTTTTGAGGTGGAAAGTTGTGGACTTAGTGAGCTTGGTATCCAACATCGACCAAATACTTGACCAAAATGTACCTAGGAACTTGTTGTTTTGATTTGAGATAATGGAATGTGGGATCCAAAAGTGTACCCACACTCGTTCAAAGAAGAGCTTAGCAGTGGCTTTTGTTGTGATACTCTTCTTGTAGGCTGCCAGAATGGACATCTTAGAGAATTTGTCGACGACCATGAAAACACAGTTGTTTCCATGCTTAGTAGAAGGAAGGTCTGACATGTAATCCATGGAGATGGATTGCCACAGTTGACTAGGAGTAGGCAGAGGAGTATATAGGCCTTGATTCTTGATGGTCTGTTTTGCAATGGCGCAGGAAGTGCAAGATCTAATGTACTTTCCAAGATCATGTCGAAGGTTCGGCCAATAATTATTTTTTTTACAGCATTTCCACTATTTTCTCTACCCTGAAATGTCGAGTGACTCGACTGTAGTGGGCCTCCAAAATCATCTTGGAACGCTCACTTGAAGGAACACGGAGGTGTCCCAAGTGGCATAACAATTCATCCTGGAGGTGAAAGTTTGGAACTTGCTTGCCTTCTAAGAGCGTCTGGTATGTGTTGCTGAATTCTAGATCGCTCTTGCAAATATGTGTCCACCCCGCAATCTCATGCCCAAAAGAGTTGAGAATGGTGGTTAGCACCATGACTGACAGTCGGCTGAGGTAGTGTGCAACATTGTTGGTGTTTCTATTATTGTACTTAATGTTCAAATGGAACTGTTTTAGGTATGTGGACAATTTTTTATTGAAATAGTTCGACAACTTCCCTTGTGTCAGTATAAACTGTAGGGGTCGTTGGTTTGTGTGGATGATCATTTCCTTCTCTAAAATGTAATACTTCCATTGTCTGTAGGCTTGCACAATAGAATACATCTCTTTGTAATAGGTGGGATACTTTTGGACTGTGTCTGAAAGTGTCTCACTATGATATGCCAGTGGGTGCCCCTACTAGAGTAAGAACAACACCAATATCATAGTTGAAGGCATTTGTCTCGATCTCAAATGGTTACTACAGGTCTGGTAATGTGAGCACTGGTGTAGAGAAGAGGTGATGCTTCAACTTTAAAAATGCCTCCTGTTGGGATTTAGACCAAACTAACTTTTGTTTCGCTCCTCCCTTGGTGACTTGACTGAAAGTCCAAGTGATATGAGAGAACCGCAACATGAACCTGTGGTAGAATTTGGAAAGACCAAAAATTTGTGGAGCTCCGTTAGGGTGGTTAGGACTAGCCAATCACAAATGACTTGTATCTTGGCTGGGTCCACATGCACACCCCACTCATCAATAATGTACCCCAGATATTGAACTTGGGTCATACCAAAAGTGCATTTCTCCAAATTGGCACACAACTTGTGTTGTCGTAGGGTTTGGAGGACATGTCGAATATGGTGGGGGTGCTCTTCCCAACTCTGTCTGAAGATTAGAATGTCATCCAAATACACCACCATGAATGAGTTGGTGAAGATTCGCAAGATGTCGTCCATCAGCCTCATGAGGGTTGTGGAGGAAGTCGTTAACCTAAAAGGAATGACCAACCATTCAAAAAGGCCCTCCTTATATTTATAGGTAGTCTTCCACACATCAAAGGGTTCGATCGGTACCTGGTGATAACCAGACTTAATTCAATCTTTCTGAAAATGTTTGGCCCCCTTTAGCTGGTTGAAAAGTTCATCAATCTGTGGGATTGGATACCTATTTTGGACAATGATCTTGTTAAACGCTCGATAGTCAATACAGAGTCTCCAGGTCCCATCATTCTTTTATAACAACATGATCGAGCTCCCACAGGATGATGAACTTGGCCTGATGTGCCCTTTCTGCAATAGCTCCTTAATCTTCCTCTTGATTTCATCATTCTCTAGAATAGAGCGTCGATAGATCGGTCCATTGTGTAGGAGTGCACCTAGGGTTATATCGATGGAGTGCTTGACCTAACAATGTAGAGGTCACCCTATGGGTGAGGTGAATATGTCCTTGTACCCCTCCACAACCTTGTCCATCTAATGTTGTTCTGCAGAGGAGCCCTGTCTAGATGTTGTGTGGAGGAAAATAATAAGGAAAACAAATTTCCCAGTTTGGGAAATGATCTTATTGCATTGCTTCGTAGTGATCAAAGAAATGGCAGTAGGCAGTGCTACCTCTGGTATCCTTTACAACATATTACCCAAAGTAATAAGAAAAATGCAAGGCCTAGACTCATACACAACATGTTACTTCCACAAGTATGGTTGGCCTAATAATACATCACAAACTTCAAGAGGAGCAACATCACACAGTACCTCTTCTATGAAGGGCTTGATGTTTTAGGGAAGGCGGCATTGTTAGCTGACACAGAGATATCACCCTTGGTGAAGCCACTTGATGGTGTACAGTTACGAATGTGGTGTGGTTGATAGGCCCAACTGCTTCACGACCTCTACTGAAATGAGGTTATTTTGGCTCCCATTGTCAACAATTAACTGCAGTGGAGATCCCTTCACCCACATCTGCAAGTGGAAGTGACGCTTCCCATCCTCCATATCTTTGATCTCATCCTTCTGGATCTTGGTGGTGGCAATGGTGGCACTAGGATCTTCATCGATAATCTACTTCATTTTGTCATTTCCCTTGTTGATTTATGACTCAGAGTCATAACATGCATCTAATTTTGAAGCCTTCAGCTCGGCTACTAGTGACTGCTTGGCTTGGCACTCACTTGTGTTGTGAGTGGGGCTCTTATGGAACTCACACCATTTCTCTGTGTCCTTCTTTGTCTTTGTGGTGTTGTTCTTTGCTTGCAACTTCGGCGGGTTTCCCTAGTTTCACCATCTTGGATTTGTCCTTTGTTCTTCAATTTGGGGGTGTCATTCCCTTGCTTTGGATTTGCAGATCCAAAGTGTCGCTTCTTTTGTTTAAATTTATGCTCTCTTTTGACAGTGTATCGATAGGCAGCACCAAGAGAGGATATTTTTAGAAACTCCATCTCATCTTAGATGTACTTATGTAGACATCCACAATACTTGAGTACCAAATTCCCCTCAAAATCCTTGATACACAGCTTCATTTGAAGGGTATGGAAAACATTTGTGAACTCTGGAACATCTTGTTCCCTTCCCTATAGTAGCATGGTCCACTTTATTTATTTATCTTCATAGCTCTTGATAGGGTAATATTGTTCCTTGATGGCATCTTGGAAAGAATTCCAAGTGGGTTTGGCTGAAAACAATGAGGATTCCCTCTTGTCATTTTGTTCATAGTAGGTTTCCCACCAGTCCTTGACATGTGAGGCAGCTTTGAGGAGCGCAAAAGTAATATTTTCCTGATTGGAAAAGTTATGAATTGAAAAATATACTTCCAACAAATTTAACCATCTATCTATGGTGTCTACATCTATATGGCCTTCAAGTATAGGAATGTCAAAGTTAAATTGTACCTTAAAAGGAGTGGCACCTCCAGAGTGGTTGTTGGATGAAGATGCATTGTCTATGGTTAGCCGCCAAAGGATCTGGGAAAATTTATCCATCATCA
This sequence comes from Pinus tabuliformis, assembly GCA_031772625.1. NCBI lineage: Eukaryota > Viridiplantae > Streptophyta > Pinopsida > Pinales > Pinaceae > Pinus > Pinus tabuliformis. Next base: position 774,595,968 of record CM062804.1, on the reverse strand, counting down.
TGTTTCTTTTCACTTGATGGCTTCCTTGAGCAATATTTTGAAATGATCTCTTGCCCCCTCATCTTTCTTTTCTTCCACCATGGGAGGTTGTCAGGGTTAGCGAGGTTGGTCTTGCAAAGGTTCAACTAGTTCAAGCCCTAACTCCTTATACCCTGACCTCATTGGGGACATGCAAAGAAAAATAGAGAAAGAGAAAACCTCTCTGATATCACTGATCCAGACTTATGCAAGAATGAAAAAAAATATAGATATACACTTAAACACAGAGATGAAACATAAATAAAATGTCATTTAATTGATATCAAAGAATTGAAATATGCTTACATACAGAAATGGAAATAAACTAGCTCGAGCGATGGTAGCTTATCTCTGAGAATATATGTGGTAGCTACATGCCTCTGAATTGTATTAAAATGAGGCTCAAGGGCCTTTTTATTATTTAACAATAAGGGAAAACCCTAAACAACCAAAACCCTTACCCCAGGAGATGGAGCGCTCAGATTTTGTGGGCCCTGTTGGGCTAGTTGGGTAGCCAACTTCCTGGGGTAGTAACTTGGTCATATTATCTTCATTTGGTGTGTATGATACCTCGGTGGAAACATCTGTTATAGACATTTTTGTGCCTTACAGCTCTAAGCATGAAATGTCCATAAACCAAGGGATCCTAAGTCCCTAAAAGTGTTGTTCCTACCCCAGACGAACAAGGTCAACCAATTACAGCTTCTCCCAGAAGTTCTCCACCAGAAACTGCTCAGAATCAGTCAAATCAGGATCATTTCAGCTGCTCCACTAGCTAGCTGCGTTGCATAGCACCCAAGTACACTAGCTAGGTGCATTGCAACGCACCTAAATGCACTACCAGGGTGCGCTGAGCGGGAAATTACAAATGGCAGTGTCATTCCGCGAGGTGGACAGACAATGGAAGCTTCCAGAATCTTCCCCAATGACACTTGCCTTACTGAGTTCGACCAAGGATGAGTAAGAGGCTCTCAGTATCCAAGTGGAAGCAAGAACTGACAGAGAGAAGCCACTAGTCAAATCATAAGCTAACTCATCCTCTTTGCATACATCTATATATGGATCCCTCATCCCATAGATCCAGAGGCTGGAATTTTGTACATTGCAGAGAATTGATGTTGGTTTTGAGATAGAGATCAGTGTATTGGGTGATTTATGCTCTGTTGGAGGTGAAGAGGGGATTCCTTTGCTGGGGGGTTGATGCTGGATCAGGAATCATCGGTTGTAACTCCTCCTGGACCTTCTTGTTATATCAATAAAACTATTTGAGTTTCTCCTACATGATTTTGTATCAATGATGTTTTGTTATATTTGCATGTTTAGCTTAAATATGATCCTAAGCTGTTTATGAATATAAATCCATGTCTTTGTGTAGTTTTCTTCTTCTGTGATCTTGCAGGAACATGGTGAAGCTCGGCAAGTAAGGGAGCAGGTAGCTGGAAGCTGTCAAAGAGGAGAGAAATTGGATCAAAGGACTAGCGCAAAACACAGGTTGGTTCATCCTATTCCTCTTCGTTTATAGTTCATAAAGAAGAATACGAAAATAGTTTTCTCTATTTGTTTCTAAGGTACTGTCACACCTTAGTGGGATAGGGGCGTTCTGAGTAGACACTTTTCCCGTTAACAACATCCCTCTGAGTACTACAGGATTTTCCACAGGCCAAATGCGGACCTCAAAAAATACATTGATTATGGGGTAAAAACTGCTTCTAAAGTTTGGGACCCGAAAAACTCCTAAAAATAGTAAATGTTGTTATAAACTGGGAAACTGATGAAACCGACTGGAGGTCTAGGTAGAATAGGTGGATGGCCACCAATATCGATCTGGATCATCTTCACCTGAGAATCAACTAGAAGGATTTAAACCCTCTCTATCTAGTTGCAATAACACTTGTAAGTCCATCCATTCATCAACCATTCATATATTCATTAAACATGTCAAGAGCCATAGATAATATACATCATATAGCCAACATAGAAACCATGACAACTTAGAATTAATATCACCATCATAATCAATTCATATGTTCATATATCATAATATAAAACACCTCTTATTAACATATTAAAATGCCAACCAAGTCAGGGACTTCCATGTACCACCCGACCATAGATTGGACTGAACCAAATATTTCTTTCAGCTAATCACCCCTGCACCATATTCCAATCATGAATGTGGGATCTCATGGAATAAACCAAACAAAACCAAACTAGGGCTTCCAGATGCCAAACCACCTAAACCCTCAACTAGTGATTCCACCTCATGATTAGACACACTAACACCATCCAGATCTGTCTCTACACAAGTTGTCCAAGGCTTCAGTAACTAGTAACTCAACCCACATCCTTCCAGGGCTCTAGAGCATTTTTCCAATGCAACTCCAAGAACTAGTAACTAAACCCACCAAGGGATCCAACGTGTTTCTCCCAACCTACGCTCTAGGAGTAGTAACTCAACCCAAGTTGTTCCAGGGCTTCCAAAGAATTTGTTCCAACCACAGGGGATTCACTCAATGAACCTTTGACATAGCATGTGTGCATCCTAAACAATACCGTTAATTTGACTACATATTGGAAAATACCTCTAAAAATCAATTTATTTAACCCCCTACCAATACAAACGAATACACCTTCCCAATTTAAAAAAAACCCTATTTTCACTAGATATTGTAGGTATCCATTTTTTCATTAACATTTTTTTTTACCCCATTATATTTACATCCCTAGTATAGTAACATGATGGCTCTCTCATGAACCCCACATGGATTCTATAATGAACCTTCCTTCTTTTGATATTCATTGTAGACACATATTAGTTCTCCCACAATGTGATTACTCAACCCACACCTAAGACACCTCACTATGATTTGTGGCATTTAATGGTCTAAGTCACGCAAATATGAAGCATGTTTTAGGAGATTGATTATGTGCATGTATATAAAATTACATATAAATTAATCTATATGATCATGAAAAATCAATTGATGAATCTTTATGAATAGGTTTTCACCAAATAAGGTGTTCAGGAACAAGTCTAGACCCTCTAAATGCAATACCACTATCTACAACCAAGGTTGGTGCCCCAAATCTCAAATCCATATAAAGTGATTGGTTACACCCCCATTACTCAATTAGTCATTCATTCACTATCTCTCAAGCAAGGGAACTTATTAAAACCTATTTGGGTCTTTGGAGAGGAATAAAGAGAGAAACATCCTTGTGTATTATTGCAATGCATATCTAAGAATCTTGCTACACTCATGCATTCATGGTGAATTATGATGGACATGAACAAACACCCTTACTTATAAGTAACAACCTTTATTTTTGTAGTATTTACAAATTACAAGCAATAAACAAGAGCAATTTTCTTCTCTTTTTTGAAAAATGTTGTATATACAATCTATGGTATAGGAACATGTTGTAGCGGCTGCAATGCCCTCAAAATTTTTGGCCTGCATCCAATTTCAGAGCATCCTTTGAGAGTTTTTACTTGATGTTTTCATGAACTCGGGTTCACCCCATGAGATCATGTGAGTCTTTGCACCCACCTTGCTTGATCATTCAACAAACATCTTTTGTATGTTTGTATCAATGTCTCGCTTGCGACCATATTCTACTCATGCACAAGGTCTTCACTTCATGTGTATGTGTTGTGTTCTCTAGGTAAACATTCGTCGCATTCACACATGGAGTCGTATGCATTGTCGCGCAAGCGTCATCGTAGTCGTCCAATGATTGATCACAAGCATCGCGCTTGTCGCTCGCACCGTCGGTCGATCATGTTGAGCTTGTGTGTCTTGAAGTTTTGAGGTGTCTTGTCATCAATTCATGTGAGTGTGTGTTTGCAAGGTCGCGTATGCACCATTTCACTCGCTCACACACTTAGTCATTTTTGCTAAAATTCTAACGACCAGATCACCCTCTCACAGTCGGACCATCACCCCGTCATCGACTCAATCAATTGTCACCAGAACAGCGCAGAAGCACCCAACAAGCCATTTCAAGTTGCGTTGCTCGCAAGCTTATCAATTAACCCTCCTACTAGTCAACCAGAGAGTTTGACCAGGCAGTCATCCTGAGACTGACTCCCCTCAAAAATTGTACAGATGTTGTAGACCATACCCGCTCGACTGATTGAGAAAATTGGGTAGATAGGCCTGACGGACACCTAGTGCCTATCCTTGTCTCCCTCAGAAAATTGCACAGTTTTCCCAACTAGTCACCAATCAGCTGGTTGGTTTCTCACCCAGAAAACTACACAGATTTCATGAGAAAGCCCTCTACAGCCCAGCAGTCTGCTCAACTTAGAAACTATGCAGAGGTGGTTAGTAGGTTAGCCTCCCAGCAACTCTGTAGTTTTGCCCGCCACCAGCTCCCAGTAGCCTACTACCAGCTCCCTCCAGGAAATGTGTAGTTTTTACTGCCAAGCTCCTACAACCTGCTACCAGCTCCCTCCAAGAGATGTGCAATTTTTGCTTCCAAGCTCTTGCTACCCGCTCACTCCAAAAATTGCGCAGATCCTGCCTGCCTAGTCCTCATGCAGCCTGCACTACTTCTCCCAAAAATTGTGTATATTTGCCTCTAGCCAAGCCAGATCCCGCGGATAGTCACTATCAATACAGAATGCCCATCTCCATCTCCCAATGAATTATGTGCAGTTTTCATCAGCAGTGCCCAGAGCCCACATCCCAACTCGAACTTGCCACGCACAGTTTCGTAACCTTGTCCTCTCTCCCAGTCACCTGCATCCAAAAATAATCATGCATCATGGTAGACTAGGAGGTTGATGGATTTGATGTCGTCTCCGCATGAGTGACTGCAGATACAAGCACATGAATAAACATGACGCGACAACAGATGACATGAACCAGGAGAGTACATTCAAAAGGACATGTTCGCGAATATACAAACAAACTATGCATGTGAGGAGATGTGTTCATGAATGGACGACCATGTGAAGATGTGTTCATGGATGGATGAACAGACGAACACACGAAGATGTGTTCATAGACGAACGAATGCATGAACATGTAAGGATGAGTTTGTGGATGGGCGAACGGGAAAACACACGAAGATGTGTTCACAGATGGATGAATGAATGAACATGCATTTTCATGAACAGACGAACATGTCAAGCATTCCAAAGTACAACCAAAGAGCAACGTGTGAATGCAACATCAAGCAAACCCAATGACCATCGAAGACTCTGTGCACCTTGCCATGTGGAGGTGAAGTTGTGACACACCAAGAGGACATTCATCACTCAACAGCACGAACGTACTAGCACTGTCATGTCGAGTGGTGTCATAAGTCATGTCGACCACATCATTATTGTGGGCCATACTGTGTTAAATAATGTAATGTAACGTGGAAGTCCAAGAGACCCACTTGTAATCTAAAGAGTCATGTAAAGTTGAAAAGTCATGAAAGTCAAACAGTCATGAGAGAATTCGAACAGGCACAAGGGTCAGTTTTACCCTTGGCTATAAATAACCCTCATTTGTACATGCAAAGGACTTTTTTAACTTGGCTCCTCCCACATAGCCTTGAGAGTTTATAATCTTTTCTTTGAGGAGTGAGCAGTGGCTCCAATGCCTCGCCCGCAGGGTTAGTGATGTAATGGTGTATCAATGTGTCTTGGAACTTTCTCTTAATTTAGAAGCCTACTAATAGGACAAAACGTTTTCACACGTGTTGTAACTATTTGTAAGATTTATCTTGAGCACTTGTAATACATGTTGTTGTAACCTATGTTAAACAATTGAACTCATTCAGATGTTCTAATACATATATTTATGAAAAAAATTTGCATAAGTTGTTAACATTGTCCTTCCCATGTTGATTACCTCCTAGGACATCAGACAGAACCTTTCACGTAAAATTTGTATAACGACCGTCACACTCACGTCGATTGACCCGCTGAGTGTTGTATGTGCTATCTTCCCTTGTGTGTTGTGAATGTCGCATCTGTGTGGATTGATCCTCCGGAAGCTGCGCACATCCTGTTGTGTTGTTTGTTTCTAACAAAGTTGGGGCTTCCTCCCATCCGACTTGAGACTCACTATCACCCTCTTTCTCTCCAGTGAAAGATACCTTGACACAAGTAACACTAGCACTCACTAGGCACACGAACCTCATTGTTCGAAGACAAAGAAAACCACTCTCATGTGTTGACAAGCAAGAGATAAGGCATATCTTTAAGATAATGGAAACTGAGCCATCATACCAGATGGGACTCCTACACTAAATGGTGTGAGGTCTAGTTGGGACTTCATACCAGGGAGATCCCCTGATGCTGGCGGGTCTAGCACCGTCAACATTTTAGCACAAGAAGGAGGGCCAGATGACAAGTTGAGCCCATACATCTAGGTTGAATCTCTTACCCAATGAATCATACACAATTCATGCTCGCGGGGTGTTTCTCTCATTTCTCCCTTAATCATCTATCAATCCCTGATGAGCTTCTCAAACACTTTTCCTTGTTAAAGATTGATGGAGAGGACAAAACATCCGTAACTGAGCACATTTCTGATTTTCTTCATTTCTGCGAATCTCATGAATCGATAGTGATGAGATTGTTTGTGTACTCTTCTTCCTCACCAATGGAGATCGCGCTAATTGGTGGTTTCATACCCTACCACCTACTTCCATCCATTCCCTTCTCACTTTCCTCAAGGAGCTCCATCAAACCTTCGATGAGTGTGACCACCGAGATGTCTATCAAAGAATCTCTCGTTTAAGAATGAAGCAAGGTGAATTAGTTGAGGACTTTGCTACCCACTTCCTTCACCTTTGTCACGAAATTCTTGAACGGTTTTTGGACCTTGACTTCATGAGCCAAGAGCTAAAACGCTTGGTTCATGTCTCCCGAAACGGTGAACCTCCTGATTTCGCTTCTTCCTCGACTCTTGCGGATCATGAGACATCTCATGTCTCGAATAGGGAGCCCCTCGTAGCAACCACAAAGCTAAGAAATATGCACAGCAAGTACCCCCTCGCAGCAGTTGCAAAGCTGAAAAATCTACACAGCATGTACCCCCTCGTAGCGGTTGCAACGCTGAAAAAATTTGTGCAACATGCTCCCAACCCATCTGCTTGGCTGTCTCCCGCCCCATAGGAGGAAATTCTAGAATTATTAAGAAATCCTATGGAGAAAACTTATCCCTCCCTTTCATAAGAGGAAATCACCATTCACAACCCAATTCTTGAGTCTAATCTGTATCTCTTCCATCCTCCATCATCTACAAGCCATGACTCCTTGCACCATGACTCGCTTGAGTGATCTACTTCACAAGCTAACTGCACAAACTCTCTTGATTCACGAGCTGCTGGCTCAAGTTACAGTCATGTGCAAGGAAGTCTCATCATACAAGCAGAGGAGTAGGACAGTGAAGACATAATCAATTCCTCTCAAAACATTGAGCTTCCATTCTTGATCAATTGTCAATCCACGAACCTTGGTGAAATATCATGCACAATCAATTATTTCAGTCAACCTCCAATCTTGGGTTGTCATCACGCCCACGCTTTTGTGATGAACACCCAAGCACATCATATGATCTACTGTCATCTCATGTACACTCTAACTCAGATCTGGAATGTGCACCGGTCAAAGTAGACATCCATATCGAATCTCCATATACACCTCACTTACCCATGTATCCTGTCATTTAGAGTGCATCAACATGCATCAGAGATACTCTGTATTCTCTTTCTTCTTCACCTTATGAGTTATCTCCTCGATTGACACAAGGAAATGAGGTTTCCCATGATGAAAATAGTCTCAACGCACAGGACTCTTCCCACTCGTCATCATCTTGTGTGTTGCATGAAAACAGCTCGTCAAGTGAGCTTGCTGAAAATTTTGATGAAGCCTGTGACAGAGATGGATTTCATCCCAAGAGAAGTTTTGAAATCAGTAACAATAGCCATCCTCAAGCCATGCATGATCTGGTTCACATCTCAAAATAAAAATTTTCAATTCTGGAAAGTTCCAGGACGTGCCAGGGAGTCGAAGCACTTCAACATCCGTTGATGGTTATGTCAGGACCCCGTGACTCTGGTAAGCCTGTCAAACCAAATAAGATCTTGTTTCTCACACACTATTTGTCTATCTTCATGGTTGCACTCGACTTGTATCCCCATGTAAATAACATTTACTATTTTGGGTGTCGTATCTCAAAATTTCAGATTTTCGCTAATGATCGAATCCATGATTCCATTACAGCATGTCCATGTTCATGCACCTCTCTTACATCCAATTTGGGTTGGTAGTGTCCGTCCCTCATGCAATCATGGGACAATGAAGTTGATCATCTCAAAGGATATCTTTATCCGGAATCATACTTATTAGATGTTTTCTCTCGTAATTAGCTCCTTGGTCTTTTTTCAAATTTTGCATGTCAAATCTTCCCACTTATCACACCAGCAATCTCCATGTGTGATGATGAGCACATAACCTATTGCATGAATCAACTTACTCTATTTCACCATAGCCCAATTGGTTTCACATATTCACAGTGCTGGCATCCTTTCTACATTTTTGTGATGACCATGATGCCTGTGCACTTTTTCACCAGTTGTAGGTGGGTGCTCTATCATGTCTAGCACACAGCGAACTTGGTTCCCTCATTCAGAGTGTTCGCACAATTGTTCAAAAATTTTCTTTGTTCATGTCAAACTGGGAATCTAGCATCTCAACCGACTGGTCTGATTTTTCTTCTATCTTGGGTGGCTGTCATGTAGTTTATCATTTTCCCAACATTACATCCAATGATAGTCGCTTTGTGCATTATGATCTTCACTGTGTAACATCTTCCTTCTTAGAATTATGTCAAGCAAGTGAGGCACTTCAAACTGCGCTAATGTCTATGGTAGGCCCTCACTGTCTTGATATGACCGATGAGAATGACTAGATCTATCTATCCGTATCATATTCCCATCATGATACCCTCTCTCGAATCAAGAATCCTTCTTCTCAAAGATCACAAATATTTTGAAACACCCATCACGAATTTTATGATCCAATCACTGAATGGTTGGAACAATCTTACTTGGCGAGTCGTGTTGCAGGTAACAAGCTTAAGTCCTTCCTCACACTCGCTAAGAAACTTGGTGCAGAACAACACACACTCGCAAGAGGCCTTCGAGGTTTGTTGAAAAACGGTAGTCACGGAAGAGGTAAGCATGTGTGTTGGTTGGTAGTGACACATTCTTCCACCCACAAGCAAGACCTTCTCTCTCGTGTGCAATTTTGTCAATTTTTTTTCATTTTTTGTTGCACACTATTTTTTATCTGTTTTAATTGCTCGTATCTTTGTGACTGCAGTTTGACGCTTATGGTGGCTCCACTGCAAATTTCATTTCACGTAACCCCGACCATTTAGCATAGGAGTAGGAGTATTGTTTTCTTTTTCACTTGTCTTTGATTTGTAGTTTGCATGTTTGTTTGCTTGCTGACTTGGTTTAGTTTCTTTGCTTGTTTGCTTTGCTTGCTTGTTGTTGTGTTGGCTTTCCTTACTTTTTTTGTTTCATTTTTTTTTTGTTCGATTGAAACCTTTCTATTTTTTCTTTCTGGAAATAAGTGCTACCATCTACTAAGTTCTGGCTTTTGAATGAGTATGTGGCTAGAATCTAAGAGACTTGTGACACTGCAGCACTTGGCCAATCTTGCATCCATCTTCATTGTGCTTAGTTGTAACCTTCGACCAATGAAGTCTTGACGGAAAATATGAGCCATCTGCAAGGGGAAATTTGGTCCAACCATGAACCTGTGTCCACATTGGGAAACCCCGTTCATGTACTTATTCTTCTGCTCTGTGTATTCAATCTCATCCAACGAGTAGAAATGGAGAAGGGAAAATATCTAAACAATAAAACCTACGTCAGAGTTCTTATATGCTTCTCTGAAGGAACAACCTCTTCTCCTCTCAATAAATAAGGATCCATCTTCCACCCAAAAACAAATAAGTGCCAATGCACAGTCCTCTTGAAAAAATACAAAGGCGAAAGAAGAGAAAGGAATCCAGCGCAAAGAGGTGAAGCATGCAACTCCACTGGGGTATTGACCAGGCTCGATGTTAGTGGAGCAATGCATGTGTTCTTGCATGAATCCATCAAGGTACTTTCCAGGCCTGCTGGCAGTGGAACAACACCAGAGATGAAAACTTATACTCTAAAAATTTTCAACTCGCAAGCCAAACTACCTGATTTTGAAACACTGCGATCAAGCTGAAATTTTTGTTGTGATTAACTGAGTTGGAAAATGGTGAACCATGTCTGTCCATGGGGTAAGTGGGGAAACCAAAGAAACCCGCATAATAATTCAATACTCCCCGAAATACTAAGGCCCTGTGCTGTCAATGAACCAAAATAGAGAAGCTGGAGTTCTACTAGTGTGTCGCCAAGTGTTGTAGTGGCTGCAACACCCTCCAAAATTTTGGCCCGCATCCAATTTCAAAGCCTCCTTTGAAATTTTTACTTGATGTTTGCACGCACTCGGGTTCACCCCGTGAGATCGTGTGAGTCTTTGCACCCACCTTGCTTGATCGTTCAATGGAAAACTTTTGTATGTTGGTATCAATGTCTCACTTGCGACCATGTTCTGGTCATGCACAAGGTCTTCACTTCGTGTGTACGTGTTGTGTTCGCTAGGTAAACATCTGTCACATTCACACATGGAGTCATATGCATTGTCGCACAAGTGTCGTCGTGGTTGTCCAACGGTCGATCACAAGCATCGTGCTTGTCTCTCACACCATCAGTCGGTCATGTTGAACATGTGTGTCTTGATGTTTTGAGGCATCTTGTCATCAAGTCATGTGAGTGTGTGTTTGCAAGGTCGCATATGCACCATTTCACTCACTCACACACTTAGTCATTTTTACTAAAATTCTGATGACCAGATCACCCTCTCATAGCCGGACCATCACCCCATCATCGACTCAATTGATTGTCACCAGAATAGTGTAGAAGCACCCAACAAGTCATTTCAAGTTGCACTGCCCGCAAGCTCATCAATCAACCCTCTTGCTAGTCAAACGAAGAGTTTGATCGAGTGGTTAGCTCGAGACTGACTTCCCTCAAAAATTGCGCAGAGTTTGAAGACCATACCTGCTCCGCTGACTAAGAAAATTGTGTAGACAGGTCAGACAGACACCTAGTGCCTGTCCCTGTCTCCCTCAAAAAATTTCATAGTTTTCCCAGCCAGTCACCAGTCATCCGACCGACTGCTCACCTGGAAAACTGTGCAGATTTCATGAGAAATCCCTCTACATCCCAGCAGTCCGCTTAAGTCAGAAACTACACAAAGGTGGTTAGCAGGCCAGCCTCCCAGCAAATGCACAATTTTTCCCACCAGCAACTCCCAGCATCCCACTACCAGCTCCCTCCAAGAAATTTTTACTACCAAGCTCCCGCAGCCTGCTGCCAGCTCCCTCCAGGAATTGCACAGTTTTTGATGCCAAGCTCCTACTACCCACCCACTCTATAAATTGTGTAGATCCTGCCTATGAGGTCCTCCTGCAGCCTACACTACTTCTCCCAAAAATTGCGCAGATTTGTCCTCCAGTTGAGCCAGATCCCACAGACAGTCACTGTTGATCCAGAATTCCCGTCTCCATCTCCCAATGATTTTTGGGCATTTTTCATCAATAGTTCCTGGAGCCCGCATCCCAACTCAAAACTTATCCCACGTAGTTTTGTAACCTTGTCCTCTCTCCCAGACACTTTCATGCGAAAACGATCATGCATCATGGTAGACTAGGAGGTTTATGGATTTGGTGTTGTCTCGTCATGAGTAACTACAGATACAGGTACATGAATGGACATGACACGACAAAATATGGGATGAACAAGGAGAGTACATGAAAAATGACATGTTCGTGAACAAATGAACAAATTTTGCATGCGAGAAGATGTGTTCGGGAATGGACGACCATGCAAAGATGAGTTCACGGACGGACAAACAGACGAACACGTGAAGATGTGTTTGTGGACAAACAAATGGACAAACATGTAAGGATGAGTTCACGGATGGGAAAAAAGATGAACACGCAAAGATGTGTTTGTGGATGGACGAATGGATGAACATGCATTTTCACAAATAGTTGAACATGTCAAGCATGCCAAAGTACAAGCAAGGAGAAACGTGTGAATGAAACATCAAGTGAACCCAACACTCAACAACACTGCAGCTCGACATGCACACCAGTAGCAGCACGAATGTACAAACACTGTCATGTCGAGTCATGTCATGAGTCATGTCAGCCAAATCACTACTGTGGTACATACTGTGTCAATCAATGTAATGTAACGTGGAAGTCCAAGAGACCCACTTGTAATCTGAAGAGTCATGTAAAGTTGAAAAGTCATGAAATTCAAACAATCATGAGGGAGGTCGAACAGTCACAAGGGTTAGTTTTACCCTTCGCTATAAATAACTCTCATTTGTACATGCAAAGGACTTTTTCACCTTGGCTCCTCCCACATAACCTTGAGAGTCTGTAATATTTTCTTTGAGGAGCGGGTAGTGGCTCCAACGCCTCGCCCGTGGGGTTAGTGATGTAATGGTGTACCAATGTGTATTGGAAATTTCGCTTAATTCAGAAGCCTACTAATAGGCCAGCACGTTTTCACACGTGTTGTAATTGTTTGTAATATTTATCTTGAACACTTGTAATACATGTTGTTGTAACCTGTGTTAAACAAATGAATTCATTCAGCTATTCTAATACATATATTTATGAAAATGTTATGTATAATTTGTTAACGTTGTCCTTCCCTTTTTGGTTACCTCCTAGGACATCAGACATAACCTTTCACGTAAACTTTCTATAATGACCATCGCACTCACGTGGATTGACCCATTGAGTGTTGTACGTGTTATCTTCCCTTGTGTGTTGTGATTGTCGCATCCATGTGGATTGCTCCTCCGGAAGTTACGCACATCCTGTTATGTTGTGTGTTTCTAACAGAGTTGGGGCTTCCTCCCATCCAACTTGAGACTCACTCCCACCCTCTCTCTCTGCGGTGAATGATATCTTGACACAAGTAACACTAGCACTCACCGGGTACGCGAACCTCATGTTTAAAGACAAAGGAAACCACTCTCACGTGCTGACAAGCAAGAGCTAAGGCATATCTTTAAGATAGTGGCAACTGGGCCATCATACCAGATGGGACTCCTACACTAAATAGTGTGAGGTCTAGTTGGGACTTCATATCGAGGATATCCCCTAATGTTGGCGGGTTTAGAAAAATCAACAGAACACTAAATGTGCACTAAAATATATGAAAGATTGTCCGGTCTCTACAATGATGTGATGTGCTCCTTTGTAAATTTTCAATAACATAAATCTTTTACTTTATTTACCCAAAACAAGTTTTAATGGGGTCTGTTATAGACATTTTTGGGCACTGCAACCCCAAGCATAAATGTCCATAAATGAAGGGCTCCTAAGTCCCTAAAAGTGTTGTTCTAACCCCTAAAGGAACAAGGTCAACTGATTACAGCTTCTCCCAGAAGTTCTCCATGAAAAACTGCTCAGAACTGGTCAAAACAGGATCATTTCACCTGCTCCATAAGCAAAGTGCATTGCATCTCACCTAAGTACACTCTGTGGGTGCGTTGCATTTCAAAAATCCCTTCTATGGGGTGTGATGGGCGAGAAGTGACAAACGGCAATGTCAATCCGCGAGGTGGAGAGGCATGGAATCTTCTAGAAACTTCTCTTGTGACACTTGCCTCTCTGAATTCGACCAAGGATGAGTAAGAGATCATAAATCTCCAAGTGGAAGCAAGAACTATCAGAGGGAAGACACTAATCAAATCACAAGCTGACTCATCTCCCTTACAGATATCTATATATGGATCCCTCATCCCAGAGATCCAGAGGCTGGAATTTTGCATCTTGTAAGGAATTGCTGTTGGTTTCTTGAGACAACATCATAGTGTTGGGTGATCTAAGCTTTGTATGAGGTGAAGAAGGGCTTACTTGCTAAGAGGATGATGTTGGGTCAAAACAACTGGTTGTAACTCCCTTGGCTCTTTCTTGATTATCAATAAAAGCTATTCAAGTTTTCCTCCATACTCTTGTGTCATTTATGTTTTATGCATTTGTATGGTCAATTTACATCTGATCCTAGATTGTTTATGATTATAGATCCATGTTCTTGTATAGTGTTATGCTACTCTGATGCTACAGGTACTCTGTGAAACTAGGCGTACAAGGAAGCAAGTAGCAAAGGACTATCAGAAGAGAGAGGAATCGAACTAGGAGCGAAGCGCAAGACGGAGGTTGGTCTCCTCTATTCTTCTCTCATCTATCTTTAATAAAGGAAAAACGAAAGTAGCTTTACTTTGTTTGTTTCTAAGGTAGCTACCACATCTTAGTGGGATAAGCAGTTCTGTATAGACACTTTTCCCTGTAACAAAATGGTGACTCCGCTGGGGAGACTATATTTATTGCATGGGAGCCATTGTCTCATCACTCTTTAGAGTAATGTGATTTCCGCACGAAGCAAGAGTGGTCAAGCTCGTAGAGCAGCTTTCATTTCCCGGATCACGCATAGCAAATAGTCATATACCATCCCTAAATGGTCTTTTCACACAAGGAATGTCTCATCAATCTCCAGTCCGTCCACCTGATGAGCGCGAGTGATTCGGGGGACATGACTGAAACCCAGGGGGCATGCACCCTGGTCTGTTTCGGCAGGAAAACTTCGGGTATAGAGTAGGTTTCCGCGAGAGATATATGACTAGTCTGTACTCCCATCCGTGATTGGAAAAGGGGGTTAGACTGGAATAAGATTCCCTCGTCAAAGTTATGTGAGTGGAGTCGTCTCTGCCACTCGCCTTTGTCTATTTCGGTAGACATCGTCGAGGAACTGTTTTGTTTGCGCTGTGAATAGGACAATCTTTGGTAACCTGAAAGAGGTAGACCTTTCCTAATAAAACAAATGTTTTGTCAGTAGAACAAAAGGTGACCTTGAAGCTTTATTTTATACCTGGGGGCATGCAAACCTTTTGGTGTGTAAGTGAAGAGCGACTATTTATTTTTTAAATTTGTAGGTCCTCTAACCCTTTAAACTCGTAGGATTGGTTGTTTCCCAACTTGCATAAAGAAAGGACGTGGGGTAAAACTCTAAAAAATTTTGGTTTCATATATGAAACATTCTTATTATACGACTGGATTAATCGAGCAGTTTTAGCACATAGTTCAAGCTCGTTAAAAAATAAACATAAGTCATGAGCAAATGTTTCTCCCCGTGTTTAAGCTTATTAAAAAATGAACTATTTCCCAGTAAATAACCATCGTGAATGTAGTACTTCAGCCTTTAAAGCCTTGGTCGTGTTCTCATCATCACCTCCACTCTGT
This sequence comes from Pinus tabuliformis, assembly GCA_031772625.1. Lineage (NCBI taxonomy): Eukaryota > Viridiplantae > Streptophyta > Pinopsida > Pinales > Pinaceae > Pinus > Pinus tabuliformis. The sequence goes on along the minus strand of CM062804.1, from coordinate 774,580,570 downwards.
ATTGGCCGATCATTCACCTCCATTTGATTGTTTACCCCTTTTGAGGAACAGCTGCGAAGAGTGATCCCACTAGCCATCCTTGTAACACTGTCGTGATTGGAAAATTCCAAACCTTACCTGGAATCAGCTGCTACCCAATTTTGTCACTCGTTCCTCAAAAGACGAGTCTCCTTTAAGCTCTTTTCAACTGACTCGTAAAATATGAAAAGATTCCCGAGCCATTGGCATCTCCAACTCGTTAAAGGGACCGGAAGTGCTATCCCTCCTTTACATTTTAATCTTTTTGGACTTGAGGGATTATTACACAAAAAGATTGAGCGCTTGTTTTGTTAGGCTCGTTAAAAGTATCGAAAATTCATCCCTTCTGTATTGTTTTATACTTTTTCGGACTTAAGGGATTAGATGGCGAAAAAGGAATTTTGGAGTTTCCTTTACGTCCCTTTTAAGACTCTCTAAAATTGAAAAGGGCCGAGTTATCTTTGTCGTTAAACTCGCTAAAACCTAATAGCGACAAACTTGTCCGTAGCAGACAAGAACGAGTTTCATTATTGCTAGGCTCGTTAAAACATAGCGATGGGTTTACCCGAAGGGAAAATTATAGAACAAGCATATGTTATCCTCCTCAAGCTTGACAAAAATAAAGAGGTATTGGTCAGCAATGACTGGGAAAAAATTGGGAAGAAAACTTGAAGAAACTTTGTTGGTAGCAAGTCGCTCTTGAACATGACACTTTCACTCCGCATCCAAGTCGGGTTGGGTTGTTTCATTCACCGGTCACATCACCATGGTCCCATCACACCATCCACATTTGGGGTTAATGCTACCAATCCATCACGTCAGTGTCGCCGATATGTTCAAGAGAAGTCATTCAGAGAATTCACCTGTGTCTCACCCGCTACAATACATTTACGCTCCATTCTTTCATGACCGCCACCCTGAACCTTATATCACCAGATCATTTTCACCTCCATTAAAATCATTTGCTCCGTTCTGTGTCATTGATGTGGGATTCATTAAGGCCCTCCTATGACGGATCGCTTCTTGTCGACATCAGCTCATTATCCAAGAAGTCGATCTAGGAACACCCCGTTCAGTACTTTGAAGCTTGCATGCCTCAATGGCAAGTTTCTCACTTCCGGCGACAGGTTTACATCAATGGCCTTCGACCGAAAGATTTTGCGTGGTGTTCGATGCCAAGTCCTTTATTCACACCACGTGAATTGTACTGCAGTACCTTGAGGGTCATTATCATTATCGGTGATTCCTCTCGCGCCTGTTAACAGCTTACATCATTGGTTGGTAATCAGACGATGTCTTTCCATGTTCGACTCCAAAACCTCTCTCACATGGATAGACTTGTACTTAGAGTGAAGATCGAATGAGATTGAAGACCTCGGATCTAGTTTCATCCATCCGGGCTGCGATATATATTCAGGTAAATAAAGACATCAAATGTACATCGTTGCTGCACAGATAATCATCCAATCAAAGGGATGATGGCTCTACCAGAATCATCTGTCTACACTCAGACGATTGTCTGTCCTATGTACATGAAAATGAATTTATAAAGCTAAGCATGGGAATGCCCGCCTCATCTAGATCATGAAAAAATTATGAAGATAATGTATTGTATTGTATCTTATTACAGGTCTCCTCCCAGCTTGAAAGAACTTCGGATCCTCATAATAAAGAATTTCACCCGACATCAAAAAAGATTAACGACCTCATGCTTTAGGGGGCAACTGTTATAGACATTTTTGGGCACTGCAACCCCAATCATAAAATGTCCATAAATCAAGGGCTCCTAAGTCCCTAAAAGTGTTGTTCTAACCCCTAAAGGAACAAGGTCAACTGATTACAGCTTCTTCCAGAAGTTCTCCATGAAAAGCTGCTCAGAACTGGTCAAAACAAGATCATTTCACCTGCTCCATAAGCAAAGTTCGTTGCTTCTCACCTAAGTACACTCTGTGGGTGCGTTGCATTTCAAAAATCCCTTCTATGGGGTGCGATGGGCGAGAAGTGACAAATGGCAATGTCAATCCGCGAGGTGGAGAGGCATGGAACCTTCCATAAACTTCTCCTGTGACACTTGCCTCTCTGAATTCGACCAAGGATGAGTAAGAGATCATAAATCTCCAAGTGGAAGCAAGAACTATCAGAGGGAAGACACTAATCAAATCATAAGCTGACTCATCTCCCTTATAGATATCTATATATGGATCCCTCATCCCAGAGATCCAGAGGCTAGAATTTTGCATCTTGTAAGGAATTGTTGTTGGTTTCTTGAGCCAACATCATAGTGTTGGGTGATCTAAGCTTTGTATGACGTGAAGAAGGGCTTACTTGCTGAGAGGATGATGCTGGGTCAAAACAACTGGTTGTAACTCCCTTGGCTCTTTCTTGATTATCAATAAAAGCTATTCAAGTTTTCCTCCATACTCTTGTGTCATTTATGTTTTATGCATTTGTATGGTCAATTTACATCTGATCCTAGATTGTTTATGATTATAGATCCATGTTCTTGTATAGTGTTATGCTACTCTGATGCTACAGGTACTCTGTGAAATTAGGCGTACAAGGAAGCAAGTAGCAAAGGACTATCAGAAGAGAGAGGAATCGAACTAGGAGCCAAGCACAAGACGGAGGTTGGTCTCCTCTATTCTTCTTTCATCTATCTTTCATAAAGGAAAAATGAAAGTAGCTTTACCTCGTTTGTTTCTAAGGTAGCTACCACATCTTAGTGGGATAAGCAGTTCTGTATAGACACTTTTCCCTGTAACAAAATGGTGACTCCACTGGGGAGACTATATTTATTGCATGGGAGCCATTGTCTCATCACTCTTTAGAGTAATGTGTTTTCCGCACGAAGGAAGAGTGGTCAAGTTCGTAGACCAGCTTTCATTTCCCAGATCACGCATAGAAAATAGTCATATACCATCCCTAAATGGTCTTTTCACACAAGGAATTTCTCGTCAATCTCCAGTCCGTCCACCTGATGAGCGCGAGTGATTTGGGGGACATGACTGAAACCCAGGGGGCATGCACCCTGGTCTGTTTCGACAGGAAAACTTCAGGTATAGAGTAGGTTTCCGCGAGAGCTATATGACTAGTCTATACTCCCATCCGTGATTGGAAAAGGGGTTAGACTTGAATAATATGCCCTCGTCAAAGTTATGTGAGTGGAGTCGTCTCCGCCACTCGCCTTTGTCTATCTCGGTAGACATCGTCGAGGAAATGTTTTGTTTGCGCTGTGAATAGGACAATCTTTGGTAACCTGAAAGAGGTAGATATTTCCTGATAAAACAAATGTTTTGTCGGTAGAACAAAAGGTGACCTTGAAGCTTTATTTTATACATGGGGGCATGCAAAAATTTTGGCGTTCAAGTGAAGAGTGACTATTTATTTTTTAAATTTGTAGGTCCTCTAACCCTTTAAACTCGTAGGATTGGTCGTTTCCCAAATTGCATAAAGAAAGGATGAGGGGCAAAACTCTAAAAATTGCCGGTTTCATATATGAAACATTCTTATTATACAACTCGATTAATCGAGCTGTTTTAGCACATAGTTCAAGCTCGTTAAAAAATAAACATAAGTCATGAGCAAATGTTTCTCCCCATGTTTAAGCTCATTAAAAAATGAACTATTTCCCAGTAAATAACCATCGTGAATGTAGTGCTTCAGCCTTTAAAGCCTTGGTCGTGTTCTCATCATCACCTCCACTCTGTATTGGCCGATCATTCACCTCCATTTGATTGTTTACCCCTTTTGAGGAACAGCTGCGAAGAGTGATCCCACTAGCCATCCTTGTAACACTGCCGTGATTGGAAAATTCCAAACCTTACCTGGAATCAGCTGCTACCTAATTTTGTCACTCGTTCCTCAAAAGACGAGTCTCCTTTATGCTCTTTTCAACTGAATCGTAAAATATGAAAAGATTGTCGAGCCATTGGCCTCTCCAGCTCGTTAAAGGGAACGAAAGTGCTATCCCTCCTTTAGATTTTAATCTTTTTGGACCTGAGGGATTATTACACAAAAAGATCGAGCGCTTGTTTTGTTCGGCTCGTTAAAAGTATCGAAAATTCATCCCTTTTGTATTGTTTTATACTTTTTCGGACTTAAGGGATTAGATGACGAAAAAGGAAATTTGGAGTTTCCTTTACGTCCCTTTTCAGACTCTCTAAAATTGAAAAGGGTCGAGTTATCTTTGTCGTTAAACTCGTTAAAACCTAATAGCGACAAACTTGTCCATAGCAGACAAGAACGAGTTTCACTATCGCTAGGCTTGTTAAAAAATAGCGATGGGTTTACCTGAAGGGCAAATTATAGAACAAGCATATGTTATCCTCCTCAAGCTGGACAAAAATAAAGAGGTACTGGTTAGCAATGACTAGGGAAAAATTGCGAAGAAAACTTGAAGAAACTTTGTTGGTAGCAAGTCGCTCTTGAACATGACACTTTCACTCCGCATCCAAGTCGGGTTGGGTTGTTTCATTCACTGGTTACATCACCATGGTCCCATCACACCATCCACATTTGGGGTTAATGCTACCAATCCATCATGTCAGTGTCGCGGATATGTTCAAGAGAAGTCATTCAGAGAATTCACCTGTGTCTCACCCGCTACAATACATTTACGCTCCATTCTTTCATGACTGCCACCCTGAACCTTATATCACCATATCGTTTTCACCTCCATTAAAATCATTTGCTCTGTTCCGTTTCATTGATGTGGGATTCATTTAGGCCCTCCTATGACGGATCGCTTCTTGTCGACATCAGCTCATTATCCAAGAAGTCGATCTAGGAACACCCCGTTCAGTACTTTGAAGCTTGCATGCCTCAATGGCAAGTTTCTCACTTCCGACGACAGGTTTACATCAATGGCCTTCGACCAAAAGATTTTGCATGGTGTTCGACACCAAGTCCTTTATTCACACCACGTGAATTGTACTGCAGTACCTTGAGAGTCATTATCATTATCGGTGATTCCTCTCGCGCCTGTTAATAGCTTACATCATTGGCTGGTAATCAGGCGATGTCTTTCCATGTTCGACTCCAGAACCTCTCTCACATGGATAGACTTGTACTTAGAGTGAAGATCGAATGAGATTGAAGACCCCGGATCTAGTTTCATCCATCCGGGCTGCGATATATATTCAGGGAAATAAAGACATCAAATGTACATCGTTGCTGCACAGATAATCATCCAATCAAATGGATGATGGCTCTACCAGAATCATCAGTCTACACTCAGATGATTGTCTGTCCTATGTACATGAAAATGAATTTATAAAGCTAAGAATGGGAATGCCCGCCTCAGCTAGATCATAAAAAAATTATAAAGATAATGTATTGTATTGTATCTTATTACAGGTCTCCTCCCAACTTGAAAGAACTTCGGATCCTCATAATAAAGCATTTCACCCGACATCAAAAAAGATTAACGACCTCATGCTTTAGGGGGCAATTGTTATAGACATTTTTGGTTACTGCAACCCCAAGCATAAAATGTCCATAAATCAAGGGCTCCTAAGTCCCTAAAAGTGTTGTTCTAACCCCTAAAGGAACAAGGTCAACTGATTACAGCTTCTCCCAGAAGTTCTCCATGAAAAAATGCTCAGAACTAGTCAAAACAGGATCATTTCACCTGCTCCATAAGCAAAGTGCGTTGCATCTCACCTAAGTACACTCTGTTGGTGCGTTGCATTTCAAGAAGCCCTTCTATGGGGTGCGATGGGCGAGAAGTGACAATTGGCAATGTCAATCTGCGAGGTGGAGAGGCATGGATTCTTCCAGAAACTTCTCATGTGACACTTGCCTCTCTGAATTCGACCAAGGATGAGTAAGAGATCATAAATCTCCAAGTGGAAGCAAGAACTATCAGAGGGAAGACACTAATCAAATCACAAGCTGACTCATCTCCCTTACAGATATCTATATATGGATCCCTCATCCCAGAGATCCAGAGGCTAGAATTTTGCGTCTTGTAAGGAATTGTTGTTGGTTTCTTGAGACAACATCATAGTGTTGGGTGATCTAAGCTTTGTATGAGTTGAAGAAGGGCTTACTTGCTAAGAGGATGATGCTGGGTCAGAACAACTGGTTGTAACTCCCTTGGCTCTTTCTTGATTATCAGTAAAAGCTATTCAAGTTTTCCTCCATACTCTTGTGTCATTTATGTTTTATGCATTTGTATGGTCAATTTACATCTGATCCTAGATTGTTTATGATTATAGATCCATGTTCTTGTATAGTGTTATGCTACTCTGATGCTACAGGTACTCTGTGAAATTGGGCGTACAAGGAAGCAAGTAGCAAAAGACTATTAGAAGAGAGAGGAATTGAACTAGGAGCCAAGCACAAGACAGAGGTTGGTCTCCTCTATTCTTCTCTCATCTATCTTTCATAAAGGAAAAACGAAAGTAGCTTTACTTTGTTTGTTTCTAAGGTAGCTACCACACCTTAGTGGGATAAGAAGTTCTGTATAGACACTTTTCCCTGTAACAGGGTCCAAGTTGGTAATTCAAATAATTGTGTCGCATTCATAACCATGTGTGCTTGATTAAGTATTGTATTTTATGTTGTGATTTTCCTAGTTCACTTATAAACTAATGCAAAAGCTCTAGCACGTATTGAATGTGTAGTCACACTCCAACAACACATAACTAGAAATTTCCCCTAAAGGTGCAAAGATACACCGAAGGAATAGAATATTTGGTAAGATCATCTTGCCATAAGTTATTTGAAGCATAAACTTCTAGAAAACAGCGTAACAACATTGAATGTTAGAGTTGATCTCGACTCGTTGTAGAATTAGAGAATATTTTAAAATTTGATTAACAGGAGCGAATCATTCAAACAATTGACCTCGCTTTTATTGTATTTTTCAAATGTAAAAATATTTTCGAAGTAGCACAAGAGGAAGTAGAGAATCTCAATTACATTTATTTCCTTCAATTTTATTGAAAATTCACCTGATCTAATTTTTCTACAAAGTTTGTTACTTGAACTTGAGGAATAAATATATGAAACAACAAATTTTATTGATGCAAATTTATTAAACACAACAAAAATAATGAGATTTTGAAGATTTATGAGAGAACATCAAGTAAAAAAATCCACAAATCCTTTCAATGACTCAATTGTGAAATTACATACACTAAAATGTTAGATTATAGATGGTGTTATGTATGTATTGATGTGCTTTATAAATTTAAATATATAGAAATTTAGACGAAGTTTGGATTAATTCTAGTAAAAAACCAAGGCAGCGATCAATTTCTACCCTACCAAGTTTTCCAAATCAATCAAATCAAGGAAAAAATGCATGAGATGAAAGAAAGCATTGGAGAAAAAAGCCAAAAATTTGGCAAAAGGGTAGATTTAAAAAGAGCTTGAAGGCTAAGTACAAGGCATTAAATTCTCAAAAGGACGAGATAATAATTTCATTAAGATTATTAAACTTTATTAGTTAATCAAAACCCTTATTACCCAAATATCAAGGAAAGGAGCTTGCAATAATAGGTTTCCTCTACAAAATTAATTTGTTGGGTGACAAATTTATAGTTTTTAAAACAATGTTTAAAGTTGAAATTATGCTCTCATAAGTTCAAAATAAAAAACATTATGGTGGGAAGTGACTCCTGATAAGTATATTTATTTTATTTAAATATTATTTTACATCTTATTTCCATCTATTTTTTATGCAAGGACTTGCTTAAATTATGGTGGGAAGTAACTTATTGTAAATATGTTATGAACTATTTTCAAGGATTTTATTTTTGGATTAAAATATCACTACACATATATCTAAAAATCATCCATGAATATTAGAACCATATCCATAAATTTTGACATAAAATATGTCATTTAGTTATCCATATGGCATTATATTATGCAAAAACTACAATAAGACCTTCAAATTATGGTTCAATCAAGTGCTTAAAAAATATTTTTTTAATAATATTCAAAATTAAATATTTATTTCTCAAAGTTAAACATATAATTTATATTGTTCAATGCTAAATATTAATGGTCAATGGGCAAATATATTTTTATTTTAAGGGATGAATAATGATTTTGTAACCATATTTAAATTTAATTAATAAGCACATAAAAACTTAAAACTTACAATATAACAAGATTCTTAATGGTGGATATTCACCCCCACTTTATCATGGATATTATTAACTTTTAAATAGGTTTGCTACAATATCATGGGTTGATATAATGGCTTACTAATACCACATGCCCAAAAACCATAACTCAATTCACAATCAAAATATATTATAAATATTTTATTTTAACTTAATTTTATAAGAAAAAATGTTATACTTTTAATTTTTAATGTAAGTATTATTGTACTATTTTTTAATTTTTTAATCTAAGTATTATTTTATTATTTTTAAATGTAACAAAACATGACAATGTCTCCCTCATTCTAGGTTGTAGAGTGCCTCAGAGCAATTAACTCACTCCTAATTACCCATAACTAAAAGGTTAGGTTAGATCCTAAATACCCATAACTAAAAGGGTAGGCCAAAATCTTAACATGTCATTCCCATTCCAAAGGAGCATTGTCTCAAGGTTGGAGATGTGAGTCACTGACATAAAAGAGTTGGGTTACAAAATATATATGTACATGGAAAATGAATTTACTAGCATTTTTCTAATCCACACATAGAGATATCCAACATTAGAGTGCTAAGCATTCCAATGCCCATGTCCCTTTTGTTTGTTGATGCCAAGATTGGTTTCAGTTTGCATAAGAACAATAAGGGTGAATATTGTATTAGTATGGGAAAAATGAAAAAAAAAAAAATTAACTTTAATCTTTTTTTTCATAAAAAAATGCACACACATTTTACTGTGAAATTAGGGTTGGTTCCAATGTGGAATCACTGAGTTTCATATCTATCCACTCGATCAAGACTTCCTCGATAATGTTTTGATGCAATCGACACTCTTGTTTTCTTGATACAACCTCCATTTGTAACCAAATGGAACCCTCTTCATCAAGTTAAAAGAGGATGTTTTAAAATTGGAAATTGGCTCAATCACTTTCTATAAACAAGACACAATGAATATTGAGTGGAATTTGGAGTGGGCCATGATAGTCAAACTATAAGAAACTTGTCTAATTCACTTGATGATATGATAGGGACCATAGAAATTTAGTGATATGCTCTTATGGCTCTTATCTTTGAGTGATGTTTCTTGTATGGATAGTAATATGTGATGACTCTTATCCTTAAGAGATGTTTTCTTGTAAGGATAGTGATCTATAAGCAATAAGCTTATGACCTCGCTTTTAACCAATCTATAAGGATAGTGATCTACAAACTATAGGCTTATGGAAAATTTGCCTCATCAACATAGGAGTTCCTTCAGTGGTAATCAATATCCTCCAAGGCAAAAAAAAAAAGGAACTTACATTCTTGATATTCTTACCCAAGGAACCACAGGGCTACATCAAAGCTTGTATATTCAATTTTGTAAACTCTTAAATGAGTAAATTCAAAATGAGTTGTCTCATCAAATATAGCTACAAATACTCTTAAATGAGTAACCTCAAAATGAGTTGTCTGTGTCAAAATGTAGCTACAAAGACTTGTCAAATCTTGGGATTTCAAATTCAAAATCTTATGAATGTGTGTGGTTTTAACAAGTCCTTCCAATAAATTGCCATGCTCAGTGTCACTTGACAGGAAAATGAGACATGCTCAGTGTAGCTTGACAGAAAACAAGAAATCTTCCCAAGATCAGTAAACTTCCAAATCATGATGAAATTAAATATATAAATAAATTTAGTGGAAATGCATACTTCTCAACGTTGGTTTCTTATAATTATCAGACATGAAGATGAATATTAATGCAAGGGACAAAAGTGGAGATCAGAATAGGGACACAAAATGACCACTCCAATGAATTATGTATAACAATTATGTATATTAATACCAAACCCACACCCAATACAATGAATCCACACATCGAGCTAGTATTTTTTTCATAGAAGAGAAAGATAATCTCTTAATATCATGAAAGTAACACTTCCCCTCAAGAAGAAAATTTCATGTGAGATATGTTGAATGATAAAAAGAATTGTGAAATCTAAAAACACAAGATTCAATTACAATGCCCAATCACAGCAATATCCTAGATTTCCATTGGGAATCAATATCCCAAAAGGAACTTAATATCACGTATTTGAAGAATCGAATATGAAACTCGTAATTGATTTTGGAAGATTCAAGAGTTTGTTTCCAAATATAGAAAATAGCGAACCCTCATGAACCCTAAAAAACACCGTCTTCTTAAAAAAAACATGTATGCCCCTTACTCCATAGTTCAAGCTTTCTCCCACTTAAGGACCTTCACAGTCTCCCAAGTGAAATTAGTATCCTCCCAAACAAAATGGCCATATGTAGTTGTTTTTTGGAACGTCATATTGTCTCCCCATTTTAGGTCAAGATTGATAGAAATCATGCCAGGGCGGAAGTCAAAATTTTCCTTGATCAACTGCAAGATTTTAGTATCTACAATTTTTCTAGTTCCATATATACCAACAAACACAGAAAGTGGCTCAGGCACACCAATGGCATATGAAACATGCACAAGGTAGCGGTGTGTTAGCGCAACAACAACAACATTCTTGGCAACTTGTCTAGCAATGTAGGAACCACTACGATCCACCTTGGTCGGATCCTTTCCAGAAAAGGATCCTCCACCATGAGAACCCCAACCATCATATGTATCAATAATAATTTTCCTCCTAGTGAGTCCAACATGTCCATGGGGCCCTCTAGTTACAAAATTCCCATATGGGTTCAAATGGAATATTGTATTATCATCTAGATATTGAGAAGGAACAACCAACTTAATAACATGCTCCCTGACATCAACTGCAATCTGATCATTGGTAAGAGTTTCATCATGTAGAGTAGAGATGAGAACAATGTGAACTCTTGACCGTACTATTTCCCCTCCCTTATTTTTATACTCAGTTGTGCTCCAAGATTTGTTGCTAGCACATGAGTGAGAGGCATGAACTATGGGGTCACATTTGTAGCATACCCAAACATGTGGCCTTGATCTCCTACACTAATATCTTCAGGATTCTTGGTAAGGTGACCATGGAGAACATGTGCAATGTTAGGGGTTTGTTTTTCAATGTTCACTGGGACCTTGCAATTATCTGCATCCAAGACAACATCCGCTGACACAAATCCAATTCCTCTACAAGTTTCCCTCACTATCTTCTCATAGTCTATATTAGCTTTGATAGTGATTTCTCCAAAAATCATTACCATGTTTGTCTTTATACAGGTCTCACATGCAACCTTACTTTTAGGATCTTGCTCCAAGCAACCATCTAAGATGGCATCAAAATCATGGTCACAAAGCTTGTCAGGGTGTCCCTCATTGATAGACTTTGATGTGAAGAGAAAGGTGCCCTTCTAAAAAAACAGGCACATCAAAAGATTGGTAAGCATGAAAAAATATGACCAAACGCTTTGCTTCATAAGCATGAATCACCATTTGATATAAATGGTTAAACAACACATAGTTAGCCAAAAAAATGAAAATACATTATAAAATAAGAACTAGTATTACAGAAATGTAGAAATGTATATGCAAAAGCCTTTATGCAAGATGTTAATTGCATGGACATCCTCCTTATTACTAGAAAATATTAACATGAACAAAAATTCCAATGGAGAATTTGTTTCAAACAAAAATATTGACTCAGATAAATCTTTGGCCAAAATGAAACCAGTCCATAACCATTACAATACAACTTAATTCTTTAAATATTTTTTGTGATTTTCTAGGATGCAAGAAGAGAAGGTGCACCATATTGTCTAAGGAGAAAATGGGTTTTGAATTGGATCATTTTCCTGGGAGAGATATGAAACTGGGTTTAAACAAGGTTGTAAAGGAATTAAATGGGTGCAAGAACTTGTGCATAGCATGCAAGGTGAAAGTAGTTAATTAAGAGTTAATTGGCATAGGTATATGTTGCTAATCATGTCATTACCCCTCTAAAGGTGTTTATGATAGTGTCATCTAGCTTATAAATGCTTCCTTTGGACAAAGCACGATGGATACAAAGGACCCCTAGGAAGAACTAAAGAAAGTAGGTCGGCAATGTTTTTTTTAAATGTGAGGATAGTCAGCTAAAAGTGTTTTCGTCGAATTCTAGGCTTGATTGTTGAGAAAAAATACAAAGTATTTTATTTTATTTACAAAAATCACCCCATTTCTGGCCCAAAAAGTTGTATACTCCTGAGACGTGTCAATTCATGGATTCTCAGAGTCCATACATAAATGCACTACGAATCTATCTTGAGCTAGTTGTGGTAAACCCCAACATATTTATAGATCTATTTAATGTAGGAAGACAATATCTATCCTTCTAATATTTGGAATAAATAGAAACAACCAAGAAAAACCTAGCCTCAGCAAAAGTGGCTTGAGGGATTACAAAACAAGGAAAATAGGGGAAACGTGCAAAAAAAAATGTGATATATGTGACAAAAAAAATTGTTTTAGTAGATTGAAAACCTTCACAAAAATGAGCTCAAAGGCCTATAGCATTGCAAGAATCACACAGAATGTGTTAAGAAGGCGTGAGAAATAAAATATGGCACTTATCAAAAGTGGTAGTGTCGTAGATTTTGAGCAAGTCGGGCAAAGACAACACATATGCAGAACAGGTGATCAATGTTTTATCCATACCGGTGCCCATAAACATGAGAGTAGTTTTATTGTCGAGGATTTGAACAGTTTCCTCGTAAACCTTAGCCCCAATCTTGATCAGAAAACTATTTTCTGAGTAGTCTGGCACACTGTTCACAGCTTGTTGAATGCTTGAAGTTGATATAAAGGATTATTTATCTAGTTTTGACACAGTGACGTTAGGGACCAATTCATCCACCTCTAATACATCCTAATTCCAATTTTTATTAGGAAGATGGGAATAATATGCAATGATAGGTAATTTGGATGATCTCTCTGTTTTGGGAGGCCTCCATATGGCCATATTCTTCCCGTAAGTATCTATAACATTGACCATGCTTATAGCATTGTTGGTTATGTTTTTCACACAATCCACTTGTTGGATGACAATGCTTATTTTTTGTGTAGTATCACATACCTAAGATCGGAGCTAGAGTTGTATACATAAGTCAATGTTGCACTCATCCACGATTTCACATATTTTATTCTTTACTCCACTCCTATAGCTACACTTCTTTTGGAAATCAGAACGATTGAATAATCCATGAATTCCACACAGTTTTTAACAATGGCTAAGACACTACAACAAAACCCTATGATTAGCGTCCCTTTTTCTTCCTTTTTTGTGTCTAGAGCCCATTTTTTGTGTTATTTGAATCAATTTATCAGATATGGTGCAAAAAGTATGCATATAAAATGCATAATTTCATCAATCCCAGGAATTTCAATGACCTGACTGGTCAAACCTCCATAAGTTAAGGTTCAAGGCCCCTTAAATAAATATCTGTGGAATGATTTGTTAACTAACCCAGTCTGTCCCTTAATCAATCCTTTCATCAGGACTCTATACTCCACTTTCATTAAACTTTGATTAATCTTAATGCCCGCACATATATAACCAACCCCACTCTATAACTATGGTTATTCACAGACTTACCCATAAACCTCCTATCGGCGCTTTATTTCTATTATAATGTATACATAATAGAAATATTCCACAACACATGTAAACCATACCTTTTTTCCTTTTCCTCGATCTTTGCACATTACCCGATGCATTCCTTTATCGCAACCGCAATCGCGGGGTTTCAAAAGGACTCTTCAAAATCTAGCATTCGGAACTCTAGATCTGTAGTATGCGATTGCCTACCCACCGTTGATTTCATCCACCAGATCAACGACTGTCGCAATATAAAATCCCACTGACCTATGACCTCATCACCTCTCACATGCGATATGCGATAACACAACCGAACTTCAAATAACATAAACCCACACCTATAACCTTCTCGGGTCCGGCTTCAATCTCCATCATTGATCTTACCTTCAATCTGACAGCTAATATTTCCCCGATCAACAGAGTTGCTCGGTGATCCTACACCGTAGATCAAAGCTCATTCGACCCGATGGTCTGTACTGATATCGCATCAGAAACTTGCACGACGTTTAGCCACCTCACTGAGACGATACGAATTATAAGTCCTCGGTCTATAGAAGTTTAGGTTCGTTCAGATATTATCGTCTGATCATCTTTATGACCGATATCTGTTAGATAATGAAATCAATCAAATCCTACAGTCTATGGCCCTTCAACTAGCACGCGATTATCAAGCTCTCAACCCCCGTAGTGGACTATGACATAAGCACCTGAATTTTGCGATCGACAGCTAATAACAATTGCAGGCCTTCAACTATGATCAAGGCATCCTGTACTTTCTACCCCAGTTGCGGTTACTGATCACCTCTTTACTTTGCTTTTATGTCGTTCTTCAGTGTTCTTTTGTGGTTTTGGATTTCTCCAGGGTCCTGGTCTTTAGCTCTTATGCCTCACAACTTCCTCCTTAACTTAGTTCCACTCGCGCCTTTATGCTTCTTCCTGTACTGTCAGTGTGTATAAAGCCATAACCCCTCTCAGTCACTCTTCTCTGTATTTCGCCTCTGGTTCTACACCTGCAACCTAATTTATGCATAATAACTCAAAATCATACATGATCTATATCTTAATTACTCAATACACACACATGAACTCCAAATTGAGTTGTTTGTATTAATAAACAAGTATTTACACAAGAGTCTCTCTCTCAGGTCTGATTTTCTTATCAGTGGCCTCTGTTTTCCTACCTGCCCGTAGGCTTACAGACAAACCATGTTTCCTAACTCTCTAACTACTGACCGAATCACTCGCTCTCAACCTTTTAGGCTTACCTTTATACAAAAAGGTTCTGTTGAACTAATTCTAGTTCAAATCCTTAATTTCCTGAACTAACTCCTGAAAATATTGTAAATCCACTTTTAACTCCTACTTATCCCTAAGAATCCTCTCTAGTTCCTCGAATCATGAGACCTATAAGAGTTATAATTGATTTCCAACTCTCTCATCATCATTAATCACTCATGTTCTGATGGTGATGAGATTTTGGGGTGAACCAAAATCCCATTTCCCCAATAAAATTGCTCTTGAGGCCTGTGGGTTATGGGCCCCTGAAACCTATCTGAAACTTCTCACAGTCTTCTCAACATGATTGCGCAGAACCTCCCACCGATCCAATGATAATGAAAGACATTTCTTGCCAGGCAGTTGCTTCCCAACCTTTGTGTGAAACCCACGAATATCCATCAAAATCTTTCTGTGCCACATTCTTACAGAAACTTTGTGATTCCTAGATAACTCACAAATCTCGTTTGCCCACTGTCATCTAGCACAAAAAATTCTTCTTGCCTTTCTTCTTCACATCTCCAAATCTTCAAACTCTTGATCCTTGAGATCTCTCAGCGAGTTCTTGAACTCCTTGAAATAAGGCCTGCCTATCAGTCTGTGCTCTGAAATGCTACGTCTTGTAGAAGAAGCGCAACCAGTTTTCATCATAGAAGCTACACCCAAATCTTGCACATCCCAAGATCGATCCTGGCGTCATTGTAATCCGTTTTCTCATCTCCCCAGCACGGAGACATTGTTTCTGCAGTCTCTTTTCCTGAGAAATCCCAAGAACAATCTCAACCCAGAGAAGTTAACCTTCCTTCCTTTCTTTTCATCGGAGCCCTTATAATTCTGCATCTTGATTTTCGGTCTCTGGTCATTATGTCGAAACCCTTCAATGTCGTCGTAATTCTTTTTATTTAACATAGGGTAACCCCACGATGAGGAATCTAGCTTGTGATTTATCACCCCCCTGCGTTGATCGTAATTGACCCTTGCCAACCTTACCAACCGCTCTCTGAGACATGACAAGCAGATCCCTACTACTGCCTGCAATGGATGGAAAGGGTTCATCGAATCTGTCCACTCTTTTTCAACACTGGGCCTTGTCTACAACAATCCGCAACTGTGCTATTACCAATTACGGAAGAGAGAAAGAATACATGATGGGGACGAGTCGGGGAAGCCTCGGCCCTTGTCCTGTCCTCGTCCTTTGCCGCCGCTCAGCCCTCTCCAGGCACACCTGTTCTCGCCCCCTTTCTTGATGGCCGAACCAATTCTTTATGCATACATTCAGTTTTAACTGATTTTTTTAACTAAAGTTAGTTCATTAACTAAATCTTGTTCAAGGTTGGCCTAGTTGTCCATGTGGTCGTCCACGTGTCTCCTTCTCTATTTTTTTTTTCATCAAGGGTTCAGATACTCCTGCATCAGACTCCTGAGGTACAAAAATTATGGCCTCCTGGTCATATGCTCCTGAGGTACAAAAATTATGACCTCTTGGTCATATGCATTTCCTTAGCAATTCTACCCACTGTTTCACTTCTTCAGTGGAACTACCTTCTGTGAGCTGCAACCAAACCTCTGCAATAGTAAGTCCTTCCTGCTACCAGATGCCCTACCAAGCTTCTCTCCTGAGCTTAGTCCTCTTGGCACTTCCGTGGTTCTCTCCTCTCGAACCAATTGATCACTCCTGCTCCAGGTTTGCTGCAACTTTCTCACCTTCACAAAATAAATTAAAAAAAATACAAGCTTACAAATCTTCAACAAACTATACCTCTTCTTTCTTCGCATGAAAAAACTCCTCTCCGCAGGTAATCTTTTCCTGCTCTGATACCACTTGATGGTGACAATATTTCGGGGTGAACCAAAATCCCATTTCCCCAATAAAATTTCTCTTGAGGCCTGTGGGTTATGGGCCCACAAAACCTATTTGAAACTTCTCACAGTCTTCTCAACATGATTGCGTAGAACATCCCACTGATCCAACGATAATGAAAGACATTTCTTCCAAGGTAGCTGCTTCCCGACCTTTGTGTGAAACTCACGAATATCCATCAAAATCTTTCTGTGCCACATTCTTACAGAAACTTTGTGATTCCTAGAATTCACAAATCTCATTTGCACCACTGTCATCCGGGACAAAAAATTCTTCTTGCCTTTCTTCTTCACATCTCCAAATCTTCAAACTCTTGATCCTCGAGATCTCTCAGCGAGTTCTTTAACTCCTTGAAATAAGGCCTGCCCGTGAGTCTGCGCTCTGAAACGCTGCGTCTTGTAGAAGGAGCGCAACCAGTTTTCATCACAAAAGCTACACCCAAATCTTGCACGTCTTGAGATCAATCCTGGCGTCGTTGTAATCCGTTTTCTCGTCTCCCCAGCATGGAAACATTGTTTATGTCGTCTCTTTTCCTGAGAAATCCCAAGAACAATCGCAACCCAGAGAAGTTAACCTTCCTTCCTTTCTTTTCATCGGAGCCCTTATAATTTTGCGTCTTGATTTTTGGTCTCTGGTCGTTATGTCGAAACCCTTCAATGTCGTCGTAATTCTTTTTATTGAAAGGAGGGTAACCCCACGACGAGGAATCCGGCTTGTGATTTATCACCCCCTGCGTTGTTTGTAATTGGCCCTAGTCAACCTTACCAACCACTCTCTGAGACATGACGAGCAGATCCCTACTACTGCCCGCGATGGATGGAAAGGGTTCATTGAATCTGTCCATTCTTTTTCAACACTGGGTATTGTCTACAACAGTCCGCAACTGTGTTATTACCAATTACGAAAGACAGAAATAATACATGATGGGGATGAGTCGGGAAGCCTCGGCCCCTGCCCCGTCCTTGTCCTCTGCCGCCGCTCGGCCCTCTCCAGGAACACCTATTCTCGCCCCCTTTCTTGATGGCTGAACCAATTCTTTATGCATACATTCAGTTTTAACTGATTTTTTTAACTAAAATTAGTTCATTAACTGAATCTTGTTCAAGGTTGGCCTAGTTGTCCTTGTGGTCATCCACGTGTCTCCTTCTCTATTTTTTTTTTCATCAAGGGTTCGGATGCTCCTTCATCATGTTATCCTACACTTGAGACCATTTACAAATATCCTCACACTTATCTAATTAATTCCTACTTTAACCACTCAAAACATTAATAATTACATACATAGGAATCCAACTTCCTTGAAAATACAAGACCCCCTATGTCTACTAAAATACAATGATAGTTTTGAGTCAATGCTCCTGCATCACTTTGACGCAAAATTTTCAACGATTTTTGCACCAAGTCTTTCACCAATTTTAGCACCGAGTATTGCAATAGATTTTGCACCAGGTTTTATGCCAAGTTTTGTGCCATCCTTTCCACCAGGTTTTGTTCCAATTTTTGCATCAAGTTTGGCAACTAATTTTGTTTCACCTATTTTTGCATCCTCTATAACATCCACTTTTTGCACCTACACTTGCATCATCTTTTGCATCCCCTTTCCATCCTTTTTAAAATCATTTTTTGCATCCCCTTTGTGCCAAGTTTTGCGTCAATGTTTGTGTCTAGTTTTGAATCTACAATTGTTGCAACCACTTTTTCATCTTATTTTTCATCCATATTTACATGCTCTTTTGCATCTATTATTGTGTCCACTATTTCATTCAATTTTGTTGTGCCACAATTTAAGCCTAGTTTGGCACCTCCCTTTGCACCCACTTTTTCTTCAAATTCTGCATCCAGATTTGCATCCTCAGTTTCATATAAGTTTTCATCAAATTTTACATGTATTTTTGCATCCCTTTTCGTATCCATTTTTGCATCAAGATTTGCATCGGGTTTTGTGTCTCATTTTGCATCTACTATTGCATCCACTTCTACATCCAATTTTGCATCCATTTCTGCGTCCAATTTTGCATCCACTTTTGCATCCCTTTCCGCATCTTCGTTTGCATCAAATTTTGCTTCCTTTTTTGCATTTATCATTACATCCACTTTTTTTGTGCCACAATTTGTTCCATGTTTTTCACTTACTGTTGTACCCATGTTTTTTTCCAATTTTTCATCCATGTTCACATCCTCTTTGACATCTAATATTTGCATAAAATATTGCATCCACTTTTGTGTCAGGTTTATGCATTGGTTTTTGCATCTCATTTTGTATCGACTTTGGCATCTACTTTTATTGCATATATTTTTTGCATCCAATTTTGTCTCACCTATTGCATCCACTTTTACATCCCTTTTTGCATCTTGTTTTGCATCAAAGTTTGCATCTTTTTTTGTGTCTATTGTTACATCCATTTTTGTTGTGCCCTAATTTATGACATATCTTGCACCTATGATTGCAACCCACATTTTATTCCACTTTTCCATCCACATTTGCATATTTTTTTGTGTCCAAGTTTGCATTGAATATTGTGTATTTTTTTGCATCCCTTGTTGCATCCACTTTTACATCAGGTTTTGCATCTCATTATGCATCTACTTTTGCATCCACTTCTATTGCATCCACTTTTGCATCTGATTTTGTGTCCATTGTTGTACCCATGTTTGTGTCCACACTTACATCCCTTTTTGCATCTTATTTGCATCCATGTTTGTCTCTTTTTTGCATCCAAGTCTAAGTCCAGTTTTACATTTTGCATCCACATTTGTTTCACCACAATTCGTGCCAACTTTTATGCCTACTATTGCACCCACGTTTTCTTCCACTTTTACATCCAAGTTTTCATTAACTATTGCATATTCTTTTTCATCCACTTTTATGTTATATTTTTCTTCTACTTATGTTGTAACCACTTTTCATACAATTTTACATCTATTTTTTCCCCTCTTTTTTTTGTTCACTTTTACATCCCTTTTACAACACTCAACATATTTTCTGCATTGATGATATCTTAGGACATTGATTATGAATAATTGATGACAATGTCAATAATCATGATGATGATGATAATGAAGATGATGACGATGACATGAATTGTGATTATGATGATAATGACAATGATGATAAAGACAACGATGGTTATGATGACAATGATGATGATGCTAGTGATTATGATGATGACAATGCTAACAACCTTGGCCAATCTTCCCAATTTTAAAATTTTGTCACTTTTGTAATCATAATAATTATCTTTTGCATCATCATCCAAGTTATCGCTATTTTCTCATCATTATCATCATTTTCATCTAGGTCATAATCAAACACAAGAATGGCATGAATGATGATGATGTCCATGACGCCAATGACAACAACTTTCATGTCCACATTAGTATAATGCATGATAAATAATACATCATGTGACACCACATTCAGGTTACAATTCTAGTTTACAAAGTAACACTTAACATAACAAGGCCCTATAGTACACTCTATGTATAAAGTAGGGTCTTCCACTACGATCATTTCCTCATCAGTTAGTGCCTTAAGAGGGTCAAAGAAGAAATGATCATAAGACATTGAATATATAAGTTATGGCTATTGTTTCCCAAGGAGAGGAGCAAAGTTTCTTAGCCTAGAAAGGAGGTTGAGGGGTAGTAACAACATGGTTGACCTAAGAGGACTCAATTGTATTGAATATAGGTGTATAAAATCCTAGGGATAGGTATATTTCCCCTACTAAAGAGTCACGTAAGGTGGGACAAATTCACAACAACTTCATAATAGAGATGTTAGTTGGACAAATTTTCTACTACAGAAAGAATAGGGGAAGGAACCTTGTATGGGAGGTCTTCCCATAGGTATATAATAAGTTTCTTATGAAGAGATAGAAATATAGTTGTCTTGGTTTCCTTTTGGTATACAATTGGGCTCTTATTGGGTTACTGTATCTTTAGCCCAGCTGAGAGCATGTAACTCCATCATATTCTTGAGCTCTTGTGGTAACATTGACATCAAATTATACTACCTTTTGTATAAATTCAACAATGAATCAAGCTCTTGAATTTATAGCGATATTGAGAGGGAGAAGTAGGTGGTTTACTATAAAAAGCCTCCTGGAAATAAGTGGACAGTTGTGAAGGATGACTAGATGAAGATCGATGTTGGGGGAATCAATTAAGGAAGATATCCAATGGGGAATTTTTAAGGGGGATAATACTCATTTGAAGTGAATATTATTCTTTTAAGTGCTTCACGTTTTGGTATGTAACACATTATTTCATAGAATTCCTTGGTCTCTTATGATAATTTTAATACTTGGTAGGATGAAACAAAAAATAAGAAATGGATTCCTTCTAAGCTTGTCAGAATGTTGTTCCACTAGTTATGGCAGAGATGGCTCAATTAGAGGTGGTGGAGGTTGAGTGGATGGTTGTAGAAGTAGAGACCTTTAAGAATGTGGTTGATCCTTCTTTTTCAAAATTCCCTTTATGGGTAGATTAGCATGAGTGGAAAAAGTGGCAGCAACAACTTCATGCACTAAATCGGTAAGACCATCCCCTACAACATTTCTATCCTTTTTGTTTCCTTTTGGCTTAGTCACTCTTGATTGTGGGTCACCTAAGAGAAGTTACTTCACTAGCTATAATAGGAGGATAATAAGTTCTTAGGTGATATCTAATGTTGATATTTTATAAGTCCAAAACCTTATTAATAGAATCCTAATAGGTTATCTATTTATTATTAGTACATTCTACTTGAAAATCTTCTCTTATACCTTCTACCAATATTTTCCTAAGCTCATCTAGAGAGAACTTGGTCTCACATCTAGCTAACGAAAATTAGAATATATGGATGAAATAGGTCATAAATTCCCACTTTCCTTGCTTTAATTATATAATACTAACCACTTCAAATACATTGATTGGTTTAAGAGCATACATTCCCAAAAACTTATCACATATTTTATCAAAAGTCTCTATAGAGTTCTTGGGAAGGTTTTCAAACCATTCAAAGGCTAACCTAGTAAGAGTGTGTGGAAATAATTTGGCCATAACTTCTAGCCATGTCCTCAAGTATTTAAAAATTCTGATGAACTTGGACAAGTGTTTTAGAGAGAGATAACCATAGTGCACTAATGAGGCCCAAGCACAAGTGTGCTACATAAGAGATGCATGAAGATATGTGCCCTTAGGAATTAAAACACTCTATAAGGGAGATCAAGAATATCACAAGATCATGGAATAAAAATGAGAGTTGTGGTGTACTTATACACAATAAGGGCTTTTCCTAAGGGCGAATGAGCCTACATGTAAAAAAATACTAGGTTAGCCTTATCCTCTCCCTACTATTACAACAAATGATAATAAATGATCGAACGATGGTCTTAGCCATGATGAAAAATACATTAATGATACATATAAGTGTGTTGAGGCATGAAGATTACACTCATAATTCTAACAGAATTCCACATCTCTAAAGATTGATTTCATCTAGTAGCAATCCCTATTAATTTCCCTACTATGCTTAAAATAGTAAACTCCCACCCAGAAAACAACTAAAGTATAATTATCCTAACTAATATGTTTCATGTTTCTTAGAATACAAACTATAACCATTGCAAAATTGAAAAGGAATGAACTCTGCATCTATAAAGATTGATTTCATGGGCAAGCAATCCTTCCTCTCCCTTATGGTCTTTAGGACTTACTAACCTTGGGTTGTTCATGTTGAGGGGAATATGAATTGCCTATTGAAATTACTACTAATGTGTAACACCTCCCATTTCACACTAAAAAAAAAATCGTAATGGAAGATTATTCTTAGTTTAGTCTTATGGAACTCTGTTATCAATTTGAATTTTTTATCCGAATTGAAAATGACATCCACCCATGGTATTGTATTCATCCACCCATGGAATTTACCCATGGTATTCAAAGTGGCATCCTCCCATGGTATTCATTCACACATGGTATTTTTCCCATGGTATTCTAAGTGGCATCCACCCTTCGTATTCATCCTCCCATGTTATTTATCCACTCATGGAATTTACCTATGGTATTGTAACCAGAAAAGGCTATAAGTAACAAGTCACATTTTGTAAAAGGAAAGATTGTCCACCACAATGCAGCTTTTATAATTATTCTTTGTTTTAATAAAAAGTTTCTTGGTGGTTTTGTTTACTGTGTTTTCTCCTCTTTTCTTTTGGAATTTCATTTTTTTATATCTTGGGGGCCTCCCCCCAAGATCTATATCAGTGGTATCATATTCAAGTTAGGACTCCATGGGAATGAGGGTTTGAAGCATATTTCAGTTTCAAAATTTTGCGGCAATATTCAGCAAACTTCATGCAAGTGATATGACCTCCACATAGTATTCTATAAGGTTCAAAATATCTCATTTGAAAGTATTTTTTGTTAGCTCAAATGGTTTTTTTACAAATTTTGATTTCATTTCTCAGTTTGAGAGATATGAGCAATTGAAGTTACACATGTCTGAAACGTTGTGCGGCCACGCGTACCATGAATTTCTGGAATCATTTTATCACTCCACATGTCATGAAATTTCAATTTTCTTATATCAATGGAAATATATCTTCAATACCTCAAATGGGTCTTTGACAGAATTTGATTTCATCACCTATAGTAGAAGTTATCAGCAAAGTCGTAGCAAGAGGTCTATAATGTGAAATAAGTCTTTACAACATCTTATTGGATAGGCGAATCTACAAAACCCATGGCCACTTTTGTTACAATTCTGCAACACATTTATAGTTCAGGTACATCTCTGGTGTGACCTAGTTCTGTACCCACCCAGAACCCATGAGTTTTTATATCCAGAGTAGCATTCGAAGGGTGTTCCCTTTGGAGACGTGCCCTCCCACCCTGCTTTAGTAGGCACTTGCTTCACATTCATCAGATTCAGCATAGCAGCATCTAGCTTGGGTTCTTTGGAGACATTCCCTCCCACCCCAGGCTATGTAGGCACTTTCTACTTCATCAACAGTCAGCATCAAGGTTATGGGTCAACCACACAAAACCCTTGTCATTGAAGTCCATTTTCTAGGTCACACATTGTTAGTATAATAGTTAATCACAAGAATTACATGGTATCTCTATCCTCGGATCTTCATTTTTCATGGTTATGGGTCATCCACAAGCCCACACTTCATCGAAGTCTATTTGCTAGGTCGCACACTATTAGTACCACAGTTGGTCACAAGCATTACAAGGTAGCTATATCCTCATATATTTGTTCATCATGGTTATGAGTTAACCACACAAAACCATTCTCTTCAATGGCTCTTCACATTCAACAAAGGCTTCTCAAGAGGGAACTTCATGTAATGGGGACCATTGCTTCTTAAGGAGGGAGGAATGATCAGAATGGAAAATGGCATCCACCCATGGAATTTACCCATGGTATTGTAAGTGGCATCCACCCATGGTATTCATCCATCCATGGTATTTATCAATCCATGGTATTCTAAGTGGAATCCACCCATGGTATTGTAAGTGGCATACACACTTGGTATTCATCCTCCGATGATATTTATCCACTCATGGAATTTACCTGTGGTATTGTAACAGAAAAAGGTTATAAGTAACAAGTCACATTTTGTAAAAGGACGGATTGTCCACCATAATGTAGCTTTTACAATTATTCTTTCATTTAATAAAAATTTTCTTGGTGGTTTTGTTTACTGTGTGTTCTCCTTTTTTATTCCGGCATTTTGACTTTTCAGACGTTGGGGGCCTCCCCCCAATATTTGGATCAAATTTTCTTCCTTTATAGTGAATTCAATATTACTGGACTTCCTAACATTGGTATCGAACCATAATTGTAGTCTTGAAAAGTTCATAAAATTTGAAGTTACCAAAATTTACATTTTTAACTAGACTTGACTCATTTTTAAAGTCTAATACTTAGCTTTTAATTTAATCTATGTTCTTTGTATTTTTTATTTATATAATATGTTTGACAGATGTAACTCTTATATGCAGGTTTATAACTTAACCTTTAATTCTACTAAATTTGATCGTTCATTTATAATATCTTATAGTTTAGTTACTTTAACATTGGTCTTAATGCCAGTTATGGTCTCTAATCTAGTTTATCATCCTAATTGCACCTCCAAACCATAGTATTGATACAATGTCTTTTTTTTAATTAATCCTTCATGTTACTTATCATGGTTGATTTATCACCTTTGTTGGTTCTTATTGGAGTTTACTATATTAAAAGCTTTGTCCTTTCAATTGATATCCCAACAAATATTATGTCGCAGATAATTAAATACCTCCTGCAAAATGATATTCTAACTATATGATATGAATGGAAGTAAGTGCTACTTTTACGTGGAGCACTCACATTCCTCAATGTGTGCTAGATATGTCTGAGCTTCACGTGATGACACAGTTTGTGGTGTTGATGAGGCAGTTTTACATGAAAAGTTATGATTTCTCCTCAGCAAATCCACGATCCACAACATTAGGGATTTCATTAGGTTTTCTTGGTTGTTTCCTTTCAGCTTTTGTTCATACATATGCCAAGAATTTCGGTTCAGCTATCTTCAGTATGCAATTCTCCGAAATTCATTGATATAGTAGTCTAACATTAAATTACTACACCCTACATTATTTTCAATGCTTATATATCCAATGCTAAAAACTAAGGAGTTACTGTATATATCAAATAGTAAATTTCCACAATAGGGCATTGATCCTCTACATGTTGTGTCAAAATTGGGAATTATAAATATAAAGGTGTGTTAAAATAGTCTTGTTGGGATCTCTCCCTCAAATAATTGTGTCAAATGTTAGCCAAATGGGTGTTAAAATAAAGAAATGGAGTTATAGATGTATCTCATGCTTCTTATTCCTGAGACCTCAATAGCTACTACTATACAAAGTCATTATTGTCTCCTAAAGAGTCAAAGGAGTAGTATGAGCTTCTTATATGCTACTTTTTGAATATCTAGTAAGAGTCTTTATTTGGGAATTAGTTATAAGTTCTAAGGTGATAGAGTGAGTCTCTGATTATAGGTACCAATTCTAATGACTTATACACTCTCTGTCTTATTGATATACAATGTCTAATATATCTGAAGTTGTTAATATAATTAGAAATCCTGGATAAACACATAAAGAAACATGAAGCTTTATGATATGGAAATATAGAGGAGTTGGTTCTAGCTCTAATTCCTATCAAGCTACCTCCATTACTTATACGTGTATTTGTGTGAAAATGAATTGAATTTATTTATGTTTAAGGACAAGGCCTCCAAGGTGAGGTTAGCAAAGACAAAAGACACTCATCGTAGTGGTGAGAAAGGGTTAAAAGAATTGATAACAAATTTTGTAAGTATATTAAATATGTGATATTTTTTTAATAAAATTTGTACTAGAATAAAATCATTGTTATCTAATTTCTCCTTATTTACTGATTGACAGGAACTAAAATATGGAAGACATCCAAATCATTTGGAAAAAGAGATGTTGTAGTAAAAGAGATGGGTTGATTTTGTTGTGTAGATGATGTCTAAGGTATGTAATCTTAGTTGGATTTCCAATATATCTTTGAACCATATTTTCATTTTATACTTTAGTACTATTATGTATTATATCTTAACTCATATTATGGTTAGTACTATATAACAAAAATATGCATTGCGTTTTGGAATTAATACTAACATGTAATATTTTTTTTATTTTTTTTATCAGAATGCTATAGGTAATTACTGCCAAGATGATGATCTAGACTATGTTGAACATACATCAAGAGATTATGATGATGAGGATAGTGATAGTGTTAATGAAGGAGATGAGGAGGAGGATGGCGATAGTGTTGGTGATGATGACATGGATGAGACTAATTAGGATGGTCGGGATGATTATCATGGCAATGATCATGAGGATGATCTTAGTGGTGCTAGCTAGGCATGCACATGCATTGTTTTTTATGAAGAATTATTGTAGAATGAAATTCCTATTTTTAGATGGATTTTGTGAATTTACCTTAGAATAATGATATCTATGAAACATTTTGATTTGGTAATCATACGATGACTTTGATTTTATTAAAGATTATGATGATATTATCATTATTATATTTTTATTCGGTGTATATAATGGAAATTATCACCATTATTTTGATGGGGAATTATTATGTATGATGATATTACCATCTTTGTATGTATGTTGTGAATTTATCTTAGAATAATGATATTCATGAAATATTTTTATCTAGTAATCACATTTGAATTTTAGTTGGTTTGATTAAAAATGATAATCATATTATTAATATTATGTTACTATTTTATGTATATGTGTTGAAAATTTTCAATGAATCATTATGTACAATGATATTGGAAACTACTCTACCTACATAACTTTGCACAACAATGTCTCCTGAGTCCTATTACACCAACTAGCATGTCTGTTTTGAGTTTCCATTATTCAACTTTTAGTCACTAGAGTTATAGAATCTGGCTATATGTCCTGTGGATCTCTAGGAATATGTGCATTAATTTGATTTGATCATCAATGGGTGCAACTCCATGTTGAAATCAAGATGTATCCCTAAGTCAAGAGGCATATCAAGCTCATGCATTATCTTAGATCTTCCTTACTATAGTGTGAGTCCATATTAGAGTGGGAAGAGTAATTTACAACATGTTTCTTTGAGCTGATCTCTTTTCAAATGTTGTGTCTTTCAACTTTTCAATTTTCTTGAGACCTATGCTTGTCATATCTCATTTTACACTTATGTTATATCTTTTGTATAATGCTTGAAACTTCTAACTCATGCTACAACGTAATCGTCAATAATCCCCCCATGTGTGGGTTGTATGTCATTGGGGTGTTGTGAGAGAGAGAGAGAATATAGAGTGTCTTGTTCTAGATTGAGAGATCTACCGATCGAAGATTGGGTGAATAAAATTGAACAAATAATCATTGTGATCACCATTGAGCTGAGAACACAAGGCTCCTCAAGGTGTCTTCATCATACATCCAAGAGAAACATCCAGTGATATGACTACATATCTACTTGTATTTCCTCAAGTGAAAGTGTAAATTTGGATCCTCCTACTCCCACCCCACCTTTAGCCCTTGGTCCATACTCCTCACTTAGTGTGTATACCTTTGCAATCGATAAATGTTCCACCAGTTACCCCGACGATAGTGGAAACACCCATCGCACAATCTATGTAAAAGAGATAAGATGGGGAAAAACTAGTAATGTTAAGGGAACCAATGTTCATAGTTGAGTTTCCATATTTATATTTAATGACTTGATATGTTGGAGTTACATGTTATCTCGAGATAATCACTAGTGATACCATATATCTTAGATAATGAAGAGCTTACTACGAAATGTGTTATACATCCTTGCTTTTCCTTGTAATAATATGATTCATATAAGCCTTCCTTTTCCTTGTACTAATATGAGTCATATAAGCTCTAAGAACTAAGTTAATATCCATAATAAATCTACTTGTTTAAGTTGTTGAGTAGTCATTACCAAGAAAGATTAATTTATCTCATAACTTGTTACATTACTCTACATTATAGTTACAATGCATATATAGAGAAGTACTATCTCCATTTATTCATATTAGATAAAACTAACCATAGGGTAAGTAAGGAACAATGAAACTCTTGTATTCCAGTGACTGTGTATGCCTTGGATCCAATAATTATGGATTTACTATGTCATAGCTTTCGTAATTGACCTGAGGTTGTGTAAAAAGGATTTCTTGACATAATGTTGTGTAAAAGGGATTTCTTACCGATTAGAGAAAATTTTATTTTAAAAGGTTAATACTGAATTTCCACGTCATAATGTGAAAGTGAATTAAAATCCTTTAAAATTTAATAGAGATACAAGTGTGACTAGGCACCTAAAATGACATGGAAAATTTTATTATTTAATTTGGGTAAAGGTTAATTTTTTTAATAATATGATTTTCCTACTTTATAGGTGAATGGTGCCCAAGTGACCTAAAACTATATTAAAAATTAAAAATTAAATTAATATCTTAATCTGTATAAATTAGAATAGCGAGAATATTTTTAATGAATGGTAAATCATGGGTTGAGTTTGGTTTTAATGAAGCATAAATCATGAGTTAAGCATTAATTAGAAAATGAAATTAAAAATTTTGAACCCATATAATATTGATAACATGTGTTTCTATGCACAAATATTTAGAAACAAAATGCTAAAAATTAGTAATATTTTTAAATTTTTAAATATTACATTTTTTAACATTTAAATAAAAAAATTCTATGCACAAATATTTAGCAACAAGATGGCAAAGTTAGTAATATTTTTAAATATTACTTTAAAACTCCCATTTCAAATTTATTTTGATATTTTTTATGTTTTAGAAATTTATAGTTTTTAAGTATTTCTTTTTTTTTAATGTGAATAAATATTTTTTTTAATATTTTCCACTTTTTCATTTTAAGAAATATATTTTTCAAAATGCTTTCTTCATTTCACGCTTTTTGTATTTTTTGGGAAGAAAAATACAAGTGAGGGGCTACTTCATTTAATTGAGAAGATCGTTTGTTTGCAACAATCGTTGAACAATAGTGCCACAATTGAAGATCATTTGTTTACAATATGCATTGAGCAATAATTCCACAATCGCCACAACCAATGGTAAAGCCTTCCTTGACCACACTTTCTTTGTGTTTTAATGGGTTTTTATTTTTCATATCCAGGAATAAATTGTGGAAGAGGAATTGGGTGACATTAGAATATTTTGAAAAATGCAATCAAAATTTTTTAGCTGATTTTTTCCATTGTTATGAAAAAAATTGGCGACATTAGATTATTTTGAAAATGCAGCAATCAAAATTTTGGGGCACACTTTTCTTTTCACTCATGATCAAGAATCCCTCTTGGAATTTAAGAAGCTCGTCACCAAGTATCCTCATAATTCCATGGTCTATTGGAGTGTTGAAGTCCCTTTGTGCAACTAGATTGGTATTACTTGCAGCCATTGTCATGCTCGGAGAGTCGTCAATCTTGACCTCAATTCCAAGGATATGGAAGGCTATATTTCTCCTCCCCTTGTCAAATTTTCATTTCTCCACTCACTTGATCTTTCTAGCAATGCATTCCACCATAATACCCTAGTTCAATTGGGACATCTCTTTCATTTGAAGAAACTCAGTTTGTTCGACAATCAATTAAAAGGATAGATACAATTTCAACTCAGTAGTTTCAAAGTATGGCATTCTGTAACACCCTCCTCCCACATCTACCCAAGAAATTGGCCAATTGGGGTAAACATGTGATGAGAATCCACTATGATAAGACTCAACCTCGTAGGTAACCTTAAGGAAATGGAGTCGACAAAACAAGACCTTATAAAGCTCCCCCGGGTGCTTTAGGACCCCTAGGAGCTAATCCACCACTCCATATGCCCAACCCCTGCGTTAACCTAGCATTTCATTGAACTAAACCCAAATTCGCTCCCATGAAAAGGCATGCATGCGACTGAAACCCTATATTTTCTCCCACAATTCCTACAAGGAAGAGACTGCAGTCTCTTTCAGCCAGTTTTGTGCCAAAGACTGCGAGATTTAAGCCACTTTTTCAGGGCTAGTCTCCAAACCAATGCTTAGAACTTGATGATACTTTCCAAGAAAATAAATGACACCAAGGCAAAGCCTCTAACACAAAACTTGATCAAGGGCTTGACCTAACCAAGCCTAACCATGACAGAAATTTTTTCAAATGCTTAGTAAATATGCAACCTACAGGTGTAAATAACATATCTAAGCATAGGGGTCTCATACTTATCTGAGATTCGCCATGAAGCATTGTTTCCTTATCACTTTAACTGTCATTCCATCCATTAGGTCATAGATACATTGTTCATTCATTTACAAGTAAAAACATGATTAGAGCCATACATAGTTATTCTCATAAAACATATACATAACCAGCATAATAGGGACAGAAATATCAATGAAATCACAGTCATATAAACCACATATAATCTAGTATAATACTCATAGAAATACAAGGATAAATAACCTTTCATTAATGATGCATAATCCAAACCCGGGATGGGACTTCCATGTTCCACCTGACCGTAGAATGGCTGATCCAAATCTCTCTTCATCCATTCACCCCCTGTGCCACATTCAAAGCATGAATGTGGGAATCAAACCAAAAGAAACAACCAAGGTCTATCGAGGCTAAACCACCTCACCCTCATCAATAGAAACCAGGCTTTACCGTAATCTATCCCATATCACTAAGCCAACACCATGAACGCATCATAATAGGCTTTATCATGACCTCCACCTGATCACTAGGCCAAACAAACATGGATGCCATCAGATTTCTCCACCTACACCGTGAGGAATTTTCCTGTCTCCTAGTCTCTCAAGCTTTACCACAATGCAAACCCAAATCACTAGGCCCTAAACCAAGACCCAGTCTCTAGGCTTTACTACATATCCCAAACCTGGGATTACTAGGCCCAACAGAAAGAAAACCACCTCTTAGCTTTACCGTATATCCTGTCATTCACCGGCAAGGGTTCCTAGGCTCACCGAGGTAACACAATCCTGGCTTTACTGCAACCCACAGTCTGGCTCAGGGGTCACTAGGCCAATGCTCTATCATTCAGAGATCCACCCCACTCATCTTCGAATCCATCGGACAATCTAGCTCAACCAAAACATGAAAACCCCATCACACCATGGCTATCCGAAAATGGAAAGGATAGTTTTAAAACACTGTTACACCTAGCAAAACCCATGCCACAACAACAAAATAACCACATGTAATACCATGCATGAAAAATCTAGCAAGGAAAATACACATGAAAATTGATACCTATAATGAATCCTGTTGTAACTGCTTGATCCTACTTTTCCCTACTTCATCTTTGCTTCCTCTTGCCTTCTTTGCCTTTCTTGCTCCAATGCCAAAAATGCTTCAAGAAAACTCTAAGTGTCCAAGAGTGAGAGAGAGAGAGAATAGAAGAGAGATCCAAAACTGAACTGATCAAGCTTGCAAACTGATCCTCATAAGCCATTTTATTAATGAGGCCTCTATTTTCTTTAGTTTCTATTATTTTCCTTCATTTTCCTCCTCACATGCAACATGTAACCGTGCACCTTCCTTTTCCCCTAATTTCCTTTATTTTCATACATAAAGTGCCAATTAATGCCTCATGCCTTTCCAAATCCTTTGTTATTGCCTTTTCCAATTTCCTTAGCCATAATAAACCAAATCAATAGCCACTAGTATGTTTCCCCGCCATTTAGCTTGGAATACGAGTCCCATCAACTGTGGTCTTATATATTTTTACATGGTATTTTTACCAAGGCTATTACAGAACCCTCCCCCTTGGGGGACACTGTCCTTGGTGTTCAATGACACATATAACCAACAAGACTACTGAAAACAAAACATACTGCCCATGGAACTTTATAACACATCTCATTGCAGTATTTACAATGAATGACCTACTCAAAAGTAAAACATTATGACAACATGACCAGATAACAACCATACTGCACACTGGAGCTTTATAACACAGCTCATTATGACATCTACAATAACCACATATACACATATGCACATTTTCTAAACCAACAAATAAAGGATATGATGCCTGCATCCGCAACAAGGGAATCCAGAGGATCTCACCTCCACCTTCAAACTAATACCAGGATTCACCTCCTTCCCAGGAAGTCATGAATCCACTATCGCAGTCAAAGTTGCATTCAATGTCCAATGCTACAATCTTGTGCCACTTCTCATCTCAGTGAATATTTATTGGGTCATTGTTTTAGGGCACACTCCCAATGTGCATTTGATTCCATCTAGAAATGCTAATGACAAAACAAATATATCCCTGACCTTCCCTTCTCTGCTACACAGTCCCTCGGGCAATCCAGTCACCCCTTCTATGCATTCACTCACCTTCCAAGTTCCCCAACATCCCCTATCCTGGGCAATCCATCCCTTGGAAATGCTTCCTCACATCGGAAGATCAAACAACCAAGGCATATACCTGCCTCAAAACCATCATACTGTCATAGCATGATCATGGAAATCAATGGAAACTATTGGGTACTAGTGTACCAAAATGGCCCTGCTCATGAAGTGCTTTACCAACATACTGCTTCCTATTCCAATTTCTTTCACTGTTGTTGCTAATTCTTGGAGTTAATTTCAACCATCCAACTAAGCATTTCCATGCTTCCTGTACCAAGCACATAACTTCCATTAGATTCAAAATAAATTGAAATAACTTCAAATCATACCTTATTGATAGCTCGTCAATAAGGTATACTTGCAATCTAGTTTACTTCCTATCACAACAAGTCAAATGTAGCATAAAAACTATGTTGAAACACAAAGAGTGATAGCTTGTAGACTTGAACGTAAAAATACACACAGGTATTCAATAATAATAATCTATTATTTATATAAATTGTATAAGATGATACAAGATGATTTGAATGTTACAATGATGCCCTGCTTTTATACTTCAACAGGCGACCTTTCGTGAATGGGCATGTCATTTAGACATGCCTTTTCACCTAACTTATTGACTATTTAGCCTAAATAATATTTAATTACTTAATATTTATAATTATTTTATTTATTTTATTGTTATGAATTATATTCATAACATAGCCTCTTCCTTCGGAAGCTTTGTCCTCAAAGCTTTAATGTTGGGGTTTTCTTCAACTAGTGTATGTCATCTCGACGTATATAATCGGTAGCTTCATGACCCGGATTATCCACAGTTTCTTGTTCATTCTGCCAACGTTTCAAACCCCAAAGGGGGTCCATCATTAGGACAAAATCTGGCGTCTTATAGCTCGTCAGTAACAATCCCTTGGATTTTATTTTTTTTAATAATGTTTTTTTTAACTCTATTTTTTTTAATAATTCTAACAATTTTTTTTTTTGTAACTCTATTAATTTTTATTTTTATTTTTTTTAAATAACTTTATTATTATTATTATTTTAATAAATAATCATTTTTATTTTATTTTTAATAAAATTAATTAATTAATAGAAACTATATATTAATTATAATATAACATATAATTATATAATTAAATTCTATATATATATATATATATATAGAGAGAGAGAGAGAGAGAGAGAGAGAGAGAGAGAGAGTTTCATTTTTTTCTTGTTAAGAGATTTATATATATGTAATTTTGTTTTTTATTTCTGATGAGGTACGATGTACGGTTGACCGAGACCGGTTGCAACGTTTAGCTGAAAAATGCATCGGAGGGTTTTTCATAATTGCGTCGGCTGACTGAAGTCTTTTGGTGCCCAATGTGAATAGAGCTTGTCGTT
The DNA here is from genome assembly GCA_031772625.1 of Pinus tabuliformis. Classification (NCBI taxonomy): domain Eukaryota; kingdom Viridiplantae; phylum Streptophyta; class Pinopsida; order Pinales; family Pinaceae; genus Pinus; species Pinus tabuliformis. The sequence goes on along the minus strand of CM062804.1, from coordinate 774,546,409 downwards.
TGAACTGACGTCATTGGAGCCTCAGGACAGGCCAGAATAGGTTTGGACAGGGGCAACACTAGCCGAGAACGTAGTGTTGGCATTGTACAATCTCCCAAGGTTAAAAACTGTGAACTTTGCACCCCAAGCTTGTCCTGCTCCTCTTTGTTTTTATGTTTCATCCTTTCTTCTTTGGAAGAACCTCGTCCACCTCATGTGACATGGTTCGGGGCCTACCCCATTTCCTGACCTGGACTCCCTTATCAAGACCGACCTCCATCTGCATTCCAGCATCGACACGCGAGGTAATTTCCAACCTTGCATCGCGTAGATTCGGTAACCTATAATAGCCCTCCTATGATACGGCCCGGGGCTTTCTGCCCTGCTTCCGAGCCTGGACTTTGGTATTAGGTCCCAACCGCATTTGGGGGTCCATAAATGTCGAAACTTCAGGTTCCACACCAGGAGAAATATCCAAACTTGCGTGGCTTAAATTCAATGGCCCCTCATTATTCTCATGTGCAACGGTGTTGGGCTTACTGCCCCGTTTCTTAATCATGATGGGTGTTCCAGTAACAATAACCACCCCAATCGGAAATCTTCTCTCATGCTTCTCACTTTCTTGGGGCTCCTTAAATGTCAAAACTTCAGGTTCTACACCAGGCGAAATGTCAAATCTTGCGTGGCTTAAATTCAATGGCCCCTCATTATTCTCATGTGCAACGGTATTGGGCTTCCTGCCCCGCTTCTTAATCGTGATGGGTCTTCCAGTAACAAGACCCACCCCAATTGGCAATCTGTTGTCATGCTTCTCACTTTCTACGTTAGCCACGCTTAGCGACTTTACAATCCTGTCTTCCAGCAGACACATGGGGCATTCTTCTGAATTTTTGGCTCGAGAATCTTCTGCAACACTATCATTCAAATCAAGATTAGTTTCATCGTAATCCTTATCTTGTTCTAGATCATCCTCATTCACATCAAGATCATCCTTATCTGAATCCTCATCTTGATCTGCATAAGCTTCATTGGATTCATCATCTAGATCATTTCCCTTGTTATCGCTTTCCTTTCGACATGCTTTAACTTCTGCAATTGATATTTCTAAAAGCTGAAATGCTTCTTGAATACTAAATTGTTCAATGTAATCAAGATGTGAACATAATGCCACAATGTGTTACGAACAATGTTCAAAGACTCGCATGATTATATCGTGTGCCATGGCTCTGATACCACTGTAGCATAAAAACTATGTTGAAACACGAAGATTGATAGCTTGTAGACTTGAACGTAAAAAGACACACAGGTATTCAATAATAATAATTTATTATTTATATAAAATTGTATAAGATGATATAAGATGATTTGAATGTTACAATGATGCCCTTCTTTTATACCTCAACAGGTGACCTTTCGTGAATGGGCATGTCTTTTAGACATGCCTTTTCACCTAACTTGATGACTATTTAACCTAAATAATATTTAATTATTTAATATTTATAATTATTTTATTTATTTAATTGTTTTAAATTATATTCATAACATCAAACTAGCATCTTTGACCAAATCATCATGTATAAGCATATCACATTATGTTAGCTCAAACACAACCATCATAGATCAACGTCATAAATCACATGTAACCATCATAAACCATAATCATTGATCACATATAATCATCATATACCATAATCATAAATCACATGCATAATAAAACTAAATAAAATTATGATACTTATCCTTTCATCAATCCTTAGCTTCTTCCTTTATCTTTATTCTGTATGCACTCCAAAACGATTTCCACACCAGACAAACACCCAATGCCTTCTCCTAAACCATGTTCACGTACACATAGTGTGCATCACACACTACATACAACACCATGCAATACATGCACCTACACCTAACATACAACACAACTCATACATCTATACCTTATGTACAATGCCACACAATACTACCTACACATGGTGTAGAACACAACATGTATAACATGCACAAAATACCACACATACACTAGTACCATATGTACACATGTATAGAGTACCACCTGTACACTGCAACCACCTTCACAACGTGTGCATAGCATCATATGTACATGACACCACCTATACACAATGCCACATGCACGACAAGTACACGGCACCACCTGCACATAGTGTCACTTGTACAACATGTACACAACACCACATGCACACAGCACCACTTGTACAATCATGCACACAACACCATATGTACATAGCACCACATGTATAACATGCATGCAACACCACCTGTACATAGCACTGCATAACCAACATCTACATAGCATCATATATACATAACAATGCATATCCTATCATGTGCACAATACCATATGAAATACTCGTACAACACTATATGTACCATCCTGTACATAACATTGCATAAACAACATGTGAACACACTATATATACACAACACCGCATGTGCACACATCATAGATGCAACATGTACAACATATGCACAACAATAGTACCACACATCCAAAACCACACTGTCCTTATCAAGAAACTTTTCTTCCAGTGTCTTATCCATGCTTATCTTAGCATGCCACAGACCACCCTGCTTTCACTCTGTTGATGTATCCCTCAGTATAACCTGTCCATAACATAAGCATACAATATAAATTCATATTCACATGATGTTGACCTCATATATTTGTTATGACTACTCTTCCCACTTGATTCCTCATAGCCAGGAACTTCTTCATGCCATTTGCCTGCATAAGCAATCATTCTGCCACAAGAATGATTATTGATGATCTATCAAATAGTGACATTGATAAATGGATACATATATACATATACGTAAACATTAGCATAAACAGTCATGATCTTATTAGACAACGATATGCATACATACATATATATACACATAAATATTAGCGTTAATAATGATGATCCATGAAGACTTTGTCAAACATGACATACATATACACCTACATGTATACATATATAAACATCAACATAATCATGATCATAACATAATTACCAGATATCAAGGTCAAGGTTTAAGATAACTTCCTTTATTCATGCAACACATGTGCAACATTAATAATAGTCGTTCCCAACATAGCCAAGGAATCTGACACCTCAGATCCATTTACTTTACCTTTTTGGTTACCTTTCTCATGACTTTACTGCCACCATCCATTTACCACAATGGACCCATCCAGTCCAACCGACTGTCATAGTCTTACCTTCCGTTGCACTTACTCATGCACAGAGCTTCATCTGAGTCTTACATTACCTATTGGGTACCACACGACTCTCCCTGAGCTCCATTAATTTCTTGTTTTCCCAACCAATTCCCAAGACTCTCAAATCAATAAAGGAAAGACTGAGAAGAAAACAAAAATAAAACCATGGAAAACTAACAACAATACGACACCACAAACAAAGTGGCATGATCATGCACTAGACATAACAAAACTACAAATCAAGCATAAGAAAATCACAAAATACCAAAAGAAAAATACTAACAATAGACACCATGACTCAATCCCCATGGTTCGCAGTGATTCCAAAAGAAAACTCAACCTGATCCTTCTTCAATATTTCATGGCAATCTCTTTTCCATGCAATCCTCTGCATCATACCACCATAAACACATAATTTTTAGTGCATAAATAAACATAACAATACACCAGATACCTTACCTTGTCATTCCAAGCACGTTGCCTTCTAGTTGAAAACATCCATGCCATCTCTGAAGGGACTCCAATCCCCTTGACAAATCCACCTGTAACTAGAGACTATCTAATATACCTGTCAAATACATGCCCATGAATATAGCACATATCCACATAATTTCAGACAAATCAAGGTTAAGAAGACTTCTTGTCTGCAAAGTGTAGAAAATCTGTGATAGGTTAACCCGATAATGCAATATAAATCAAAGAAGAATAGTATAACCTAATTCTACTATCAATTTGTGGAAGCTTAAAGATCAAGCTGAAAAATATGACTAGAAGAAGAAGAATCAACGGCACAATACACATGAAAATACTTTGGGGAAAGTCTCAGATAAAAAACCCACACTATTGTATTATCATACATGGTGGAAATACATAGGAAATATAAAAAACCTTAGCTGTCACAGCTAGCCAGATCTCAGTACAATCCTCACAGATGCTCACAGGCAATCTTGGCTTCTCTCTAGCCTTTCTCTCTGCCCTCCAAGCTCCTATTTCCTTGCATTTCTCCTTGTGGATGAATTTCTTATTACCAAGTGGAATACAAACCTTCAAAAGTGCGCAATCCTCAAGGATGAATCCTTGACTACATGCATGAGTTTTCTCCATGAGAAAACACATGCAACTGATAGTACATTATCCTTGAACTTTAATCTCAACTGGGTCTTTCTCAGAATAGACATGCATGAGTTTCTGATGAGGGAATCTTCAGTTAACTGGAGTAGCACTAGTTGACTGCATTAATGCATCAACTGACTATTAACTCACTATTAATTCCTCAAACAGTTTGGAACTTATTTAACTGGAATTAACTAAGTAAACTGAGTTAACTAATTAAAACTCAAATATAACTCAATCTTATCTCCTTAATTTAAGGGATAACTCTTGCATGACTTCAAAAAGACTTCTAACTTGAATTTCTCCAACTAATTAATTTAAAATAAATTAATTAATTATTTCCAAGTAGTTGTTAAGACTAAATTCAATTTTATTCAAAATTTAATTTAAGGACAAATTAAATTGGAATATTCTTGTTGCCATATTTCAACATTCCCTCTCAACAAGAAATGGATTATCTGCCACCCTGATCCTGTCTCCATGGAACTCAAATTTACACTTTGACAATGCCTTTGTTAAAATGTCAGCATCTTGCTCCTCTGTCGAAATATATTGTAGCAACATGTTCCTCCTCACTACACAGTCTCTGAGATGATGATACCGGATGTCGATGTGCTTGGACCTATCATGAAATACTGGATTCTCAGAGAGTTTGATACAACTCTGATTATCACAATAGATCACAATTGGATCCATCCTCTGATCAAACAAACCAACTAGGATTTTCGCATCCAGATGGCCTCACATGTTGCCTGACTTGCAGCCATGTATTCTGCCTCTGCTGAGCTGAGTGAAACTGACCTCTGTTTCCTACTGTACTAAGAAACTACCGCTGACCTAAGGTTGAAAATCCCTCCTGATGTGCTCTTCCAATCTGATGGACTCCTTGCCCAATATGCATCAATGAAGCCTTGTAGCTTCACTCCCTCTATTCATTTGCACCATAATCCATACTGAGATGTGCCTCTGAAGTATCTCAATACATGCTTTTCCACCTTCCAAAACATCTTGGTATGTTGAACCATCGCTTGACTCAGTTGGTTCACCACATAGCACAAATATGGTCGTGTGTTCATTAAGTACATCAGTGAACCCACAAGCTGTCTGTACACAGTAGCCTTTACCACTTCTCTTGAAGTAGCAACCTCCTTCCTCCAGTTACCTGCTAGAGGAGTCTACATGGGCTTACACTTCTCCATGTGGAATCTCCTGAGTATCTCGTCAGCATACTTTCCCTAAGACACAAACAAATCCCCATCCTTCTACTAAACTTCCATGCCAACGAAGTAATGCATGAGACCCATGTCTTTCATCTCGAATTCTCTTGCAAGGTCCTCCTTGCAAGACACGATCAACTGATCATCACCAGTCAATATGAGATCATCAACATAAAGTATGATGATCAACAACTTACCTTTCACCATGATGTGGTACAGGTTCGCATCCGCTTCACTCTTTGTGAAGCCCAACCTGGTGAAGTATTTTTCTATCCTGGTGTACCAAGCACGAGGTGCTTGCTTAAGCCCATACAACGCTCTCTTGAGTCGGCACATATGCAACTCACGATCGAAGGTCTCAAAGCCTTCTGACTGCTCTATGTACACCTCTTCTTCAATTTGGCCATTGAGGAATGCAGTCTTCACATCCATCTTATGGATCTTCCAACCCATTTGTGCTAATAGTGCCAACATAGGTCTGATCATAGTCAATCCCCTCGACCTGTGAAAAGCCACGGGCAACAAATCTTGCCTTATGCTTCTCCACACTACCATCAGCAGCTTGCTTTACCTTGTAAAGCCAACGAGAACTCACAACTGACTTGTTCTCCAGTCTCAGAACCACGTCCCAAACACTGTTACAAACTATGGAGTCATACTCCTCCACCATAGCATCAACCCAAATCGGTTGTTGCACTGCTTCCTCAAAGGAAGATGGCTCAGTCTCAACACATTCCCCAGCAAGGGCCATGTATCCATTGTACCTCTCAGGTGACCTCCTCTGTCTATGCTGAGAATATGGTGCTCCCACATTCTCTCTCGCATCCTCCAACAATCTGTCAGCTTCTCTTGTGCGCTTCCATCCATCTTTGGAAGACTCTGCTTGAGTGAATGTCTCCACTCCTGGAACCTCTACATGCGGCTGCTCCGCATCAGTCTGAGGCTCCTCCTCCTTAGGAACCAACAGTTCCTCCACAACCTATAGTTGGAGCTCCCTCTCAAGGGAAACTCGCATGGCCTTCTGCTCATCAAACTTGAGATCTCTGCAAACCATTGTCCTCCGACTGGTAGGAAAGTACACCCGATAGTTGTGAGGTGTACCAGTGTACCCCACAAATATCCCAAACTCTGTTGTCAGCTCAAGCTTCTTCCATGCATCCTTTGTCACATGGAAATATATCGATGAGCCAAAGATCCTGAAGTGACCCACATCTGGTCTCTTACCGGAGAAATCTTCCTCTGGTGTCTTCATCCCAAGTATGTGATGCAGGCTTCTATTATGCAAATAGACTGTTGTGTTGCATGCCTCAGCCCACAAGTGAAGTGGTAGGCCTTGGTCATGCAACATTGCCCGTGCTGCCCCTACAATTATTATGTTCTTCCTCTTGACCACCCCACTACTATGGGTTATGAGGTGTTGTCAACTCTCATTTAATTTCTTCCACTGCACAAAAGTCCTTAAACTCTTGAGAGACATATTCTCCACCGTTGTCACTTCTCAAGGCCTTGATCTTCTTCCCTGACTCTTTCTCGACCAAAGCTTTGAACTCACAAAACTTTGTGAAGTTTTGGTCCTTCTTCTGCATGAAATAAATCCAACATTTACAAGAATATTCATCGATGAAAATCACATAATATCTTTGATTCATTGTGGATGCCATCGAGAATGGTCCACACAAATTAGTATGAACTAACTCTAAGATAGCCTCTGCTCAACTATCTCGATCATGAAAGGAAGGCTTGGTGTACGTTCCCAAGGTACAACCTTTGCATGTGTCAACTTGCTTAAGTTTACTTTTGGGAAGTCCTATAGATATCTGCTGCATTATCTTCAAAGCCCCATGATGAAAATGGCCCAAACGCCTATGCCACAACTCGCCAATGTCTTGGCTTTGCACCAATTATGCTTTCATACTCAATGCTGCACAATCATCTACCTCTAGTTTATAGAGATTCTTCACCTGAATCCCTATCCTCTTGGTCTAACCCATGGCTATGTGTCTTAGGAATTCCTTTCCTTTACTGAAGACAACATCGTAGCCTTTGTCCTCCAACATCACGACCGATACCAAGTTCTTCTTCAGTCTAGGAACATACATCACATCTGTCAAGGTGAGAGGAGCTCCATGCTCCCTCTAAAAAGCAACCGTGCCCACTCCTGAAACACTATACCTTCCTTCGTCACCCATCTCTATGCGCATCTTGAGGTCTTTCTCCTCCAAGGCACTGAATAAATTTTTATCACCGGTCATGTCGAATGAGGCTCCACTGTCAAGATACCAGACACAACCCCTCATCGATGACACCATGCATGCGATGAGGGTAAAGTCCATTTCAAACTGAGAGGCTAATGCCTCACCTTCCGATCCTTCCGAGCATCCCTTCTTGAACTTCTTCGATGGGCAATTAGTCACATAATGTCCCATCTTGTGACAATCAAAGCATCTTAATTTAGACATGTCACCCTTCTTCCCTCCATGAGAAGAATTCGATTTGAAATGGAAAGCCTTCCCCTTCCCTTTCTTTGCCTTACTTGATAAGGCCAGATTTTCTTCATCATCATTCTTGGATGAAGAACCATCTCATGTGCTCCTCCTGATCTCCTCCTGCATAAGATCCGACCACAGTCGTTCCCAATCTGGCAGTTTCTCCCTTCCATGCACAGAGTCCTGGTGGCTATTCCAATTGTTTAGAAGGCCAAGGAGAGCGAGGCTCACCATATCATCATCGGTAGTAGTTATTCCCACACTTCCAAGCTCATCTCTGCAGGTGGTGAGCTTGTTTAGATATGTGGAAATATTATCGCCCTTCTCCATCTTGATTCTTCGAAGTTTATCCTTAAGCGCCAATTTCCTCTGGTCGCTATTATTATAGTAGAGGTCCTTCAATGTCTTCCATATTGAAAATGGAGTATCCTTCCCATGGATACTCGAGACAATATGGTCTCGAACTCCCTCAAGGATGATCTGTCTCGCCTTCGCCACACACTTCTTCCACTCAGCCAACTCTTGTGCATTAGTTGAAGCTGGCTTTGGCATTTCTTGATCAATGAATTCCTTCAAGCCATTGTCTTCTAATACAGCCTCCATTCTATCTTTCCATGATATGTAATTTGAGCTACCTTCCAAGGCATACTCGAGTCTCAAGCCATAGAATGCCATTGGCCAACCTTGAAGTATGATATGATTTCAATTTGCACCTGCAACCCCGAACTTCAAAATTTGAATTCTCTTCTCAGTATATTGTTCACAACTCTGATACCATGTAGAAAATCTGTGATAGGTTAACCCAATAATGCAATATAAATCAAAGTAGAATACTATAACCTACTTCTACTATCAATTTGCAGAAGCTTAAAGATCGAGATGAACAATATAACCAGAAGAAGAAGAATCAATGGCACAATACACATGAAAATACTTTGCGGAAAGTCTCAAATAAAAAACCCACACTATTGTATTATCATACATGGTGGAAATACATAGCAAATATAAAAAGCCTTAGCTGTCACAGCTAGCCAGATGTAAGTACAATCCTCATAGATGCTCACAGGCAATCTTGGCTTCTCTCTAGCCTTTCTCTCTGCCCTCCAAGCTCCTATTTCCTTGCATTGCTCCTTGTGGATGATTTTCTTATTACCAAGTGGAATACAAACCTTCAAAATTGCGCAATCCTCAAGGATGAATCCTTGACTACATGCATGAGTTTTCTCCATGAGAAAACACATGCAACTGATAGTACACTGTCCTTGAACTTTAATCTCAACTGGGTCTTTCTCAGAATTGACATGCATGAGTTTCTGATGAGGGAATCTTCAGTTAACTGGAGTAGCACTAGTTGACTGCATTAATGCATCAACTGACTATTAACTCACTATTAATTCCTCAAACAGTTTGGAACTCATTTAACTGGAATTATCTAAGTAAACTGAGTTAACTAATTACAACTCAAATATAACTCAATCTTATCTCCTTAATTTAAGGGATAACTCTTGCATGACTTCAGAAAGACTTCTAACTTGAATTTCTCCAACTAATTAATTTAAAATAAATTAATTAATTATTTCCAATTAGTTGTTATGACTAAATTTGATTTTAATTCACAATTTAATTCAAGGAAAAATTAAATTGGAATATTCTTGTTGCCATATTTCAACACAAAGCACTCATTCGTTTGGAATTAGGGTTTCCAAACATAACCCAAGGAATTCCTTCCCAATTCCTTTCTTTTACATTTTTACCTTGTTGTAATCGAAGCTTAGCTATATAAACACATAAACTATTACCTTGTCACGCTAATACCAAGCATGTTTCCTGGGACTGCTCACACATATCAACCATGTGTTCCAAATATTGAGACAATAATATCTATCAATTTGAAATAAACCTATACCAAGACTAACAATCATGTCATAACCTCTAGTCAACTCAACTCATTAGACATAATGCTACAACTTTCACCTACTACACTCAAGTACATATCAATTGTCTCAACACATATGTGTAAGTACAACCATCTTAAAACAAGATCATTTGAACACATACTCATATTATGCAATTCATCAAACATTCAACCAACTTGCAACCATACCATGTTAAATAAATCAACTAGACAACATAATCAAACAGTCAAGTACCAAATATACGACATAAGAAAACTCATACCTTAATGTATCTCAGTGGAGGTGATCTTGTTTGCACAATCAATCTAGGTTAGCACGATACAACTTCACAACATATAAACTCAAACATAATTCATGATATCCATAACAGTAACTAATTAACATGTTCACATCATAAGCTCATAAGCATTTGTCATTCATGCATAACAATCACATATGCACGATCAATATAGATCAATACGACACCATAACAAAAATATGTTGGCTCATACCTGAATATCACAACCATAACCATCTACATAGGTCAAACCAGGTTAACACAATACATATAACATCAAGATCTTCAATGCAATGAACATAACCATCACGCATATGACCAATCCAAATTACAACATCAAGATCTCAATTAAATAACTCTAATCATCAATTTAATAGCGTGTAACAACAATAAGCTATATATCATGCTCATCAACAACATATAACCTAATCATCAAGTAATATAACATAAAACAACACTAGCAATGCATACAACCACATGTTACCATCATTCCTGACTATCTGACTCATGTGCATATGTCTATGCTAATCAACTATCATCTATCATGTATGTAACCATAACATCAAAAGACATGTACATAAACATAATGTATATTAACCTAATGCATATAACAATCCTTAACCTACATACCTGCATGCCCAACATACAAACCTATGTGATTACATGCTCTTGCCTCGAGGTCCAATGCTACAACTTCACTTTTATGATCTGCATCTCCTGCTCTATCTCAACCAGCACATTAGCATAATAACATACCAATATCACCTTGATGACCTAAATTGGATACCATGACTTCACAAGGCATGTTTGACCTACTATTCATGCATAACCATAACCAAGACCATACATGCACAACAACTGCATATAAACATATAACAAATGAGTACCAAACCATATTCACATCCTTCTAGCTAGAGTCCAGTCATCAATGCATGACCATATCAACTTCACAAACCATGACCTCATGCATGACAAAAACCATTACTCCATTGTATGTATTACCACATGCAACCATCAACATGCATAATAAACTACACATATGCACGAACACATGTAGTCGAGCATAAGCGATCAATACTTGTAACCAACCTACAAGATTGATACATGTAATCAAACATTCAAGAATGTAACCTAACATACAAGGATGTAATCAAGTGACATACAACAACATATAAGCGGCATATAACAATATGTAACCAGTCATATACTCATGATGATGCATTCCACAAAATCAACATCAACTTCCTCATGAAAACCTTAATAAAATCATGATCAATCAATATGCAATGCAACAAGAACATGGAATGCAAGTGTAAGATACACACATGAAACTAACATGCATGCATGGCCAACACACACCACCCATCCAGTCTGAGGGGTGGACCTGGCTTTGATACCACTCTGTAACACCCTCCTCCCACATCTACCCAAGCAACCATCCAACTAGGGTAAACATGCGATGAGAGGCCACTATGATAAGGCTCAACCTCCTAGGTAACCCTAAGGAAATGGAGTCGACAAAAAAATACCTTACAGACCTCCCTTAGGTGCTTCAGGACCCCCTGGAGCTAATCCAGCACTCCAGGTGCCCAACCCCTGAGTTAACCTAGCATTTCAATGAACGAAACCAAAATTCGCTCCCATGAAAAAGAATGTGTGTGACTGGAACTCTATAGTCACTCCCACAATGCCTACAAGGGAGAGACTACATTCTCTTTTAGCTAGTTCTGTGCCAGAGACTGCGATATTTAAGCCACTTTTTCAGGGCTAGTATCCAAATCAATACCTAGAAATTGGTGAGACTTTCCAAGACAATAAATGACACCAAGGCAAAGCCTCTAACACAAAACTTGATCAAGGGCTTGACCTAACCACGCCTAACCATGATAGACATTTTGTCAAACACTTAGTAAATATGAAACCTACAAGTGTAAATAATTAATCTGAGCATAGGGGTCTCATACTTATTTGAGGTTCTCCATGAAGAAGTGTTTCCTTGTCACTTTAACTACCATTCCATCCATTATGTCATAGATAAATTTTTCATTCATTTACAAGTAAAAACATGATGATAGACATACATAGCTATTGTCATAAAACATATACATAACCAGCATAATAGGGACAGAAATATCAATGAAATCACACCCATATAAACCACATATAATCTAGTATAATACTCATAGAAATACAAGGAGAAATAACCGTTCATTAATGATGCAAAATCCAAACCTGGGATGGGACTTCCACATTCCACCCAACTGTAGAATGGCTAGGCAAAATCTCTCTTCAGTCGTTCAACCTATGCCATATTCCAAGCATGAATGTGGGACTCAAACCAAAAGAACCAACCAGGGCATACCAAGGCTAAAGCACCTCACCCTCATCAATAGAAACCAGGCTTTACTGTAATCCATCCCGGATCACTAGCCCAACACCATCAACACATCATAACATGATTTATCGTGATCTCCACCCGATCACTAGGCCAAAAAAGCATGGATGCCATCAGATTTCTCCACCTACACCATGAGGAATTTTCCTGTCTCCTAGTCTCTCAATATTTGACGCAATCTAAACCTAAATCACTAGGCCCTAAACTGAGACCCATTCTCCAGGATTTACCGCATATCCCAAACGTGACATTACTAGGCCCAACAGAGAGCAAACCAACTCTTGGCTTTACCGTATATCCTGCCATTCACCGACAAGGATTCCTAGGCCCGTCGAGGCAACACAATCATGGATTTACCGCAACCCAAAGTCTATCTCAGGGGTCACTATGTCAGTTCTCTATCATTCGGAGATCCGCCCCACTCATCTTTGAATCCATCCGGAAATCCAGCTCAACCAAAACATGAGAACCCCATCACACCATGGCTATCCAAAAATGGAAAGGCTAGGCTAAAAACACTGTTACACCTAGTAAAACCCATGCCACATAGAAAAATAACCACATGCAATATCATGCATGCAAAATATAGCAAGGAAAATACACATGCAAATTGATACCTGCAACGAATCATGTTGTAACTGCTTGATCCTGCCTTTCCCTGCTTGATATTTGCTTCCTCTTGCCTTCTTTTCCTTTCTTGCTCCAATGCCAAAAATGCTCCAAGAAAACTCTAAGTGTCCAAGAGTAAGAGAGAGAGAGAAAGAATAGAATAGAGCTCCAAATCTGAATTGATCAAGCCTGCCAATTGATCTTCATAGGCCTTTTTATTAATGAGGCCTCTATTTTCTTCATTTTCCATTATTTGCCTTCATTTTCCTCCTCATATGCAACCTGTGACCTTTCACCTTCCTTTTCTCCTAATTTCCTTTATTTTCATAAATAAAGTGCCAATTAATGCCTCATGCCTTTCCAAATCCTTTCTCTTTGCCAATTTTCTTAGCCATAATAAACCGAATCAACACCCACTAGGATCTTCCCCCACCATTCAGCTTGGAATACATGTCCCATCAACCGTGGTCTTATATATTTTTGCATGGAATTTTTACCAGGGTTGTTACACATTCTTAGAGCTCTCGTTTAACATTTGGAATGGAAATATCCCCGTGGAGCATCAAAATTTCATCTAGAATATTTTATTGTTTATATAGATCATTAGAATAACAAAACAACAACTTCAATCTACTCAATGATGTGGCTCATCTATTTTTTTTCTATTGTCACTTTTTCTCTTTGTATATGATAGGAGTCATAGTGGGTGTTTTTCATTATTTCTTATATTTTTTATGGTTGGCCAATTAAAAAAAACAATATTGTTACACTCTTTTCACATCAGATGGGTCTTTATCTATTGGATGGTGCATTATATAAATTTGGATCTTGTATTTAGTGGTAAAAATATATATTCCATGTTATTAAAATATACCATATTTAAAATAATTAATTTATCAATTCTACCAATTATTAACCCATTTCTCTTTTTTTTAAATCTCTTCATCAATTAAAAAAAATGTTAAACATTACTTTAAATCAAAGTAACAACTTACATTATATTATAAAATGTCTAATATGCCATATAACTTACATTATAATATAACATCTCTAATATGTTATACAACATGCCACAATTATTGAGATATGATATGATGATGTTTCACGCATGTGGCATTGAAGTACTGCTAATGCCATCATGTTATCTATATCCTTGATTGAAGTGATTAAATATTAGGATGGAATAACAACCGACAAATTACAATTGAAATGACTTTGAAAAATTATGAAAATATTGGTTTCTCGATATTCGATATTGGTAGAGTTTTTTCTTGTTAGAAATAAAAAAGGTTGGTATGCAACAATGTGTACCAATGACTAATAAGAAGATATTGTTGTTGTAGAAATAATTGACCTACAACATAACTCAGAAGGACCCTAAAGAGTTATACATGGATGGCATAACCTTAATACCAAAGGCAAGAAATGTTTGATGTGATATAAAAAATTGACGTGTGGTGAAATTGTAATATTTTATTATTTAAACATGTTATTTAACAATTGTATGCATTTTGTTTTTGCAGTTATTTATATTAATGTATGTGTCTAATTATTTTATTTTTCATTTATTAATATAATTAGAAATAAATAAATATATATATATATATATATATATATATATATATATATATATATATATATATATATATATATATATATATATATATATATATATATATATATATATATATATATATATATATATCACATTAAAATATTTATCATCATTCTTTAACCCTGAAGATGGATCCCATTTGGGATTTGAAACGTTGGTGTAAAAATGTTCATAGTGGATTCTTCGGTTCCTGATTCACAAGATATGTTTTATATTGAAAAATTTTAAATAAATAAAACTAAATTATAACTTTACTTTAAATTGTTATTATTATTATTATTAATTAAAATATATACCCTTAAAAAAAGTGTAGGAAAAAAATATAATAAAGCAATAGTAAATAGTATGTAATAAAAGCTTAATAATATTTGTGAACACTATATTTTTATGTTATTATTAATTGAATAAATTCTATATAACAATTATTTTCATGCATATCCTTTTTTATATTAAAAAAATAAATATTCTTTTTTATATTAAAAAAAAGAAATATTTTAAAATAAATTCTTTTAGTTTTAGTCAAATTTTATTAATGACTAACTTCGTTTCTCATATTTAAGAATTTATATGATAGATTTGTCCCTTATATTTAGGAATTTATATAATAAATTTAAAATGATATGTTAAATTTTAGATTACCAAAGTTTATTAAATATTAGGCTCATAAATTAATTTATAATTATAATATCTTTATAATAACAATTTTAATAATCGTAAAGAATAAGAATAATAATTATAATAGGAATATTAATTATAATAACAATAATAAAGATGATATTATTAGTAATAATAATATGTATAACAATAATAAAATAACTGATAAATAACTAATAATAAGAATAATGATTTAATTGTATTAAAGAGAAGAAGGAAAAAGAAAAAATAAATAAATAAAAAGAGAGGATATAAATAATAATTATAATAATAAATTAATTAATTAATTAATAAGTGTAAATCAATTAGGTCGACATTATAGGCTAACAGATATCTTTCTATTCATCTATTAATAGCTTCATAATTTTCTCAACTCTCTCTTCTCAAAATACAGATCTCATTGCCCTGATGATGGACTCACCTAGCTAGTCCGAAATGTTGGTTTCATAAATTGCTCACAGGTTTTTCCATTAGCATAAAAAATTCTGCCAGCCTGTATGGAATCTCTCTTTAACACTATATATATATATATATATATATATATATATATATATATATATATATATATATATATATATATATAGATATATATAGATATAGTTATTTTGATTAAAGTGACGTATATTTGGGTAAATTTGATAAAAGTAAAATAATTAAAATGATATATTAAAAAATGTGTAGTCTAACTTATAGACGAAATGACCTTTTTCACAACCATTTTTCTGGTTAATTTTAATCAAAAGCCGATAGAGATTTTTAAAAAAACAAGTTTAAATTATTTAATTTGCATAATTCTAGTGCCCTTGGGGTTTTTTAGGGTGTTGAATCCATTTATACATTCAAAAATGTATTTTAAACAACAAAAAATCTTTAAAATATATTACCGGATTTTGGTGAATTCTGGTGAAGAAGGTTATTTTGTCTATAAGTTAGAATACGCCTTAAAAAAATGTCTACATGGTATTATTTTATAATTTATTAACTTTTTCTTAGGTGACTATTTTTGAGTTTAAATTTCCTCTAATTGGAAAAGGGATTGACATGAGGTTTTGTAAAAGAGATATCTTGCTAAGAATTCTTAGTAGTCATAGACTATGGCCAACATCCTACACCTTTCTATATTCTTATTACTCCTTTGGGTCATGAGAAGAGGTGACCAAATGTTCCTTCCTTGAGTGGATGTGAATTTATTTTGGAATAATGATCACTGCTATGAGTATTGATTTGGTAGTCATATATGTAAATTAAAATTTGTTAATGATTTTTTTATAGAGAATTATTGTATATGATGACATTGCTATTTTTTTGGATGGATGTTGTCAATTTCCCTTAAATTTCTTTACAAACATTGTTATCAATTTGAATTGTGATATCTTCTTTAATGATATTTAGAAATTGTGATATATTTCACTATGTAATTGAAATTAGTAAAATGAATCCATAAAAGGTTTCATAAATGGAAAGAAAAGTACACTCTACACAAGAATTCAAATGCAAATGTAAATGGGGATGTAACCATGGATGCAAAATTAGGAGTATAATTGGATGTTAAATTAGGCATTAAAACAAGATGCAAACAAGGACACGAAAAGTGTTTTAAACTAGAAGTAAAAAAAGTGCAACAGTAGACACAAAGAAGGGAACAAAACATGGCATACAAAAGGATACTAAATTAGGCACAAATAAGGATTCAAAAATGGACACCAAACTAGATGAAAAAAATGACAAACAACTAGATGTAAAACAGGATGAAAAAGGGGATGCCAAGTTGGGTGCTATAAAGAAGAAAAAAATGATGCAAATTAAAATGCAAATGATGATGAAAATAATGGTGTAAATTTGGGATGCAAACTAGGGCGCAAAAAAGGAAAAAAAGAGGATGTAAGAAAAGACATAAAACAACATACACAATGAGGCTTAAAAAAGGGTGAAACCAAGGACGCCATATTGGATGCTAAAAATGATGCATAATTAGATGCAAATTTAGACTCAAACTTAGACACAAAATGAGAGGCAAATGTGGACAAAAAATGAGGCAAAAAAAGGATGCAAATTTGGGTGGTGAAAATTATGTAAAATTAGACACCAAAAAGGATGCAAAATTGGATGGCGAAAATGATGTAAAATTAGACACCACAAAGGACGCAAAATTGGATGAAAAAGTGGACGTAAATAATGGTGCAACATTGGAAACATAAGTGGACACAAAAAAAGGGTGCAAAAATGGGCATAATAATAGCTCAAAATTGGATACAAATAGAGATGCAAAGTTGGATGCAAAACTTGGTGCAAAAACAAATCCAAAAGTGGACGTAAAAAATGGCTCAAAATTGAATGTAACATTAGACACAAAATGGGATGCAAAGGTGGACAAAACACATGACTTGGCATAGGATGGAAATATATATGCAAATTTAGATGCTCAAAAGGGTGTAAATTGGATGCAAGAAATTTTGTTAAAAACGACACAAAATTTGATGTAGCAAATGATGCAAAATATGGTGAAATATGGGATGTGAAAAAGTGAGGCAAATCAAACGCAAAAGTGGACATAAAAAATGGTCCAAAAAAGGATGAAAAAATGGGCATAAAAATGGATGCAAAATTTGGTTCTAATCAATTTCAACATACCATGCAAAGATAGGCACCAAAGCAAGTGCAAAACTAAATGCAAAAGTAGGTATAAAATTAGAAGCAAAAACTAGTATAAGACTAGATGCGAAAATCGACACAAAATGGATGCGATAAAATGCACTAAATTGGACACAAAAGATGGTGTAAAATTGATGCAAATGACGGCACAAAAATGGAAGAAAAGAATTGCACAAAATAGGAAGAAAAAAATGATGAAAAATAGATGCAAAAAATGGCACAAAACTAGAAACAAAAACTGTCATAAAATCATATGCAAATTTTGGTGCAAAATTTGACACAAAAATGATGCATAATCTGGTGTAAAAAAGGATGAAAAAACTAGCATGAAAAAGGATGCAAAATTAGGCACAAAAAATGATGCTTTAAAAATTATACAATAGAGCCATATTTAGCACCAGGTTGCTCATCCCAATTGTAAAAAAATGCACTAAAATTTGGCACTAAATCTAACACAAATTGTTTGTTTTGTTGTAATGAGACATTAGCATTATAGCTAGAAGTAGCAAGCAAATTCTGGGAGAAGATGGGTTTTTTTTCTCTGTATATTACCAAACCTGTTTTTTCTCCAATGATCTCTTCATCTCTATCATTTGCATCTACCTTAGTGGACAAAGATAACTTACAGAGGTTTGGAAATTGGGTTGCTCGACGAGTGATTTTTGTTGGTGCTCCAAAAATCTATAGTGTGGGTTGGGGACCCTCATGAGTGTGGGTTGGATAATATAAATGGCACAGATCAATGCTTGCACATCCTCACCCTTTCTTGAGAGTGCAACTGCAACAACATTTTGCTTCCTTTTTTTGTATATGATTTCAAATTCATAACCCAACATCTTTGTAACCCATTTGTGTTTCTCTTTTGAAGATAATCTTTGTTCCAAAAAGTATTTAAGACTATCATGATATGTTTTTACCTTAAAGTGTCCTCCCATTAGGTAACATCTCCATTGCTTTAATGCATGTAGTATTGCCAACATTTCCTTCTCATAAACAGTTTATATAAATACTTTCCTTTGATTGGATGATTTTCAAAAGCAATGGGTCTTCCTTCTTGCAGTAAAACAACACCAATTCCATTTGTTGAGGCATTACATTCCACAATAAATGTTTTTGTGAAGTCTATCGTAGTTAAGACCGGTGCTTGGTGTATTACCTCTGTAAGATGTTCAAAAGCCTTAGTTGATTCTAGAGTCCATGAAAATGCATCTTTCTTAATTAATATTGTTAGAGGTGCTTCTATTCTCCCATAATTCTTAAAAACTTGTGATAATACCTTGTCAACCCAAGAAATCCTTGAAAATTCTTTATGGTTTTGGGGATTTTCCATTCCTTAATGGCTTTAATTTTTTTAGGGTCTACCTTAACACCCTCATGAGATACAATATGACCCAAATTTTCCACCTCATTTACTCCAAAGAAACATTTGGAGGTTTTTGCATATAATTGTTTCTCCTCCAATAGTTTGAGCACCTTGTCAACATGTTGAATGTGATCCTTCCAAGACTTGTTGTAGATTAGTATATCATCAAAAAATACTAACACAAATTTTCTAAGGAAGGGTTTGAAAATGGAATTCATTAAACCTTGAAATGTGGAAGGTGTATTGGTAAGGCCAAAAGGCATGACCAAAAATTCATAATGGCCCTCATGAGTTATAAATGTTGTTTTCATAATTTCTTTAGTCTTGATTCTAATTTGATGATATCCCAAACGAAGATACAACTTGGTGAAGGAAATTGCTCCATGGAATTCATCCAACAATTCATTAATGACAGGAATGGGAAATTTATCTTTAATAGTGATCTTGTTTAGCTCCCTATAATCTGGACACATGCACCATGGTCCATCCTTCTTGTGCACCAATACTATTTTAGTAGAGAAAGAACTTTGACTAGGTTGAATTATACTGGCCTCTAGCATTTCTGCAACCATACATTCAATTTTACTCTTTTGGGCATAGGGATATTTACAAGGCCTGATGTTTGGAGGAACACTTACTGGAATCAAATGAATAGCATGATCATGATCATGAATAGGTTCGATGCCTTTGGGGGTCTAAGATACCTTGGAATGATTTTCCAAGACTTTTTGGAGATCTGGATAAATAGATGATTTCGATATTTGAATCTATAGTGAGAATAATTGTGCAATTATTCCCCATTGTTATTTCTTTAGAAGCTTTTTCATTCCATTAGAGTTGATTATATCTTTTGGTTTCCCTGTGATACCCCTTAATTTAACTTCCTTTCCTTCCAAAAAAAATTCAAGAAAAGTTCTTGAAAATTAAAATATATTGTACCCGAAGATTGTAACCATTGGACTCCTAGTACAAAATCAGCACCACCCATTGGAATGGAAAGCATTGGACTATTTAATACATATTCCCCCATGGTTAGCTTGATATTATGGTACTTTTAAAAACAATTTATAGTTCCTCTGTTTGCAACTAGCACTTGACACTTTGGTGCTGGATATAGGATGCAATTTAATTCCTTGGCTATCTTACAATGAATGAAATTATGGGTACTACTCGAACCAACCAACACTATTACATTTTTCTTCTTGATTTGTCCTTCTATCTTGAGATTTTGATGAGTGGTAATTCCTACCAATGCATTACAAGATATGATGATTCATTTCTTCTTTCTCTAGGTTTGGTTCTTGGTGTATGACCTTTAGTGTATTTGTTATCACAACTGTAACAAAGTCCTTTTGCTATTTTTTCTTCCAATTGTTGTGGTGTCAACCTTGTAAGTTGTGGAAGGCTACGAGAAACACTTACATCTTTGTAGTTGTTAGTGGTAGACTTTCTTGTTGCCATTATTTTGTTTTCAACTTTTATTGCCACCCTGAATTCCTTCTCCAATGAATCAGGTTCCCAAAGTTGAACCTCATGTTGGATGTTATCCTTTAAAGTCCCTGTGAATACATCAATCCTATGCTCCTTTGGAATATCATTTACCCTTATATTCAATTTTTGGAATTCCTCAATGTGCTCCGCCATTGAATCCTTTTGTTTGAGATCTTTCAATTAGCTAAAGAAGGTGTTTCTCTTTGTATCCTCATAATGGGATATCGTTTCATTCGTAAAAATTTACCAAGTGACAAGTGGTTTATGAGAAAAAATCCATCGATACCATACAAACTAATTTTGTTCTAAATATAAAGATGCAATGTGTACCTTTTGTGTGTTCGACACATCATGTAGATCAAAGAATTGCTCCATCTGTAGTATCCATGTCACCAGATCCTTGCCATCAAACTTCCTCATATCGATCTTTGGAATTTGGTTAGTCTTCAACCCACTATGTGAGTCTCTAAAATCATAATTTGTATTCCTTTTATCCTCATCATGATTTTCGTGGAGTACCTTGTCACCACTAGGAAGCATTTCTTGTAGCAATTTTGTCAAACCTTCCAGGTCCCTTTTCAAATATGTTTTTAAACCATCCTTCAAACCTTCCATCTTGACATTCATAATTTCTTCCATGTCGGATTTCAAACCATCCATCTTAGCTTCCATTTCATTTTTGGTTACTCTTTGTAAGTGAAATTTGTTGCACTTGATCTCGCAATTTTCATATATCATGATGCATTTCTTCCTCTTCTTCATGTGTCATAGAAGAGATTTCTAGTTGCTTACTAGGTATATCAATTTTTTTTGTTTTGAGGAATTTTGAAATCAAACAATGATATCTATGCTTCACTATGCCCTTTGAATCACTTCAAACCAATTTTTCAAACAAAAGTTATGCAAAATTTTAAAAAATACACACATTTTTCTTGCTTTTTAGGAGCTAGATATTGCAATTGTTGTATCTCTGTAATTGCGAATCTCCAAGATCTGAAATTTTGTAATATAGTATCCATATGAGTCTTCTTTCCAACCCAACAAGTCAGACCAATATTAGATTCTTCAAGAAAGAGTTATGCCTAATCTCCCACAATGGCCTAATTATATACTAGTTCAGTAGAGCGAACTTGTACGGAGTACCACGTTTCACTATTTCAAACTTCAGCCTTGAAACTTATACCCAAAAAACTATATCCTGTCTTCTTTCCATCACTTTTTACAAAATTCAAATCTGATTCTCAGAGAGAAAGTTATGACAATTTTCCCTAGGTCACCTATTTGAGTGTGAATTCTAAAGCTTGCAAAAACCCTAACTTCCTTGGATCATATCTCTGAAAATATAACAAGATACAATTCAAAATTTGTACATAAAGTTCACCAAGATTTTGGCTCCAAGTGGTTGCAATTTTAGCTTCTGAAGATTCATAGAAAAAAAATTATAGCGAAAATTGCACTATGACCTGTTTGAAGCAGCAAAACTTTAGAATCCAAAGTTAAGATGCCAATGTTATGCAACTAGCTCACAAATAGATAGATCGGCGTCTTAAAAAATTATCCTCTTCGAGGGGGGAACCTCATTTACATTACATAAATTAACAGTTCTTGAATGCTACAAATGAAAATACCTCCTTTCTATATATAGGAGTCTAAGCGATCCCAATATAATCAGAGACTACATAACATTAATAATGTAAGGGCACAACAATAACAATAGTGGGCTTCTATGAGGCACAATCATAAAAATATGGGTGCTACATGGGCACAACAATAACAATAAGGGGGCTACAATAACAATAACAATAAGGGTCTACACTATTATTATAGGGACCTAACAAACTTGGTAGAGGAAACACCTTTGGTGTAAAAATAAAAACTCTAACAATTTCTAATGACAAATGAAATTCACATAGAAAATACCCTACTATAAATTACACTCAACCTTCAATTATTACCCTCCCTTCTTTAATCCTCTAGCTTGGATTATTTCTTCTTCAATGTGAAAGTTTTTCTCTAATGTTGATATGTAGATGTTGTGACTATGGCCTATTCATCTCATAAACATGGACAATTTTGTGGAATTAATTAAAAAATTGTGTTCTCTGTCAATTTCAAGGCTTATTTTCCAACAAGGATGAATGAGTGGCTCTATTTGGTCAAGACTAGTTGTCTTGGTTCACTGCTTGTATTTCCAAGATCGAGGATTAAATAAATGCAAGAACCCTATATTTAATGGCCAACAACTAAACAACTCTATTGTGTTAAGTTAATAAATGTAGTCTAATTTTTAACATACGTTGTGTTGACGGTGCTGGACCCACCAACATGTCAAGGGGATCTCCCCAGTAAGAAGTCCCAATTAGACCTCAGACCGTTTGGTGTAGGAGTCCCAGCAGTGGGTCGTATAGCAATTCCTTGACCGTGATTTCGCACAGAGGAAAGTAAGATAACTTTGTTAGTAGCAAGGGTGTGACCGTTGCGGTGAGTCAAGGAAGGTGCATGAGAGGTTCTAACACATGTGGGTTGAGATGAGTGCACCCCTTGGAAACCTGTAACAGTACTCGGATGGGAAGGGAACACACGAGCAAAGATGCATCACAAGCTAGAAAGCAAGTCAGCTGGCAATCCAAAGTGATGGTTAAACCAATCAACACATTTCAGAAAGATTCATACATGCTCATACAAAACAGTCCATACATGTGTGCGTAAGAAAGAAAATACATATGCCATTTAGAGTAAACAAGACAATTGGAATACAATACAACATATGCATGAAACATGTTGGCTCTTATTATATAAATAAGTGTAAGTTCCAGTCATACAATACATCCATGTACACCTGCTAGCCCCAATAGTGGAACGTTACAGCCACATCCGCTTGCTCCTCCAAAGAGATGTACTAGCTCCGTGTAGTGGAGAAGCCAAGGCACTTACAATACTATCCAAGCTCTCTCCAAGATAGTCTTATTGGAAGCTTGGCTAACCAAAAGCCCACATAATGAGTTATGAGGTACTATTTATAGCAAAGGGCGGGGTGAACCTTGACTTTCCCCTTTGTGACAATTCATCTACCCTCATTAATCTTCATCTACTCTATGACAATCACATCCAACTATCGACACTTGACTTACACTTGACATGACTTTACATTACAATGTGCAAGTACTTATGTGAGACCAGTGTGAGACAACATGGCTTGAGCAAGCCATGCAAGACATCACTGACACTCGGTTTGTTGTGGTGAGACCAACTCTTTGACATGCATGTGATGGTGAAGGTGGTGAGCTGATTCCAAGCTTGGTCATCCGTGATGGTGTGGATGCACCCCATGGTGACATCTTGCTAAAGAAATCTCTTGCCTCTGTTGCAACTGGTGCATTGGTTAGGCTCCTTCATCCAACTCGTCTGCTAGCATGCGCATGGTCTTCTTGGGTGTGGCTGAACCGGCAACACACTGACACATAGTGTCTGTGTTGATCTTCAAGTGTGTGTTGGTGGTCATGCACATCAACTTGCTGAAGTACATGTTTAGCTCCAGTTGGACTTGCTTCTTGTCTTCGCCTTGGTGAGTGTGCTAAATGGGTTGGATCACATGTGTGCGCACAATGACATGCATGTTGTTGAATCCCTTGCATGTGATCAACAACACTACTCACCATGTCTGCTCTGTGCCAACTGCTGGGATAGATCTATAACTTGTACAGGCATAGTTTCATCCATGAGTGCATGTTGCACCCACTATTGTTCCTGTTCCTGCTGCAACTCATTCGTCTGTCTATGCAGCTTCATGTTCTTCCTTGAGTTGCTACTTCAACACATGCAACTCCTTCTTTGTTCCATTCTCTGTCTTCACGTGATCTTCATGTCGTGTCGTCACCTCATAGCCTGAGTCTCCAAAGTTTCTTTCATCATCAATGGATCGGCTTGGGCTTGGAACTTTGTTCCGCCTCCGTGTTGTCAACAACCTTCCTCTTGCGTTTGTTGCATTCAGTATGTTGTCGTCAGCTGTTGTTCATGATGTTGTTTTTGTCATACCTTGATGTCCTTGTCTACGAACAACTTGATAGCTTCATGAGTAGGCAAGCTCATAGACATTTGATTAATTGCATCCCCAAGTGTGCTTTGAACGGTGTCTTCGACTCTGTTCCCTTGGAAACCATTGTACCTGCACTACTGAGAGGCAGATGAACACCTGTAATACATGGAGACATGGCAACACTCATGGCAAGCAATATGTCAGTTGAAAACCAAAATGAACTTGAGAACTGACTTGCAACATACATGTGTGACTGATCATGAAGGTTGTGCAATTTCGGCCGGGAGGTCGGGAGACTGACTGCCAAGACTGCGCAAGGCACAGTCTGGGCTACTGGGAGATTGATTGACTACTAGAATTATGCAATGCACAGTCCAGTCTAGCTACTGACTACTAGAATTACGCAATGTGAAATCTCAACTGGCAATGGTTGCAGGCTCAGTGACTGCATTGCGCAATTTTCTGGGCTAGAAGTCACTGTCCCTCATAAATGTGCAAAATAGTCCTGGAGAACAGTGCTGGGTAGAAATGCGCATTTCTAGAGAGGAAGGCAGAGCCTTCCCTCTCAGGATTGCGCAATACTGTCTGAGTGAAGGCAGAGTCTGGGCCGAGGTTGCCCAGACTCTCCGATGGGAAAATGAATGTGAATGTGAGTGTGAATGCATGGTGATACTGAGTGAAATCATAAGTGAATGATCATGCATTCAAACGGCGAATGACAAATCCAGAAAATGGAACAACATGCATGTGGGTGAGGCGAGTCACTGAATCAGCGACCGTTCATGAAAAACAGTTTCATGCATGCGACAGTAGTGAGATAGCAATGAAAACTGAAATGGTGCTAGTACAAGCTAATATGTATCAAAATGACAGCAAGCGCTCACTAAAATCAAGTAGACAATGTTCATACGAAGCGAAACACAAAAAGCACCAAAAATGCAACATAAGTCATAGAAAGCGGGCTTACCCCAAAACAGTTGAGCTGAGTGTGCCGACATCTCCTAGATGTGATGTGGGATGTCAGAGCTACAAGGTTGATGTGAGGACTGAGCTCTGCAGTGTCTGATTGATGAGTTTTGATAACATCAAGGTTGTGACGCGCATGCCACAAATCTATGAAAAGAAACACTTGGTAGGATGTTTCTGAAATGATCCTTGCATGTAACCTCTAACTGCCCAAAAATAGATCCTTGAAACAAGGGATGCCTTTGCATGTTGCTTTGGGAGAAGCAACCCATGCATGAAAGTCTATTTTGCTTGGTCCCGGAGGGAACCGGTCAACTCAACTGCACATGAAAGAGGTTGTTCGACTGCTGGGAGAAAATGCGCATTTTTGGCTGGGAGCTGGGCTGGCTGCCCAAGATATTTGCGCAATTTCTGGGCATAGCAGCTGATTGTTTCCTAGATTTGCACAAATTCTAGGCTGGGCAGCCCTGTTGGGAAAAATTGCGCAATTTTCACTATGAGTGTTGACTGCCAGAATTGCGCAATTCTGAAGCCTAGCAGGCTGCCAATTAGGATTGTGAAATTTCTGGAGGGAAGGTTGGTTTACCTCCATAATTGCGCAATTTCTTGGGGGAGTTGCTCAGCCTATAGTTGGACAAAGTCTGGGTGATCAGCCTATGAGGGAAATGCATCAAGTTGTGATCGACAGGTTGCCTTTGTGCAAGAAAAAAACTGAAGGTTGTGTACTTGACGAAGCAAGACAAGGTGTTGTGAAAAGTTGGTAGGGAGGCTCTAAAACAAAGATAAGGAAAAGTTTTGGAGGGTGGTTGTAGCCGCTACAACACTTGGCGACACACTGGTAGAACTCCAACTCTCTGAATGGGCCTTTTTCGTGAAAATCAAGTCTAACACCTCCGAAAGTGTCGTTTAGTTCTCAACTCATATTGGTTTCACACTAGCTTGATTGTAAGATGTAGAATCCTCCAAGATCTTGGTCTATTGACACACATTCCAAGCCAAGGAAACATAGTTGTTTCAATTGGGGTTGAGGGGTATATTGGTGCACAAGCAGTATAGTCGTCAGATTCGTAGTTTCATCTCTGGTGTTTCTCCGCTGCCAGCAGGCTTGGAAAATACCCCAAAAAAGTCACATAGGAACACAAACATGGCTCTGTTGCCAGCGAGCTTGGTTAGAACCCTAGCAGAGTTACTTGCATCACCTCTCTATGCAGGAAACCTTTCTCTTCTTATGCCTTATTCATTTTTCATTTTTTCAAACTTTTATTCTTTCTTTTTTTTCATTTTTGTAACTGTGCACAACACTTAATCATTTCAGAGGCGGAAGAGGGATCCTGACTTATTGAGAGAAGAAGAGGTTGTTCCATTAGAGAAGTAGTTTATTATACCTCTAACATGCCTGTTAAGGTTTTCCCCCTCACCTTACTCTACTTGACTGAGCTGACAAGGGTTAACCCAAAAACAACCGACTAGAGAAGGTGACACTAGTTAGAATGCAAGCGTTGTGTTTTCACCAAAGTTCACTTCGAACAATATGTATTTTCCTTAAATGTATCATGGACTAAAAGTAACAAATTCTTCATACAGAGGCAAGATGACAAATAACCAAGTAGTGATAGTTGTACAAGCCCTCTTGTACTTCACCCAACTCGCTTCAAGAGTCATACATGGTTTCATGCGAAACTAACCTACGAATGAAACAAGCAAACTAACAAACAAACAACAAAGCAAAGCAAGAGTAGAAGCGAAAGTGAAAACAAAGAGAGTAAGCAAACAAGCAGGCAAACAAACAAACAAACAAAGCATGTAAGCAAACAAGCATGCAAGAAAACAACTGAAAGAAAACACTACTCCTACTCCTACATTGCTGGTGCATGGACCTGATCACGCGAAGTGATATTTCCAATGCAGCCACCGATGCATTGGTTGACCCATGTTGGTGAAGGCTTGGTCTGCGAGCAACCCAGTTGTGTGAACCAGCAAACAAGAAAGATATAACAATGAATACAACCACACTTCGTTTTTCAAAGTGCCCACGGAACATAAGTGGGTGCAAGTGCATGACGAGAAATCCATGGCCTTATCATGTTGTTATGTGACACTGTGTGCAACTTTGAAACATAAGCACGCTCTTGACTATGACATGCAAGAAAATGAAGGAAACAAAGATAACTTGTGTCGCAAACGAGTGCTTGCAATGTAAGATTCCTTCAATGCATGAGCGATGGGATCGTGCAGTTCGACTAGAGGAAGTATGATATATGTGTGAGATGGATCTTCATTGCATACAAATGAGTGATGAGGAGCCTTGGGTGATTGAACAGTTTCATGATCAAAAGTGAGACTAACCTCAAGAGAGTGAGGACCTGACATAACCATTAACTCGGGCTGAAGTGCCTTGACAGTCTTGGGTGTTTCAACTTCACCATCAGATAGATCATCATAGACCGGTGGCTTTGAAAGATCAATTGTGATAGAGTCATGATCGTGATCAAATATGGAAACAAATGGATCACGACTGCCACAATCAGAAAAATGAATGACTTCATCGGCATCCTCATGATCAGATGAATCAAACAGAGGGGTAGATGAAAGCGAACAAACTCATCCTCTGTGTTTCTGGAAAATACAGATGAAAGATCAAGTGGATTTTCAACGAATAACTTATCCTCTCCATTATCGAATGATGGACCAACATCCAGCAAGTCTTGTGAGTGATCAACAATGGGTGCATCCGTGGAAGAAGACACACATGTGAAATCATGGATGGCAGTGTTACAGGAAAAAGTGTCTATATAGAACTGCGTATCCCACTAAGGTGTGGTAGCTACCTTAGAAACAAACAAAGTAAAGCTACTTTCGTTTTCCCTTTATGAAAGATAGATGAGAGAAGAATAGAGGAGACCAACCTTTGTCTTGCGCTTGGCTCCTAGGTCGATTCCTCTCTCTTCTGATAGTCCTTTGCTACTTGCTTCCTTGTACGCCTAGCTTCACAGAGTACCTGTAGAATCAGAGTAGCATAACACTATACAAGAACATGGATCTATAATCATAAACAATCTAGGATCAGATGTAAATTGACCATACAAATGCATAAAACATAAATGACACAAGAGTATGGAGGAAAACTTGAATAGCTTTTATTGATAATCAAGAAAGAGCCAAGGGAGTTACAACCAGTTGTTCTGACCCAGCATCATCCTCTTAGCAAGTAAGCCCTTCTTCACCTCATACAAAGCTTAGATCACCCAAAACTATGATGTTGTCTCAAGAAACCAACAGAAATTCCTTACAAGATGCAAAATTCCAGCCTCTGGATCTCTGGGATGAGGGATCCATATATAGATATTTATAAGGGAGATGAGTGAGCTTGTGATTTGATTAGTGTCTTCCCTCTGATAGTTCTTGCTTCCACTTGGAGATTGATGATCTCTTACTCATCCTTGGTCGAATTCAAAGAGGCAAGTGTCACAGGAGAAGTTTCTGGAAGATTCCATGCCTCTCCACCTCGTGGAATGACACTGCCATTTGTCACTTCTCGCCCATCGCACCCCATAGAAGGGATTTTTGAAATGAAACGCACCCACAGAGTGTACTTAGGTGAGATGCAACGCACTTTTCCTATGGAGCAGGTGAAATGATCCTGTTTTGACCAATTCTGAGTGGTTTTTCATGGAGAACTTCTGGGAGAAGCTGTAATCAGTTGACCTTGTTCCTTTAGGGGTTAGAACAACACTTTTAGGGACTTATGAGCCCTTGGTTTATGGACATTTTATGCTTGGGGTTGCAGTGCCCAAAAATGTCTATAATAGGCAGGTTCACCAAAGATGTTAGGAAAGAATGGAGGGGGCTTGGATGGAAGGGAGTCATCCTTCACCGAGTGTTGATGCTCAAGTTCCCACTCATACTGTTTATGAATGAGAGCGCATGTTGGTTGTGCAACACCAACTCCGTCAGTGGCTTGTTCCTCGTTCACAACAAGTGAAGAGTTCAGAATGGACAAACACAAGACAATATCATCCGGAGGAACACCCGAGTGTGAAGATGGAGGTCGTAGAACAAAATGCATATGAGAACTCGAAGGACTCACAACCAAATCTGCGTGAAAATTGAGTGAAGTGATGTTGGGAGGATGTGAAAGTTGAACAAGTGTGTGAGCATGATCCTCAACATCACTTGGCAGTGGTGGAGCTGTTGAATGAGGGGAAGGTGGACAGTCAGTCGAGACAGTGACCGCATCCACATGATATTGCACAACTCCCTCACTAAAGAATGTTGAGCGAGGCTTGATCTCAAGCTTCTTCTTGGGACGGGCAGATTTCTTAAGGCAATACTCAAACCGGTCCCAAAGATAGGCAAATTTCATCTAGCTCCTTGGAGCTTGAAACTGCAAGTCACGAAAGCGTTGCCAAAAATCCATAACCGATTCATGCGGAGCCTTCCGTATCTGTAACAATTTTTGGTCAAGATAATTTGGATCAAAATGATAGAAAGTGTCTTCAATGAGATCACATAAGTGCTCAAGTGAGTGCATGCTGTTAGCCGGTAGGCTGAGCAGCCATCGACATGGAGATTCGCGAAGTGTGTGTGCAAGCAGCAAGCTAGCCTATTCGTCAGAACACCCATCTTCCTCATGAAGCATGGAAATAAAGTCATGTAAGTACTCAGGCTAGGCCACTTCGTCTTCACCATCATACGTGTAAGTGGACAAGAGATCGAAAAACTCCCCCGTGATGGTGACATCTTCATGATTCGAAAAACATCGCGGAGGGAGAAGAGTGCAAGAATCCATGAAAGGTAAGCAAAGGTTCAAAACTGGATGAGAGGACACAGCTTGTCATCTAGCCCTCCTTCTAGCACCAAAAATGTTGACAGTGTTGGACCCACCAACATGTCAAGGGGATCTCCCCGGTAAGAAGTCCCAATTAGACCTCAAACCGTTTGGTGTAGGAGTCCCAATAGTGGGTTGTATAGTAATGTCTTGACCAGGATTTCGCACAGAGGCAAGTAAGATAACTCTGTTAGTAGCAAGGTTGTGACTGTTATGGTGAGTCAAGGAAGGTACACGAGAGGTTCTAACACATGTGGGATAAGATGAGTGCGCCCCTTGGAAACCTGTAACAGTACTCGGATGGGAAGGGAAAACATGAGCGAAGATGCATCACAAGCTAGAAAGCAAGTTAGCTAGCAATCCAAAGTGATGGTTAAACCAATCAACACATTTCAGAAAGATTCATACATGCTCATACAGAACAGTCCATACATGCGTGCATAAGAAATAAAATACATATGCCATTTAGAGTAAACAAGACAGCTGGAATACAATACAACATATGCATGAAATGTGTTGGCTCTTATTATATAAAGAAGTGTAAGTTCCAGTCATACAATACATCCATGTACACCTGCTAGCCCTAATAGTGGAATGTTACAGCCACATCCACCTGCTCCTCCAAAGAGATGTACTAGCTCTGTGCAGTGGATAAGCCAAGGCGTGTTACAATACTGTCCAAGCTCTCTCCAAGATAGTCTTATCATAAACTTGGTTGACCAAAATCCCATACAATGAGTTATGAGGGACTATTTATATCAAAGGGTGGGGTGACCCTTGACATTCCCCTTTGTGACAGTTCATCTACCCTCATGACTCTTCATCTACTCTATGATTGTTACATCCAACTATCGACACTTGACATACACTTGACATGACATTACATTACAATGCACATGTACTCATGTGAGACAGCATGGCTTGAGCAAGCCATGCAAGACATCACTGACACTCGGTCCATTGTGGTGAAACCAACTCTTTGACATGCTTGTGATAGTGAAGGTGGTGAGTTGATGCCAAGCTTAGTCATCTATGATGGTGTGGATGTACCCCATGGTGACATCTTGTAGAAGCGAACTCTTGCCTCTGTTGCAACCAGTGCATTGGTTCAGCTCCTTCATCCAACTTGTCTGCTAGCATGCGCATGGTATTCTTGGGTGTGGTTGAACCGGCAACACACTGATGCATAGTGTCCATGTTGATCTTCAAGTGTGTGTTGGTGGTCATGCGCATCAACTTGCTGAAGTACATGTTCAGCTCCAGTTGGACTTGCTTCTTGTCTTCACCTTGGTGAGTGTGTTGAATGGGTTGGATCGCATGTGTGTGCACAATGACATGCATGTTGTTGAATCCCTTGCATGTGATCAACAACACTACTCACCATGTCTGCTCTGTGCCAACTGTTGGGATAGATCTATAACTTGTACAGGCGCAGTTTCATCCATGAGTGCATGTTGTGCCCACAGCTATTTATGTTCCTACTACAACTCATTCATCTGCCTGTGCAGCTTCATGTTCTTCCTTAAGTTGTTGCTTCAACACATGCAACTCCTTCTTTGTTCCATTCTCTGTCTTCGTGTGATCTTCATGTCGCATCATCACCTCATAGCCTGTGTCTCCAAAGTTTCTTTCATCATCAGTGGATCTGCTTGGGCTTGCAACTTTGTTCCGCCTCTGTGTTGTCAACAACCTTCCTCTTGTATTCGTTGCATTCGGTATGTTGTCATCAACTATTGTTCATGATGTTGCTTGCTATTATGGTGATGTTGTCATATCTTGATGTCCTTATCTACAAACAACTTGATATCTTCATGAGTAGGCAAGCTCATATACATTTAATCGACTGCATCCCCAAGTGTGCTCTAAAAATTGTCTTCGACTCTACTCTCTTGGAAACCATTATACCTTCACTGCTGAGAGGCAGATGAACACCTGCAATACCTGGAGATGTGGCAACACTCATGGAAAGCAATTTATCAGTTTAAAACCAAAATGAACTTGAGAACTAACTTGCAACATACTTGTGTGAATGATCATGAAGGTTGCACAATTTTGTCCGGGAGGTTAGGAGACTAACTGCCAAGACTATGCAAGGCACAGTCTGGGCTGCTGGGAGACTGACTGACTTCTGGAACTATGCAATGCACAGTCCCGTATGGCTGCTGACTACTGGAATTGTGCAATGCGCAATCTCAGCTGGTAATGGTTGCAGGCTCAGTGACTGCATTATGCAATTTTCTGGGCCAACAGTCACTGTTCCTCATAAATGTGCAAAATAGTCCTAGAGGACATTGCCTGGGTAGAAATGCGCCTTTCTGGAGAGGAAGGCAGAGCCTTCACTTTTAGGATTGCGCAATGTTGTCTCGGTGAAGGCAGAGTCCGAACCGAGGTTTCCCAGACTCGCCGACGGGCAACTGAACGCGATTGTGAGTGCGAATGCATGGTGATACTGAGTGTAAAAATAAGTGAATGATCATGCATGCAAACGGTGAATGACAGATTCAGAAAATGGAACAACATGCATGTGGGTGAGGTGAGTCGTTGAGTCAACGACCATTCGTGAAAAATAGTTTCATGCATGCGACAACAGTGAGATAGCGACGAAAATTGGAACGGTGCTAGTACAGGCTAATATGTATCAAAACAACAACAAGTGCTCACTAAAATCAAGCAAAAAAAATTCAAACAAAGAGAAACACAAAAAGCACCAAAAATGCAACATAAGTCATAGAAAGCAGGCTTACCCCAAAACAGTTGAGCTGAGTGTGCCGACAGCTCCTAGATTTGATGTGGGATGTCAGAGCTACAATTTTGATGTGAGGAATGAGCTCTGTGGTGTCCGGTTGATGATTTTTGATAACATCGAGTTTGTGACGCGCATGCCACAAATCTATGGAAAGCGACACTTGGTGGGAGGTTTTTGAAATGATCCTTGCATTTAACCTCTAACTGCCCAAAAATAGAACCCTGAAACAAGTGATGCCTTTGCATGCCCATGGATGCAAGTCTGTTTTGCTTGGTCCCGGAGGGAACTGGTCAACTCAACTGCACATGCAAGAGGTTGTTCGACTACTAGGAGAAAATGTGCATTTTTGGCTGGGAGCTGGGCTGGCTTCCCAAGAGATTTGCGCAATTTCTGGGTAGAGCCGCTGACTGTTGCCCAGATTTGTGCAAATTCTGCGCTGAGCAGCCCTGCTGGGGAAAATTGCGCAATTTTCAGTGTGAGTGTTGTTGACTGCCAGAATTGCGCAATTCTGGAGCCCAGCAGGCTGCCAGTCAGGATTGTGCAATTTCTGGAGAGAAGGTTGGTTTCCCTCCAGAATTGCGCAATATCTTTGGGGAGCTACTCAGCCTGTAGCTGGAAAAATTCCAGGTGATCAGCCTATGAGGGGAATGCATCGAGCTGTGATCAACAAGTTGCCTTTGTGCAAGAAAAACATTGAAGCTTGTGTATTTGATGAAGCAAGACAAGGTGCTATGAAAAGTTGGTAGTGAGGCTCCAAAATGAAGCTAAGGAAAAATTTTGGAGAGTGGTTGTAGCTGGTACAACACGTTCATAGCACTTCACTCCACCATTCCTCTCCTCATTCACAATATAATTAATTTATGAACAACTACCTAACATTGAATTTATGGTATTAATCAAACAATTGTTTTCCCAAAACATGTGGTTGTAGCTTGATATGATGCAATAGACTCATGATCTAATGTTCTAGGCAATAACCCAACATTGACTTAATTGAAGAGACTACTTGGAAACTTGGGTGGTTTCTAATTCGGGCAATGTGTACCCTTGAGGGAAAATTGCTTAGCTACATCTCACATACAAAAGTACATTGTCATGACCAACATCATGATAAGAAAGGAAAACAAATCAAGCACCATAAGCATATCCATCTACCATTTCCAAGGGCATCAAATCACATGAAAAATCTCTCTCATCAATACATCCAAGCTCATCCAACAACTACTCCAATCTATGAAATCTCATACAAGCTAAGGGGTAACAAGGTCTATTATCTATAATGTGTTTATTGTTAGTAATTTCAAGTCATTTGAGCCATTTCACTTGGAGTAATCCATTCCATTCACACATGTAGAGGCTGCCATTTCATAATTTTAGCCTTCTTTTTCTGAATATGCTTTTCTTGATGTCCATATCAAGACCAGTAGATGCCATCAAATTAGTTTCAAGAGGGAGAAATTGTTTTCTAGTAAGAAATTTGTCACAAGTTATAGTTAAATTTAATTTATGAAAAACTTTGACTATAATACTTTACACGTAAAAAATTTAGCTCATTTTAAGATTGGGAAGTTTTGGCCCATTTTAATATTATCCAAATCATGAGAATTTCAAAACAATGGCCCATTTTAAGATTATCCAAAATCCTGAGAATTTCAAAACAATAAATAGAACAGAGTAAAACTAAAATAAATCACCACACCAAAAAAAATTAATAAAAATACAAATCATCCACTTATAAATCATTTTATTCCAACGGGTATATATATAGACTTTTCTCAAATTATTTGTTACGGTTAAACATGGAACTCTGAAACACATGACAACATTATGAACCATTGCATGAAGAATTAAAATATGGGTTGGTATAAGATAATTATTAGAACATATTGTTGCAATGTAAATAACAACCCACGCATGAATTACGATTATTTGAAGCTCAATTTAATATGAAAAGGAGCTTGTTGGACAAACAAATATTTTTTCACTTCATATAACCGCACATGCAATTCTTAGATGGTGATAATTCGGAGCAGGCATAAAGTTTGTTCTAAGAAATCTGAAAATTCAAAACAGACTGGAGAGGAAAAGAGATAATTACCACTGCCCTAGGCATGCTATTTTTCCTTGAAACGTGTTTACCTGTGAGTTCACATTTAAAAATGGTATGATAAAGAATCACAAATACAAAAATAAATCCACCATTGTTATGTTAACAAGCTGTCAAGATGCCTTCAATGTAGTAATATGCACACAGATCATTGATAGAATATAGAGACTATAGAACCAGGTCAACTTTACTAAAACAAAGATTGGATTTTCTCAATGGTTTTCCCTTTAGTTTTGAGCACCCATATTGCAACAAATAAAACTGTAAAGGCAACAACAAGAGCATAAATCAAAAAAGTCCCTGCAACCAGATACAAAAGATCTTTTAGACTGGTTTTAGGAAAAAAAAATGGGCCTCACCATAAATTGTTGGTTTTGATAAATCCTCACAGAAATAAACCTTAAAGAGTATAGAATGCCATCATAATATTAGTTTATTAATGTATGTGTATGTGAGAGATCCAATCAACTAACCCATTATAATACCCTACAAAAACACACCCAAAAACAAAAACCCAAAAGTTTGTCATAGACTTGAAACATTGAATGTAATGGATTTACCTGAAGTGCTCCACTCTAAAAGTAAATTGACTCTCATGGTCACCGCAAAATATGACAACCAGTTTATCAAAATTGCAATACTCACCAACATCCTTTACATTAACTGGGAGGATCTGCAGTGAAGGATTCAAGGAAATTAGGTGCAAGTCATGTAAGAGATATTCCTAGTGCTTAGAGAATTTCATAACATCTCACAACCTGAGATCTCCACAAACAAATTTTCTTGAATTGACAAAGGAAAAATTGCCGACATAATAATCCATGAAATGGCTCCTACACCAAGAGAAAAATAAATTATGTAAACCTGCATCAGAACATGGCCTTTTAGTGAACGCCTCTGTAGTAATTTTTATAAAGGAAACATGATATTGTTTGCTGACATAAAAGTAGTCTTACGAATACACCAGTTAAGGCCAGAATACTATAGGTTGTTTCATCAGAAGCTCCTGGAAGGTGAGTTTGCAATGTACATTGTTATTAAAAATAAAAATAAAAAATCTAAGCTTATGATACTTTCACAGGACTTGCACGATTCAATTTCATCCTCAAGATTCATTCTTTCTACTCTTTAATCCCAATATTCAAAATATACCTTCAAATTTGTCCCCGCAAAAAAAATCAAAAGATACAGTACTCCATAACAAATATTTTAGAGAGATTACCTCCAAGAAGAATGCAAGACCAACAAGAAAAAGGCAGATACCCATTCCCCCAGCTGAGATTTGTACAATTGAAACAATCTCATGTGAATTACTATGACTGAATTCAAGTCATACAAAAAATGTCATGATGGTCAAAGAAATACATCCTTGGAAGTAGCAGATAATGTACGATGAGGAGGAGCCGTCTTCCAGCTTTGTCCATCAACCATGCAGTGAAAGCAGTCATGACAACCTGTATAACAACCATCAAGTTAAAACCTAAAGGCTTATCACAAAACGTTGATTAGATACCAAAACGACTATATTTGAAATCATATAAGTAACAAATCAGCAAACAAGAACACCTGAATAGAACCAAGTCCAAGATTAGCAACTTTGCTTGATGAAACTCCTACGAGATTTAAGACAAATGTTGAAATCATTACCCATTGGAATAGGGGATTTCTGTTCCATGTATTTTCTCCTTTGTATAAATACATATCTCAAATCTGCAAACCTTATTAAACACCATAATATTGAAAAAATCATTTGAACTCTTATAGATGTGGATCTGTTTCATGAGAAAAGTTGGTGATTTTCTCCAATATACTAACATTATTTTGCATTGATTGGGGTACATCTTCAGTTTTCATTGACAACTTCTTTGAGACATTTTTTTTAATTTCCAAATTGCAAATATTAGGCCCTAATATTAACAGTTTCAAACCACAAAAGGTAAAATAAAAATATATGGCTTATTGGTCTATAATGAAAAGTAATCTAGCTAGATAGTAGTGCACACTCACCAGCAGATTTGAAAATGTAGGTTCCATAGAACATAATAGCATTAATTCCACTCAACTACTGCAATAGAAGCAAACCAATGCCAATCTGCAAAAAATAATCCTTGAAATGGTTAAAATTAAAATCGATCCAAAATCAGAAATTCACATTGTTCACAGTAGTAGACTATTAATTTACTTTTGTAGTTAAACCAAGAAAAAGCATGTAGTATGCTTTGCTTTTATGCTACCATTGGGCAACCCAATACTTACAGTCAGAGGGAGTGCATATCTTCTCTCAATAAGGTCAGATATTTTGAATCTGGTTTGTTGTTAATTTTCCTCCACTGCAATCTGTCATCAAGAAAGACAATGTGTTAGTTGCATGCACATCCTTTTTGTAGAGACAAATTGTCAATTCCCTATAGCAATGTAAGCTTAAGGGAGTGATAAATTATTAGTTTAAATGGCATAAAATGACAAGCTAAAGGTCATTAAACTAGAATATATTTGCTAAGATTGTGTTGAAATTACAAGTGTACCATTTCCATAGTAATATTGACCAAGGGCATAAGAAACCCAGAAAATTTGTTGAACAGAGGTAACAAATAGCAACAACACTAGAATAAGGAAAACGGAATTCTTAAATGATCATTAATACACAGTCAAATTACAAGAAAAAAGAAACAAAAGGATCGCAATGCTAAAATACCAAATGACTTGCACCTTAATTTCATCTTCTTCAATTGAAATGTCAACTTAGGGCCACAAAGAACTCGTAATGAAGCTTCAAAATTTGACTTCTTGCTTATTTTAGTCTGCTCCTAGCATGAAAAAATGTTTGATAATATTTTCCTTCTACATAATATAGCACACAAAATTTCTCTAACTTATGTTGTTCATATCATTTATTGCAAAAATTTAAGCTTTCTAAAATCTTACCAACCATCTTGGAGATTCTGGGATAATGGAGAGACCAATAAGACATTGAACACTGGGAACTAGTTCTGCATCACCACCCAAGAGTTGTTGGTTTTAATATTTTGAGAAAAATACAATAAATTTTGTATTATTTGTAAACCCTTCTTACTAATCACATACCTATAACTGCCAGAAGCCTCCATGAAACAAACAACCCAAATAAATATGCCAACATTATGCCAATAGTAATTGAAAATTGTTCCACAAAAAAGAGACTTTGGTCAGTTACAATTAATATTTCTAAGGCTTTACAAGTCACTTACATCTATGCAAATATGGCTCCTTAGAAAACCATGATGAATCTATATTCCCAAGGTGAAAAAGATAAGAAATTAAGAATAGGAAACTCA
Organism: Pinus tabuliformis; assembly: GCA_031772625.1. Classification (NCBI taxonomy): domain Eukaryota; kingdom Viridiplantae; phylum Streptophyta; class Pinopsida; order Pinales; family Pinaceae; genus Pinus; species Pinus tabuliformis. The sequence continues at coordinate 774,507,425 of CM062804.1, read as the reverse complement.
CTTAATTTACAGTACCAAGAGCCCCCCGCAAGTGGTTTAGAGTTATCTCAGCTATATACATTGGTAACTTTATTTACCACAACACATGAATAACATCAGAGGCTTGAAAAAATTACTGCAATAGCTACCTTATCAAATGTTTTGGAGGAGGAAGGGCATGTAAGGTACTAGTAGACTTATTGTAGAAGATATGGCTCCCATTCCAAAGACTATCAAAAATCTACTCGGATACAATAATAAAGCATTCTTCTACAAGGTAAATGTGATAATACAACATCAAAAGTACTTTTTGTTCTTTGTGCCAAACCATGAAAAAGATTAAATTTTCATATTGAATACACAAATGAAAATTTGATGTTCATAATATCCAAATCAAAGAGTTTTCACAAAAACTTTCATCTGGGATAACACAACTTTCCTTTGTAAAGGCAATGGAAAGTTGCCCTATCATACTTGGGATTTTTGCGACTATTAGTGCTTGTGTATAACATGGAAATCAAAACTATAAACTTATGGTCATATGTAAAATAAAAACAACTAAATCAATTATGTTCTATATCTTGTCATCATCTGTAAGAGAAGCATAAAATTTTCCACAATCCACATAGGATATCACAATGAGATCCTAGAAAATGCTCACCCCTTTTCACCCAATGCAATTAGCAATTTTATCACTAGATATTGCCCCAACCATTGCACCAGCATTGGATAGTGAACTTAATAAAGAGTATTTCCAAGTATTTAAGATCAAAACAGGTTAATAAGCAATTTGCCAAGTGGATACCATGCACCCCAATTGAATAATTTAGGATTCATATTTAAAATTGAGAGATTTTCAGGCTGGGATCACTTATGATATCATCGTAAACAGGGGATGAATATTAGGGATAGAAAATTATAACAATTTCCTATATGACTCATCGACTTTAGTATATTTTTCAAAAGTGGCTCTAACTAGAAATAAATGCTTAATTTCATGTTGTATTAATAAATCATAGCTTAAACCTTCAATGAAGGCTTTCCCAATAATAATTCCTCTGATTTTGGTAAATTTGGTCTTGTCCACTGCTATATCATGTAGTCTTTGTTGATACTCTTCAAGTGGGACCAATTTTCCACTTCTATCCTACAAAGATGGAAGTCTTTTTTGATGTAAAGCATTAAATTTCCTGTAAAATTTCTTAATTTGAACCTCCAAATTTTGATACTTGTTCTCGAGCTGTAGCATTAAATTTTTCTTTGTTAAAACCTTTCTGGCCTCCAAGACATCTTCAGTTCTATCCTCAATGTTGAATTCCTCAAGCTCATCTTTTGTCTTAGATTTTAATACTTTGATTATCCTTGTAGCATCTCCTTGTATGTGGTCCAGGTCCATCTTTATTTCTGCTACTACTTCTTGTGACCTATGCAATAAATCTTCCTACTCAAAAATAATTTCAATTGAAGGCCATAACTCAGTCGTTAATACATTAATGTCTATCCAAATATTCTTTGGCCTGAGCGATGGTTTGTGTAATTAAGGATTCATTTTCATAAACTTCTAATTGTTGAGTTAATTTATAAATCTTTTGAATTTCATCCAAATGTGCATTATCAACCTTAATCTCTTGTTCATAGATCTTTTGAAGCTACATTTTAAGTATTTCAATCTATTGATCCTTTAGAGATAAGTCTCCCATGGTCTTTGATAGTTGTTCTACGGAGTCATTAGAATGTGTTTCTACTGCAATGGTTGTTGTTGTAGATGTCCTTGTTGTTTACGTACCTCCTATAGAATTAGTGGCTATAGGAATAGCAGTTGAAATGTTGAGTTGCTACTCTTTTTATTTTAGGAGTGATTCCATATCAGCTTCCATTTTCTGAATTTGAACATTTTGTTCAACTATCAATTTGAACATATTTTCTTTCTCCCTTTCTAGCTGACCAACTTCCTTAGCTTGTGGATGTTCAGTAGTAGGAATCTTAAGTTGCTTCCTCAATGCTTGAATGTCAACATTCTTATTTTTTATCATTTCTTCTGCCATTTTGATATTACTAGGATCATATCCTAGCTTGATCACCAGATCTTCAAGAGCTTTGATTCTGGTATCTTTGGCCAAGGATGACATTCTCTCCATCTTCAATTGTGAATGAATATTGTTCAAGGAAGCTTGCAGTTTGGAGGCTGTCATTGCTAAACTTGTCAATGTGGAATATATCATTTCACCAGCCTGCTTATGCAGGTCAATCTGATCAATGGCATGAATTTTCTTGGTGTCAAAAGAAAAAATGGAAGTTTTGTAATCTTCTGCACTCTTAGGGACTAGAATTTTGGGTTCCAAGAAAGCTAATTGAAATTGTCCCTTCTCAGTATCAAGTGCAGATAGAAGTTTGTGTTGTGTAGTGGAAGATTGCTTCCAAAATTCTGAATAAGTGGTGGCCTTCAATGCTTCATTCTTCCTTTTAATCTCTCTGTATCTAGCAAAAATATTTTGTTGTGTTGTATCATGGGAAACAGAGGATATAGGAGAATTTATAATTTCTTCAATTTGTGGAAAAGAAGTGGTGGGAAATCCTGACATCACCACTATGGTTTTCTCCTGTGAGATTTTGTCCTCTGAAGACTCTTGATTAGTGTTTGTCTTCTTTCTCCTTTTACAAATTGTGAAACCTATAGCTTGATTTTCTGAGTCTGTAGGAGAGACTTTCTCTTGGTCTTTCGGTTTCTTTTTCTTGAGGAACTTGAGTCTGTGAAGATGTCTGACTAACAATCTATTCCTCAGCTTCCTGTAATGTATTCTCTTTCCACTCTTCTTGATTTGCATATTGTTCTATCTCTCGCCTAGTAGCATGTATATATGGAGTTTTTTCTACTCAACTCTCAATTTTGAAATAATCCCCAAGGGGACATGGGACCAGGTAAATATCAATTTGAATTTCATCTACTTTAATGACATATTTGCCTCCTTCACTGTGGCCCTGGTATTGAGAATGAAAGGGCCAATATGTTCCTTCAACTTGAATTGGGTTTTCTATTTCCTGGATACAAAATGGAGATCATCCATGTTCATCATTTGCCTAATATATTCGAAGGTAATGATTCTGATTAAGTTCACAACCATATATTCTAATTTCTATGTAATTCTGGTAGAGGTACCAGTCTCCAATTTTGGCTTGTTCAGTAAGGTGGAGAATTATTTTTATTTCAGTTGAAATCCTTGGTATAACATCACTTCTGAGAAGACATAAAGACATATGCAAAAATTGATTTACATAATCATTGTAGGAATATTCTTCTATGTTCTTCCTTACCAAGGAAGTCCAGTGAATGACTGAGTGAGGCTTTCCTTGTGCATCTGACTTATGTAATGGAAACCTAAACCTGCCTTCTTCATGAAATTAAAGTAAATACACCAGGACTAACTGATGTTTAAAATAACTTTCAGTTGAAAATTTTAAAAATTGACCATGAATATTATCTGCCAAAAACTAATTGTAATTGAAAATCAGTGAGCATCTATTACCCATAGAGAACACTGATACAAATCCTAAAATTACTTCATTGGCCCACTGATCGGTAGGGTAACCTAATAGACATGTGACCATAGAGATGACTTGCCTAGACATTTCTGGGAAAATTGAAGTGGAATAGGGTGGATTAGTCCTACGCAACTCAGAATTCTCAAGTAAAAATGACTCAAAGATTCAATCTTGTTGAGGAAATGTAAGTTTTTGGTAAAATCTCCATGAGAGAATCAATGGAAAAAGGGTGCGGAGGGGATGAAGGATTGGTTTGAAGTGTTTTACATATAGACTTGGGAGTAATAACGAATAGAACTTCATTATTTTTGGCAATTACAGCACTCTAACTAGGAAGATATCGCAAATGACACCAGGTAACAAACTCAGGGAAGATATGGGTCTGGGGAAAGACAAATTGAGGAAGGAAAGACTCCCAAATGCTAAATTCATCACTGACATCAAGAAACTTCTGGTTTTCCCAATTGTGGAGTTCATAAAGGTCAAACTCACATTGGGTTTCTGCAATTTTATATTGCATATCTACCAGGGGAAACTCATCTAGGTTAACTACAGAAGGTAATGTAGGGATCTCTACCACTAATTTTGATTTTCCTTATATGAATACATTGTAAATAGGAAATTACAAACTGAGGTTGCTAAATTACCATATAATTGTTGATTACTAGTGTATGAAAATCAACAGTTGCGTGATTTCTAGAATTCGGATTCGCACTGGTAGTTCTAGGAGCTAGAATGGCGAAAGGGAATGAGCATAGGGATATATGTCTTTTTAAAGAGGGAATTTGAATGGTTGAAGAGGTCATAACTATTTTTAGGCACGTCCAATTAAGGAATTAGACGTTGGCGTGAAAAATTAATGCTTAAATGGGTATATGAACGTTTGGCGAGAGAAACTAAATGTTTAACAGTGAACTTGCGGGGGTGACTAAGAAGAGGACAGGTGGCGAGGTATGAATAGGTGAGGGAGAGGAATGGGAGTGGAAAGTGGTTTTCAGAGGGAGGGTTAGTGGTTAGTGGTTTAGGAGATCCCGAAGTCACTGAGGATGTGTCATGTATCAATAGGTGGTAAATTGAATACAATTTTTCAGACCCCTCCCCCCCCCCATTCAACTCCAACGGTGCGGGTAGGTCCTAAACTCATCCCCCGTCATTGATGTGGGTGGGCATGATCTGCTTCATAGATTTCTAATCACACTTTATCGCATAATGGAAAAACATCATATCAACTTTTATTTTCAATTTAAAACATATCTTTTCAGAAAATGTGCAAGGATTAAGATATTAATATATATAAAAATTGTGGCATTTTGGCTAGCTCGTGACTTTGGGGATTCTTATCGTGTGTGTGTGTGTGTGTGTCTATATATATATATATATATATATATATATATATATATATCCCCTTTATTCTCCCCTTTATTCTTTTCTTTTGACATTTTTTCCTTTAGTTCTTTTTTTCTCATTTTCTTTTCTTTCTTTTCTATTCTTTTCTTTTTCTTTTTTTTCTTATTTTTCATTTTTCATTTTTTAACAAAAATAAAAACAACTAGGGTAAAAATAAGTTACAATAGTAATCATGAATTAGCATATAGTATTAGCGGTCACAAGGGCTAAAATTATATTATACAGGCATCTAAGACTATTATTCAGTAGAAGTGACAAGGGTAGAAGAGCGCTATCCAAAACATCCAAAACATATCCTACAAGATAATTTTGAATAAAATATATAAGCACAAAGATATATCTTAGAGGAGAATTTTGAATTATAACTTTGGCATTAAATCTTCCAGTTTATTCAGAACATGGACAGAGTTAAGGTGGGTATTGTTTCTAGAAAAAACAACAACATTTTGTTTGGTTGTTTTTTCCTTTTTTAATCTAAAATTGGGAGGAGCTAGTATTGACAACCCGTCGCATCACAATGAGCCAATATTAATTTAGCGGCATGTACATACTCTACCTCTCTAGTTTTGAACATGTGACCTCTTACAAAGATACTTGTGACCACTTACAAGGAATAACAAGCTCTTAACGATTATACTGACTAATTTTAAGTAAAGACAAAGATGCATCTGGGTTAAGGATTAAAGGAGGTTCAATGAGTCAACCTATCAATTAGCCTTTAGTACGAGAAATCCAAATTGACCTCTTGAAGCATACAAACACTAGTTAGAACTCCTAAATGTAAAAATTTATCTCAGAGTATGATAAAGAACAAGAATTGGATGCAACCCACCTAAACATCCATATATATTCTAGAAGATTGAAAACCTTATAAATTGTATACTCCATTCAAGCAATGAACCATAATCTATAACCCCTTACTCACCCCCCTTCCCAAACACGCACAAAGTCCCTCATGGATTAGGGCCTTCCCTCTCTTCATGACTAATAAAAGAGGACAGATGGATTATGTGTCTCTTACACCCCACCTTTTTAGATTTCTTTGCCCAGTACAAGTGGAAATACAATTGGATATATTGTGGGTAATATGAAATCGGTCTAGTGTGAACCACCAAATGCAATCTGAGTCACAAGCATGGAGTTACATATGAGTCTTGAGCTTTGCTAGCTAAAATCAAACACACACACCCCAATAAAATTAGACCAATTGGGAATACTAGATTAACCTATTTAGAACTGGAAAAAACTTACACATTAATATAAATCATTAATCAAAAGACCAAACCTGGATCATGGTCCAGATAGTAACCCAGTATTATTAGTTTCTCAAGAATTATTAATTCCAATAGCTTGTCAAGAGAAATTTTAAGATTCTTGCTGAGAAGGATCAATGTAATTACGATGTATGTGAATGCAGTAATTAGCCCATTTGGGCATAGGAAGTCTTAACACTGAGAAAACCTAGCCTCATTACAAATATATACACACACACTAATCAGTCAAGTTCATCACATAATCTCTTCAAGACTGAGAAGATCGAACTTCATTGCACCATGTATTTATTCCCATTAACATTATAGCTAGCCCATTCTAGGGACAAAAACCCCCAAGTAAATCCTGAGAAAAACCAATATCATGCAAAGTTTGGCATTTACTATAACTTTGAACCAGCAGCTAGGGCACGAAGGTTGGAAAAGGTGACTATGTGTAATGATCACACTTTATACTAGAATGTCTTGCACTAATTCTCTTCCAAGAACAAAGTGGAACCTCTTGAGATAAGAAGGATGGTTTGAGAATCTTCCAAGGGACTACAAACACATAAAAATCCATGATCAACCAATAAATCAACATGTAGAACAACAATAGAAGAGGTTGTAACAAGCCAAGAGTGACCACATCTTACAACACCAATGATGTATTTCATTACATTAAGGCATGAGGTCATGTGGTGTATATTTGTGGAAATTTTGAGGCTATATGAAGTTGATATACACCAAGATTTTTGACAGCATGTACATGATAAAAGGGGGTTGTTTGAGCACTTAAACCTCCTCAAAATTTCAATACCAACTATAATTAGCAATATGGGGCAATGACAACAGCAGGATGCACAATAACTTAGCTTAGAATGTGGTGATTTATGAGCATCCATGTGACCTTGCCTTAGGACTAGATTAAGGTGTGTGACTGAATCAAGTTTGGCATGTGCGGATGGCCTTAATCGCATCTCGAAGTGACAACATAACAAAGTAATATGGTTTCATGTGAACTAAGAAAACAAGTTTGGATTAAAAAGTGTGGAAACTTAAAGTAACACAAGTAATGGCATCAACAACAACAAAAAACTAATATGATGAGAAAGGACATTAATATTCGAACTTTACCAGATGCTAGATGTCAAGCAACCACTCATATATGCATTGATCGCTCCATCTAAGTACATATTAGGATTATCTCCCACACCATCACATTGATAATGTTAAGTCTCCTGTAATGTTACCAAAAAACCTGTAAAACAACATAAAATGAGCAAGCATCATTCCTCTAAACCAAAACTTTTAAAGGGCCCATGATCCAGACTAAACCCTATGGTTTATGTTGTATCATCAACATAAAATAATCAAACTAAACTTGTGTTAGTATTTTTTTCAAAATGAGAACAAGAATGTTATGGTGTGTCCTTAAAATATGTGATGTACAACATTTAGCCCCATCGAAGAAACATTTTAATGGCCATATGATTAACAAAGCAATAATGTTTGTATCTAACTCCATGTCTTCTTTACTTACCTTCCCACATGTAGATACACATCAAGAGTGATAAGCTCCAAAATTTTCGTTACGATGGTGCTTAGTCGATTGAAAATTTCCACAAATATCGGCCCTCTTTTTCTTATCCACCAAGCTTGCAAAAACATTCCCAACACAAAACCCATTGTTCCCTGAAATGTTCAATGATAAAAGATCAACCAATTGAAATGGCTTGATTTTGAGTTTATGTTGATTGCAAATTCAAAAATTGAAATGACTTAGAGTTTATTTTATGTCAATTGCAAATTCAGAAATCCAACAAGATTGCAAACTCAGACATCCAACAAGCATGACACAAAGTAAACAGTTAACTTTTCCCTATATCAATTAAAAATAATTCCAAATGATGTGAAAGGTCTTGTTTCAATTAAAATGCACTGAATATGTAATCAACATATAAATATCTAAATGGCTTGAAGGTATTGTTCCAATTAATATGATGTTGTTATATTTAATCTATATTGTCGAGAAAGCTTTCTATTCCAGTTAACAAGATTTGTAGAAAGTTAAGATTCTTATATATTGCAGGTTCATCATTAATCGATAAAAAATGGAATCCATTTCCAAAAAATAACAAAACAAAGAGAACTTCGCTGCTTAATTCCCAAAAATTTGGCTCACATGACAAAGTAATAGTGATGTAACAAGCTTTAGCTTAGAAATATTGTGATTGGAGAAGTTAAGATGGGAACTAGGTTAAATGCAACTGCAGCAAATGTAGAAGTGTAGTAAATTCCTAGAAAGTAGAAATTTTGAATTATTGTGATCTTGTATCAAGAAATTAAAAATTGATTTTACTTGAGTCTATTGTAGTGTTGATTCTACAATATGGACCAACGGACAATAACAAAGCTCACATATATAGCAAATTCTTACCCACTTCCAAGCAAGAAAATTTGAAAAAAAGATGGACCATGTTAAAGGTGGGTGTTTTTTTTGCAACAAAGATGACAGATTAGTTAACTTAGAGCTATAGCTAATGATCTCTTATTGTATATGTTCAGTTTCACTCCAATTCAACCTATTTATTTTTAAGTGAACAGTTCATCTCATTGAAAAAACTTATTTGTAGATCAATGTATAAAGATAAGAAATAGTGAACATCTTTCTATAAGGTAACCAAACAGAGTGAGAGAAAATGTTGTGAACCATAGGACTTGAATTCGTGAAATCCATATTGCAATTCAATGACCTAAAATATAACCAAAATGTTATGAAACCAACTCACAAAAAGATAGAAAATATAGATCAATGCCTTGGAAATAAGCCTCTGCGAGGGGGAAACCTCCTTTACATTACACAAATGAACAATTCTTAGATGATTCAAATGACAAAACCTCCTTTCTATATATAGGAGTCTAAGGGGTCACAATATAACCAAATCCAACCTAACAATAATAATATAAAGGCACAAAAATAATAATAGTGGGATTCTATGGGGCACAATAATAACAATATGGGGACAATAGGGGCACAACAATAACAATAAGGGATACAACGACAATAGTAATGGGGGAATCACTAGTATTATAGGGACTTAACATACCCCTCCCCTTCAAAAAATTGTTGTCCTCAACGCTTGAGTAGTTTTGGATATTTCTGTATAAAATTCTCATCCTCCCATGTGGAATCTTCAACGGGTAAGTTCTTCCACTTGATGAGATACTCTGAAATTGATCGATTTCGTAGCTATCGAGTTCTTGTTTCTTTGACTGCTTCAGGTTCCAATATGATTTTTCCTTCCTCATCAAGTTCTGGAAATATTGTTTGAACTGGAAGCTTGTCACCTATAACCTTCTTTAAGCATGAGACATGGAAAACTGGGTGCACACAGGAAGCTACAGGAAGCTCCAATTTGTATGCCATTGATCTAAAAATGAGATCTTAAATCAATATAAAGGTATTACAGACTCATGTGCAGGAATTCCTATATTACTTAGTTCAATGGATCGAAAATATTGCGAATAATATAGACAATGAGCAGTTAGAAAACATAACAGTCGCACACATTAACACAGCAAAATAATCAAGGAGTTCACTAGACTTCTTGACTACGTCTCCTAGTCCAGCTTTCAGTGTTGACCTCTATATTATGTTTCAAGAGAATATTATTACAATTGTGAGCTCAAAACCGAGTCTCAACACAACAATGACAAAACAACAGGAATTTACTTGAAATCCTCAAGTCTACAAGAGTACACAGACTCTCCCTCTTGCTCTTTGTCTTCTGCTTTCTCTCTGTCTCATCAATTGCCTCCTCTGTTTCTGCCATTGAATGGCTTTTAAACCTATCGGCGTTGTCGGTTTTCATTCCTTTCTCGGGCTTTCTGGCTCCTGGTCCCTATCTGTTCATCTCCCTTTCGAGCATTAAACAATCATTGTAAAACACTGAAGGTATGGTGGCCACCTGTTTGTAATGGAAATGCCCACTGGCGCGGGTGAAATCCCATAAACACTCTTCTTTGTTTACACAGAGAAATACACAAAATACACTGAAAATTTTGAAAAAACACATTTTATCGGACTTCAAATAATATTGAATCGGCCCTATAATCCTATCGGGTCTGCCTTTGGTCGTTATCGCGAGCCCACCATTTATCTGCACGATCTCTAATCCAACGGCTAAATTGCATTTTGGGCGGCTTATGTGCACGGAGATTACCCACCCGAAAAGGCGATTTTCTCTCTCCTGCACCAAGCCACGTATCGGCCAGTGAATGGGTTCGGGCAGAGCCTGTCCAATACCACTTATCGCCTGAGGCCCACTCGAAATCCCGCTTACTACAGAACTCAAAAAATATAAAGCTACATTTATAAACCTTTCAGGTCTAGTTTTATCGCTTCAGGCACCTTTCCTTTGTGTTTCGATTTTTTAACGAAAATGCATAAATACATAGAAAAACCCAACAAATCCTTTTTTATTGGAACTTAAAATATATTAATTCGCATCCATAAACCCCATCGTGTCCGGCTTATCGCAAGTCACTTATTGTATTGGCCCCACTCCCTTGTATCGTTGTAATGCGATATTGTGATTTGATTTGGGCCATTGATCTGCGTGCTTGATCAACGGTCCTCATTAAATCGCACTGATCGCTATCGCGATTTCCATAGGGCTATCTCCGATGTATTCCGCCGACTTCTCCTGATTGCGATATCCCGATTAGATCTGAACCGTTGATCAGTCTGATCCAATGGCTCCTGTGCAACGTCGCTTCCACCTTTGCTTAGCTTTGTTTTCTGCCATTCTTTCATTGTTTTCCCTTGCGATAGTGTTTCCGATAGTTAATATAGATGAAGACTTAGAGGTTTTAGGATCCATTTTGGATCACGCCTTCCCACTGAAAAGCTTTTGGACCACCAAAAGTTGGTTTTTAGGCATCAATCAAGTGAGGATACAGCTCCCTCACTTGTTTAACTTCTATCCATCATTCTTTGCTTGGATTTGAACCTTTGAGCCCTATTCTCAAGTACTCAACATCCCCTCCACGCATAGTTCTCACCTTCCTATCCAGAATTGTATCTTCCTGTAACTCATTGAGATATTCAGGCAACAGATCCTCAATAGAAGGCAACTGACTTTTCTCTTCAAGATCTTCAATCAATGAAGGTTCATACAATCTCAAGTTTTTTGCATTAACAACTGAATAGATCTACATATAAGCTGGAAAATCAAGGCGAAAAGCATTTTCACCAATTTTATCAAGTATCTTGAAAGGTCCATACCTTATTGGTTTTAGCTTCTTACCTTCACCTTGCATTCTGTCTTTGTTGATGTACAACCAAACTTGATCACCAACTTGGAAACTATGCTCAACCTGATGCTTGTCATGTCTTGCCTTGTACTTGGCTTGACTTCTTTCCAGTTGTTCCTATACTGCCGGGTGAATTTCCTGGGTTTGTTCAATGAACTTGGTTGCTTTGTCCACATCACTGTGTCCATCAACAACTATGTCTTTACCAAAGACAAAATCCAAGGGAGACTTTGGTATAAAACCAAAACAAGTCTCAAAAGGAGATCTCTAAGTAGAAGACTGCTTGGCACGATTGTAAGCATGCTACACATAACACAAATGCTCATCCCAAAGCTTGGGATGCTTGTTGCAATAGCCTCTAAGTAACTGGATCATTGTCCTGTTGACCACCTCTATCTAACCATATGTTTGTGGATGAAATGTTGTGCTCTTCTTCAACCTGGTGTCCATCAAATCCCATAGATTTGACCAAAACTTCCGAACAAATCGAGAATCTCGATCAGATACAATAGAAGTGGGTAAACCAAAATGAACCCATACATTCTGAAAGAACAACTTGGATGTTTGTTCAACTATAGCCTGCTTGTTACAAGGTATCAAAATACACATTTTACTAAACCTATCCACAACAACATACAAATAATCATGACCTTTTCTAGATTTTGGCAATCCCCCAACAAAGCCCATGGAAACACTTTCCCAAGGATGAGAAGGAATTGGAAGTGGAGTGTACAAGCCTAATTTTCTATTATTGGGCTTGCTGGTAGCACACATAGTACACCCTTTGATATATCTAGAAATTGTCTCATGCATTCTTGGCCAATAATAGAACCTTTGCAACTATGCAAATATTTTACTTACACCAAAATGACATGATATTAGAGAAGTATGTGCTTCTCGAATTATGTTAACTCTTTCAGTTTGTGGAATGCATAAATTTCCCAATTGATATAAGAGTTGGTCCTTTACATAATAATCCAATTCTTCTACTTGTTTGCCATGACTTAAAGTTGCATATACATCTTTAAAATCTACACCTTGAGCATATTGTTCAATGTAACTTTCATGCATTACTGAGTTATGCTTAAGTATAGTAGATGCATTTATGATTGGTCTTGATAACATGTCTGCAACCTTATTGTGTATGCCCTTCTTATATCTGATGACAAGATGAAGTTGTTGTAGAAAACCCATCCACCTATAATGTCTTGATTGCTGCAATTTAGTTTGTGAGTGCAAATATTGAAGTGTTTGATGATCTATATGTATGATTGTTTCCTTACCCATTAGGTAATGTTTCCACTTTTTCACACTTTGTACTAATGCATACAATTCTTTATCATATGTGCGATAATTAACTACTGAAGAAGTAAATATCTCAGAATGATAACATATGGGTTTACCATGTTGCATCAACACTGCTCCCATGGCATAGTCACTGGCATCTGTCTCAATCTCAAATGGATGTTGAAGATCTGGTAGTGCTACTACTAGTGCCATACTAATTTTTTCTTTTAAGGTGTCGAAGGCTTTCTGCTATTTACCTCCCCACTTAAACACCTATTTCAATCCTGTTAAAGCATGTAATGGAGAGCAATCAATGAAAAGTTAGCAATAAACTTTCTCCAGTATTGTGCTGCCCCTATGAAACTTCTAACCTCTGTAGTAGATTTGGGTTTAGGCCAGTTCACAATGACTTCAACCTTAGAGGGATCTATCTTAAATTCACCACCCCCTACAATATGACCCAAATAATTTAAAGATGTTTTGCCAAATTCACATTTTGACAGTTTTACACAGATATTTTCTCTTTTTAAAACATCTAAAGTCTGCTTTACATGTTTTACATGGTCTTCCCATGTCTTACTGAAAACAAGAATGTCGTCTAAATAAACAATTATAAAATCATCAATAAAAGGTCTGAGTACATCATTCATAACTCTCATAAATGTAGCAGGAGTATTAGTTAAGCCAAAAGGCATAACCAACCATTCATACAGTCCTTGCATTTTCTTGAAAGCAGTCTTCCATGCATCTTGTTCTGCAACTCTAACCTAATGATAGCCACTTCGCAAGTCTAACTTAGAAAAGTAAACTGCTTCTTTCAATTGATCTAATAGATCATCAATACAAGGAAGAGGATAACGATTCTTGATTGTTATTTTATTTAGTGCTCTATAATCAGTGCACATTCTCCACGATCCATCTTTCTTTCTCACCAGCATGATTGGAGATCCACATGGTGATGTGCTTGGTCATATAAACCCTTTTTCAAGCAACTCTTATACCTGCTTCTTTATCTCTGCATTCTCTAAAGCTGATAACCTATACATTCCAATGTTAGGTAATGGAGCATCTTGCTACAAACAAATATCATGAACTATTTCTCGCTTGGGTGGTAGACCTTTTGGTTCTTGAAATCTAACATCATACCCTGAAACAACTTTAACTAAATCAGCTTTCTGTTTAGCATCACAGTCTTCAAATGCATTGGTTTTTTCAGGATCCTTTGCCTTTACAACCATTAGTAAAAATTTCTTACTTGAATTCACAATTCTTTTCATCTGTCCTGAATTTATGAGAGAATAATTACCTTTGAGTTTATGAGCTCTTACAATATATTCTATTCCATCTTTAGTGAGTTGATACTTATTTTCAGCTCTATAGAAAATAGATTTCCTATCATACAAGTATAGACTTACCAAAACAATACCACATATATCTAATGGAACTACATCTAACTCAACCTCATCTACAAATGTTGATCCAACAGCAAACCTAAGTTTACATTGTCTCATTACTTGTAGCTTTGTTTTATCACACACCTAACCTAATGGATATGGCTTCTCATGAGATTTTGTTTGTAATCCCAACTTCTTTACAATTGTTTCAGAAATCAAATTTACTTGTGATCCACTATCAAACAAAGTATCAATCTTATTATGCTTGGAAATTACTCTAATACGAAAAATCTCATTTCTTTCTCTCTCATTACTTTTATTATCAATAGATTATGCAAAATTACCTGTGGATGCTTCAGAATCCTTACCTTTAATACTGTTACACTAAAAATGTCACCTTGACTACTTACAGTTAGTATGGCTCAAATCAACAGTCATGCTACCCTCTTAGGCAAGTCTCATGCCTCTGTTATCCATCTCAAACTCAAAGAAGAGAGAAAGTCTTGTAAAAATCATGTTTATCTCTGGGGTCGCAGGTTCTCTCTAGTCTTACCTGCGGGGACGCGGACCTTGTTCACAAAATCTGCGTCCATGGACGCTCTGTATGTTAAGGGACAGGTGCGTCCCTCTGTAAAAGGCAAAATGCGCGAGTTTTATCTTGAAAAAGTTACTTGTGGTTACTTCTAGAACATTCTAGAGGTCGGTTTGATGAAATGGATGTGCCTCCAGTTGGTTCATGTATCTCTATTAAGGGGGAACTTATCCCATCAATAAGGGAGCTATCCCACCCATAGAGGGGGATGATCCCATTGATAGTGGACCTGAATAACCTCTTTCCAGCACTATAAATAAAGGCATTGAGCCAGAAGGAGAGGAGGTTGGAGCTATACATTTTCTTTGGGTAAATGCTGCAGGATTTAGGTCTTCCATTAGAGCCTTTGTGAGGAGAGATTGTCTTCACTTGATTCTACTTGGGAGAGGGTGAGCTTTGTCAAAGTAGAGGAAAACCCTTGATGGACTCTGGGAGGAACTTGCACAACACCAAGGCCAGGTTGTAAGAGTTTCTTTGTTTCGTTATTAATACAAACTGGTTTATTTTTCTCAATAGCTTGTGTTAATGAGTTATTTCATGTGTTCCTTGGTCTGCATGTTGAATATATGTTTTATTATATGAAATGCAAGTGCTTGGTAATTGTTTGATTGTTTGTGGTTGCAGGAATTGACTTGAAGGAGGAGCTCATCCGGATCGTCAAGAACGGACTTCAACAACAGCGTTTTGGAATAAGGTAAGCCTAAACACTTGTAGTTTTCATGTTGTAAAAGGTGTATTTAGAGAAAGATCATTCCATTTTGTCTTGTTTGTCATTAGAATGTCTTAGACTTCTAGGAAGGTCAGTCGTGTCCGCACCCTTGACAGATTCCGTGTGACAAATTGGCGACTCCGCTGGGGACTCCGCACAGTTCTTTTGGGACGAGATTGCCCAACAATCTTTTGATGCACTAAAACACGCGTTGACCCATGCACCGTTATTGCATCCTCCCAACTACAACCAGGACTACTTCTTATACCTCGCAGCTTCGCATTCCACCATTGGAATGGTGTTAGTTCAAGAAGATGAATTCAAAGCAGAGCATGTGATATATTATCTTAGTAGAACCTTAAACCCCACTGAGTTAAAATATTCGCATGTGGAGAAATTGGCCCTGGCAGCCGTTCAAGCTGTCCAGCGTTTTCGTCACTACATTCTTCTCCGCAAGACTACAGTTATTTCAGATTGCAACCCTATGATTTATATCTTGACAAAACAACTGCTAGGGGGCAAGTACTCTAAATGGATCGTCATCCTGCAAGAGTTCGACTTGGAGTTCGAGAAGTCCAAGTCTAAGAAATCTTTAGTTTTTGCGGAATTAATGTGTGATTTCCCGAGTGCTGACACAGAGACTGTGGCAGAGGAGTCCATCGTGGACGAATCTTTGTTTCTTATTAGCACTTTAGATCCGTGGTATGGGGATATAATCATCTATCTCCAAACCCAAACCTTTCGGCCCGAAGCTTCCAAGGAAGACCGTCGAAAAATTCGGTTTCGATCCCAGCAATACAGAATTATTGGAGATACACTTTATCGCCGGGGGGCAGACTTAGTTTTTCGACGTTGTTTAACTCACGAAGAGGCTGAGGGAGTTTTGAATGACTGTCACTCTGGAGCATGTGGCGGTCATATGTCTGGGTATGCCACAGCTCAGAAGGTGTTGCGCGCTGGCTATTTTTGGCCGTCTATGTTTAAAGATTGTATCCTTGCTGTCAGAACATGCCACAACTGTCAAGTATTTGATCGAAAGATGCGCGCTCCACCTGCTCCTCTCCACCCTATAATTGCCGCTGGTCCATTCGCCAAATGGGGCATTGACTTTATTACTTGTAACCCTCACTCGGCCGGGGGGCATGCGTATATCATCCTCGCGGTTGATTATTTTACAAAATGGGCCGAGGCGATGCCTACATTCGACGCAAGCGGCAAGACAGCTGCAGTTTTCGTATTCAATCATATCATAACTAGGTTTGGTGTCCCACAAGCAATCATTACTGACCATGGGAGCCATTTTCGAAATGTCATGATGACTGAGCTTACAAGCCAGCTTGGTTTGCGCCACGATAGCTCTACTCCTTATTATCCGCAAGCCAACGGTTTAGTTGAGTCAATCAACAAAGTTCTAGTCATCATGATTCGACGGATCATTGGTATCCATCGAACGAATTGGCATAACATGTTATTTTCGGCGCTATGGGCATATCGAACTTCAGTGAAAAATTCAACAGGTTTCACCCCTTTCCAACTAGTTTATGGCTTAGAAGCTGTGTTACCTATTGAATGCGAAATCCCATCACTTCAAATGGCTGTCGAATTACTTCCAGCTACTTCCGCAGAGGAGAAACGGTTATTATACTTGGCTAAATTAGATGAGACTCGACGTGACGCTACTTTAGCTATCGAGACTCACGCGAAACGAATGAAAGCTCAGTACGATAAAAATGTAACCCCTCGAAGTTTTTCGGAAGGAGACCTAGTATTATTATATGATCAAGCTAACGATAAGCTAGGTGCCGGAAAGTTCGTTCCCATGTGGCATGGGCCCTACATTGTAAAGCGAAAGCTAGCAAAAGGGGCTTATGAGTTAGTTGATTTTGATGGGGACTCTTTGGGTAAACCCAGAAATGGACTTTACCTAAAGAGGTATTATGCTTAAAATGATGGGTATGGAGAAATTTTTAGATAGGTTAGATTTTCTTTCTAGCTAGCAAGTGTGTTAGTTTAGTCAGTGTGCTTAGCTTAGCAAGTGTGGTTTTTCGTCATTATTTTGGCTCATCTTGGTTTTACTCTTGATATTGTAGATGTCGACGCCTCTCCAAACATACATTGGATTTGTTGATGGTGCTTGTCGTAGTACACGGAATATCTCTTCCGCAGCTTGGGTTATCTATTCGCCCTCTGACGAGTTAGTTTCTATGCATGGGGTAAGCCTCGGTCAAACAACGAATAACATTGCAGAATACAGTGCAGTGGTTGAATTATTATCCGAATCTATTTCATTTGGAATTCGACGTTTGATAGTGAGGTTAGATTCTGAACTTGTTGTATTACAGCTTAATAGAGTTTATGCCATTAGAAATCCTGTGTTATTAAGGTTGTTTTTGAGAGTGCGTCTCTTGGAACGTGAATTTGATTATATTGAATATCAACATATTCCAAGGTCTTTGAATACATTAGCAGATGCAATTGCTTCTCGAATGTTGGACAGACATTTACAATAATCATGCAAGTAAATTTAAAAACATTTCATCACATATGTTAAACAAGATAAGCCGGTAATAGTGATATATATAGATAGAAGTGTGTCAAAAAATATATACATCGTCTTCGATCATAGGTTTAAAACACCTTATGATCGGCAAAATGATAGTACAAAAAATCAAAATGTCACATGTGACTACAAAAGTGACTAGTCAATCACTGGTGGTGCTCTCTGTACGACACCACTGCGCGGGCTACCTTACGCAAAAAACTCCTAAACGGTCCAGGGACCGCGACTACGAAGCGCTGAAGCCTCATAGGAATATCGTCCATAGTAGTCTCAGGTATATCTGCCGTGAGACGCTCTAGATCATGCTCCAAATCAGCTAGTACTTCTGCTGTCGCATCCTGTGGGGCCGGTACCGGTGCAGCTGGATGTAGTCTATCATAAGGCCGGAGGTTGGCTGGACGCTGTGGGCCAACATCTGCATTTTGAAAGATTTACTATTAGTTTTGAGACGATATATATAAAAAATGCAAAAAATACATAACTAGAAAACTTGTGAAAATAAAAAGTACCTCTGTCGTCCCATTGTTCTCCCTGTGGAAGAACCATGTCCGGATCACCTCTGAAATCCGTTCCGGCATACGGAAAATCCTGTATCACAAAAAGCTGGCCCTCTAACCAGTCAAAATAACTATCTGAGAATCGAACTACTGTCGCGCCCTCGTCAGGATGCCGGGCCATCACCGCAACCCATCGTATCAGCTTTGGCTGCTGGGGACCCAAGATATCAACAGTGAGTTGCTGAGGGATCAGCATTGGAATTCTCTCCAAGGCAAAGCTCACGACTATAGGCCCATATCCAAAAGTCTTTAGTCGTCCGTTCTTTGCCTTGGTCAGTTGGCTCTTCATATGAGCCGACACAGCTTCACACCAGTTGAAAATGGTGCCTTGGTAACAGTCAATTGCCATCCGCATTTGGGATCCGGAAGCAATGTGTAAAGCGGCCGCGCCGCAAATTCTGGTAACCGTGAACGCTATGACTTTGAGTTCCGGTAGAGTGATGTGTTTTATCTCTATGCCTTTTGAATGGTGAGCCCCAGGTGTGCACCAATTCTCGCGGAGACTATCAAGGGATTGGCCACCCGGCCTAGTCCCCGCAAGACTAAGTTGCTCACCTCTGTTTGGCAAGCCAGTGAGAAAGTATACATCCGAGGGCTCTATCTCGAGCTGGTGCCCTCCTATGTAAAAGCATTGTTCTTGTACGTTCCATCGCTCAACCAGCCATTCTAAGAATCTTACCTGGCCCCTCATGCCCGGTATGGTCCAATATTTGTATAATCCGCATGCTCTTAGGGCATCCAGGGAAGGTTGATGATTTATTGCAGCTTCATCTTCCTCTACATGCTCTCTTTCTCTCCAGTCTAACATGATTAATGCCCTGCATATCAAAAATAGCATTAGAAATTAATTTGGGAATTTTTGGTGGTTTTTTGAGAGAGTTGGGGTTTTGAAATGCGCGTTTCTCGGAGGACGCACCCCGGCTTTGTAGCACAGGGCGCCCGGACGCAGCTGGCCTGAAGGCGGGCTGCGTCTTCCGACCGTTTTCCCGTATGAGAAAAAGTCGGGGGACGCAGGTCACCCAAAGGGCACCTGCGTCCGCCGAGAGGCGCATTCCAAAACCAAAACCCCCCCAAAAAATGAAACTAAAACCTAAAAATTGATTCTAAACGGATAGAAATGCAGAGTGGGATGTGTAAAATACCTGGATGAGACGGCGTTCGATTCCAACGGTCAGATTTTCCGCAGCGACCACGGGAAGTTTCTTGTCAAAAGCTCCTTTTTCAACCTCAATAGTGAAACGGTAAAAATGACATGGTAAAAGGTCTTTTTATAGGTTTTTTGGATGAATTAGTTCATTTTTTACCATGAAAAGATGTTTTTGAATGTATTTTTGCCTATTTTAAACAGGTATGAGTAATGTGTCGTTTTTGTGCAGGACAAAGGGATTTCGAGGGAAATTGTAATTTTTTCACAAACAAAATATCAGAGTCATCTTTTAAGCCCTTTTCTGACTCCTAAAACATGAAAAGATCGCCGAGTGTTTCTTTTTCACTCGTTAAAACGGAATTAAAAGACGGTCCCCTTTTAGCTCTTTTCTGACCGCAAAATCAGGAAAAGATTGCCGGGTTTTTGTCGTTTCAAACTCGATAAGGAAATAAAACGACGTGTCCTTGATCACTTTTTACTTTTCAGGTTAACGACACTATTATGAAAGTACTCCTTGGTCGCAAGATCAAGCGGTTCCCCCAGGTATTATTTTATACTTTTTCGGGCTTGAGGGACACAAATATACGAAAAAGTTCAACGTGGAGTCTCCTTTAGTTTTTTCAGACTCTCTAAAAATGAAAAACGCCGAGTTTCTCCTATACTGGGCTCGTTAAACTTTTACAGTAGAGGACCTGTTCAATTACAAACAGGAGCGAACCACTCCTTCCTAGGGTTCGAATTTAAACTAGGTTGGACTCGTCCGAAGGATGAGCTTATAATCAAGCATATGTTATCCTCCTCAAGCTTGTTAAAAATAAAGAGGTACTTGCCAGAAATGGTGGGGGAAAAGAGAGAAGAATGAACCTATTTGTCACCTTTTGTCTCAGAAGAAACTTTATTACCGCTCTTGAACACGACACTTTTCATTCACCTGGGTTGGGAAATCTTTTACCTCACAGTTGACCAAGTCACTTTGAAAGTCTTTAACCGGGTTTCGAGGATTAACTTTGGGTTATTTGTCACCAAGCCATCTGTTGTGTCGTTATGTGTTCAAGAGGTCTGCAAGCAAAAAACTTTCATCTGCAAAATACTTGTCATCCATTTGACCATCCCTGAGTCAGTCCTTACAGCAACATTTCTTCAACTTGAACAATGATTTCGTGTTGCGGGCTTGCCTGCAACGGGTCGCTTTCTATCGACATCGACACATTATCTAGAAAGATGACTTAGGAATCGACAGTACCTTGAAATCTGCATGCATCAATGGCAGGTTTCTCGCCTTTGACGTCAGTTTACATCATTGACTTTCGATCAGAGGATTCCGTGAAGTGTTCGACATCAAAACATCTATTCACATTTCACGGGTTGTGCTTGGTACTTTGGGGACCATTGACATTACTGGTGGTTTCTCTCACGCTTGTTAACAGTTTACATCATTGACTGGTAATCAAGTGGTTTCTACCATGTTCGACATCGAATCATTTAATCACATGGCTAGAATCGTACCAATTCGGGAAGTAGAAGTGAAGACCCTGGATCTAGTTTCTACCATCCAGGCTGCGAGGAGTTTTGTATTCATTGTCTATGTAGACTAATCATAAACAGACGGCTGCGTCCATACTGTGTCTACAAAAGTCTATAAAAATGATGTACTGCAAGATCATTCCTGTATCAGAATAGTTAGTCCATTAGTTAAAGTTTTGAATCTGAGTATGGGAATGCCTACCTCAGTGATGATATAATCTTATCCATGTATTTTGTGTTGAAAATTGCAGGTTCCAACCAGGCCATCCACAAGGCAATCCTTGAAATGATAAAGCGCTTCACCCTTCCTAGAATTACAAAACCCTATTCTATTCCAGGCTTCGCACTTTAGGGGGCAATCTGTTACACTAAAAAATGTCACCTTGACTACTTACAGTTAGTATGGCTCAAATCAACAGTCATGCTACCCTCTTAGGCAAGTCTCATGCCTCTGTTATCCATCTCAAACTCAAAGAAGAGAGAAAGTCTTGTAAAAATCATGTTTATCTCTGGGGTCGCAGGTTCTCTCTAGTCTTACCTGCGGGGACGCGGACCTTGTTCACAAAATCTGCGTCCATGGACGCTCTGTATGTTAAGGGACAGGTGCGTCCCTCTGTAAAAGGCAAAATGCGCGAGTTTTATCTTGAAAAAGTTACTTGTGGTTACTTCTAGAACATTCTAGAGGTCGGTTTGATGAAATGGATGCGCCTCCAGTTGGTTCATGTATCTCTATTAAGGGGGAACTTATCCCATCAATAAGGGAGCTATCCCACCCATAGAGGGGGATGATCCCATTGATAGTGGACCTGAATAACCTCTTTCCAGCACTATAAATAAAGGCATTGAGCCAGAAGGAGAGGAGGTTGGAGCTATACATTTTCTTTGGGTAAATGCTGCAGGATTTAGGTCTTCCATTAGAGCCTTTGTGAGGAGAGATTGTCTTCACTTGATTCTACTTGGGAGAGGGTGAGCTTTGTCAAAGTAGAGGAAAACCCTTGATGGACCCTGGGAGGAACTTGCACAACACCAAGGCCAGGTTGTAAGAGTTTCTTTGTTTCGTTATTAATACAAACTGGTTTATTTTTCTCAATAGCTTGTGTTAATGAGTTATTTCATGTGTTCCTTGGTCTGCATGTTGAATATATGTTTTATTATATGAAATGCAAGTGCTTGGTAATTGTTTGATTGTTTGTGGTTGCAGGAATTGACTTGAAGGAGGAGCTCATCCGGATCGTCAAGAACGGACTTCAACAACAGCGTTTTGGAATAAGGTAAGCCTAAACACTTGTAGTTTTCATGTTGTAAAAGGTGTATTTAGAGAAAGATCATTCCATTTTGTCTTGTTTGTCATTAGAATGTCTTAGACTTCTAGGAAGGTCAGTCGTGTCCGCACCCTTGACAGATTCCGTGTGACAAATACTCGTGGCTATAACTGTTGTTTCATCACCTGAATCTGACCCCAAGTATTTCTGAATAGAAGCAGCATTCTTCTTCTCCTTTCCACCAAACTTCTTGGGTTTCAGTTCTGGATGCAAAGACCAGCAGTGTGCCTCATCGTGTCCTTCTTTCTTGCAATGAGTGCATGAAGGTTTATCCTTCTTTACAATGTTTGCTTTCCTCTCCTTCCATTTCAGTTTCTTCTTTTCCTTGCTCTTTCTTACAGAATATTTAGATGTTCCCCCAATCTCTGGGTTTACATTCTTACCTCTAGCTTCTAGATGAGTGGCTTGAACTGATACATCATCTAAGCTAGTGGGATTAAACATGATAATAGTATGCTTTAAATAGCTATGAATACCACCTATATACTTCAATAAAGTTTCAAGTGAGTCTATTGATATTCCTAGAGTCAAAGCTCTTTTCCTGAATTCCTGAGTATAACTTTGTACACTCTAACCTTTCAACTGGCGAAGAGTTTTCTAACTCATCATTGCCTAATGCATTTAAGCTAAAGGATAGAATTTCCTTTTGATAGCAGAAACAAATTCATTCCAGGTAGAAAGGATTTTACCATGTTTTTTCATATCAGCCTGTGTCTTGCCTTCCCACCATGCTAGTGTAGTTCCTCCAAGTCGAAGGCTAGCCAGCTGAATCTTTCTCCTTTCCGAATCAATGTTCTACACCCTGCAATATACATCAATCCATCTTAACCAATTATCTAGCTTCTCTGCATTTAGTTCTCCATCATAAATTGGAAAATCAAACTTCACATCTAATTTAATCAAAGAAGTTTTCTTCTTTTTCTTATCAAGGCTAGCTTTATGCGAAGAAGATGATGAGGTAGGTGATCATGGAGGAGTTGGTGGAGAAGGCATTTCTCCTTTTCCTTTGCCTTTTGGAGAGGCAACTAGAAAAGGTTCCTCTGCTCCTTTGTCTAGTTTAGGTGTTGAGGTGCTTTCACCTCGACCCTTCTTAAACTCCAGATACATCTCTTCCACCATGGCTTGCATGGCCTTAAAACCTTCCATAAATTGAGATTCTGATCTCACTGGAGTTTCTTTTGCCATTCTTCTCTGAGAATAGACTCTTCCAATCTCTGGATTAGCCTCAACAAGTTCTCCTTCTCCTAGTCTAAGCTTTAATCTAGTTAGCATTCAAAATCCAGCACAAGCTTGTCTAACCTTAACAAAACCTAATGCTCTGATACCACTTGATCTAAAAATGACAGACTCATGTGCAGGAATTCCTATATTACTTAGTGCAATGGATCAAAAATATTGCGAATAATATAGACAATAAGCAGTTAGAAAACATAACAGTCACATACATTAACGCAGCAAAATAATCAAGGAGTTCACCAGACTTCCTGGCTACGTCTCCTGGTCCAGCTTTCAGTGTTGACCTCTATATTATGTCTTCAAGAGCAGATTATTACAAGTGTGAGCTCAAAACCGAGTCTCAACACAACAATGACAAAACAACAAGTATTTACTTGAAATCCTCAAGTCTACAAGAGTACATAGACTCTCCCTCTTGCTCTCTGTCTTCTGCTTTCTCTCTGTCTCAGCAACTGCCTCCTCTGTCTCTGCCACTGAATGGATTTTAAGCTTATCGGCACTGTCGATTTGCATTCCTTTCTTGGGCTTTCTGGCTCCTGGTCCCTATCTGTTCATCTCCCTTTCGAGTGTTAAACAATCATTGTAAAACGCTGAAGGTATGGTAGCCACCTATTTGTAACGGAAAGGCCCACTGGTGCGGGTGAAATCCCATAAACACTCTTATCTATTTACACAAAGAAATACACTGAAAAATCCGACAAAACACTTTCTATCGGACTTCAAATAATATTGAATTCGCCTTGTAATCCTATCGGGTCCGCCTTTGGTCACTATCGCAGGCCCACCGTTGATCTGCGTGATCTCCGATCCAACAGCTAATATCCATTTTGGGCGGCTTATGTGCACGGACATTACCCGCATGAAAAGGTGGTTTTCTCTCTCCTGCACCAAGCCACGTGTTGGCCTGTGGATGGGTTCAGGCGGAGCCTATCTAATACCACTTACCACCTGAGGCCCGCCCGAAATCCTGCTTACCACGGAACTCAAAAAATATAAAGCTGCATTTATAAACTTTTTGAGTCCAGTTTTATCGCTTCAGGCACCTTTCCCTTGTATTTCGGTTTTTTAATGGAAATTTGTAAATACATAGAAAAACCCAACAAATCCCTTTTTATCATAACTCAAAATATATCAATTTGCATCCATAAACACCATCGGGTCCGGGTTATCGCAAGTCGCATATTGTATCGTCCCCGCTCCTTTGTATCGCTACAATGTGATATTGCGATTTGATGGGGGCCGTTGATCTGCGTGCTTGATCAACAGTCCTCGTTAAATCGCATTGATCGCTATCACGATTTCCATAGGGCTGTCTCCGATGTATTTCGCTGACTTCTACTGATTGTGATATGCCGATTAGATCTGGACCATTGATTGGTCTGATCCGACGGCTCCTATGCAGCGTCACTTCCACCTTTACGTAGCTCTATTTTCTGCCATTATTTCACTGTTTTCCTTTGCGATAGTGTTTCCGATAGTTATTATAGATGAATACTTAGAGGTTTTAGGATCCATTTTGGATCATCCATAGTACCTATCTTTTGCAACACCTTGTACGAACCATAATACTTTGCTGATAATTTATTATCCTTCTTAGCTTGCTTGAGGGACATTTGTTTATATGGTTGTAATCGTAGGAATACCCAATCACCTACATCAAAACTTCTTTCACTGTGATGTTGATCTTCCTATTGTTTCATTCTATTATGCGCCAAGGTGAGGTTATCCTTTAAGAGTTGGAGAACTTGTTGTTGATGCTCGATGTGATCTTCCACTTATTGAACCTTAGAATTTTCTCTTAAATATGATGTGATGGATGGTGGATGATATCCATAAAGTGCCATAAATGGGGTGATACAGGTGGATGTTGGTGGCCACCCACCTATCCCACTTGGATCACCACAACTATCTCTTTCAGTTTTTCAGTTTCCTTATTTGTAGCACAATTTACTATTTTTAGCAGTTTTTCGGGTCCTGAACTTTCGGAGCCGTTTTGAGGCCCTAAACGACGTTTTTTGGGAAAGATGGGAGCAACATGGTCCCATGGTGTTACAAATCCATTTGGGCACATCACTCCCATCATCCATATCAGTATTTACCCTAATTTCAGTTGTTACATGCCCTAAACAAGTCACCCCTTTGAATGCCTCCTTCCCAAACAATTGCATGACTTGAAGACATCCAAAAATAGCCTCTAGAGGGACAGCATAGGTAGACCCATGTAAGGTTGCGCTGTAGAGAAGTTAAGTCCATGCTAGGGTGCTCTGTAGAGCACTTAGGCTTCATTTCACCTGCACTAGACGAGATTGAGCGAAATTCGCATAGGGTTTGGGGAATATTCTTATCTTCCGGAGTCATCTAGAAGGGTCCCTCACTTATCAACTCCTATGAGCTCGAAAATGGATGAGGAATGAGTTAAGATGCATCATATCCTCTCATCCCTTCCTCCATGGAACTAATTCTAAGTATGGAAGGCCATTCAATGCCACCATTTATGACAAAACCTCCTTCATCTTCCTATAAATTGACCACTCATCTAAGTGATCAGGGGCTAGATTATGTTGAATTCTAAGGAGATAATGTTGCTATGAGATTTGGCTTTGAAGCAAGTATTGTAATGCTACAAGTTTGTCATGCTTTTTATGTGATGTGGATGGGATCCAAGCTGGAGGAATGGCTTTGAATCAGACACAAATGGTTGTAATTCCTTCTTCTATTCAATAAAGTTCTTGAACCTTTCTTCCATATGTTTGTATTGATTCTAATGCTTATATGTGTGAAATGTATCTCATTCCATTCACTTATATTCAATAGATCTTTTTCTTTGATCGATTCTTTGTTTTCTATTGTGTTTATAGGTACTTCTCAAGTGTATTAATTACGAGAAGGAGCAACAGGATCGATACAAAGGAGACGAGAGGAAAGCAGAACTACAAGTAGGTCTTCTCATGTTCTCATCTTATCTATTGATTATAGGAAAAGATTAAAACACTTTAAATTGTTGTTCTAGATATGGCTACTTATCTAGGGAATTAGTATTTATCCGTAGATACTAAATTCTCCAAAACAAATTGGCGACTCCACTGGGGATCTATCACCTTTCCTAGTAGCTCATCCACCTCCTAGAACATTCTTGTAGACACTAATTTTGTTCATTGACTACGTTTCAGTGCTTTTGCATTGAATTTTGGTCAAATATTGAGGTTAGATGACTCTTGAGTGGCCTCTCAGGAATCAACGTAGGTTTCATCAGGGGACAGTGGTTTGCAGAGCACCCTTGAGTGAGAGACAGTGCTCTGTAGTGCAGTTAGTCCCTCTTTGACCTGTGTTGATCCACCTTAGGGAAAATTTTCACCTTTGGATTGTTTTTTTGCCAACTTTTCTCTGTTTGTTTGTTTGTTGATTGATCAATGAATGTCATATCTCAAAGAACAAGTTTTTATCTCCTTTGCCATCCCTACTTTGATTTGATTGATTAATGTTTCTTAAATGTTTCCTTTGCCATTATTATTCTATAATCAAAGTTAGAATATAGTTGATTAATCTTTGTTTGAAAGAAAGTGTCGTAAAGTCTTCTTTTCCTTTGAAACAGAATTGTCGTAAAAGTCTTCATTCTTGTTAAAGATTGATCGATTGTATGTGCACATTTCCTTTTGTTCATATTCACATTAAGGAAATCAAAAAGAAAAATTTGCATCATTCATATTTTAGTTTGTGAATGCTTGAAAGGAATAGTTAGGGAAATTTCATTAGATGTGCTCTTTGCTCTTTGTCAAAGATCTGATTGCTCTATCCCTACTAGCTAAGGTTTTCATTGTTCAATTCAATGAGAAGAATGCTTATCATATTAGTTGCATTTTAGGAATTGCAAACATACATCACGTGGTGAACCTTGAAAGGCAAATTCTAATGAAGATCAACTTAAAATTTATCTGAATTTACCTAATGGAGCATTGTCACCTAACAAAAAACATTTAGAGGTCTAGGCTAGAGATGTGTTCCAGCGTCGTAAAACAAAGCAATTGTCACTAACTTGTCTGCAGTACATCCCGAATGTGATACCTCATTCCATGTACATGAGTATATCGTAGCTCGTCCACGTACCTTCAGGTATATAGGGTGGTGTTACAGTACGTAAAGTATATGGGAATTCTCTCACTGTGCGGTTTTGCATTAGATAGCGCTTATACGGACTGGGCCTCTACATACCTTTGGGTATATATGGGAGGAAAACACTAGGTTTCTATCCATCCTTAGGTAACCGAGTCGGCCGCCTTGTACACTGTGATACACCAAACACAACATTCAGGGAGATTTCTTGCCCGTACTTCTTGGTTCGCCAGGAGGTATTCTGCAGTTCACAGTTGCTTGGTAAACCTTTTGCCTAGATTATCCCTCTTTGTTTTGTTATGTTACTTTGATTAAAATAAAATTAATTGACCGCGGATAACATCCTCCACGCTCACTCCTTAGTTTATCTTAGGTTGAGACATATGGCGACAAATCCGGAGTCCACCAATCAAGGAATTCCTTTTGATGGGAATCCTAGTCCTTTTCCTCCTTTCAGAAATATTGGTGCTCCTTATATGGCTACATTATCCCTACCGGGATTTACCATTGGCTTGCCAGTATGGTTGTTTTCAACCTCCTTGGTTCAAAATGTTGTGATTCCTCCACAACCAAGTACACCTCCAACTGGACAAAATCAACCTCCAGTTGATCCTAAGGTTGACCCTTTGCCTTCTTCCTCGGTTGTTTCTTCCTACCCTTCTTCCTCTTCGCCTGGTGAAAGTATTGGTACTAGTAACCAGGTGTCTAAGAATAAGAAGAAGAAGAAGAAGAAAATTCAGCAGAGGGGCAACCAGGCAACCATTGCTTTGAATGGAACATCTGATGAGAAACCACCCATCAAGCCTCACAAAGTTCGATATCCATGCAAACTTTGTGCGGGAGACCATCTTCTTCAAAATTTTCCTGATATTCCTTAGATATTAGAAGAATGGTCTTCTTGTTCACATCATCCTATGTCATCAACTTCTGGATATCAGGCTGGTGACACACCATCAACTAGTGGTAGTGAAGTTCATGGAACCAAGGGTAAAGTTAAATTTCCCTGTAGGTTATGTGAAGGGAATCACCCCATTCACCTTTGTCCCTATCTAGATGAAGCCAAAAAAGTGTTGGATAACCGTCCTGCTTCACCACAACGACTTCCATCTGGTTACAGGAGACTCTCCCTTAATCCTTCACTAGTTGATGAATTGACTGACTCAAATCAACCGTCGTCAAACCCACTCTCTCTGAAAGTGAATCCTATGAGTCTATACCCGACCCAAATCAATAGGTTGAGGAAACAGTTGACCCAATTTCACCTTCAGTTAATCGTACCTTTCCCATAGAGAGTGAATATGATACCACTCAGGTTCTTTTCATTTCTTCAGATTCAAATGAGCTTGGGGGCAATCCTCCTGTTCCATCAAGACAGGAGGAAAATCCTCCTGCTCTCGTAACTCAAGGGGTTAATTATCCCGTTTCTACGGTACCCCCTCCAAGTAGTTTGGTCACTTCCTTTGATTGGAATCGACTGGTAGGATTTCGTCTTCCTTCTTATGTGCCTTTCCAGATCATAGTACAGGTTTGTAATATGATTGTATCGAGCACTATTATAGATGAAGGTGCATCTGTGAGTATCATTTCCTCAACTGCTTGGCAAGCGCTTGGTTCGCCGCCACTTGTGCCTGTTACCCAGAATCTGTTGGCTTTTAACAGAGGAACCAGTCAACCATTAGGGATCCTTCCTCAATTTCCTATTACTTTGGGAGGAAAAATCATTTATCTAAATGTGATGGTAGTCCCAGGCCCTTTAGATTACAATTTACTTCTTGGGCGCGACTATGTTTATGACATGGGAGCTATTGTTTCAACACTCTTTCGAGTGATGTGTTTCCCACATGAAGGCAGAATTGACACCGTTGACCGGCTTCCATTTCCCGGTCCAAATATGGCTCCCAGTCAACCATCTTCCCTAAATGGCCCTTTTGTACCAATAGTGTCATCCCCGCCACGATTTAATTATGTGGCAACCCGTTCCATGTCTATATCAATTGACAATCAATTCAATGATGTTGTACATTATGTATTGGTGGCATTGGAACCAGATCTCGGATTCGTTGCTATGGATCCCTTCCAGAGCATTGTTCTCCCATCTGATGAGAACCTCTTGGAAGTCATGACCTCTTATGAGTCGTGATCAAGGAATATGAGGATGGTTCTTTTACTGTGTCAACCTCATTAAAAAATGAAACAGGTTCATGAGGATAGTTCCTTGTCGTGTGTCAACCTCGTTAAAAAATGAAACAAGGAATATGAGGATGGTTCTTTTACTGTGTCAACCTTACTAAAAAATTAAACAAGTTCATGAGGATAGTTCCTTGTCTTGTGTCAACCTCGTTAAAAAATGAAACAAGGAATATGAGGATAGTTCTTTTATTGTGTCAACATCATTAAAAAAATGAAACAGGCCTATGAGGATAGTTCCTTGTATTGTGTGAACCTTGTTAATAAATGAAACCAAGGATATGAGGATAGTTCCTTGTCTTGTGTCAACCTTGTTAAAAAAGGAAACCAAGGATATGAGGATATTTTCTTGTCTTGTGTCATCCTTGTTAAAAAATGAAACAATGAATATGAGGATAGTTCCTTGTCTTGTGTCAACCTCGTTAAAAAATGAAACACGGAATTTGAGTAGAGTTCCTTGTCATCTGTCAAGCTCGTTAAAAAACGAAACAAGGAATTTGAGCATAGTTCCTTGTCTTGTGTCAAGCTCATTTAAAAATGAAACTAAGGGAATGAGAAAAGTTCCTTGTCTTCTGTCAATCTCATTAAAAAATGAAACAAGGACCCCTGGAGAAAAGTTCGAATTTGAGTCTATGATTAGATCTCGTAAAATCCCAATCGAGTCTTTCACTTGATCTCATATATGAACCTTCATTTGATCCACCTCATAGCCACGAGTAGTCTACTTAGGTGAATGTAATGAAGCTTGGGGGGCATGCACCTAGTGGTAAAGTTAAGTTTTTTTGTAGGTTATGTGAAGGGAATCACCCCATTCACCTTTGTCCCTATCTGGATGAAGCCAAAAAGGTGTTGGATAACCGTCCTGCTTCACCGCAGTGACTTCCATCTGGCTACAGAAGACTCTCCCTTTCATCATGATGGGGGCATGTAAACCAATCTCAAGCATAGTTCTTTGTTTCAAGCTTGTGTAAAAATTAAACTGAATTCAGACATAGTTTTTTCATTTTAAGCTTGTGTAAAAGTGAAACTGAATACAAGCATAGTTCTTCGTTTCAAGCTTGTCTAAAAATGAAACTAAATCCAAGCATAGTTTTTCATGTGTAAACATGAAACTGAATCCAAGCATAGTTTTTCGTTTCAAGCTTGTGTAAACATGAAACTGAATCCAAGCATAGTTTCCCATGGTTCAATCTTGTGTAAAAATGAACCCATCTCCATTTTAACTCTCGTGATTACCATTCCATCAGCCTCTTTTGTTAGATAAGCCTTGGTTTTTATCCTTTCATCGTCACTATCTGCTTGGCCGATCATACGCTTTCACTTGGTTGTTTTACCCTTTTTGAGGAATAGTTACAATGGGTGGTCTTTTTAGCCAACCTCTTCACATAAATCAACATGTTTTGAGAAGTTCCAACATCACCAGAACCAGTTGCTATCCTAGACACCACTCATTCCTCAAAGCGGAGTCCTCTTGAAGCTCTTTTTAGACTCTCTAAACATGAAAATATTGTCGAGCACTTGTCCTTTTCAACTCGTTAACAGATTGGAAATGACATCTACTTAGTATAAGTTTAACCTTTTTTCGGGCTGAGATAGATTATTTACGAAAAAGGAATACATTGACCGAACATGGTCAATAGGTTCTCTCTCATATTGTTTTACACTTTTTTGGGCTTGAGAGACAAATCTATGAAAAAGAACTTGTAGAGTTTTCTTTTTGTCCCTTTCCAAACTCTCTAAACATGAAAAGGACTAAGTTATCTTTGTCGTTAAACTCGTTAAAACATCAAATAGCAACAAACTTGTCCATCTAGACAAGACCGACTTTCACCTTCACTAGACTCGTTAAAACATCAAATAGCGATGGATTCACCCAAAGAGTGGAATTATACAACAAGCATATGTTATCCTCCTCAAGCTTGATAAAAATAAAGAGGTACTAGTCAGCAATGACTGGGGAAAATGGGAAAAAGGGGAAAACCACTTTATGGTAGTAAGTTTCTCTTGAACATGACACTTTCACTTCATCTCCATGACTATTTGGGTTGGGTTATTTGCTTGACGGTTATCATACTTATGGTCTATCACACCATACATCACTTTTGTTTTGGGTCAATGCTGCCAATTCATTCAAACTATTTGGGTTGGGTTATTTGCTTGATGGTTATCATATCTATGGTCTATCACACCATCCATTATTTTGGTTTTGGGTCAATGTAGCCAATTCATTCAATGTTGCCGATATGTTCAAGAGAAGTCATTCAGTCAAAATTCATCCTTTGCAATACCATAAACCTTCATTTTCATGACCGCCATTCATGAATCTTGTGTCGTCAGTCACATTCTGTCTCCAAAATCATTACACTCGTTTCGTGTCATTGATGTGGGATACATCAAGGCCCTCCTATGACGAGTTGCTTCTTGTCGACATCAACACATTATCCAAGAAGTTGACTTAGAAACACCCTTCCAGTACCTTGAGGCTTACATACATCAACGGCAAGTTTCTCACTTCCGACCATAGGTTAACATCCCTAGGCTTCGACCGAAAGACTTTGTATGGTGTTCGATATCAAATCATCCATTCACACCGTGAAAAATGTACTGCAATACCTTTAGGATCATTATCATTATCGGTGATTTCTCTCGCATCTGTTAACAGCTTACATCATTGGCTGGTAATCAGATGGTGTCTTCCCATGTTTGACTTCAAATCACATATTCACATGGTTAGACTCGTACTTGAGCGAACGATTGAACAAGATAGAAGACCCCGGATCTAGTTTCATCCATTCGGGCTGCGATTTCAGGAGTACTAAATCATATGTACAATGGCTTTACATTGATGGTCATTCCGACCATGGGTTTATATCTGTAGATGATTGTTTATGTACATGTAATGACAGTTTATAAGCTGAGCATGGGTATGCCTTCCCTCATCAATTCATAAGAAAAAATCAAAATATCATGATATATGTATTGTAATTAATGCAGGTTACATTCCACTTCGAAACCTCCTCATCACATCGTAAAGAATTTCATTCGGCACTTGCATTTTTCTGATTTTATGCCTTAGGGGGGCAGTTGTTACAGATCCATTTGGGCACATCACTCCCATCATCTAGATCAGTGTTTTAGGGCTCATTAAACCCTAATTTCAGTTGTTACATGCCCTAAACAATTCACCCCTTTGAATTCCAACTTCTTAGACAGTTTCATGACTTGAAGACATCCAGAAATAGCCTCTAGAGGGACAATCGCAGGTAGGCCTATGTAAGGGTGCGCTGCAGAGTAGTTAAGTCCATGCCAGGGTGCTCTGCAGAGCACTTATGCTTCCTTTCACTTGCGCTGGGTGAGATTGAGCAAAATTCACATAGGGTTTGGGGAATATTCTTATCTTCTAGAGTCATCTAGAAGGTTCCCTCATTTATCAACTCCTATGAGCTCGAAAATCCTCTCATCCCTTCCTCCATGGAACTAATTCTAAGTATGTAAGGCCATTCAATGCCACCATTTATGACAAAACCTCCTTCATCTTCCTATAAATTGACCACTCATCTAAGTGATTAGGGTCTGGATTATGTTGAATTGTAAGGAGATAATGTTGCTATGAGATTTGGCTTTGAAGCAAGTATTGTAATGCTACAAGTTTGTCATGCTTTTGATGTGACGTGGATGGCATCCAAGCTGGAGGAATGGCTTTGAATTAGACACAAATGGTTGTAATTCCTTCTTCTATTCAATAAAGTGTTTGAACCTTTCTCCCATATGTTTGTATTGATTTATAATGCTTATATGTGTGAAATGTATCTAATTCCATTCACTTATATTCAATAGATTTTTTTCTTTGATCGATTATTTGTTTTCTATTGTGTTTACAGGTACTTCTCAAGTGTATTAAGTACGGGAAGAGCGACAAGATCGATACAAAGGAGACGAGAGGAAAGCGGAACTACAAGTAGGTCTCTCATCTTCTCATCTTATCTATTTGCTTATAGGAAAAGACTAAAACACTTTAAATTGTTGTTCTAGATATGGCTACTTATCTAGGGAACTAATATTTATCCGTAGATACCAAATTCTCCAAAACACATGGATCGATGTTGCTCTTCCCAAAGTTGTATTCCTCAGATAGATCTTTCTAACGAGCTATTGTGTGCGTCAAACGGAGATCGTATGCCAAAGTTACGACCACATGAAGTTGATGTACCAATTTACCCGAAACGAAGCCCACAACTTGGTGTTTCATCTCCTAGGGTTAGGTTTTTGGAAGTTTAGGGTTTTCCATTGTTTCTCAAAAATAAATTGGCCATTGAGCCTCATTGTAACATAGTTGAGAGGCATGTATCCACCACATCTCTTCTCAGAGATAAGCTACCATCGCCCTAGATGGTTTATTTCAATTTCTGTTTGTAAGCATATTTTAGTATTTTACATTAATGAAATGAAGTATTATTTCCACTGCATCTTTGTGTTTATGGCTATTTCTATAATCGGTTGCATTCCTATTTAAATCTGTATCATGGGGTCATTTTTGTTGCAGTATGGAAGGAAGTTGTATACCACCATTTAGCCAAAGGCAACCATTTGACCCATTGTGTCTATTTATCAGATACAAAGCAACAAAGATATCCTTCCAAACATTTGTTTACTATCTTAGTTTGCCCATCAGATTGAGGATGATAAGATGATCTATGAGCTAACTAAGTACCAAGACAAGAAAATAATTTTGTCCAAAAATTTCCAGTGAAAATGGGATCTCTGTCACTTACAATAATCTTTGGGTTTCCATGTAGCTTTTGAATTGTTTCCATAAATGCAGTAGAAACTATACTTGGTTTAAATGGATGAGATAATGCACAAAAGTGTGCACACTTGGTAAGTCTGTCAACTACCACCATGATAACACTCTTTCCTTTGGACTTGCGTAAACCTGTGATAAAATCCATTGAAACCTCCTCCCAATGTTGGCTTAGAATGGATAAATGTTGTAATAGTCCTAGGGTCTTAATTGTTTCAACTTTATTTTGTTGGCAAACTAAACATTCTGCCACAAACTTTTGAATATCTGATTTAAGGCCATCCCAAAAAAATCCTTCTTAACCCTGTGGTAGGTTTTTAGAAATCCTGAGTGCCCTCCTAAGGGAGAGGTGTGCAATTCCCTAAGAATATTTTGTTTGAGTTGTGAATTCTTACATAGGTATAACTGATCCTTGTACCATAATGAATCATTTTTCTAGCTAAATGTATCAGATGTACTAGGATTTTTTTGTATCTTTTGAATGAGTGCCCACACTTCATCATCATTCTTCCATTCATCCCTTGCTTCATTTATCCAATCTGGTTGGATAATAGAAATGGCGCAAAGAAATGCTTCCACATCCTCATCCTTTCTTGAGAATGCATCTGCCACAACATTTTGCTTCCCTATTTTGTAGATGATTTCAAAGTCATAACCCAACATCTTTGTGACCCATTTTTGTTGCTCTTCTGAAGATAATCTTTGTTCTAAAAATTATTTATGATTATCATGATCATTTTTTACCTTAAAGTGTCTTCCCATTGGGTAGGGTCGCCATTTCTTAAGTGCATGTAGTATTTGCAACATTTCCTTCTCATAAATAGTTTTGTGTAAATACTTTCCTTTGATCGGGCGACTTTCGAAAGCAATGGGTCTTTCTTCTTGCATTAAAACAACACCAATTCCATTTCCTGAGGCATCACATTCGAAAATAAATGTTTTTGTGAACTCCAATGTAGCTAAGACTAGTGCTTGGCACATTGCCTCTTTAAGATATTCAAAGGCCTTTGTTGCTTCTGGAGTCCATGAAAATACATCTTTCTTCAATAATGTTGTTAGAGGTGCTACTATTCTCCCATAATTCTTAACAAACTTGTGATAATACCCTGTCAACCTAAGAAATCCTCGTAGATGCTTTATGGATGTGGGGATTTTCCATTCCTTAATGGTTTTAATTTTGCTAGGGTCTGCCTTAACACCTTCATGAGATACAATATGCCCCAGATATTCCACCTCTTGTACTCCAAAGAAACATTTGGAGATTTTTGCATATAATTGTTTCTCCTCCAATAGTTTGAGCACCATGTCAACATGTTGGACATGATCCTTCCAATACGTGTTGTAGATTAGTATATCATCAAAAAATACTAACAAAAATTTTCTAAGGAAGGGTTTGAAAATGGAATTCATCAAACCTTGAAATGTAGAAGGTGCATTAGTAAGGCCAAAAGGCATGACCAAAAATTCATAATGACCTTCATGAGTTCTAAATGTCGTTTTTGGAATGTCTTTAGTCTTTCCTCTGATTTGATTATATCTTGAACGAAGATCCAACTTGGTGAAGTAAATTGATCCATGCAATTCATCCAATAATTCATCAATGATAGGAATGGGAAATTTATCTTTAATAGTGAGCTTGTTGAGCTCCATATAATATGGACACATGCGATATGATCCATCCTTCTTGTGAACCAATACTACTGGAGAGGAGAAAGAACTTTGACTAGGTTGAATTATACCATCCTCTAGCATTTCTGCAACCATACATTCAATTTCACTCTTTTGGACAAAGGAATATCTGTAAGGCCTGATGTTTGGAGGAGCACTTCCTAGAATCAAATTAATAGCATGATCATGATCAGAAATAGGTGGGAGGCCTTTGGGAGTCTCAAATACCTTGAAATGATTTCCCAAAACTTTTTGGAGATCTGGAGAAATGGACGATTTTGATGTGGGAACCTCTAGTGAACATAATTGGGAAATTATGCCTTGTTGTTCTTTCTTTAAAATCTTTGTCTTTCCGTTAGAGCTGATTATCTTTCCCGTTTTCCCTGTGATACCCCTTAATTCAAATTCCTTTCCTTTTGAAGAGAAATTCATGAAAAGTTCTTGAAAATTAAAAGCTATTGTACCCAAGGATTGTAGCCATTAGACTCCTATTACAACATCAGCACCACCCATTGGAATGGAAAGCATTGGGCTATTCAATACATATTCTCCCATGGATAGCTTGACATTATGGCACTTTCCTGAGAAATTTATGGTTCCTCCACTTGCAACCATCACTTGACACTCTGGTGCTGGATACAGGAAGCAATTCAATTCCTTGGCTATCTTACAATGAATAAAATTATGGGTACTTCACGAATATATCAACACTATTATCGTTTTCTTCTTGATATGCCCTTCTATCTTGATAGTTTGAGGAGTGGTAATTCCAACCAATGCATTACAAGATATGGTCAGATTCATTTCTTCTTTTTCTAGGGTTTTTTCTTGGTGTATATCCTCTTCTTTTGACATTTCTTGTTCCATTCTTCCTCCTCTTCACAATCTATGTAAAATAATTTCTTCCGCACACTTATGAGCTTTAGTGTATTTGCTATCACAACTGTAACAAAACCCTTTTGCTCTTTTTTCTTCCAATTGTTGTGGTGTCAACATTGTAGGTTGTGGATGGCTGGGGGCATCAACACTTCCATCTTTATGATTGTGAGTGGTAGGCTTCCTTGTTGCCATAATTTTGCTTTCCATTTTTCTTGCCAACCTGAATGTCTTCTCCAATAATCTGGTTCCCAAAGGCGAACTCATGTTGGATGTTATCTTTTAAATTCCCTATGAACACATCAATCCTATACTCCTCTGGAATATCTTTTACCCTTATATTCAATTTTTGGAATTCCTCAATGTGCTCCATCATTTAACCCTTTTGTTTGAGATTTATCAATTGGCTAAAAAAAGTGATGCTTTTTGTATCCTCATAATGTGCTATCATTTCATTCGTAAAAATAGCCCAAGTGACGATTTACTTACGAGAGCAAAGCCATCGATACCATTAATTTGGTTTTTAAATATAAATTTGCAATGCGTACCTTTTTTGTGTTTTGCACATTATGCAGATCGAAAAATTGCTCCATCTGTAGTATCCATGTTCCAGGATCCTTGCCATCAAACTTCCTCATATCAATCTTTGGAACATGGTGATTCTTCGATCCAATGTTAGAGTCTATGAAATCATGATTAGCATTTATTTTGTTCTCATCATGAGATTCCTTTACTACCCTTTCACCATTAGTAAGCATCTCTTGTAGGAACTTTGTCAAATCTATCTTCAAATCTTCCATGCCTTTCTTTAAATCATCCATCTTAGCTTCCACACCATCCATCTTAGCTTCCACATCATTCATCTTAGCTTCTACGCCTTTATTTAAACCATCCATATTAGCTTCCACGCCATACATTTTAGCTTCTACGTCTTTCTTTAAACCATCCATCTTAGTTTCTGTTACTTTTTGTGCGAGTGAAATTTGTTGCACTTGGTCTCATAATTTTGTTATATTATGTTGCATTTCTTCCTCTTCTTCATGAGTCATGCTAGATCTTTCAGGTTGCTTACCAGGTGTTTCCATTTTCTTTCTTCAGGGCATCAATTACCAATAATAATGCTTCACTATGCCCTTTGAATTCCTTCCAACTAATTTTTCAAACCAAGCTTATGCAAAAATTTAAAAAAAAACTACACGCTTTTTTTCACTTTGTAGGAGCTCAATATTGAATTTGATGTATCTCTGTAATTGTGGATCTCCAAGGTCTGAAATTCCTTTTTGCGGTAAACCTCTAAGTAATATTTCTAACCCCGCAAATTTGATCAAGATTGGATTATCCAATGAAGAGTTATGCCAAATCTCTCGCGATGGCCTGAGTATAGACTAGTTCAGTAGCGAAAACTTGTACAATGTTCTGTGGGTAACTGTTTCAACGTTAGGTTCATAAAATGATACCCAAAAATACTACAGTTCGTCCTCTTTCTATAACTTCTTACAAAAACTCAATCTGATGCTCAGAGCGAAAGTTATGACAATTTTCCCAAGGTCACCTGTTTGGAATGTAATTCAGGGGTCTGCAAAAACCCTAACTTCCTCAGATTATATCTCTAAAAACATAGAGAAACAAGATCTAAAATTCGGGCACAAGGTTCAACGATATTTCTTCTCAAATGGGTTTTTTTTTAGCTTCTGAAACATCGCAGAAAAAAACGTTATAGAGAAAATTCCACAATGACCTATTTGGAGCAGCAAAACCCTAGAATCCAAAGCTCTAATACCAAATGTTATGAATCTAGCTCAAAAAAAGATAGAAAAGATATATCAACGCCTTAGAAATAAGCCTCTTCAAGGGGGTAACCTCCTTTACATTACAAAAGTGAACAATTCTTAGATGATTCAAATGACAAAACCTTCTTTCTATATATAGGAGTCTAAGGGGTCACAATATAACCAAAGCTAACCTAACAATAATAATATGAAGGCACAAAAATAATAATAGTGAGATTCTATGGGGCACAATAATAACAATATGGGGACAATAGGGGCACAACAATAACAATAGGGGATACAAAGATAATAGTAATAGGGGAATCACTATTATTATAGGGACCTAACACAAAACCCCGCAAAACCCCTAAAGGGCTTAGGACCCCGTAAACTAAAGAAATGAATTGATGCATATGAGTGTTCAATACAAACCTTATTGAAAACTTGGGGTGCGACACCGAGAAGATAAAACTAGTTGGCCCTGAAGAAAACCAAAAGAAGAATCGAAGACCATATCAAGACCTTCATGAGTGTAATGAGAGTCATTTTCAGGTCTGATTGGATCTATGGATCCACCTGATCAACTGTTTCAATCCCAACACTTTCACCATTACTTGAAGAGATGTTTGAAACTTTTTGAATGAATTCAAGGTTTTCCCTCCCATGCATTTTGTGCTCCCACGATACAGTGATAAGCAGAGGAAACACATAGTGTCAGGGAAAAGACACATAGCCCCAAAAACAACATTGGTAAGAGAACACATAGGGGAAAATACCTTGTATTGGCTCCATGTCAAATGGAACTGGAAGGGGCTATGCCTCCCATGCCTCTCTCGCTAGTGACCCGCGATTTATCCATCCCGCCCATTTTCTACCTATGCATATTAGTATACTAATATATAAAATCCCTTTACACCCCTATTATATCCTCAATATATTATTATATTTTTACTTCATTTTTTATACCCCAATATGAACGCACGTGATATGGTATTTCTTAGTCAGTGAATCCCTTGTGACTCCAACCCACAATCATAAGGAATTATGAGCACCAATCATAAAACAGTCAAGTGGAAAAAAACCCCAAGACCATGTCTATCCAAGAAATGGCATGGCAAGGCTAAAACCACTATCAATCCAGGAAATCCTCCATGTCAATGACAACACATAACCAGAAAATCACGTGCATATACCATGCATCCAGAAATCAACAAGGAAACCACACATGCAACTTGTTACCAGCCAAGAAATCCCGATGTAGTTGTTGATCCGCCTGTTACCTTCCTCTTTCTTGTTTTCCTTTGCCTTCTTTCTCCAAATCCAAGTGAATACTAGAGTGCTCCAATCATGCTCCAAAAATCCTCTATGTGTGCAAGAGTAAGAGAGAATGAGAGAATAAAAGAGAGCTCCTAAATTGAAATGACAAAAATCTATGAACTAATCTTCAGAAGCCTTTTTTTCATTGATGCCTCTATTTCTTCATTTTCCTTCATTTTTCCTCTAATTTCCCTTGCATGCAAATTTGTGTCTCTTCACCTTCATTTTCTCCTATTAATTGGCATTAAAAGAATGCCAATTAATGCCTCTTTGCCTTTGCCAATTTCCATATCCATAAATAAACTAAAAGTGACATCCACTAGGATGTTTTTCCTACCATTCAACTTGGAATATGTGCCCCATGACCTTGGTATTATATTTTTTACATGGAAAATCAACCAGAGGTCAAAATCCTTCCCCCTCAGGGGAACACCATCGTCGGTGTTCTATGACGCCTATGACCAACAAACTGCTGAAAACAAAACATATTTCCCATCGAGCTTTGTAACACAGCTCGTGCAGTATTTACAATGACCACTACTAAAAACATGACAATCATACGGTTTACTAGAGATTTATAACACAATTCATTACAGTATTTATAATAACAACCACATATATACTCATGCACATTTTCTTCAACTAGAAAATAGTCATATTGTCTATGGAGCTTTATAACCATAGCTCGATACAGTATTTACAATAATATACACATATACATATACACATTTTCTCTAACCAACAAATAAAGGATACGGTTCCTCCATCAATCAACAAGGGAATCCATAGGCTCCCACCTCCACCCTAAAAAGTAGTACTAGGATTCACCTACTTCCCAAGAAGTCCATAATCCACTGCTAAAATCAAACCTGCACCCAATATCTAGTGCTACGATTCTTGCACTACTTATTCTCTCAGTGAACCATTACAAACTCATTATTTTAGGGCACACTCCCAATCTATTTTTGATTCCATCCGAAAATCATAATGACCAAAACAAATTCATTCATTGACCTTCCCTTCTCTGTTACACAGTCCCTTGGGAAATCCGGTTACCCCCTTTCATGTAGTCACACACCTTCCAAGTTCCGCTAGCATCCCCTTCTCTGCTACACAGTCCCTCAGGCAATCCATCCCTTGGAAAGGTTTCCTCACATAGGAAGGTCCAAGAACCAAGGCATATATGTGCCTTAAAACCATCATACTAGTCATAGCATGCTCTTGGCAATCAATGGACACTATTGGATACCAGTGTCCCACAATGGCCCTACTCCTAAAGTGCTTTACCAGCATACTATTGCATGTTCCAATTGCTTTTTGTCGTTGCTGCTAATTCTTGCAGTCAGTTTCAACGACCCCAACCGGGTATTTTCAACCACCCAAACTTGGGCATTTCCATGCTTTCTTGTACCAAGCACGTAGTTTCCATTAGATTTAAAATAAATTCAAATAAAATTCAAATCATACCTCATTGATAGCTCTTCAATAAGGTGCAACTGCAATTCTGTTTACTTCATATCAGAACAAGTCAAATTAGCTCTTCGATCAAATCATCACGTATAAACATATCACATCCAGTTAGCTCAAAACACAACCATAATAATCAGAATCACAAATCACATGTAACCATCATAAATCATAATCATATGCATAATTAAAACTAAAATAAAATAATAATACTTATCCTTCAATCAGTTCTTTTCTCATTCCTTTGTTATCTATACACACCGGATCGGTTATCACAGCCGAAAAGCACCCAATTCCTTCTCTCCTCTTCAATCACGTACCCATAAAGACAATGTACATCACAACATATACACCTACACATGGTGTACAATACCACATAATACATACAGCTACACTTAGTGTATAACACAACACATACACCTACACCCAGTGTACAACACAACAAATACACCTACACCTAGTGTACAACACAATACATATACATACACAGAGTAAAACACAACGAATACACATATCACGATAAAAAAACTATGCAATGCGCATAACACAACAAAACATGTACGACATGTACACAATATCACATGTACATCATGTACACAACACCACATGTACACAGCACTGCATGTACAACATGCACACAACACCTCATGTACACAAAACCACATATACACACTGTTAGTGTCGGTATCTTCATCCCTCCATCAGTGATCAAAATTTCTCTTTTTGCATGCATTTTAGGTGTCCCATCCGATTAGCTGCATTCCATTAGGTCATGGATCAACTGATGGTAGTGGTTCATTATCAAATTTCCCTCATGGTTTTTACCTGCTGGCCTATTTTCACAAATTCAGGTCATTTACAGTCATTTTTTATCATTACACTTGCAGAAGTCATTTTAGGGTTTTCAGGTCTCATTAGGTCTAGGGTTTGCCACCATGGTCTTCAAAAGCTCAATAAGAGGTCAGCAGGCACATGAGGATGTTTAATAAGTTCATAAAATCACAAATTTTACGGATCATTTACTCCATAAAGGGTTTTGAAAACAGATTTTTTCTATTTCATGTAAAGATTTTATGTAATTTTATTGTTTTCATATGTAATAAAACATCATCTGCAGCCCTTGGCCACCTTGCCAAACTCCAGCACTCCAGCTCCTGCAAAAGAAACAAAAAACATCCAAGCATCAGTTCATCAAATGACAAAAAGAGCCAAAACTGCAAAAACAGGGTTTTTTAAAGCAAAGTGAATTCAACTTTAGGAAAGTGGGTTTCTTTAATGAAAAATTAAAGCCAAGATGTATATAAAGTGATCCTTTGTGTTAGAAGACCTCATTTTTTGCTAAAGAGAGAGAGAAAGAAGAAAAATTGCACTTTGAGGAGAAAGAGGGAAATTTGCAGCAAGTTTCAAGTTTTTTCCTGGCGCGACGCACCTGGGCACTGGTGCGATGCACCTGACAGGCGCTACGCACCGGGCGTAGGATTTACAAAGGAATTTCAATTTGCACTACGCACAGAAATGTTATAGACATTTTTTGGCACTGCAACCCCAATCATAAATGTCCATAAACCAAGGGCTCCTAAGTCCCTAAAAGTGTTGTTCCGACCCCTAAAAGAACAAGGTCAGCTGATTACATCATCTCCCAGAAGTTCTCCATGAAAAACTACTCAGAACTGGTCAAAACTCGACCATCTCACCTGCTCCATGGTCAAAGTGCGCTGCATCCCACCTAAATGCACACGGGAGGTGTGATGCATACTGAAAATCCCTTCTATGGGGTACGATGGGCGAGAGTGGACAAATGGCGGAGTCAATTTGCGAGGTGGAAGATCATGGAATCTTTCAGAAACTTCTCCTGTGACACTTGCCTCTCTGCATTCGCCCAAGTATGAGTAAGAGATCATCAATATCCAAGTGGAATCAAGAACTATCAGAGAGAGGACACTAATCAAATCTCAGAAGCTGACTCATCCCCCTTGCAAACATCTATATATGGATCCCTCATCCCAGAGATCCAGAGGCTGGAATTTTGTATCTTGTAAGGAAGTGCTGCTGGTTTCTTGGTGTAACATCATAGTGTTGGGTGATCTAAGCTTTTCATGAGGTGAAGAAGGGATTTCTTGCTGAGAGGATGATGCTGGGTCAGAATAATTGGTTGTAATCCTCTTTGCTATTCTTGATATTAATAAAGCTATTCAAGTTTTCCTCCACATTCTTGAATGATTGATGATATATGCATTTGTGTGGTCAATATATATCTGGTCCTATATTATTTATGATAGTAGATATCTGTTCTTGGATAGTGTTATGCTGCTAAGATTCCACAGGTGCTCTTTGAAGCTGGGTAGACGAGGAAGCGAGTGGCAAGGATCTACCAAAAGGGAGAGGAATCAAGCAAGGAACCAAGCGCAAGACAGAGGTTGGTCTCCTTTGTTCCCCTCTTATCTACTTCTCATAAAGGAAAACGAAAGTAGTTTTAGTCTGTTTGCTTCTAAGGTAGCTACCAGCCTTAGTGGAACTAGCAACTCTGCATAGACACTAGATTTCCTCATAACAAGAAAGTGCACTACGCACCTGGGCATTGGTGTGGCGCATCTATCAGCTAAGCTCAAAAACTCATTCCATTGATTTTCCAAGCCTCCAAATTTGCAAATACCACCTTCCTTCCCTAGCCTTCTTAATGAGTCTTAGAGCTACCTCGCCCTTCTGAGGTCTAAGAACCTGCTTAGCATCCTTACCCTCTGCAGTCAAGCTTCCCAATCTATGGCAACCTTGACAGTCGAGTGTATCATCTCTTCAAGTAAGCACACCCTCCCATCTTCCC
The DNA here is from genome assembly GCA_031772625.1 of Pinus tabuliformis. Lineage (NCBI taxonomy): Eukaryota > Viridiplantae > Streptophyta > Pinopsida > Pinales > Pinaceae > Pinus > Pinus tabuliformis. The sequence continues at coordinate 774,462,586 of CM062804.1, read as the reverse complement.
TAGCAAGAGAATTTGTCATCCATCATAGTGATTTTAATGGTGAAAAATCAAACCTAGTTGCTTCAAAGTTGTCTTGCAAAACTGTCTAGGGTTTTTGTTATTCTTGTTGTTTTCACTCCCTTGTATGATTTTCCCACATCCCATCCCCCTGCTTTAAATTTCCCTAATTCCCTTCCCCTTTCCTTCTCCCATTAACACTCACCTTACCCCCTATCACCAAACCCTAAACCCTATACATATTTATTACTATTCCCCAAACCCTAATTCCCTTTTCGTAAACCCTATCATTCCCTAAAAACCCTACTATTATCATCAAAACCCTCCTTTTCACTTATATTATCAGTCAACTTATCAAATCCCAAAAAAGAAAACAGAAGTCACCTATATTTCAAGAAAATCTCTTCATACTCATCATTCTACACTCCACATTTGCAAGTATGGAAACAGATTTAGCTTATGAAAGGGATGAGGAAACTGTGAGTGATTCTTCCCAAGAGGTACATGCACCAAGAAAACCACATAAGGGAGGAAAACACATCTGGGAAGAGCCCACCACTCTCACAGAGTTACTAGCTTGCCCTCTTGCAGTAACATGCTTTAAACATCAGTCTTGCTACCAGTTTTGTGAGATGGTGGAGAGGGTGAAATATCACCATGAACTTGCTAGGCTATTTGTCCTTCATCTTCACAATGGCCAGGTGAACTTAGCTGGTGTATCTTTCACTTTGACACCTGAAACTATTGTTGCAGCAACAGGTATTCCTAATGTGGGTGAACAGTGGAACAAAGGACAGCTTGTGGGCAAAGAGCATTATGAGCCTTACATCAAGGCTAGTTATCAAAGGCAAATCAGTAGGGTCTTTCCTTTCAGATACCTACAAGACACTTATGCTCCACTCATGAAGCTCATTATCAAATATATCACCTGTGAAGGGAGGTTTTCTCGCTTGTACACTTTCCATGTTAGATTGCTGATGCACTTTACTATAGTGAGGATGATGAACCTTCCCTATTTCATATGCAGAAATATTGAGAAGATGGCTACATTGGTGCAAAGGAAACATCTTCCTCAATATTTTAGTAGCATTTATCATTTTTCATTGATCAAAATTGTTGTTTTGCATTAGCTGAGCTTGCTAAATATTTCTTGGGATAATTTCATTTCACATGAGGTTTTCAAAGGCCCTCAGGTGATCCCATCAATGTTTCAAGAGGAAGGAGGGCCTTCAAATCAGCCAGAGGTTCATGAGACTCAAACTACAGGAATGCCAGTATTTGTCACTTATGAAAAGGGCACAATGAGACTATTTGCAGCTGCCAAACGAGTATTATCTCCACCTGGGGTGGAAGAGGTCTCGTTTCCTTCACGAGACCACAAGTGAATGCTATATTCACCCAGGGTGAAAGGAGATTTGCCTTCTTCTTTAGCAATACGGGTACAGGATAAAGGAAAATATCCTTTGCATGATCAAGGGCCTTCTGAAGGTCAGGATAGAGATTTTGTTTTGATTCAGGAGGAGGATACTGATTTGATCTCCCAAAACTCAAGACTCAAGGAGGTCATTAGAGAGAAAGAAGCTGACATCCATGCCTTATCACTTGACCTTGAGAGGGCTAAGTGGATTATCAACTTCCTTGAGCAAGAAAACAAGTAGCTTACCAACAAACAAGAACTCTTGGAGCTGCAAGTCATTAAAGAAAACCGGCAAAAGTCCAAGAGGGAAAAGGGCAAGTTGACATCCATTGAGCAAAAGGACAATGACCGGGAATATGTGTTGGAGAAGGTGAATATGCACTTGGAGAAGCTGCTTGAGAAAGCCAACAAGGAGAAAAAGATGTTGCGCCACATGGCTTATCACTATTTGGCCCGAAACAAAATTTGTAAAACAAGGATAAGAAGCCTAAAAGCCAAGTTAAGGAGAACTTTGAGGAGCAAGAAAGAGCAAGATAAGCTCAAGATCTTGGATGAAGCCTCATTGGCTCAACATAGCACCTAACACAGATCACTCATGCCAAATTTCAAGAAATTTGGTGAACCTTTTGGCATTTTTTGAATTTTTCAAGCAAAAAACAGGTTTTTCCGGCAGGTGCGTAGCACCAGTGACCTCCATTTGAAGAAAAATTTACATTTTTAGATTCCTCATGAAAATTTATGGACGCTCAGAAATTGCTAGGAAATTTTGACAAGTTTTGGGCCTCCAAAAGGGCCAAAAACACCTAAAAAATGCCCTCTCTGCCACTTTTTGGCCACACAGGAAGCAATCTTGGGCGATTGCAATTTTGGAGGGGCAGATGGACTCCAAATCAAAAAATTCAAGTTGTTCTAGAAAGTAGACTCGCCAGGCATTCCAACAAGCTATCCTACACCTGATTTGGACCTTGGGAAGCCTTCCAAAAGTAGCTTGGAAAAAGCGCTACGCACAGAAAAAATGGCGCTACGCGTAGGATGAAAAAGTGCCAATTTGCCCTGTTTGCTCAGAATTTTGCCTTGTTTTCTTCCAGTTTCACTTTTTCTCTCTCATGATCAAATTCATGATGTGATATGATGTAAATTCATGCAATATGATGTAAAAATGATAAAAATTGACTCATAGAGGTAGATACATCAGTTTTAGGTGGTTTTGAGTTGAATGAATTAGTTTCCTAAGTTTTAGAGGCAAGTTGTTCCACTTCCTATTTTTATGTTCCTAGTTTAGATATGGTTGAAACCACTCCTCTTCTCATGGATTTGACCCCTGATGGATAGTGTTAACACTCAGGTTGTCCTTAAGCTCCGGAAAAGGATACGGCCGAGGTAACCACAAACCAACTTTGGACTGCAGGTTCTAGCCCACCTGCAGTCAGAGAGGGCTCTCTCTGAAAAGGATCTTAGGCTAGTTATTGAGTTCAGGGTTTTTTGTTCTGATTTTGGTGGGAAGGAGAATACTTTCACGCAGAGAGGCAAGGCATGTTCTGGAAGCTTCAAACCATTGGGCGTGGAGTCAAAGAGTAGGACTGTTGGCGCATTTTTTTGGTCACAAGACAAACATGGAGCAAGATAGCTGCATACGAAACAATTTTTCAAGCTAAAGGATGGAAAGAGAGCTAAGGAATGAGAGGCAACAAAGAATCTCCCAAACAGGTTAGCAGAAGGAAGATGAATGAGCTCTTCCTAGGAGCAATTAAGAATTCCTAGTTAACAGTCATTCATATGTGAAATAGGTTAAACATGAGCCATAAAGGAATTCATATTCATGCCTAAAACAAGAGGAAAACATTAAGAAACCACAGAAACTGAGCATAGAGTGCAGATATGCAAGTTCTAAACCAATCTTTCTTTCTGTGATTTGTGCATATATGAAACGGAAATTACAGAGATAAGGAACACTTATTGTTTCATACAACAGTGCAAGAATTCCATATTCACGTCTCTAAACCCTTAAACACGGTGCAGACAGCCATTTCTCCAAGCTTTTTAGCAATCTTTGATTATAGAAAATAACAGGTATGCAGTGCGAGTCTCTCCTGGAATACATAAACCGACCAACCCTTTTAACTATGCAGAGGGTGGTATTTATACAAAACTTGAATACAAAAATATCTAGATGAGAAGTTAATAGTTGATAACTTCTCTACCAACTCTTAAGGAGTGGTTGATGAAAAGTAAATGCTGAAATAAATACAAATGCAACAGTTGTTCTCTTCTGGCAGTGAATGTTGACTTTTGAGTTGTTTTGAGTCGGCTGGGCTGCATTCTTAGAAATCCACACTCTTAGGTTTGCCATCTCAGCGTTTTTGCTTTGTAACTGCTCCCACCTGTCCTGCGCGTTCCTTCATTACTTTGTCTTGTGCATTCTGTGCCTTATCCTGTGATTCTTGCTGACCTGTAGCTGACATATATTTTGAAATGAACAACAAGAGGCAAAAACCGAAATCACCTAGGCAATACAGCCAGCATCGCCTACCACCAATTCTCAAAAGGCAACTGATGCCTTTGTATTTTGACAAGTGTTTCATCGGCCTCTGTGTACTTGTAATAACTCGGCAGCATCTCAAACAGATGATTGACCTCATGCTCCAGGTAAAATAAGCTTTCCAGCCTGTCGTAGAGCATCTGTCCTGTAGGCGGCCCTGCCTCTGCTGTAGAACTTGATGCAGCAGTAAGTTGACTTGTGACAAAATTATTTATCCTGGTAGCATATTGGTCACATGTTAATAACTTTCCAGCACTGGTCAGCAGGCTGGGAAATCCTCTAATCTGTAGTGCTGCAAACTTTACGTCAAAATTGTCTACATCCCTCTGTATATCCCGACATCTTGCCTCCAGAGTTTGCACCAAGCTTCTCAATGTGAGCACACTTTTTGCTGTTAATATGGCATCTGTTCTGTTCATGATATGGAGTGCTGCCAGCTCTTCCCTAGTCTGATGATTCAGAAAGTTGATCATTCTATTAGCCTGCTCAAGCATGTTTCCTAATGCTGCCTTGGCTCTCTGGCTTTCAAGCTTGGCACGGCCAATCAGTTCCACCTGTTCATATATTGCTTGAATTGACCTGCATTGGCTGGTGATTGACTGATTTATTTTGGCCCACAGAAGTTTGTTTATTTCTGCCAAGGTCTTGTCCAAGGATAATTCTTTCTCCAAGGCTTTGATTCTGTCCTTCAGGGCCTTGATTTCCCTCGATTGCTCACCCACTGTCATTTTGGACTTATCATATTTTTCTTCCAGTTTGGCCAGCTTTTCTTTGGCCTCCTTTATCTCTGTCGCCTGCAGCTTAAGTTTATTGACAGCTTCTGTCAAATCATCCATGCTCATGCTTGCTTTAGGTGCTGCTGTTGTTGATGTTGTGGCTTCTGGAGCTATTGCTGTGGCTGGAATAATTGGAGGGGTCACTGCTGCTTGTGATAGAGGATCAACAACAGTTGGGACTGTTTGAGGAGGCTGGTAGGTCGACTCTCCCTACTTTCCTTGCAGTGCTTGCTACAACTCCCCTTCCAAATCGATCACTCTCTGGTTCAACTTCATCATCAAATCCAATTTATCCTCAGTTTCTTTTTCTTTCTGCAATTCTGCTGTTTGAGGGTGCTCAGTAGGAAGCAGCCTCAATCTTTTCTTCAGTGCAGCAATATCATCATCTTTCTTTTTCATAAGGGTCCTGACACCCTTAGGATCCTTAGGATCATGACCTAAGTCCACAATAATTTCCTCCAATGTTTTAATTCTATTATCCTTGGCCGTGGAGGAAAATCTTTCAAAATCCAGCTGAGTGTTGGTATTATTTAATGATTCTTTTAACTCATGGGCCAATGTGGCCTTTTCAGCAAGTGTAGCATAAAGCATTTCGGCTCTTTGCTTGTGTAATTCTATTTGATCCATTGGGTGGATGTCCTTGGACAAGACCTCTAACCTCGTTTTAACAAAGTCTGTGGCCGATTGTGGCTGTTGAACCTTGGGTTTGAAATGGCTGAGAATCATCTTTTCTTGCTTTATATCAAATGCTGCCATCAATCTTTCCTGTTTGGCAGGTGTTGCCTTCAGGAATTGCTTATACAATTGCACTCTTAGTAGCTCATTTTGAGCTTTGATTTCTTTGAAGCTGGCCTTGGTGCTGGCTAGTTTCTTGCCTTTTTGCGTGGAGGAAGACACCTCCATGCCGTGTTGTCTATCTTGCTCTCGCTGAAAAGAGCTTGTTGGTGTATGCAGGCTTGTTTCCCTTCTCGGGCTTTCCACGATCTCTTCACTGACCTCCTCCTCAACCGGAGAATCAACCCTTTGTCTCTTTGATTGAGGTTGCTGCACTGACCCACTAGCAGGGGTGGAATTTTGTCAATCTCGCTTCCTGCCCCTTTCCTCGTGGGCAGGAGTTTGCAAAGGTGGCACTTGTAGTGCCTCTGTTTGTTGAGGAGGGGTTTCCCCTTGAATTTGTTCCATTGAACTGACCGGCTGTTCCGTGATCGTTTGCTATGTCTCCATTGGCTCTTTCCCTTTGGCTATAGCTGTTGCTGATGTGGATGCTCCTTAAGCAGCTTGTGAAGCTGCAGCTGTAGAAGTGCCCTCCTCAACTGGGTATGGCAACCTGAAATATACCTGGTCATCAGAATCCAAGTCAAGATTCTTTTCAAGATCCTTAGCAGTTTTCTCCAAGATTTCTTCCTGAGTAAGTTCTTCAACTAAAGTTCCATGTGCCCATGCATCTTGATTAGCATATTTTTCAATGTCTGGGTATTTGCAGTGGTCATAGGGTGTTAACCTATATTTGACTCTTCTGGCACTAATGAAGCCAAGTGGGTCATAAGGGACCCACCAGAAACTCCTTTTCAATTTAAATTGATCCTTGAGTATCATGTCAGCCTCTTGCCAACCATCCTTCTTATTCATGATGAAGGGGCCTAAGTGGTCTTTGAATTTCAGTTGTGCCTTCTTCTTGGTGTTGTGGAAGTGAGTCAAATCTGAATTTATAAGCTGCCTGTAGTTTTCTAATGCAAACAGTCTCATCAGCACATATCTCGGGAGCCTGTAAGGACACAGCTCACAGCCATAAACTCTGATGACAGTATGGTCTTGATATAGGTACCAATCACCTAATTTGTAATTCTTAGACAACTGTAAGATCTTTTGCATTTCATAGGTTATTCTGGGAGGAGGAACCTTCATTAGGAGGCAGGAGACCGAATAGACAAACTGGTCAATGAATTCACAATATGAATACGGAGAGTGCTGGACTTGCTAAAATACAGATGACCAAAAGACAACAGACCTCCTTTCTCCCTTTGAGTCCAGTTTCTTGATAGGGTATTGGAAAATTTCAGATTGATAAAACATGAACAAATGATAGATATAGGAGGAATATTTGAAAATTCCCTGCCTATCTAGTCTGGTGAGCTGGTCATGGATTTTGTTTGATATGAACCTGGCATAATTATACTTGACAGCAGGAGGTTTTCCTTGATTGAAGGAAGACAATATAACCAGCACTGTCTCGTCTACGAGTTCAGTTGTTGTGAAGCCCAACACATAGGATATCATATCCACCAACAGTTGGCCCACCTCATTGAAATGGTCATAAGGAAATGGAGGTGGTTCCTTTGGTTGGCAATCTGCCCTCATAAAATTCTTAGCAATCATCTTAATCTTTGTACCAGGGAACCAAGAGGCATCTTCCAGCAAATCATTCATGGAAAAGGGTAATAGTGACTGAGTCTCTTTGAAGTTCAACATCTGGTTGATGGAGTCACGAGTGGTGTAGAAAAGTATGCTTTCAGATGAAGACTTAACAGCCCTCTGACTAGGTTCATAATTTGCAGCACAGAGGTAAATAATCTCAGAAAAAATATTCACTGAAGGGAGGAAAAAATGGGGCAGATTGGACTCCCATATGCCATATATGTCAGATTTGTTTATGAAACTGTTTCTCAGCTGGCAGTAGGTGTGTAGATGATTCCTTTTGGCAACAAATTCTTGAATAAGATAGTCTGTATCAGCCAAGGGCATGGACTCAAGTTCTTTACTCGGCGGGTTGATGGGAGTAACGTTCAGAGCAGACGGAGTGGCCATTATGCAGCTTTTGAATGCTTGAACTGAAAGGAGGACTAATGCAACAACTGGCTATCAAATTTCCTTGCAATAACCAGCAGGAGTAGGCAAACTGAACTCAAATGTAACAGTAGCTGGACATCTTGAGAGCTTGTGCTATAAGAGACCAATTTTGTAGAGTTTTGGGTCAATTTCCCTTTTTTTTAGTGAATTCTCTGGAGCTAGAGACTGTGAAGAACAACACAAAGGAGCAGAAGGCAATTTACAGTTTCAGTGAACAGATTAGGACAATGGAACAGGGTAAAAATGGGGAAATGCTGAGCTGCCGTGAGATTTTTGCTGGGGGTTGAGCTTTAAACAGAATTCGCCCGCAAAAGTGTAAATGGGCATAAGGTTTCTGAGACTTTTCTGAAGTAAAGGGTTTCCAGTAGGTTTAATGGGGTCTCAGGCACAGCAGAGTAACAAATTGGGGAATTTTTGCAGGTTCACAGTATGTGCAACAGATAGAATGCAAGCACAGGAGAGAAAAGGGGAAAATATGGCAAATACCTGGTCTGAACGGCGCCGAAAGTTGACGAATTGATGCGAAAGTAGGCTATGAACTTGAATTGCAGGTCGTGGCAGCTTAGTTGGTCACTCTGAAGCTTTGGGAGTGAGAAAACAAATGAAACAGGGGACCAGAGTGTTCAAATGAACCAATAAAATGAAATGTAACGGTCGTTTACGCGCTTTTTTAAGCAAAAAAATTGACATTTGGCGCTATTGGCACTTTTTTGGGATGACGTCATTGGCGGGTCCCGGGGTACGGATGGATGACGTGGCGGTATGGTGGCAGGGACACGGTGGCAAAGACACGGTGGCAGGGCGAGGGTACAAAAGGTATGAGGTGGTGGCAACGTGGCACGACAGCAGCGGTGAGGAGATGACGTCATAGGGGAGGACGTGGCACTGACGTCACGCAGGTGAGGGTGGTAAGTGGTTTTCGGCGCACCGCCTTAGCGCCTGTGTGGTTTTGGAGGGAGGGGCTCCGCCACACCCGAGAGCTTGACGCGTGGCAGGAGTACGATGGCAAAACCGCCGAACTCCCGGACGCTAAGCCTCGGGCAGTTGGCGCGCGTTAGGGACCCGCCCACCGTAGATCTTGGGCGGGCCAAATCTAACGGCTGGCGGAATAATCAAGGTGGTGGAGGGTTATGAACGGGGCCCGCGCGTTATTGCGTTTGTTTATTTATGCAGAGGGGGAGGGTTTAAACATTAATAAAGTGGGTTTTTTGGGTTTATACAGCGCGGGGGCTGGTTTAATGTTTAAAAAAGGTTTCCAAACATTTAAACCTTTGAAAATAATGACGGCGGGGGGGTGGATGTGAAGGTTTGGTGAGCGGAGAATCAGATGAAGGTTATTAACCAAACAAGAGGTTAGGTTAATTCCTAGGTTAGGAAACAGAAGGGCTAATAGGAGCCCCAAATGGACTGCTATTTCCCGAGTTTACAGAATATATGGCTATAGTGCCAAGGGGGAGGGCTATTTAACCTTTTTTGGGGATTTTATATAGTTTTTTAGTAGTGAAATAGGGACAGGGGAGTAGTTAGGGAGCTACATAGTACAATTAGGAGTTAATGTGAGTTTATGAAATGAAAATGAAGGGGAAATGATGATAAGTCTGTGAACTGATGATAGACACAGAGATTGTGTAGAAGATGAAAACATGACTTTTACACAAGAAATGTGGCTTCTTTTCATTTAGGAAAGCTAACACCTACCTTAATGTTTCACAGAAATGAAATGGAATTAGGACTTGTTGGGCAGATCCCAAGGTCCTTTGGGGGAATGTTAGTAAGAGGGTTCTTTAGGGGGAATGAAGGGAAGTTAGACATGCTTCCAAAATTCTGCCATTAAAATAGTGCTTTGCTACCTCTGCCACTGACAAGATGAGTTTTCTTTGTCAAACCAGAACTGAAGATGATCTTGTTTCTGCAACCCCAAGCTACCTACCCAGCCTAATACATCTAGCATTTTTTGTTACTTCGGGAAGGGTGCACTTAGACTTGCAAACCCCGATTGCCTTTTCTTTTAAATTGCCTTTCCTATCTAAAACTACCCTTATTTCTTCCAAGGGCCCAGATTAAGCTGTTGGGCTCCTTCATTCTCTACCTAGTTGCTACTCTGCCAAGCTTAAGTTGTTTGGACAGATACATTCTCTATATTCTAAAGCAAAAATTTAGACTTAAGGGAACCAGGTTTAAGCTGTTTGGCTTCCCCTTAACTGAGAAATATTTCAAAAATGGAACCTTTGTAGCATGGAAAAGATGAACATTTTTGGCACTTCCACTGTCAATCATGAAATATGAAACCTGTTGCAACAGGAGGCTAACAGTGGCTCCACTTGGGGATGGCCTTCCCTTGTGGAAGGCCAAGAACAGCAGGTCAGACTGCCTTAGTGTTCAACTGCTTTTGTATTCTAGAAAACTTTCCTTTGTTGGGTACTTTATTTATACATATGAAAGTACATTTGATGAGCTTAGGGCCTTCACTTCGGGCATCAACTGCATCAGGCTGCTATACAAACAGAAAACTGAAATCCTACCTACCTACCCTAATCAGCACCTGTCTGCTGGTTAGGTAAAATGAAACAACCAGTGCAACCACTTTAGCACTTGTAGAAGAAAACAAACTGTTTGACTGATAGTTGGTGAAATCAGAAACATTGTCTGGTCATGTGCTCCCATAATCAAAATTGTGACATATGAAGGTATTTGCTGAATGTCTTGGTCTTCATAGAGAAAATAAGTTGAAGATTTTGAGTTGAAAAGATCCTCCATGTAATTAGCTACAGGATCTATAAAATCATTATGTGGGAGAGTTTGTTCTAGGCTTGCTTTGTCTGATGGAACAACTACATCCTTAGTAACAACCTCTGTGGCCAATACTTCATTCTTTCTCTTGAAAGTATGATCATACTCAGTCTGCAAGTCAAAGGGTAGTACAATTTCCTTATGACTAGGAGAAGGAAGATTTTGGAAGAACTCTTTAGGATCAGTAAAATCATATGACCGAATTTGAGAATGCAAAAATTCAATCTCATTCTCATGTTCTTCAACAACGAGGTCCAGGAAAGATATTCTGATTTGAGGCTGCTTTATTGTTTTGACTTTTAACAGCACAGATCTAACAAAATTTTCTTCAAGCTCATATTCTGATAACAACTTCCTGAATTGAATTATAGCTTGTTCAATCTCATCTCCCCCACACCCGGTCATCCTATCTGGCTATTAATACTGCGAAATGGGATTACTTGGCTGTAAAACTGCTCAAAACTTTGAAACTTTTTTCTTTGAGGTTCGCTCCTCCAGTGGAGTCTTGATTGTGAAGATGATGTGGAGTCTCCAGGTGGATGATCAACTTTGGAGTGCCTGATCTCTGTCCACCATCACAGACCAGAACTAATCTTGAAAAACAGTTTTGAAGGTTTGGTTCTTCCCCAGTGGAGCTTTCTTACCTTCTTCGTGAATTTATCTGAGGATGGTCCCCAGCGGAGTCACCATTATGTTAACACTCAGGTTGTCCTTAAGCTCCGGAAAAGGATACGGCTGAGGTAACCACATACCAACTTTGGACTGCAGGTTCTAGCCCACCTGCAGTCAGAGAGGGCTCTCTCTGAAAAGGATCTTAGGCTAGTTATTGAGTTCAAGGTTTTTTGTTCTGATTTTGGTGGGAAGGAGAACACTTTCAGGCAGAGAGGCAAGGCATGTTCTGGAAGCTTCAACCCATTGGGCGTGGAGTCAAAGAGTAGGACTGCTGGCACATTTTTTTGGTCACAAGACAAACATGGAGCAATATAGTTGCATACGAAACAATTTTTCAAGCTAAAGGATGGAAAGAGAGCTAAGGAATGAGAGGCAACAAAGAATCTCCCAAACAGGTTAGCAGAAGGAAGATGAATGAGCTCTTCCTAGGAGCAATTAAGAATTCCTAGTTAACAATCATTCATATGTGAAATAGGTTAAACATGAGCCATAAAGGAATTCATATTCATGCCTAAAACAAGAGGAAAACATTAAGAAACCACATAAACTGAGCATAGAGTGCAGATAGGCAAGTTCTAAACCAATCTTTCTTTCTGTGATTTGTGCATATATGAAACGGAAATTACAGAGATAAGGAACACTTATTGTTTCATACAGCAGTGCAAGAATTCCATATTCACGTCTCTAAACCCTTAAACACGGTGCAGACAGCCATTTCTCCAAGCTTTTTAGCAGTCTTTGATTATAGAAAATAACAGGTATGCAGTGCGAGTCTCTCCTGGAATACATAAACCGACCAACCCTTTTAACTATGCAGAGGGTGGTATTTATACAAAAATTGAATACAAAAATATCTAGATGAGAAGTTAATAGTTGATAACTTCTCTACCAACTCTTAAGGAGTGGTTGATGAAAAGTAAATGCTGAAATAAATACAAATGCAACAGCTACTCTCTTCTGGTAGTAAATGTTGACTTTTGAGTTGTTTTGAGTCAGCTGGGCTACGTTCTTAGAAATCCACACTCTTAGGTTTGTCATCTCAGCGTTTTTGCTTTGTAACTGCTCCCACCTGTCCTGCGCGTTCCTTCATTACTTTGTCCTGTGCATTCTGTGCCTTATCCTGTGCTTCTTGCTGACCTGTAGCTGACATAGATTTTGAAATGAACAAAAAGAGGCAAAAACTGAAATCACCTGGGCAATACGGCCAACATCGCCTGCCACCAATTCTCAGAAGGCAACTGATGCCTTTGTATTTTGACAAGTGTTTCATCGGCCTCTGTGTACTTGTAATAACTGGGCGGCATCTCAAACAGATGATTGACCTCATGCTCCAGGTAAAATAAGCTTTCCAGCCTGTCATAGAGTGTCTGTCCTGTAGGCGGCCCTGCCTCTGCTGTAGAACTTGATGCAGCAGTAAGCTGATTTGTGACAAAATTATTTAGCCTGGTAGCATATTGGTCACATGTTAATAACTTTCCAGCACTGGTCAGCAGGCTGGGCAATCCTCTAATCTGTAGTGCTGCAAGCTTTACATCAAAATTGTCTACATCCCTCTGTATATCCCAACATCTTGCCTCCAGAGTTTGCACCAAGCTTCTCAATGTGAGCACACTTTTTGCTGTTAATATGGCATCTGTTCTGTTCATGATATGGAGTGCTGCCAGCTCTTCCCTAGTCTGATGATTCAGAAAGTTGATCATTCTGTTAGCCTGCTCAGGCATGTTTCCTAATGCTGCCTTGGCTCTCTGGCTTTCAAGCTTGGCACGGCCAATCAGTTCCACCTGTTCATATATTGCTTGAATTGACCTCCATTGGCTGGTGATTTACTGATTTATTTTGGCCCACAGAAGTTTCTTTATTTCCACCAAGGTCTTGTCCAGGGATAATTCTTTCTCCAAGGCTTTCATTCTGTCCTTCAGGGCCTTGATTTCTCTCGATTGCTCACCCACTATCATTTTGGACTTATCATATTTTTCTTCCAGTTTGGCCAGCTTTTCTTTGGCCTCCTTTATCTTTGTCGCCTGTAGCTTAAGTTTATTGACAGCTTCTGTCAAATCATCCATGCTCATGCTTGCTTCAGGTGCTACTGTTGTTGATGTTGTGGCTTCTGCAGCTATTGTTGTGGCTGGAATAATTGGAGGGGTCACTGCTGCTTGTGATAGAGGATCAGCAACAGTTGGGATTGTTTGAGGAGGCTGGGAGGTCGACTCTCCCTGCTTTCCTTGCAGTGCTTGCTACAACTCCCCTTCCAAATCGATCACTCTCTGGTTCAACTTCATCATCAAATCCATTTGATCCTCAGTTTCTTTTTCTTTCTACAGTTCTGTTGTTTGAGGGTGCTCAGTAGGAAGCAGCCCCAATCTTTTCTTCAGTGCAGCAATATCATCATCTTTCTTTTTCATAAGGGTCCTGACACCCTTAGGATCCTTAGGATCATGACCTAAGTCCACAATAATCTCCTCCAGTGTTTTAATTCTATTATCCTTGGCCGTGGAGGACAATCTTTCAAAATCCAGCTGAGTGTTGGTATTCTTCAATGATTCTTTTAACTCATGGGCCAATGTGGCCTTTTCAGCAAGTGTAGCATAAAGCATTTCGGTTGTTTGCTTGTGTAATTCTATTTGATCCATTGGGTGGATGTCCTTGGACAAGACCTCTAACCTCGTTTTAACAAAGTCTGCGGCCGATTGTGGCTGCTGAACCTTGGGTTTGAAATGGCTGAGAATCATCTTTTCTTGCTTTATATCAAATGTTGCCATCAATCTTTCCTGTTTGGCAGGTGTTGCCTTCAGGAATTGCTTATACAATTGCACTCTTAGTAGCTCATTTTGAGCTTTGATTTCTTTGAAGCTGGCCTTGGTGCTAGCAGGTTTCTTGCCTTTTTGCGTGGAGGAAGACACCTCCATGCCGTGTTGTCTATCTTGCTCCCGCTGAAAAGAGCTTGTTGGTGTATGCAGGCTTGTTTCCCTTCTCGGGCTTTCCACGATCTCTTCACCGACCTCCTCCTCAACCGGAGAATCAACCCTTTGTCTCTTTGATTGAGGCTGCTGCACAGACCCACTAGCAGGTGTGGAATCTTGTCGGTCTCGCTTCATGCCCCTTTCCTCATGGGCAGGAGTTTGCAAAGGTGGCACTTGTAGTGCCTCTATTTGTTGAGGAGGGGTTTCCCCTTGAATTTGTTCCATTGAACTGACTGGTTGTTCCGTGACCGTTTGCTCTGTCTCCATTGGCTCTTTCCCTTTGGCTGTAGTTGTTGCTGATGTGGACGCTCCTTGAGCAGCTTGTGAAGTTGCAGCTGTAGAAGTGCCCTCCTCAACTGGGTATGGCAACCTAAAATATACCTGGTCATCAGAATCCAAGTCAAGAGTCTTTTCAAGATCCTTAGCAGTTTGCTCCAAGATTTCTTCCTGAGTAAGTTCTTCAACTAAAGTTCCATGTGCCCATGCATCTTGATTAGCATATTTTTCAATGTCTGGGTATTTGCAGTGGTCATAGGGTGTTAACCTATATTTGACCCTTCTGGCACTAATGAAGCCAAGTCGGTCATAAGGGACCCACCAGAAACTCCTTTTCAATTTAAATTGATCCTTGAGTATCATGTCAGCCTCTTGCCAACCATCCTTCTTATTCATGATGAAGGGGCCTAAGTGGTCTTTGAATTTCAGTTGTGCATTCTTCTTGGTGCTGTGGAAGTGAGTCAAATATGAATTTATAAGCTGCCTGTAGTTTTCTAATGCAAACAGTCTCATCGGCACATATCTCGGGAGCCTGTAAGGACATAGCTCACAGCCATAAACTCTGATGACAGTATGGTCTTGATATAGGTACCAATCACCTAATTTGTAATTCTTAGACAATTGTAAGATATTTTGCATTTCATAGGTTATTCTGGGAGGAGGAACCTTCATTAGGAGGCAAGAGACCAGATAAACAAACTGGTCAATGAATTCACAATATGAATACAGAAAGTGTTGGACTTGATGAAATACAGATGACCAAAAGACAACAGACCTCCTTTCTCCCTTTGAGTCCAGTTTCTTGATAGGGCATTGGAAAATTTCAGATTGATAAAACATGAACAAATGATAGATATAGGAGGAATATTTGAAAATTCCCTACCTATCTAGTCTGGTGAGCTGGTCATGGATTTTGTTTGATATGAACCTGGCATAATTATACTTGACAGCAGGAGGTTGTCCTTGGCTGAAGGAAGACAATATAACCAGCACTGTCTCGTCTACGAGTTCAGTTGTTGTGAAGCCCAACACATAGGATATCATATCCACCAACAGTTGGCCCACCTCATTGAAATGGTCATAAGGAAATGGAGGTGGTTCCTTTGGTTGGCAATCTGCCCTCATAAAAGTCTTAGCAATCATCTCAATCTTGGTACCAGGGAACCAAGAGGCATCTTCCAGCAAATCATTCATGGAAAAGGGCAATAGTGATAGAGTCTCTTTGAAGTTCAACATCTGGTTGATGAAGTCAGGAGTAGTGTAGAAAAGTATGCTTCCAGATGAAGACTTAACAGCCCTCTGACTAGGTTCATAATTTGCAGCACAAAGGTAAATAATCTCAGGAAAAATATTCACTGAAGGGAGGAAAAAATGGGGCAGATTGGACTCCCATATGCCATATATGTCAGATTTGTTTATGAAACTGTTTCTCAGCTGGCAGTAGGTGTGTAGATGATTCCTTTTGGCAACAAAGTCTTGAATAAGATAGTCTGTATCGGCCAAGGGCATGGACTCAAGTTCTTTACTCGGCGGGTTGATGGGAGTAACGTTCAGAGCAGACGGAGTGGCCATTATGCAGCTCTTGAATGCTTGAACTGAAAGGAGGACTAATGCAACAACTGGCTATCAAATTTCCTTGCAATAACCAGCAGGAGCAGGCAAACTGAACTCAAATGTAACAGTAGCTGGACAGCTTGAGAGCTTGTGCTATAAGAGACCAATTTTGCAGAGTTTTGGGTCAATTTCCCTTTTTTTTTAGTGAATTCTCTGGAGCTAGAGACTGTGAAGAACAACACAGAGGAGCCGAAGGCAATTTACAATTTCAGTGAACGGATTAGGACAGTGGAATAGGGTAAAAATGGGGAAATGTCGAGCTGTCGCGATATTTTTGCTGGGGGCTGAGCTTTAAACAGAATTCGTCTGCAAAAGTGTAAATGGGCATAAGGTTTCTAAGACTTTTCTGAAGTAAAGGGTTTCGAGTAGGTTTAATGGGGTCTTAGGCGCAGCAGAGTAACAAATTGGGGAATTTTTGCAGGTTCACAGTATGTGCAACAGATAGAATGCAAGCACATGAGCGAAAAGGGGAAAATATGGCAAAAACCTGGTCTGAACGGCGCCGAAAGTTGACGAATTGATGTGAAAGTAGGCTATGAACTTGAATTGCAGGCCGCAGCAGCTTAGTTGGTCGCTCTGAAGCTTTGGGAGTGAGAAAACAAATGAAACAGGGGACCAGAGTGTTCAAATGAACCAATAAAATGAAATGTAACGGTCGTTTGCGCGCTTTTTTAAGCAAAAAAATTGACATTTGGCGCTTTTGGCACTTTTTCGGGATGACATCAGCATGACGTCATTGGCGGGTCCCGGGGTACGGATGGATGACGTGGCGGTATGGTGGCAGGGACACGGTGGCAAAGACACGGTGGCAGGGCGAGGGTACAAAAGGTATGAGGTGGTGGCAACGTGGCACGGCGGCAGCGGCGAGGAGATGACGTCATAGGGGAGGACGTGGCGCTGACGTCACGCAGGCGAGGGTGGTAAGTGGTTTTGGGCGCACCGCCTTAGCGCCTGGGTGGTTTTGGAGGGAGGGGCTCCGCCACACCCGAGAGCTTGACGCGTGGCGGGAGTACGATGGCAAAACCGCCGAACTCCCGGACGCTAAGCCTTGGGCAGTTGGCACGCGTTAGGGACCCGTACCAGTAACTGAAAACTGTTACCCTAGTATCTTAAACCAATTCTAGACTCTTGGATGATGAGTTTAGAGTTTGATAGGCTCACAAATTGGTAATGTCCATTTTATTTTTGGGAATAATTCAACACACTAGCTTCCAGATAACACACTAGGGCCAATCCTGATCCTGATCCTCCTCCCATGTATGAAAACCCAAATCTCATTCCAAGAATTCTCTAGCAATCAAGTTCTGTGATATCGGTTTTCAGATCTCATTCATGTCCAGTTGTTTTTTAATACCTTGAAGATCTTGAATTTGATGAACATTTTGATCTATCATTGTTTGAAACTAAATCTAAAAGTGCAGTTGGTTCTACTGTTCTAAATCCGGAGTTTGTCAAAGATCTTGAAACTAAAAGGGCTAATAGATCAATTGATGATTATATCTTGAATCTTCAAACTTCCATTGTGGCTACAAATATTCCCGAGTTCTTAGAATCTGCATCCGCTACTCTTGGTTCATCTGTTGTTGTATCTAGTTCAGAAATTCCTACTGAAACTCCTTTTATCCCCACCATTCCCATGCAGCCCACCATATCTGATCAGAGACCCATTGTCTCTTCTCCCCCATCAACCCCTTCAACACCTCAAACATCTCACATTTCTTCCCCTCCTTCTACACCTCATACACCCATTACATTGACTGCTATTGTTGTTCTGACTCCTCCTACATCCCCAAGGCCAGTTTCAAATCCACCTAGAGCAATGGCTACCCGATATGCACCTCTCATTTTGCCACAAAACTTGGATGCTATGCCTGTTGATTACCAAAGTAAAATTCCATTGTTTGATGCTACCCAAGGTATCACAGCACAACAGCATGTTGATAGGATGAACAATTTCTTTGACCTTCATGAGATAGATGAAGAAAATGTGACTATGAGATTATTTGTACAAACTTTTGGAGGCGAAGTGCGAAAGTGGTTCAAAGCATTTCTAGCTGGGACTATCAATACATTGGCGGTTCTTCATAGAAAATTTTTGGATCATTGGGAGGTAAAGAAAAATCCACTCCAAATTCTTTTCAAATATGAAAACATAAAGAGGAATGTTGGTGAGAGTGTCCAGGATTACTATGTTAGATTCAATATTGTTTATAATGCTATTCCAGCTGATATAAAGCCACCAATGGGGCTGGCTTTGATAAAATTTCCCGATGGCTTTGATCCCAACATGGCATATCAATTGAGAGAAAGAGACCCGGCTACATTGGAGGATATGTAGAAAATTACAGTGAGTGTGGAAGCAAATCTGCTAGCTAAAAGAGCTAGAGCGAAGACCGAGAAGAAGGTGACCATAAAGGAAGAAGCTTCTTCCTCAGATCATTTGCTTCGCAAGATTGAAAAGATGTTTGATAGATTAACTATTGCAAATAAGCCCAAGACACAAATCAGAAATCCAAATTTCCGTGGTCAGCAGCAACCACAATTCAGGATTAAACAACAGGAGAAAAAAGCACAAGACCAAGCAGCACAACAGCAAGTTAAAACACCATTACAGTAGAATTTTGTACATGGCCCAGAATCAGATGATGATGAGAATCTAATAGGAGAGGAGAATCACTTTTTTACACCTGATGGTTTGCCAATTTATATCACGGAGGATGAGGAGTATTCAGAAAACCCAGCTATACAAAAAGATGAAGATTTTATCTTAGCAAATGAAACAGTCCTAGAAGAAGAATCTGATGAATATCAGAGGGGATATATGAATGCATTGACAGTGCAACAAAGACAATATTCACTCAGGAGCAGGGATGTACCGATCAATCCAATTCAAAAGCGAAAGGAAGAAACACCACCAAAGAATGATTCTCCAAATGTTCAGAAGAAAGGAAAGGAACCAACAAATCCTACCTCCAGCAAAACACAATCAGCAAATGAAAAGTCAAATCAACGAAGTGCAGCAAAGGAGAAGACTGAAAAGAAGGATGCTCCACTCAAAGAGGTAGAGAAAACTACAACCTTTAACTTAGAGAATGAGATTGCTAAGTTAAAAGTGTCAATACCTTTGACAAAATTAATGAAGAATAGCAGTTATAAAGGTCAAGTGTCAAAGATTTTGAATATAGATCCCTTGTCTGATATGGTTAATGTGGAGGATGACCAGCCCGAGCTTATCTTTGGTCCGGCATTAGAAGGTCAATCTAAGGATAGTGATGTAGCCCCTTTTTACATCAGCCTTAGATTGCATGATTATGTCTTGCACAACACCATGTTTGATTCAGGAGCATCTCATAACCTGATGCCAAAGGCAATTATGGAAAAATTGGGTTTAGACATCACTCGCAAGTATCATGATCTTTATTCCTTTGATTCCGATAGGGTTAGATGTATTGGTCTCATTAAGGATTTGGTTGTCACTTTAGATCAGATTCTAGCAAAGAATGTTCTCATGGATGTGGTTGTAGCCAACATTCCCCCTAGATTTGGCATGATTTTATCTAGATTGTGGGGCCCAAAACTCAAAGGGACATTGCAGTTAAATTTCTCCTATGCCACTATTCCTGTGTTTGGTCAATTGAGGAAATTATATCAGGAGAAAAAGATGAAGTATATGATCACAAGCAAGGAGAAACCTTTGAATCATCCAATTAATTATGTACATACAGATTTAGAATCTTTTGTTCTTTATTCTGACAGTGGTTTTAATTATGTGAATAGTCAATTAGTTCAAGTAGAAGATATTCCGTAAATAACATAAAATTTCAGAGCCGTACATGATCAAGAGAGACAAAGGCTTGATAGTACCGCTAAACAGTCAACATTCTGCCAATAGCAGAAAATTTATGGACAGCAGCCAAAGGTAGAAGAGCAGGCAGAATTTCAGCACTTGGAAGACGAAGCAGGCTTGTGGAGTATGGACTTTGATGGAGCAGTAGGTAAGGATGGTGCGGGAATTGGTATTTGGATACGCAGCCCTGTTTTCCTACCAAATAAAGTCCCGAGTAATGTAAGAGTTTGTTCATATAAATTGGCTTTTGATTGTTCCAATAATGAAGCCGAATATGAGGCACTGATTGCTGGTTTGAAAATCCTCAAGAAGTTGAATGCAAAGAGAATTTCAGTTTATGGCGACTCCGAATTAGTAATCAAACAAGTCAAGGGTGAATACCAAGCCAAACATCCTCGAATGAGGGCTTACCATAATGCGGTTTTAGATATTTTGAGGTTGTTTCCAGATTATACTTTGACATGTGTCCCTCGTGTACAAAATGTTATTGCAGATTCCCTTGCTATAGCTACAAGTAACTTAAAGATCCCGATGAATTCAAACAATAAGTTTGAAATTCATGTGAAGCATCACCCAGTTGTCCCTGATAATCAAAGATATTGGCAGGTGTTTCAGGATGACAAAGAGATTGAAGAATTTCTGCAAAATGAAGGAAAATATAAAGACACTTCTATAGATGGTGAGAAAGATGATGGCGAACCAGACATAGAGGTAAATCAGATGGAAGTTTTGCAGCTGAAAGACAATGTCATCCCTAAAGGCCTTATACCTTTAGAGGAATTGTTTGATCAAGATGATGTAGCCCGGAAACCAAGTTTGGTGCCGACCGAGAAGGGAGTTGAGGATGTGAATATTGGAACAACAGAAAATCCAAAGATGGTGAAGTTGTCAAAAGCATTACCTCCTCAGGTAAAAGCAAAATACATTAGTTTATTTTCTTCATTTTCTGATGTATTTGCATGGGACTATACAGATTTGAAGGAGTATGATAAGAGTATAATTCAACATATCATTCCAATCAAGCCAAACCAGAAGCCATTTCATCAAAAGTTGAGAAGGATAAATCCGAAGTTGCTGCCATCAATAGAGAAAGAGGTGAATCGATTGTACAAAGCTGGTATAATCGTTCCAATAAGATTTTCAGATTGGATCTCCAACTTGGTGCCCGTGCGGAAGAAGTTGGGGCATCTCGTATGTCGTTGCTCGATGGGTATTCTGGCTACAATCAAATTCTGGTCCATGAGGATGACAGGGACAAAACAACATTCACCACTCCATGGGGGACATTCCATTATGCCAAGATGCCGTTCAGTTTAAAGAATGTTGGTGCAACATTTCAGCGGGCCATGGACATCGCCTTCGCAAATGAAAAAGATGTGTTTCTAGTAGTATATCTTGATGATTTGACTGTCTTTTCAAATTCAGATGAGGAGCATCTTTACCATCTGAAAATTGTCTTTCAGCGTTGCAGAAAATATGGCATATCTCTCAATCCCAAAAAGAGCTTGTTTGCCATGGACGAGGGAAAGCTTCTTGGTCACATAATATCCAAAGAAGGCATCCGCATTGATCCTGCTCGAGTAGAAGCTATTCAGAAAATTGATTTTCCTCGTAGTAAGAAAGAGATCCAAGCATTTAACGGTAAGATGAACTTCTTACGTCGTTTTGTGCCAAATCTAGCTGAACACTTGAGGGAGATTACAAATATGTTGAAGAAAGATAGTGTGGTCAAGTGGACCAAAGAAGCCATGAAGTCTTTCAACCTGGTAAAGTTGGCTCTTTCTTCAGCTCCGATTTTAATCAGCCCAGATTATTCCCAGGATTTCATATTGTTTTCATTCGCTTCTGATCATACTATGGCAGCAGTGCTAATGCAGAAAAGAGACCAGCTTGAAAATCCAATTGCCTTTTTCAGTAGGACAATAAGAGACACAACCTTAAAATATAACATTATTGAGAAGCAAGCTCTTGCCTTGGTGAAAGCTTTGAAATATTTCTGGGTATATATTCTGCATTCTCATATTCTTGCTTATGTCCCTAATGCAGCCGTAAAGGATGTTTTGATACAAACAGATCCAGAAGGGAGGAGAGGTAAATGGATCGCAACATTGCTAGAATATGACTTGGAGATAAAGCCAACAAAGCTAATCAAGGGGCAGGGTCTAGAAAAATTGATGGCGGAGTCTAATTTGCATGCCTTGGACATAAATCTGATTGCTACTATGTCCGAAGAAGATGAAGAAAGTTCGCTTGTTCAGGTATCTGAAATTTTTCTCCATTCTCCTTGGTATTCAGATATTGTATATGTGCTTCAGCACCTTTCACCGCCACCGGAGATGGCCAAAAATAAAGGTAGAACTCTGAAATTGAAGGCTGCTAAATTTTGTATTATGAACAATGCACTTTATTGGAAAGATCCCGGCGTATTTTGCTGAATTGTTTGGTTGAGGAGGAAGCAAAACAGGTCATGGATGATTTTCACAAGGGAGACTGTGGAGGTCACCTATTCTGGAAGACGATAGCCAATAAGATTTTGAGAGCGGGGTATTATTGGACTACCTTCTTTGCTGATGTTTATAAAACTGTTACCAGCTGTCATGAATGCCAAATTTTTCAGGGAAGGAGAAAGTTGCAGCCTCTACCTCTCAAGCCGGTCGAATTTAGTGCTCCATTTCAGCAGTGGGGCCTAGATTTTATTCATCCTACATCTTCAGCTCAGCACAAGTTGATCTTAATGGCGACAGATTATTTTACAAAATGGATTGAGGCGATTCCCACTTGGCAGGCCACCGACTTGGTAATAATTTAGTTTCTTGAAAACAATATTTTGTCACGTTTTGGCTGTCCTAACAAGTTGATTACAAATAACGTAGCAGATTTCAAGTCCAAAAGGATGATTGACTTTTGTAGCAAATACAAGATTACCTTGGGACATTCTACTGCATACTATCTTCAAGGTAACGGATTGGTGGAATCATCAAACAAATCATTGGTCAACATCATTAAAAATCTGCTGGAAACAAACAAAAAGAGCTGGCATAAGAAATTGGTTAATGCACTATGGGTGGATAGAGTAAGTTAGAAGAAATCAATAGGCATGTCTCCTTTTGAGATTGTATATGGTGTTGACATGGTGTTCCCGACATCTCTCGCAGTCCCAGTTGTTAAACTTCTACAGGAAGCTGGCAGCGAGGAAGATCATTTACAGCGAAGAATAAACCAAATGATCCATTTACAACAGATGAGAGAGGAAGTTTTTCAGAATACCTTCAGGCTGCAAGAGAGAATTAAGAAAATTTATGATCGGAAGGCAAAGGCGGACAAATTTCAGATTGAAGACATAGTGCTAAAATGGGATGCTAGAAACGAGGATAAAGGCAAGCATGGCAAGTTCGAGAATCTTTGGAAGGGACCATACAGAATTGCTGCATATCAGGGTCAAAATGCCTTTCTACTGAAAGAAATGAATGGGGAAGATTGTCCAGGAGGGTCGGTCAATGGTCGGCTTCTGAAACGGTATTATCTCTGAGATATTTTCTGTTGTCACATATGTCATTGTACATACCATTTTCTTTCTCTCATTGCAAAGTGTGTACTATTGTCATTCATTCAGTTTGGGGCCCAAAGTGAAGGCTATAAAACTGAAGGTTTGACTTCAGTTTTTGGTTATTTAGTGTGGGTTATTTGAGTCAGTTTTTAATCAGTTTTTAGTCTTGTAATTGAGTTTGTTTTGAGTTAAGATATTGGTTTTAGTTTGCAGAAGTTATTGAATCCTTTGCCCAATGGAAGAAGGCACTAATCTGCTTTCCAGAGATCTATGGTTCTTGGCACCTCCCAGGAGCTACCATCCCCATTGGAGCCAATGTTAGTGTCGGTATCTTCATCCCTCCATCAGTGATCAAAATTTCTCTTTTTGCATGCATTTTAGGTGTCCCATCCAATCAGTTGCATTCCACTAGTTCATGGATCAACTGATGGTAGTGATTCATTATCAAATTTCCCTCATGGTTTTTACCTGCTGGCCTATTTTCACAAATTCGGGTCATTTATAGTCATTTTTTATCATTACACTTGCAGAAGTCATTTTAGGGTTTTTAGGTCTCATTAGGTCTAGGATTTGCCACCATGGTCTTCAAAAGCTCAATAAGAGGTTAGCAGGCACATGAGGATGTTTAATAAGTTCGTAAAATCACAAATTTTGTGAATGATTTTCTCCATAAAGGGTTTTTACCTCAAAACTCTATTTTGAGATGAAAAGAGAGCTTTTCTATTTCGTGTAAAAATTTTATGTAATTTTATTGTTTTCAAATGTAATAAAACATCATCTGCATCTCTTGGTAACCTTGCCAAACTCCAACACTCCAGCGCCTACAAAAGAAACAAAAAACATCCAAGCATCAGTTCATTAAATGACAAAAAGAGCCAAAACTACAAAACAGGGTTTTTAAAAGCAAAGTGAATTCAACTTTAGGAAAGTGGGTTTCTTTAATGAAAAATTAAAGCGAAGATGTATAAAAAGTGATCTTTTGTGTTAGAAGACCTCATTTTGTGCTAAAAAGAGAGAGAAAGAAGAAAAATCGCACTTTGAGGAGAAAGAGGGAAAGTTGCAGCAAGTTTCAAGTTTTTTCCCAGTGCAACGCACCTAGGCACTGGTGCGACGCACCTGCCAGGCGATACGCATCAGGCGTAGGATTTTCAAAGGAATTTCAACGCGTGCTACGCACAGAAAGTGCGCTACGCACCTGGGCGTTGGCACGATGCATTTGTCAGCTAAGCTCAAAAACTCATTCCATCGATTTTCCTAGCCTCCAAATTTGCAAATATCATCTCTTAAAGTAAGTAAACCCTCCCATCTGCCCTAGCAAGAGAATTTTTCATCCATCATAGTGATTTGAATGGTGAAAAATTAAACCCTAGTTGCTTCAAAGTTGTCTTGCAAAACTGTCTAGGGTTTTTGTTATTCTTGTTGTTTTCACTCCCTTGTATGATTTTCCCACATCCCATCCCCCTACATTAAATTTCCCTAATTCCCTTCTCCTTTCCCTCTCCCATTGACACTCACCTTACCCCCTATCCCTAAACCCTATACATATTTCCTACTATTCCCCAAACCCTAATTCCCTTTTCCTAAATCCTATAATTCCCTAAAAACACTACTGCTATCTTCAAAACCCTCCTTTGCACTTATATTATCAGTCAACCTATCAAATCCCAAAAAAAAACACTAGTCACCTATATTTCAAGAAAATCTCTTCATACTCATCATTCTACACTCCACATTTGCAAGTATGGAAACAGATTCAACTTATGAAAGGGATGAGGAAACTGTGAGTGATTCTTCCCAAGAGGTACATGCACCAAGAAAACCACATAAGGGAGGAAAACACATCCGGAAAGAGCTCACCACTCTCACAGAGTTACTGGTTTGCCCTCTTGCAGTAACATGCTTTAAACATCAGTCTTGCTACTAGTTTTGTTAGATGGTGGAGAGGGTGAAATATCACCATGAACTTGCTAGGCTATTTTTCCTTCATCTTCACAATGGCCAGGTGAACTTAGCTGGTGTATCTTTCACTTTGACACCTGAAACTATTGTTGCAGCAACAGGTATTCCTAATGTGGGTGAACAGTGGAACAAATGATAGCTTGTGGGAAAAGAGCATTATGAGCCTTACATCAAGGCTAGTTATCAAAGGCAAATCAGTAGGGTCTTTCCTTTCAGATACCTACAAGACACTTATGCTCCACTCATGAAGCTCATTATCAAATATTTCACCTGTGAAGGGAGGTTTTCTCGCTTGTACACTTACCATGTTAGATTATTGATGCACTTTACTAGAGTGAGCATGATGAATCTCCCCTATTTCATATGCAGAAATATTGAGAAGATGGCTACATTGGTGCAAAGGAAACCTCTTCCTCAACAATTCAGTAGCATTTATCATTTTTCATTGATCAAAATTGTTGTTTTACATCAGCTGAGCTTGCTGAATATTTCTTGGGATACCTTCATTTCACATGAGGTTTTCAAAGGCCCTCAGGTGACCCCATCAATGTTTCAAGAGGAAGGAGGGCCTTCAAATTAGCCAGAGGTTCATGAGACTCAAACTACAGGAGTGGCAGTATTTGTCACTTATGAAAAGGGCACAAGGAGACTATTTGCAGTTTCCAAACAAGTATTATCTCCACCTGGAGTGGAAGGGGTCTCGTTTCCTTCACCAAACCATAGGCAAATTCTATCTTCACTGGGGGTGAAAGGGGCTTTGCCTTCTTCTTCAACGGTACAAGTACAGGATAAAGGAAAACAGCCTTTGCATGATCAAGGGCCTTCTGTTAGAGTCGGTCTATACATCCCTCCATCAGAGATCATTTCTCTTTTTGCATTTCATTTTTAGGTGTCTCGCTCAATTCACTCAGTTGCATTCCGCTAGGAGCATGCCATAAATCTGACGAAAGGGTCATGTCATTCATTACCCCTCATGCCTTATCCATGCTAGCTCAGGTCTATTCATCAAAATCAAGTTTTCGTGTCTTTTGATCAGCAAGAGTTATTTTCAATCACTAGGTATAGGGTTTCACAAATTATGTCTTCACAATGTCGAATAAAGCCAGCAGGCCAAAGGGAGGTTCTTAAAAGGTTGTCATTCAAAGATTTTCATCATCATATGGATGGATTAGGACTCTTCTTCAAAACTTTGTTTTGAAGAAAAGTCGACATTTCATTTTTGTAAATTTTTAAAAGTTTTTTTTTAGTTGTTTAATTCTTCAGGCGCAGCCTTGGTATCCTTGGCCAAATTCCATGTCAGCTATTCCTGCAAAAAAAAATAACCGAAAGATTCATCATTCAAGCTAAAATTAAAGAGGAAACAAAAAACAGAGTTGTATTAAAATGGAAAAAGTGCCAAGCTTAGGGAGATCATCCAAGAGCAGCAAATAGAGATCCAAGCCTTATCCCTTGACTTGGAGAGAGCTAAGTGTACCATGAAGTATTTGGAGCAGAGGAACAAATAGCTTGAAGATCAACAAGCAATCATGGATTTACAAAACATCCGCGAGAATCGCCAAGTTGCACAAAGAAGAAGAATTGAGCTCACTTCATTAGAGCAAGAGATTAATGATGATCGGGAGTCTAATCTCGAGAGAGTCAACATCCACTTAGAGAGACTGTTGGACAAGGATGATAAGGACCATGCATTGCTAAGACACATGGTTATCCACTACATGGCATGGAACAAGGTCTGCAAGACACGAATCAGGAATTTAAAGGCAAAACTAAAGAAGGAAATAAGGAAGCAAAAGAGGCAAAGGGAGCCTGATCGTCTTCAGATATTGGTTGAAGCCTCTTTAGCCCAAAATGACACTTAATGAAGAAGCTCCAACATAAATTTCAAGAAATTTGTGACATTTTTGGCATTTTGACAAATTTTGGCACAAAAAATAGGGTTTTTCTCCCTATGTGCCGCGCCACGTGGCGCGCGCTTTTGATAGGGAGCTCCAAATTGCAAAAAGTTTACATCATTGGATTTGGCATAAAAAATCATGACTTCTGGTGCATGTCCAAGAAGTTTGGGCAAGTTTTGAGTCCTCGGGAGGTCAAAAACACTCACAAAATGACCTCTCTGCCCCTATTTTGACACACAGGAATCAATCTTGGGAGATTGCAGTTTTGGAGGGGCAAATGACATCCAAATTGAAAAATTCCACTTGGGTTGGAAAGTAGACAGGCAGGGATTTCCAATGAGCTATCTTGGGCTCAATTTGGACTTCAGGAAGTGCCTCAAACTCAGCCTCAAAGTGGCACGACGCATAGAGGATTTGGCGCAGCGCATAGAGGATTTTTGCTCAATTTTTCACCTTCCAGCTCAGAAATTCGGCCAGTTTGACTAGTTTTGATTTTTGATGTAATTTTTTATCTATCTTGATGTAATTGGATAAACATGATGTAATTTTGGCACTTATTTACTTGTTCTAGAGGATTCATTCACTAAAAAGTAAAAATTTAATGAATGAATCAGTTTCCTATCTTATAGAGGCAAGTTGTTTTGATTGCCTAGATTTTAGTGCTTTGTTTAGAATTGGTTGAAACATCTCCTAGAATGATGATCTCAACCCCTAGAGGCAAGGGAATGGGTTGGGCTAGTCTATATCATGTAATTCCTAAGTCATTTTCAGGGTTGGACACTAGGGATTGCTTTGGCATATCATTGTACATTCTATCTCTGCATTTTTGGCTAAGGAAAGACCAGGGTTTTGCAACACTGTTTGGGATCCATGTGAATTTATGTTTTGATGGTGTTATTCTCTAAGTAATTGTAATTTCATTAGTTTTATGTGTATCATTTTCGTGTCTCTTCTTCTGAATTGGAACAAATGAGTGATTAAGGTAGAATCCATTAACTGTTATGCTCTGCCTTTGAATTTGTTTAAGTTTCCATGTTTTCATCTATTTAAGGAGAATTCTTGAGACTCTCTTGCTCTCCTTAGCTCCTCACCAGTCTGATCTATCCATTCACTCACTTTAAAGCATCAAAATGATTGTCTTCCTTGCCCCAATCAGAACTCTGCAGAAATTGTGCCTCATCCCCAAGCCCAATTTGCCTTTCCCTGTTTCCAGCACAAAACCCCCAAAAACTCAAATCAAACCCTTGTACTTCATACCTAGCCTAAAATTAGCTTTTATTTCAGTCATCTTGAGCCCCATCGCTTGTCTTTTGCTGAGATCAACCCGGAGAGAGCCCTCTCTTGTCCTCGTAGGGCTAGCTACGAGGCTGAGCGTGGTTTGATGTGGACCTAGAAGCTTGTCTTTTCAGCCTGACGCAAATCTAGGCTCTAACATAGTGGCGACCGTATTGGGGAAGAAAATGGTTTGCTTTTTGATGTCATTTGTGTTATAATCTACAGACAGAGCCTGAATTTATGCCAGGTAGCCTTCGAAACGCTTTTGCTTTGCATTAGCACAAGTAGATAAACGCTGCTTCAGTCAATCTCCGGTCTAGCTTGTAATTGTGACACTTGACCTGTAAATCGCCCCAGTACATTTGAGAATTCTAAGCTTTTGGATGATAAGTTTAGAATCTGAAAGGTTGAACAAGTTGTTTATGTCCCTTTGATTTCTTGAAAATAACACGTTGGCTTGAAAGAGATATACCAGAGCTAATCCAGACCCAAATCCTCCCCCTTTCTACGAAAATCCCAATCTGATTTCAAGAATTGTTCGTCAAGAGAGCTCTGTGACTCCCGTGTTTAAATCTCACTCATGTCCTGCAATTTTTAAGTATCTTGAAGAGCTTGATTTTGATGAAAAGTTTGAATTGTCATTGTTTGAAACCAAATCCGAAAGTGCGCTTGGTTATATAGTTCCAAATCCTGACTTTGCAGAAACACTTGAAGTTGAAAGAAACAATAAATCAATTGAGAATTTTATCTTGAAGCACCTCCAAAGTGAAATTCACGCTTCAAATATCGTTGATTTCCTAAAAGTTGCATCTGCATCCCTTGGATCTTCCGTAACGGCATCTGCCTCCAGAAATCCTATCGAACCTCCCTTCATTCCCACACTTCCCCCGCAGCTTACTATTTATGATCAAAAGTCTGCTGTAAATTCACTTCCGCATACACCTCCTCATACACCTCACACATCAGCTGCACCTTCTCCCCCAATATCTCCAAGGCCGATTGCAAATCCACCAAGAGCAATGGCTGCTCGGTTTGCACCTCTCGCGTTGCCTCAAGTTTTGGGTGACATGCCCGTAGATTATCAGAGTAAAATTCCTTTGTTTGATGGCACTCCTAAAAGTACCACGGCTCAGCAACATGTGGACAAGATGATGGATTTATTTGAGCTTCATGAGATTGATGCAAAAAACGTGACCATGAGATTATTCGTGCAGACTTTCGCAGGTGAGGTGAGAAAATGGTTCAGAGCTTTGACAGCTAGAAGTATTCCCACATTAGAAGAGCTTCAAAGACAATTCTTGGATCGTTGGGAAGTCAAAAAAGATCCTCTTCAAATCACATCTGAATATACCAAGATCAAGCGGAATGTTGGTGAGTCCGTGCAAGACTATTGTACTAGATTCAATGCGGTTTATAATGCAATTCCTGATGATTTAAGGCCAACTAGAAAGTCAGCTTTGCTAAAGTTCCCAGATGGTTTTGATCCGGACATGGCTTATCAATTAAGAGAGAGAGATCCAACTACCTTAGAAGAAATGTAGAAAATTGTCGTTAGTGTTGAGGCAAATTTGAATGACAAGAGAGCTAGATTGAAAACCGAAAAGAGAGTTTCAATAAAGGAAGAAGCTTCTACCTCAGATCAGGTGCTCCGCAAGGTAGAAAAGATGATTGAAAGGTTGACACTTGATAAGCCTAAACTGCAGATCCGGAATCCTAATTTCCATGGACAGCAGCAACCTCAATTCAGGATCAAACAGCGTGAGCAGCGAGCACAAGAAACGACATCACAACAGCAGCAAGTAAAGACACCTCTTCAGCAGAATTTTGTTGGTCCTGAATCTGATGATGAAGACCATGTAGTAGGAGAAGAAAATCACTTCTTTACTCCTGATGATATGCCCACCTTTATCATTGAAGATGATGAGTATGCAGAAAGTTCAGCTATACAGCAAGATGCAGATTTTATCTTGGCGAATGACACAGCTCTTGAAGAGGAGTCGGATGAGTATCAGAGAGGGTATATGCATGCCTTGTCTAACCAGAAGTGTCAGTATTCATTAAGAAACAGAAATGTACCCATCAATCCAATCCAAAAGAGAAAGGAAGTTCCAGCATCAAAGAATGAGCCACCTATTGCACCAAATAAAGGAAAACAAGTTGCTAATCATACTCCTAGCAAATCTCCATCAGCAAATGAACGAGTCAATAAGCCAATTGTATCAAAAGATAAAGCTGAGAAGAAGGAGGTTCCAGCCAAAGAGGTAGAAAAGACTTCTGCTTTTAGTTTAGAAAATGAAATTTCTAAATTGAAGGTATCCATTCCCTTGACTGAACTGATGAGGAACAATAGTTATAGAGGTCAAGTTTCCAAAATTTTGAACTTTGATCCAATGTCTGATATGGTGAGTGTGGAAGATGATCAACTGGAGCTGATTTTTGGACCAGCATTGAATGGTGAGTATCCAGACAGTGATGTGCCTCTTTTTTATATCAGTTTGAGAGTGCATGAGTTTGTGTTGCATAATGCTATGTTTGATTCCGGCACCTCCCACAATCTTATGCCAAAGGCTATCATGGAGAAGTTGGGTTTGGACATCACTAGGAAATACCATGATATGTGTTCATTTGATTCCAACAGGGTGAGATGTATTGGGCTTATTAAAGACTTGGTGGTCATTTTGGATCAGATTCCGGCAAAAAACGTTTTAATGGATGTGGTGGTGGCGGATATACCTCCTAGATTTGGAATGCTTCTTTCCAGATCTTAGGGAGCAAAGATTAAGGGAACTATGCAACTTGATTTCTCCTATGCAACGATTCTTGTGTTTGGCCAAATGAGAAAACTTTATCGGGAGCAGAAAATGAAATACATGATTACAAGCAAGGAGAAACCAATCAATCATCCGATTAATTATGTACATACAGATTTAGAGTCTTTTGTTTTGTATTCAGATAGTTTCAATAAGATTGATAGTCAGTTAGTTGCAGCAGATGATATTCTAGAAATAGCAGAGAATTTCAGAGAAGTTTTGAAGAAAGAAAGCCAAGAGCAAGGCAATATGATTCAGCGATCAGAAAAGGATAATGGACAGCAAACAGTAAAAATACAGCAAACAGAGTTTCAACACTTGGAAGAAGAGGAAGATGGCCTGCGGACTATGGATTTTGATGGAGCAATGGGAAATGATGGTGCTAGAATTGGAATTTGGATACGTAGTCCTTTTTCTGCTCCAAACAAAGTGCCTAGTAATGTGCGAGTATGTTCTTACAAACTTGCTTTTGATTGCTCAAACAATGAAGCTGAGTATGAGGCTTTGATTGCTGGCCTAAAAATCCTAAGAAAGTTGAATGCTAGGAGGATTGCTGTATATGGCGACTCTGAATTGGTGATTAAGCAAGTTAAAGGTGAATATCAAGCAAAGCATCCTCGGATGCGGGCATACCGTAATGTTGTTCTAGACATTTTGAAGTTGTTTTCATATTACACTTTGACATGTGTGCCTTGTATTCAAAATAGTATTGCTGATGCACTTGCTAAGGCAGCAAGTAATTTGAAGATTCCTATGAACTCAAGTAAAAAATTTGAAATCCATGTGAAACACTGTCCGACTGTCCTGGACAATCAGAGATATTGGCAAGTTTTCCAAGATGATGAGGAGATTGATGATTTTCTGCAAAACAAAGGTAAGTTCAAAGATACCTCAATTGATGTAGAACATGATGATGGTAAAGATGATGTGCAGATCAATCAAATGGAAGTGTTGCAGCTCAAGGATAACGTGATTCCTAAAGGCTTGATACCTTTAGAAGAACTCTTTGATCATGATGACATAGTCCGCAAACCAACATTACAGCCAATAGAGAAGGGAGTCGAAGAGGTGAATATTGGAACAGCCGAACATCCGAAGATGGTAAAGCTGTCCAAAACATTGCCTCCAAAGGTAAAATCCAAATATATCAGTTTTTTGTCATATTTTGCCGATATGTTTTCTTGGGACTATTCCGACTTGAAGACATATGATACCAATTCAGCACACTATTCCCATTAAGCCTAATCAAAAACCTTTCAGAAATAAGTTAAGAAGGCTAATCCAAAACTGCTGCCATCAATTGAGAAGGAGATAAATAGGTTGTACAAATCAGGAATCATTGTTCCCATCATATTTTCCGACTGGATCTCTAATTTGGTGCCCGTACGAAAGAAGACAGGTGAGATCCGTTTGTGCATTGATTTTCGGAATCTCAACAAAGTTTCATTGAAGGATAATTATCCGCTGCCAAAATTAGATCACATACTTCAGCGAGTAGTTGGAGCATCTCGCATGTCACTACTCGATGGTTATTCTGGATATAACCAAATTTTAGTCCATGAAGATGACTGAGACAAAACAGCGTTCACTACTCCGTGGGGGACTTTTCATTACGCTAAATGCCTTTCGGTTTGAAGAATGCAGGTGCCACATTTTAGCGAGAAATGGATATGGCTTTCGCAAATGAAAAGGATGTCTTTTTGGTTGTGTACCTTGATGATTTGACCGTGTTTTCCAAGTCAGATGAAGAACACTTGTATCATTTGAAAATTGTCTTTCAAAAGTGTAGAAAATATGGTGTGTCACTGAATCCAAAGAAGAGCTTGTTTGCCATGGATGAAGGCAAACTACTTGGGCACATTATCTCAAAGGATGGCATTTGTATTGATCCAGCACGTGTGGAAGCGATTCAGCAAATTGACCTGCCCCGAAATAAGAAGGAGATTCAATCATTTAATGGTAAGATGAATTTTCTGTGCCGCTTTGTTCCTAATCTTGCTGAACATCTAAGAAAGATTACAAACATGCTTAAGAAGGACATCCAAGTGACATGGACGGAAGAGGTTGTAAAATCTTTCAATTTAGTAAAATTGGCTCTTTCTTCAGCCCCGGTTCTAATCAGCCCGGATTATACTCAGGATTTTATATTGTTTTCTTTTGCTTCGGAGCATACAATGGCAGCTATATTAATGCAGAAGCGAGATGAGTATGAGAGACCAATTGCTTTTTTCAGCCGAACTATAAGAGATGCAGCCTTGAAGTACAACATCATTGAAAAGCAAGCCCTTGCACTTGTGAAAGCATTGAAAGATTTTCGGGTATATATTTTGCATTCTCATACTTTGGCTTATGTTCCAAATGCTGTTGTCAAGGATGTTTTAGTGCAGACCGATCTGGAAGGAAGACGAGGCAAGTGGATTGCAGCTTTGCTAGAGTATTATGTGGAGATAAGGCCCACAAAGCTTGTTAAAGGACAGGATTGGAAAAGTTAATGGCTGAATCAAATCTGCACGTCTTAGACATAAATCTGATTGCTGCTATGTCCGATGAAAATGAGCAAGGTCCGTCAATTCAGGTAGTTGAAATATTTTTTCTTTCTCCATGGTATTCAGATATCATATATGTGCTTCAGAATTTGTCCGCACCACCTGGTATGGCTAGAAACAAAGCTAGAACTCTTAAGTTAAAGGCTACTAAGTTTTGTATTCTAAATTCTGCACTTTATTGGAAAGATTCGGTGGCGTTTTGTTAAATTGTTTGGTGGAAGAAGAAGCGAAGCAGGTCATGGAGGATTTCCATAAAGGAGATTGTGGTGGTCACCTTTTTTGGAAAACAACGGCAAATAAAATTCTAAGAGCTGGATACTATTGGCCGACATTGTTTGCTGATGTGTTCAAGACTGTCAAGGGCTGTCATAACTGTTAGATTTTTGAAGGAAAGCAGAAATTACAGCCTTTGTCGCTTAAGCCCATTGAGGTGAGTGCCCCTTTTCAGCAGTGGGGGTTGGATTTCATTGGTGAAATTCATCCGACTTCTTCAGGTCAGCATAGATGGATCCTCACAGCGACAGATTATTTCACGAAGTGGATCGAAGCAATTCCCACTAGGTAAGCTATGGATGCGGGCAACATAACTGGTCATTTGTGCTACCTTCCTTGGAGATAAGCTCATCCTCCCACCATTCATGGAGACTCCTTCTCCTATTTAAGCTCTCACCATTGCTATGAGCTGCTAGTTTGGAATTCTTAATCTTTGGAGTGTTGCTGATAGTACTGTGAGTTTGCTAAATAGCTGGTGTGAGTGTGACAAGTGTGGGTTTGTTGATAGCTTGAGGAATGTTGTGAAGTGCCTTTGATCTTGTGTAAAACTTGTGAGTGAGAGAGACTTGTGTATTGGGAGATCCATCTCCAAGAGTGAATGCTTGAGGAACATGTTGGTTGGACCCCCTTGAGAAGGCTTGTAACATCAAGACTTTGGTTGTAAGCTTACTCTTATTTCATAATTAATGCAATCAATGATGTTTTCATATGTCTTGTATGCAATGTAATAGATAGCTCATGACTTCTTGACTTTGTGGGTAAATAGATCATTGTTGTTCCGGTTACATACTTTGTTGTATTTCCTTTGCATTGTTTCAGGTTGATCACTCAGTAGGAGAAGGAAGCGAAACCTGGAGCAGCGCAACAGAACTCCATTGACCACCGGTTGAGGTAAGCCTCCAACTTGAACTATTTAAGGAAAGTTATTGTTGATTTTTCCTTGTTTGTGACTAGACCCACTCTAGGGCTAGAGGGGTTGCCTCTGGCCCTAGGGCTAGAGGGGTAGGCTCTAGCTATGTTAGAGCCTAGATTTACCTCAGGCTAAAAAGGTAAGGTTCTAGGTCCACATCAAACCACACTCAGCCTCATAGCTAGCCCTACGAGGACAGGAGAGGGCTCTCTCTGGGTCAATCTCAGCAAAAGATAATCGATGGGGCTTGAGATGACTGATTTAACAACTAATCTTAGGCTAGGTATTAAGTACAAGGATTTGTTTTGAGTTTTTGGGGGTTTTGTTGGAAAAAAGGGAAAGGCAAATTTTGGGTCCGGGGATGAGGGCCAGTTCTTGCAGAGTTCAAGTTGGGGCGAGAAAAGCAATGGTCGGGATGTCTTAAAATTAAATGAATGGATGGAAAGGATAGCTGAGAAGCTGAAGAGGGCAAGATTATATCAAGGATCCTCTACAAACTAAAGAAAACATATAAAACTAAACCAAAGTCAAAGGGAGAGCATAGCAGTTTATGAATTCCACCTTAAGTACTCATTAGTTTAATTGCAGAAGACAAGAGAAGGGGAATGGCATACATAAACATTCATGAACTTACAAATACATGGAAAAAAACACCATCCAAACACAGAGCCACAAGGATCCCAACAAGTGCTGCAAAACCCTAGTCTTTCCTTTGCCAAAATTGCAGAAATGAAATGTACAATAGAGTGCCAAGCAATCCCAAGTATCCAAACTTCTACCAAAATCCAACCCCTACACTATGAAATTCATAAAATATATACATATTCTCATCCTTTTACTAAGGGATTGAGCTCAACCATTTTCTTCAAAATAGAATTAGTTACATTAAACTTGGGCTGAATTTACGAAAATAGGTGTTGAAGATGAACTCGTATCTCCTAAACCATAGCACTTGTTACAAAAATAAAATAGGTTTTTGTATATAAGGTCATTTTGGAGAAACACCTCTCTCAAATTTTGGAAATTCATTTCCAGTAGCTCGCAATCTGTTCCACAAAATCATCTCTAAAACAGAAAATCATTAAAAATTTAAATCTGTGAAAATGAGCTGTAAAGATCTAGTCACATATCCCAATCCATGACACCTATGAAAAAAATGAAATATATTTTGGTTATATGGCTCGTGCTTAACAAAAACCTCCTTGGGTTTTGCAAAATTACTTTCCACCTGCTGTAAAATGGCCCCGCACTAAAATGACTAAAACAATAAAAAAAAATATGAAAATTTTGCTTTGTTTTAATATAAGCTCCAAATATCACTGTATATCTCCCACATAGTAGCACCTGTGCATAAACTGAACGAGGTTTTCGTTATTTGGTATGTTATTAACAAAAACCTCTTTCACTTTTGAAAAATTCCTTACCATTATTTCAGAAACCAATTTTTTACTAAACTTGTCATTGTGTGCAGCAACTAACCTCAAAATATGCATAACCAAGAATCACTCATTCATTCCTTCTAATCCAGGAACCGGTTACGAGAGTGTGATATACCGTTGGAAATATTTTTCTGATCTACTTCTGATGGACACACTTGTGACATGTTTTTTTTTAACAACATGTGCAAAAAATCTAACAAAACCAGACATAGTAAGGGCTCATGTTGATCCCTGGTGACAGGCTGCGAAGGCTGGAACTAACATCGGCTCCAATGGGG
Source organism: Pinus tabuliformis (assembly GCA_031772625.1). Taxonomy (NCBI): domain Eukaryota; kingdom Viridiplantae; phylum Streptophyta; class Pinopsida; order Pinales; family Pinaceae; genus Pinus; species Pinus tabuliformis. The sequence goes on along the minus strand of CM062804.1, from coordinate 774,425,919 downwards.
ATGGTAGCTCCTTGGAGGTGCCAAGAACTACATATTTCTAGAAAGTAGACAGTGCCTCTTCCTTTAGGCATGGATGTTCAAACAACGGCAAACCCAAAACAACTCATACCAATCCACAAAACATATACATACTACAACTTGTACATAAACAAATACCGAAAACTGAAATGCTGCCCTGGGTAGCTTATTTATGTACAAATCTAACCCACTTTGCTACAAAATTGATAGATCAAGTAAAGTTGTAATTCCATATCAACCAATCAAGTAACTGTGACAAGGATGTTGCTTGAAAGTGCTTCAACCAAAACACAAATGTAAATGTTGACAGCCATACATGCACATAATGAGTCTGTTTTTTTTTTTTAGTTGTTGAATTCTTCAAGCACAGCCCTGGTCTCCTTGGCCAAATTCCATGTCAGCTATCCCTGCAAAAAAAAATAACTGAAAGATTCATAATTCAAGCTAAAATTAAAGAGGAAACAAAAAAACAGAGTTGTATTAAAATGGAAAAAGTTCCAAGCTTAGGGAGATCATCCAAGAGCAGCCAACAGAGATCCAAGCCTTATCCCTTAACTTGGACAGAGCTAACTGGACCATGAATTATTTGGAGCAGAGGAACAAACAGCTTGAATATCAGCAAGGAATCATGGAGTTACAAAACATCCGCGAGAATCGCCAAGCTGCACAAAGAAGAAGAATTAAGCTCACTTCATTAGAGCAAGAGATTAATGATGATCGGGAGTCTAATATCGAGAGAGTCAACATCCACTTAGAGAGACTATTGGACAAGGCTGATAAGGACCATGCATTGCTGAGACACATGGCTTTCCACTACATGGCACGGAACAAGGTCTACAAGGCACGAATCAGGAATTTAAAGGCAAAACTAAAGAAGGCAATAAGGAAGCAAAAGAGGCAAAGGGAGCTTGATCGTCTTCAGATATTGGCCAAAGCCTCTTTAGCCCAGAATGACACTTAATGAAGAAGCTCCAACCCAAATTTCAAGAAATTTGGGGCATTTTTGGCATTTTGACAAATTTTGGCACAAAAAACAGGGTTTTTCTCCCTATGCGCTGCGCCACGTGGCGCGCGCTTTTGCTAGGGAGCTCCAAATTGCAAAAAGTTTACATCATTGGATTTGGCATGAAAAATCATGACTTCTGGTGCATGGCCAAGAAGTTTGGGCAAGTTTTGAGTCCTCAGGAGGTCAAAAACACTCACAAAATGATCTCTCTGTCCTTATTTTGACACACAGGAATCAGTCTTGGGAGATTGTAGTTTTGGAGGGTCAAATGACATCCAAATTGAAAAAATCCACTTGGGTTGGAAAGTAGAAAAGCAGGGCTTTCCAATGCACTATCTTGGGCTCAATTTAGACTTCAGGAAGTGCCTCAAAGTGGCACGACGCATAGAGGATTTGGCGCGGCGCATAGAGGATTTTTGCTCAATTTTTCACCTTCCAGCTCAGAAATTCGGCCAGTTTGACTTGTTTTTCTTTTTGATGTAATTTTTTATCTATCTTGATGTAATTGGATAAACATGATGTAATTTTTTCACTTATTTACTTTTTCTAGAGGATTCATTCACTAAAAAGTGAAAATTTAATGAATGAATCAGTTTCCTATCTTATAGAGGCAAGTTGTTTTGATTGCCTAGATTTTAGTGCTTTGTTTAGAATTGGTTGAAACAGCTCCTAGAATGATGAGCTCAACCCCTAGAGGCAAGGGAATGGGTTGGGATAGTCTATATCATGTAATTCCTAAGTCATTTTCAGGGTTGGACACTAGGGATTGCTTTGGCATATCATTGTACATTCTATCTCTGCATTTTTGGCTAAGGAAAGACCAAGGTTTTGCAACACTGTTTGGGATCCATCTGGCTTTATGTTTTGTTGGTGTTCTTCTCTAAGTAAATGTAAGTTCATTAGTGTTATGTTTATCATTTTATTGTCTATTCTTCTGAATTTGAACAAATGAGTGATTAAGGTAGAATCCATTAACTGCTATGCTCTGCCTTTGAATTTGTTTAAGTTTCCATGTTTTCATCTATTTAAGGAGAATTCTTGAGACTCTCTTGCTCTCCTTAGCTCCTCACCAGTCTGATCTATCCATTCACTCACTTTAAAGCATCAAAATGATTGCCTTCCTTGCCCAAATCAAAACTCTCCAGAAACTGTGCCTCATCCCCGAGCCCAATTTTCCTTTCCCTGTTTCCAGCACAAACCCCCAAGAACTCAAATCAAACCCTTGTACTTCATACCTAACCTAAAATTAGCTTTTATTTCAGTCATCTCGAGCCCCATCGCTTGTATTTTACTGAGATCGACCAGGAGAGAGCCCTCTCCTGTCCTCGTAGGGCTAGCTACGAGGCTGAGCGTGGTTTGATGTGGACCTAGAAGCTTGTCTTTTCAGCCTGAGGCAAATCTAGGCTCTAACACCTTCTGAAGGTCGGGATAGAGATTTTGTTTTGATTCAGGAGGAGGATACTAATTTGATCTCCCAAAACTCAAGACTCAAGGAGGTCATTAGAGAGAAATAAGCTTACATCCATGCCTTATCAGTTGATCTTGAGAGGGCTAAGTGGATTATCGACTTCCTTGAGCAAGAAAACAAGCAGCTTACCGACAAATAAGAACTCTTAGAGCTGCAAGTCATTAAAGAAAACCGGCAAAAGTCCAAGAGAACAAAGGGCAAGTTGACATCCATTGAGCAAAAGGACAATGACCGGGAATATGTGTTGGAGAAGGTGATTATGCACTTGGAGAAGCTGCTTGAGAAAGCCAACAAGGAGAAAAAGATGTTGCGCCACATGGCTTATCACTATTTGGCCCGGAACAAAATTTGTAAAACAAGGATAAGAAGCCTAAAAACCAAGTTAAGTAGAACTTTGAGGAGCAAGAAAGAGCACGAAAAGCTCAATATCTTGGCTGAAGCTTCAATGGCTCAGCATAGCACCTAACACAGATCACTCATGCCAAATTTCAAGAAATTTGGTGAACTTTTTGGCATTTTTGAATTTTTCAGGCAAAAAACAGGTTTTTCCAGCAGGTGCGTAGCGCCACCGGCGCTACGCATGTGATGGGGACCTCCATTTGAAGAAAAATTTGCATTTTTGGATTCCTCATGAAAAATTATGCATGCTCAGAAATTGCTAGGAAATTTTGACAAGTTTTGGGCCTCCAAAAGGGCCAAAAACACCTAAAAAATGCCCTCTCTGCCACTTTTTGGCCATACAGGAAACAGTCTTGGGAGATTGCAATTTTGGAGGGGCAGATGGACTCCAAATCAAAAAATTCAAGTTTCTCTAGAAAGTAGACTCACCAATCTCTCCAACAAACTATCTTGCACCTAATTTGGACCTCGGGAAGCCTTCAAAAAGCATCTTGGAAAAAGCGCTACGCATCGAAAAAATGGTGCTACGCACAGGATGAAAAAGTGCCAATTTTGCTTGTTTGCTCATAATTTTGCCTAGTTTTCTTCCAGTTTGACTTTTTCTCTCTCATGGTCAAATTCATGATGTGATATGATGTAAATTAATGTACTATGATGTAAAAATGATAAAAATTGACTCATGGAGGTAGATACATCAGTTGTAGGTGGTTTTGAGTTGAATGAATCAGTTTCCTAAGTTTTAGAGGCAAGTTGTTCCACTGCCTATTTTTGTGTTCCTAGTTTAGATATGGTTGAAACCACCCCTCTTCTCATGGATTCAACCCCTGATGGATAGCACATGTGGTTTGGTGGTCTATATCATGTGTTTTCTTAGTCATTTGTCAAGGTTGTACTCTTGTGGATGCTTTGAGCACTATTGCACATCATTTCTGCAGTTTGGCAAGGAAATAGACCAGGGTTTGCAACATTTTGTGGGATTCTTGTGTCAATGTGACTTAGTATTGTTTTTTCTTCTGTGATTCAAGTTATCATATGTTTATGTGTGCCATTATCTCTCTCTTTCTGCATAACTAAATGAATCAAGTGTTAAGGTGGAATTCATTGATGTTTCAGTGCTCTGCCTTAGGGTTTATTTAGCTTTACATGTTTTCTACTATTTGAAGAGGACTCATGACACTTCCATGCCCTCTCCAACTCCTCACCAGTCTTAAGACTCTCCATTTCACCTAATTCAAAGTACTAAAGCACTTTCCTACCTTGCCCCACAGAAACCTCTGCAAGACTAAGTTCATTCCCCGGACCCAAAAGTGCCTTTCACATTTGATCCAGCAAACAACCATAAAAGTCAATCAAACCCCTCTGAGCATATACCTAGCCTAAAATTAGTCTTTATTTCAGTCATCTCAAGCTTTACTTGCCATATTTTCCTAAGATTGACAAGGAGAGAGCCCTCTCCCGACTTGGTAGGGCTAGTTACCAGGTTAAGTGTGGTTTGATGTTACCCTAGACCTGCCTTTCTCAGCCTGAGGTAGATTTAGGCCATAACACACACATCACCACATGTACATAGCACCGCATGTACAACATGCACACAACACCACATGTACACAGTAACGCATGTACAACATGCACACAACACCGCATGTACACAACACCGCATGTACAACATTTACACAACACCATATGTACACAACACCACATGTACGATATGCACACAACACCACATATACAACATGTGTATAGCACCATATGTACACAACATTGTATGTAAAACATGTACACAACACCACATGTGCACAGCACCACATGTACAACATGCACACAGTACCACATGTACACAACAATATTTGCACAACATGTACATAGTACCATATGTACACATCACCACCTACATAGCATGTACACCGTACCACATGTACACAACACCACCTGCACAACATGCACACATCACCACCTGCACAACATGTACACAAAACCATAGGAACAACATGCACAACATATACACAATAATAAAATTGCACATCCAGAGACCACACTGTCAATATCAAGCAACCTTGCTTCTAGTGTCTTATCCATGCTTGTCCCAACATACCATGTTAGATAAACCAAATAGGAAACATAATCAAACTCATACCTAAATGCATCTCAAGGGAGGCTATCACATCTTCATAAGTTAGTCCAAATTATTATGGCACAATACCACAAGTATATCGACTCATACCTGAATATCATAACCATAACCATTTTCATAGCACAATACATATAACATAAAGATCTTAAATGCAATAAGCATAATCATCGTGTGTATGATTGCAATGCATATAACAACAAGTTAACTACCATACATGACTAATTGTCGCATGTACATATGACTGCACTGAACAACTAGCATCTATCATGCATATAACAATTATTAACCATCATACTTGCATGCCCAATATACAAACATGTATGACGATTTTCTCTTACCCCAAGGTCTAGTGTTGCAACCTCATTCTAATAATTTGCATCTCCTGCTCCATCTCATCCAACATGTCAGCATCATAACATACCAATAACATCATGATGACACAAACTACATAATGACCACCACAATGCATGTCTGACCTACTATGCATGCATAACCATATAAATTTATCCCATCTAGTCCAAGTATTTGACTCTGGAAGCTCTGTTACCACCCTGTAACCACCTCTCCCACATTTATCAAGTTCACGGCCTTCCAGGGTAAACATGAGATGAAGAGTTATTGTGACATGACCCAACCTCCTAGCTCCAGTTAAGAAAGTGGGGCCTACAAACCGACAACTCGCAACACCCCTCAGGACAGTAGGTCACCCAAAAGTCAGTCCACAACCTTTGACGATAAAATCCTGAGCTAGAATTGATTTTTCACTAACCTAACCCCAATCTCACCCACAAAAATTCATGCATGTGGTTTTGAGCCTCCAATTGCACTCATAAGCCTAGTTGCCAGCGGTTGTGACCTAAAATCTTCAGTTCAGAGCATGCGGTCCCTAGGCCAGTGCTACTTTTTTAGGCCAGCCTCTAGACCACTGCCCAGAACTTCCTAAAACTTCTCAAAATCATAAATGATGTGAACATACAAAATTGCATCATAAAATTGACCTAGACCATCCATGACATACTAGACATTTTGTCAAACACATGGAAAACATGTAAGCTATAGGTCATGAATGCATATGTAATCATGAACTGATAGTCTTCACTTGAGAATCGTTGAGAAGGATCTAAACCCTCTCTAGCTAGATGCAATAGCACTTGTTAGTCCATGAATTTATCAACCATTCATATACTCATCAAACATGTCAAGAGCCATAGACAATATACATCATATAACAGCCATATAACCAACATAGAAACCATGGCAACTCAGCATTAATATCACCATCATAATCAATACATATGCTCATAGATCACAATAGAAAATACCTCTTATTAACATATGAAAATTCCAGCCAAGTTAGGGACTTCCACGTACCACCCGACCATAGATTGGGTTGAACAAGAGTGAATACAAGTGAATACAAGAGTGCTCCAAGAATGCTCTAAGTGTGCAAGAGTAAGAGAGAATGGGAGAATAGAAGAGAACTCCAAAATTAATCTGACAAAATTCTATGAACTGATCTTCAGAAGCCCTTTTATCATGTGTGCCTCTATTTTCTTCATTTTCCTTAATTTTTCCTCAAATTTCCCTTGCATTCAATTTTGTGTCTCTTCACCTTCCTTTTCTCCTATTTTCCTTTATTTTCATAAATTAATTCCAATTAATGCCTCTTTTCCTTTGCTAATTTCCATATCCATAAATAAACCAAAAGTGACATCTGTTAAGATGTTTTTCCCACCATTCAACTTAGAATATGTGTCCCATGACCTTGACCTTATATATTTTACATGGAAAATCAATCAAGGGTTGTTACTCTAGCTTATGCAACAAAGGTCTTACACTTGAAAAACTACCATGAAGCTTAGTGTTGGTTGGAAGAACCATGGCAAGGCAAGCTATTTCCAAAGGTGGAAGTAGGTTGTAAAGGTGCGAAGATGGGATATGAATCCCAAGTGACGAGCTATGTCACAAGGGTGAATATAGGCCATGAAGGTCAGTAGCCACAGTGCCACAGAAACAGACGTTGACCAGATAAGCCATGTCGAAAGGGATAGATTATGGGAGGTGTTGAAATGTGATAATGGACCCTCATTCTACATACGTTGAATGGATACCCCCCACTTTTTGTTGATCTAAAATGATTACATCTATGCCATTGATCTAAGGGTTATAGAACCATGGATGGAACTGTGATAATGAACCCCCCCTTGGTGACATCAATAAAGAGGGGGGGGGGATCTGATTTTTAATCTAGACTATTAGTTGCAAGGAACCCTCTTCCACCATCGATCAGTCGAGCACATAGTTGTGTGGGGGTCAATCATAGTGTTTTATATTTTATATAAATCATTATAATGTGGTGACTGTTGTGTTGTGCATTACTTGGAGTGCAAGGAAGGTATGGTGGATCCCACACACACACACACACACACACATATATTATGTTATATGATTATAGTGTGAGTGTATGGTGGGCCCATATGTGGTATATATGTTTGTGGTTGATTAAATATGGCTAAAGTGCGTGGAGACCCCCCCTGAAATAGGCATGTCATAGAATGACCAAGGTGGTTAGCCAATGAGAACGCCAAGTGAGGAAGGCAAGTGTTAAATTGGTTGATGATGTGGAGGGATACATCAATTGGGTGGTCTATGTTGTTGTAAGTGACATGAGAAATTTGAGGGCACATGGGCACCAAATTTCAAAATGAAATAAAGCTCAGAACAGTTGAAAGCTTGGAGAAAGACAAGAAGAAAAAATTAGGGGCATATCTTTGTGCCCAAGAGTTGAAATTTGGCTCATGAGCAGTCAGAAGAAAGGTAATGCTAAGAAAAATACAATGATAAACCCAAAATTTTAGGTTAAAGTCCAAAATTATGCAGAAATTGGAGAGAAAGGTACAGGAAATATGATGAGCGAAAATCATGGTTTAAAGGGTTAAAATTTTGGAGGGAATAACTCTCAACCCAAGTACTAGAATTAAGTAAACGAATAGTCCATATAAAATTATTGACGAGGAGAAAATTCTATCCAACCCAAAATTTAGAATTGGGTGATAATTTTAGAAGAAAATCTTTCAAGAAGTTACAGATGACAAAATGGAGATTTAATACGTGAGCTTTCCGAGGGCATAACTTTTAGCCTCGGTAACATAGAATGAGATATCAATAGAAATATATTGATGGGAAGAATATGTTGGTGATCCCATAATTTGAATTTAGAAAATTTGAAGAGAATCTTCCCAGGAAGCTATAGGACTGCAATAGTCTCATGTTGACTTTGGACAAGACTATGATCACTCAAGCATGGGTTGAGTTGAGTACAGTGGATAATGTAGAATCAATAGTGGCTAATGTAAAGTGACCTAATGAATGCATTGTATTAATATTATGGTAATAAACGTGATGGTTATATATGTCCAGGTAATAGTGACAATATTTTGTATAGTAAGGAATTGGATGAATTGATAGCCAGGATAACATGACAATAGATACAAATATGACTATCAAGGCAATAGCAATGTAAGATACAGGTGGTTGGTAATATGGGGATGAATAGAATGGGACAAAACAACTATGTTGATTGAGTTCTACGATATGCAAGCAAATGAGAAGGAAATTTTTCTAAACCTTCTCTTTATGATGAGTTATAAAATATCATGTGTGATGTATATGCATATATGAATGTGATTTATAAATATATGCTTAGTGATTGTAGGTTAAATAACAACATTATGCCATAGTATTTATTATGTAGTTTATATGAGAAACTAATCATGGTTGTTGTGATGCAACTACTCAGGACAACGACTGTATATATTATCTTATACAATTTACATATCTTATTATTTTGTGTTATAAATATATGAGTATGAACTAAAACTATTAGGAATAGAATTCTAGACTATTGGTTTTATCGGCATGTTTAATTTGTAATCATCTATCATAAACTTAGGATATGATTTGATAAATATAACATGAGAATGTTGTTTGGTGCTTCGAAGTGGAAGGTCATGACTATATAACTTTATGCATTTATGTAGTAACACAGGACAAACAATGGACCAAAAACAAGCTTGGATGCAAAGCAGGTTCAAGAACAGGATAACACAGGATTTTGATAGGCTATGACATTTTTGTAGCAAGAATTATTTCTAAGAACAAAAGTTAGCAAAGATACAATGGATAGAATGCAGGATGTTTATGTAGAAATTGTATATATGTTTTCTTGTAGGGATACAAGTGGTATAACTAGGTATAATTATTTTAACCAAGACAAAGATGGTATAACAAAATGCCTAAAAGGGAATAACAAACTGTAGCAGATTGGTAACAGGTATATTATAGGTACAATAGGCTATTACAGGTATATTGGTAATAGGTGGGTGATAGGTTCCTTACAGGTTGTAACATACTTGTCACAAGTAGGTGACAAGATCATTGCAGGTTATAATAGGTGGATTGAGCATAGGTGGTGACGTGTTTTCTAACAGGTTTTAGTACAAATTTTGTGATCAGTTTATTACAAGGTGATAATAAGTTGTAGTAGGTCTACAACAGGCCTATGACAGGCTAATAGCAGGTTGTAATAGGTAGTGTATGCAAGTTGTAACTAGACCATACAAAGTGTTATGGTATGTTGCAACAACTGGTAATAGATTTGATGCAGCTTTGACAAGTTCGACTATTAGCTAAATATGAACAAAGTAACAAGAAGGAAGACAACCAGATATGCAAGAATAACAGTTAAATATATATGTTTGTCTGCAAGAATTGTATGCAGGGCCAGTGTTATCATTGAGACATTTGAAAGCTAGCTATGAATTTTTCATTACATGAAAACTTTATTTTTCATGAATTTTTTTATCCTATGCACTTAGTTGTATATATATATATATATATATATATAAACATGGCTCTAGTGTGTGCCATGTGGAAGAGAGAATTCATGCAGTGATTAAAGTATATAAATATATGTCTCATAAAGAGACAAGAGATGATTTTAATTATTATCATTATTATAATGAGAATTATGATTCCACTTGGACCTAGGTAACCAGCTAGTGAACCCTGAGCTTGGATTATTATACTAGCTAGGAGTTGTCTCAGTTTGTAGCCTAGAGTGTGCTTGAATATGCCTAGAGCCGCATGATTGTTGGTTGGAACCTTAGCAGTTAGCCTAGAGCGTGTCTGGAGCCATGGAGTAGCATGACTCTTGGGTTGGCATCTTGGCCGTGGAGGTACAATTGCTTTTGCTTTATTGTATCCTGTCGACTTACAACCCTGGCTCAAGGGTGAACTATGGTCTAAATCCATGAACCATGCGGTCTATGGTAGGGTGGAATGTGGAGAGCCCATAGCCAATTTGATATCTTAAGAAAATAAGTGTCCATGTTTACTGTGTACTTTTTTGGGCAGTTAATGGATTTATGTGGAAAGCCCTAGTTTTTTAGCATTTGCACAGTTTATTTTATGTGTGTGTATGTTTTTATGTATTTATATGTTAACTGGTTGAACCTTAATTAGGGTTTTATCTAAAAAATATATATTCTGCTATGTTAAGTATTTATGTGTCAAGTTTAACAATTATGGACATTCTACTATAAAACCTAATTTGGTTTGGTAAATTTATGTGTCATGTTGATTGTTGCAATTTGTATGGAAACCCTAGTTCTAGGTTTCTGAGCACTTGCATGTATTTCTTTGTTTGCATAAATTTTTACGTATTTTTGTGTTCCGCTTATAAAACCCTAATTAGGGTATATGTCGTTCGTCAACTATGTTGTGCATTATAATATTGTCTTATAATTGTTGTTGTTAATGAATTCAATTCTAGTGTTTAATAAAGGAAAGTATAGCTTATGTGCTTCCACATAAATATTGTCGAATTTAATTTATGGTTTTGAGTACGCAGCATTTACTAGTTGGTGGCCAGGAAGATTACATTGATGATGAGATGTTGGACGATTGGCATTGTTAGGATGGAGGCGGCATCATGTGTATTGGCATTGATTTCAACCAGGCTAGCATTGATGTCAAACAAGAAAGGATGGTAGACGCATGGAATTTTAAGCTCAGAGGGATACTTATGGTTTTTGCAGTCTTTGGTTGAGAATCATCATAGTAGAAGGATATGTAAAGACACAATAAAACCTTATAGATATGATGGTTCGGTAGCCTAGGATTTGAAGGAATTTCTACCTTAGGAGATTAGCTCAGATGCTCCTGGAAGTGGAATATTGGGTAGTGCTCAAAAATATATCTCCAACGATATGTTGAAGTCTGAAAAATCCTTCTAGATCAAGAGTTATGGCTTGTCAAAGTATGCAAATAAGAGAGGCCAAAAGGTAGGGTTTCAATGCTCAAGGTTTTGCCTCTCCCTTTTGTTATTTGCAAAAATTCTTTATTAAATAAATTTTGGACTTAGGAAAAGTTTGGATCAAGTTGGGACTTAGGCATATTTGGATAATCAGAGATCAGTTCGTTTTATGGAAAACATGGGTGGACAGTCGGGCTCAGACCACTAACCTAGTGGGACTCAAGCGAATCAATCAAGTTGGGTGGTTAGTTGTTCAAGTGAGTTCAAGAAGAAGACAAAACTCTGGCCCCCAACCCCTGACCTATGTGGGACCAGCTACAGGTGGCAACTAGGGTGGCAAGATGATGCTAGCTTAGGATGACATGGCAGCACAGGAAGAGGACATATGGCATGTGTTTTTTACATTTTTTGGTGGCCAAGTGGGCCAAATCTAGGTGACATGTGGCATGATGTATGCATTAATTATTTCATAATGGTGCATGCATGACGTACACTGAGGATGTGGCAGGACCTCAAAGTTCACACTAGAGGGTCAGTTTGGTGAAGCTTTCTTGTGCACTTGGTCTTCGGTAAACTGAAAAGAAAATTACCCAAGTCGGGCCTATAGGAAGATTGGGCCTCTAGGACTAATTGGTGAATTGGGGAAAATGTAGGTGCATAGTAGGTGGAGTGGACTAACCCCCGAACTACCACTCCTAACCCACATTGGAAGGTGTGCCCATGAATTGTCAAATTGAAGGAGTAGTGGGACCCGATGCAGGAAGATAGGTAGCAAGCATTGACTGGTTTTCAAAGGTCATTGTTGGAGCACCTAGTGGAGGACAGGAGTTAAATCACACTCATGTTCTAGAATAGATCATACGCCAAACATCCCCACTATCTCATCAAAGAAAATGAGGGGGCTTATGCCCTCCTGCAGGTTAATGATATGAGAGGTCTCGCATTGGGCATTTTTCCCAAACCAACAATCATGTGATCAACGATCTATAGTAAAATTGGGGCCCCTCCCCCTCATACTCCAAAACCACTCAAGGGGGTTCCACGTTAAACCATTGGTGGTAAACGAGTGGATGGTTATTTTGGCATATGTGCTAATTTTAGCATTTGAGCCATATTTGAAGGGTTGCTAGAATTGGAAAATCTACGATAAAACATTTTGTTGTAATTAATGGCTTCTGCATAGATTTTAGATGCAAGGAAATAAGGACCAAGAAAACTTGGAGAACTAATGGTGCAAAATCTACATTAAAGAGATCCATCCCCGATCACAACATTAATGCATCACTTCATTTAATGAGCATGGAGAGCCATGTTGAGTATTAAATATCTCTGATAGTGTGTTGATAGATCTAGAGAAGCTTTAAAAAGAAACAATGGATACCATACCAGTGCTAATTGATTGAGTAAATTTAGCCCATACTCATGTTCTTAATTGAATATTAGTGTTCCAAATTGTAGGTAGTCTGAGTTGATTAATGAGCTAACAAAATGCAGCATTCACTGTGTTGTTGTTGAACAAAAACTCAAGAAACATTGAATCTAGGTGGAAGTGCAAAGTTGTATGAGTTGTGGGTTACACGGGTGAGATGCATGTGAAGTGTGAGGTTGTAGCAAAGTAGTAACATAAGAGAGTAAAATAGAGCTAAATTTGTAAAGAAGAGGGAAGCTAAGAGCGTGGATGCATCATAGAGAAGAAGGAGTTGTAAGAGACAACATAACATGTTCTTTGTGTTTTATGTAACAAAAGTAAATCGTTGTTCTTAGTTTGAAAATTGTATGAAAAGTAGGACAGTTGGTTGAAGTTGGTTGTGGCTTGCATTCATAAGAGGTTGGAGCCTCTTAGCAAGTTATAGCTTGCTAATTTGAAGGGGGTTCAGGCCTCCTATGAGTGGGTGCTCACAATTTTTTTTATGTAACTGAGTAGGAGCTTAGATTACATCATATCAACAAACAGATTGATGGTTTTTCCCTTTTGGGTTTCCATGTTAAATTATTTTTTCCATGTGTATATATGTTTCAAGTTAATGGTGTGTGTTGATTGATTTACTTTATTGCTTATGTATTTAGTTGTGAATGCTCATACGAGTGATTTCCAAGTTAGAATAGGAAATAGGAATTGGGATTAGAAATTTAAAGTAGTATTAATTATTGATTCACCCACCACCCGCCTTCAATAATTTCTTATTCCAACAATTGGTATCAAAGTCAAGTTCCTTCAAGAACAGTTTAACCACTAGAAGGTAGATCTATAAGGAATCATGTCTAGACAAGAGAATCAGGATGCTTACTCAAGGAAGATGGCAGTCTTTGATGGGGCAAACTATGTTTTTGGAAATTTAGGATGGAAGCCTATCTCATGTCCCTAGGGGTAGATGTTTGGAGCTCTGTGTTAGTACATTATGTTTTCCCAACAACCCTCCTACATATGCAAATGGTAAAAAGGTTTATGGGAACAATGAAAAGGCCAAGAATGCCATTCTCTTCGATCTTAGTCAATATAAACTTGTAAAGGTTATGCATTGTAAGTCAGCCAAGGAAGTGTGGGACAAACTTAATAAGAGTCATGAAGGAGATGAGAAAGTCAAGCAAGCCAAGCTCCAAACCTTCAGAATGAGATTTGAGAGCTTAAGGATGAATGAAGAAGAAAGCATATCATAATATTTCCTTAGAGTTGATGATGTAACGAACATGATTACATGACTTGGTGAATATCTCAAAGAGGAAGAAGTTAAAAGATTTGAAAGGTTGTCAAAGCTTGATAACTCAATCTACAAGTCTTGTCAGTTTGGCAAGCAGACAAGGACTCAGTTTAAGACAAAGGAATTCTCAACCTTTAAACCTTTGGAGCTAGTTCACACTAATATATGTGGCCCTACAAGGACAAATAGTTTGAGAGGAGAAATGTACTTCATTTTATTTATTGATGATTTTACTGGGGCCACCTAGATAATGTTGTTGAAAGAAAAAGCAAAATCTCTGAAAAATTGCAAGATATTTAAAGCTTAGATTGAAAATGAGAAATATCTAAAGATTAAATGCTTAAGATCAGACAGAAGTGGAGAATTCACCTCCAAAGAGTTTGAAGAGTATTGTGAAGAACATGGCATAAGGAGGAAGTACTCAATGGCTATAACTCTACAACATAATGGAGTAGTAGAGAGAAAGAACAGAGCAGTTTAGGAGAGGGCCAAAGCAATGATGGATGAAGTAGAGGTTGTACACACTTTCTGGGGAGAAGCAGCACAAGCAGTTATCTATTTATCGAACAGGACACGACTCATACCTATAGTGATAAGACTCCCTATGAGTTGTGGAAAGGGATACCAACAACAATGAAACATTTCAAAGTATTCAAGAGAAAATTTTATATCAAGAGAAATGATAAAAACCTTGGAAAGTTTGACTCTTGAGTTGATGAGGGTATATTTCTTGGATATTCAGTTAAGAGTAAAGGCTACAAGTTCTTCAACAAGAGGACAAAAAGGGTTGAAGATTGCATTGATATTGGAGTGGATGAAGTACTACCACGTTCAGATCGATTTAGAAAAATGAGAAATCAGGAAAAGAAGAAGGTTCAACCTCCATATTCTTAGATAAAGAAGAACCATAAGAAGATGAAGACGAAGAAGAAGAGAAAACACAAAGGCATAAGACTCCTTCCAGGTATGTGTAGAAATAACATCCAAAATGTAAAATTATTGATTATCATAGACTTGATGTTCAAACTAGTAGGAAATTCCTCGACAGTCCAAGTTGCACAAACCTTGTTATGTTGTCACAAATCAAGCCCAAAAATCTCATTCAAGCAAGTGAAGACAAGTCATCAGTGAAGGCAATGAATGAAGAATTAGACCAAATCGAGAAAAGTGACACTTGGGAGTTTTTCCCTATGCCCAAAGACACAAACTTTATAGGTACCGTACGGGTCTTTAAAAACAAGCTAAATGAGGAAGATAAGTGATAATAAACAAAGAAAAACTAGTTTGCAAAGGGTATGATCAGATAGAAGGGATAGATTTTGAAGAGACCTTTGCACTTGTAGCAATATTGGAAGCCATCATAATGTTTCTTGCCTTTTCCAGTCATAATAATATCAAGGTATATCAAATGGATGTGAAATCAACCTTTCTTAATGGATATCTAGAAGACTAAGTATACATAGAACAACCAGAAGGGTTCATGCTCTCAGAGAATGAAGATTTTGTTTACAGATTGAAAAAGGCCCATTATGGACTAAAACAAGCCCCTATAGTATTGTATGCTAGACTAGAGAAATATATATTGTTGTAGGGTTTTAAAAGACGAATTGTTGATAGTAATTTGTATATAAAATATAAAGATGATCACTCATTGGTTGTTGTGGTTTATGTAGATGATATTATATTTGGCAGTGATTTAGTACAGATGGGACATTGGTTTGTTGAGTCAATGCAGAAAGAGTTTGAGATGTCTATGATAGGAGAATTGTCCTTCTTCCTCAGGCTCCAAATTACTCAATCAAAAAATGGCATCTTCATCTCTCAATCCAAGTATTTAAGAGAAACACTGAAGAAATTTGGGATGGAAGAATGCAAGCCAGTTAGTACCCCCATGGTTACTAGGTGTAAGATATATAAAAAGGAAGAAACCCCTCTTGAAAATCAGATGGCCTACAAATAAATGATTGGAAGGTTGTTGTATCTCACCACCTCAATACCATACATAATGAAAGTAATAGGCTTGGTAGCTATATTTCAAGCTAGCCCTAGAGAAAGCCATGTCAATGTTATAAAAAAGGATTTTCAAATACTTGTAAGGCACAGAAGAATTTTTCCTGAGGTGTCCTAGAGGTAAATACTTTAAATTAAGAGTGTACACTAATTGGGAAGATAGTCTTGATGATAGGAAAAGCACATTTGGAGCATAATTCTTTTTGGTAGATTACCTTATGTCTTAGGTCAGCAAAAAACAAGACTCAATCTCGTTATCTATGGTTGAAGTTGAGTACATTGTTGTATCCACCTATTGTACACAAATTTTTTAGATGAACCATACCTTAAAGGACATCAAGGTAGAGTTGAATGGTTCAATTCCAATCATGTAATACAACACTAGGGAGATAAACATCTCTAAAAATCCTATCATGCATTCTAAGACCAATCATATCCTAATTAAGTTTCATTTTCTAAGACAACAGGTTATCGTTAACATTGTTTGACTTCAATATGTGGCCACTAATGAGAAACCCACAAATATATTTATAGATCTTGTGGCACTAGAACCCTTTGAGTATCTCAGGAAACAAATAGGATTTGTTTCTCCTACATCCAAATGACTTGGTTTGAATGAGTATTGGAAGCTACTAAGCTTGTTGAATCAATTAGAGAGTACGCTACAAAGTTTCAGGAGACATCCTATGCCATTGATGTCAAAGGGGAGAGAAGAATTTTCTGAGTTGAATGATTATTGATGATAGGGGGAGTGTAGAGATGGAGAGAACCCTACTTCATTTCATGGGGAGTTGTTACAATATAAGTGTTTC
Source organism: Pinus tabuliformis (assembly GCA_031772625.1). Lineage (NCBI taxonomy): Eukaryota > Viridiplantae > Streptophyta > Pinopsida > Pinales > Pinaceae > Pinus > Pinus tabuliformis. Next base: position 774,409,060 of record CM062804.1, on the reverse strand, counting down.
CATCAATGCCAAAGGGGGAGATTGTTGGATAGTTGGCTTGTTATGATGGAGGTGGAACCGTGTGTGTTGGAATTTATGTCACTAGGATAGCATTAGTTTCAGATAGGAAATAATGGTAGACACATGGAGTGTTAAGATCAGGGGGGGAGTCCTACAGTTATTGCAGTCTTTGGTTGAGAATCATCATAGTAGAAGGATGTGTAAAGAAGCCATAAAACCTTACAATTATGATGGTTTGGAAGCCCATGCTTTGAAGGCATTTCTACCTTGGGAGATCAACTCATATGATCCTAGAAGTGGCATAGTTTGATAGTGCTCAAAAAGATATTTCCAATGGTATGTTGTAGCATGAAAAAGGCCTTCTAGATCAAGATTTATGTTCGGCCAAAGTATGCAAATAAGAGAGGTAAAAAGGCATGGTTCCAGGGCTCAAGGTTCCACCTCTTCCTTATGTTTTATGTGAAATTTATATTTTAAAGAAATTTTGGACTTAGGCAAATTTTGGACCAAGTTGGAACTTAGGCATGTTTGTCGAGTCAGAGGTCAAGTCATTTTATGGAAAACACAGGTGGATAGTCAGGCTCAAAACCCCAACCTAGTGGGACCTGGGCGCATCAGTCAAGTCAAATGGTCAGTAGCTCAGAAAAATTTGGTAGGAAGACAGTGTTTTGACCCCTGACCTCAACCTATGTGGGACCAGCTATAGGTGGCATCTAGGGTGGTAGGATGACGTTAGTTTAGGGTGGCATAGCAACATAGGAAGAGGACACGTGGAATGTGTTTTTAGCATTTTCATTTGGCCAAGTGGGCCAAATCTAGGTGACATGTGGAACCACATAGGCATTGATGACATCAAAATGATGTAGGAATGACATAAGTTGAGCATGTGGCAGGACCTCCAAGGGGTTGGTTTAGTGAAGTTTTCCCATGTACTTGGTCTTCAATAAAATGAAAAGAAAATGACCCAAGTTGGGCTTATAGGTAGTTTGGTCCTTTAGGACTAGTCAGTGAATCGAGTAAAATGCAAGTGAATATCAAGTGGAGCATACCGATCCCTAACTCTAACTCCCGACCTGCATTGGAAGGCATGCCCAAGAGTTGGAAGAGTGATGAAGCAGTGGGACCTAGTGCAGGGAGATAGGTAGCAAGAATTGATTGCTTGGAAAGGGTGATTGTTGGAGCACCTGGTGGAGGGATGGAGTTAAATCGCGCTCATGTTCGAGGACAAATCATACACCACATGTCCCCACCATCTCATTGAAGAAAATGAGGGGGCTCATTCCCTCTCGCAGGTCAACGATAGGAGAGGTCCCGCATTCGACATATTTACAAAACCACCAATCATGTGATTGATGGTTAAGATTAAAAGCAAGGTCCCTCCCCCTCATACTCTGAAAACACTTAATGGGGTCTCACGTTAAACCATCGGCAGTAAACGAGTCTGCAACTATTTTGGCCTATTCTCTAAATTTAGCATTTAAGTCATATTTGAAGGGTCACTAGAATTGGAAAACCTCTACTAAAACCTAATACTAGAATTATTGGTGTTTGATAGATTTGAGATGCAAGGAAACAAGGACCACGAAAACTCAAAGAACTATTGGTGCATCATCTACATTAAATAGATCCATCCTCGATCATAGCATTAATGCATCAGTTCATTTAATGAGCAAGGAGACCCTTACTGAGTATTAAATATATTTGATAGTGTGCTAACAGATCTTGAGAAGCCTTACAAAGCAGCAATGGAGACCATACCAGTTTCAGTTAGTTGAGTAAATTGATCCCATACTCATGTTATTAATTGAAGATCAGTGTGCCATATTACAGGTAGTATGAGTTGATTAATGAGCTAAAAAATTACATCATTCATTATGTTTTTTTGAACAAAAACTCAGAAAATAATGAGTTTGGGTGGAAGTGTGGAGCTATATGGTTTTTGGGGTGTGTCGGTGAGATGTGTGTGAAGTGTGAGGTTGTAGCGGAGCAGTAAGAGAAGAGAGTGAAGTAGAGTTTAAGTTGCAGAGAAGAGGGAAGCTAAGAGCGTCGATGCAGCATAAAGAGGAAAGAGTTGTAAGAGACAACAAAACATGTTCTTTGTGTTTTATGTAGCATAAGCAAGTCAGTGTTCTTAGTTTGAAAATTGTATGAAAAGTAGGATAGTTGGATGAAGTTGGTTGTGGTTTTCATTTATAAGAGGTTGGAACCTCTTTGCTAGTTGTGTCTTACTAATTTGAAAGGGGTTGAGGCCTCCTATGAGAGGTTGCTCACAAACAAATTGATGTAACTAAGTAGGATCTTATATTACATCATATAAACAAATAGATTGGTGGTTTTTCCTTTTTGGTTTTCCATGTTAAATTCTTGTTTCCATGTGTGTATGTTTCTCAAGTTAATGGTGAGTGTTCATATGATTGATTTAATTTATTTCTCATGTATTTAGTTGTGAATGATGATATGGATAATGGGTGATTAGCAAGTTAGAAGAAGAAATAAGGATTGGGATTAAAAATTTAAATTTTCATTAATTATACTGATTCACCCCCAAGATGATAACTGACTTGTAAGAGAGGGTTTTGAGTCTCATTGAGAGACCTCAGATGTTGATGCTAGGACATCATCACCTGAGTGTGATGATTTTTCTGACATTTATCATGAGGAGGTAGATTTGATTAAGGATCACCTTGATGATTATGAATTTAGGAGGATTTCATCTACAGTTCGAGATGAGGTTCAGGATGATGAGCTTTCGCATATATGAGCCAATAGAGAGTTTGAGGAGTATAGGGAGACAATGGAATCATATGGATCACGTAAGTATCCAGAATTGGAGAGATTGATTGAGGAGAGAAAGGGTATGATAGGTTCCTATCCCCAATTATTGAGATACATTGTAGATAGATATGGAGGTGTCGTCCCATTGGCAGAAGGACCATTTCTAGGATTGGATAAAGCATATTCGAGAGAGTAGGGTATATCTTCAGGAGGTCAAGTTGGATATGGAGTGTGGATAGGTAGTCATTGGGACTACCCCACTTCATCTTATCTATGAGCTCTTGGAGGTGTGTTCATCATTAGTTGCTTAGGGTGGAAAGTCCAGAGATGTGTGGAGTTCCTAGTAGGGGTACTTCCAGATGATCAGATTTAAGATGATGGGTTTTATGTGTGGAAATTTTTGGGATGTGACATGTTTGCGAATTCTTATGGAGTTGGCGGTACGATCAAATTAGCTACCTAATTAGCTGTTGACATAGGGGGATCCAATACATGACATTCTTATGGGAACACTCGCAATTTCAAAAGATTGATGTAGTCTCAGGAGATGAGCATTATTCACATGATTTATGTAGTCTAATGGGAGGATGTATGATGACATGGGATGTTAGTTTGTTGGATAATTTTCTTTCAACACCTTAGTGATGGATGGGTTTCTAGGGGGGTTCATTGTCGAGGATGACAACATTTTGGAGTGGGAGAGGATGTTAGGCCCTCATGATTCAATGCCCGTGTATGCAATGAGTTTGGCGAGATGGGTCACAAGGTGAGCTGAGATCCACACAATTTTTGAGGATTATGTGACATTTTGGGGTTTCTTAACTGAATGAGTTGCGTAAGTTAATTAAGTTGTGGTTGAGACGAGCACACCCAAATTACATCAGTTTAGATGTGCATGCTAAATGTGACAAGTTGATTTGAGGATAAGTTAGTCCAAGTGTTGAACACTCACCAAAATTTGGGGTTTCCCGTATAATGGAGTGAGTCATCCTAGTCATGCCAACCGAACCAGCACATCACCAGATCAGATATTTCACCATGATTTGGGTCAACTTCATGAGAGAGGGGGTTAGCACAAGTATTTGGAGAGTTGGTTTCAGGAATGTGAAGGGTTGGCCAACTGAAGCAATGCATCGGTTGGTTGAGACACATCCCTTTGCATGCCCATATGACACATATAAGTAACCAAGGAGTGAAACAAGTTGGAAGGTATATTTGGAAAGAAATTTTGCAAGACAAGAAAGATGAGGAGCAGTTCGAAACTGAACTATGACACAAGTCTGAGCCAAAAAGGGGAGAATAACTGAATTTGGGGTTCGCTCTACTCTCACGAGTAGAGAAGAGAACCAAACTGAACTGACTGAAGTTGGGGAGGAGGTTTTTCGCACAAGTTGGAGGCACATAATAGTCGAGGGATTGGATTTGTGATTGTAGTAGATATTCGAGAGGTTGGGGCCTCGTTTTGAGACAACCATATGTCATACACCAAAGTACCTTTCACAACCAAAGAGTGGATCGAGTAGGGTGATTTTCATGTGAATTTGGGGTTTTGGGTTGTGAGAAAATTGAGAGATGTTTTATTGCATATTTTGGGGGAGTTGGTCAAGGGCCTAAATCTACAGAATTTTCAACATTGTATTTTACTTATGAATCATTTATAATAATAATTGTGGGAGTACTAAGGGTCCCATTTTCCATATCTTGGTGTACTTCTTTATGAGAATTATTATGTCACAATAGTAAACTGATCTCTTCTATTTTTTTGTTGAATTTAGAAAATCTTTTGACATAGTTCCTCGGGATAAGTTATGACAAAGTCTTGAAGAGATAATGGTTCCTCTCGAGTTGAGATTTGTTATGATTCAGATATACGAGAATATTATTGCCAAGCTTAAGACCACCGAGGGTTGGTCTAAAGATATTAAATGCAATATCAGAGTTAAGAAAGGGTGTCCCCTATCCCCTACCCTTTTTGGCATTTACATTGATAAGCTAGAAGAGTGCCTAGAAGTTGGGGGATTTCATGGTCCCAATCTTGTTGGTATGATCATTACTCTTCTCCTTTATGTTGACAACATCATTCATCCAACCAGAAGCCACGAAGATCTAGAAAATTAGCTTAATATCCTCCATGATTACAGCTCCAAGATGGGTATGATTGTTAATACTAACAAGACTAAAGTCATGATAATTAAATCCAAAAAGATCAACCATGAAAATTTCATCTATGATAACAATTACTTGGAGCAAGTTTCTTCATAAAAATATTTAAGTATTGACATTCATCGTTAGCTCAACTGGAATCATATCATTAAGAAAAGGATTACTAGAGATTGGAAAGCTTATTATGAGCTTGAAAACAATTGTAAGTCGATTGATCTTTGGATTTGGAGAAAAAAAAATTCCTCTTTGAGACTCTCGTCACCCCTGTTACTTTATATGGATGTGAGGTTTGGGGTTGCAGTATATTTATAGAATCGTGGAGGAAGATCGAGTTGATCCAAAAATAATTTATAACCTACAACCTCAAGATTGAAGGAAATACTCCTATCCTCTTGATTGAACCTAGCCTTCCCCCCATTGAAAGCAGGGTTATGTTTAGGTATAAGATGTATAAGAAGAAGCTTTACAACATGGAAGCCAAGAGGTTCCCCAATATATCTTCTAACTCTAGCCAAAACTCCCACCTCTAGCTTGAGCGAGGTTGGCATAATGATGCCCAATCTTGGCTCAACCAATAGGGGATAAAGGAGATCATCTTGGCGAATAAGGATAATATTAAAAATATTATTACTATTACTATGCCCGCTCTTGCTAACCATAATTATCTTTTTGTCTTGACCAGTACTAACAATAAAATGAATATTATGAAGATAAGAACTAATTCTCATGAGCTTCGAAGTGAAACTGGGTGTTGGTATATTCCCAAAACACTTTGGAATGAAGTAATTTTCCACCTTTGCAATACTAAGAGGGTTGAAGATGAAAAACACTTTCCCTTGGATTGCTTGTCTCTTCGAGTACTATAGGTTTCGCCACAAGCCCGTGCCTATGGATACAAGCTTGCAGTGGACCCCAAAAAACATTGTTTAGGGGGTCAAAACTGCTCTGAAAGTTCAGGACCTGAAAAAATGCTAAAAATAGTAAATGCTTAAATGAATAAGGAAACAGATGAAACTGACTAAGGGGTCTATCTGGATTAGGTGAGTGGCCACCAGTATCCACCTGGATCATTCCTCGCCCCTTAGGAAGCAATGGTCCCCATTGCATGTAGAGCCTCCATGAGGTGAGGAAATTTTTGTTGAACCAAGTCTCTAGTGAAGGAGATGGCCTTCTTTGACAACTTGATATAGTTGTATCTTCTATTTGCGAGTGTTCTTGATCTACGTGTCCATGATTTGATTAGTTGTGGCATGTTCCATGTAGTTTGGGTTGAACTCTATTGTTGTGAGTTGTTTTGCAATGTCATATGTGTCCAACAATGGTGGGAAGTATGATCAAAGGCAGTCTGCATTGAACATTGGGTGCAGATCAAGGAACGGTGGGATGTTGAGCTCGAAGGCACTATCACCAACAACCTTGGTGATGGTGTATGGCCCATATCAGAGTGGGTGAAGCTTGTGGTGGGGTCCGGCAAGGTGTTCCTTCTGCAAATGTAGCCAAACTTTGTCACCCACCTCGAACTTGTGCGACACTCGATGTTAATCATGACACTGCTTGTACTTAGCATTGGCTCTATCCAATATATCATGGACCTATTAGAAGATGTTTTGAATGTGCTCAATGAAGTTATTAGCCCTTTCAGCTTCGGACTGAACGTGAGCCGAATCTACCTGAGTGGCTGCAAATGGTATGGCCACATCAATGGGGCATAATCGTTGAAATCCCAACCCTACTTGAAAGGGGATGTGGAGAGCTCTATTGTAGCTATGTTGGAAATAGGGGAGAATTTCATCCCATGTGCATGGATGCTTCGAGTTGTACATGCGCAGAATGTGTACGATCATCCTCTTAACCAACTTCGTTTGGCCATAAGTTTGGGGATGGGAAGTCGTGGAATTAGTAAGTTTTATATCCAACATCGACCAGAGACTTGACCAAAATGCACTTAGGAATATGTTGTCCCGATCTGAGACAATGGACTATGGGATCCCAAAGTTTACCCACACTTTCTCAAAGAAGATCTTAGCAGTGGCATTTGATGTGATACTCTTCTTGCAGGCCACCATGATGGCCATCTTAGAGAATCTGTCGACGACCACGAAAATGCAATTGTTGTCATCCTTAGTAGAAGGAAGGGCTGACATGTAATCCATGGAGATAGATTCCCAAGGCCGACTAGGAGTAGGTAGAGGAGTATACATGCCTTACTTCTTGATGGTTGGTTTGGCAATGGCACAGGCGGTGCAGGATCTATTGTACTTCCCAACATCCTAAAGAAGTTTCGGCCAATAAAAATATTTTTGTAATATCGCCACTGTTTTCTCTACTATGAAATGTCTAGCAACCCAACAGATGTGTCCCAAGTAGCATAATAGTGCATCCTAAAGGTGAAAATTTGGAACTTGCTTCCCTTCTAGGAGTGTCTGGTATATGCTACCGAATTCTAGATCGCTCTTGTAAAGATGTGGCCACCCCGATGTCTCATGCCCACAGGAGTCGAGTACAGTGATCAACACCATGACCGGTGGTCGGCTGAGGTAATTAGTGAAATTATTGGTGTTGCCCTTCTTATACTTAATGTTCAAATGGAAATGTTGCAGATAGGTGGACCATTTCTTATGGCGATCGTTCTGCAACTTCCCTTGTGTTTGTATGAACTGTAGAGGTCGGTGGTCCTGTTTGGATGATCGTTTCCTTCACCAGAATGTAATGCTTCCATGGATGGTAGGCCTCCACAATGGAATGCATTTCTTTATCATAAGTGGGGTAATTTCGGACTGTGTCTGGAAGTGTCTCACTATGGTAAGCCACTAGATGCCCATGTTGAGTAAGAACCGCACCAATATCATAGTCGGAGGCATTTGTCTCAATCTCAAATGGTTGTTGCAGGTCTAGTAATGTGAGCACTGGTGTAGAATAGAGGCAAATCTTCAACTTGAAGAATGCTTGCTGTTGTTTTTTCGACCAAAAAAACTTTTCTTTCTCTCTACCCTTGGTAACTTGATTTAAAGGCAAAGTGATATGAGAGAACCCCAACACGAACCTACGGTAGAAATTGGCAAGACCCAAAAATCTATGGAGCTTTGTTAGATTGGTTTGGGTTGGCCAATCCCAAATGACTTGTATCTTAGATGGGTCCACATGTAGACCCTTCTCATCAATGATGTACCCCAGATATTGAACCAGGGTCAGGCCAAAGGTGTATTTCTCCAAGTGAGCACACAACTTGCGTTGTCGTGGGGTTTGAAGGACCTATTGAATATGGTGGAGGTGCTCTTCCAAACTCTAGCTGAAGATCAAGATGTCATCTAAATACACCACCATGAATGCATTGGTGAAGGGTCGCAAGATGTCATCCATCAATCTCATGAAGGTTGCAGGGGTGTTCATCAATCCGAACGACATGACCAACTATTCGAAAAGGCTCTCCTTGGATTTAAAGGCAATATTCCACACATCGGAGGGTTCGATAGGCACCTGGTGATAACCTGACTTCAAGTCAATATTGATGAAATATTTGGGTCCCTTGAGCTGGTCCAGAAGGTCATCAATCAACGAGATTGGGTATCTATTACGAAATGTGATCTTGTTCAGCGCCCAATAATCAATATAGAGCCTCCAAGTCCCATCCTTCTTCTGTACCAATACAATCGGGCTCCCACAAGGTGATGAGCTTGGCCTGATGTTCCCTTTCTGTAATAGTTCCTAAATCTACCTCTTGATGTCATCGTTCTCCAGAACAGAGCGTCGATAGATCAGTCCATTGGGCAGCGGCGTGCCCGGGGTCAGATCGATGGAGTGCTTGACCTGATAGTGCAGAGGTACCCCTGTGGGTGAGGCGAAAATATCCCTGTACTCCTCCATGACCTTGTCCATCTACTGCTGCTATGCAAAGGAGCCCTGCCTAGAAGTCATGGCCATAACCTTCTCTTTCCCTAAGGGAAAATCATAAGGAAAACAAATTTCCTGGTTTGGGAAATTATCTTACTGCATTTCTTTGCAGTGATCAAAGAGATGGTGGTACGCAAGGCTACCCTCGGTATCATGTACAATGTATTAGCCAAAGTAATAATCACAGAGCGAGGTCTAGACTCATATACAGCATGTCGCTTCCACAAGTATGGTTATCCTAACAATACATCACAAACTTCAAGAGGAGCAATGTCACACAGTACCTCATTCGTGAAGGGCTTGATGTTGTAGGGAAGGCAACATTGTTGGCTAACGTGAAGATCTCGTCCTTGGTGAAGCCACCCGATGGTGTATGGATATGGATGTGTTGTAGTCTTTAGGCCCAGCTGCTTCACGACCTCTACTGAAATGAGGTTCTTTTGGCTCCCGCTATAGACAATGAACCGCAACGGAGAACCCTTCAACCAGATCTGTGAGTGGAAGAGGCGTTCCCCCTCTTCTGGATCTTTAGGCTCAATCTTCAGGATCTCTGTCCCTTCCCTACCGTAGTGTGGTCCACTTTATGTATTTATCTTCATAGCTCCTAACAGGGTAATATTGTTCCTTCATGGCATCTCGAAAATAATCCCAAGTGGTTGTGGCTAAAACAGCGAGGGTTCACTTTCATCCTTTTGTTCACAATAGGTTTCCCACCAATCCTTGACGTGTGGGGCGGCTTTGAGAAGTGAAAAAGTAATATTTTACCGATTGGAAAAGTCATGAACTAAAAAATATCCTTCCAATAGATTCAACCATTTATCTATGGCGTCTGCATCTATCATGCCTTCGAATATGGGAATATTGAAGTTAACTTGTATCTTAAAAGGAGTGGTGCCTCTAGAGTGGCTGATGAAGATGCATCGTCTATAGGTAGTCGTCGAAGGATCTAGGCAAATTTATCCATCATCGCATCCGTCTGTCGCTCGAGGGTGTCCTCGAGCAACATTTTGAAAGGATCTCCTGCCCCCTCATCTTTCTTTTCTTCTACCATGGGAGGTCATCGAGTTTTTCAATGTAGATCTTGCAATGGTTCAACCGGATCGAGCCCTAACTTCTTATACCCTACCCTCGTTGGGGACATGCAAAGAAAAACAGAGAAAGAGAAGACCTCTGTGATACCACTAATCCAAACTTAAACTGGAACGTAACAACTTACAGATATAATAATAAATATAGAGATGCAGCAAAAAAACACTTCATTTAATTAATAGAAAAATAATGAACTATGCTTAAAACATAATGGAAATAAGATATATCGGGCGGTGGTAGCGTATCTCTGAGAAGAGAAGTGGCAGCTACATGCCTCTAAACTATGTTACAATGAGGCTCAAGGGCCTATTTATTATTGGAAAACATGAGAAAACACCTAAAAAACCAAAACCCTAACCCCAGAAGATGTAACACGAAGAGTTTGTGGGCCCCGTTGGGGTTAGTTGGGTAGCAAACTTCTCAGGGTCATAAATTGGTCATATTATCTTTGCTTCGTGCGTACGATACCTTGTTGGAAAGGTCTCTCCAAGTATTAAAGGTTTCGCCACTTGCCCTTACCTATCATTATGGGTTTGTCTTGGACCCCAAAAAAAGGTCATTTAGGGGGTCAAAACTGCTCCGGAAGTTCACGACCCAAAAAACTGCTAAAAATAGTAAATGCTGAAATGAACAAGGAAACATATGAAACTGAGGGGTCTAGGTGGAATAGTCGGGTGGCCACCAATATCCACCTAGATCAATTTCTTATCCAAAGTTTTTAGATAAGTAAAAAAAGGGAGTTGAAAACATCAAAGTCTTTTACAGAAGTAAAAAAGGGAGTTGAAAAGGGAGACATGATTTTCAAAGCCATGGGGAAGCAAAATAGTAGATGGTTTTCATAGAAAAAAGAGAATTATTTATGAAGTTTCATTTATTCATAAGTATACCAAAAGTGGGAAAAACTAAATATGAAAACAGTGAATGATTTGGGTAAATTATTTTTAATTTCATTTATGAAATTCATAAACAAATAAATGCTACAATGGAGAAGTATTACAAGACATGTTTTTCAAAACCATGGATGGTTTTACAAGAGCAAAGATTATTTAAGGAAATATTTTAGGATTTGATTTATGAAATTCATGAAGACAAGAACAATTTTACAGGTCAAAACAAGACATGGTTTTTCAAAACCACAGGCAATAATTATTTTCTTTTATGGAAATATGATTTTATAGGTTTTAGGAAATATTTTTATTAAAATATCTTATTCCCAAAAACTTAAAATTAATATTTTTAAAACTAAAGAGTGAAAAAAAATCAATGATTTCCAAATCATTTTCAAATTTCTCGACAATGGTTAAGCACGTGAAGGATAATTAAGATAAATTGAATCATCAAATGATTTTATCAAAGGACAGGGGATTAATCAATTCTATAAAAAGGATCAGTCAACCAGATTATTGCAGATTACAACCAACTTTATGGACAACTAACAAATTCTTAAGCAACAACTTCAGCAACTCCAGATTTGAGGGAACAAAATCAGCAGTCAAGCAATCATTTCCAAATTTATAGGGTAGAATATTAAACAACTTCAGATTTCTTAGCAGAAGAATCATAAACGAAAGGATCACTCTCAGATTTAAAGGTAGAAGACTTTCTGCCATTTCCATATTTTTTTGCAACATATTGTATTTTTAGTTTATTTGATAAGATTTGTTTCCTATAGACTAGTGACAATTTGAAGAAGATGTTTTCCTATATAATGTTTCATTTTCATTATAAAAGGGTTGCCTTTTGGATGCCAAAACCATACCATTTTTGTAAATACTTTTATTACAAGAAATTTAATTGAAGTATTCTAACCTTAGTTTCATGACAAAAAAATATCTCACATATGTTTTTCTCTATCATTTCATAATTTGTTTCTACATATGTTCAAGGTAACATAGGAGTTAAGGCAATGTTAGGTTTGAGTATCAACCTCCCTGATAGCCCGCTACAAATTTATCATCTACACTGATATTAGTTAATTGAACAGTCTGTTTAAATCAGCTCCTCTGCATTATTTAATTATTTCTGTAACACCCCCTCCCAGGTCTACCCATAGTAACCATGCCAACCAAGGTAGACATGAGAAGAGATGCTACTATGATCAGATTCGACCTCCTATGTCACCTTAAGGAAGTGGAATTGATGAAACATCACATATAGTCATCCAACACCATCAACAGAACCCTCAAGAGACAAGTCAGCCACTCAGAAAACATGTCCCTGGGTCCCACTGCTATTCTACAGCTCTTAGGCCATAGTCACTCTCATTCTATGGGCAAGGGAGCGTCCAGAAACCCAAATTCTCTCTCACAGGCCTACCTGCCAGTGACTGTGGACCAAAATTTCTAGTTATGTGCCAACAACCCCAAGATTTAAGCCACTTTTCTAGCCCAGAATCCTGGCCTCTACCCAGAACTTGTTGTAACTTCCAGAATTCATTAAAAACATGATAACAATGTTGATCAATCAAAAATCACCCTCGAGACTAGGCTTGAGCATCCCCAACTAGGACTGGCATTCTGTCAAACACTTGGCATCAATGAAACCTACAAGTCTAGGATACAAGATAGAGCATAAAAACTGAAACAAATTATGAAACATAACCACAAGGGTCACCTCCTTCTCCATTGAACTACTACATCATCAATTAGGTCTTGCAACCATCCATTTAACAGTTACAAGTAAATATATGAAATAACCATGACACAAACCAATCATTCAACCATGCTTATAAACAACATAAAACCATATAAATATCAAAGATGTGACAACCATTAAATCCACATATGAATCAGTGCAAAAGTAAGAGAACTTAGCTTTTATTAATCATAGGAAAATCCAACCAAGTTCAGGACTTCCACATACCCCCCGACCATAGACATGGTTGAACCAAGTCTCTCTTTCAGCCAGCCACCCTCAAGCCATATTCCAAGCATGAATGTGGGATCTCATAGAACAAACAATCCAAGAACAACCAAGGGGATCCAGAGGTTCAACCGCCTCCACCCTCATCAAACCAAGATCACACCAAAATCGGTGTTCCAATCACAACCGAACCGAACTTGGAATTCCATCCAGAATCCATCACTATCCCTAAGGAATTTTTTGTCTCCTTGTCTCTCAGGCTTTACCACAATCCAAACCCATATCACTAGGCCCTAAATCGAGACTGCTCCCTTAGGCTTTACCACGTATCCTGTCAAAACCGTTCAAGGGATTCCTAGGCCTTTGGGAATGAACCTTGAGACCACCTCCACCCTGGATTCTGAAATCCATCCAGCAAACCAATGCTCAAAAACTGAAATAAACATCCCAACATACCATGGCATCTGGAAAAGTCTAGACTAGGATGAAATCCACTATCAGAAACCCAACAAAACCATGCAACCGACAACAAGAGAATCATACACCAACATGCAAAGCCATGCATGTCCAAACCAGCTAGGAAATCACACATGCAAAAGGTTACCTACGAGTATTCCCGTTGAAGCTGCTTGAGTCCTACTTTCCTTTCCTTGATCCTTGTTTGTTTTTCATTTCCTTTCCTTGCTTTCCCTTTCCTTTTTTACAAACTAGAGTGCTCCAAGAAAACTTTAAGTGACGAAGAGTGGGAGAGAGAGAGCATAATGAGAGAGCTCCAAACTTGATCTAACAAAAGGTTACCAACTGATCCTTAGAAACCTTTTTGTGAATGAGGCCTCTATTTTCTTCATTTTCCATTATTTTCCTTCAATTTCCTCCTCATGTGCAACTTGTGACCTTTCACCTTACTTTTCTGCTAATTTCCTTTATTTTCATAAATAAATGTGCCAAAAATGCCTTTTTTCCTTTTGATGCCTTTGGATTAGCCTTTGCCAATTTTCCTTAGCCAAAACACATGTCCAGTGATGCCCACTAGGATATCTTTGCCCAAAATTCACCTTGGAATAAGTGTCCCTTAACCGTGGTCTTATTTTTCCTTTATTAACTTTTATTACATGAAATTTTCATCAGGGCTGTTACAATTTCCTTTTCTCATCTCTTAAATGTACATTTGTTTGGATGTAGAATTCTTCTACATGTATCTACTGTATTTGGTTGATTAACTAGGCAATATGAATACTTAATTATCTGATTTCTCTTTTATTCCTCCACCAAACCCTTTAAGCTATGTTTTTTTCTGTCGGAACTGAATGTTGGCACTTCGATCAAGTTTCAGCAAGAGAGGGCTTTATTTCTGAGCAGAGATTGGATATTCATGAGCAACCACCTACAACAAATCATAGATCTGGTCGTTTTGCTTCATAGGTTGTTATCTAGTGATAGTGAACAATGTTAAAAAATGCCTTGTAAGACTTGAGGGAGCCCCCTCAGAGGGTCAGCTTTAACCTAAAGTTTGGTTGAGTTGGTTTGTCAGCACATCTTCACATCCAAGAAATGACTTCGAGAAATAGATACAACATTTGGCGTCGTTATCGGGGAGCGAAGTAATGAACAAATCTTTCCCTGGAGAATGATCAAGACTAAATTTATTCCTTGCTGGTGAACAAGGAGTAGGCATTTGATATTGGTTGCAATTCCTTCACCTGGCGGCTCCACTTTGTTTATATGGTGATTCGACTGGGTTCCAGATTCTATTGGTTCAAAATGAATTGGATCTCTTGCTATGATAATGGCATGCAACTACATGTTTAGCTTCCTCATGGAAATGACTAGAAGTTTCATATCTTTAAAAAGGATGCAATCTTCAAATTTCAGTTGTAAGTATCAACTACTCAAGGAATTTGAGTTTTATATTGTAAATATTTTTCATATCTTCAACTGAATGCAAAGTGATTTGTCAGTTAATCCACTTCCCATGTGGTTACAATGGAAATTTGATTACACATAACAATACATATTTTCATCTCAGTTAGATAGAGGTGTGTGGGATTAAATCAGTAGATCATTCAATTTCAGTTTTCAGTAGATCATTTAGTTTTGGTGTGCAATCTACAATGGGTTTTATTTTTAGCAGTTGTTTCAATTTAGATTCCAGTTGCATTATGTAGTTTGGTTTGCTTGAAGTACAATAAGTTGTAGGAGATGGGAAGAAGAACATTTGTTTACTATTGAATCCACTATCCAAATGGATTAAGAAATGTTGTACTTACTTTTAATTGCAACAACTGATAATTTGATTTTAGTTGGCATTTTACAAGTTTTAGGCCACAGATTGCAGATTTAAGATTGTTGGTTACATGTTTTTATCACAGGTTGTAGAAAATTAATTTTGATAATGACTCTATACCCAAAATATACAAGGCATAGGTCTATAGGTTCTCTGCATCCCACAGGGGGAAGAAGTCCCTAGTTAGAGCCTAATGTTGCAACTTTAAGCACCTATAGAGGGCCACAAATTTCAGGCCACAGATTGTAGAGGGCACCTGTAGAGGGCCACAAGTTTTAGACCACATATTGTATATTTCATATTGTTGGAAGAAGACCCTAGTTGGCGCCTATTGACCACTACATGCCAACGACCCATAGTAGTACACCCCATTTTTTCGCAAAATGGATAGCGCCTGATCGATGTCTCTGTGTTGTCCAACTATCATCATCAGCCTAATCGTTGTGTTATAATGTAAACCCATTCTGCATGTATATGATGTAAATAATCTCAGTAGAACCGTGTCATGTATGTAACAACCTAGGTAAACCTACCTTTCTAGTGATGATCTCCATTCTAGGAGGTTTTTTGTCTCACAGATCCATTGTCAGATGGTCGGCAGAGTTTTCCCCTCCAGTTGTACCCCAAAGCTGGAATAGATTTTGACGCTAAGATCCTAGGCGAGTCCTAGTGTTTTAGATCGAGTCTATGTAAAAGTGATTTGGGAACAATCCTAACTATTTGGTTAGGTTATTTTATTGCAAATCACTTGGTCTAATGGATTATATGTGTGTCGCAAAAATCAGTAGTCTGTGAGGGTCTATTACAAATGGGTTTTCCCCCTTACGATGTAAAAAATATGAAAATCATGATGTTTCGTTTCCCCCTAGGTCTTTTGTTTTAGATTTTCATATTTTTTACATCATAAAATGAAACACCCATTTTAGAAAAAATGTACAGTCCAAGGGGTTTAAAAACTCTTGGATTTGGAAATTTTTATAAGGGTTTCAAGGATAAATCCGAAGCAAAAGGATTCAACATTTTAATCAAAATTTTCTGGATTTTTTTTTTTAGTTTTCTGGGCTACCATTTCTCTGTTTCCTGGGGTCTTGATCTACTGCAAATTTCAATTTTTTTTATAGAAAACCCCTTATTCCTCCATTTCTCCTCCCTTGTTGTGCCTCAAATGCTCTTCAAACCCACAACTTTCCCTCTATTGTTGACCCTGCAATCTAACACTGCCATACGCTGTTGTGGCCTCCCTATTCGCTCCTCATCGACCTTCGTATCTTGCTGCAAACTCGCTGCCATAACTGCATCCTATCTCCTTAGCTCATGCCGGTTGCCCAAGCTCTTTCACAGCTTATCCTTATCCCTTCGCACTGCCTTTATTCCCTGCAAGCAAACATGCCCTCACAGCCCTGCAATAGACCGTTGTTCCTCCTTCCCTCGACCCTTGCTCCTCTTTTGCATCTGAGCATTCTTCCTTCTTCATCTGCGTGCTCCCGTTCTCCATTGAATCTCCAAACCGCATCCTTTGCTATCTCTGCTCTATCCCTTGCTGTCATCTCTATCATTCGACGCAACTCTTCCTCCATCCTTGTCATTGCCAATCTCAACCTGCACAACACTCAAACACTCGACATTTTTTATTTTATTCATTTGTATTATGTTTATGCGTTAGGTTTAGGGTTTAGATTTGATTTTTATTGTTTGTGTTAGTTTAGTTGAGGATTTACTTTAGTTAGATTTTATTTTATTTGGTGTTTTGACTTTTCGATTTGCTTATATTGATTTAATTTCAATTTTTTTTATTTATTTTTTTTTCTTATCACTTTGTGTTTTGATTTTTTTTATTTTCATATTTTGATTTCATTTAAAATTTTAAAAAGCTTTGAAAATAAAAGATTAAAAAAATCTGAAATAAAAATAAAAATTGGTGACTTTGAAATTAAATGAAATAAATCAAAAGGGGAACCTAAGCTTTCACATTTAAGAAATTTTTATTTTTATGTGGCCTACAGCCCATAAAAATTTAAATTTAATTAAGTTCTTTTGATTTTTTATTTTTTGGTCACATTAAAAAATTTAATTGCCACATTAAACTTTGATTCGTAAGTTTAGCATATTAAAGAATTTACCTAAGGGATAATTAAAGTTATAATCTAAAGTTCCTTGGTGTCTTTTGTGTTAAGTGTAAAATTTTAAATTTTGTGGTAGTGATTTCTCTATTTTCAAGTGCGATTAATGTTTTTAAAACCATTGACTATAGGAGAAAGATACATTTTTCTAGATCTCGGCTATTGAATAAATTTTTTTCAAATCTAGAATCTCTGCTTAGTACTTAAGCTTCATAATTCTTCATGGGATTTAATTGCTAGAAAAGCTTGCATGATAAAGTTTTGGGCGTTTACATCTAATCGTTCATGATCGTCACTTTCGCCACATTTATAAATTGCTCTGGATAACTTGTTTTTATTTAGTCTATGGTTAATTGAATATAAAGTCACTGGTCTATAATCATTTCTATCTTGTGGTTGTGTCTTATTTGTATTAATTGTTTTATCTATTCATCTCAGTTAACTAAGACTTGTTTACATCCATCAAGTTGTTCATCTTTAAGTCTCCTAGAGCATGTGTTCCACGGGATATTCTCATTCATTCATCTTAGGGACTAGCCCCCTTGACTTGTCTAGGAGAGAGTCTAAACGGAGTGAGTAAGGATTAGAGTGACAACCCTTACTCTGAGCATTGTCACGATGCCTGGACACTTTGTGCGACAACAACGCCTAATGTTGTAACTTTAAGCACCTATAGAGGGCCACAGATTTCAAGCCATAGATTGTAGAGGGCACCTGTAGAGGGCCATAGGTTTCAGGCCACAGATTGCAGATTTCATATCGTTGGTTACAGGTTTTTATCACAGGTTGCAAACAATTAATTTTGATAATGACTCCATGTCCAAAAGATACAAGACACAGGTCTACAAGTTCTCTACATCCCACAGGGGGAATCATTCCCTAGTTGGAGCCTAATGTTGTCACTTTAAGCTATGTTTTTCTGTCGGAATTGGACGTTGGAAATTTGATCAAGTTTCAGCAAGAGAGTGCTTTATTTCTGAGTAGATATTGGATATTCATCAACAACCACCTACAACAAACCATAGATCTAGTTGTTTTGCTTCACAGGTTTTCTTCCAGTGACAGTGAACAGCGTTAAAAAAGGCCTCGTAACACATGAGGGAGCCCCCTCTGGTTTGAGGGCCAGTTTGAACCTAAATTTTGGTCAAGTTGGTTTCTCAGTGTCGTTTCGCAGCCAAAAAATACCTTCGAGAAACATATACAACACCACCACTAAGATTGTTTAAAAAAAATGAATTCCACACCTAAGTAGCACCAAGGAGGGATAGTAGAAGAAATGGGGGGATGATTTAACAAAAGAGAATCCTCAGACACCAAGAATATTAACCAACACCCTCATGTATTGGACATCTTCAGAAGACAGCAATGGTTGGGATTCTTTGAACTCTTAAAGGGGTATGATGATGATTTCACTCATGAATTTTCCATGGCATTACATTCCCAAGGAGAAGACAGTGTTAGTATTGTTGTTAGAGGGTTGGCCATCTCTTTAAGTCCTGAATCCATAAGCAGAGTGACCACCTTACCCCTAGTAATTTAATGGAATAAAAAAGACAAAGCAATGAACGTCACATCTAGGAAAAACTTCTTCATTTCGAAAGAGAAGCCTGTAGAAGATAAGAATGGAGTAAGAAGAGAAATCCTACCTTACCCTTGGGATGAGGTAGCTTACCATATCCTCAAGTATATATCTTGTGAAGGGAGATTGAGTGTGGTTTATGCCTACCACTTCATATTGCTCCATGAGCTGAGATTCAAGGTAGAATTGCCTCTCCCTCAAAGACTTAGTGTTCCCCATTTCCTCCTACAGTCAATCATGGAGATGAGTTAGAAGGTGAGGGAAGGAAAGCACCAACACTTAGCTCACCATGGCCTCATCAAGTTAATTGTGATGGATGCTTTGAGCCATTTAAGGATCCATGTCCTATGGACTAAATTTGTGGACATGGATAGGGAAACTTTCATAGAAACCCAAGCCATCACACCTGGATAAACACCAACCTCTAGCACTGGAGGTAAAGAATTCAAAATAGAAGAAGAAGAAGGAGAAAAAATAGAGGAGGAAAAGGCAACAAAAATAGAAGAAGAGGAGAGAAAACAAAGGAAAAAAATTAGTAGAGACAGAGGAAGGAGAAGCAGGAATTAAAGGAGAACAGGGGGAGAAACAAGTCGAAGAAAGAGTAAACCTTAAGGATACTTATAAACCCCAAGAAGAATAGAAACAACCACATCAAACAAACTTATCTCTAGGGAATACTAAACAAGAAGTAGCTGCAACATTGGCTACATTGGGCACACCTATCAAGCCCAAAAGGAAGCAACCAAGACAAGGTCCCTTATATTTCAAGACTAGGAAGAGCACTAGAATTAGATAGGGGAAACCAAAAACTCCCACAAAGGTCCCTATCATTATTGATGAATCACCAAGTAAAAAGGAAGAAGTAGGACCCAGTGAGGGAAAGATTGAGGAGGTCACTTCTCCTCAAACCAAAACCAAGTCACCTGTAACATCTGTGGGTAGTGTTATCACCAAAAAATTGATCATCTAGCCCAATTTACTAGATGGATCAAAGTATATCATGTAAAGTCAATTTTACCCTAGTAAAATTGCTTTCACTGTGAGAAATTACCTAACAAGCCACCTTTATTAAGTAATTTATAGTTAAACCCATGAAGAATAATTAAATAAATCACTATTTATTTGATTTTCTTCTAGGAATAATTAATTAAACCATTTTTTTATTATTATTCCTTGTCAAATTTGACCCAATCATGAAAAATAAACAGATAGATCATTATTTATCTTATTTTTATCTAAGAATAACTAATTAATCATTAATTAATTACTATTCTTTGTTAAATTTGAATGAATCCCTTAGGAATAATTAAATAAATCATTATTTGTTTATTATTCCTTAACTAATTCCTTGAGATAATAAATAAATCATTTATTTATTTATTATTTCTAAATAAAAGTTTAAATAATTTTTCCCTCCTAAACAAATATAATAAAATATTCCAAGTGGTTATTCCAAGAATGAGATCAATAATATTTTATTATTGCTCATTATTCGAGGATAACTCAATATTTTGTTATAAATAGGAGGGTTTTCCATTCATTATTCACTTTTGATTATTTTCATTGTTGCACTCACTGTTGTAACTCTGATTATTTTCATTGTCGCACACCATATTTTTGTTGGGTTTATGCATTATAGAGGAGAGAGACTCTACAGAAGCTGAAAGTGTTTGAGGATTGCCAAGAAACCATCCCATAGAGGGGGACTGGTAACACATATTTTTTCCCTTCACAGGTGTTATAATAAAATCATTATTTACATATCTGGTTTCCATTGGATGTTTTGGGGTTATTACTCTTTATTTCAAATGCTTAACTATGATTGTAGCATAGATCAGAATTTTGGCAGGTTTTGTTTCTATCAATAGTTGCAGATCTACAATGTTTAGCAGTCATTTCTATTGTTGAGATCATTTTTCATCCACGATCTTAAGCGGGTTCTTTTCATGCATCATTGAGAATAAAACACTACAACATGTAGGCCCACCACTAGATCAGTGACCTTCAAGAAACCCAGGACACAAGTTGCCTTTGAGCAAGCAAAAAAAGAGAAGCTACATGAGAGACAGGTTTTTCTACAGAAGAGGCAGAGTCTGCTACAGAAGGAACAGGGGAAGCTACAAGAGCAGAAAAAAGAGCTACAAGAAGAAGAAACCACCTCAAATTCAGTTAGAAAGGACCTCCAAGAGCTTCAAGAGCTCTAAGAGCTTCATCCACAACCTAGCTTGGGGTCCTACTAAAAATTTATTGAAGTAGGAATGATTATCCTTGAAAAAATTGCAATCCCACTCCTTTATGAGGTGCAGATAGAAAGAGGCAGAACCCACAGGTGGATGAACATTTCCAAATCCAAGAATGTGGAATATGTGGGCCTCATGGAGGAGAAAGTCATTGAAATGGGAAAGGAACTGAATGATTTGAGACTAAGTGAGTCTATTATAAAGGAGCAACTACAGGAAGATAACACAAGGTTGCAGGAGAAAGAAACACAACTTGCCACCATGGAAAGTCTCTCTATGGAAGCCTTGTAATACAAGTAGCCATCAAAATCTTATGCTCTCTTCCTCAAAGAACAATGGTTGCAGTTCCAAATAAAAACTCTAGCAAAATATGGGAGTTTTCCTTTTCAGGACTACAGGTATTTTATTGAGTTTTGCCAACAAAATAGCATGGAAGATAGGGAAAAGTTAGTTTAATTCTACATGCAAAATTTCACTTTGACAGATCTGAATTTATGGGATCCCAATTCAAAATTGGGAGACATGGAATTAATGGCTTTAGCATTTTGGTTGACTCATGAGGAGATAAGGGTTGAGGAGGTGAAAAAGGTAATGACAAAAGAGGATAAGGATCCCTTGTATATCAGAGAAGAGTTAGTGAGCCCTAAGGATGTCATCAACAATCATAACATCATCTCCAATGATGCTACTTTAGCACCCAAATACATTGCAACCCAGGAGCAAGTCATTCTACACTTTGAAGACACCTTTAGAATGTTGGGAACAAAAAGTATGCAAGATTTCCAGAGAAGATGGCATGCCTTACCCTACAGTCTACAAGTAAGAGAATATCACTCTCCTGAAAGGCTAAGGAATGACTTGGAGAGAACACCATTATACAAGAGAATCATGCAGAGGATGAAGATCATATGGATAGGACTCAAACTCAGTCCACCCTTGCTGCTAGGCTTACAAGAAGGAAGAGACCAAACAAAAGAGCAGAAGGAATGGACTGAGATAGAAACAAATGCAAGTTTTTACCCACAAGAAGACACACCATCTGAGGTGCCTTGGGATGTCAGAGAGGCCACCAAGGCCATGAAAGAGCTTCACATGGATGACTAAGTTTCTTAGAGGGTGAGAAACACCTTCAGCAGGGGGTAATGACGAGTCCCATAAATAGGTATATTTTGAAGATCATCATGCCATCCTCCAACCTTAAAATTATCATTTTCTCACATTAATTCACATTTTTGGTTATATTATGCTTAGTAAGAAGAGTAAAAGGTGGTTGTCATAGTATGTGGCCTAATGTGGTTTAATTGCAGGAAAAAGAAGCATGTTTGAGGCATTTACTATGCAGGGGATTGATGGAGACAACTAGGAGAGAATCTAGGGGCATGTCCACCTCCTTAACTCCCTAACTTAGTTTGGGATCATGACATCCTCGCTCACTAGTTTGAATTCATTGGCAGCCAAGTAACTCCTAGTACAAGTGAAGCTCAAGAGAGACTAGATCCACCATTTTCAAGATTGAGCGAATCACTCCTATTTTCAAGGGAGTTGCTAAAAGCTACCCTTTTGTATAAATAAACAAGATGAAAAGCTCATTAGGATTTGAAGTTTTGATTTAGCTAGGTGTAGCTATTGAGCTCAAAGCTTGACATTGTCATTTTGAACTTTTATGTGATGTATGAGACTTTTACTTTCTCATAATGAGAAGTTGGTTATTAAGTTGCATATGAGTTAGTTTCAAAGGGCTAAGACCCTTGGGTTTGGGCCCAACCCAGAGGCTTTGGTCCCTCTTTTGTACTTGTGTTTTGTTCTTGGTTCCAATAATTTCATATATTTCTTTCATTTCAATAGAGGTTAAGCTATAAAAACATGTGATTGCAAGCTTGTACATCACCTCTCTTGTGGGAGAATGGTTGGAAGGATTCATAATCTCAGTCCAAAAATATTGTGTTTATGATTTCTTGGAAATAGATGAATGTTATTTGTTCTTCTTCACATTTGTTTTTTGTAGCTTAGAAGTTAGTTCAGTGGTTAGATTAGTGTTATGGCATAAAATAGATGTTATTCAAATTCAACTCATATTTTCCATCATAGTTTATATCACTGTGTTAATGATCAATGGATGCATGCATGTGGTTGGTTGCAGGGTTGTGTTGATCTACAGGGGAATACACCTCTTTCAAATCCATATTGGACTCCTCAATCTTCTCTTTCCATCCCTTAATTATGTTCCCAAAACTCTGTTTCCATAGTCACTCTGCCTAGTAAATTTAGGACATCGTGAGCATTCATCCATGTGCAAGACAGACCTTTGAGGGGTCCTAGGCTTGGCTAGGGGGCTCAACCCAACCTTCCTTCACTCTCTCTGATGATGATGATGATGATGGTGGTTAACGTCCACTGAGACCAAATTGGTCTATCGGACCTACAATTTTCTTAATTTTTACTTGTCTGGCTCCTCGTCTTTCTTGGCGAGATTGGTGTTGTAGCTTTCTTTTTTTCTCTACGGTCTTCCAAATTCCTTTATCTTGCATCTCCTTCATCTCTTCTGGTTCTTGGGACATTGGTGTCTTAGCTTCGCGATCTATTGTGTTCGTTCTTTTGAAGATAGTCGGAGAAGAAGTTTGGTTTGGGAGATCTGCTTTGCTATTAAATGAAGATTTATTTTCTGCGGTATTCGAATCCTCATAACTGTTGATTTGTTGGGGCGGGATTTCTCCTTGCTTGTCTTGAGAGTTGTTTCTTTCTTCCCTGCTTTCTTGTGACTCAGAGTTTTCTCTAGAATATTCTTCTTTGATGACAGTGTAATGTTCTTTTTGTGCTCCTTCCCACCATGTAGATCTGTGGTGGTTTTTTCTAGCAAAATTTTTCTCAGAGGCTTTTGGGCAATTTTTGGCTAGATGCCCTGTCTCAATGCAGGATCGACATCTGAAGAGGACACTTTCATAATCAAGTTTCTGGTTCCACACATAGTCTTTACTTGTTAAGTTTATTTCAGCTGGGAATCCGGCGCTGAAGTCCATTTCCACACAGATGCGTGCATAGGTGTTTCTGGCATATTCCTCTGTTTCTGGGCACCTGCAGTAAAATTTCCCAATTTCATTTCCGATGGCTTTTAGTGAGGAGAGATTCCAGAGATGCAAGGGTAGGCTTGGCAATCTCACCCAAACTGGTGCTGAGGTTATCACTGCTGTAGAGGGATCGAATGATGGGTCCCATGGCTTCATGAATAGGCCTGATTTTTCCCAAAACCAAGGGCCGGAATCTAGAATACATTGTCTGCTTTCAGGATTTTCAAAATCTACTATAAAGAAACCCCTAGCACAGGTGTAGATATTAATTTCATCAGAAATGACAGGCTTCCATACCTCTGAAATCCAATTGTGGAGTGCTATCAGCCGCGGCAAAAAACCATTGAACCGGAAAATTAGGGCACTTTCGGAAAATTTCAAAGCTTCATCGAGTGAGGCCTGGACCACTTGGATAGTGGGAGCTGGGGCTTCACTGACGATATGGGCAGGAGATTGCCCTCCAGAGGCGGATGAGCCACCAGTGATTTTTGCGAAGCTCGGAGCCATATTTTACTTGCCCGTAGAACCCAGCCTTAGAAAAATAAGGCAGAAGATAAGATTAGATCTAGATCTGGCCGCAGAAAATTTAGCAGCCTAGATCTAGATCTAGCCGTAAAAAATTAGATCTAAAATCTAACCGTGAAGGGAAATGGAATTACCTTCAAAAATACTACTGGACCAAGATTCTGTAGTAACGACACAGGTTGAGCGATTCGTAATTATTAATCCTTCGGCTAATTTCTTTTGCAATGTATACGGGCTGCTAGATCGCTCTGGATGACGCACCTGTGGAGGAGTTACTTTATAAAACAGAGGAATCACCGTTCATACATTCGGCCATCGATCCCACGTGAGGTCGTATTGTAAAACCGAATTTAAATACCACCCACCACAAAGTAGAGGCGAGAAGATACTGTAGATCAGATCGGCGGGAGAAGTGCAGGAGGTTCGCTATTACAGTGAGAATTCCTGTAGATCGGCTCATGCAGAGACCTGGAGCCGCAGCCGCAGAAAGACGCGGAGCCCTGGAGCCGCAGAAATCTGGAGCCGCAGAAAAACCAATTCTTTACGTGGGAGTCGGAAATTAATATGAATGCATATACCTCTCTCTAACCTCCATCCAGCTATAAATTCCCTCAAGGCATCATATCCACCCTAAAAAGCCTCTCGAAACCCCTCCTATAACATTATAGGTCCCGTTGTAGCAATACGGAACCTCTGCTAGCAACACCTATAGCAGGACTATAGCACCACTTTTCTTCACCTGTTTTGATCCCCACTTCAACCTTCGCTCATTTAAGATGAATAATGACCCCAAGTTGTGATTTGATGTTCAAAGGAAGCTCTTAGACCACTCCAACCTCCTTTTCCTCACTGCAAAACATAGTAGAATTAGTGTTTTTCAATCACAAGTATGATGCAAGTTAGGTTTCTGATTTTCAAGCAAGTGTGAAACATGTAGATGATACATGAAATTATGTTGTTAGTTTGATGAATTATGCAAGATAAAGTAGTTTTCTTTCTGCAAGTAGGTTAGCCCTTTTCCTTTCATGAAATGATTAATTAGCATCTACAAGTTGAGCAAATGGCATTTCAACTTTCATAGCTAGAATCAATTTTCAATTGTGCTTTCATCAACAAACTTTCACTATAGTTTAGTAGGAGGAATGGTCTTTGAACACTTTGATCTAATGCTATGACTGAGGGTGGCATGAGTAGAATCTAACCTACTATGCATATAACATTGTCACCTCTAAGTTTGTACAAACCCTAAGTTTATAATTTGAGTTGAGGAGCCCTTGGTTGTAACATGTTTGGTGCAATACTAGGGCTCACCACTAAGGACCACCCTCGGCCGTCACACCAACCAACCAACATTCGACATGCGTACCGTCTTTACTAACCAACGATGAACCTCTGCTGACACACCAACCAACCACCAATTACCACGTGTACCATCCTTTTTCTAACCAACGAGAACCCTCAACCATCACACCAACCAACCAACGCTCAACATGCGTAGAGTTTACCTCTCAGGGGAGACGAAAGTTTCACCCAATCTACACTATAAAGCCAGACCGTTACTCTCTCAATTGCATCCAACTCGCTCTCTGCCTTCACCATGAATCAACAAAGGGATCCCTTCCCTCCCGTGACGAATGCATTAGATGAAAGCCTTCATCCCCACCCTCGAAACACGTCTCACATCTACATCCATGATGTTGAGCTTCTTTCCTCGACCATGTCTCTACATAAGAGCTTCCCAGACCCACTACCATGCTTTGTTCCAACTAGTTTCACTATTTCATACGTTCTCTAGTGCCCCTTCTGCTTTCCACCAACTCAAACAAGGAATTCCAGGCATGAAGACTACAACACTCATTCTTCCCCACGAGTTTGGATTCCACTCCCGAAGGGGTTACACTTCTCCTCACACAAGTCCTTTCTTCCTGCACCGTTCTAGGGCCTGCAAGCAACTTCATGTTGTTGTGTAAAACCTTCCGCTCCCTAGCCCCCAAGACGAAGACGTTGGCGGCAGATACCCGACCTCCTGAAAATGGAAGGCTAGCAAAGCCTTCCTTCAAGCACCTAGAGGCACCATCACAGGAAGAAGAAGAAATAATTTCATCAACACACACACCATCCTCTCTCTACCCCAGAAGCGTAAACATCAACAACCAAGAGAACAGCTAGACCCCTCCCACACATGCGGTCTCCATGTAACCTTTCACATTAATAAATGGGACTCTGAGACCTATGCATTCAATTATTTGTTGCTTTTCACTAAAGTTATCTTTTTAAAAATAAATGGCATTGAGTTGAGAGTTCCCACTTTCCCTTTACTTGTGTTCTCATGATTTGTAGTTGTTCATTGTTCAGCTAGTTATACATTCTCCCACCAAGCAACAAACTTCACACACATACTAATTAAAAAAAAGTTTGGTAAATTTATCACCAATACTTATTTTGTTGTTTTGCTTCACAATTGTACAAACATCTATTGCAATAAAAAACTTTTACTTTTAAAATATCCATAACCAAGATACAACAGAAACAAAACAACGAAAAAACATAATATAAATACATGATATATTATATAGCAAAAGACTCTACACAATCCATCGATACATCGCAAAAAAATCTCATTTAACTGCATTCTCCAACCTGCAAAACTGTAGACCAATACAACTAATGTCCAAAAAAATTTACGAAAATTTCACATGGATATGTTTCCACCAAGCACTCCAAATTCGTATCTAAGTCACCTCGAAAACATCTCCATAATTAAACAAACATGACATATGCAACAATCCCATAAAAAAGCTCCATCAAGCCTCAAATGCTAAATGAGGCTATCTAGAGGCAGTAGTGGAATATCCCCAATTGAATATGTATTTGGAGAAACTGAGAAAACATTTCCATTTTCAATAACATCATTCAAACCTTCAACCGACTCCACACGGAACTCGGATCTTTCTGATAGCGAGAGAGCATCTGCAATTGCCGCTCTACACAATCCAGTCACCATATCATATAACTTTAATTACACTTCCATAAAACCCAACGTAAGTACTTTTCCCTGAACTACACGAAAATATACATAGCCTGTGCATTAACTATTTATATCCATTAACATAATATCAAGCAATCTCCAACTAAACCCCCACTCATCCTCAAAATAATCTAAGCTCTATTCAATTGAAACTTGGGCAAACTCGAAATTTTTAACCTCTTCAATCTACCAAATAGATGTTGAACCATTGTTCACAAGACAAACCAACTAGTTCTCGTGCAATACTAATGCCATACACTATATGTCAGGGATAGGAACAAATGAAAAATCCCATTGGTTTTTTATAACATCCAACCAATAGATTCTGTAGCCATAGAAAGGGTACTCTTCATAATATTTGTCTAAATACAGTCATCATAACTTCCCTTTATGAAAGATAACCTCCTTTGGGGTTGTTACACCACCAAAAGGGGGTTTTGTCCTTCTCCAAACCATGTCCACACTCGTGCAAATAAAAAAATGTGATTCCATGTTTTTGCACACATGTTTAAGCACAACCCAATCATACTTCCACGAACTAAATTTCTCTAACAAAGAGAAGAATCCCCACTCTCCAATAGTCACACTCCCAAGATTTCTATAGGTCTTCATAAAAGGGTTTACTATGAAATAATTCTTTGAATGCACAAATCCTCCATGCCCAATGAATAAAACCATCGATCCAACTGCTCATTGAATTTTGTACCTAGAGTCCAGAAAAGGAAAAACCAACCTATAGATCTATCCTTTGTCATTAAGGTAAGATCTAGCAAAGAAAGCACCTTCTATACGAGCTACCAAAGAAATAAATCCAAATTCTATTTCCCTATATCCATTGCAAGAAGAAAGAAAAAACGGGTTTTCCAACAAAAGATTCCATTCTTTACAAACCAGCCGAAATTTTATGAGCACTGATAGAGGAAGCCAATGAAATACAAGCACAAGAATCTCAAATGGAAAAAAATCCCAGATACTTGGATCCATTGGAAAATCAACAACTTTCCTGAAACCATACCAAAGATTGCACATCACATTGCTAAGGATAAAATCCTAAAAAAAAAATTCATCCTATCAAACATGCAAATTATCAGATTTAAAATGGTACAAAACATCCTTCACAAAAATTTCAGAACAATTTCAAAAATGACTAACACACACACACACACACACACACACAAAACAATTTTGCCACATCTCCCAAAACGCTGCACATTGGGGTCAGGCTTCCCTCCAACTCACTTCTATCCAACACCATTTCGACCTCTGACTGGCCAACCATCATGATCTCCACCACCACTATCATTCCTTTTTTTCCAATCTTTGTGCCAACAACCACTTTCTGTTACTTCCATCTTCTCAAACATCGAAACTACCATATTAAAAAACCAAAAAAATACACAACACAAAGGTTTGTTA
The DNA here is from genome assembly GCA_031772625.1 of Pinus tabuliformis. Lineage (NCBI taxonomy): Eukaryota > Viridiplantae > Streptophyta > Pinopsida > Pinales > Pinaceae > Pinus > Pinus tabuliformis. Next base: position 774,380,023 of record CM062804.1, on the reverse strand, counting down.
CAAAAACACAATTTTCGTCAAAATAACATAATTTTTTTTTTATCACTTCTTCATTATTTTCTCAATTTTAGCCAGTTTCTCGTACTTTCTTCATGTCAAACATCAAAACCAACCTAGTAAATAACCTGAAAAATATACTATGCAAACATTGTTGGAAATAATACTGAGAGGGGGGGGTGAATCAGTATTATCACATTAATAAAACTTTTTCATTTCCATAATCAGATTCATATATGCTACTTCCACAACTTCTTATGATTAAGTTAATTGATCTTCAATGAGTGCATTAGAACATTATCAACCATATTATCAGATAACAGATGTCGTAATAGAGAATAGATCATCACACATAAGGCACACACATGAACACCATGATATAAGGTGGAAACCCAATGCGGGAGAAAACCACCTGCTGCAAGTCATCTCAATCTTCTTCTTAATAAGAAAATCCTTTTACAATATTTGTACTGGTGCAGTCTTATACCAGTACGGGAGCTACAACCCCCTTTGCTCTTGTACTAGCCGATCCATTTACTAGTACGCAGGCTGCTACCTGCTACAGTGCTCCAAAGATCTCCCTTAGCTTTTGTACTAGCTTAGATACTAGTACATAGGCGCTGGCCTACAATCTTCTCTCCTCCAGGTACCACGTTTCATCAATTTTTAGACTGGATACACTGAAGCACAACACATAATCTGAAAGGCCACTTTTCATCCAATTTTCATACTGGACCCAACAACAACATTGAAGCTCATAATCAAACAACCTTCTGAATCACCCAATCACCAGATCCATACATATACAATGATATTATGAGAGTTATCAACCAGATCTAGTACATAAAGATAAGTCATTAATCATGTTGTTATCTGAACTCAATACTAGTAACCAAACATCAGTTATGCACCCAAAACCCTGCAGAATAGTCAAAGGCAGTTAAAACAAATTTTAAGCAGGGATCGCAACTTCACTGGTATAGATCTGCGGATATCTGTACTACCTCCGCACCTGCGCCTTATGTGGCACCGCGACCACCGCACCTGCGCCTTCTGTGGCGCCTCCGCACTGTGCCTTCTATGGCGCCTCTGTGGCATCTCCGCACTGCGCCTTCTGTGGCGCCTCCGCACTGCGCCTTCTGTGGCGCCTCCGCACTGTGCCTTCTGTGGCGTCTCCGCACTGCGCCTCTGCACTGCGCCTTCTGTGGCGCCTCCGCACTGCGCCTTCTGTGGCGCCTCCGCACTGCGCCTTCTGTGGCGCCTCCGCACTGCGCCTTCTATGGTGCCTCCGCACTGCGCCTTCTATGGCGCCTCCGCACTGCGCCTTCTGTGGCGCCTCCGCACTGCGCCTCTGTGGCGTCTCCGCACTGCACCTTCTGTGGCGCCTTCGCACTGCGCCTTCTGTGGCGCCTCTGTGGCGTCTCCGCACTGCGCCTTCTGTGGCGTCTCTGCACTGCGCCTTCTGTGGTGCCTCCGCACTGCGCCTTCTGTGGCGCCTCCACACTGCGCCTTCTGTGGCGTCTCCGCACTGCGCCTTCTGTGGCGCCTCCGCACTGTGCCTTCTGTGGCGCCTCCGCACTTCCGCAGCTGCAGCGCTCGAGAGATCACCCTTCACAGATTCGCTTTCAACTTCACTTTCATAGATCAAACTTTCAAAACAATAACCCAATATTTCAGATCTTAAGATATTCAATTGCAAGGATGAATTAGCCAAGTGATCTCCTTTGCTTTCTATAGGCTTAGGCCTTTCACAATACCACGGGCCAAAACCATAGGATCAAAAAAACTATTGGACTAATACCATGAACCAACCATGAAAGTACGTGGGATCAACACTTTTGACGAAGTACCATGGTCCAAAACCATAGGTTCAAATACCAAGGACTAACTACCATGGACCAAAGGTAAGTTCTCCAACATATACGCGCTTTTCCTCATAGGTTCAAATACCAAGGACTAACTACCATGGACCAAAGGTAAGTTCTCCAACATATACGCGCTTTTCCTCATAGGTTCAAATACCAAGGACTAACTACCATGGACCAAAGGTAAGTTCTCCAACATATACGCGCTTTTCCTTGCATGAAAGTGCGTGAACTTTTTCTCTACATGAAATAAACTTTTTTCTGCATAAAAGTGCGTGAACTTTTCTCTACATGAAATAAACTTTTCTCTGCATAAAAGTGCGTGAACTTTTCTCTACACTATAATTTATTATCTGAGATGAGTGGGTTGCCATCGAGTACAACATATGTATCATAAAGCCATACCAAAATCATAATGCCAACAAACATTTGTTCAAAAAACACATTTTCTTCAAAACAACATCATATTAAAAAACATCCATTCTTCTTTAAAAATATATCATTTTTGACAACAACTCTTTTTAATACATTTACAAATTTTTTCCAATATTATAAAAAATACTCTTTCTTCTTTTTAACGTCTTCTGAACTAACTACGTTGCACAATAACATTTGCGAGTGTTGTTTTTTTTCCCTGCATGCCCAAAACATAATTATGACAAAAACCGTGTGTGTCATGCTCACCCTCCGAACTAACTAACTTCTACCAAAAACCATCCTGACCTTCGTCCACCCGTCTGTATCGAGGTCCCACCAACAATAGAAAAATGTTTTACTTCTCTCAAAATCAACTTCATTTTTATTTTAAAAAAAATTCAATTAACTATTCTTCGTAAATAACATTGTCATAAAAAAAAACATTTTACAGATTACATTCCCCCCATGCCGAAAAAACACGAGCACGACTAAAACCGTGCATGCCGGAGTCTGCCTCCCCACCAACTAACTTCTACGCTTTACCATCCCAACCTTTGTCCACCCTACTGTGTCCACGTTCGACCACCAATAGAAAAATATTTTAACTGATTTTTGTGCCACCAATCACCTTCTCTTCTTTTCAGGTATCAAAATGTTCAAACTTTGATGTTAGACATGCAAAAAAAATATATCCCTCCTGAAACAATTCTAAAAACAAAAAAAGCAAAATGCAACCATAATTATATAATACATTTTTTTTAAACCACCAAAACACCGCAACATCTTCTACGTCGGGGTCGATTTGATGGTTTTATCCAAATCTTCTACATTTCCATCCAACCTTCCAACCACTACACTCAGTTTAGCTCCGACCACGTTTCAAACAACCTGACCTCCGTCCACATGAGTACCACACTCACCCCAACTCTAACCATGTTTCAGATATTCATTCTCTGTTTTTTGCACCGCGCCTATCACTCTCCTCTACTTTCTTCCAATCATGTTTTTTCCAATTCGACCTTCCCTGCTGTCCCTTCCTCTCACCTCACCTCCATGCACATATAGTGTTGCTCCTCGGTAGCCCCTAAAACATAAATCCTTTTTTTCTCTTTTAAGACGAAATTACATATCAAACAAACACGATTTTTCTAAACAAGTCATAACAAATTCTACTATTCACACAAAACAAACAATGTCGTCTCCTACTCCGTACTTGTCACACGCTACCAATTTTCAATCACAAGAGTCGTTGCAAATTCGACAAGCTCGCCTGCGCCTTTCTTACATCCACTCACTACAAGAAAAACACTCGAATCATATCCAAATATAATTCATACTTGTCCCAATTTCGACACCGCTTTTACACTATCACTATAATGAGTCGAGACAATTGAAAAGAAAAATACAGTTTTTTTAAAACCGGAACCACAGCCTACATGCAATTATCTAACCACTCACCTCTTCCTATGTCCAAAAGTAGTCCCCTCCTCTTTCCATGCCTGCACGTTGTATGCCCGCCTCAATTTGGAAATTTGATCAATCCCGACCAAAGAATACGTCCAACAATACACAAGAAAAACTCGGCTAAGCAACAACACACCATTCTTCTCTTCCATCTTTAAAACGCCCATATTCTCTTCGGTGCTGGAACGTTCCATTTGGTAATGTGCGGTTCCCTCTTGACATGCCATGCTCGATCCATTGCCACAATGCTTGAACTCCATTGATCGAAATACATTTTCTCTATTTTTCAGTGGCCAACATCCACTATTGTCGGTTGCCTCTTGACACACCATCGTCGCCACCACGTCCACCCTTCGCTCTCAGATGGCCCTTCAATTGACTGCCACTACATCTCAAAGCCTTTTCGACCTCCCTCTCATCCCAACGATCCATCGTCCTCTTAGACGAAGAATATTCCACCAAGACTCCATCCTCGCTTGTTAAACACACACATGGCAGCAACAGAATATTAAAGATAAGAATGAGAGTGCATTTATTATTAACAAATGATACACATTTATAGTACATTCATATGACCTTTGGTTTCGTATTCCAAGGTCTCTTGGACTTCCTTAGTCTATTTGGCTTCCACACCAACCCTTAGAGGATTAGGTGTCCAACATTCCCCCCCTTAATCCGAAGGGGTATGTATGAGTCCAAGAAGAGAGTTGTAATACAAAATGTGCAAAAAACATGAGAGCACTAGGCTGAATGTGCTCTTTGAAATGTTGATATAAAGGGCGATGGTTTAAGGATGACCACTAACACTGCAACGCTTAGTGCAGTTCCCAGAACTCTTCCAATTCTGGCATGAAGCTAAGGTCTTCTGCTAGAGGAAGTGATCCTAATGTTTTGAAGAGGGAAACCTTCAACCATGAAAGGGAAGTCTCAACCTGTGATGGCTGAAGGATGACCAACAACTCTAGAATGCTTAATGCAATTCCTGGAACTCTTCCAAAATTGGCAGGAAGCTGAAGTCTTCTGCTAGAGGAAGTATCCCCAATTCTTTGAAGAGGTATCACCGACTGAAGGCATGCTCAAGGGCATCTTTGTCTCTGGCTACAACTCTGAATCTGGTATGGCAGGTTGTGGCTCAGGCTCGCTTGATGTGGATTTGAAGCTTGTAGATGACCATAATTTCCCCCCTGTCAAATACAAGGTGAGAAGATGAAGAAATCTCAACTGCAAGATTGTTCAATACTCTAGAACAAGTTCTAACATATGACTAGAATATCTTCTTGCCTGTTGATGCCCATTGCCAAGAAGCGACCCATCCAAGATGAATCTTTGTTCTTGCAGGAGGTTTGTTTCTAAAGCACCTGTTTGAAGAATGACTAGTTTTATGACAGTGCTTACATGGATGAAGATCAAAACAATGATCTTTCAGATGGCCAACTCAGTCACAGTATTGCCATTTCACAATCTGTTGCTACAGAATAGGAGCAGAATCTGGAACAACAGGAGGTGAACTGTCATGAAGGAATCCAACACTCTGAAACTGAATGGGCTTTGAGTAATCTGGAATGTGAAAGGACACGTCCTTGTCATATCCAAGACCAGTTCTGTGCTTGTTGTGGACAAGCTCTTCCCAAGGTCTGATGACCAACTTGGGAAGTGCAGACTGAATTTCTGCATCTGCATTCACGTCTGCTCTTGAATCAACCTCAAATTTACTGTCTTCATCAGTTTCTACATGTTGATGGGAGTCAATTTCTGACTCAAAAAGAGAATTGTTCTGAACATAAACAAGTTCAGAATCACGACTATACTTCTGTAACTCCTCTTGTTGTAGCTGTGATTCAAGCTGCAAAAAATCAATCTGTTCTTGTGCATATTATAGACATGTCTGAATTTTTGAGAGAGAGCCTTTGTTGATGTTTACCTTCCCATCAACTGTGGAATGTATCAAGGTATTTAATAAGTCTAATACATTACTAATTAAAGCCATTTTCACTTGCAACAAAAGAGTACTGCCTCTCTCCTTTTTTGTTGTTGTTGTAAGGAAATGCCTTACACCAAACTTTTCATTATAATTTCAATATCTGTGTAGATAATTCTCAATCACAGCACTGTAAAATTGTAATCGTTTTATTAATGATTGAAAGAATTGCAAATGGTTCGTATTATATAGGAGAGAAAGTTGTCAGCAGTTTGGCTCGAGGAGTCATAATAATCTAGCTTTTCGTGGTTCTATACTGCGATCAAACTACACAATAAACCTCACTGCAATTTTAATAGCTCAACAAATGCAACCCACCGTTCAAGACGTGGAGACTTTGAAATCCAACGGACTGCCTATGGATTACCTGGTCGGATCTTCTGTAGGTGAATACCTGGTAGAGCACCTGGGGATAGACCACAAGAAGCTCAAGGGATATTCATCCCCATAAGAATATGAAAACATGCTGTCAAATGGATCAGTGGCTCTTAGCGATTACCTCTTCTTGTGAGTGTGCTATTGTTAGAAAGAAGTGTGCAGCTATACATACTGCAATTAGTGAAAATGATCAGGATTATAGGCATCACAATCTAGTTCGTGGTTCCTTTTCGATTCCAATCTGGACTTAGTGTTGTCGGGTATGGAACAAAGCCTACAACGGCCCTTTCCTTCAGGTCAATTTTTTTCAAGAAAGCGGCAAATTGCAACCTCGCGATTGTTCTTTGATGCTGAAAGCTTGAAAAGTGTTATTAGGTGAGACCTCTAAAGGCAATCCACTATTGGTTACAATTTTGTCTCCGTGATAGCTGTCCAATATCTTATAGTTTCAAAATTTGTAGAAAGAACCTGACTTCTCTCGATTTGTGCCATTGATCTCGATTTCCAGCAAATGGACCACTTTAATCCATTAAAGTCCTCAATTTCGTCCAACTCTTAACATAATTTTGTCCGGCAGCTACTTCAAACGCAGAGGAAGCCCATATTTTTCCTTTGCTACAGTTTCCAGAAATTTTAACCATTTACAAGAGAAGTCATGAGCTGCTTTCCGTATAAATTCAAAGGTGATTTTCACAAAATCTTCAAATCTACCTCGTGAATCCTTCAAATTTCCATCTAAAGTTTTCTCTTGCACCAGCCGCTGGTTTAAATGAGACGAAAAACAAAATCAAGAACAAGGAGGAGAAATAATACTGTGGAATTTTATCTATTTATCTGAAAATCAGGCGAGCAATGTTGTTGTCTCAGCCACTTTATCCATGCCAATCTGCCTGAACAATTTTCGTAGTTCCTTTGGATTTTGCGAATGTAATGACAAATGTAAGAGTGTTGAATTTCTGATGTCTGCAAATAAATATCTTGAAGTGCACAACACGCGCGAACAGGAACCGAATAAATTCTTGGGGTGGATTCGACACCATTCAAACAGAGATATTAAATCACCGAGGATAATTGGGAAAAGGTCAATCTATAAATCAGAAAGAAGATATGGAGACTTGGCCGACGTTCAAATCAGCAGCCAGAGGATCATTTCTTAATATTTCAGCAGTGGAAGGATCTTCTTCCAGCGGCCGTTCTATCTTCTTCCAACGACCATTCTATCTTGGAGTCTGAAACTGAAAATTAGTCCACAGGTCGGCCAATCAGGCAGACTGTGCGTAGGGAGCCATCATTCAACCAACCCCACTAATTATTAAAGATACCATTCAATAAAACTAACACTGAGGACAGAAAATATGGTAGAGAAATCTGATAGGAGTTACGCTATGTAAAACTAATTTGAGACCTGCGCTCTGACTGGTGCAGATAGATTCTAGAAAGCGTATTAAGGTGGTTCACGAAATTCAAGGTATGGTATAACATTTAACTTTCGACCAGCTCATTCAACAACAGAGATTTGATAGAGATGACATTCTAGAACAGAGGTACAAGACTGACATGTATAGAAAGGCCATAGAAAAACAAGCTCACATAAACAAGTGGCTCATACTTGAGCAGGGCAGTAGATCGCCTGCTCTGATACCATGTTAAACACACATATGGCAACAACAAAATATTAAAGATAAACATGAGAGTGCATTTATTATTAACAAATGATATACATTTATATGACCTTTGGTTTCGTATTCCAAGGTCTCTTGGACTTCCTTAGTCTATTCGACTTCCACACCAACCCTTAGAGGATTAGGTGTCCAACATCGCCATTGAAAAATAAGAAAAGTTAATTTCCATCATGTTGAAATATATACACCTATCGGCAAATTAGTTAATCATATTTCTTAATTTTTGGTGATATCATTTAATTCGTTGTTTTATTTTTGTGATGAAATTTTGTCTTTATTATTTTTTAGTTTAATTAAGCTATATTTAAACTAAACAATGAGAACTAGTTACTATGTAACCCTTATTTAAATTATCATTTTAAATATATAAATGATAAACAATAAGTACTAACTACTATATAACCCTTATTTTTTAAGTTATCAGTTTAAATATATAAATAGATACCACATCCTAAAAACAATATTAATTCTTAAAACATTTATATTATATAAATTTAATATAAATACATAAAATTATATTTTATATAAAAATAAATAAATATATATATATATATAAAATCAAAAGTTATATATCCATTTTAAAAAAGATGTATAAAACGTTTGGATACACTCTGCAGAAACTATGATCAACGGCCATCCTTCAAACAACTACCAAAATTAAACTAAAGTATTCACCAAAACCATCCTATAACGCTCATTCTGTCACAGAACACCATGTATTTGCACAGGAAAATTTCCAATTAAATAAAAACCAGTGGATAAATATTGAGAACCTTCCAAGTTAAGTGATACCAATGTGACAGCATCTTCGGCCTTTTGCTTTCCACGACTGCTTTCTAATCGAGTTTTCAGGGAAAGACGGAGGCCAGAGTTGAAAGAAGATCAAGGAGTAACCATGGCTTCAATACATACAAATGATTAAACTGCACTGAGCATGCCACCAAATCCTCTCATTCTGATAAAATAACTGACGTCCACCAAGAGTCGTTACAGAGAAGCAGCCATCAGAAATCTGTGGTTCAGAGGCGCCCAAACACGCGATCAGCAATTCCCACATTGGCCCACAAATACGCAGCAACGCATTTCCCTTCCAAAAACAGACCCGAGACGCGTTTGAAGAAATCAAACAGAAACTACCCATATGGGGGAGATTGATAGCGGAAGCAAACGATCAGAAAGGACAAACTCCTCTTCCACCTAATTGCTATCACTGCACAATCATCCTCTTCAACTATCCATCTGCTCAAAATTTCATTTTTGGGCAAATAAAAGAGATCTGGGAAAAACAGATTAGCAATAGCGAACCATGGATCCCATTGCCCGCGTCCGATCCTACATTCAATAGTAATCAATTTGGGTATAACATTATGAGCAGAAAACACTAAAGAGGTCCATTAAGAGTATTTGATTATGGAATGCAATCTGGCCTAAACAATGGCATGATTTTCAACAGGTTCCCAGAGATATGCAGGACGGGAGGCCAGAATATTATATCCATTGGTTAAAAGTCAGGTCCTTGAAATGCCCGATAGGCTATGGGAAGCTTTTTGATTGTTCTTCCTGTTATCACTATTAGGTATGAATGGTAATGCTGATGCATGCCAATCTGAATTTGTTTTCCAGTTGAATTTGGGAGAAATTAGCATCTGCGACTAAAGCTGTAATTGCAGTAAAGAAAATAGACAATTTCCTTTATGGGTTCCACGCTTAACACTAGATCTGAGGTAGGAGTTCAAGTACGCTATGCATTGAATTAGTGCTCAGGGTTGGAGAAGACATGCAGGTTGTAGCATTAACGAAATCGAGTTACCTGACTTTAAGTGCACCCAATCATGATTTAATCCTGGGTTATTGTTTACAATTGTCATCAATCTACTACACGGAATTAGGAACTTAATTTTTATGGTTTCAAAGATCTAAGGGTTTGAAGTTGGATTAGGCCTTGGATTTCCCCACAGAATTGTAAGACATGGCAGACTCACCGCCTGGTTGCTCTTCCCATTGCCAACCTCTACCTGCTGAGCTTAAACTCTACCAAGCTTACATATTTTCAACACCCATCTTGTTCACTCTGGTTCTGCTTCTGTTGTTTTACATGCTGTGCTTACGAAGGCGAAGAAGTACATGGGCAGGCTCACATATAAGTGCTCGATTTTTTGCTCGTGGATTTGTTTCTGCTGTGAGTTTCTTACCCTTCGTAGTCTTCCTTTCCTGTAGTCCTTTATACCAATTGCAAAGTTTAATGCACTTACATGTTATCTTTTTATTTGGGTTTTTGGCTACCAGTTCATAGCAGTTGTATTAATCCACACGATAATGAAAACTGTAGTGGAAAGAAACAGAATTACTTACACAACAGGCTAGAAAGCATTCACAACATACAAAGTGACCAAGAGACTTGCAGTCTATTTTCACCCTGATCCTTTTTGGAATGAATTGCAGCCTTCTGAGCGTGGACTCGACAAATCATTTAGAGACATGCTGCCTACAATAATTTTCGACGGAAGCGTCGCAGCTATTTTAGAAGATAAGCAGTGAGTAATCTGTATTATTTGTTCCAATTTACAACATCGTTCTTGGGCATATGGGAGCGCTTTTTTAATGCCATGACATTTCGAGTTGGGGAGTCTTTTTGTTTAGGCTAGCATCATAGATTCATTACCTTGCGAAGCCACATTTTAATTTCATCCTGTTTTTGTCTTTAGACCACATTTCCTTCCCTCAAACTGTGTTGGGTCCGGCAGATTTGATGAGGTTATCTAATCAATCAAGTCACGGTGTGAGAAATCAAATAAAGAGTAGATGTGGAAAGATACAAAAGCTCTGTACTGAGTACAATTAAATTTGTGAGCGGGGTGCTATTCATTGCTGAAGTCTTATCGGTTATTAGCCGTAGCCCATGGGCACATACTATCCTCTGAGCCACGAAGATCCATCTTAAGCTTACTCTAGAAGGAGTTTTGGTTCAATTATACCTTTGTCATACACTCAGAGATCATATGAACTAATTTCAAAAGGTTATCACTCATATGCTGTTGATAGATTTAACTGTCAGGCTCCAGCAATGGGGCACCTGTCTCTTATTATTAGAAGTTGAATTGAGTATAGTATGAATTTATAAAAGAACACAGTCCACTGTATTGCTTCTTTATTTTTATGGCGTGCCCGATGCCATTTCCTTAAGAACAGTGCTTATTTCCTGTCTTAGTTTTCCACTTTTCCAAGCACTTAAAAGATCTGAACTCTCCTTTGCCGAGCCATTTACCCGGACATCGTTGATTCCATGCATAAAACTACAGCACTCGCATAAAACTATTGAATTAGGCAAGCTAACAAGTTCTATATGCAGACTAAGAACACATATAGAATGCTTTAAAAAGTGGAAGTAAATTCAGAAAAGCTATAACAGATAAACTAACCATAACATAAAAACTAACTTAAACGTATCAATTACAGATTGATGTAAACATGCCTATCTTAAACATAACTGGACAAGAGAACATGAGTTCCCGGTGATCATTAAACTCTCAGCCATAAGCATTCCTGCTCGAATGCCACTCAAGAGCTGGGCTATGAGATTATGGGCTGTCTCACAGAACTTCCAGCAGCTACATGTAAATCCCTCGCTAGCCTATGCAAACAGGTTTGAGGGAAAAATTACTCAAATCGGTACTACTACTAGCATACTTGCTTAGCATGGTGAGAGCCTGAACAGCTCTGGGTCCGATCAGACAGGTAGTCTGCAGCAGTTAGCAGGGAAACCTTGCTAGCGTACTCACTAGGAAAAGCAATCAGCATCACTGCTAGCATACTTGCTGAGCATGGTGAGAGCCATAACCGATCTGGGTCTGAAAAGACAGGTAGTTTGCAGCAGTTAGCAGCGCAACCTTGCTAGCCTACTTACTAGAACAAGGAATAGTCATTCAGTTGTATTTGCAGCGACTCCTGCCTCAATCTGTCACTGATATTCCTTAACTAGGGAATGAAACCAGTCTAGGACACAACAAAAGGTGCAGCAAGTTCTCCTTTGTTCTCTTTGGCCAGCATGAACTCTATGTGAATTGCAAATGAGAAAATAGTAAATAAAGAATCAATTCGGAGGAACCTCCGATTAGGAATAGATCACTATATAAATTGTCATCTATCATGGTACTTTCTAGGAGGAAAAATTGGAAGAAATGGCTTGCAGGGTCCATTTTAGGGGCAGGTCCCAGTTTGTTGATTTGAGGTCCAAAAACTTCCAAAGTCCACTTGAGGCATCTTGTGGCACTTTTTGGTGTCAAAATTTTGTGATCTTGGTTCGTTACCCCCAAATGCTGTTTTAGATGCCATAAGCTTTCCAACAGTGATAAAAATCACATCAATTGGAGTTTATTTGGGGAAGTTATGCCTCTTGCTAGTTGACCTACTTTATTGATCACCACGGCACCAAGTAGATGCCATGTCAACCCCTATTGCTCACACATGTTTGGCAAGTCACATGTGGACTTTCAAGAAGATTCTTGAGGGTCCAAAGCTCTAACACCAATTGAGGATCGAGGCATGCAAAAAGGCCTAATGCTAACCCTAACCCTGGACGACTATCAGGGTATGTTAAATATTGGGCTGCTAAGAAGAGAAGGGGTTCCATTCTTTTGGTATCATTATTTTTCTATAGTTGAGTAGAGCATCTAGGAGTGAGGCATTAAAGCATAATAGAGGACTTAGAAGATTTTGTAACAACCATTTAGGCCATAGTGTCGATTGTGACTCTAGAGTGAGTGCCCTTCCTTTGTACTTGCATTTCTTAACTGAGAAAGGGAGAGTAGAGCCTAGGCCTCACCTTTTCGTTGGGTTTTCCCTTGCCTTGGGTCTCCTAGGTCACATCTTGTATTTATTTGTGTGGATGGTGTTTTCATGTACTTGTTTTTTTCATTTCGGTTTTAGTTATTTCTATAATTTTGAGCACTACGTTAGTATTATGAAATCTGAAATTAAAAAAAGATAAAATTATATAATAAGAGATTTCAAAATATTATAAGATCTATTATGATAAACTATTCCAATGGAACACGTGACGATTTAATCTAAAAAGGGAGTGAAGTGTTTCTCTTTAATTGTTCATGGCACCTTTTATCATCTAAAAAGTACAGCGACAGTCATGCAAAAACCTCTTATCATATTATAGCTCTAATAGTGCCAACTATACTTCAATATTTATATTAATTTCTTTTTAAACTTGTATAATGGCAAATAGCATAGCCTATCAACTTGAGGAACGACGGTACTATTTCTAGATGACTAATATTTTTTCTCACGGGGCTTCTTTGAGCTAGTACCAAAAACTTGGCATGTCTTATGTTGAATATTTATAAAATGATTTGCATTTTATAAGCTTTGATGACGACTTGGCATCTGAGCAAAACTGTTTTAACATGGACTATTACATTTTCCTACACTATGACTTGTAAATCATTGATATACTGAATGAAATTTAAATATCCAAAGGACTTTGTCCCATAAACGGGATCTTCTAGATCAATTTGATGACATTCTGAAATATGACGCCTATGATATCTAATTAAGTTGGATCCATGCCTATTACAATTTGTTTACAGCTAATCTCATTTACAAAGCAATTGGTCCAAAGAGCTACTCACCATGAAGGCTACATGTATAACCTATCCTGACCATCCCACCAGTTGGAGTTTCTTCCTGTTCTTCAATTTTTATCTTTACCAAGAGAGGTTCAGACCAGTTTCCCAAATTTTTAGAGAACACTAGCAGAAGCTGCCAAAAAGAAAACAGGTAAAAGAGGAAAGGAATAAAAAACAGATTTGACTAATGCCATCTTACTATAAAGGTTTAGCCAGTTTGAACCCCGGGATGAAATTTTCTTTCTCATTTTTTCCAATTTGCCCTCATTTGCTGAAGGAAAGTTGTTTTCCTGCTATTGGTATTCCCAAGTATTGAATGATTTCCAGCTTATTTCCACTGAAAACTCCAAACTTCATGTTTCAAACCATTCTAGCTAGAGTTTTTACAAAAGTATTCCAAACATAAATTTTACATTTTCTTTTTATTAATTTCACCCCCTCGGGCCTCAGGCCTCCAAAATGAGTTCAATATTCTCTTAAACCTTTTTGCAATGGTCACAGATGGATCTCCTACTGAATAGCGTATCATCTAAACTATTGATTTAAGGGCTTTACCTCCTGTTGCCGCAAAATCTAGCAGGTCTAATGAGAGGACTCACTGGGCAAGGGCCAGACCCTATGGAAACAATGAGAAAAGGTTGATACTGTCACCTCAGAGACCCTCCTGCTGTTTAGTGGAATTTCACCACAAGGGAAGCTTCCTTGTATTCACCTATAAAGGTATTCTGATTAGAAGTCTCAAGGTGATATAAGTGGCCTAGGGAAAGATACTTTAAAGCTAGAAATAGACTCAAGTCTTCTTTATAAAGGAATAATTATTCTAACCCTAGACTAGCCAAGGACTACTACAAGTCAGGGTTTATTGATAGGCAATGATAAAGAGTATCTAGACATGCAGAATTCGAAGAAAGGATTCCCTCAATAATTTAAGTCAACAAAGGGATAGGGAAACCCTCAGATAGGCTTCAAGTTGAAGCTTGGCTAAGGAATAGGGTTTTATTGGCACAAAGGAGCTAAGAAAGATGACATGCGTCTATGTAGAAATTTAACCGTTATAATGTTATATTTTCCAATTTAAGGGTTCAAGATGTTGAAAAATGTGTAACTAGGTTTCGTCTTCATAAATATGAAATGTATTCTTGTAAAATATAAAATGAAAAGTAATTATTATTGAAGCATGGCTTTCATGCTCAAGTCCTTTTATTTTATAAGTCAAGCACCCATTGAGTGCTTCTAGGGTTTAAGAGTCATTGTCATATATTGAAGACCCTATGGGTACATTGTATCATGTAAAGAAAATTTGTTTTTGTCCTTAAAGTGTCGAAATGCCCTCCAAGATCAAGTCGGCCTAGAAGTTGTCAAGTTAGCCTACATGAAGAGCCACATCTACCCTTGAAGAAGCCTATATATAGAGAGGAACTCATCCTCCATTAGACACTCACTCACATCTCATTCTATGTGAAGAAGAGGACCAAGAGAAGTCGAAGAAGAAGGACGAAAAAGGAAGTCGAAGTGCTTGGGCTAGTTATCTCTCTCCCACGTGAAAGTCAAAGCTAGGGTTTCTATGCTGGAGTTGTCTTTGGTTCGATCTTGGAGGAAAGAGAGAAAAGAAGTCAAGCGAAGGTGTCTTAGGGTGTCTCACTAGCCCTAAGTCTCAAGAAGAGGCAAGCGAAGGGAAGAGGAGGCTATACGAAGAAGATCAAAGTCTCTAAGAAGAGCAATAGTAGTTGCAGCTATTGCCGGGAGACAAAATTTCGGATCTACAGTAGGAGGTCGAAGTTCTTGTAGTAGGAGGCCAAGTTGATCTTGATCTTGGAGGGTATTTGTCTAAGTCACTAGGTCATGGTATTTGCAATTGAAGGATCTATAAGAAGAGAAAAGATTTAAGGGTTTTCCCCTCAAGAGGAGGGGTTTTGGCTCTGGCTTGCAACCTACATATTGTGTCACTGTTCTTATTGTTTTGGTAGCTGTTTGATGTATCTCACACTGTAATAATAAGGAACAAGCTAACAAGGTAAAAGATAACACAAACAATTATCAAGTTAAAAGAGAATTAACATACTCACTGCCCTATTGAATTCTCAACATGGTATCAAAGCTAAGGTCATCTAAGGGCATCATGAAGATCTCCTCTACAGTAAAGAAGTTCATCAAGAAGATTGCAAGCCATCTCAAGAAAGGTATCAAGGAAGCATGGAGTTTCCTATTCTCTACAAAGAAGGTATCAATCAAAGAAAAGGATGAAGGTCTCTTCTCGGCTCTCTCTAGCACATTCCAAGATGAAGACATTTGGGTAATTGATAGTGGTGCATCAAGGCACATGACTGGCCACTCCAATCAATTGAAGACCTTATCAAAAGGAAAATCCGCTTATTCAGTGGAACTTGGAGATAACAAGAGCTATCCCGTGAAAGGTATTGGATCAACCTCCATAAAGCTGGAAGATGGAAGCAACATTCACCTCAACAACATTCTATTTGTCCCAGGTTTGCACAAGAATTTACTTTCCATTTCAAGTCTAGAAGAAAAGGGTGATAGAGTAGCTTTCATTGATGGTAAGGTCATTGTATGGAGTAAAGACTCAAGTATAGATCAAGCTAAAGTCATTGGCATTCGAGAAGGAAGACTTTACAGACTAATGTCTCCTGTGGCCCAAGCCCTAGTTCACATTGAAATTAGCCCATGTGAACTCTAGCATAGAAGATTTGGTCATCTACATTTCAAAATCCTTCCAACTCTAAGTTAGTAGACGGACTTCCGAATCTAAAAGAAGATCATGAAGGAGTTTGTAAGGGATGTGCATTAGGCAAAAATACTAAGAGATCATTTGGAAGTTGTGCTTCACGGTCAAAAGAAATCTTGGATCTCATTCACTCCGATGTATGTGGCCCTATGACTCCTAAATCTCTTGGAGGTCATCTATATTATGTCACATTCATCGATGATCATTCAAGAAAAACCTGGGTTTACTTAATGAAAACCAAGGACGAAGTATTTCCAAAATTTCAAGAATTCAAAGCTGAAGTGGAAAACCTTATAGGAAAAAGAATCAAGATATTAAGATCTGATAATGGAGGAGAATATACATCCAAAGAAATTATAGCATTCTGTAAGGAGTTTGGGATTAAGAGGGAGTTGATAGTCCCATACAATCCCGAGCAAAATGGAGTTGCAGAACGGAAGAATAGATCCATTGAAGAAAGTGTAAAAGCAATGTTACACGATCAAGATCTTCCTAAGTTCTTGTGGGGAGAAGCCATGAAGACCGCTGTCTACATTCAGAATCGAAGTCCCCACAGATCTCTAGACAACAAAACTCCAGAAGAAGTGTTCACTGGAAAGAATCCATCTGTAGATCATCTTCGAATCTTTGGGTGTCCTGTATATATCCACATACCCAAGGATAAAAGAAAGAAGTTGGATCCTTCAAGAATGAAGGGAACATTTGTTGGGTACAACAACTCATCAAAATCTTATAGGATCTACATGAAAGATGGACATCACATAGAAGTTAGTCGTGATGTCATATTTGACGAAAGCATAGCTTTCAAGAAATCAAAGGAACTTTCCATAGACTTTGATGATGAAGAACTTCCCGTATTTGAAGAGGAAGTGGATAAGGGAGAAGAAGAATCACACCATGAAGAAGAAGGTCCTAGTGAGCCCGTTCAACTTGTGGTTATTCCCGAGACAAGAAAAAGACCTAATTGGTTAAAATCTACTCTACTTGATGCAGAAGGTCTTGAGGCAGTGAAAGGATCATTCAGAAAAAGAAAGAAACCCAAAAGATATTTTGGGTACACTGCATACATGACAAAACTAATAGAAGCAGAACCATCCACTTTTGAAGAGGCTGTAAATAATCAAGAATGGAAGGATGCCATGAATGAAGAGTATTAATCTATAATGAAGAATGGAGTTTGGGAGATCGTACCTAGGCCCAAAGACAAATATATGATTACTTCCAAGTGGATCTTGTTAGGGTCTTATAATAATAGGATTCATAATTTTGAATTGACTATGGTTAGTCTTGTAATATTGTACATACTTTTGCTTTCTGCAAAATGTTTTCCATATTAAAGAATAAAAAATGTAAAGAGGGTATGTCCTAAAAGAATAATCAAAGGACAAAGAAAGAGAAAAGATAAAAAAAGTGAAAAATATGAACCCCAAAAAAAGAAAAAATAAAACAAATCATGAAAGTGTGCAAATTCAAATGCCACTACTTTTTACTTTACTATGCAAAATAAGCTTGTGTGCAGCTTGTCACAAATGCCACAATCCATGATGGTCAAATAGCTTAATCTTGACTTATTCATGCTTTAAATTTCATGAAACAAATCATGAAAGTGTGCAAATTCAAATGCCACTACTTTTTACTTTACTATGCAAAATAAGCTTGTGTGCAGCTTGTCACAAATGCCACAATCCATGATGGTCAAATAGCTTAATCTTGACTTATTCATGCTTTAAATTTCATGTTGATAGGCAGAGAATAAAGATCTAGCCAAACTGTTTAACCTTGGCAGGTCAATAGTTAGGTAGAAAATAAAAATGAGCTCATTAGCTTAATCTGAGCCATTGGAAGTTATAAGGTTAGAATTAGATAGTTTGCTTGTCAAAAGAAAAGGAAATAAAGGGTCAGCAAGCTCAAATGCACCCAATAAAGTGAAGAAAAAATGTTAGGATAAATAAAGGGTAGGTAGAAGAAAGGTTGCAAATGTACAAGGTTGCTGAGTCAAAAGCATATTTATCATGCTTAATTCTATGTTTCATGTGCAGGGGCATTTATGAGAAAGAAAAGATGTTCACAAACTGGTTTAACTAATTTCCCCTCATTTCACTATGCTCCCACATGCTTATTTGCTAATTTCCCCATTATCCCTTTATCATTTATAAGTCCCCTTTTCCCCTCATTTTGACCCTTACCCCTTGGTTTCACACATTTTCCTAGTAATTACCCTTCAAAAATCATTTCCCTACCCACAACCCCCTTTCCCTAGTGTGAAATCCATTCCCCATTTGCAAATATTAACTTCCCCCCTTATTAATTGCCCTATTTCCCTTCAAAAACCCATAAAACCCACTTATCCTAAGTTTTTATCCCCCCCACATTATTTAATTAACTCCCCGCTTCATATTTCCCCGACAAACCCTTTTAACCCACCAACCCTTGTTGCAGTTAAAAAATCCTGCCACATAACCCATGGTCCCACTTTATTAAACCTCGCTGCTTATATCTAATCCCTACCTTATTTACTAATTAATTACAATTATTTGTAATTAAAACCCCGGGCCCCACAAATCCCTTCCTCGATTCCCTATGTGCAGCGTGACCACGCGACAGTTGTCCGATCTCCTGCCCCCAGATCCGACGGTGCACATCCATATCACGTGGGTTCACCGTCTGACCGATAACAGCCCGAGAGCATGCGAGATTCGCGTTTTGCTTGGGCTCTTTTTTGCTATGTAGCGGCCTCAGGCTAGATTGCGTGCTCGTGAAAAATACCGCCTGCCCTCCAAAAGTGGTGCGATGGCCCAAAAAACCACCTCCCGGCCCAGACCAAAAACCGCCCACTATTCATTTATAGTTTCCATGCCAAAATGTGACCGTTACCCTTTAAAAGGCCGGGAAAGCCCCAATTCACTCTTTTCGCTCATTTTCACTGTAAACGCTGCTCAAGCCATTCTGCGACACCCTGAACCTCTGCGACCAAATTGACCAGTGTCTGTCGCCTGAAGAAGCTCCAGACACCTAATTCAAGCAACTAGTTGACAGTTCAAGCTACTGTACCCTCTGCATTCACCATTGAACCCAGTTTGCAAGCCAGACCGCCAAATTCCAGGTATTCTTGAGAAAAACCAGAACGAACCTCTCAATTTGAAAATGTACAGTCTAATTGAAAGCTTAATTAATTGAAATTAATTAATAAACTTGCCTAAATTGAAGAGAAATTTACTTGAATACCCCAAACCCTTCTTTTACAGACTGTAACTACCATCCCACTGTTCCAGGGTGTCTAAACCTCACTTCTACAACCACTACAGGCCTAATTCATATCCATAAACTCAGTCATGGCTTCCCAGACCTCTCTAGACGTGAGACCTCTGTCAACCCCTCACCTGGACATCGACCACCTAGCATTAGCAGACAAAGATTTTCAAATAAAGGATATTGCTTCCCCAACTTACCTTCTAAAGCTCCACTGTTGGAGTAAGGACAGATTCCTAAACCAGAACGATGACATCCACCTTTGGGAATCTAATTTACCCAAGTATTTGTTCCCAGAAGTACACCCATTCCCTGACATCATCCACTTCTGTCATGCCTATTACATTCCTAGCCAAAGGGCTATTATCACCCCTAACCAGCAGCTGTTATTTACCATCACTGCAGAATCTATTAACCAAATGTTGCAGGTCCAACCAAGCCCTGATGAGACCCCACTGTCTATAGGTGACTTGCTGGACCTATATGTCAAGTTAGACCTGACCAAAATAGCACAAATATTCTAGACTTTCATCATAGAGGACCGCCATACTCCCACAGATAGTCCTCCTTATGCTGCCACCATTTTTTCAGAGAGAGGCAGACAGATTATTACCATGCTCTCTTGCATCCTAGGATATACCTCAGATGAGCATGTGGATGAGGTTTTCCTGGCCTTTCTTTCCATCTTTAGCCCAGGCAAGCCTCCTGCTGTCATTTACAACTATGCTCAGTTCATTGCAGACAAGATGCATGAACAGTTCACCAGACTACCAACTGAGAGAGTCTTCAAGTACTCCTCTGTGTTATTTCATATGTTTTTATATTATCAATCAGACAAATTCCCTGTCAGCATCCAGAAGTTGGATACCAAAGGGAATCCAAGGTTAGTTATTTATTGGACACCCTTGATCCAGAAATACTCCACTGCATTCACTTATAAGGACTTCATCGATTCATTTGTCCATCCAGTCATGAACACGCTGACCAGTAGCCCTCAACCCAGAATCAGCCAGGAAATCAAAAGGGTGTTACAGTTAGCCAAGAACAGCAAGGTGGGAGACTGGTATTTGTACCAGAACCACACAGAGATTAGAATTTATGGATGCCAACTTGCCCCTTACAAACTGCCCAAATACCTCCCTATGAGGATATTTGCACTGGAATATTTTAGGCAGATCATCAATTCTGATGAAGTCAACTTCCTAGCAGCTAGGAAGAAAACCCAATTTAAAATGAAAAATCAATTGGGCCCCTTCATTTGTAATAACAGAGAGGCTGGACCAGAGGCTGACAAGATATTGCAGGAAATGAAATTCAGGAACAACTTTATGTGGTAGTATGACCCTCATGGGGTCATAAATAAGTTAAGAATCAAGGTCAAATTGGGACCTTTCATCCACCATCCTAGACCGGATATTGAGAGGTTTGCCAACCAATCAGAATGGTTGGAAAACACATTAATTGACATGGATAGCACAGTAGTGGATGTAGAAAATACACTGATTGATGTAGAGAAACAAATTGATGAAAGTTCTTTCCTGTAGGTTCCAGAACTAGGGGAACCCATGAATATTCCTCCTATTTTACAAACCCCAGCAAATGAGGAGAGAAACCCAAAGAGAAACAAGGAGGAGGGTTCCAGTTCTGCTATGGAAACCACAGATGAGCATTTTGAGCTCAGGAAAAGGCCCAAGCTGAATCTTGTAACTGAACAGGAAGAAACCATTGAATCAGTGGAAATAACTGACACTAATACAATGGTGGAAAGAAGCAAAGGCACAATTGCTTCAGGAGAAACACAGCAACCATCAACATCCAACACTCAACTGATTGAGAGACAACTCAGTGTTGAGGTTTCTTCTTTCACCAGGCCAACAGATAAGGAAAAAGATATCAAGGATAGGTACAAGGAGATCAAGTTGAGAAATGAGAAGTTGAAGGCTGAAACATATGCCCAATACTTCAAGCACACACCAGCTAATCAGAGCAGGTTGATGTCAGCTTTTGACATCAAAGCAGGGAAAATGCAGGTGTCCTTCATGCAACCTACTGTTCAGCAGCCAAAAACATCAGCTGACTACAAGAAAACTGATTTCGAAGTGTTGGCCAGGGATGTTCATCCCATTGACCAGATTGAATTCCACAAGAAGGCTGGAGAGATGATCTACTCCACCTTGACAGGGAAGGCCATGGCTACACATAAGCTGCAGAATTCATTAGATAACATTACAACCCAATATAAATTGGAAAAGGCCTCCTCACAGGCCAAGGATTTTCAATTTCAACCCTCCTTTTTCTACTCTCTAGCACCATAATAACCAAAAAAGGAACCAAGAAGAAGAAAATTCCAAGAAATATAACCATGATGTTTGAAATTTGAAGTTTTGAATCTGCAAAATTTAAAAAAATGGAATAGGAATGGGAATGGGAAATAGAGAAAAAATTATTTATTTATTTAGGAATAAACATTAAAAAAAATTTGTTAGACACTCTATTCAATATTGTAGAGCCTACCTCTTTTGTGTCCAATTACCCTTGCAAGCTCTTCAATCTCCCCTTGCTTTCTCTTGCTCTCTCACTCTCTTGCTCCTTGCTCTCTCCTTGCTCCTCACTCTCTCCTTGCTCTCTCTCACTCTCTCCTTGCTCCTCACTCTCACCCTCTCTCAATCTCAATCTCACTCTCACTCTCACAATGATGAAATGAAATGAGGGAGGGTCTATTTAACCCTCCCTCCCTCACAAATTTTCCACAATTTTTTTTTTACCGCCAAATTTTTTTATTTTTATATTTTATTTTATTTTTATTTTTATTTCTTATTTTTATTTTTTTTATTTTTTATTTTTTTCCCGCGTGTTTTGATCCTATCGATCACTCTCATCGCTCCGGGAGCGATTTTTATAACCCGGGAGCGGTCGCTCCCTGACTGCTCTCGAGTTATAAAAATCGCTCTCGGAGCGACGGGAGCGACACTCTCTGCTTCGCTCTGGAAATAGGCAGAGAGCGCAATTTTTTTTATGTGAGCGCGCTCCCGACCCACTCCCGAGTCACTCCTGCCCGGAGCGCGGATTGGGAGCGGGATTGGGGGAGGGGGGGGCACGCTCCCCCACAACGCTGCTTGGAAGTAATATGTTCTTGCATCACATGAGTTACCCCTTTCCTCAGCTTGATTTTTCCACACCTCTGGTGTGCCTTTTTCTTCTTTTTGATAATACTTTGATTGGTAGCATAGCTTAGTAGCCCAAGTTTGTTTTTAATGATTTAGTATTCATTTACCCCTTAATGATGAGTCAAGTTATCAATTTTCAAAGCTGGTACATGCAAGAGTTCCTTTATTATGTGATGGAGCATCAAGTGCTCAAGGAATTGGGTGATGGCTAATGAGGGGGGTAGACCTCATGCTAAGATTTTTCCCACATGCTAATTATTGTCTCGACCATCTTTTGCATTTTAACTTTTTCTTTTTCCGTTCATTGTGGCTATTTTATGCTTTTAACATTTTTTTAGCTGCATCAACCTGCAGGGCAAAGTTTTCGGCCCAAACTCAAGGATGAGGATAAGAAGGATGCCAATCCCAATGAACCAATGACCACAAGCTTGAAGAATGGAGATGAAATCTAAGGAATGATGGAAAGTGGTAAGTATGGAATATCATGGGCACATTACTTCAATCCAATTCTCCCATGTAGTACCCTTCCTATAACCCTAAGGCATTAAAGGAGGTCCCACTGGACTAGGGTCAAAATGTAACCTCCTTGGTGAAGTGAGAGAACAAGTTTATAGTCAAGATTGGTCAATCATAGTGTTACTTGGGAGCGGGAGCGAAAGCGGGGAGTAGGAGCGAAAATGGGAGCGGGAGCGACATTTTCAGAAGCTCCCGGTTTGGGAGCGAATCCCGGAGCGTTTTTTATATAATATATATATATTTTTTATATTTTGATACATATATGTCAACAAAAACATGTAGAATAATGAATTAGATATAAAAAACATAAAAAAAACATAGATTGAACCATATAACAACAATCATCTAGAAGTTATAATCTTCATCAACCACATCCACAAGTTGGTAACATAGTAACATACAACATATTGAGTCTCATGATTCATCAATCTTAAAGTTTCAAGCTTTCAAAATTCAATATATAACGTTTATCATCATTGATCGCCAAATTTGTACTTGTAAGCTAAGTGTAACCATTACAACAAATAATACCTAACATGAAATGAAATGTTATAAAATGAAATGAAATGAAACAACTTTCAACTTTCATGAAGCATCATATTCATAATTCATTACTAATGAGTTATAATTGCCAACTTCAAACTTAAATTGTCATATATTGTTTAAAAAAATATCATAATAAATATGAAAGAGTCAATAGTTATAAAAACTACTAGAGACTAGAAAAGAGAAGTAAATCTATTATCTATTTCTTATTCTTGGGCCTGTTGCCACCACGAGAAATGTCTAATTCTTTAGTCTTGTTGGAAAATCAGGGTCTTTGTCATTAATATCACCCTCTAAGCATTAATATCCAGAGGTATCTTTGTCATTACCTCTGTATCTGTATAGGGATCTTTGTCATTAATATCACCCTTTAAGCATTAACATAAGATAGAAAAAGCATAGCATGTCAAGTCAAGATTTTGTTTGAGTGATGCGTACATTTTTAGGAGGGTCATGATAGAGGAGTTCGACAACCAATGTCACTAACATCAAGGTACATAGAGGGATTGGTGCTCTTGATTAAATACGAGTTCCATACCCTAATACATGACAAAATTCAATGGAAACATTGCAATCCCCCAATCCTGAAAAACTGATAAATCTGCTGGATTTTGAATGAAATCTAAAATTCTACTTTCTCCATATGAAATCCAATGAGGCTAGAACCACTCTTAAACATCTTGAGTCATTTCATGGTAATGTTAAAAATTTAAGTAAAAGGATGAAAACATTCTCCTTAATCTTCATTTTCATCCTTTTACTTTAAGAATTTAACATTACCATGAATAGCATATCAATACTAGGGCCATAGACTTGATCATGAAGCTGCCCCACTCAAAAATTATTTGTTTCTTTCAAAAAAATGCATTTCGAACATTACTACAAAAAAAATTTGCAAAAAAGGCAAAACGCTCCCGAAAAGGTAGGGAGCGAATTTTTTTTTTGGGAGCACGCTCCCGACCTGCTCTCGAGTTGCTCCCGCCCAGAGTGTGGATTGGGATTGAGATCGAGGGGGGGGGGGCGCTCCCCCGCAACACTAGTCAATCATCTAGATCACTCTTTTATTCATGTTAGAATGCTTGAAACATTACGTAAAAGCACATTATTACAAGATGGTTAAAGTACTTGCCAAAGGATGACCACCTTCCTGCAAGAGGAATGCGAAATGGAAGAGAGATATTTGACCGATGCAAATAGGGAAGTATATTGGCACAACGTCATGTATTGAGCAATGTAAGGTTGTTGACTGGGTGGATTCCCAAAGAAGGAGAAAAAATTTCTCCTATGGGGTTACCCACATTTTGGTGGGTAACACCCCCCTTACTATGTTGATTCCCACAATAGAATCTTATTTTCTTGCAGCCTTTAGACTTTGCCCAGAAAATGCACCATTATAATATGTGTAGGGTGAAAGAAGATACCCCTTCCTAATTCCTTTTGAAGAAGTGAAAAACTTAGTGGGTCTTCTATTCACGAGCTGGACAATCCACAAATTATCAATGCATGCATCCAATTTATCTATTTTTTAAACTTCTTTAAGATCTTGCGTGAAAAACTATTACAAACTTTGTCGAACACAATAGCCATTCAAGCTTTATAATCATTTCCATTCTCTTTTCCACCATATTGTTGTACATAACATTTTGGTCAATGATTATGTTCTAAGTTGCACAAAACGAGGAAATGGGTACGAGTTTCCGAAATGGGCACGGGTACGAAAGGTGACCCCCCCAAATTTTGGAAACGGGGAAACACGATATATATATATATATATATATATATATATATATATATATATATATATATATTAGAATTTAGGACATTTAAGAAATGTTATGTGCAATCATAAAGCATACATGATACATTATAATTTATTACGTTTAAAGTTTAAACATTATGATTAAATTTACATCACATTTGCTCATGAATGATCACATAATAAAAATAGCAATATTGGAATGTCCAAAATCAACCTTTATTATATATCCAAATCTAAAAATCAACCTTTATTATATATATGAGGCTGCAAGTACAATAAAGACTATGAGGCCACAAGAACTATAAAGACAAAAGACTAATCCTCATCATCATATTCATCATAAAAAACAGAAGCAGAAGCATGCTCAACAGTGGATGGTGGTGTTGAAGAAGATGATGGGCCAATTCCACTTCCAGGCTGGACCTCAATATTCAGGGAAGCAAGAGAGAGATCTAAATCAGGGCTTTCTGCATCCACATCCCATTCTTTAGAAGGACCACTGTTGTATTCTGGACCCCTACGAGATGCAAGGCGAAGGTTGGAGTGCACATAAACAAGATCCTCTGCCTTCTATGAGCCCAACCTATTGCGCTTCATAGAATGAATAAAACCATAGGTGCTCCAATTCCTTTCTACTGATGAAGAGCTTACCACTTGTGAAAGAACACGAATGGCAAGGTTGTGCAAATGTACACCATTTGCTCCATGACAATTCCACCACCTAACTGGATTAATGGTGCTTCTCTCTCCAAAGCTGATATATCTGCATAATCATCTAATCTTGCAGCAAAACTGGCAAATTCTTCCTTTATCTCCCTGTGTAGATGAGATGGAAATATTCTCATAAGGGCTTTTTTCACCCCATTAGCCACCTCTCTATCCTTATGGGGTGCCTTCCTCTTCCCATTGCTTTGAGCAATAAGCTCCTCATCATAAAATTTGGGGTTCAAGGCATGTGCTAAAGTGTGCAATGGAGTGTTGAAATTGTTCCACCTATCAACAATGATTTTCTTGACTAAATCAGCAAAATGATCATCAACAAACAAAAGTTGTGGAGACTCTTGTGAAATGATTTCCATAGTTTTTTCAACCATGGAATCCATGCCATCATATACCTCTCCTAAGAAAGGTTGGTCAGTGTCCGCATTCCGAAGAAGCTCAAATCTATCTTGCTCCACCAATCCTCATCAAGGCACAATCTACGCACCATATATCCCCACTATGAATCTGCTGGTCTCCACTCAACCCAAAGTTGACTCACCACCATAGAAACTAATTCATGCTTAACCTCAACAAGGCGGTGCAACATCAGGAAGTTTGAGGCATATCTTGTCTCAGCGACTTTTAACAACTCCAAGTACTCTCGAAATATTACCTGAGATTGGTGGTGGTTGGTGATGAATTTAACAATCTCCCTTGCTTCCCCTGTGATTTCCTTTATCCATGGAACTTTGTTGTTGATCTCCTCTAAGATCAGATTCAGATTATGGACAATGCAGGGTGTCCAAAAGATGTGGTCATACCTCCCCTCAATAACTAAACCTGCAACTTTGCAAACTGGTGCATTATCCTTTATAACCTGCACCACCCTGTTAGGCCCTATTTGTTCAATAGCTTTTATAATAACATCAGCAAATGAACTGTGCATCTTTTACCTCTCCTAAGTAGTCTTCTGCCTTTATAAACATTGCTCCTTTGGGGGAAGTGGAAATGATATTTATCAATGGTTTGTACCTTGTATCTGTCCTCCATCTGAGACTATGGTAACCCCAAAGCTACTCCAGGAAGAACGAATTGGTGATAAGATATCTTCCACAAGCTCCTTCTCATTTTTGAGAAGCTGAGTTTTGACTTTCTCATAGTTGGGCCCCTTGTACCCTTGAGCAGCTTTGTTAATCGTCATTATCACATCTTTCCAGTAAGGAGACCGAACAACATTGAATGGGATACCACTTGCATAAATGCATCTAGCCACTTTGGAATCAGTTTCTTCTCTTGCTTGCACATTCACCAATTTAGCAATTCTGCTATCCTGAACTGAAGGGGATGCCCCTCTAGTATTTTTGGATGTTAGTGGTTCATGTTGTTGAGTGGCACTGGCTCTCCTCTTCCTTGCTTCAATTACAATCCTTGGCTCAATGTTAGATGAAGCTTGAGGAGTAGCTTGACTAAGCTCATCATGCCTTCTCTTAATTCCATCTGCCTCATCTTGCTCTCTTTGATATGCCATCCTTGCCAATGGGTCTATTGTTTTTGTGCAACCTACAATACCTGCCCTCCTCCATGCAAAAGATGTGCCTTCACTCTTGGGTAGGAGCCCTTGTACGAATTACTGCAAAGATTACATCACCGTTCCCATGAGCCACCACCTCCACATTTTTGAAGCTTTGTTACATGCCTCCAAAGAGGATAATATTCAACCCTTGGGTTGGCCCTGGGGCTTGAACTTGCGGTTGCACTTTGGTTGGAAGCCATTGCTGCAATTTTTTTTTTTTTTTTAAACAGCTGTAAAGAAAAGACGTTTTTCATATTTTTAGCAACATAAACCCTCGAAAAATTGAAGAAATAGTAGGAAAAAACTAAGAAAATGAATGCTTCTTACCCAAATTAATTTTCTGTAGCTGAAGCTACCCCAAAATGCCAGAAAAGACAAGAGAAATATGGCTGTAGCTGAGCCAAAAGCCAAGAATGCCGTAGCCGGAAACTCTGCACTCCAAATCTGTTGTTGAAATCTCTTTCTCTTGCTGCTGAAATCTCCTTTGCTCATTGTTGAAAACGCCCTAGCTGAAACCACTGCTCTCTTCCTCTCTTCTCCTTTGCTAAAATCGTCCGTCTCCAAGAGAAACGACTTGCTCAATTGTGTGATGAGAGAATGAGGCGAGAGTCTTTTTTATAACTTGAGAGAGGCATCTAGAAGCATCCAAAAGATACTTTAGTCGCCCAATAAAAAAATAGAAGCAAAAAAATAAAAGAAAAAGTCAAGTTTTAATTGGAAACTCTGCGATAAATCTTGGAAACTCATTTCCGGCCGTGTTGGCCATGTTTCCCCAGTGTGAAACGGGCCAATACGGTCGGAAACGAGTTTCCAGGCCGTACGGTAAGAGTTTCCTCATTTCCGTTTCGTTTTCGGCCAGATACGGACCCCTGGGCAACGTTTCCTGCAACTTAAATTATGTTTGCAAAGAAGCCTACAAGGTACAAAACCACTTCGTTCTTTTAAAATTAGTTTTTCAATGACCATTTTCAACTTTTATGCCTCTTTTTTGATACTATATGATACATTGCATAAATGAATTGGATGAAGCCTTCCAGATTTGGATGGATTTCTTTCATTTGGTATTGCTAACCCCTAGATTTTCCCTCTTGCAAATCTGGAGGGTTAAGGACCAGCACATTTCATTTGGGTTGTGGGTTCAGAGATATATTGAGAGACAACTTTGCTTGAGCTAAGGGTTGGTTCCCATGGAGATCAACTATAGGATTGGTTCAAAGATGTTATGGTTATTCAAATACATATTTTGCACAAATTTTCATCAGATTGGAGAGAGTTACTATTTTTAGCATTACCCCTACATTTTGGGAGACAACATTTCAAGGCGTGCATGTTAGAGATGATGGTATATTTGGCATCCTTGTGAGATTCTAGAGTTTGGTGAGCCCCTTTCGAGAGAGACACAAAACATTTCTATTTTTAGCAAGTGGTTGCATGTTGACTTTGATCACATATTTAGATTCCTCACTAAAACTCGAGTCTGATGAGTATAATCTTCTAGACATGAGAACAAATTTCTATTTTTAGCAGTGGTCATGCAATGGCGACATGCAGCAACCTCTAGTGATGACATGTGGCAACATGTGGTTGTGACACATGGCATCTTTTGAGCATGACACATGGCAGGATCTGGATGCATAAATGAGCTAGAGTGAAGTGGCGAGTCATTTGAGTTGGGTTGAGTGTGGTAGTGAGTTAACTAGATCGCAACATTGAGTCAACTATGGACCATTGGGCACATGCATGAATCTAGGAGCAACTTGGCATCCTCTGGTGTTAACCAAGTCATAGGGATGAATGGAGGAGTCTATGAGGTTTTCTTTCAAGTAACCTAAATTCATGCATTTTCTTCTCTCCACTTTACTTTTGTTTAACTCTCTCTAGTTCAATCACAGATGTGTTGATTTTTTGTGTGTAGCATCAAGAGGTATTCCTGCATGACTAAAGGGTCTTCAAGTTGGCCCTAGATGCATTTTTTATATATTATTAAGAAAAGTCGGCACAGGAAGAAGTCAAGTCGGTCAATCAGTGAAGGGACATGTCCCTTGGGTTGTCACACCCTTGGATATGTATAAATAAGATGTGACATCTCATTTGAGATTGAAGCAAGAGCAAGTTTGAGCAAAAGGAGAAATCTGATTTTTGGGGTCTATCTTTTTCTCTCTCTTCACCATTTCATATCTACACTTAGAGGCCTAGTTTGACCAGCATTGATTGATAAGTACAGTTGCTTTGATCGCTGATTTGACCGAGTTTGACTGCAAAGATTTGACCTAGTTTGACTGCAGATTTGATTGCAGGTTTGACCGCAGACTTTAACCAGTCACAGGCCGAAGTTTGATTGTAGACAGTTTGACTAGGCTGTTTGACCGGTGTTGACTTTTGAGTAGTTTGACTGGTTTGACCACAGTTGTTTGACTAGGTTTGACTAGTATTTTGACTTATATATTGGCACAAATTTCTAGACAAATTTCTAATTTGTAAACCTCGATGAAAAGACAATTTTTCCTCAAGAAAAGATTGTTGGGTCTTCTCCCAAGGTAAAAATTTGTGTTTATGTGCATGGCTATCTTTCTATGATCTTTATTGTTTCCATTGCATTTATTGTTGAGATTTTTTGAGTATAATTATTCAATAATATTAGTGGCATAAAAATACTGTTTGAAAATCATTATGAAATAATTATCAAGCAGAAAATTGTATTCTACTACACTCGCCATAGAATTTCAACAAG
Source organism: Pinus tabuliformis (assembly GCA_031772625.1). Taxonomy (NCBI): domain Eukaryota; kingdom Viridiplantae; phylum Streptophyta; class Pinopsida; order Pinales; family Pinaceae; genus Pinus; species Pinus tabuliformis. The sequence goes on along the minus strand of CM062804.1, from coordinate 774,349,620 downwards.
TTGGACTAAGATCATCTCCTCTTCTCCCATGAGCATGGGTAGTTCATCTCCACCTCACCCTAGTTCTTCAAGAGTTGAACTCCAACGCATCCTTAATTCACTCCACTTCTTCTTAGTTAAGTCGAAGTATAAGGCTTGTCTACTCCACTCATCTTGCTAGTCTACTCCATCTTCCTTCACTTGATTCTCAGTGTTACTCCACAACGTCTCCATTCCATCCAAAGCGCATGGCTTCTTTCTAGTCTTTAGCCACTTGATTGAGATAGACTCCTAATCAAAGTTCAAACTAAAGCACATTAACACTCTTCTTCTAGCTTGACTCCACTCAAACTATACTCGAGGACACTTTTGCTTGTGTTGACTCAACTACTCCCTAATTGTTAAGTTATGGTATGTTCTATGCTTAGAGCAGTTTACTTATTTTTCTTATTATTATCCATAGATTAGCAATCACATGTACATTAAGTAAAGTGCAGATAGAACGTTAAACGATCGACAGAAAACAAGCCAAGACAAGAGACACAAGATGTGGCGGCTAGCCAGGGACGAACCCCAATATGGGGAAACCCTTTGATCAAATCTTCTTTTCTCTTCAATAATTCAGTAGAGAGAAATAGTACAAAAATCTGATTTACATCAGCAACAGCAAACCCTAGATCAACCCTAAACTAGGGTAGTCAATATCTTGTAAACCGACCATTGGATCGCCTTGATTCCTTCACCAAAAAATGTGGCCTTCCAAAGAGAGTCATGTTCACCTACTGCGTAGTCCAGAGAGAGAATGATGGTCAACGCTGGTCAAACTTCCGATCTGCAGTTGCAGCCCTAAAATCTGCATCCTTCCTTCCACACGTGTGAGAGAAGAGTCTTTTCTGCGCAGGAGAGAGAGAGATGTGATGAGAGTGAAGTGTGAAAATGAGGAGAATACTCCTTGTATTTATATGCAAAATGTTGGGGTTGAATAGATGCGACTGTTGGGCTTCTGAGCCTACATAAGTTGCTGGCCGACTTTGACAGTTAGTCCATAATCAAAATAAATTCATATCTCCATAAATACTTATCAGAATCGGATGATCTTTAGATCAATCGTACACCTCTCGACGAGAGGAATCTAATAAAAATATCATCATCCATGAATAGATGACCCACATGAAGTTTGGCCCTAGTTGCTAACACTCCCTCTCAACTAGGGAGAACTTCATTTGCAATCTGTCGGACCATCACTATTGTCCATCCATCAAATGCACTGATCTGTATGGCTTGACCCTTCTTGCTCTGCTCTGCTCGGTTCTGCTCTGCTTTGCTCGAATTATGAAGAAGAAGAAATGATCGAGGATGTATCATACCATCCTCCACTGACTTGAAGTCAGTCTCAGAGTGTGTACCACTCTCACTGGTCCCAGACCAGTATCATTGATCCCAGATCAATGAAGGTCATCCTAGCATAGGGAGTACGGTAGATACAACGATGCGTCCATCGGTACTACTATGGTCCCTATCCTCATTTCCCTGCTCATTGATCAGATGAGAGGTACTTCCCATGAGTCCCGGACTACATGGGTAGGGTGCCTTGACAGGAGAACTAATCATCCTTTCCACAGGAGAGTGAATCATCCTGTCCTCAATCGCCATGGAGAACACATCATCCAGGCCCATAGGTGAACTAATAATCCTATTCCATAGTTTCCATGGGGTGTCACAGGGGAAGGTTGAACCTTTTACCTTGTACCAAGTGCACCAACAGGGGATGGTGAGTCACCCTGTGGTCATGTGTCGCTCCAAGAAGTACCCTGTGCCCCCCTGGAGCTCCCAGAGCTCAGTACATCATACTTGACCCTCATCGGAGGGTCTCTGAACGACACCAAGTCATTCTCGAAAAGTCAGGAATTTGACCTTTCCTAAGGGCTTTGTCAGAATGTCGGTGACCTGTTCATCATCTCAGTGTGATGGAGCCTCCTTGCTCATCGACTTACCATATCCCAAATAAGGTAGTATCTGATGTTTATCTGCTGGAGCAATCATTGAATACGGGATTCCTCAATAATCGAATCCCACCTCTGGTTGTCACAGAGAATCATAGTGGTATTCATCATGTGTACAAACAGCTCACTGAAGAGCTTTCACAACCAGGCAACTTCATACGAGATCATACTCATAACTATGTATTTGGTCTCGACTTCTACTTCCTCCACACTGCCTGCCTAGTCAGCATTTGAATAATTTTGCAGTTTCATATTTCCGGCAGTGTATCTCAACCCATGAGAGATTGTGCCCTGAAGATATCTCAGAAGATTCTTGGCACCAATCCAGTGGGGCTCAACCAAATATGAGCTCACCATGCTAACTGCAAAACATATGTCCGGATAGAAGTTCACCAAGAACATCAACACGTATGAGTTTATGAAACTCATAGGCATTTCCCAAATCTGGTTCGACATCACTACCATATAACTTCTTGAAAGTTAATATCCTCGAGGTAGTCACAGGCTTGCAGTTTATCATTCCATATCCGAAATCCAACTCCCTCTTACTTCTGCAAATGAGAGGGTCTGCACCTATCAGAAATTGGTAGTTTCTCAAAAGGTGCCAGAATGAGAGGTCTATCATCCACAACCTTCGGGTAATGGTTTGGATCGGTTTCACTTTTAGTGAATCTTAGCTTCATCTGACAGCTATCAATCCTTTCATACTACACCCGGGGAGTTTTGCTTCAAGCCATAGAGGGCTTTCTTCCACCTGTATACATGAGATTCTTGATCATGAATCTCAAACTCCTCGGGTTGTTCCAAACCTATGGACCTGCTACATGAGGGGAATGGTCCCCTTGTAAGATTTTCCTTTGGTACATCTCAGACATGTACTTTCATGCTCTTTTTGAATTCAGGCATCCCTATCACCATCTGACTCACAGACCTTCGGTGCTATGTGTCAATGGACATGGTCCCCAATGGACTTCCTGCAACTTGATACAACCTTGAACTCAAAAACATCTTTGAAAATTCTATTTTCAAACACGTACCTTTCCATCGATGAGTGCCACCTTGTAACCTTTGACTTCCATTGTTGAAATGGACACCAGGTTCTTCGTGCGATCAGGTACATAAAAGAGATTCTATAAATGAATCGAGTTACCCTCATTCAATTGAGGGGTAACATTCCCTACACCCTTTCCAGAATAGGTGGCATCGGCTCCAAGTATAATCCCATGATTGTTTCCATCTCTACCAAATTAGAGAGTGCACCCATCTATCCGATGAAGTGCCTTGAGGCACTGGGGTTCCTTGCTTTCTTTGAAGAGTCGACCATTTTCTTGATGACCTGCATTACCTGTCATTCCTTTGATCATTGAAGATGTCCCTGGAATGATTGTTATCTTCATCAAGAGATGTGTCTCTGCCATTCAGACACTCCTTCGCATAATGGCCGAACTTATTGCAACCAAGGCATCCGCCTTTCCTTCCACCCTTAGATCCGAACTTCCCAATGAAGTGATCTTTAGGTAGGCCATCAGAAACTTCCGCTACGCCATTCTGATAATATTCTCTGCTTCGACTTCACCCTTGGTGAATTTAGAAGAGAGATGTGGAACCCATTGATCCTTTTGTCTTGTCCCAACTGTCTTCGGTGATTGCTCTTTCACTCTTGCTTGGGCATTGTCTTCACCTCAGCTCTGAATCCATGTGTATCTTAACCAATATCTTTTTCCAGTATCTTTTCCAGATTAGCAATCACATCAGCATTAAAGTAAACTGCAAATAGAACATAAATATAAATCGCAGAAGACAAGCCAAGACAAGAGGACACAAGATGTAGCGCCAGCCAGGGACAAACCCCAATGTGGGGAACCCTTGATCAATTCTTCTTTTATGTTCTTCAAAGTTCAGCAGAGAGAGAGAGATAGTACATTTACAACGGAAGTCAACACTTTGACTTATCTAGATATGAGCATAGATCATCTCCTATCATGATGATACATGAGATCAGTTGAAGACATTCTGCTTCAACTGATTCTCCAAGGTGACGACTTCACCTAACATAGTGTTGCAGCTTGTACTCATGTTGCACCCGTCACTGTGCTGCACCTAGTCACTGAGCTGCTCCCATCTGCTCCCATCATCACGTTGCTCCTTAATTTATCATCATGCTGTCTCATTCATCATCATGCTGCCCTTTACTAACATGCCCATCATGCTTCATCTTTCATCATCGTGATCTGAGACTGTTCATCCTTATCATTCTCATTATGTTGAGACTGTAACCATCATAAACATTACTGCTTATGATCCTTGTCATTGTGATCGCATATTAATATGCTGATGCTTTATTACAATGACAATGATTAGGTTTATGTCATACATCAATACTTTAATTGCCCTTGAGGTATACGAGTTAATAGAAACAAATATAAGTGTATGCCGAGATCCTTGTTACAGGACTTAAGATCCTTCAGCTCCATCGGTTGATGAGAACACTTACAGGTATGACGAGATGCTGCTTATAGATACTCTGAGATCATCATTAGCATTCTCTGATTTATTCATCCGAAGATATTTCCTTCAATCACAGGTATGCCGAGTATCACATATTTCATCATGGTGATATGTCTAGACAGATCCAAATACAGAGCCGAGATGTAACCCTTGTTACTTCTTGCAATCCTGATCACTGTTTATAACATGTTGAGGCTGCAATACATACACAATCCTCTTTGTCCATCCGAGATGTATTCGTGTGAGATCACTGCATCATCAAATTCAGTTGAGGCTGCTACAGGTATATCATAGATGTGTGAAGGCCGAGGGTATTCTATTCATGGTGACTGCGTCCTCATGCCGAGAATAATCACTTCAATTGAGTGCCCAAATCACACGCTGCCTGATCTACTTCGCCAGATCACACGCTGCTTGCTCTATGCTGCCAGATCACACACGGCTTGCCTGATCTATGCTGCCAGATCAGAGAACATCGCAGGATGCTGAGAGTGTCCAAAAACCCAAACAATTGCTGTGTCCTTACATGAGGCCATGACTGCACCTAAAACCACGGTGCAGTCAATACCCTACTGCGGATTTTTGACCTTGACTGCGACTCCGTTATTTTTCTGCGTGTAGAATAACTGTGGCTAGGGCATCACTGCGGCTAGGGCATCATCTGTGGCTGCGGCTAGGGCATCACTGCGGTTGCAGCTAGGGCATCATCTTTAGGCCAGCGTACTCTTAGTGTCTCTCTCCTTCACCAAAAACCCAAAGACATGGAGAGGAGGAGATCACATGAAGAGTGTGTGTCCAAATGAATTCAAGTCCTCTCCTTTTTATACTAAAACGTAGATGATGAATAGACATGACTATTGGGCTTCTGAGCCTACATAAGTTGCTGGCCGACTTTGACAATTAGTCCATAATCAAAATAAATTCATATCTCCATAAATACTTATTGGAATTGGATGATCTTTAGATCAATCCTACACCTCTCGACGAGAGGAATCTAATAAAAATATCATCATCCATGAATAAGATGACCCACATGAAGTTTGGCCCTAGTTGCCAATTTTAACACTAATTTAAGTCAAAGCGCTTGATGCTTTACTCTACTTTTCTCGAGGATTACAGGATTCACACTTGCTTGGACTAAAGCATACCCTCACTTGTTGACAGTTGGATGGTGAGTTCACTCCACTCATCTTGGTAATGTACATGAGAGAGGCCTTGCATGGCTAATTAGACCCTCTCATTCGCCAATGTCCATAGGAGGAAGACTCATTAAAAGCAAGGGTTCTTCATTGTTTCACGGGGATCTTCTTCAGCAGCAGCAGATTATTATTTCTTTCTCTTCGTTTATCGTCTTTCTCTCTTCTATCTTCTACTTCCTTGTGCAGAAGACATCACTATATTGGTTTTGTAACTATCTTCTTGGAGCAGCCAGCCTCCTGGTTTTTGCGGAATAAAGCTTGGCTTTGCTCTTATCTGGCTCTATGGGTTTGTCGACATTTTAATGATTTTTTGTGCAATGTTTTAGAAGTTCTCAAGCCTTTTCCTTGGTAACAAATATGCCATTTGAAGCGCTTTCTTTCTTATGTTTTCTTTTGCCATTTCAGTCTAACGTTGAGAAGACAATTTCACGACTTTATCCACAAATTATTGTATAACCTCTTTGATCGCTTAGTTGCTGGTCAAAGAAAACTATTGCATGTTTGCCTCATGTGTTTGTTTTGTTGATCTACAAGGAAAGTAGAGCATGCAGGTCTAGGAACACCACCTTGAGGTTGGAAAGCACCAGCCCAAAAGAAAAGAAAATTTTTCATGTGACACTATTGTGCAGATTCTTCTAAATGTTACACTGAAATTTCCACCGCAAGTTCATCAAGTTTCTCACTTTTCTGGGGAGTGCTTTTCTGTACTAAAGGGTAAAAGAGCTAAGATTGAGGAGATTGTGCCTTCTCCCCATTCTCTCTTGGAGAAGAACCTGATTTGTTAGCCTTCTTGGCTTGTTTGTAGAGTATGATTATTATAAATGAGAAACAGAAAACGGAGTGTGAAATGGATACAGTACGAAAAACTGCAAATTTTAAGTTTTGTATAAATAACATTTTTTATAAATATAAAATAAAATATTAATTGTTTTAATTCAACAAAAAGATCATTTTCATATTAAAAGAAGCTGCTGAAACTCTATCCTTTCCATTTTACAAGTACATAATAAACCCCTTTACCTTTTCCATTTTATAAGTAAATAATTAACCCCCGTCTTTTATTAAGAGGCTGTGCTAGTAGCCGGCTATGTGTGAAATTCATAAGAAAGGTTCAATTGAACATATCTGCTGCAGGGTTTATCTCTTTGTCATGTTTTATTTTGCCTGTTAAGGAAATCATTTATACTCTATTATGTTGTGTAATTCACTGTTGTGTGAGTGAGTTTGTTTGTTTCAACTTGTTTCCACTACGTTAATTATATGTTTGATCTTAGAAAATTGTAGATTCGTTCTGTGTAAGTTGGCTCTTGGTTCATCTGGTCGTGTTGAACCCCCTAGTACTTCTTGTGAGGTAAAAATAGAAGACGTTCCTGAAATGAATTACACTTATGATGACAAACCATATTGTCAGGAAGATCCATTTATCACAAAGTACAATCTAAATGAATATTAGGTGAAGGTATCCATGTTGTGGAAAAAATGGTTCACAAACTCTAACAGTTCAAATCCTGGATTGCCGTCACCCAAGCCAGAAATATGTCTTGTACATGGAATTTTCCGGTCTGGAAAGAGTTACATTCTGACTGTTGTCATCATTTTTTCTCGCAAGAATTTTCAAGGATGGGGAAGCAATGAGAATTATGGTGTCTGCTGCAACCAATGCTGCAATTGACAGGGTTCTGTCAGATATAAATGGTTTTGAAGATGCAACGCTGAAGGAAATGCAGGAGCAAATGAAGCATCTCTCAAGAAGTGGTTGGAAATTGATGAGAAGGTAAAATCTTTAAAGAAATGGAAGATTTCCAAATGGAAGGCGAGACTCAAAGATGAACAAGTGGTTGGTGTCACCCAGTGTTACTTGGGAGCGGGAGCGAAAACGGGAGTGGGAGCGACCATTTTCAGAAGCTCCCGGTTTGGGAGCGAATCCGGGAGCGATTTTTTAAAAATATATATATATTTTTTATATTTTTTAATTTTTGATACATATATGTCAACAAAAACATGTAGAATGATGAATTAGATATAAAAAACATAACAAAACATAGATTGATCATTGAACCATATCACATCAATCATCTAGATTCTAGAAATTATAATTTTCATCAACCATGTCCACAAGTTAGTAAAATACATATTACAAATGCAACATAATGAGTCTCGTGAATCATGATTCATCAAATTCAATCTTAAAGTTTCAACTTCAAGCTTTCAAAATTGAAAATTCAATATATAACATTTATCATCATTGATCACCAAAGTTGTACTTGTAAGCTAAGTTTAACGGTTAACCATTACAAGAAGTAATATCTTAGATATTTCTAAGTCCTAACTTCTAACTGTTAACATGAAATGAAATGTTATAAAATGAAACATGAATAATGAAATGAAATGAAACAACTTTAGTCTTTCACGAAGCATCATATTCATAATTCACAATCATTAGCAATGAGTTATAATTGCCAACTTCAAACTTCAAATTTTCATTGTCATAGTCATATATTGTTTACAAAAAATATCATTATGATATGAAAGAGTCAAGAGTCAAGGACTCAAAACTCAACAATTATGAAAACTAAAGTCTAATAGAAACTAGAAAAGACAAGTAAACTGTAAATCTACATGTGGCCCTTGCCATGAGAATCTCCAGGAGTATAAGCAGGTCGTGGTGGTCTTCTAGGAGTCTCTCGCACAGACCGATGACCAGAACTAGAACCTCCACGTGAGGGTGTAGATGGAGGTGGCGACAGCAAAGGAACAAGACTCGGACCTCGAGCACTGCTACTGGATGGTGGAGGTGGAGGTGGCATGGCTGCTGCAGCAGCTGCAGCTGCTTCATCTTCATCCCTTATAAGTTCCTCTTCCAGTTCTTCAAGATGCACTATACCATCCTCCAAATTGTCATCCTCTGGGTGATTGTCCCAAATTCTATATGTGGGATCCTCATAAGCCCGATCACAGTAATGACTCAACAACCTCAAGTTGTAGTGCACATAAACCAAGCTTTCCGCTGGGCTTTCATTGAGTCTGTTTCTTTTCACATTGTGTATGAAGCTGTAGGTGCTCCAACACCTCTCTGCAGAAGAAGTATTCACAACCCGTGATAGAACTTTTTTTGCCAATTTTGGCAAAAGTCCATGGCCGCCATATGTTTCCCACCATGTGAGAGAACCAAATCTGTCTTTGTCTTCCATTGCATGGAAGGTACCAAACAAACCAGTGCCACTGAAGTATCTGCCTATTTCAAGGCGCACAACTACACATTCCTCCCTGTCAGGTAGCAACTTTTCCAATGCTTGCAAATATCCACTAGTTACCTCTGCATCTAAATGGGGTTTGGTCCTAATCCCACCCCCTGGTGCAGGTTGGCCCAACCAAGATGTAGAGTAGTATTTTGGCATAAGGATATATGCCAAGCAATGTAGTGGAAGATTAAGTTTATTCCACCATACACTCACAAAATCGTGAATCATTTTGTACAAGTCGGGATCTCTGTTATGAACAATATCTTTTATTTGCCCCAACATGGTATCCATCTACTCATACACCTCGCCAATCACTGGTTTGTCTGTATCTGCAAACCGAATCATGTGATAAATGGGCTTGGTGAAATCCAACACTTGCCTCACACTTGTCCAAAACTGACCATCAAGAGCGGCCTCCTCCACCAGTTCAAAACCTTGCCTGTCAGCTGCATTTGTAGCCCTTTCCTTTAATACCTGCCAATGTGGACTTGATACCATGCTAGCCAATGACTCTCTTACCTTCAAAAGGCGCCTGAAGGTGAGGTAATAGCTACCAAATCTGGTCTTTCCAATCTTCAACAACTCCAATCTCGAGTGACTGCGGAAAAGGCCATGTGTATTGCTATGATTTGTAATAAATTTTATCATTTGTTTGCCTTTCTTGTACAAATCACCAATCCATTGGTATTGTGCATTTTTGTTCTTGACAACATCATGCATCAGAAGGTTCAATGTGTGAACCAAACATCCAGACCAAAATATGTTGGGGTATTTATCCTCAATAATTGCTCCCGCTGCCTTACAATTAGGAGCATTATCAGTGATGACTTGGATGACATTGTATGGCCCAATATGGTCAATTGTTTCAAGTAATGCTTCTGCAATGTTGATGCCAGTCCTGAACTTGTCTGAGTAATCATGTGCAGTTAGAAAGATGGCACCACTAACAAACACAGCAAGAACACTTATCAATGGTTTGCCTTTTACATTTGTCCATCCATCAGATACAATGGACACCCCATGGTCAGTCCAAGAACTTGTCATTCTATTCAAAGAATGTGATATTTTTGCTTTTTCATGATCAAGTCCAATGGTTCTTGCCTTGTCATACCCAGGGCTCTTGTATCCTTTAGGGGCATCATTTATGGAAGAAACCATTTCGTGCCAATAAGGTGAGCGAAGAACATTGAATGGTATCCCACATGCATAGAGAAACCTGTAAACCTTAGAATCCACATCATTCCTACACCCCTCATCAAGGAAATCTGATATGGTTCTACGCCTTAAACCTGATGACCCTGTGCCTCCATATCCACTGCCTTGGGAGGATGCTGAAGGAGTTCTTTGTGCTTGTGATTGTGAGCTTGGTTCAAAGAAGCCCCTTGATTTTTTTGATTTGTATTGGGCTTCCTCCTCTTCCCTTATGTATTTGGCTCTATCCGCTGCTGACACCGATGGACAAGTTTTGATTCCTATTTGTTTGTCTCCATCCCATGGCCTTTTCCCGCATAGGTGTTTTCTGGCACGGGTGTATGAACCTGTGTAATCATTGTTGCAATGGGGGCAATGAAATTTAGTGGTTCCATCCCCTTTCCCTGCTTCAGACCTGTTAAAATATTTCCACAATGGGGTTTGGTCTTGTTTACTTTTTTGAGAGTCATGTTCACCCTCCTCCAGCTCCTCCTCACCAGGGTTTTCATCAAATCCACTTTCTCTAGCTTCTTCATCCCCCTCTTCATTTTGGCCCCTCCGTTTCCTACTCTCCAGCACCATAATAACCATAAAAGGAACCAAGAAGAGGAAAATCCCAAGAAATATAGCCAGGTCCATGATGTTTGATATTTGTAGGGTTTTGAATCTGTAAATTAATTTAATTTATCTAGATTAATTAATTTAATAATTTTAATCTATTAATTTAATTTAGATTCATAATTTTTTTGCTAAATATAGTTAATAAACTAAATTAAACTACCTAAATTACTACCTAACTAATTTAAACTAACTAAACTAACTAAATTACTAAGTTACTTACCTCTCTGCAGGCTTGCTCCTCGCTCCTCGGCACTTGCTCCTCACTTCTCCTCGCTCCTTTGCTCTTGCTCTCCTTGCTCTGGCTCTCATACAAGTGATAATGAAATGTTTGTTTGCCCCATTGGGCTTTTAAAACAATTTTTTTTTTTTTTTAAATTAGAAAAAAATTTCGCATCCGCGGCTTTTTTCTGCCTGGATCATTCCGGGCGTCGGGCGATTCGCTCCTAGAGCGAATTTTTAACGCTTGGGAGCGATCAGGAGCGTTCGCTCCCCGATCCCTCCGGAGCGTTAAAATTCGCTCTGGGAGTGACGGGAGCGAACGCTCTCGATGTCGCTCCCTAAATTGGCAGGGAGCGCAATTTTTTTTATCGGGAGTGCACTCCCGATCCGCTCCCACCCGGAGCGCGGATTGGAAGCGGGAGTGAGGGGGGGGGGGAGCGCTCCCCCGCAACACTGGTGTCACCTGTTATTCGACAAACACTTCAATTTGAAGGCAAACAAGTTCTAGATATACATTCTTGATGAGAACAGGTTTGTGTTGGTGGTTTAATTGCTGAAGCAAGGCAACCATCAGAGCTTGTTAGAGGCTGATCTTATTCATTTCAAACTTAGAGAAAAAGAAGCCTTTTTAAACAGTGGATGTAAATCTGGCAGTGATATACCTATCCTTTCAGAATTGTTTGATTCAGTATTTTGGTGGGCAGAGTTTAATCAGCATATAAAGCCTTAAATTACAACAGGGTACCCTGTTTTCTTATTTCTATATGACTAGGGTAGATAGGTTTGGGCCTATTTTCACCATCAAATAACAGTGAAAGGGTAACCCTTTAACACTTTATGGAGTGCACAAATAAGCTTAGACATTGTGATAGTTAGGAAGTGATATAAAGGCTACACAGCAGTGTTTGATGAGGCTATCTATTGCATCAATGAGTATATTCTTCTCAAACTTCTCAGGTTAGATACCAGATTGCCAATGGTTTTTGGATCCAAACTTATTCCTGCATCAACAAACCATGTGTAAGTTCAAGGAGAAGTGAACTCGCTCTGGACATTCCCTGGCAGAAAGCGATCACACTAATCAATCATTATGCACTGGGTTGATGAGGCTAGGAGCATTAGAATTGGTTGGAGTCAATACAAATAACTCATTCTGATTGTTGCATACCTAGTTGCAAACTGACTAATATAACTAATGATCTTCCAGAGTAGATGCACATGGAAACAAGAAAAGACTGAGCAGAAGTTTGCAGAGATGGAAATTGGGCAACATCCTGAAGTCGAAGGAGCGTGCTTTCTTATCGCTGGATTCTATAAATGACTATCATTAACTTGTAATTTGAACAAAGTAATCATAAATATTATGTCTTATGTTTTAAGGTCCCTCTTATTTATGATGATTATGAACATTTATCCATGGCATGATTTATGCACTCAATGGAGGTGGCTTATGTTACTCCTTTTTGAATATTTTGAGGTGCATTTGTTTTGTTTTGATCTTCAAAATTTGAAAGAATGTGAAACGAATGGGTAGACCACAAAGAGACAGCTTTTCAATTTCAAATCCCTTCTTTGGAATACAAAGAGATAGTGAGTTATATAAAGATAGATTTTGGAATGTTGAGTTGCTAGTGAATTGAATTTTGTGAGACCTAGTTCGTGAATTGCCTGAAAAAAGACAGAAGTACAGAAAGACTTGAGAAAGAGGAGCAGGAGTTAAACAGACTTGAAGAAGAGGAGCGGAGGAGATAAACAGCTGTAAAGGGGGAAGAGACAGAGTACAAAACAGAGTCAAAGAGAAGGAAGAATTCAAAATTAAAGACCAGACAAGCCAGCATAATAATTTTTAATCTATTAGGGGATTGGTGTTTCTTTTCAGGTAGTAGCCTAAAAATAATAGGTTGGAGCCTATAAGAAGTGGGAGTGGGTGCTTCCAACAAGTTGTAGCTTGCAAAATAAAAGAGAGGTTGAAGCCTCCTGTAGGTAGGAACCTACAAAAATTGATGTAAAAGAGGGAGTGGGTGCTTGCCTTTACATCACAACAAAAATTTGTGGTTTTCTCCCTTTATGGGTTTCCACTTATATCTGGTGTTTGCATGTGTTGCTTGTGTGTTTTATTTGAATTCATGGTTAATTGTTGAACACCTATATAAATTTTCTAATTGTTAAAGAAAAGGTTAAAAGGCTGTTAAAATAATTTAAAATTGGTCATTGCTAAAAGACAGTATTACTGATTCACCCCCCTTCTCAGTGATTTACTAGTTTCCAACAATTGGTATAAGAGTTGGTTCCTTTTGTATCAGCCTAATAGCTGGAAGGAAGATATAGCTCATAGAAATGGCTAGTCAAGAAGGGTGTTCTACAAACAAAACTTCCTTGTTCAATGGTCCTAATTATACCTTTTGAAAAGTTAGAACTGTTGGAAAATAAATAGAGATGGCAGTTAAATGATTTTCTTCTTAATGACATTAAATTGTGATGTTTTCATTATTAGTTATTAGATCTCTTAATTATCTTTTCTTATCATCAAGATTAATGCCAAGCAACAAATAGAAGAGAACACAAGATATAGGCACATTGCTAGGGCAAAACCCCCCTCAAGGGGGAAACCTAGTCAAAAATTCTTCCTTCAGTGGATTCAAGATGAGATGACCAAGACCCTTACAACTTAGACTCTAGACTACTTCCATGAAGTTATCCTCCTTTCACTTCCTCACTGCGTTAGCACCAAACTGTGTTTGCACCGAGACATCATCATGCCACCGAGACCTTCTTACTGTAGGATCACTGAACTTCTGTCACTGTGATACTTTCGAACTGAGATCACTGTAGTGTCACCAAACTGAAATGACAACAAAACTGTAGCATCGAGTCATTGTGAAATATCACCGAAGTTATGTGACCTTCAAACTCTTCTTATTGTGATAGTACTGAATTGTGGTAACATTGAATTATGAGAGCAACGAAATTGCACCAAACTGTAGTTAATAGAACACCGAACTGTAGTCTCTATACCCTATTTGAGCTCGTGCAATTACACCGAAAAACTTGTCTCTTGTCCGAACTTGTTGTCTCTGTTATACCACCAAAACTTCCCCTCTGAAGTCCGAGCTTCTATTCATTGTGAAATGCGAACTTCTAGGCTTGTATTTATAGTTGTTCGTCCATCATAATTGAGCCGACATGTATCATGAAGAGATGTGTCACTGTTATAAGGCCGACATGAATATATTAGCTTGAAGATGATTTATTTGAGGCTGACTTGAAGAGGTTGACTTGAAGACATTGATGAAGAGGCCGAGTAGATGACTTTGCTGAAGAGGATGACTTGATGGAGGAGTCAAACAATAAATGACTTTGACAACAACCTAAATCCTACAATGGAGGCTTGTTAAGATTAGGTATGTTCTATGCTAGAGCAATTTATTTAAATTTTCACAGTTAGCAATCACATTAGCATTACGATAAACTGCAGATAGAACATAAATATAAAATGCAGAAGACAAGCCAAGACAAGAGGACACAAGATATGGCGCGAGCCAGGGACAAACCCCACAATGTGTGGGGAAACCCTTTGATCAAATCTTCTTTTATCTTCAAAGTTCAGCAGAGAAGGACAGAGAGAGAGAGTACATTTACAACAAAAGTCAATACTTTGACTTATCTAGATCTAGCATAGATCATTTCGTATCATGATGAGATCAGTTGAAGACATTCTTCTTCAACTGATTCTCAAGGTGACTCCTTCACCTATCATCGTGCTGCATCCCGTCCATTTGCTGCCCCTTACCGTGTAGCACCATCATGCATCATCATGCTGCTCATGATCTCATACATCACGCTGCCCATATCATCATGCTGCTCATGATCTCATACATCACGCTGCCCATACATCATGATGCCCATGATCTACATCATGTTGCCCATGCTCATGATCTCATTTATCATGATGTTGCATCATTCATCACAGTTGCACCATTGCTGCTCCTTTACCGAGATCATGCTGGTTGTACCTTTTGAAGTTGTTACAACAGCATCTTTCCAATGATGAGATCTATTTATATCTTCACTGTGCTCTTTGTTAGATAACTTCATTTAGGGCTTCATTATTATAATGACAGTTTCATCATGTTACATAAACACTATATATAAACTGTAGTGATAATTGAGAGATCACTGTTGTGACAACGATTGAGAAGCTCATCCCTAAATTGATGCTGAGACATTACTGCTGAGCTAGCAGGAGCACATATATATACTAATATCCTTTTTCATCCATCATAGCCTGCATAATTTCCAGCGTGTATGGTTTCTCTGCCATGTGTATAAAAGATGAGAGCATTACGTTGACTGTGTAGATTGTGACTGCCTTTGACTGCGTGTATATATATATTGCCTGAGTGACAGCGTGTATATATTCACTGAGTATATGTAGCTATTGTTGCGATGAAGGACTCTTCATTAACTGCGTTGAATCCAGATGTCCTCACGTTGACGCGTGTAATGATTCTGGATGGCATCACGTTGACTGACTTGTCTTCATGCTATGCGTATAAGTTCCTACCCTTACTGCGACTAGGTGGAGGATAGATCTTTATGACCTGCGTATTAATCTTGTGCCCTGCGAAACCCTAGGCTGCGTGTAACCATGAACAACTTCATGTCCAGGGTATGTATCTTATGCCTTGTGTAACCGTAGACGCGTGTGTTCATTTCTATGAGTTGCTGCCCAGCGTATTTATGCCCAGCTTATTGACCAGCGTAACATATGACTGCGTGGTTCATTCCCATATGCATATTATACCTTTATGTATTGCTTTCTCCTCATGATCAGCATATAATGGCTGCGGCTCTTCCATATGACAACGAAGCAGATTTATCACGAGACAGTCTTGCGTGTAAGGAACAGCGTATTCCCAGATCTGCGTATCAGTGTAAAACATCAGCGTATTCCCTGGACTGTGTATTAATGGTCTCCATTAACAGCGTATAAGGTCTCTGCGTGCATCCTCATAAGCCTGCGGCTGTGGCTAGGGCATTACAGTAGTTAGGGCATCATAGTGGCAACTTCATGTCCAACGTATGTTTCTCTTGGTGTCTCACTCCTTCTCCAAAAACCCAAGACGTGGAGAGGAGGAGATCACTCAAGAATTGTGTCTTCAAAAGACATCAAATCCTCATCTATTTATACCAAAAATGTATTGGTTGAATAGACATGACGTTTGGGCTTCTAGAGCCTACATAAGTGCTGGTCGGCTTGATAATAATTACATAAACAAAATAAATTCATATCTCCATAAATACTTATCGGAATCGGATGATCTTTGGATCAATCCTACACCTCTCGACGAGAGGGATCCAATAAAAATGTCAGCTGCCAGAAATAAGCTAACCCACATGGAGTTTGGCCCTAGTTGCCAATTTAACAAGGCTTGACCTATAATTGAGCCAAGCATGAGACCCATGCTTTAATAAGCCAATTCAATTTAATAATAAAATTCTTTTCACTTTTTTTTGACAAATATATTACATTTTGACTTCAAGTACAATAATGAAGACCAAACTTAGTTACATTTTCCAACACACCCTCTTAACTAAGGAGGTATTCATGTTTACATATAATCAAAGAGGTACATGGAAGATCTCAAAACACATCATCTATGAAGAAGTTTATTCACTCCAATGCCTTGACTAGATTCCTGGCCAAGGCAATCTATCCATTGGTCTCTCAACAATTTAGGCACCGCAATGCCACAGACTAGATTCCTGACTAGGGCAATCTATCTGGGTGGGACTAAGATGGACTCAAGCTTTCAACCTTGCTAGGTACCATCAGGCTTACTTGCTAACCATCAACCCAAAGATCTAGGTGTGTGTTAGAGCTCAATGACCAACGCTACCCTTCCAACTTCGGGACCTAGACATCAACACAAAGTGCTGGCCCAATGTCTTCCCAGACAATGCTTCACTCACAAAGCCTCAACACTCCTTGATCAAATAGATCACAGATAACAAATATCTCCCAATCAAACTGATTGGTAACCAGCATGTTATCAAAACCTTCAAGAGATTCACCTGTACAAACACAACCCCAATCAATAATATACTTTCACATGTATGTAATCAAATTCAAACTTTCGGGGTCTTTCAGGCAACTGATGTTGCTTTTCAACACAGTAGGACTATAAACTGAATCTTTGACAAAATATTCCTCAATCATACACTTTCCTTTCCTACTTCACCTGCAGCAACATATCCTTCAAAATGCATTCTCCAATCAAAATCATGCTCTCCCTCTCATCCAGGGAGATTTCCTCTATCCAGGCTCCCTCTTAACTCAGAGTGATTCTTCTATCTAGGCTCCCTCTTAACTTAGGGAGACCAACTTCTTCTTTTCGCCATCAGAGAATCTTTCGTGGCTTCCATCCTTCTTATCAGAGTCATTCATATATCATGCTTATCATATCAAATTTACTTTACGATCATCTTCACCAACTTGAAGATGATGTACCTGCACGACTTAGATAACAAGTACAACCAAAATTATAGAAGCATGAAGTTAGCCATATCAAAACTTGTAATAGAAGAAAGCATTAGACTTTTACAAACATAATTAGCAAGATACTATATTTCAATTTATTTTTTATTTTTTTATTTTTTTTTTTTCGCCCAGGTTTAGTTACAAACCCTAAATCACATTCATAGCTCATCAAGGTTTCAAACTCATTATTCTAGGGTTCCAATATTTTTTCAGCGACAAGTTCCTTCATATAGCAAACCCTAGAACAGATCAAATCAATGAATCTAACAACTTTTAGAATTCATATGTTAGACTCTTCACTAAGATTTCATACATATCCTAGATTTCATATATGAGCTTCAACAATCAAAACCAATCACAGCTTAATCAACATCATGACTAACATCTACTAGGGTTTGATGTAAACCCTAGATTTCCTTCTACAAAGTCTCAACAATCACTATATAGATTCATAGATTCCAGGTTGTGATATCACGCATACTTAGAGAATTTAACTACGACTAGGGTTTAGCTGCAAGACCCTAGATTTTTTCAAACATCATCCTAGACCACTAGGGCTTGTTTCTAAACCTTAGGACTCATGACCGTTAACACTTAGGTCAGCACATATATCTAGGATCATATCATATCATATGTTAGGCAATATTAATATGTTAGACATATACCGATCTAGAACAGACTAGGGTTTCAACCAAATGGACCCATACCTAGGGTTTCATTCCTAGGACTCTAAATACATAACAAGGGTTTTGCTTATAGACCCAACCAAACCCTAAAATATCTAGGGTTTGATAACACAGCAAAGCAAACCCTACTATTCCAAAATTTCAAAGGTTCGGGATTTCAGACAACATCATTTCAACCCTAACAAGTTAGGTTTTTCATGATCTTAGGTTAGATTTCCTACCTAGCCATCGAGGATGGAATTCTATGAAAAGTTATTCTTTCTTTCAATCAAGGACTTTTGCTTGGAATCCTAGATTACTTGTAAATCCTAGAGGGAGAGGATTAAGGTTCTAATATGTTAACTAGATAGTACATTCTAAATCCTAGACTAGTTAGAAATAAGAATTATATGAACCATTAGTGATGATAGAAATTCAAATGCTTATGAGCATACATACCTTGCGAATTACATACCTTTGTTTTATTAGACTTGTGACAAGTGTTCTTTATTATGTGACAATATTTACTTGATTTTCTTGAGCTGGTACCTCGTGTTTTTCATAGGACAGACTTTGGGTTCCCTTCAAACTGAATACTTCTTGATACTTCTTGTAGTCATAGATACCTTAGATCATTGGTAGATTTTCATAGGCAGCTATTTCGAGATCCTTTATCTTCAACGAGTTGTAGACTGAATGTACTACTTTACTGTATATATCACTGCTGCAGCAATTAGTGCTTCAACTTTCTTTCTTCTTGACTATAATTCATTACCGAATTCCTTCATTGTGATACTACTTTACTGTGATATATCACCGAGAGTCTTCACTGTAGTGCGAGTTCTGAGGTTACTGAAATCATCTCTGTAATAGTATCGAGACCTTGTCACAGTGGTGGTATCGAAACCATCTTTTGCAATGTATATAGTGAAGTAATACTTTATCAAACTGTGCCTTCATCGAAATACCAATACAGTCCCTTCACAAAATGCCAAAGTGTGCCTTTACTGAGATGTAGAAATTGTGCCATCAATGAAATGCAGAGATTGTGTCATCACTGAAATAATTAGAACCTATTCTCTAAAAAGACCGAACTCTCACTGTAGAAGTACTGGAATTTTCTCTCTGTGGCAACATTGAAATAGCACTATGTTGTCAACTTGAGGGATGTTGATTTCACTGTCATGATTTTTAAGACAAATGCAAAGATGTATAAAACTACCTTTGACCTTGACCATGGCAGTTAAATGATTTTCCTCTTAATGACATTAACTTGTGATGTTTTCAATATTAGTTATTAGATCTCTTAATTATCTTTTCTTATCATCAAGATTAATGCCAAGCAACAAATAGAAGAGAACACAAGATATAGGCACGCTGCCAGGGAAAAACCCCCCTCGAGGGGAAAACCCAGTCACAAATTCTTCCTTCAGTAGATTCAAGATGAGATGACCAAGACCCTTACAACTTAGACTCGAGAATACCTCCATCAAGTCATCCTCCTTTCACTTCCTCATTGTGTTAGCACCAAACTGTGTTTGCACCGAGACATCATCATGTCACCAAGACCTTCTTACTGTAGGATCACTGAACTTCTGTCACTGTGATACTTCCGAATTGAGATCACTGTAGTGTCACCAAACTGAGATGACACCCAAAATGTAGCACCGAGTCACTATGACATATCACCGAAATTATGTGACCTTCAAACCCTTCTTACTGTGATAGTTTTGAACTGTGGTAACATCGAATTATGAGAGCAACGAATTGCATGAAACTGTAGTTAACATAGCACCAAACTGTAGTCTCTATACCCTATCTGAGCTCCTGCAATTACACTAAAAAACTTGTCTCTTGTCCGAACTTGTTGTCTCTGTTATACCACCGGAACTTCCCCTCTGAAGTTCGAGCTTCTGTTAATTGTGAAATGCGAGCTTCTAGGCTTGTATTTATAGTTGTTCATCCATCATAATTGAGCCGACATGTATCATGAAGAGATGTGTCACTGTTATAAGGTTGACATGAATATATTAGCTTGAAGATGGTTTATTTGAGGCCGAATTGAAGACATTGATGAAGAGGCCGAGTAGATGACTTTGTCGAAGAGGATGACTTGATGGAGGAGTCAAACAATAAATGAATTTGACAACAACCTAAAGCCTACAATGGAGGCTTGACCTATAATTGACCCAAGCATGAAACCCATGCTTTAATAAGTCAATTCAATTTAATAATAAAATTCTTTTCACTTTCTTTTGACAAATATATTACATTTTGACTTCAAGTGCAATAATGAAGACCAAACCATGTTACATTTTCCAACAAGAACAAAGACATATTTAATGTCCCTTGGAGTAGATGTTTGGGGTGGGATTGAACATGGTTATGAGAAACCACCTATCATTGTTGATAAAGATGATAAACTAAAATTTTCCTTCAGTGCCAAAGCCATGAATGCTATCCTTAGTGGACTAGATGAATCAATTTTTTTTAAATTAATGCATTGTAATACTACAAAGGAAATGTGGGATAAGTTAAAAAACATTAATGAAGATGATGGTAAAGTAAAAATGGCTAAATTGCAAGTTTACAGAATGCAGTTTGAGTCTTTGAGAATGAGTGATGATGAAGATATCGCAAAATTCTTTCTTCAAGTTGATTAAATAGCAAATGTAATGAGAGGCCTTGATGAAAACATTAAGGAATCCACCATAGTCCAAAGAATGTTGAGGTCTCTTCCTGCTAAGTTTAATCCTGAAGTATCAACTATTGAAGAAATGTCTAACATTGGAACTCTACCAATGGATCAATTGCTTGACTCTCTAACAACATATGAAATGAGAATTACAAAACTAAAGTCTACATCGAGAGATGCATCATTCAAAGCAAATAATAAATCTATAGAAGACCAAGAGTGTTCATGCTTAGACTAAGATGAAGAAGAAGCAAAATTTGTGAGAATACTGAAGAAAGGGACTGGTAAGTATAAAGGAAAACTTCCTTTTAAGTGCTTTAATTGTGGAAGAGTAGGGCATATGCCTCAAAATGTCCATTTAAAAAGCAAGAGAATAAGTCAAAAGGTAAAGAAAAGAACATATATAAGAGAGTGGAGAAATTTATAAAAAAGAACTTTTATACGCAAGAAGATAGCAGTTCCTTTGAAGACACAAATGAATCTTTTGATGAAGAAGGAATTAATGAATTTATGCTTATGGCCCTAGAGTCCCAAACTAAAAAACATAATGAGTATGAGTTAAGTGAAGAAGAAGAGGGTGAAGTTGACCTTGAAGGAGAGCTAATTAGTGCTTCAGAAGGAATTGACAGGCTCAAACAAAAGAATAGAAAACAATTTTTTTTTTTTGATGAAATATGTTAAAGAATAGCCTAAGTTTGAAGAGCTTCTCCAGTTAAAGTTGAATTAGAAGAGGCCAAAAAGGTTGAATACATCCTATTACAATAGTTAAAAGAAAAAGGAAAAGAATGTGAGAAGTTGGAAGAAGAAGTAGTTGCTCTAAGAAAGAAGCTAGAGAAAACACAAGCTGAGTTAAATATGAACCTTAAACACATTAAGGGGTCTGAAAAGTTGGATGAGATACTGAATGCTCAAAGATCTCCTCTTATGAAAGTTGGTTTGGGTTATGAAGGATAAACTAGTAAGGAGAAGACAAAGGATAAAAAGACCATCAACTTCATTAAAATTGTCACAGGAAATAATGACAGCAATCAACAACTAAAGAATAAGGATGTCAACAACACACCTCAACAACAACAAGGTAACAATGCATCTCAACTAGTGTTGAAAATATTGCTATCGACAAAATATCAAGGAGGGTCCAGAAAACATCTTATCGGCAATATCGGCAAGCATAAAAAATGCATAATATATTCATTTTTTTTCCAGATTTTTAAACATATAAGGCAATAACAACATGAAATAAACACACTGTTCCATAAATATGAAGAAAGCACTGATATATATGATGTAAAATAAAAATGATACATCAAAGGTGATACCAAACCGTGTTGATCCCTGATAATTGTCCAATCAAGGACTCAAATGTGGAGAATCAATATAAAGTAACATCACATATATAAAAGTATCTTATCATCATGAGTTATATGTAGTGAAACAAATAAAACTAGCAGCTATCTATCTGAAATCAATGCCCTCTCCCCCTTTTACGGGAAAACATGATGGGTTGTTTGCCAGGCTTGCCCCTAGTAGTAGAAGGCCCTGTCCCTGCACCTAATGTCAAATAATGAGTACTAGGTATGGAGCTGTGCTCTCCTATATCTATAGCAGATGGTGCTGATGCTGATGCTCCCACAGTCTCCTCCTCCTCTTCCTCTTGCTCCTCCTCGTGCTACTCCTCCCCCGAGTCCTCCTCCTCTTGTTGCCCTTGTTCTAATGGATCCTCTAGAACAAGATGGGCACCTCAGACTCCACCCTCCACTGAGACAATACATCAATATTGTCTAAGGAAATGGAAGTTGGATCCATTGGTGCTTCCATTTGTTTCACTCGAAGTCAGATATTGTAATGCACATACACTAAATCATTGAGGCGTGAGAACTCCAACCTGTAAGAGTGTAAAAAAGACTAATGAGTCTTGAGTCTTGACTTTTGACACTTAAGGTTCGTTAATTAAAAATTAAAATTACAATAAATGTAATTGCTCAACTGAAGGCTGAAGCTCAAAGTTATACCTGTTGCACTTTTTTGAGTGTATTTTCTCAAATACACTCCAATTGCGCTCACACCCTGAAGAGCTACATGTTTGACTCAGGATTCTTATGGCCAATTTCTACAAATTTGGTGCCCTTGCACCATAGCTTCGCCACCAAATATCTACAACAAAATAAAGAAATAAAAAAATCAAAAACTTAAAACATAATTAAACTTTCAAATAAAAGTTACATAATTGAATTTTAAAAATCTAGAATTATAAATAAGTAAATTCTAAATTGAAAATTCTAATGAGTGATGACTTGTCACTTACGTGGCATGAAGAGGGTCCTTTCCCTAATAGCATCATCAAAGCCAAATAGGCCAACACAATCCCGATAAAACTGTATCTCGCGATTGATTTTTCTACAAAGCTCATGTTCAGGTACCATCCTTTGAATACAGGAATGGAGCCCTTCCATCACCTCGCCATCAAATCAAAGGTGCATTTGTATGAAAATGTGGGGTTGAGGAAGAGTGTTGTTGCATGAATGGTCGATAAAGCATCTTTGTCCACCAAATATCAATCACATCCCATAACATCATATGTCTATCAAGCCCAACAAAACCCTTGTCTACATAATAAGAACGAATGGCCTCCTTGGCCCTATCCATGGCCTTATACAAATAAGCCATTGTAGGCTTGTCTCCATATTCTAATCTCAAAACCTTTACTATAGGTTCTCTAACTGAGCACACTTCTACTCCCTGCCAAAATGTTTCAGTGTACACCATTTTTGCAATGGATCTCCCATCATGTCTCCTGCTGTATGGACAATCACGCCACTTCTCAGAAACAAACATTTGCTTCAACTAAAATTGGCTTCGAAGCAAAGACTGACAGTAATAAATTTGGGGGCAAAACGTGTGATTGCAGGACGCCACAACTCCTTGTTTCGACTGTATCTCCTCATGAGGCTAAGAACAAAAGCATGGTTATAAATAAACTTGGGGACGCTCCTAGCCATATCAATCACCTCCTTGATGAAGGAGAGTTTCCCCATATCCTCAAGCAACAAATCGATACAATGTGTTGCACACGGAGTCCAGAACAATGTGCAATGCCTCTCCATAAGCATCCTGTTGGCAGACACATAATTAGCTGCATTGTTTGTTATGACTTGCACCACATTCTGCACACCAATCGCCTGGATGAGCCCATCTAACAGCTCACATATCATTGTTGCATCTTTTATATGTGCTGATGCATCCACTGATTTAATAAATATGGTAACTTTAGGACAATTTACCAAGAAATTTAGAAGGGTCCTACCCTTCCTATTTGTCCAGCCATTAGACATCACTGTGCATCTAGACACTTCCTATGTCTGTTTCAACTCCGCCAATATAGAGTTGATGTCTTTCTTTTCTGCTTGAAGAATTGGCCCCTGCAACTCCTCATATGTAGCACTTTTGTACCTTGGGCCCATAACAACAATAGCATCACGTATTGGCTACCAAAATGGATTGGTTTTGGTGATGCTGAGAGGTAAGTCACTCCAGAAAAGACACCTCCCCATAACTCTATATGCTTCTTTCTTCTCCCTTTTTTTAACAATTGATTTTATGGAAGGTTGTGCTCCATGTCCTGTTTGTGGAACAAAAAATGATGACCTCGCACTCCAAGTAACATTAGCACTAGCAATAGCAGGTGATGTTGTGGAGCCCCTCCTACTACCCTTAGCCTCAAAATCAGAAGAAGATATCCCGAAAGATCTACCTGCACGTTCAACCTTGTTTCTTTTTGCCTCTTCCTTCTTTCTATCTTTCTCATCAATTGCTTCAAGAGATTTTTGTATAAGCTCCGCACTAACTGTAAAAAGCCCAACATCATGTCCAAGGAGTCTGGCCAGATGGTATTTCAATCGCGCAACCCCTCCTATCATCCTGGTCCCACACAATTTGCATGATAGATATGCTTGATTTGTCCCACTATCAGGCTCCCCATACTCCCAAAATTGGTCCAAGGCTTTTGGCATATTTGTAGTGAGCTAATTCAAACCTAGGACACCCAAAAAAAATGGAATTAATGATTAAAGTTTAAACACCCATACACAAAAAATAATAAGTAATAACCACCTCATTTTTTTTTTTGCTACATTATTTGCAATGTGAATTCAATGAAAAATGGCAATAAGAGGGTGCATTTGAAAGTTAAAAAAAAGAAAAGGAGTTTGTTGTTCAAATATGGAGAAAACCCTTGCATTGGCTCATGGGCATGAAAATCATAGCAAATGGAAAAAAAAAGAAGCAAAATGTTGGTAGGCAAAGAGGCAAGCATGAATAACCCTAAATCTATGAAAAAATAATTAACATAGGGGTTTTTAAGAGCATACTTGTTAATGGAAGAAATGAAGTTTGTCTCACTGTTCTTCAATCTTTGATCCACAAAAAATTCTTAGTTGGTGGCGATAATCGCTGTTTGATACTCAATCCCTACTTGACAACCACCACAAAGCTCTTCACCTTCCTTCTCCAACACTCAGAAACCAAAATGAGGAAAAAAAGACAAATTTCCCTTTTCTAGCCACAGCCCAGCCGACCCGGCGATATTTTAAATCGTTGCACGATTTTTTGCCGAGATATCGGTGATTTCTCGGAAATATCGCGATATTTTTGTGAGAGGAAATATCGCGATATTTTCTCGGTGATATTTCTGAAAATCGCCGATGTCTCGGCAATGTTATCATCACTGACCTCAACAACAACAAAGGAACAACACCACCCAACATTAGCAAAAGTTGAATCCCACTCAAGAGCAGCAAATAAAAAATCCTACTCAGCAACAACAGACTAGAAGACTTGACAAGTAGGCACTAAGTTACCAAAATCCCTATTTCTTCAAAAGACAAACTTATCAGATGCCAAGGAGACCATATTCACAAGCACCATATTTCCCTGGGTATGAAAATTTATTCTATGGTTATTGTTATTTGTGCAAAAAATTTGGTCACAAAACAATGAATTGTAGAGAATATATCAGAAGGAATGAAATAAGAAAAAAAATGAAGTCAGCAATAGATTTGTAAATGCAAGAGCAAACATTAGCAGAAACAACAATCCATTTGACCCACTTTTTGATGTCACTAAATGCTACTATTGCCACAATTTTGGGCATAAGTCTTATGAATGTCAACTCATAAACTTCAGACCACAGTCTTAGGGTAATCATAGGCCAGAGGAATCCATGTTGTGGAAAAGAAAAAAGGAAGAGAAGAAAACCAACAAAAGTGGCCTTGTTATTTATGCTCATAACCAAAATAATCATTGGTATGTTGAGAGTAGTTGTTCAGGGCATATGACCAGAGAAAAGAGCAAGTTCTTGTCTCTAAATGAAAACAAATCTGGAAATGTCACCTTTGGCAATGATGAAGTAGGGAAAATAATGGGAAGAGGTACAGTAAGCTTGAATAATGGCAGAGGCAAGGCATAGGATGTATTATTTGTAGATGAACCGAAACATAATCTGCTAAGTGAGCCAAATGTGTGACAGAGGATACGATGTAATCTTTAGGGATCAAGAATGTGAAATAAAGTCAAGTACAGTGGGAAATATATTGGCCAAGGGAATACAAACAACAAACAATGTATATGTTTTAAAGGAAGATAGTGAAGAATGTCATTTGGGCAAACAATATGAGTGTTGGTTGTGGCATAGAAGACTAGGGCTGATCATATCATCAAACTCAACAAAAAGGGTGTTATAAGAGATCTGCTCAAAATTAACAAGCCAAAAAACCCTATCTGCAAGTCATGTCAAATGGGGAAATAAACTCATGTTCCTTTGAAGACTAAAGATAAACTATCAACCAGCGAGCCGCTTCAACTAGTACACATGGACTTGTGTGGACCTTCTAGAACAGAAGCACCTGGAGGTGAACGTTACTTTAGTAATTGATGATTTTTCCAGATTAACATGGGTAGCCTTATTGAGAGATAAATCAGAGGCATTTGAGAAATGCAAGGTCTTCAAAGCACTGGCAAAGAACTAAACAGGCTGTAAGATAAAGTGCATTCAGTCTGATAGGGTAGGAGTTTTTACATCAAATGAATTTGAATATTTATGTGATGAACAAGGAATAAAGAGACAGTATACCAAAATGGAGGAGCTGAAAGGCAAAATAAATCAGTACAACAAATGGCTAGAGGTATGATGCAAGAAAGGAACATACCACAAATGGCTAGAGGTATGATGCAAGAAAGGAACATACCACAAACCTATTGGGTAGAACCTATTCACACAACGGTTCAATACTAAATAAAGCACATCTTAGGCCTAACTATGGCAAGACACCCTATTAGTTATGGCATGGAAAACCAGCAATAATCAAACACTTCAAAGTGTTTGGTAGAAAATGTTATATAAAAAACAATGATGAAAAATTGGGAAAATTTGATGCTAGGGCAGATGAAGGAATCTTCTTAGGGTATTCAACTAAAATCAAAGGGTACAGGTGCTAAAACAAAAGAAAATAGACATGATTTATCAATCCCTCTTATCAACCAATCAGTGAAGAAGAGGAAGAACAATTTGAAGATGTTGAGGAAGCATAGACCCATTCGAAAGCACCTTCAAGGTATGTACAAAAGAACCATCCTAAAAATCAAATCATTGGTAACAAGAATGTAGGGGTCCAAACAAGAAGAAAACTTGTTGACACATCAGATCAAGCTCATATTGCTATGTTGTCCATGATTGAACCCAAGAATTTTTCTGAAGCAAGAAAATATGAACATTGGATAGATGCCATGAATGAGAACTGGACCAGATAGAAAAGAATGAGACTTGGGAGCTGACACAAAGACCAACAAACAAAAACATCATAGGCACAAAGTAGGTCTTCAAAAACAATCTGAATGAACAAGGAAAGATCATTAGAAATAAAGAAAGTTTGGTATGCAAGGGCTATGCACAGGTAGAAGGATTAGACTTTGAAGAAACTTTTGCTCCAGTGGCAAGACTAGAAGAAATCAGGATGTTTCTTGCATTTGTCTGTCACAAAGACTTCAAAGTATATGAAATGGATGTGAATTCTGCCTTCCTTAATGGAGAGCTTGAAGAAGAAGTGTATATAGAGCAACCTAAAGGATTCCAATTATTAGATAATCTTAATGATGTTAGCAGAATAAAGAAGGCACTCTATGGTCTCAAACAAGCACCACAAGCATGGTACTCTCGTTTGGACAAATATCTTCAAAAACAAGGCTTCAAGAGAGGAATAGTTGGCATCAACTTGTACATAAAATCAGACTATGAAGAACTTTTGATTGTAGTTGTATATGTTGATGACATAATATTTGAAAGAAAAAAAAACTGCCAAGTTCAATGGTTTGCTAATGAAATGAAAGAGTTTGAAATGTCAATGATTGGAGAACTTTCTTTCTTTCTTGGTCTTCAAATCATGCAAAACTCAGAAGGTATGTTCATCTCTCAAGGGAAATACTTCAAATAAATGTTTAAAATGTTCAGAATGGAGGATTGTACCCTTGTCACCACTCCCATGGTTGTTGGATGCAAGCTAAGCAAGGATGATGAATAATTGAAAGTTTATCAAAAGCTATATAGATCTATGATTGGCAACTTACTATACCTAACAGCTTCAAGACTGGACATCAATTAGCTCCAAAGTAAGTCCACCTCTTAGTAGCAAAAAGAATCTCCAGATATTTAAAAGGCACAATGGATTATGGATTGTGGTATCCAAAAGGAAAAGAATTTTCACTGAAAACTTACACAGATGTAGATTGGGCCAGCTGCATAGATGATAGAAAAAGTACAAGTGGCAGTGCATTTTTCTTAAAAAAATCATTAGTTGCTTGGCTGAGCAAGAAGCAAACCTCAGTCTCATTATCTACTATCGAAGTTGAATACATAGCAGCAGCAGCTTGTTGCACACAAGTACTTTGGATGAAACAAACTCTTCAAGACATGAAGGTAACATACAATGAACTAATCTCTATCAAATGTGATAATACAAGTGCAATAAGCATATCAAAGAATCTAGTTCTTTCACTCTAAAGCTAAACACATTCCCATCAAGTATCATTTCCTTAGTGAACAAATTATTGAGCTGATTGTAAAGCTAGAGTATATATCAACTAAAGAACAAATAATTAATATATTCACCAAGCCTTTGGAAAGAGAGCCCTTTAAATATCTAAGGCAAAAATTGGGAATAGTACCTCCTCCTTCTCCTTATTAATTCAACTAAAAAAGGGGCATCTAAAGATTGTTGAATGATTGAAAAAGGGAATAAAAATCTTACCAGGAGATTATACAGTCACGGAAACAACAACATACTTTTACTGTTAAAATCATATGAAGATTTGCTCGTGATCACATACATAATGAACAAATGGAGCTGACAGACTATTCATCATCTTGTGCATGCAAAGTCACAGAGGTTGGGCTAATTTCATTATATAGAGAGCTATCAATTTGGTTCAATCATCAGAAGGCCAACACTTGAAACCCATAGTTTGGTTGCCATTGAATCCAGTTACAAATAATTGTTTCTTGCCACCAATTCATTCAATTTCTATGGGTCATTTTGATAAGTCGCATATATATAGAGAGCTTATGCAGTAAATGAATGACTAGTACACATTATACGTATAGGCTCTCTTCAGATGTTGAAGTTTACCATTTACAGGAATTCATTTCAAACATAAAAATAAGGATTTGCACTATCATGATGGAAGCGCTCACAAAATAATACACAAAAACCATTATTCCCAAAAATGAAACATGAGATACAACAAAATTTTGAGCCAAAACTCACTCAAATGAGAAGTCAAAGAACTGTCTTTCCCTCAAACACAACCTTGTAGATTTAACTATTCTTTGGTCTGTGGGTGTGAATGAGAAAATTCTTGTTAAAATTTACATCAATCACAGGGGGAGCAACATGAATGAACAACAATGGGCAAGATGCTGACTCCATGCAAAGTGAAACAATCACAGGGGGAGCAGCATGAATGAACAACAATGGGAGAAATGTTGCCTCCACGCAAAGTGAAACAAATGGGGGCTCTTCGACTGACATTGGAACAAACAGTCCTTATTCCACATTCAATAGTTTCAAGCAGATTTTATGAAATATAAAGGAAAAAGAGTGATCCTTTATAAGTTGGTACTCGCTACCCATGTGCCATGACACCGTTTCTAAGTTTGAAGAGAAAATATTATGTGACATAGACTGCGGACCAACATGTGGAACGTTACACAACAGTGTGTGTTACATAGATTGAGCACATGTAAGCCTAGCAACAAACATTACACAACAGTATCAGAACAATATGTGTTACGTAGATTGTAACAAAACTGTGGTCTATTACATAGTCTATATCGGAATTAGAGTATAGTCTGGCGTTACAGTAGTCTGCATTCTAGTAGTCTACGTTACTATAGTCTAGCGTTACAGTGTGGTGTGGTTGTCCAAGTCTCACAAGATTTTCAAAGGATGTCAGAGCAGTTACCAACCTCTTGACATTGGAAGCGGATGGCAGAGTAGAGAAGAGCAATGTATGTATGTGGATACGAAATCAATATGTGTTACGATGTTAGAGATTTGTGTGTGTGCAGATGCCAAAGCAATATGCAAGTCAGAGGAAAGCTAGAGTAGTTAGAAACCAACCCCTTGCCATTGATGTCAAAGGGGGAGGTAATAAACAAAATTGCAACAAGGAGAAATAATTCTCAGGAAAAAAAGGGGGAGGACTGAATCAACAAAACAACTAAGCAATGAGGAAGCAAAAAGTGTTGCCGTTAATGCCAGAGGGGTAGAATGTTGGAAAAGTTGTCATTGATGTCAATGGTGTGAAAAGAAAACGAGTGTGTGGACCTTTTGAATGATAGCCAGAATACTTAGGCCGTTGAAATAAGGACAATATGAAGCTAATGGATGATATCCCAGTCTTGACATTAACAATATTTTCTAGTGTAACTAGACTTTACAATAAAATTTATTTAGGAATTTTGAGTGTTGTTGCTAGCGTGAAAATTCTTAGTATGTGTACCAAAAATGCTTCACTTAAGTCACTGGTGACAAGTGGCCCTAACAACAAGATATGGTTATTTGCGCTTCAGATTTGCAATGACAAAATAAGAAAACCCTGTAGTAAAAAGGTCATATGTAGCCCAAAACACAGAACAACAAGAAATAACCTATGTAATAACCCAATAGAAGCTTTGAATGAGTAATACTTTTATTAGAAAACACTTGGTGAATAGGATTTTACAACATGGGTCTGCAAAATCCCCCTCCGTGGGATTGGTCCTTTGATGTCCTTGTGCTTCAGCGATTTGTTTCTCTCTCAATATGCAGAAAAACCCAAAAGCAAAATGGAACTCAAGTGGGAGCTCAAATGTGGGAAGACGATAGTGGTGATGATGATAATGATCATGGTGAAGAATGAATGGAAAACCCTCTTATTTATAACAAAGTATTGGGCTCAATTAAGAATTGGAAAATAATAAAATATTATTGATCAAATCAAAATCTAGCCATTGGGAATACTTTATTATATTTTTTGGAGAGGGAAAAGATATTCAAAATGGTCAAATATCTTTATTTAGAAAATGGTTGAAGTAATTAACAAATAAAATGATTTATTAATCACTTTGCAAGGATTAAGAAAAGTGTGAATTTGAAATAATTATTAAATAATGGTTTAACAATTATTCCAAAAATAAGAATAAGGAATAATAAATAAATAGTGATTTATTTAATTATTCCAAGGTGATTTAGTCAAATGTGTTAAGAAATAATTATCAAATAATTATTTAATAATTATTTCTAGAGAAAATTAAATAAATAATGATTTATTCAATTATTCTCATGGGTTTTTTTTATTTATTTTAAACAGAAATAATTTAATAAAAATGGTTTACTAAATTATTTCCTATGGTGAAAGTGATTTTACTATGGTAAAATTAATCCTACATGGTGTATTTCAATCCACCTAGTTAGAAATGGCTAGGTGATCATTTTTTAGGTGATAACAGATTGTCCCCTAATGTACAAGTGTCAAGAGCAAATCGTATGACCGAAATACGTTGTAGGTTACACTTCCACAGACACCAAAGGGGAGTCAGAGAGAGAGAGAGAGAGAGACAACTGAAGAAATGCAAGGAAGGACGGAGGAATGGAGGGGGCGAGACCTACTAAGCTGATATAAGTCTCCTTTTATTTTGGAGTACATGATCTCAAATGAGGCGGGGGAGGCATACCCATACCCACCAAGATAACTGAGTACAAATAATAATGGTGTGCCCAACAATGTGGGACTGAGCTACAAAGTACATGATATGCTAGCATCAATGGGCCAGAATGTGATACAATAATACAATGAGTCCCATATACATAATGTGCCTGGAAAACAGAGGCCAGGACTGAATACAATAACATCTGTTGATCTGAGTACATGAGACATAATGCCCCTCAAGCTGACATGGGGAGGGGGGATCACAACCAAAGAAGCCCTGCTGCACAGGAAAGGGCTTTGAAGATCTGAATGTATCATTTGAATGAGACATGCATTATGTGGGCGTTGTAAGTGGCGGTAATCGAGCCAGTCAAATCGACGGAACTGCATCTGAGGCGGATCATAAT
Source organism: Pinus tabuliformis (assembly GCA_031772625.1). Lineage (NCBI taxonomy): Eukaryota > Viridiplantae > Streptophyta > Pinopsida > Pinales > Pinaceae > Pinus > Pinus tabuliformis. The sequence goes on along the minus strand of CM062804.1, from coordinate 774,317,112 downwards.
CGGCTAACGTCCAGGAATGTGGGGGGCTACCTGAAGGGCCACCCCCTCATGAGGTTTGGAACATCTCACACACACCTGGGGAATACTGGTACAATCTGCTGGATCACCGCACAATCAAGTGTACAATTCTCGATCGTGCGATAATGCGCTGGAGGCAAGAACGCGAGAAACAACCGAGTCAAAGGGAAATGATGATTCCCTTTGCTTGATCCAAGGAACCGAACAATGATGAAAGATGAAACCAAGGTACACTGCCCTCTAGACCACTCTCTTGGAATAAATGTGCTGAAGTCGATAGAAGAGGGCCTGCCAGAGGTGAGGCAATGAGGATTCCTCAACAAAGGCACGAGGGTCATAGCAATGTGACTAATGGACTGACACCAGGGATAGTGATGGAAGGATACAAGATGAGAGGCTGTTAAATTGGCAACTAGGGCCAAACTCCATGTGGGTTGGCTTATTTATGGCAACTGATATTTTTATTGGATCCCTCTCGTCGAGAGGTGTAGGATTGATCCTAAGATCATCTGATTCCGATAAGTATTTATGGAGATATGAATTTATTTTGATTATGTAATTATCATCAAGCCGACCAGCTCTTATGTAGGCTCTATTCAACCCATGTGTTTTTGGTATAAATAGTTGAGGATTTGATGTCATTTACACACATTTTCTTGAGTGATCTCCTCCTCTCCACGTCTTGGGTTTTTGGAGAAGGAGTGAGACACCAAGAGTAATATGCTGGCCTTATGGTGATGCCCTAGCCGCAGGTCGATCTATGTAGCTAACAGAGTCTCCTATACGTTGTCAAATGGAGATATCTCATACGCTGGAAAGGAAGACCTTATACGCAATTATGGAGACCCAGCCGTAGTCATAAAGGATTTCAACGCAGTAATTGAAGCTATCTTACACGTTGTTCTTGAAGACTTCTTGTACGCTGTTCACAAGTCTTCTCATACGCTGTTCTGCTCCCGAAAACATAGATATACACACACAGTGAATCTGGTAGCGTGGTTATACAAGGCACGCAGTGAATCTGGTTGCATGGTTATACATGGAAACATATATACGCAGTCTATATATGGCACTGCTACAAATACCCTAAGCCGTAGACGTTGGATATTCATACGCATAATATAAATGCTGGATGCTGGGCAAACGCTGGACAGTCTTACATATACGCTGGACAGTTTTATATACAGTTTGTAAACGCTGCACAGTTTTATAAGTGTGTTTGTAAACGTTGGACAACCTTAACATACGCAACAATCATTATAATGATGTACGTAGTGATAAATACGCTGTCCAGAAGTTGAATATAATACGCTGTCAAGAAGTTGAGTATGGAAGCACCTAATGCGTTGTTCAGAAGTTTAATATGGATGCACATAATACACTGTTCAGAAGTTGAATATATTACACTGTCCAGAAGTTTTATGTGGAGGCCCTAATACGCTGACCTGTAGACTTATACTCAGGCCCTCATACGTAGCCTAATGCAGTCCATCTTCGCTGGCCTAAGGAGGCCCTAACCACAGATAATATGCACTCCCAGAATAGTCACTATCACAGCTAATCGAAGCCTGCTGACAACAAGAAGGAAAGTTCGAATCACTATAGGTAAGAGCACTGTCATAGAGATAGGACTGTTTGTATATTCTTTTGTGACTGCTCTTCTTGTAGAAGAACCAAGTTAGAGGAGCTAAGGGATAGATCTGTTGGGATCTCGTTGGAAGGACAAGAAGCAAGGGTTATGTTGCCTAGAAGCCACAGAAAGACTGTGTGTTAGGCCGCAGGCCATAACACCACAGTCTAGGATTGTGTATGAGTTTGAGGACTTGTACATATGCCCAAATCAACAACATATCCAGAGTAGAGTTTGTTTGAAGGACTGTTTCAATAGTGCTTGGTACCCTAACCAGTCATCATGATGACAACAACAAAATATGTACAGCATGATGATGGAGGGTAGTAAAGTTGTGTACATCAACTCAACAATAGAACAATATGACGCAGCTTGGACAACATGAAGCTTGGCGAGATCATGGGCAGCACAGTGATCATGAGCAGCATGAAGATGCATGATGCAGCGTGATGATGCTACATTGTAAGGTGCAACAGATGAACAAAATGGATAGGTGAAGTCATCACCTAGGAGATTCAGTTGAAGCAGAATGTCTTCAACTGATCTCATCATTATAGGAAATTATTGTTGTGGGGAAAAGTATCCGACTCGGAATGACCCTATCCCTACTCTAAGGGTGATAGTTCCTTAGCAACAACTGAAAGTAAAGCTTTGATATTTTTCCTTTATGAAAGTACAGAGAAGGAAGAAAAGATTGACCAACCGATATCCTTCGCTTTTGTCGATCTTGTCTTCTCTCTTCGTCCCTTGCTCCCAGCTCCTTGTTCTCTTGCCGGCCCAGCTACACAAAGATCCTGCACAAACAAGAGAGGGAAACTACAAGAAACATGTACTCATAACTGATGCATGGATTAGAGTGAATCAGATATACAAGTAAATACAATACATCGATGCAATACAAGTATATAGGAGAACATTCAAAGCTTTATTGATAGAAGTAAAAGGTTCTGAGAAGGTTACAACCATCAATGGCTCCAATCCAACAGCACCTCCCCAGCAGCAAGAAATCCCCTCTTCTCCTCTATAAAAGCAATCACCCAATAGCTCTAACTGTAAACCAACAACACTTCCTTGCTTTGCACAAAATTCCAGCCTCCTTAGACCTCATAGAAGAGCTCTATATATAGGAGATTTGGAGAAAGGATGAGTCAGCTTGAGGCTGGCATAAAGCTGACTAGTGTCCTCTCCCACTTTAGTTAATCTTCAGTTCTTGAGTCCACTTGGAGAATCTTGCTTCCACTTGGAGATCAAGACCTTCTTACTCATCACAGGGCGAATCCCTTGAACCAAGTGTCAGTTTGGAAGCTTCCTGGGCAGTTGACACCTTGCAGAATGACTGTGCCACTTGGCCAATCTCGCCCAGCGCAGGTAGCCTTCATTGGAGTTGACTTTCAGCGCAGGTACAAAGAGGAGCAGTTGACATTCAGCGCAGATGCTCAGTGGAGCAGCTGACATGATCCAAAAATAGCCTGTTTTTGAGTGTTTTCAGGTGGAGAACTGATGGGAAGTGCTGTGGTTTGCTGACCTTGTTCTTCTAGGGGTAAGAACAACATGTTTAGGGACTGAGGATCCCTGTAATTATTGACATTTCATGCTCCATGCTGCGAGGCACAAAAATGTCTATAACAGTTGCCCCCTAAAGTATGAGGTCGTTTATCGGGTGAAATGCTTTATCCAGAGGATCCGAAGTTCATTCAAGTGCTGAGAGGTGTCCTGTAATACAATACAATACAATACATTATTTTTCATTCTGTTTTCATGATCTAGCTGAGGCGGGCATTCCCATGCTCAGCTTTATAAATACATTTTGGTACATAGAACAGACGATCGTCTGATGATAGACAGATAATTCTCTGCTGAAATTATCATCCTTTGAATAGGATGATCATCTGCTGCAATGATGTACATGACAAATGCTTTTATATTTCCTGAATACATATCGCAGCCCGGATGGATGAAACTAGATCCGGGGTCTTCGAACTCGTTCGATCTTCACTCTAAGTACAAGTCGATCCATGTGAGAATTTCGCTGAAGTCGAACATGGAAAGACATCGCTTGATTACCGGTCAATGATGAAAAACCGTTAACAAGCGCGAGAGGAATCACCGATAATGATAATGACCCTCAAGGTACTGCAGTACAATTCGCGTGGCGTGAATAAAGGACTTGGCGTCGAACGCCACGCAAAATCTTCTGGTCGAAGGTCATTGATGTATACCTGTCGCCGGAAGTGAGAAACTTGCCATTGAGGCATGCAAGCTTCAAAGTACTGATAGGGTTGTTCCTAGATCAACTTCTTGGATAATGAGCTGAAGTCGACAAGAAGCGATCCGTCAAAGGAGGGTCTTAATGAATCCCACATCAATGACACGGAACGGAGCTAATGATTTTAGTGGAGGTGAAAACAAACTGTGACATATGATTCAGGGTGGCGATCATGAATGGATGAAGGATAATGTATGGCAGTGGATGGGACACGGTTGACACTTTCAGAATGACCTCTCTTGAACATATAACGACACTGATGCGATGGATCGGTAGCATTACCCCAAAATGTGGATGGTTTGGCGAAGACCATGGTGATGAGTCCGGTGAATGAAACAACCCAACCCGATGTGGTACGGAAGAAAAGTGTCATGTTCAAGAGCGACTTGCTACCATTAAGCTTTGATGTTCTCCCAATTTTTCCCCAGTCATTTCTGACCAGTACCTCTTTATTTTTGTCAAGCTTGAGGAGGATAACATATGCTTGTTCTATAACCTGCCCTTCGGGCAAGCCCATCGCTATGATTTAACGAGCTTAGCGATAGGGAAACTCGTTCTCGTCTAAAGACAAGTTTGTCGCTATTTAATCATTTTAACGAGTCTAACGACAAGGAAAACTCGGTCCTTTTCATTTTTAGAGAGTCTGAAAAGGCACGAAAAGTTAACTCCAAAATTCCTTTTTCGTCATCTAATCCCTTAAGTCCGAAAAAGTATAAAACAATACAGAAGGGATGAATTTTCGGTTGCTTTAACGAGCCGAACAAAACAAGCGCTCGATCTTTTTGTGCAATAATCCCTCAGGTCCAAAAAGATTAAAATCTAGAGGAGGGATAGCTTTCCGGTAGCTTTAACGAGCTGGAAGGCCAAAACTCGGCAAACTTTTCATATTTTACGAGTCAGTGAAAAGAGCTCAAAGAAGACTCGTCTTTTGAGGAACGAGTGATGAACAGGGATAGCAGCAGATTCCAGGTACAGGTTGGAATTCTCCAATCACGGCAGCGTCACAAGGATGGCTAAGTGAAATCACTCTTCGCAGCTGTTTCTCAAAAGAGGTAAACACACAAATGGAGGTGAATGATCGGCCAAATGAAAAGTGGAGGTGATGGCATATAAACACGACCAAGGGCTTTTAATATGGCTTTCAAAGGTTACATTTCTCGAGGTTGTTTACCGGTTCATTTTTTCTGGATGAGCTTGAACTGCTAGGGAAAGATTGCTCACAATTTACGTTTATTTTTTAACGAGCATGAACTTCTGCACAAAAACTGCTCGATTCTTTTGCATGCCCCCAGCATCATAATGACGCATGTCAAAGGAGGGTGCCCCCCAAGCTTCATTGCATTCATCTTGGTGGTTGGAATGAAGGTTTACCTCGGGGATTTGTTTCATTTTTTAATGAGGTTGACACAAGATTAGAACCGTCCTCAGGACTCCTTATTTCATTTTTTAACGAGGTTGACATGAGTTAGGAACTATCCTCGAAGCCGACAAAATATTTAGGAATCTTCCGAATCCAACCAGAAGATTGGATTAGATTTCATTTTGTAGGTTTCCACCGTGGCCACTCCCGCCAGATTACTTGGAGGCGGTAGGGCGAAAGTACCCATTAAGGCAGGGTCTTTTAGGAGACCTATTCCGATATTTTGAAGCAAATGATTCCTTCCATGGATCATTGGAATGCTTCTTGTAACTTGTGAACTGTTGGGGAGAAAAGTTTGTTGGTCAACGATTGTAATTCCTTCTTGGAAGGGAAATGCAATCTTCCTGAAGTAGGTCGACACAACCGCGGCCATGGCATAGATCCAGGGCCTTCCTAGTAGGATGTTGTAATCGAGGTTTCCATCAATTACTTCAACATCAATTCCTACTGTTTTGCCCCCCAGTTCAACTTGCAAGTTACTTAAAATCCCGTATGGAGTGTATGATCGTCCATCAAATGCTTTTAACGTCGTTGACGATTTCGACAAGGGTGGTGAGCCTAAATCTTTCCAGCAACTCATCGACATAAGACATGTAGATGCCCCCTCATCAATAATTGTTCGATGAACAGTTTTGTTGAGGGCTTTCACTTGAATAAGGAAAGCTAGTTGAGCTGGTAACTGAGGGTCATATCCTTTATGATCAAAGGCCACAAGATTGGAATCCATTGGGCCAATCCCACCTATTGCTGATAATAAAGCTTGCTCTTGGGAGGGGCAATTTTGTGGTACTTCAAGTGTCGACATAGTGGACGGCGATTGGGCCAGGTCCTTTACTATATTATAATTCTGTGCTCCTTTGGCACGAGGATTAAATGTCGATTTGTGTACTACTCCCTTTGGCGACTTTATCATTGGCTCAGGAACGATGGGTGGCACAACTTCGGTCAAAGTTGTTGTTGAACTACTAGGTCGTTCATTAACCTTGTTGTTCGACAGCTTTGGATTCCCGTAATCTTTACTCCTTGTCAAAGCATTATTCTGTTGCTTCGAGGTAGACAACATAAGCACTTGGGATCCGGAAGCATTTTGATTAGCAACCAGATTTTGACTTGGATTAGGAAACGGATCAGTCAATACTGCTGGGGTTTTTGAACTCTTGAAGAGTTTCTTAACTTCAGCTATATGTGGACAATATTTCGTCCAATGATCCTCATCGCATATATGACACCCTGCCGGGGGTTTCCTTTTTCTTCCTGTCTTTTTCTTCTTGCCCCCTAGTTGCTTCAGTTTTTTGCCCTTGTCGGTCGACATGGCATTTACTTCTGAGGCAAGAAGTTTTTCATTTGCATTTTGACTGTAAATTTTGTGCTTGCCAATCACGTCATCGCCGGCGTGAGAGTCATTGTTTGATTTAGGAGGAGGAGGAATTGAGAATTCCGGTCTAGGGGCGTCAGGTATTTTGTCGTAGAGCGTGCCAGACTGAGTATAAACCAAGTCTAGATATTGCGCACGAGCTATAACTTGCTCTTCTGTTACGACTCCCCCCTTGGCCACATCTTCCGTTATGGCCGGAAGTAATGACTTTATAAACCATTCAGCTAATAGCTGATCGGGAACATATGTTTTTACCATCCTACGACGACGTCGCCATTCATGTATATGATCAGATATATGAGTGGCCGTTGTCTGTTTGAAGTTGGTAAGGAGTTCTGTTCCCGTTTCATACCTTATCGGTAATTGAAAATGGGTTAAAAAGGTTGTAGCTAAGGTACTGAAGTTGTCGAACGAAGCTCTAGGCAATTCAATATACCATTTCACCGCTGGACCCGTTAACGTCCTCTGAAAAAAGGCGAAGTCTTATCGAATCATCATTCAGGGTGTTTGATGAACACCATAGATGGAATGTCATCACGTGATTCGACGGGTCTTCACCAGGATTTCCATTAAATTTAGGAATGTCTGATGGAAGTTTGTGTGGAATCGCTGGCCACCAAGGGGCATAAGCAATTGGATCATTTGTCAGCCGGTTTAGATCTGGTAATTCTAGAGTTGCTACAAAGGGCAACTGTTGATTCAGGTTAGGCGAAGCATATCCAGGATAAGATGGAATCGCCTGAGCAGTGGGTCTTTGCATACCAGCATAATGTTGGCAACTTTGACATGGTTGATGGGTATAACCATTATAGTATGGTTGCCCATTACGTACAAAGACTTGTTGCTCAGGTCCTTGATATGATTGCTGGAATTGCAGTTGTTGAGTTCTAACCAGCTCTGGTTGTTGGACCATTTGCTGATGCCCAATACTAGATGATTGACCAAGATGAGGAGTCACAGTACTTGTTTGATCCTGAGTCACTCCAGATAAGGAGGCACTGACCTGAGGTTGCGATTGAGATGTCGAGACAAGAGGCTGTTGTATGGCAACCTGAGAAACTTGGGGTTGACATACAGTAGGCGACGCTTGTACTTGCGACGCAATCACCATACCAGGTATAGTGGCAACATTCGACACAGGGCGGACTGGTTGCATAGAATATACAACTCCTGGTTGTTGAGGCAGTATTGGTACCCAACCGCTGGATGTAATTCCAGTTTGACCTGAACTTTGTTGTGAACTCACGGATGGGCATCCTCCCGGAGGAGGTAATGAAAGGGCATACTGCCCCCCATATGGTATCAATCCGGAACTCAAGGGGATCGATTGCCCAGATTGACCTCCAAATGGATCAATTTGGCGAGTTTCAACATAAGAAATACCAGATGATAATCCGGATGAAGAAATAGGAACTAACCATGTCGTTGTCCCTGATTGGACTCCGGCTTGTTGTTGACAATTTGCCAGGACAGATGGTATACCAGCGAACATCGTTGGAGTAGCAGCAGGAGGCTCTGCTGCAACTGTGTCGGACGACACAGTCCTAGATGTCGACGGTTGTTCAGACATATCTAGTCTATCCAAAAGATTTCTTAGCGATTCTACAGGAACTTCCACTTGTGGTGGACTAACTTCGAAGATCAACGAGGGAAGGGTGATGATTATTCCGCTTAAAATAAATTTTATAACGACGCTTTAGACACAACTTTGCTTTTTCATGTTTTAAGAGTCGAGAAAAAGCTAAAGATGACTCTAGTCGCCTTCGATGTATTAACGAGCCCGAAGTGACAAATGCTCGGTTGGACTTTTTCAGTTATAGAGTTTGAAAAAGGCCAAAAGAAACTGCTCTGGAGTTCTAGGCAGAGGGTGTGCCAAACTTTTCGCGAAACCACAGAATATGTTTTACGGTACGGGTGGTCGATCTTCGTGAATGCTGTGTTCATTGCATCGCGATCAGTAGGGCGGCGGACACGGCTTCCTAAGGATACAGGATAAATGCCTATAGGGGTCTCCCAATATACGCGACGGTACGCGGGAGCACAAGTCCGTATTAGTGCTATCGTCCCTCAGGAGGAATCACCCACCTTCGTAGAGATCGACAGTCACTATGTTTAACGACACCGGAACACGTCTCTACCTAGACCTCTAGATGTTTGCGTTATGTTACAAAGCGTTGTTATGTAAATTGGATTTATTTTAATGTTGATCTTGCTTAACAGTTTGCCTTTGAGGATCACCACGAGATGTATATATACAACTTCCTAAATGCAATCTAAGATGAGAAGCAAAACTTTTCAATCTTTCAACTTTGAAAACCTTAATCTACTGAGGGAAAAGAAAGACATCAACTTTTCACACAGATCATAGAACACACACTAAATGCACTTTTTCCTAAATCAACATACAAACTGTCAATAATGCACATGCACAATGCAGATATTTCTTTTCTTTATCCTTAATGTTGATGTAAGACAAAAAGGAAACTGTTGTATAACTTTGAATCTAATTTCAAGCGAAAGTAAACAAGCTTGTCCAAAATCAAAAGACACCTTAAGATCGACTTGTTTAGACACTGGAAATGTATAGATTCAAACCACAAAATGAAAAACAAACAAACTCAAACAGCCATGAACAATAACAAAACTAGCTCTTAAGACCACAAAGACACTTTTACAGTTCAGGATCTAAGAGGCCACAACTATACTGGTTTGCTTTTCACAATGGGAAACTGTAACTGAAACAAGAAATACTGAAAGAACAATCACAGTTTCATCATACAACTGAGGCGGAATAATGTCAAGGAAAGTTGGTTTACAGCAAGTACAAATGACAAGCAATCAGCAGCAAAATAACAGTGAAAACAAGGCCAAGACTCAGTGGGAAACCTCAGCAAGACATAGCCTAACTGGTTCAGCGCAGGCTCTGGTCTGTCAAACTGACTTTCAGCGCAGTTCCCGAAGGGAGTACCTGCGCTGAAATGCAGACTGCCTTTGGACAGCCTGCACTGAGACACGAGAGTTGCGTTTACAAGGATTTCCGGGTCATAAAAAGCTCAAAAATTCACTGTTTTTGCTGAAATAAAAAGCTATAGGTCAAGTACAAGCTAAGGGATGATCAAGAGGATGAAAAGCTATCACAAAGAGCACAAGAGTCTTTTGTAGATCAGCTCTTCAAATCATGAATCTGCTCAGAAAATGAGCAAGAGTAGCAGCCCCTCTACTTCGCTTTTGATATAGTCAAAAGCTTTTCGATTTGGTACTCTTTTCTTCAAGAAATGAATAGCAAAGATACTCCAAATACAATCAAACGGATACGGTCCCCAGTGGAGTCGCTAGTTTGTTGTGGGGAAAAGTATCCGACTCGGAATGACCCTATCCCTACTCTAAGGGTGATAGTTCCTTAGCAACAACTGAAAGTAAAGCTTTGATATTTTTCCTTTATGAAAGTACAGAGAAGGAAGAAAAGATTGACCAACCGATATCCTTCGCTTTTGTCGATCTTGTCTTCTCTCTTCGTCCCTTGCTCCCAGCTCCTTGTTCTCTTGCCGGCCCAGCTACACAAAGATCCTGCACAAACAAGAGAGGGAAACTACAAGAAACATGTACTCATAACTGATGCATGGATTAGAGTGAATCAGATATACAAGTAAATACAATACATCGATGCAATACAAGTATATAGGAGAACATTCAAAGCTTTATTGATAGAAGTAAAAGGTTCTGAGAAGGTTACAACCATCAATGGCTCCAATCCAGCAGCACCTCCCCAGCAGCAAGAAATCCCCTCTTCTCCTCTATAAAAGCAATCACCCAATAGCTCTAACTGTAAACCAACAACACTTCCTTGCTTTGCACAAAATTCCAGCCTCCTTAGACCTCATAGAAGAGCTCTATATATAGGAGATTTGGAGAAAGGATGAGTCAGCTTGAGGCTGGCATAAAGCTGACTAGTGTCCTCTCCCACTTTAGTTAATCTTCAGTTCTTGAATCCACTTGGAGAATCTTGCTTCCACTTGGAGATCAAGACCTTCTTACTCATCACAGGGCGAATCCCTTGAACCAAGTGTCAGTTTGGAAGCTTCCTGGGCAGTTGACACCTTGCAGAATGACTGTGCCACTTGGCCAATCTCGCCCAGCGCAGGTAGCCTTCATTGGAGTTGACTTTCAGCGCAGGTACAAAGAGGAGCAGTTGACATTCAGCGCAGATGCTCAGTGGAGCAGCTGACATGATCCAAAAATAGCCTGTTTTTGAGTGTTTTCAGGTGGAGAACTGATGGGAAGTGCTGTGGTTTGCTGACCTTGTTCTTCTAGGGGTAAGAACAACATGTTTAGGGACTGAGGATCCCTGTAATTATTGACATTTCATGCTCCATGCTGCGAGGCACAAAAATGTCTATAACAATTATCTATGCTCAAATCCAGATAAGTCAAAGTGTTGACTTTTGTTGCAAATGTATTATCTCTCTCTCTCTCTCTCTTTCTCTGCAGAACTTTGAAGATAAAAGAAGATTTGATCAAAGGGTTTCCCCACACATTGTGAGGTTTGTCCCTGGCTTGCGCCATATCTTGTGTCCTCTTGTCTTGGCTTGTCTTCTGCGTATTATATTTATGTTCTATCTACAGTTTATCGTAATGCTGATGTGATTGCTAACTGTGAAAATTTAAATAAATTGCTCTAGCATAGAACATACCAAAAACTAACAGAGGCAGACTGACGACTTCCCTTGTCAGAACATGATATGCATGGGTGACCTGGCAGCGACTGACTTGATTCCAGAGGGGATGGTCAGTTACTTAGACGGAGGCTTTTCAAAGACGGAGCAGTATAGCTTGAGGCCAAATATGAGCACAATGGGATGAATGCGACACAGATGTATTAACACTTTAACTGGACTCAAGGGGACTTGGAACAGAATCCATAGATGGAATGGTGACTCATCTCTGACGCTTTGAACAAGGGTGACTCGATGATGCTGCCACATGGGGGAGGTCCAAAGGGGACTGGAAAAACATGAGTAAAAAATGGTTACTCATGATGAAAATTGACAAGTGAGTCGACTGGTGCAAAGGTAAAGTGGTACCTGAGTACGGGCGACTCATATGAAGAAATTTGATTTTGTCAGGCCAGGGTAACTCCAGCAATTAATGAGCGGAAGACAGAACTGGTGATTTTATTCATTAGACAATTATTATTTATACATATACACAACGGATCAGTTCATCTTCTAGATGACTGTCCAGCTTCACCTCATCCGTTTCGGATTAGGTGTCAACATTCCCCCCCTTAATCTGAAGGGATGTTGGTGAGTCCAAGCATCGTTTTGAATCTTTCAAGCTTTTCTCTTCCAAGCGCTTTGGTGAAGATGTCTGCAATTTGCTCGTTTGTGGAACAATGACGGAGATGGATTGTTTTGGCCTCAACATGATGTCGGATCAGATGATATTTAGTATTGATGTGCTTAGTACGATCATGGAACTTTGGGTTCTTGGCCAATTTTATTGCAGAGGTGTTATCAATCATGAGTGGAGTTGATTGTATTTGTTTTACCTGCAAATCTTCAAGAATTTTCCTGAGCCACACAATTTCTTTCGTTGCTTTAGCTGCTGCCACATATTCTGCTTCTGTTGTGGAATCTGTTGGTACTGATTGTTTGCGTGATCTCCAGGAGACAACTCCCGATCCAAGACTCATAGCATATCCTGAAGTAGATACCCCAGTTTCTTTGTCTCCATCGAAGTCTGAATCAGAGTATCCAATCAAGTTGAAGTCGTCCACCTGTGTATACTTGATTCCAAGGTCTTGAGTTCCCTTCAAGTACCTTAGAACTCTTTTTGCAACAGACCAATGTCCCTCACAAGGCCTTTGCATAAACCTGGAGAGGATTCCAACAGCAAATGAAATGTCTGGTCTGGTAGTAGTGAGGTAGATGAGACTTCCTACAAGTTGTCTATACTTTGTTGCATCCTCAAATTCCTTTCCTTCAGTAGATGTGAGCTTCAAGTTTTGTTCCATTGGAGTAGAAAGGGGATTGCACTCTGTCATGCCAAATCTATATAACAAATCTCCAATGTATTTCTTTTGAGAAAGAAATATGGACTTTGGATGTTGGGTTACTTCAATGCCAAGATAGTAATGAACATAGCCCAAATCAGTCATTTCAAAAAATTTTCCTAATTCTTTCTTTATGGATGCAATATAGCTTTCATTGTTCCCTGTCATTAAAAGATCATCTACATATATCACAAGATATACAACTGTTTTGCCAACTTTCTTGACAAATAAAGTTGCATCATCAAGATCAAAATGATTGAAGTTGAGTTTCAGAAGATGCTCAGTTAGTTTTTCATACCAGGCTCGTGGTGCTTGTTTGAGGCCATACAAGGACTTCACAAGTTTGCATACTTTGTGTTCATGTCCTTTCACAGCAAATCCTTCAGGCTGGGACATAAAAACATTCTCCTTTAGATCTCCATTCAAGAATGCAGTTTTTACATCCATTTGATGGACTTTCCAACCGTTCTGAGCAGCTAGTGCAAAGAGTGTCCGGATGGTGGCCCATTTTGCTGTGGGAGCAAAAGTTTCCTCATAATCGACCCCTTCCTTCTGTGCAAAACCTTTTGCCACAAGCCTAGCTTTGTGCTGGTCAAGTGAGCCATCAACTTTGTACTTGTTCTTGTAGACCCACTTGCAGCCAATTGGTTTGGTTCCAAATGGAGGATCAACCAGCTTCCAAGTGCCATTCTTTATGAGGGCATCGTACTCCTTCTGCATCGCTTCTTTCCATTCATCATGAGAAGCAGCTTCTTTGAAGGAAGTTGGTTCAAAATCTGTAGACAAGTTCAATTCACAATCATAAGTAACATCCATATCAACAGGTGAATTAGAGTTATCTACATCACCTCCATCTTGTCGGTTTGTATTTCTGGTTCCTGTTTTTCCAATTTCATCAGGATGAACACTTTCAAGTGTCTTTGTCAGCCACTTTGGGGGACCTTTCTGAGATGGTCCAGGCTGTTCTGTTGATTGAGTTGGGACTGAATCAAGATTAAGTCTCCCAATTCTATCAATTACATCACTTAAAGCATCATCCGTTGTTGGAGTGTCATGCAAGGGAGATTGTTCTTCAGAAGGAGATTCCACATGTTGATCTAGTATAGGAATCCCCCCTTCAAGATGTGGAATCTAATTATCAAACTCTTGGAATGATTTCGGTTTTGTGAATCTATCCAAGCGATCAAGTTGCCGCTCAACAACACTGTCAGATTTGGATGATTCAAGAAAAATGACATCTCTAGATAAAACAAACTTTTTATTTACTTCATCATAAAGGCGGTATGCTTTAGATGTGTTTGAATACCCCAGGAAGATACACTTACGACTTCTAGCACCAAGTTTGTTTCTATGTACCTTTGGTATTAAAGCATAACAGGTGGAACCAAATATCCTGAGATGTTTTACCGAAGGAACATGTCCATACCACAATTCATAAGGAGTCTTGTTTCTTATAGCACTAGATGGACATCTATTCTTTATATATGCAGCACATAGAACAGCATCAGCCCAAAACATTGTCTTTACATTTTTGAAGAAAAGCATGGATCGTACCATATTCAAAATTGTTCTGTTCATTCTTTCAGCTACACCATTCTGTTGAGGATTATAAGGCACAGTTGTTTGATGTTTAATCCCATGTTGGCGAAGATAGTGTTCAAATTCATTTGATGTATATTCTTTTCCATTATTAGTGCGAATAGACCCAATATGAGATTGTGCATCATTTTCAATCCATTTATGAAAATTCTTGAATGTTTGAAAAGCATCAGATTTGTTCTTCAAAAAATAAACCCAACACATTCTGGTGTAATCATCAATAAATGTCATGATATATTTATTTCCATTTGCAGAAGAAACAGGCATTGGACCACATAAATCTGAATGAATAAGTTCAAGCTTCCTATGTGCTCTTGAATGTGAATCATGAAAAGACTGTTTGCTGTGCTTTCCTAGAATGCAAGCATCACATTGTTTATGTTTTCTAGGAATTGTAGGCAAACCAACAACACCATTTTTCTTCAACAAGCGGAGACTATCATAGTTTAAATGTCCAAATCTAGCATGCCATAATAAATTTGATGGAAGTGCACCTTCTTCATGATGAGAAATATATGAGAAATGTTGTGCATGAGCAGAGGTTCCTTGCAGTTTAAGAAGTCTTTCTTCTTCTATACCCCTCATGACAAGTGAGTGGTCAGATGCCTTTCTTACCTCAAGCTTGCCATCAAACATGTGAATGGAGTGACCTTGCTGGCAGATGTGGACCAGGGACAACAAGTTTCTCTTCAGTTGTGGGAGATATAGAACATGATCCAGAAGAAAATCTGGAAGACCAGGCAGTTTAAGCCTGATTGTGCCAAGCCCTGATGGCTTGATTTTTGACTGATCTGCAAAGTATACTGCTCCATCAACATTGTCAGTGAAATCTTCAAAGAAATCTTTCCTATGAGTCATATGACAGGTTGCTCCTGAATCAAGCAACCAGTCATTTTTTGAAAAAGCAAGTGAAGCATTAAACAGATCTTCATTTACTCCAATGTTACATTGTGCCTCAATATAGTGAGCGGATTCAGGTGCTTTACCTTTGTCTGTGTCATCAGTTTTACCTTTCTGCTGATTTCTTCTCTGCTCAACCTTGTCCCATGGTAGCTTGCATGTAGAAGCATCATGTGATCCATTTCGTTTGCAGCGAATGCAATGCAGATCTGCCTTTTCTTCTTGAGGATGTCTGCCCCCCCTGCCTCTGAAGTATCTTCCTCTTCCTCTTCGTCCACCTCTTCCTCTTGTAGAATCTTGAGCAGTATGCTTTTCTTTATGAGCAAGGCAAACAGTCTCTTCAGAAGATTCAGGGACTGTTTTCTTTCCAAAGGCTTTCTCTCTTTCAGCAAACTTTTTCACAAGAGTGTCAAAGGTTATATCTTTAAGATTTCCATTTGCTTGTAAAGACTCAAGATAATTAGAGTAGGTAGGATAGAGTGCTTTGAGAAAGGCAATAAGAGAGATATCCAGCTCAACCTTAGTGGATTTAATATCATGCATTATAGACTTTATTTCAGATGCAAGAGCAAGAGGATCATTATTTTTGAGTTCAAGAGTGAAGAGTTTAATCATGAGCTGAACAACTTCAAGTGCAGAATGTATATCATAGAGTTCTTTCAGCTTTTGTAAAGCTTCAAAGGCAGTGGAATAGGATGAAATATGACGACTTACTTCCTCATTTACAGATGCTGCGATCAATGCATAGGCTTTGCTGTTCTTGTTTTCCCAAATAACAAGTTCTTTATCTGATGTAGGCTGCACAGGGTCTTTGTCTTCTTCTCCGACACACACTCCTTTCCACAACTCATTGAAGATGAGGGTGTGTTTTACCATCCGAGACCATTCTGAATAGTTCTCCTTGCCAGTGAGAACTATTCCTACCATAGAAATGATTGAATGCATTCTGTAAAAAAAATATTTCTGCCAAAAAACTTCTGTTGAGAGAAAAAAAAATCCTTATATGATAGCCTTATGCATTTTATTTTTCTTCTAACATTTCATCAGCATATCATGAGCATTTCTTATATCACCATTTCTTTATATCACTTCCATAATATTATGTTTTAAGAAAAAAACGAGGGCGCTCAACATATACCACTGTTTTGAAAAAGAGGGCGCTCATATAATGCAATCAATGAGCGCAAGAATGACTTCACTATATCAGTTTTCAATTCCCGCAATCTCAAAAGCGATGCACAGATTACAAAAATTAAGAAATGATATAAAGAACTAATGAAAAAATTCTAGTTCCACTTTCACATCCACTATATCATCGCTGTACCATGTCATAAATACTTAGAAAACGCTGCGGTGAGGCCGGATTACATTGATGTGCAGGAGCGGAAACGTTTTCAAGGTGAAGAGAGACAGCAGTTTCTTCAACTTAGCAGAGAACGATTTGAATTAAAACCTCCCTCTCTCTTAACTGTTATCAAACAAACTCTTCCTATTCCTCTCGCAATTTACAAACTGAAAAGGCAACGAATCTGCAACGCACGACCCATCATGACAAAAACAAAACCGTTTAATGTGGCAAACCGGGCACTTGTCTACTTTGTTTTCGCAGTCCCTGCACAGGCAAAGATGGCGGAGAGCAACAACAATATGGACACATCATTCATTGGCATCGAAATGATGTTGGAACATACACACTGAAGGAGCTCGTGAAAGAAAATGAGAATAAATCTCAGAAAATCCTGAACAGAAACTCTATGCCCGCATGATCACAACGGTCCTGTGGAGTAAGGTAGCCGAAAAAAGACGGAGCAACGCTGTCATATGGAGGGAGGCGATCATAGATTATGTGAAAAACGGCCTCTGGGAAGAAACGCTGAGATTGTATTATCAAATGCAACGCGCGGGCATCAAACTCGACAAGTTTTATGTAAACAATTCATGCAGCAGCCTATCAGATACAGTGATATTTGCTATACAAATGGAGGAATGAAATGCGCGGAAAAGTCTGAGAGCAGATGCGTTTCTCAGAAATTATAATGAGACAATGGCAGTCGAGCAGACCTGAGACAGGCGTTAGGGCGCAGTTATGGACAGAGGCGCAGTCTCTGGCAGTCAGAGAGCGCAGCGAATTCAGGTCAGAGGGGCAGCGAATTCAGGCAAAGGCAGAGGCAGAGCCAGGGAATCAAGCCAGAGCAGCTCTCAAGACAGGAGTTACTACTATTTTAGGGACTGGGACCTGAGCTCTGATACCATGTCAGGCCAGGGTAACTCCAGCAATTAATGAGCGCAAGACAGAACTGGTGATTTTATTCATTAGACAATTATTATTTATACATATACACAACGGATCAGTTCATCTTCTAGATGACTGTCCAGCTTCACCTCATCCGTTTCGGATTAGGTGTCAACAGATTTTAATAAGTGGTTGGAAAAAATGGCTTCCTGGTTAAGTGTCAAATTACCAAAACCAAAAAGAGACCCATTATACAACTTGGTGAGAGCTTTCCAACGGTGCTGATTGTTCACCAAATTGAGCTATGGTTTGGTTGCAATGGGCAACTGAAAAAATAGGGTTTTTCCTATAAAAGAGATTCTTGCCCCCAAATCCAATTCATTTGCATAGTGAGCTGTTGGAGAATTTGGAAAAGAAGAGAATGCCCTAAATCTTGGCGAGCTCGTAGCAGACAAATTGATCGTTGGAATTCAGATTTGCAACTTTTAGGTAGGTGTCCTTACTTGTCTAAAAATGGCCTTAATGCTTCTTGGAAGGATGGTTCCCGGTGAAGAATCAAGGTAAGAAAGGGATACAAGAATGAAATACTAGAGAAGGTTTAGGATCATCCCCACCCACCAAGTCAAACATGGGGACTGGGTGGTAAGTATGGCATCACATAGAGTAGAATATTTGAAGATATGGTATCAAGCATCTACGATATGCGATGTGTATATGGCTCGCCGAAGAGACCGGTAGAACAAAATATGCAAGCAAGGAAAGGATAATTGACCTACTTAGATCATTGAGATCTAGGCGAAGGCTAATATTGATCAAGTGAGAAGGTGGCCAGGGGTGCCATCATGCCCCCGAGCATGAGATACTGCCCCTTAGCATATGTGATGGAGGGGACTGATTGGGTATGCAAAGGTGGGAATGATGCCCCTAGCTAGATGAGTTTGTGGAGCGCCATTGTGTTCCAAGTGCTCAAATAAGGGATTCGAGGATTCAGCCTGACTGGCACGAGATCCTCTAGAGGATGATGAGGAGATGTAGGGGCATGGCTGCCCCCCATTTTTTGTTTGTATGGTTATAGCATGATATGGACATGTCAAATGTATTTAGAATAGTGGTCTCTAAACACATTTTGATGATGTGGTTCACCATTTGTTTTTTATGGTTGTCTTCTCATGGGAAGAATGGATAGGTGCTGTAGTATGAGAAAGGAAATCGTGGATTACCAATCTCATTTGGCACTACATATATGAGTCAAACAGACTGAATTTTTGGGGTCTGCATACATGGTGTCACCATACCAAAGAGTGGCTTCAGATATAATGAATTGATGCTCACTTAGACAACACGATGGTTGAACAACAACAATGTCAAAGGGACTGAGTTGTTGATTTAAGATAGAGGGATGATTAAGTGGATCATCCTCATGGTGATCTAGAGGGATGTGGGACTCTAGAAGTTATTCGAGGTGGGGAAGAATAGTGGAACTAGAGTCAACACTACCAGATACACTAGGAGGGTTGGGGAGAATTTCTTCTCTTGGACTCGCGAAAGTGTATGCCTCCTTACCCAAACATTGAGTGGCAATTTAATGGCCACAAGGAGGATGTGGTTCGAATTCATGGGTTCGAAGTAAGGGTTTATTGAACCAATCGACCTCACCATGGATGAAGTCTTTGGACTCCACAACATATTGATCATGGGTTTGCTGCGGAAGGAAGTATGCACGATGGTGCATATCATCCCAAGGATAATTAGAGGTGGTCATGGCTTCCATGATGTCTGCATCAGAGTGAAAGATGGGAGGACAGGAGGAAGAGAGACCACTTGATGAAGAGAAGCTACCCGAGGCATGAGAGACAAGGTTCACATGTGCATCGTCAACAAGGGGCAACAAATGACTTGTAGATGTAACATCTACCGATGTTGAGATCGAAGTGTTTGCCGAGGAAGGTTCGACTGAATCACAATAGGAAACATCAAGAGAGTCCCAATAGATCGATCCCATGGATGATGACAGGTAGAGAATAGGGGCAGAACTATCCGTCATCTTGACATCAGGAGGGGGAATCACAATAGTGGGTTGGGAAACCTCTTGTTCTGGCATAACAGTGGGACCTGTTACTGCTCAAACTAGCAGGGGTCCTAAACGGGATTCCTAAAGGAGACAATTGCTAGCCCAAGGGCAACAATGGAGACTCAACCCACTGTCACCTCAGCTAAGACTCCCTACTCTTTATGGACTTTCACCGATGGGAGGAGACCTAGTATATGGAAGTCACTTGTGAAGGATGGATCGAAAATTGGATGAAAAGCAACCTTAATGATCCTTTTCCTAGAAGGGGGTAAAGAATGGAGCTTACTTGCTCTTCAAGCAAGGTGCAAATATTTCTAGGATAAGGAGGTGAGGATTTGAGGGTTAGGTTAGAGGAATATGCCTTGTAAAGGAGTTTCCCAATTCTAAATTCCTTATTGAACTTGACTTCCCAAATGGTTCTTGAAGAATTGACCTTTCAAAGGTATGGGACCACACGGGACCAAGTGAACCCAACCCAGGTTAAGGAGAGAGAATCTAGCAACCGATGATGTTCTTAACCCAGACAAGGAAGGGGAAAGGATCAAAGAAATAATTTCCAATTGAAAGCGTCAAATTGATCCTATGAGGTGCTAGCCTAGGGAATACCAAGGCAAAGTTTGATCTCAGAGCTAAGCTTTGAGGACACACCAACGCAGTAGAGGCTATGAGATCGAACTTTTTCTATGGCTATTTCGTCAGAAAAGTGATGCCCTTGGTGACCCAACTTGGCCATACCTAGAAGAGGAAGGAAAGAGGTGGAGAAAAATGTTCTTTAAGTGATCACCTATTGGTAGACTAGTGCCTAATTCCTTGGGAAGAATGGAGTCTAGGAGAATGATGAGAAATGAACTCGTATTTCAGTCAAGGAGGCCTTGAGGACTACTTCGCTTGGCCTTTAGGGCAATAAGAAGAGACCTCAAAGCTTTTATACTTCACTTGGAAAAAAGAGATGGCTTATCAAGATAAATTCACTGATAGAATTATCCCTAGGAGATTTCATTCAATATACATGGCCTATACATTGAGAGATGCTATATAGAAACAATAATTCCACAATTTCACAATTACGCAATGTAGCAATTAGCCCTAGTATAACGGAAATCCCATTCAATGCATATGACAAAAGTAAAAATAAGAATAAAATTTAATGTGTTTACTTACATGTAATAGAACATATCCAACCATCAACAATTTGACAATAAAGAAGCTCCAAGATAAAATACTCCAATCCAAACATCAAAATTCATCCATGCTCCAATTCATCATCCCAGAAAAAGTGCAAAATTCTCTTAAGAGAAGAATGATCCAATCCAAAGTGATGATACAAATGAATTCATGTCTCTCCTCTTTATACACTCACTAGGAGTTCAAATTACCTAATTTGAGCTTAGATTAGCCCATCAAATCATGTGCAAATAACTATCTATTAGGGACAAGCCCACCAAACTAGCTCACAAATAAAATAATAAGCATCCCAAGAGGTCGAATGATGAATAATGCATGTTGTTGGGCTCTCTAAGAGGTCTGATGAAATCCATAAGTGCCAAAATGATCACTTGGACTTCCAAAAGTAATGGACAAGGGGTTGGCCCCTTGTTCTCCACATAATAAACATGTGGTGCTCCCAATGGTTGTGAAGGCACACAATTGACCTCCTGGGTCTCCAAGTAATTCGAAGATTCCTATAGACCATCTGTAAGGGCTCAGATGATGGTGTAAGTGATGCTACATCATCCTACAAGTCCTGGGCCATCTACCAAGTGCATGGTACATCCGTGGGGTTGGCTGGGTAAAGGTGAACCAGGTGCATCTTCCTCGTCCAATAGGTGAATCTCGAGCAATCTTTGAGCATCGTTGGGGATCCATGGAGTGTTGTCTACCGCTGTGGAGGCCCATGGCTCTCAACACACACCTTGCATGTGCCAATGTAGTCCTCTAGAGGGTTAGGACCCTGTATAGGGAGAACAAACCCAAGATGGAGACCATCTGCAATCTTGCATAAGATCCAATGTGTCCCCTAGCCTTCCATTACAAGTCATCAAGGAAATCGAGTAAAAGAGCTTACAAACCATGGACAACAGGTGGGGACTTCATAATGGCATGCCCTTCCATAATGAAATTTGGCGTGTGCTAATGTCTCCAAGCTCCAAATGGGGTTAACGAGGTATCCCATTAGGTGGTTTCTACTTCTAAAGGGGATAATATGTCCAAGGTACATCCTTTAAAAGGTGGTGGCATGTGATAAAGAGATGAATGGAGTAGGGAATGAAAAGGGGCAACCCTGGGCCACATGTTGGGGTACAAGGGTAGCTAGTAAAAGGGAAGCCCACACTTGGGTATATAATGTATAGGAAGGAGCAATCGTGGTACATGAGGTGCCCCGACCTTGATTTTTCCACCTGTCCTTATATGATTTTTACCTTTTATGATTTTTCTTTAATTAACTGCTTGGGGCTCAAGGGGTGTGTGAGATATAGTAGGGTGGTTCATTTCCCACCAGGGGTTGGGACAATCATAGGTTCCTATATGATGAAGGAGACTCAAAGAACCTGTAGGAGCCATGGTGATGGCCATGATGATGGGGTTGAGCTCATGTATTGTCTGTTTCCCATGTGCTAAATGTGTTTGTCCTGGGCATATTTTGCATTTTGTGGTACATTTTCCTGTTGAATGTGGCCAATTGTGCTTTTACTTTTCTTTTTCGCTGCATGAACCTCTGGGGCATCATTCTAGGCCTAACCCAAGGTGTGGGCACGAGGAAGGGGAGAGCTAGCCCTATGTGGACCCATGCGGGAGAAATGATGAGTGGGGTAAAAATGAGTGGAATGGGGGTAGTATATGTGGATGAGGGAGTGGGACCACCCAACCAAAATCAGGGTTTCCCATGAAATACGATTCCTAAAGCCAAATGGTTAGTAAAAGAGATCCCACGAGATTAGAATCCAAGGTTAATATCCAAAAAGGGGTCTAGGGGACAAGAGCACAAAACTAGCTCATTCTATTCTCCGAATCCCCCCATTAATCCATGCTTAGAAGTGTTCATGATAAGCAAACTACAATACTCAATTACCAAATGACAAGGCATACCTTTAGGTTTGGGAGGCCCACATTCAAACATACGATCATGATAGATGGGTGAGGAACCACATCGCTGGCTCAGGTGGCGGAGAAGTGGCACAACGAGCTAGTTGCTGGCTGCAAGGAGCTGTCGGTTGACGACCATCTTGGAAAAAAAATTTCTCCTAGGGATATCACCCACAAAATGGTGGGTAACGGGACCAGAATCCGCAGGTAGAGGAGAAGTGGAATCACTACGAGCGACATCTAACTCGCGAAGCACTTGAAGTGTATCACGAAAATATTTGAAACAGGGATAGTGATGGGAATAATGGCCATAATTATCACACAAAGCACAAGCATGATTCATGTGCAAGGATTTGTTCTTCTTAGCTGACTCGGGTAAGGTGACATGGACCTCAGAAATGTTAGAGTTGGGAAAGGTATTAGACACCACATTCTTGATATGAGGGAGCTTAGGACAATTATTGGTGGCATGCCCAACAACATCACACAAAGCGCATGGAGGAGCAGGCTTTAGCGATTTAGGAGGAACTGGAGTTGTTTGGGGTGCCTTGTCTTTAGGTCCCTTTTTTTGGGCTTTGCCCCCCTCACTAGATGCTTTCACAACATGATTGGCTTCTTGTTGAGGTTGTTGTGGAACTGAAGCAAAGGAAGGGGTAGGAACAACAGGTTGAATCGGGGTCAAAGCTGTGTAAGGTTTGAGTTGATTAGGAGTGTTTGCGGGAGGATCAATGTACCATATTGGGATCCCCAAGGTAATGTTAGGTAAACTCAACGTAGCCATAACAAGGGTAGAAAATATTCCAGGTGGCAGGAATAAGAAAGGTATCTGACTAGAAGGGTAATGACTTGGGGGAAATGCTCCCGGATGGTTAAGACTTGGGGGAACAGTTCCGGGCTGAAAAGGATTGGGAGAGATACCAGTAGAAGGAAATGGGCTTGGAGGAATTGTACCTGAATACTGGGTTGAGTTGGGAGTAGGAGGTTGCGGAGGGGCTGGCTATTTTGAAGGCGTACTAGACCACTTATGGGCGGCCCGTGATGCTTGAAGCATGCAAAAACTGGACGAGCTAGGCTCAGAAAGGATAGGCGGTGGGCCATAATAAGCCCCAAGCAGCGTGGAATCTTTATAGACTCCAGGAGACACATCGGTTAAGTGATAATCTTATTTCCATTCATTGATGAGATAGTGGTCTGAGGAGATGTCTGAGACTGAGGGTCATAGTAAGTTAGTTGATCGATAGTGATGATCTTTCCATTGTGGGGAAAGCACATCTTGCGAAATATAGTGGATGCGATAGAGGACATGGCATAGGTGTAACTACGACCCAACAAGATATTATAATCTAATGGGGCATCAATGAATTCAATATCAATTAAGACAGTCTTGCTGACAACAGTGATCGCCCCAAGCACGAAGAGTGATAGTGGATGGGGACAGGTCAGGGGAACCAAGTTGCTTCCAAACACTAGTGGCCATCACATAGGTGGAGGCGCCTTCGTCTATGATACATCGCTGGACTGTGGCGTTCTTTATGGAGACTAGTATTTGAAAGGCAACTGAGGAAGGAAGGGGGGGATGTTCCACTTTGTCAATGTCAAAAACAATCAGACGATCGTCAGAGGGATCCACAACACCTAAAGTAGATATTATAGCTTTTCGTTGGGATGGGCACGTCTGGAGGACTTCCAGCATTGACATGGCAACAGGGGACTGCGCCAAGTCATCTACTATGCTATAGGTATGGGCGGCTTTAGAAGAAGCAACATTTCGATGTAATGGACCTTTGGGGATCTTGGGGGGGACCTCAAATTTAGGTAGAGGGATCTGTAAGGTGCCATTTGGTGACGATAGAGGCTCAGTGGAAAGTTTAGGTTGAGGATCGGTCGCTGACTTGGTAGGGGGGTTGTCGTATTGGCGCGATCGAGTCTAAAGGTTGACTTGTTCGGTGTTGACTTCATCAGAATTCATCATGAGGATCTGGTAATTGTTTTGGCCAAATTGTGAAGGTTGAGGAGTTGCATTACCCTGTGTGGGTTGGGCAGCTACATATCCTTGATGGGGAAAAGGATTTGTAAGCACAACCGGTTGTGATGAAGCAGGAGGGGGAGGAGGTGGAGCAATGGGCTGAGGTCCTCTAGAAGCAGTTGCTTGAGCTTCCCATGCTTGGCGCATCTGAGGTAAAGGGGACATTCGTGAGTATAATGGCCAAATACTCCACAACAGGCACAAGGTTTATTCATACGAAGAACCTTGTTTTGCTTGGGTTGTCCACCCTGTTGCTGGGTTGCGGGAGTAGGTTGGTCACCCTGAGGGGCATTAGGTGGTGGACCCTGGTTGCCTTGGTTACCTTGAGATGGTTGGTTCCGGTTACCCTTCCCCTTATTCTTTCGCTTAGGGTTGGGGGTTGGTTGCACTTTGCTAAGCATACACTTGACCTTGAGGAGGTGGTTTCTGTTGTGGCAGAGGTGGAGGAGGCATGGGAGGTTGGGGCGCTGGTGCCGGAGGGGCTGGAGCGCTAGGCGATGCATAAGGATAGAAAGAATTGGTGGCAACATTGGGATAACCAGGTGAAGCGACAACTGGACCTGGCATCGATTGATGCAGATGAGGATATGCACATGACATGCTTGTACCTTGGTAAGTGTTGCCATGGGAAGGAGCAGGGGGGATAGGTGTAAGTTGAATTGGTCCCCCCTAGGATTGACCATAACTCATATGAGGTTGAGGGTATGGTGGAGGTTGAGGGTGTGAGATAGATCCAATGATATCGTCAGCGACATGAGATGCCCCTAGCACAGTAGTAGCACCAAGTCGAGGCAGATTGAGAAGGACAGTATAAACATATCCTGATTGTGCATAGATCAGGTCATATTTCAAAGCTACTTGGAGCGCTTCTTCCTCAGACTGGGGGAAGTGGGAGGCAACATCTTTACCAATGGGGGCCAAAAGAAATCTAAGGAACCAATCCATATAGACACGATCTTCAAATTCAGGAGCCCTACACATGCTCCTCCTTCTACGCCATTCTTGAACATGGTTAGATAGGCGGGTGGCAGAAGTTTGATAGAAAGACGTCAAGAGTTTGGTACAGTGTCATATCGGAGGGGTAACTGGAAGTATGAAAAAAATCTTTGGCAAGAGTCGTGAAGGTGGAGTGGGAGGCATGCGGTTGGTCAACATACCACTTG
This sequence comes from Pinus tabuliformis, assembly GCA_031772625.1. NCBI lineage: Eukaryota > Viridiplantae > Streptophyta > Pinopsida > Pinales > Pinaceae > Pinus > Pinus tabuliformis. The sequence continues at coordinate 774,291,275 of CM062804.1, read as the reverse complement.
GCAGCAACTCCAGTAAGAGTGCATTGGAACAAACGAAGACGAATGGAGTCTTTAGTGATGGAATTAGATGAACACCACATATGAAATGAGTGAACATGATTTATGGGATCTTCTCTAGGATTTCCTTCAAACTTGGGGATGTCAGAAGGAAGCTTGGTAGGCATAGCAGGCCAATTGGGGTCATGGAGAAGAGGATCGTTGATGAGCTGGCTGAAATCAAGAAGGCTCAAACCAACCATATAGGGGAGCAATGGGAGGTTAGTGACCATACTGGTAGAGGTTCTACTTGTGGGGTTACCTTGGTTTACCACACCCACGTTGGTGCTTGACATGGCGGTATAGGGTTGGGAAGACGCGGAATAAAAGGAAGAACTGGAAGAATTAGTAGAACCAGAGTCAGAATGAGGACTTAATGGAGGACTAGGAGGATGAACTCTAACTCGACGGGGAGGAGTAAGATGTCCTAAAGGAAACTGGGGGTGAAGGCCACGAAGTCTCCGCGACAAATGCCTAGGGGGCGCAATGATGTCAAGACAAAGATGACTCAATAGACTAAAAGGGGATGATAGGAGAAAAAGAGAAACAAACAACAAGCAAACACCTAGTGCAGTGGTGCCAAGTGTAAACTAACTATATTAATATGCTACTCTAATTCAAGCAAACGCGTCCTATCAAAGAAAAATGACCTCTAGCTTATAGGTGATCTAAATCCTCAAATAAGTCCTAAATCTACTGTTTCAGATGGCCTTCCAAAAGACTTCTTACTTGATGGAATCTGATCCCCGCAAGCAGAGTTGTCTAGAGAAAGGTGGGGTAGAGAACCAACTGCTGCCCACAGCCAGTCCTATAGGGTGTTTTCCTATGATTGGTCACTATGGTTACCTTTGTCCCACAGGGGTGGTCGAGTCTTGAGCTTCTTGGTGATCAGCCACCGCACAGGATTCCTTGCCACGGGTTGGGTAGCCCCGAGGAGAACCGCTCACACGATGACCTAGCCTAACCCCCTTTGAATCAGGTTTCTGATGCACTCCAGCTTTGGACTATGGGATGGTGAAGGATTTTAAGCTCCCTAATATGTCAACTTCTATGTCTCAATGTAAGTGATCGATGGGTGTTATTGGAAGCCTATCCCACCGATCCTACACCTAACTACACAAATTGTTTGGCCCTGGTGCCCAAGTGGGCTTAATCTGTGTGTTGAATTATTAAGGTGTAGTGTTTCAAGTCTTGGCTTGGTGGTGTTAACCATGTTCACGTTTGCTTAGGGTGTGTGTGTGTGTGAAAATAATGTGTCAAGTTGATGAGTTAATTGAGCATCTTTTATGATACCATGTGCTGTTGAAAATAAAGTGCAGAAAAACTATAAATAATATTGAAAATGGACAATAAAATGAAGAGCAAATCCAATCACACAAACCCCCACCCAAGAAGGCAAACAAGCAGCTAAAAGAGAGGTGGCAAACAAGCTACTCAAAGACACATAAATGGCCAAAGGATCTAATGTCTAAGGCACTAATCTAAAATGGTGCAGACAAACAACAAAAATCGAAGGTTAAAAATGTTGCAAAAGATAGGCAAGCTCCAAAAACCTAGGACACTCAAGAGGATCCTAAGGGGGAAAGGCTACATCAAACTCTAAAGGGAGTAAAATGATGAAGAAACATATCTAAAAGGGTTGTAAAACAGTGGACAAAACCCTAGAAATTAGTGGCTGAAAGTGTTGTACCCTAGACTCCTCAACTCAACAAATATCTTCCTAAATGATGGAGGTGTACTCTAAACCCTAGGGGGATTTTTCCTTCCTCAATGAGAAATTACTAAGAGAATCTAAGCCTAGGGGTGACTTTGGAAAGAACAGAAACCCTTCCTAGTACACATGCAACATAGTCGGCAAATCTGAAAAATTCTGAAAATTTTCTGAAAAATGACAAAATGCAGATTCTGACCTGAAAAGTGTGTTGGAATGTAGAAAATGGGCCAAAAAGTGTGTTTTGCTCCAACAACTCTGGCTTGGCAGATTTCACCCATATTTTTCCGTCCCCTGCTCGGTTGGTACCTGTGACCTGCAGAAAGATGTAGAAAACCAATAGAAACCAAAAACTTTTCGAGAAAACAAAGTGGATCTAAAAATAAAAATTGAGAGGCTAAAAATAGCTAGAAAAACATTGAAGAACACTAAAATGACAGTCATCAAGGATTTGAATTACTATACTAGTGGAGTTGCCATTTGTTAGTGTGAAAATTCTTAGTATGTGTACCAAAAATGCTTCACTTAAGTCACTGGTGACAAGTGACCCTAACAACAAGATATGGTTATTTATGCTTCAGATCTACAATGACAAAATAAGAAAACCCTACAGTAAAAAGATCATATGCAGCCAAAACATAGAACAATAAGAAATAACCAATGTAATAACCCAATAGAAGCTTTGAATGAATAATATTTTTATTAGAAAACACCTAGTGAAGAGGATTTTACAACATGGGTCTGCAAAATCCCCCTCCATGGGATGGGTCCTTTGATGTCCTTGTGCTTCAACGATCTGTTTCTCTCTCTCAATATGCAGAAAAACCCAAAAGCAAAATGGAACTCAAGTGGGAGCTCAAATGTGGGAAGACGATAGTGGTGACGATGATAATGATCATGGTGAAGAATGAATGGAAAACCCTCTTATTTATAACAAAGTATTGGGCTCAATTAGGAATTGGAAAATAATAAAATATTATTGACCAAATCAAAATCTAGCCGTTAGGAATACTTTATTATATTTTTTGGAGAGGGAAAAGATATTCAAAATGGTCAAATATATTTATTTAGAAAATAGTTGAAGTAATTAACAAATAAAATAATTTATTAATCACTTTGCAAGGATTAAGAAAAGTGTGAATTTGAAATAATTATTAAATAATGATTTAACAATTATTCCAAAAATAAGAATAAGAAATAATAAATAAATAGTGATTTATTTAATTATTCCAAGGTGATTTAGTCAAATGTGTTAAGAAATAATTATCAAATAATGATTCAATAATTATTTCGAGAGAAAATTAAATAAATAATGATTTATTCAATTATTCCCATGGGGGTTTTTTTATTTTAATAAGAAATAATTTAATAAAAATGGTTTACTAAATTACTTCCTATGGTGAAAGTGATTTGACTATAGTAAAATTAATCCTTCATGGTGTATTTCGATCCACCTAGTTAGAAATGGCTAGGTGATCATTTTTTAGGTGATAACAATTGTGAAGATTTTTGGTCCTCGCCGAGAAAGTCTATTCAATATTGCATTCATTGCTAAGAAGCAAACAATTATCAATAGGAAAGTCCCATCATTTATATGGGACATGCTAGTTTTTTAAAAAATAAAAGAAAAACTTGGGGTCCGTGTTCGAATGATGTTTTATGAGGCATCACCTATATCTACCAGTCTTGTGAAAAGCGCGATTTTTCCTCGCGCCGATTTAATCGCGCTTTTTACACGAAAAAATCGGCTTTTTTTTTGCCGATTTTTTCCGAAAAAAGCGCGATTTTTTCCGAGAAAAAGCTCGGGGTTGCCGGGACAGCACGATTTTATAAAAAAAATTTTGGTTTTTCATTTGGTCATTTGGGTTTTTTCATGCAATTTTTTTTGAAAGAAACAAATAATTTTTGAGTGGGGCAGCTTAATGATCAAGTCTAGGCCCTAGTATGGATATGCTATTCATGGTAATGTTAAATTCTTAAAGTAAAAGTGACATTCTCCTTAATCTTCATTTTCATCCTTTTACTTAAATTTTTAACATTACCATGAAATGACTCAGGATGTTTGAGAGTGGTTCTAGCCTCATTGGATTTCATATGGAGAAAGTAGAATTTTAGATTTCATTTAAAATCCAGCAAACTTATTAGTTTTTCAGAATTGGGAGATTGTAATGTTTCCAGGTGACACCACCTGCTTGGGCTACCCCTGCCACCAGTAGAGGACGTGGTCTACCTCCTATAGCTCCTACTTCTAGTTCTTTAGCTTCTAGAGCACAACAAACTCCACTGCAATCTCCACTAGCACAGGCACCAGCGTCTACATCTAGAGGGAAAGGGAAAGCTGTGGCATTTTCTCGCAAGAGGGGCAGAGGAAATCAATAGGATTAGACCTCATTTTATTGTATATGACATTATGACATGATGAGATACATTATCATATTTTTTGTTGATATTTTGAGGCTGAGTTGGGACTCAGGAGTCAGGACTTACTATTCAGGACATGATTCAATGTTATGTGTGATTATAGCACTAGAAATGATATTAAACATCTTATATATTATTTTTCTATCATATTTATGTGTCAATGTATTTATTTTATGTTGTAGATGGTTTAGATATTAAAAAAATTGAAAAAAAATGAATATTTTTGTACCAAACGATTTTTTCCGATTCGTTCCCCGCGCCGATTTAATCCCGCTCGCGCTTTTCACAACATTGATATCTACTGAAGTTATCAACCTTTTGAGAGGTTGTTTTTGTGGTATAATTTTTTAGGGTTATGGGATGACAAAGACATCATGCATGATCTGCCTTTGTGAGGAGGACTAATTTTCATTTGGTTGTGTTGAACCGCCTAGTACTTCTTGTGATGTAAAACTGGAAGATGTTCCTTAAATGAATTACACATATGATGATAAACCATATCCTCACGTAGATCCATTTATCAGAAGGTACAATCTAAATGAAGATTAGGTGAAGGTTATCCATGTCGTGGCAAAATGGTTTACAAACTCTAACAGTTCAAATCCAGGATTGTTGTCACCCAAGCCAGAAATATGTCTTGTACATGGAACTTTTGGGTCTGGAAAGAGTTATATTATGACTGTTTTCATCATTTTTTCTCACGAGAACTTTCAAGGGTGGGGAAGGAATGAGAATTCTAGTATCTGCTGCAACAAATGTTGCAATTGACAGGGTTTTGTCAGATGTAAATGGTGTTGAAGATGCAACACTGAAGGAAATGCAGGAGCAAATGAATGAAGAATCTCTCAACAAGAGGCTGGAAATTGATGAGAAGGTAAAATCTTTAAAGGAATGGAAGATTTCCAAATGGAAGGCGAGACTCAAAGATGAACAAGTGGTTGGTGTCACCTGTTATTCGTCAAACACTTCAATTTTGAAGGGAAACAAGTTCTAGATATACATTCTTGATGAGAACAGGTTTGTGTTGGTGGTTTAATTTCTGAAGCAAGCCAACCATCAAAGCTTGTTAGAGAATGATCTTATTCAATTCAAACTTAGAGAAAAAGCAGCCTCTTTAAACAGTGGATGTAAATTTGGCAGTGATATACCTATCCTTTCAGAATTGTTTGATCGAGTATTTTGATGGGCAGAGTTTAATTAGCATATAAAGTCTTAAATTACGGCAGGGTACCCTGTGTTCATATGTCTATATGACTCAGTTATGATGAAGATAAGGGTAGATAGGTTTGGGCCTATTTTTACCATCAAATAACAGTGAAACGATGTACTTCTAGCACTTTATGGAGTGCAAAGATGAGATTAGACATTGTGATAGTTAGTAAGTGATATAAAGGCCTACACGCAACAGTGCTTGATGAGGCTATCTATTGCATCAATGAGTATATTCTTCTCAAACTTCTCAGCTTAGATACCAGATTCCCAATGGTTTTTGGATCCAAACTGGGAGAGATGAAAACTGGGAAACATCTTGAAGTGGAAAGAACATGTTTTCTTTCTCTGGATTCTATAAATGACAATATCATTAACTTGCAATTTGAACAAAGTATTCATAAATTTTATGTCTTGTGTTTTAAGGTCCCTCCTATTTACGATGATTATGATCATTTATCCATGGCATGGTTTATGCACTCAATGGAGTTGGCTTATGTTTGAATATTTCGGGGTGCATTTGTTTTGTTTTGATCTTCAAAATTTGAAAGAATGTGAAACAAATGGGTGGACCACAAGGAGACAACTTTGGAATACAAAGAGACAGTGTTTCAATTTCAAATCCCTGCGTTGGAATACAAAGAGATAGTGAGTTATATAAAGATATATTTTGGAGTGTTGAGTTGCTAGTGAATCGAATTTTGTGTGACCTAGTTTGTGAATTGCCTGGAAAATAGAGAAGTATAAAAAGACTTGAGGAAGAGGAGCAGAGGAGATAAACAGTTGTAGAGGGGGCAGAGACAGTATAGAACAGAGTCAAAGAGAAGGAAGAATTCAGAATTAAAGAATAGGTAAGACAAGAAAATAACTTTTTAATCTATCAAGGGATTGGTGTCTCCTTTCAGGTAGTAGCCTAAAAAAGAACAGATTGGAGCCTGTAAGAAGTGGGAGTGGGTGCTTCCAGCAAATTGTAGCTTGCAAAAGAAAAGAGAGGTTGAAGCCTCCTATAGGTAGGAGCCTACAAAAATTGATGTAAAAGAGGGAGTGGGTGCCTTTCTTTAAAGTTTACATCACAACGAAAATTCGTGGTTTTCTCCTTTTATGGATTTCCACCTATATTTGATGTCTACATGCGTTGCTTGTTTGTTTGCTTTTGAATTCATGGCTAATTGTTGAACACCTATATAACTCTGCTAATTGTTAAATAAAAGGTTAAAAGGTTAAAATAATTTGAAATTGGTCGTTGCTAAAAAACACAATTATTGATTCAGCCCCCCTTTCAGTGATTGCCTAGTTTCCAACACTCTTAAAGTTCACATTTTTGGTAACTTAGTCTGTCAAGGCTCGATGAGAAGCCATCGAGCCAATCGGCCTTATTTGAATGGTCTAACCCTTATGACCCTCCTTGAACCTCCATAGTCACTTGAATTCAAAATAGAACATTGTTCTAATCTGATTTAATCCTAGAATCCAGTGTTGCGGGGGAGTGCCCCCCCCTTCGAACCCGCTCCCGAAGCGCGCTCCGGGCGGGAGCGGCTCGGGATCGCGCTCCCGGACGGGAGCGATTTTCGGGAGCGCGCTCCCGTAAAAAAATTTACGCTCCCTGGTCTGTTAGGGAGCGACTCAGGGAGCGATCGCTCCCGCGCTCCCGGAGCGTGATCGCTCCCGGGCATTAAAAAACGCTCCGGGAGCGAATCGGGTCGGGCCGGGAGCGGTTCGGCGGAAAAAAAATCCGCCGGACCCGAAAAAAATAAAAATTTTTGAATTTTTTTTTTGTTTTATAAGGCCAATGGGCCAAAAAAACTTTCATTATCACTTCATTGAGCAAGTTGGAGCTGGAGCAAGAGCATTGGAGCGAAGAGCAAGTGCTGAGGAGCGAGGAGCAACTGCCAAGGAGCGAGGAGCAAGCCTGTAGAGGTAAGTAACTTAGTAATCTAGTTAGTTTAGCTGGTTAGGTAGTTAATTTAGTTGATTTAATTTAGTTGTTTGAGTTTAACTGTTTAAAAATCATGTATTTAAATTAAATTAATAAATTAAATGAATTAATCCCAATAAACTAAATTAATTTGCAGATTCAAGACTCAAAACCCTACAAACATCAAACACCATGGACCTGGGGATATTTATTGGCATTTTCCTCTTCTTGGTCCCTTTTATGGTTATTATGGTGGTGGAGAGTAGGAAACAGAGGGGGCCTCAAACTGAAGAGGTGGATGAAGAAGCCGGAGGAAGTCAAATGGGTGAAAACCCCAGTGAGGAGGAGGTGGAGGAGGGTGAACATGACCCTCAAAAAACTAAACAAGACCAAACTCTATTGTGGAAATATGTTCACAGGGCTGAAACAGGGAGAGGGGGTGGAACCACTAAATTTCATTGCCCCCATTGCAACACTGATTACACAGGCTCATACACCCGTGCTAGAAGACACCTCTGCGGGAAAGGCCATGGGATGGAGAGAAACAAATAGGAATCAAAACTTGTGCAACGGTGTCAACAGCAGATAGAGCCAAATACATAAAGGAAGAGGAGGACGCCCAATACAGAACAAAAAGATCAAGGGGTTCCTTTGAACCAAGATCACAATCACAAAGAACTCCTTCAGCATCCTCCCAAGGCAGTGGATATAGACATGGAGGCACAGGGTCATCATCTTTAAGGCGTAGAACCATATCAGATTTCCTTGATGAGGGGTGTAGGAATGATGTGGATTCAAAAGTTTACAGGTTCCTCTATGCATGTGGGATACCATTCAATGTTCTACACTCACCTTATTGGCACGAAATGGTTTCTGCCATAAATGATGCCCCTAAAGGATACAAGAGCCCTGGGTATGACAAGGCAAGAACTGTTGGCCTTGATCATGAAAAAGCAAAAATATCACATTCTTTGAATAAAATGACAAGTTCTTGGACTGGCAATGGGGTGTCCATTGTATCTGATGGATGGACAAATGTAAAAGGTAAGCCATTGATAAGTGTTCTTGCTGTGTCTGTTAGTGGTCCCATCTTTCTAGCTGCACATGATTACTCAGACAAGTTCAAGACCGCTATCAACATTGCAGAAGCATTACTTGAAACAATTGAGCGTATTGGCCCATACAATGTCATCCAAGTCATCACTGATAATGCTCCTAATTGTAAGGCAGCGAGAGCAATTATTGAGGATAAATACCCGAACATATTTTGGTCTGGATGTTTGGTTCACACATTGAACCTTCTATTGCACGATATTGTCAAAAACAAAAATGAACAATACCAATGGATTGGTGATTTGTACAAGAAAGGAAAACAAATGATAAAATTTATTACAAATCATAGCAATACCCATGGCCTTTTCCGCAGTCACTCGAGATTGGAGTTGCTGAAGATTGCGAGGACTAGATTTGGTAGCTATTACCTCACCTTCAGGCTCCTTTTGAAGGTAAGAGAGGCATTAGCTAGCATGGTATCAAGTCCACATTGGCAGGTGTTAAAGGAAAGGGCTACAAATGTAGCTGACATGGCAGGTTTTGAAACGGTGGAGGAGGCCGCTCTTGATGGGCAGTTTTGGACAACTGTGAGGCAGGTATTGGATTTCACCAAGCCAATTTATCACATGATTCGGTTTGCAGATACAGACAAACCAGTGATTGGCGAGGTGTATGAGCAAATGGATACCATGTTGGGGGAAATAAAAGACATTGTTCATAATAAAGATCCCAACTTGTACAAACTGATTCATGATTGTGTGTGTGAACGGTGGAATAGGCTTAACCTTCCACTACATTGCTTAGCGTATATCCTTACGCCAAAATACTACTCTACATCTTGGTTGGGCCAACCTGCAGCAGGGGGTGGGGTTAGGACCAAACCCCATTTAGATCAAGAGGTAACTAAAGGATATCTGGAAGCATTAGAAAAGTTGGTGCCTGACAGGGAGGAATGTGCAGCTGTGCGCCTTGAAATAGGCAGATACTTCAGTGGCACTGGTTTGTATGGTAACTTCCATGCAATGGACGACAAAGATAAATTTGATTCTCTCACATGGTGGGAAACATATGGCGGCCACGGACTTTTGCCAAAATTGGCAAAAAAAGTTCTTTCACAGGTTGTAAATTCTTCTTCTGCAGAGAGGTGTTGGAGCACCTACAGTTATATACATAATGTGAAAAGAAACAGAGTCAACGAAAACCGAGCAGAAAGCTTGGTTTATGTGCACTACAACTTGAGGTTGTTGAGCCATTACTGTGATCGGGCTAATGAAGATCCCACATATAAAATTTGGGACAATCACCCTGAGGACGACAATTTGGAGGATGGCATTGTACATATTGAAGAACTAGAAGAGGAGCTTGTACGGGATGAAAATGAAGCAGCTGCAGCAGCCATGCCACCTCCACCTCCACCATCCAGTAGCAGTGCTCGAGGCCCGAGTCTTGTTCCATTGTTGTCGCCACCTCCATCGACACCCTTGCGTGGAGGTTCTAGTTCTGGTCGTGGGTCTGTGCGGGAGACTCCTAGAAGACCACCACGACCTGCTTATACTCCTGGAGACTCTCGTGGCAAGGGCCACTTGTAGATTTACAGTTTACTTGTCTTTTTTAGCTTCTATTAGACTTTAGTTTTCATAACTGTTGAGTTTTGAGTCCTTGACTCTTGACTCTTGACTCTTTCATATCATTATGACATTATGATATTTTTTGTAAACATTATATCACTGTGACAATGAAAATTTGAAGTTTGAAGTTGGGCCTTGGCAATTATAACTCATTGGTAATGATTGTGAATTATGAATATGATGCTTTGTGAAAGACTAAAGTTGTTTCATTTCATCTCATTATTCATGTTTCATTTTATAAATTTTTAACATTTCATATCATGTTAACAGTTAGAAGTTAGGACTTAGAAATATCTTCGATATTACTTCTTGTAATGGTTAAACTTGGCTTACAAGTACAACTTTGGTGATCAATGATGATAAATGTTATTGAATTTTCAATTCTGAAAGCTTGAAGTTGAAACTTTAATATTGAATTTGATGAATCATGATTTATAAGACTCAATATGTTGCAGTTGTAATATGTATTTTACTAACTTGTGGACATGGTTGATGACGATTATAATTTCTAGATGATTGATGTGATATGGTTCAATGATCAATTTATGTTTTTTTATGTTTTTTATGTCTATTTCATCATTCTACATGTTTTTGTTGACATATATGTATCAAAAATTAAAAAATATAAAATATATATATATATTTTTAAAAAATCGCTCCCGGATTCGCTCCCAAACCGGGAGCTTCTGAAAATGGTCGCTCCCGCTCCCGCTTCCGCTCCTGCTCCCCGCTCCCGCTCCCAAGTAACATTGCTAGAATCACTCAGAACATCTCCTTTGTAGATTGATGGATCGTTGAACCTAGGTTCGAAAACTATCCCTTGTAGCAATGGAATGCTGCCTCCTTTATTTGTTGAAAGTCTCTGATAACCTCTCCACTCAGAAACTATATTTGTGAGATCTGATAATTGTTTCCTATTTATGAAAGAATTTTGTATTTTTGACTCCCTCCAATCATAGACTGCTTGACTTAAGCCTTCAATGATGTTCTTTGCTTTGCTGTGCTTTCATAAATCCTTCATGAGAATTTTTCTTCCCTTAGCTGGAGCTCTACTATGTACTCTTCTCCCTCTTTGGGATTGAACTTCAATTAGTTCTTCTTTTCTTTTCCATGGTTGGAATTTGAGTTTCGGGGACAATCCGTTTTTTAATTTCTTCCAAACATGTAAAATTTTCTTTTCCATATATAGAAGCAGAGCTGTACGGTTGGGTTCCCCATCTTTCAAAATGTCCTAAAACTCTTCTTGCTGAAACCAAGCTAGATCATAGAGGAATAGGATTGGCCCCAATCCTTTTTAACTTGTGATTGAAATGGAGATAGGTTTCTGGTCAAAAACCGTGTCTGAGAATATACTAGAACTAAGAGTAACCCCCCCAGCTAAAAATGGCTTGTGCACTAAAAATTGGTTGAACCTTTCAACAATGAAGCTCCTACCTATCCTTCTATTTATCCACGTATACTTTTCCTTGGTTGGTTTGATATCTACCATCTTCAAATTTGATATCAAGTCTTAAAAACTTTCCCTCAACTGATCTCCAATGTAAACACTCCCTTTTTTGTGAGTTCAGGACAAATTGAAGGCGCCAACTAACATTATTATTCAAGAGTAATTCTGCTACAAAGTTTCTGAAGTTTTCCCAATAGTTTTTCATTTAATTCCAATTATTAGGCAAATACAAATTGGTTATCTAACAGATCTGCCCGGTAGTCATCCCCTCACATTCACAAGTGATTCGATGTTGTCCCAGCAAAGTCCTTCACAACTGAAGAGAAGAGGGATCCCATAGAAGAAATAACCCTCCTGAAAATCCCCTAGGGTATGCTTGAATGATATGGCTAGATCTTTATATTTGTGTTCTTATTTTGAAAAAATCGTGTTCTTAATGTTCTGTTTCTTGCAGAAATACCACTATTAAGTGCTAATACCATTCTTTTTTCTTTACTACCTAGTCGTCTCAAGAAAGATCATTGTTTACCTATTTTTTTTTGGTCCTGCTATTCAAACCCAAGGGATCATGGCCTGAGTTTCAAAGCTTTGTTCTTAGCTTCTTCTTCCTTGCAAACTATTGCCTTCGTCTTTCTACCCTTTGTGTGTGCAGAATCCTCAACGTCAGAAGGAAGAGGATAAGACCGAAGTCTGTTCTAGAGGCAATTCCATGGGTTCTGGGTTTTGCCTGCGCTAGGAGTGGGATGCTACCTACAATGACAGAGCAGGAACTAATCCAATCGTTATTTCTTGTCTTTCTCCTGGGTCATTTCCCATGTTACCTTAGGTTCTTCTTCTTATGATATCTTCTTTCCCTTTGGATATGACAGAATTTTTCTTCCTTCTTTAACCTCCTCTCCCTTGTGTTGTGTTTGAGGTTTTTGTTTTATTCAGTCTAGGATGAAGATGCTCCCAGGACACCCAATTTGTTATCATAGAGGGAGCATTGGCTCGGGGTTTTGGTGAAGTCTAAGCACCATGTAATTTTCCAATCATTGGAATATAAGCTGGGATATATATCCTAAGATATATTCCAGCTTATATTACAATGATTGGAGCACTTCATCGTGATTAGTATTTGTCATTACTTAATTATGTTTGAAGTAGCATTCCACTGTTCTTTTGATTTTTAAAATTGTTTTTTCTAGATCTGTGTTGGCTGTTACAAGTTTTTCTTGCAATCTTTTGCAAAGTGACCATATTCATGATAGGTGTTAAATTTGAATAAGGTTTGCTGGTAATTGAGCTTCTGGGTATGGGTCCATCCATCTGGCATGAGTTCTAGTGCCTCTGGGAGGCCATTTTCCAGATAAACTTTCACATAGATTCCAGCACAACTGTAAATCCCATGTTTGGGGATTAGATCTATCATGATAATGCCCCAGCTTATTTCCAGTTGCTTTCAAAGATTCTACGTCCTCTATAGATTCAACAGGAAGACATACCCATACTGGAATGACTGATGGGACATCCTCTTCATGATCATATTCAAATGGCCATCTGTTTAAGTACAGGCCACATGGGCCTAGAAACCAAGGTCCATTTCTGAAAGCAAAGTCTTGGTCTTCCTTTAATTCAAATTTTCATAGTGGAATGCAGAAAACTCCTTCCCTGAAATGCAGGGCTGGACCATACCGTTTAGCTGCAACATCAATTGCTTTTGTTTCCAGCAGCCTACTGCTTTGGTATTTAGCCATGCTTCTGGAAATTTCCCGATTAGTACTTGCTCTATGTGCATCAATACCTTCTTTCTGGGTACATCTGTTGGAAGATCTAAAGAAGGATTATACTCCATCCTTCTCACAAATTTCCCAAGAGGAGGGGTATTTTGACTTTGGCTTCAACTTTGCAGCTTCAATTATTTTCTTAAAGCAGCTGACACTGCTTCAAATATCAAAGCTGGGCCTTTGTCTGCAGTGCCTGATGAGGGTGAGGATCTTACCCTCCTCCAAAGGACGCCAGGAAAAAATACTCATATCAGAAAAATCGGATGCAGAATCCCTGACAGCACTCATTCCAGTTACTTGCAAATACTTTGGCAGTAAAATAATTTTTCAGTATTCTTCTTTTGTCCATAACTATCAGTAAGCCTAAATTTTTTGTCAAGGAGTCTCCTCTCAATTGATGGAGCTCTTTATGCATTTATTTCCACCTATGGGAACATGTGATGGGAGGTAAACATGAACCTGTGATTTAAGAAGTCAGTACTTTTTATAAGACTAATTATCTTTTAAAAAACAAGCTTGATTTAAAAAACAATTCATAAGTAAGAAAACAGATTGTGATTCCGTCCGATTTCCACTGTGAAGATGGGTTCTAGTGCTTGGAAAGCTTAGGAACAGTATGCTTGTCTGATTAAAAGCATCTGTATGCTATTTTAAGTCTTAACTGCAACTTAGCCCACCAGTATATTCAACTTTCAAATGAGTAAAAATCTAGGATACAATTGGAAACATTTATCTCACTGCATACCTGCTAAATGATTTAATTTTTTATGGCAGATGAATTTTATACTAATTTATTTGATTGAGAATTAAAGTTACCAAGTTTCTTAAAAGAATCTTCTCCGATAAATCAGGTGTCTTAAAAGAATCTGCTCTTATATATCCGTATCACATTTCTATTTCAAGTTCACAGTTTTGAGTTTTTAGAAGTGACACAGGCATTGTGAATGAACTGGATTTGTTCTTTTGGCTAGTGGTGGTATACGAGAAAGCTGTCAGCCACTAAAGTCAATTCCCATACTGTCATACTGTCTCCAAATGTAATCAGAGATAAAGCAAACTTTACTCTTATTCTGAAAGGAAGGTTGAAACTTGAAACATTCTCAATGCCACTATGCACCTAAGAGGAGGCACTTCTTTCTTCGACCAACTTTCATACATTCTAGAAATACTTTCAGTAAGCCCCAGCAAGATTTTGGCAGGAGAAAAATCTTCAGTTGTTGAAGGTTACTCTCGATGGCATTTTTATAGTATGACCATTGCCATTCTCCTTCTGTCTATGATGCTGTCCTTTCCTGGCATATTGGGTCTATGTTTTTCAGGAGATGATTTTAATTCAGCTTCCCTATTTTGTAAACTCCATAATCCCATTAATATGTGAATCTTTAATTGAGAATTAAATAATGAGAAAAAATAGTTTGGTCCTATGCTCCTTTTAATCATTTCCTTGAACTGTTGATGTCAGTTCCTGGCGGGCAATTCTAGCATTTCGCCATACGGTGTGATATTCATACTAAATTGGCCTATCTATCATTTGGGTGAGATGTGAGTGCCTGTCTATCCCTGCTTATTCTTACATGACTTATTTTGTAAATTTTATGCGCAGATGTGCCATTTGTCTTGGGGATTACCAAATGAACGAAAAGCTGCAGCGTTTGGCAGTTTGTGGACATTCCTTCCACTTTGATTGCATTGATAAGTGGCTTTCAAACAAGACCACATGCCCAATTTGTCGGACATCCCTTCTCCAGGCAGCTAAAGTTGTTCCTCTAGATTTGGCAGCAACACTCGCAACTACCCATCTGGCTCACGAACTAGCTGAAGTGCTACCTCAGACATCGCATCACCAGCAAGGACATCCCATGGAAGAAATACAAGCACAAGAAAGGTCGAATATCCATGATGTGATGCGAGAGGATCACACCAGACCAAGAGATGAACGAACTGGTCAAGCCACCGATACAATAAACTTGAATATGCAAGACATTGAATATAGTGCTAGAAGATTGCGACTGGATGAAAGTTCAGGAGTAGAACCAGATTGTGTGTACTGCATTGAGCCTAATGGAACATAATTGGAATAGGATGGGTACTCTAGCTGGGTATTTTACCATGTTAACATCTATATCCAACTTCAGAACATCATTAATACAGAATATTTGGTATGATTGTCACAGGTGGCATTTGTAAATTTGGTGGTAGTGAGTTCAATCCCTCTGGGCTGCCAGTACATGGTTATGCTGCCAACATAACACAAGCCATTCACTAGCTGGGAGCTTAATCACGTGATTATGTGTAACCTGGTTTGCTTTTTGGGTGCATCAACTACAGTGTGAGCTAATTGTGTTTGCTTCAGGGATGTTAAATGGTTTTGTGTATTAATGGCCAATCGTATTTCGATGGAAGCCTCTCCTTTGCTGATGATGACAACTATGTTGCTGATCTCTTTTGCTCATTCATTATATTATATGAATGATTGCAATTTGCAAGTCTAAGGCCGGTCTCCCACATGAATTTCCTTCCGCATATGACCAGGGCTGTGATCTGATACTTTGTATTTTGGTGCACGAGGTTTGAAGCTCCATTTGAGTTTGTTGGAATTTGATCAACAACTTGACAGTCCGGAATAGCAATAATGGTCTTTGAAGAACCTCAAAAAATAAATAAGGCACAAATGTCGCAAATTCTTCAAACAACTAATAATCTACTTATTCCATGTTACCTCAATTTTTTTTTTGTTTTCAGCTGGTGAGGCATGTTTAGATTGAAGTTATTAAATCACCTAGATACATGAGGGTTTTCCAACGTACGTTTTGCTAATGGTACTATCACCAGAATACATAATGGTTTACCAACCTACCTTTTGCCAGTTGTGCTAGGATAGGCACATGCCATATTACCTCAATTTGCATTAATATGTAATCTAAGTTACAAATATTGTAATTTTCACTGGGATGGTTTAAAAAAATCAATGATATAAGCTGATTCCTTACGTCCAAAGAAAGAAAGAGAAAGGAAAAGAAAAGAAAAGAAAAAGCTTAATTTGATATCATAGAGTATAGGGTAGATGTGTAGGTGTAATGTAAGCATGTAACCATTTTAAATGTCAGTTCAATTAAAAAACAAATAAAAATAAAAAATGATATACGGGATGAGTGTAAACATTTAAATGTTGTATCAATTAATAATAAAAAGTCAAGAGTAATAAACAAAATTAAAAGTAATAAATATAAAATTGAAAATAATATAAACCCCAGGATGGGAGATGGGAGTAAACATTTGAATGTTGACTCAATTAATATTAAAAAGTTAAAATTAATAAAAAAAATAAACTTCAATTTGTTATATTTTGATTTTGTTATTAACCTGTGAATAGACTTTGTTACAATACCACGGGTCAATACCACATGCCCAAAAAACATAACTTATTTCATAATCAAAATATTTTATAACAATATGACAAGATTCTTAACCATGGATATTCACTCTCATTTTATCATGGATATTAACCTATAAATAGGCTTTGTTACACTACCATAGGCCAATACTATGACTTATCAATACCACATGCCCAAAAAATATAACTTATTTCACAGTCAACATATTTTATAACAATATGACAAAATTCTTAACCATGGATATTCACCCCCACTTTGCCATTGATATTATGAACTTTGTGAATAGACTTTGTTACAATACCATGGGCCAATACTATGACTTATCCATACCACATGCCCAAAAAACATAACTTTTTCCATAGTCAACTTATTTTATAACAATATGACAAAATTCTTAACCATGGTTATTCACCCTCACTTTGCCATTGATATTATGAACTTGTGAACATGCTTTGTTACAATACCATGACTTATCAATACCAAATGCCCAAAAATCATAACTTATTTCACAATCAAAATATTTACTAAATATTTTATTTTAATTTATTTTTTTACCATTTTTTTAATTAAATCTATATAACTAAGGTTCCAAGCCATGAGACAAAGCAAAGTGACTAACAATAATAGAGGAAAGATAATGCATGATTCTTTTAAATTTTTCATTATTGTATTTTCTTTGACATGATTGATCCAAAATATAGGTTTAGTATTTTACAACCGATTGAGTTTTTTTTGTTAGACACTTTCTTAAACACGATACAATTGGATCAAATTTAAGAGATGGGGGTGGAGAGAGAGAGGGAGATAATGACATAGTTAAAGTTGGAGAGAGATAAAGAAAGAGAGAGTGTGTGTGATGGGAGGAGAGAGAGGGAGAGAGAGGAAGGAAGAGACAGAGGAGGGAGGAGAGAGAGAGAGGGAGGATAGAATAAAGACATAGAGATATAGAGTTAGAGAGAGAGGGAATGACAGAGAAAGATGGAGAGAGAGTGAGGGAGAAAGGAGAAGAGGGAAGGGAGAGAAGAGGAGTGGAGAGAGATAGGGAGAAAAGGAAAGAGAGAGAATTGGAGACACATAGATGGATGGGAGAGAGAGAAGAAGAGAGGGAGGGAGATAATGAGAGAGTTGGAGGGAATAGAGAGAGAGAGAGAGAGATTGGGGGAGGAAGGAAGAGAGAGAGGACTCAAGAGAGAGAAGGAAAGAGAGAGGGAGTGATGGAGTTGGATGGGGAGAGAGAGAGAATGAAGAGGAAAGACATATAACGAAAAAGGTGGAGAGAGAGAGGGAGTGACAAGGGAGAGATGGAGAGAGAGTGAGGGAGAGAGGAGAGCAGGAGGGAAGAGAGAGAGAAGGAGAGAGAGAGTGAGAGAAGGGGAAGAGAGAGGGAGAGAAGTGGAAGAAAGAGAGAGAGAGAGGAAGAGGGAGGGAGAGAAGGGGAAGAGAGAGGGGGAGAGGAAGAGGGAGGGAGAGAAAGGGGAGAGGAAGAGGGAGGGAGAGAAAGGGGAGAGGAAGAGGGAGAGATATAGATAGATATGGAGAGAGAGTGTATGTTTGGGGGGTGAGATAGAGAGAGGGAATAAGAAAGAGACACATAAATACAAATATAGATATTATATAATATTATATAAGCAATCTAGATCCATCTTAACTCTGGATCTATCAAGCATCGATAGGGATCAAATCTCTCGATGTGTAAACATTTCCTCAAGTTTTACACTAAAAAAGGAGGTTTGCACCTCAAGAGATTTGATCCCTCTCGGCGCTTGATAAATCCGGGTTAGGATGGATCTAGGCTAGTATTAAAATAAAATTGATCAATCTCTTTCCAGTTCTATAAAAAACTTTAAATTTGAAAAAAAATAATTAATAACATAAAATTAGAAGTATAAACCCTATAAACCTTGAAGTGTAAGTTTTTATATATAAAATTTTAATTTTAATATTATTGTGTTAGAATTTTGATATATTATTGTTGTTTCATCTTAGTTGAAAATATTGGATGTTTTTTAAATTCATATAGATTTAATTTAAAAGGTTATAAAATTATAGTATATATTATTACCATTCAATCTTTTTACAAAGATTAAGTTTATTAAATATGATTATAATTAATAATGGACAATAAATATTTTTCTTTAAGGCTATATCATTTCATTTAAATTTTGGTAGGAACTAATAACTTAGTAATTATTGTTGGATTATTTTTCTTGAGTGTGTATTACTTGATTCCTACTTGAAGATTGGGAATCCATGACACATAATAATAATTATGGAATTTTATTCTATTAAAATCACACAAAATTTAAGTTAGAGTTTGGAAGATGAAATCAGGAAAACTATGTAAAACACTTTCTTTGAGGAGTCCTCCAAGCAATAGTTAAACTAGAGTAGGAGGAGAACAACCATCTCCAAGTAACTTGCATATAGTATGACAAAAACCCTTCTCTATCCTAAATATAAATCCTAGATCTATTTCAATTGAGTGAGACATAAGCTTTCTAATCTACTTGAATGATTCAATGAGAAAAGCATAGATGCTCAAGTTACAACATGAAATTACCTACAAGAAAATATTATGGAGGGAGGCAAAAAGGATATTTTCTTAACAGGTAGAAAAGTTTACATCTATAATATCTAGACCTTTGCTATGGTGACGTGGCTCCAACTACTTTCTCCTTGTGGTTCATTTCTCTTAAGGACCTCTCTATAATCCAATGGTCTTCAATGCCTTTAACAATCCCTTCTCCTTAATTTCTCACAAGTAACTTGGGTACTAAGTGGAAGCAAGGGTGAAAATTGGGAAACCCTTTGAATGATAAGAAGAGAAATTTGATCCATAGTCACTATCATAAGTCAATAAGCGCATGACCAAATATCTCTAAATCAAGTTGAAGGAGGCCCTTTATAGGCTTAAGGTTCCTCTTAAGCATAACACCCCACCTAACCCCATAACCCAACCAGAGTTAGAAGGAGGTAATTACTATGCAAATCCAGCTCCCAAGGTACAACTATGGGAATAGGACAAAAAAAATTCGACTTTTCTCAAACTCCTCTAAAATCACAATGGCCATCACCATTGCGTTTGTCTCGTCGAGACGAATTCGGTGATATAAATGTTCGCCTCAATCTGACCTCTAGATTGGGAGATATGACCTCTCAAAGATTGACCCCACTTTACCTTGCACATCATCTGATTGACACATGGCAGCTCGCCATTGGCCTGTGTGGTAATCAGGCTCTTGGACCAGTCGGGGTCAACCTTATCTGTAATGCACAATTCCACTTTTGTCTGGGCCTGACCCCCGACTCCTAACCTAATCAAGGTTGGCCCATAACTATATGTGCCAGTTACCTTTTTAATGCCTCCCCAACCCCCGACTCTCGACTTGGGTTGGGCTACTAACTTCCAACCTTCGACTTAGTTGGGGTTGGATCTAGCTTTCCACCTACACCCTTTTCACTACCCCAAACCTCCGACCTGCGACCTATGGGTCAAAGACTTACAAATTTTGTTGTTTTCCAGTATTACAGTGCATTCCAGGGGCCAATTTTCTTCAAGGGTTTTGGAGCTTTCTAAGGGCTTTCAAGGGTCATTAAATGCTCCACAAGACCACTGATCTCTAAGGAAAAACCTCAATACCAAAAGCATGCACATTCCATCAAGGAAAGTCACCAAATCGAGTCACTTCCAAGAGTGGTTCTTTTAAAGACACACATAAGTAAACAACTTTGTAAAGTAGGGAAAAATGCCTCCCTTGACTCTATCAACCCGACCAACTAAGCAATAATGTGTTAAAAATAGCAACAAGAAATGATAAAAAAAGAATCCAGTATATTCCAATTTTAATTTTTCTTTGAAATAAAATTGAGAATTAAAATTCGAATTTAGTCTCACCAGCTGCTTGAAAAATAATTAATTAATTCATCTTGGATTAATTAGTTGGAGAAATTCAAGTTAGAAGTCTTTGTGAAGTCATGCAACAATTATTCCTTAAATTAAGGAGATTATCCCTTAATTAATGAGATAAGATTGAGTTGTATTTGAGTTGTAATTAGTTAGCTCAGTTTACTGAGTTAAGTCCAGTTAAATTAGTTCCAAACTGTTTGAGGAACTAATTGTGAGTTCAGTCAGTTAATGCATGCATGCATCCAACTAGTGTACTCTAGATAACTGGATATTCTCTCATCATTAACTCATGCATTCCTATTCAGAGAAAGACCTAGTTGAGCTAAATGTCAAGGACAAGTTACTATCAGTTGCATGAGTTTTCCTATAAAGGAAACTCATCCATGCAGAAGGAATAAGGTTCCTTGAGGATTGCATAGTTTTACAGGGTGTGAGATCAGTGTTACACTTGGTAACAATAGGATCACCCAGGAGAAACAACGCAAGGAAATAGGAGGCTTAGAGGGCAGAGGAGAAGGTTTGTGAGAAGCCTTGTTTTCCTGTGAGCATCCAAGAGGATTGTACTGAGAGCTGGATAGCTGTGAGAGCTAAGGCTTTGTGTAATCTTGATGTATTTCCACCTTGTATGATAATACAGATAGTGGGGTTTTTAGCTGAGGCTTTCCCCTGAGTATTTTTTGTGTTTCATGTGCATTGATTCTTCTTCTTCTGGTTATATGTGTTCAACTCGATCTTGCTCAATCTTTAAGCTTCCACAAGTTTGATAGTAGAAGTAGATTATAGTATTTTGCTTTGGTATATTGCATTATCGAGTTAATCTATAGTCAGATTTTCTACATGATCTTAGAGGTAGATTTGTAGAGAATTTGCAGGAAATTCTACATAATGAATATAGAAGCACATGACCATGCATGCATTCATACCCAAGTGAAAGAGATGCACTAAGAGAACTATAATCAACAACATACAACCTTGGAGTTAATAATGTAGAAACCCAAAATTTCTATAATAATATGTTTTAGTTCATACATTCATTCACTAATCAGTTCACAAGGAAAATTATCCTCACTTCTCAACATATCACTAGTGCAATCCCAACACTACCAAGGGTGAACCCTTACCTACATCAACATGTTAACATAAGACTAATAGCTTCGTGTAATGTTCACATTCATCCACATAACCTCATATGGATCACAATCAACCATTCAACATATAATATAAGTAACAAGCCATGTCATGCATATAATCAGTATATTAACCATTCAACAAGGGTCACTGTAGGTGTTGAGCTAATTTATTAACACAAATTAACACGCACATTTCATTATCAATCCAGGTTTGTAAAACTTGGAGGCATGTCCAAAATGTATGGATATCAGATGTAGTCAAGATTAGAAGATAAAATATGAAGAACTAAGGAAATACGTTTTATAAATATCAATCTAATTAAATAATTTCTAATTCACTGATGCAATATATGTTAGATGAAGTGGCTCCTAACTTAAGAGATTCATTTGTGTCATTTTTCTACAATATTACTTGATGAATAGAAATAAAAAACCATTAATTGACAACAACTTAAGATGCACAGATAAATAATGAAAGATGCTCCTAACTTAGGAGATCCATGATATTCCTCATCACAAATTCATTCATCATAATGCTATTGTTAGAAAACTCGAATTGCATAAAAATACTTGAAAACAAGAAAGATGAACTCTAGTTTTTAATCATTAATCCAATAAAAGGAGGGTTCAACTTGAACACTGGATTGATCCCTCATACGAAGATGACAAATAAACCAAGATTCATCAGCAAACATAAACCACCATATATCAAATCAAGTAAGCAAATCTAAAACAAAACAAGTAAACAAATCTGAAGCAACTAGTTTATGAAAATAAAGCTAGTTTAATAATGAAGTGTAATTAGCTTGCACTGGGGGCCCTTCACCCTTGCTTTGTACACTTGAAGAGATTATCAACTACTTCAACTTCAGTCAATTATCCACACTATTGAACAAAAAAATGAAGGTAGAAAAGGTTCCTCAAATTAACTTCAAATATTTAGATGTCTCAACATAAAATTATACAAAATCTACATGGAATAAGCCTTCAAAGTTCTGGCCTAAATAGAAGATCATGAAACAAACTGATCTAAAGTATCTCTAACAACTATATATATCCATATCCACCTATTCAAGTCGAATTCATCCAACCTATCACTAAAAATATGGAAAATCCCATGAAATCATAAAACTGCCATATTTCCTATAGGGATTTTCTAAATGATTGGTCCTGTTTGACCAGCTTTGACCGGGCCTAATTTAGCTTGGTTTGACTGAACCAATTGGAGTTAGTTCAGTCCTAGTTCTCAATCTTTCCATAAATGTATCCAACTCATGCCTAGGTGTCCTGCAAATATGACATCCATATAGCTATTACAGGAATTTCTGATTCTATCAAAAAATTGCACTCGTAATTCAATTTTCATAAAAACTTCTAAAAATTGCAAAATTAAATTTAAATACCTGAATATGCATAAATACATCAAAATGAGGTGGATGTGATGGTAAATGGATGGAAAATATAGAAACTAAGTATGTTTTCTTAAGCAAAACTGGACCAAAAATGAGGGCCAACATCTCCCCCTTGCTAATTCACAAGCATGTCCCAATGCTTGTTTCTTCCTCTTGGATCTTCTGACCTCTATTGTGAATCCTGTGCCTGACCCTAATGCTTCCTGTTGTGCCGCTTCTACATATAATCTATCCCCATGCTGTGTTCTTCCTTGTAAATAGTAGCTTTGAATTTCTGTTTCTCATATTTGTTTTTTCACATGTTTTTATCTTTAAGACTTGAATGCCTGTTTGCAAAGTAGATCATTCTTTCTCTTTAGTTTGCCTACCTCATTTAGTTTTTCATTCTCCCTCACTAACTTTGCATTATTTTTCTTGTATGCTTTATTTTCTTTCTTCAAGTGGTTTTCCAAGATCTTGTTTATTTCTGATTGATCTGTCAATTCTTTTATCTTACTCAAGTGCAACTCTTTTTTCTAATTCCTCTGTATCTTTTGCAAATGATGTTGCTTCTACATTATCAAAGTATGAGTCTTTTTCTAAGATTCTTTCTCTAGTCTTTCAATTATGTCTTCTACTTGTTTCTCTGTAGAATGTGTTTCTACACTCTGTACTTCTTGGTCCTTGCTACTTGTTTTTGTTGGGCTCTTCCTCCTATGCCTCCTAGGAGTGGATATGAAGGATGTTTCCTTCTCAATCATGATAGTGTTGTTTTGCTTCTTAACCCTGGTTCTTGGATAGAGTGGTGAATTCATGATGCCTCTGGTTTCCTGATATGTTTTGTATTGTTCTTCTATGACCTGTTCTTCATGTTGGTTTTGGACTAAAAACTCTTTCCTGATTATACCCTAAGTTCTAACTTGATTCTCTACATGAATTTTTATTAGTTCCTGATGGTAAACTTGAGCTTCTTTTGGTTTATTCTCATTTTCACCAACTCTATCATCTTGATGATATTTCGGGAGAAGAAATATGGAAAGTTTATTTTGACTTATCCTTTAATGTGTTAGAGCAGCCTGACATGGTATAGATGTGCCACACTATGTCCTCTATCACATGTGAAGAATTTTTGAATGACCAAAACTAACTCTCTCCATGGCTCGTTGAACCACTCCCTAGGTATGCCTTTAGTTCTATTAAAGGCTCCCTTATTGTTCTTCTCTAAGAAGAAAGTCCTTGCTTTTTCTTTGAAGTGTAGACCTTTATGATAGTTTTCTCCCGTCAATGGAAGATCTAATGCTTGGGAGATGTATTCTGGAGTCAATGGAATGATTAAGTTTCCTACCATTGTTTGATCTTGGGCATAGTTGTTTACAAACTCCCTGGTTATACTCTCATTGTACCCATTAAACCTCTGAACAAAACTTACAAGCCCATCTTGATATAAATTTTCTATCGTTTCTTTCTTCCACTGCTCAACTTGAAATTTTGGTTCTATTCTGGTCGTCATGTTTTTTGAAAACCAATTGATATATCCCTCTACTGTCATTAACCTCATTTTTGAAAATAAAAATAACAATCATTCATGCATAAAGATATTTTTGATTTAGTTATAAATTGTAGTAGTAGGGCTTACCTTTCTCCTGATACTCTTTAGAAACAATAAAATCAGGCTTGTTTAATCTCTGTCTCACTGCAACAATAAGTCATTGTTCTTTTCAAAACATTACCCTTTGTAAATGAAAAACAAAAACAAACATCCTGCTTATTCTCTGATGCAAAAACCATTCTCAGTTCTGTTCTTCTTTCACCAAAATTCTACTCTGTCCATATAAATGAAGTGTTCTTCTTATGCATATCATTCATTATTTTCTCTATTTATAGGAAAAGAAATTGAAAATCGAAACTCTGTTTTGATTTTGAATATATATAGATATAGCTATATATATATATATATATATATATATATATATATATAAAAATCATACCATAGCTTCTCCTTTCGATTTTTGTTTTTTTTTATAACTTTCCTACGGTTAAAAAACTCATTTATATGTCAAACTGAAGTCATTCTCAAGTTCACTGTTTGTGCAATCAAGCCCACTGTTTGTACAATCAAGCCATAACTAATTCACTGTGTATTTAACCAACTCGACGAATCATGTGTTCTATGCAATCAAACTACAATTTAACACTCTGTCTCATCAACCAATCTTCGGCGAAAACATGTTTTTATGCAATCAAACTACAACTAACACTCTATTTTATCAACCAACTTCGACGATTTCATGAGTAAACATGGAGGATCTGAATCGATTTACTTGCTTGCAATGTAATGTTGTGATTCCCTCTGTGTCGTGGCTTAGTCAACCTGCATTGCATAATGTTTTCTACTATTAAACTTCATTTAAAAACCTTATTTCTTTACTGATGGCAGAGTCTTAATAAATGACAACATTAACAAATAGTAAACGGTGGTTGAAGCGCTATCTTATATCTCAGAGTCAAACTTTGTGTCTCATTAAAAATCCCGAGATTTTCTCATCAACGCATCCACTGCATTTATTGAGAGAAATCGAGTTTTGGTCTTACCTTCTTGCTCACGAGATCTTCCTCAGTTAACTCTGCTTGCTCTTACACGATTGCTAGTTTTCTCGGCTTATCCCTCAGTCTACTCTGCTTTTTCTTCTTGTCTCTCTAATTCTTCATTGCTATATTTCTTGCCTCCTCTCTCTCGATTTGATTTCCTTTGTTTCCGCGTTTCTCTGTCAAACCATTCACCTCTGGCTCTCGAATGTGTGCTAATAGCTTATACAACACTCATTGTTCTCCCTGAGCTTGCAAATGGCTATGATGGTGGAGAGAAAACGATTTTTACAGAAGTCTGTGTGTAAAAATGGTGGAGGTGCAGTGTATGAGTTCTGGTTGAATGCAAAAACCCACGGTGTTGTTTTTGTTGAAATGTTTATTGCTGTGTTTTCAAATTTTGGTTGATCATTCCCACATGCTGTGATCTCTGATTGCTTCCCTTCGTGGTTGTACTGTGTTTCTTCGTGGCTGTCCTGCATACCTACCCACCGTGCTTACCTCCACGTCTCGACTTTTATTACCTTAACCTTTGACTACTGTTTTTCTCATATCACCGTATAGTCAGCCTGCCATACGTTTCATTTCCACCAGCTCGTATTGTTATTCCATTTCATACTTATTCACGGTGCATTGTGATTTGATCGTCGTGCCTTTGAATTTCATTATAGTTCCATTGCATGGCCTTATGCCTGTTAAATGTCATCATACCTCCACTTCATATCCATTTCCCACGTCTTATGCCTCCGAAACATTTTCATAATGTTTGTTTTCATTGCATGGCATTACATTATTTGTGTTATGATAACCTTACACTTTATAGCATCATTTTATGCGCTTTGATTATAACTTGTCGAAATGAATTATTTCGATTTCCTTTACTTGTATTATTTCATAATGCACATATTTCAATATATGTAATTTAATTTTAAAATGACCATGTTAAGGTCATATTTAAAATTAAATTTATGATACTAACTTGTGTATGGTTTTGTAGGTCTAGGGTTTGATTATTGGACCCTATATTTTAATCCATTTGCTTTTCAAAAGAAAAATACTTAGGGTTAATATGATGTGTATATGGAATATGAAATGAATATGTGGTATTTGGAGTATGTTTATGGAATTTAATGGGTAGAATAATGAGTATGGAGATGAATATATATGAATAGGATGAGTAGAATAATGAAGGTAGTAAAATGTAGGTAAAATATGCATGTCAGGTACTAAATTAATCTTAACAATCTCTAAAAAATTTAAAAAATTTGAAATTTTCAAGAGCAAAACTTTTTACTCACTGTACTTTACTCCCTGATAGTATTTGATGATGTCTTCTGGTCAAGTAATAGGCAAAAATGTCTTTAATGGATCGTCTAAGATAGATTGAAATGTAGACTTTATTTCTGCTTCATGTTCTTGCTTTCTTCATTGATTTAGGATCATTGATTGTTGATGTCGTTCAGGTCCCTTCTGTAATTGGTACTCGATGAGTCAAGTCCCTTCTGTCATGTATTTTTTATGTAGTATATAATACATGTTTCTTCTAACATTTCAGGTCCTTTCTGCACAGTGTTTCCAATAATGTTTCAAGTCCCTTCTGCAATACAATTCAAGTTCCTTCTTCAATTCAGTTGCTCAAACTGAGTTTCTTTTGCAACTTCCCCCTTGCTTATTTGAAGACTTGTCCTCAAGTCTTGTTTTGTAGGGTGCATTCTGCAAAATCAAACTGTCGTCAGAGTTAAATAAAATTTGTGAATTCATGCAGGCCAAACTTGTTGGTTTTCCTTCATGAATTCATGTTTGCTTTGTGCCAGTTACCTGGTTTTCACAAGCAAACTTTTATTATTATTATTTTTTTTAATTAATTAATTAATTATATTTTTTTTATTCTTCTTCTAGAATAATGGGAGGCATATTGCTATGCTGTTCCATTACTTCCAGATCAGTATCTTTTGACATTTGTTTCATAAAATCTTCTTTATTGATAGGCTTATTGTAAACTTTAAGCCTATGTCCGTTAACTACAAATGAAGTAGATTCTTGATCAATTGTTTTTATCTTAACAACTCCATTATCAAAGATCTCTTCTATCTCATATGGCCCCAGCCAATGAGTTGTGAACTTTGCCTTGAAATCTTTGAATTTGGAGTCAAATAATAATGCCCAGTCTCCTTTGTTGAATGTTTTGTTCTTGATGAATTGATCATGCCATTTCATCCTTTGCTGCTGCACAAGAGTTGTGTGCTCCACTGCTTGCTGTCTTTGTTCATCCAGTTGATTCAATTCCATTACTCATTGTTGTTGTGCTTCAGATAATTCCAGTCCTAACTTTGCTGCTAACTTGAATGTGTGTATTTGAAATTCTATGGGTAACAGGACTTCTTTTCCATACACTAACTGATATGGACTGAACCCAATTGTGTTTTTCCATGTTATTTTGTATGCCCATAGTGCATCTCTTAACTTTTCTAACCAGTCCTTCCTATTCATTTGTACTGTCTTTGTCATGATATTTTCCAGGACTTTGTTGGTTGACTCCACTTGTCCATTTTCTTGAGGATGGTACGGTGTTGATTTTCTATGTTTGATCTTGTACTTCTCTGTAAGATCACGAACAAGCTTGGAAGTGAACTGTGTGCCTTGGTCAGTTACAATCTATCTTGGTACTCCAAATATGACAAATATTTCCTCAAAGAGGAATGTGACCACTGTGTTTTCTGTTTCTCTTGCTACTGCCTTTTCCTCAACCCACTTAGTAACATAATTAGTACATACCAAGATGTACTTATTTCCATTTGAAGGTGGATTTATTGGTCCCACAAAGTCTAGAGCCCATTGCTCAAATGGTTCTATGAGCACTTGTGGCTTAAGTGGCATTTCATCTGATATTATTGGCCATCCTATTCTTTGGAAACTGTCACACCTTTTGACATAGGCTTTGGAATATTTGAATATTGCTGGCCAATAGTAGCCAAGTTGCAGCACCTTGTAGGTTGTCTGTTTGTCTGGAAAATGACCACCACATGGCTCGTCATGACATGCTTTCAAAATTTCTAATATTTCGTCTTCTCTAACACATTTTCTTATTATCCAATCAGAGCTAGTATAAAAAAGATCACCATTGACCGAGCTATATCTATAACTTTCTCTTATTATCTTTCGTTTTTGTTTATTTGTGAAATGGGATGGTAATTTTCCAGAGCATAAATTGTTTGTTATATCTGCAAACCATGGTGTTTTGACAGTTATTGCAAATATATGTTCATATGGGAAATTATCTGAAATAGGTTTTGGATCACCAGGTGTATGAAGCCTTGAAAGGAAATCAGCTACTTGATTGTCTTTCCCTGGTCGATCGTGAATTGTAATGTTGAATTCCTGCATTAACAATAACCATCTTGTAATTATACCATTTGTGATTACTTTATTCATTAAGTATTTGATTGCTGAATGGCCTGTGTGAATGAACACTTGATAGTCTGTTATGTAATGCTTGAATTTGTTTACTGCATGTACTACAACTAATATATCTTTTTCTGTGACTGTATAGTTCAATTCTGTTGGTGTTAAGTTTTTATTTATGAAGTATATAACATAATTAAGCAAGTTTTCTTTCTGTCCAAGTGATGCACCTATAGCTATATCATATGCATCAGTGGAGATATGAAATGGTAAAGACCAATTCGGTCCTCGAAGAATGGGGGCAACTGATAGTTTTTTCTTTCAACACTTGAAATGCATTTTGACAATGATTTGTCCATTGGAATTCAACGTCTTTTGCAAGTAATTTGAATAGAGGCAGTGCTATTTTACTGAAATTTTCAATAAATATCCTATAGTAGCCTGCATAACCCAAGAAACTTCTTACCTCCTTTTGAGTTGTAGGTGGCATTAAATTCACAATGACTTGTATTTTGGCTGGGTCCACTTTAATTCATGATGAGGAAATATGGTGTCCCAACATTATCCCTCTGTTAACATCATGTAACGTTTTTCATTACTTAGGGACAGATTTGTCTCTATGCATCGTTTCAAAACTTTCTCAAGATTTTTCAAACAATTGTCATATGTGTTTCCATATACAGTGAAATTGTCCATATAGACTTCTACACATTCATGGATCAAATCAGAAAATTTTGCAAGGACTGCCCTTTGGAAAGCAGCAAGTGCATTACATAGCCCAAAAGACAAAACATTGTATGCATATGTTCCCCATGGGCAGATAAATGTTGTTTTGTCCTAGTCTTATATTACTATTCTAATTTGATTATACCCACTAAATCCATTTAGAAAAGAAAATAATTTCTTCTCAGCTAATGAGTCTAGGACTTGGTAAATAAATGGTAGCGAGAAATGATTTTTTAATGTTGCTTTATTTAAATCTTGGTAATCTACACATATTCTCCACTTCCCATTTTTCTTTGGTACTACCACTAAGGGAGAAACCCATTGACTATCAAAAATAGGATAGATGAATCCAACTTGTAATAGTTTCTGTAGTTCTTCTTTCACTATTTCCTTCATCACGGGGTTCATTTGCCTTTGAGGTTGCCATACTGGTTTAATATGGTCATCAGTATTA
Source organism: Pinus tabuliformis (assembly GCA_031772625.1). Classification (NCBI taxonomy): domain Eukaryota; kingdom Viridiplantae; phylum Streptophyta; class Pinopsida; order Pinales; family Pinaceae; genus Pinus; species Pinus tabuliformis. The sequence goes on along the minus strand of CM062804.1, from coordinate 774,261,098 downwards.
ATGTGGTGGATACATGTGTTGGGGTTAACTCCCTGCATATCTGTGTAATCCCATGCAAAAGATTTTGACTATTTCTGTAATAATTCTATTACCTCTTGTTCTTGCAACGATTGTAAGTTATTACCAATATTCAAATGTTTTCTAGGATAAATCTCTATTGTTTTAGTTTTTGAATTGGTAATTATATTTACAGGAAAAATATTCGTGAATCAATCTTGCAGTGATTGAATTGTGTAGGTTTCCTGAAAACAGTGGTTCAAAATATTACTTGCAGCTTCATACTGGGTTACTCTAAGCTGCTCTGAAATATCCGGTTTTGAGATGAAAATATCCAATAGATCTTCATTCTCCTCTTCTTCTCTAAGGTCAAAAACTTGGTTAATACTTAGAACTGATTTAGTTCGCTGTTTTTCTTGTCCTTCAAGCAATGATACTAAAGAAGGTGCTTGTGTTGGAGAATAAAGTGTGATGTGTTTTCTCTCATCCTCATGTGTAATAATCCCAATCTGCATCCTATAAAGGCATTAACAGTGGCTAACTACGGTCCGCCTAAGATTAAAGGGTGTCCTCCTAAGTTTGTTTTTGGCTACAAAATGAGGAAGTCTATAGGATGCTCCCATGAATACAGAGAGACTATGATATCTTCTAATATTCCTTCTGGTATAACCTTAGATCTGTTTGCTAACTCTAAAATGGTAGTAGTAGATCTAATGTTGTTTAAATCTAAATGTTTTATTGTCTCTGCAGTCATTACATTTATAGATGCTCCCAAAACTATTAATGTGTTTAGAACTGAAAAATTATTTATTGAAATAGTAACCATAGGGATACTAGGGTCAATATATTTTTCGACTGCTGTCTTTGTAGACATGAGGTTAGCTAGTTTTCTAATGACTTGGATTGTAGTAGGATCCTTTTTCTTTTTACCAGTTTTCTTGATGCATACTCCTTTACTGTTTTAGCATAAATTGGAATTTCTTTTGCTGCCTGTAATAAAGGAATTTTGACATAAGCATTTTTTAATTCATTCAAAATATCAAATTCAGGAAGAGACATTTGAGTTTTCTGCTCTACTAACCTTTTTGGATAGGGTGGTGTTTGAGTTATTACAATTTTTCCTTTCTGACTTTGATTTTCGGAATGTGATGTTTCGGGTTGTTCTCCTTGTTCAAATGACTCTTCTATGATTGGAGGAGAATTCTTATGCAGTACTTTCCCAGACCTTAAATGGACATCATTTATGGGAACAATGGAGTATGTTGGAAAATATGTTGCTTCTTCCACATTGTATGCATGTTTATCCATTTTGTTACTCGGATTTGCTACTGGCTGAGCTGGTAGTTAAGTTGGTATAGGCTGGATCGAAGGCAGCTATAGCTGCTGTGCTTGAGTTAATAATGGTACAGAATTTTTACAGTTGTAGAAATGGCATGGATTGTGATTATTGTTGAAACTAGTATGGAAATGGCTGTTGATATTGTTGCTGGTATTGCTATTGGTATTGTTGATGATACATTTGTTGAGGTGACTGATTTCCATAACTCTATCCTCTCCAACCTTGTGCAGTTTGGTTTTGATATTGTTGTGAAGGCGAAGCTTGCCACGACATTGGGGTATTCCAAGAATTTTGAGGAGGATACTGATAGTTTTGTTGAGGGAATTGTTGAGGAATCCTTGGTTTCCAAGGCCTTCTTGATGCCACATAGTAAAAGCCTTCTGCTCCTTGTACTTCTTCCATTGGATTCATTTGAAATTCTTTCAATTTTAGATAGTTTTCTGTTGAATGGTTTTCTGTGCAGAGGTCACACACTTCAATACTATCTAAAGGACATCCTCTTAATGGATGTGTCTTCCTACATTTGGGACAAAAGATTGCTAAGATTTTTTCTTATTCCTCTTTCTTCTTGTTTGCTTTCAGAACATCTACTTGTGTCCCTAATGTACTTAGAAGATCAGTTTTGAAGTTTTCCAACAAACTCCCTATCTCTGCTCTTGTTACCCCTCCAGCTGCTGATTTTGCTGCTTTTGAACTAATATCTCTCCTTCCAGTTTTTTATCTTCCTCTTGAATATTTTTGACATAGATCTGCAATTTCATGAATTGGAAAGTTTGAAATATCACCCTTTTCTATTACATTCAAAATGTCAAGATATTCATCTCTTATACCTTTTAGAAAGATTGTGTAGATGGTATCTGAGTTCAGAGAGTGTTGTTTAAATTTTTGAAGATTGTAAGAAAATATTTCCAAATACTCTTCTGAACTTTTGTCTTCTTGTTGTGTCATTCTAAAAACATTCTCTTTCGAGTCCCTAGGCCTGCAATAGGCTTGATACTTTTTAAGAAAACTTTTCTTCATGTCGTCCCAAGAAGTGATTATACATTCTCCTAAACCCATGAACCAATTTAATGGTGTTGCTTTCAAAGTAGGAGAAAAGAGGCGCAGCTTGTGTGTCATCTGTGTATCCATAAGTTATACACAAGATATTGAATTCAAACATAAATGAGTCAGGATCTTCTGTTTACATTCCATAAAAGTTAGGCAATACAGAAGGTGGAATGTTTTTCATTTTCACTTCTTCTCCTAATATTGCACTTTTATCTAATATTGAAAATCCAAAAGTAGCTTCCTGATCATCTTGTTCGTTATCATTTAGTCTTTTGTTGTCATACTCTGTTTTTCTTTCTTCTTCTCTCTTTCTACCAGCTTCTCTTCTTGCTTCTTCCTCTCTTTGTCTTCTCCATTCTCTTTGTTGTCTTTCATATTCAAGTCTCTGTTTTGGAGTGAGAATAACAAATCATTTCCCTTCTTTTGTCATAGTTTCAACTATTTCAATGGCAAATTGAGATTCAAGTTGACGCTTGTTTTCGAAAATAGGTTGATCTAAGGGTTCAAAAATGGGATGATATATTGGTTTAACAATTTTCCTTGTTTCTTTTTGTTTTTCTGAAGTGGGTGTTACTTTTAAAGTTTGTTTTCTTTTTACCTCCCAGGCTAACAAGGTTTGTCTCTCAATTAAAGTTAATCTTTGTCATGTTCTTTGTTTTTCTTCTAATTCCTCTATTGTTGGTTTACCAGCAATTGGTGTAGTTGGTCTTGATGGTCTTACTTCTATGGATGGGGGGCTTTGTTTAATAAATCTACCTTTTTGATCTCTATTTCTAGGAATAAAGAAACATAACATAGTTAAATTTTTTTTATTGTTTTTTATTTTTTTGTGTTTTTTTTTAGATTTTGTTTTTATCCTCTAATTGACTATGTTGATGAATGCCTCTTCGGAAATGATGCCAAAATTTTGAGCTAATTTATTAACACAAATTAACACAAATATTTCATTATCAATCCAGGTTTGTAAAACTTGGAGGCATGTCCAAAATGTATGGATATCAAATGTAGTCAAGATTAGAAGATAAAATATGAAGAACTAAGGAAATACATTTTATAAATATCAATCTAATTAAATAATTTTTAATTCACTGATGCAATATATGTAAGATGAAGTGGCTCCTAACTTAGGAGATACATTTGTGTCCTTCTTTTACAATATTACTTGATGAATAGAAATAAAAGACCATTAATTGACAACAGCTTAAGATGCACAAATAAATAATGAAACTTAACTTAGGAGATCCATGATATTCCTCATCACAAATTCATTCATCATAATTCTATTGTTAGAAAACTGGAATTGCATAAAACTACTTGAAAACAAGAAAGATGAACTCTAGTTTTTAATCATTAATCCAATAAAAGGAGGGTTTAACTTGAACACTGGATTGGGTTTAACTTGAACACTGGATTGCCCCCTCATATGAAGATGATAAATAAACCAAGATTCATCAGCAAACATAAATCACCATACATCAAATCAAGTAAGCAAATCTAAAACAAAACAAGTAAACAAATCTGAAGCAACTAGTTTATGAAAATAAAGCTAGTTTAATAATGAAGTGTACTTAGCTTGGACTGGGGGCCCTCCACCCTTGCTTTGTACACTTGAAGAGATTATAAACAAATTCAAATTCAGTCAATCATCCACACTATTGAACAACAAAATGAAGGTAGAACAGGTTCCTCAAATTAACTTCAAATATTTAGATGTCTCAACATAAAATTATACAAAATCTACATAGCATAAGCCTTCAAAGTTTTGGCTTAAATAGAAGATCATGAAACAAACTGATCTAAAGTATCTCTAACAACTATATATATCCATATCCACCTATCCAAGTCGAGTTCATCCAAACTATCACTAAAAATATGGAAAATCCCATGAAATCATAAAACTGCCATATTTCCTATAGGGATTTTCTAAATGATTGGTCCTGTTTGACCAGCTTTGACCAGGCCTGATTTAGCTTGGTTTGACTGAACCAATTGGAGTTAGTTCAGTCTTAGTTCCCAAGCTTTCCATAAATGTATCCAACTCGTGCCTAGGTGTCCTGCAAATATGACATCCATATAGCTATTACGAGAATTTCTGATTCTGTTCAAAAATTGAACTTGAAATTCAATTTTCATAAGAACTTCTAAAAATTGCAAAATTAAATCTAAATAACTGAATATACATAAATACATCAAAATTAGGTGGATGTGATGGTAAATGGATGGAAAATATAGAAACTAAGTGTGTTTTCTTAAGCAAAACTGGACCAAAAATGAGGGCCAATAGTAGGGAATCCAAATTCCCTTTTCTACAAATAGGAAACCACATTCCTTGACAACAACATAGAAATATAACCCATTCAATGAACATGTGCACCTCATTAACATGAGAAATCAATAAAGATACTCATGCTAACATCGTTGTAAAAATCAATATGATTTACAACTCATTCCGGCAGTACTTCAGACATACAATGCAATGCATTCCAAACTTATTTTCCAGCACATGCAATCCATCAAGGTTCTCAACCCAGAATTCATTACCATTACCACACCAAGGAACACACATGGAGGACAACATACATCTATGAGAAATATGAGCTCTTCATGCACACAATAGGGATGCAATGTTAGGTTGAATCCAAGAACATAAACCAAGTCATTCAAGCCTATAAAACGATACCCTTGTACAATGTCAATGGTTACAAGAGCCTACAACAAAACATGAATCATGCCATTGTAACCATGAATGGATCTCCATGTTTCTTACTATCAAAAAGGTGATCAACACACATATTATATGCAAGGAAACTTGTGTTTAGCATCACAAACAGAGTAAAGTCACAATTCATAACCTCATTGCTTGATTCCATCAAATCTTCATTAATACCAAGCAACATATTATTTTCCCTACATAAGCAATGAAACTTAACCCAAACTTCAAACAAGAATAACATCATCTCACATTAGAAATATAAACACTCATCAATGGCCATTGAGAACATGAAACATTTGTATTCACTTACACATCCTTGCATGGATCATTACCAGCCATTTAACAGATAAACACAAGTAAATCACACCTGTAATGAAAGCAATAATGCACCATTCCTTTACACTGCAACATGATATCTACACATGAGTATGTTCTAGGAAACTTATCTTGGATTACAATGAAGATGGGAAACTAAGTTTGGGACTTCAACTCTCCACCCAACCATAGACAAGTTGTGACCAAGCTACTTGTAGCTGTCACCCCCAAGCCAGATTCCAAGGGTCTAAGGTGGTCTTGCACAAGGGACTAAACACCATTCTACCAGCTAAAACAAGGACTTCATAGGTTCTTCTTCCTCCACCCACCAACTGCTCAATATTTCACTGATGCTTAGGAAGTTCTATAGGCCAATTGCCTCCACCCTCCAACTATCCAATAATGGCCAAATGATGCATAGGTAGAACTAGAGTCTTACTACTGCATGTATCCACCTCTGCGTTGTCTCTCTCTTTTCCTTTCTGTCTATAAGTCTGTTGTTTACAAATTCAAGCTTCTCTACTCTTTTTCTTGTGGTTGAGTGATGGATGAGATCAAACTTGTTGTTCATCTGCTTCCTATAGACTTTGAGCTTTCCTTAATCTACTCTCCTTTCTCCAATTCAAACTCTCTCTCTCTCTCTCTCTCTTTTTGTTTTCTATGGCTGCCACTGTTGAGTCGAGCTCCCTTCCCAACTCTGTTTCTGTGGCTAGCAGTAGATGACCTCTCACTTTGTTTGTTGTATCCCCTGCAGAATTCAAGCTCCCTTTGTTTTCTTTTGTTTTTTCAAAATCCGCAAATCAGATTCAATGCTCCCCTTCCTTTCTTGTTGTGCCCTCTGCTAGGAGGACTTCCTCATGTCTTCCTCCCTTCCTTCTCTACTCAATACACAGTCAGGCTCAACTCCCTTGTCAAATTCGAGCTCTCTCCCTTTTTTCTATGGTTCCCTCCCGAAGTCGAGCATCTCCTCTAAAAATGATGACACAATTTTTTCCCTCTCCTATTCTTTTCTATACTATGTAGTTACAGTCAACAAGGAATATGCAACACATAATTTTTTTCTCCTCTCATTGTTTGTACAGTTTCCAAGCCAACATGGGATTTTGTCCCTATTTTTGTAGTTCATAAATTCCCAACAACAATCCCCTTCAACACACCATTCCAGTGCATTTAAAACTCAACAACCAACCTTCAATGGTTGTCCATTCTATCTAGCTTCCTTCCTTTAGCAAGTAAGCTAAATTTCCCAAGAAATTTAACCTCCCTAGAACTCTTGGAATCTGTGTCCCTTAATTAGCCCATTTAATTATTAAAATTTAATTACATGATAAAATTACATGGCCAAATCAAGCCATTCATGGACTGGGTTGTTACACTAAGGTTTTTGAATGAATATTTGTCTAGATTCTAGTGTTTTCTTGGAACATTCATGTTGTAAACACTCCCTAAATGATCAACTTTGACAAAATCAACTCAAGGATGCCCTTGGGTAAAATTTTACCTTGTCAATAAGGATAATGGTTTCATTAGCCTATTATGAGTGGTACTAGCTCTTATTTCAAGGGATTATAAGTTATGTTCTATTACACCATGAAAATGCAACAACTTATGTATTTTCCAAAACTTTGAGACTTTCTCGTACCTCCATCCAAAATGGCCTATGTAATATTGCGTTATGAGATCAAAACTAGTCTTGGTATAAGCACATTGATGTTCAGTATCACTTTGTGAGGGATATGATAGAAGACAAAAAGGTGTTGCTGGTAAAGGTGGACACTTTGAAGAATACTGCAGATGCATTGACAAAATTTGTGAGCTTTGAGAATTTCTCTTGGTGTAGAGAGACAATGGGCATTTCAGGGTTGGAAAAATGGCTAAGCTCTCTTGTGGCCCCTTGTGGAAAGAAAACAACAAGTGGGAGAATGCTGGGTTGTGTTATATTCTTTCCACGTAGTTAACAGGGGTTTGAGGGGCACTCGTAACCCCACTTTATGGGGTTCGGGGCAGCGCCCCGGAAAATTTTGGTTTTGGACCCTATGTTAGGTTGGGCGGACCCACCTATGGTTTTGTGCATGAATTTTGCACATGTTTTTTGGACGCGATGGTTTTCGGTCCATGGTATTGGATGCGATGGTTTTCGGTCCATGGTATTGGATGCTTCGGCATGTATAAATATGTATTATAACATTGAAAGGAACACAATAAAAAATCAAGATGGTAGTCCCAGTTTTGAGATCCAGTGGAAAATCTCTGTGTATATGTGTTTTATGTGTTATACTCTCGCATTATTTATTTTCTGTGTTTTAGAATTTGTATGCAGGTATTTCTGTACGGGGTTAAAACCTACAAGAAGCCCAAGGGGACCCAAACAAGACCCAGGGTTTCACGTGAATCTTCAAACAAAGAGCCTTGGTCAAGAAAGGGGGAAGAAGGGATCGGAAATAGATGAACTTCCTTTGATTTTTCAAGCGTAGGATATCCCTTAGAAAGCCACTAACCTAGAAAGACCTAAATCCAAGTGATTTTAGAGCTAGGGCTTGGTGTATCTCAAAAACCGACCATGGGATTTGCTTCAAATTTGGAGGGCTATTGGAGGACACCCCAACACATTTCATTCCAACTTTCTCAACAAAATTATGGATAGAATGGAATTAATTGGATGCCCTAGATATTCCATCTAGGGTTAGGGCAGAAAATTTGTGAAAAATGGAAAAATTTCGGGTGATCATCAAGGACATGAGACCAGTGCCTAACCAATTGTGGAGAATGGAGTCAAAGTGAAATTGACTAAGGATGCATTCCCTAGAGAAGCAACTACAAGGTCACACGAAAGATTTGTACTTCAACTTGACAAGTAATGGAGTTTCAAGGTGAAAAGAGTCAACCCACCCCTAGGAATGTTTCAATGTTCTTGAAAAAATTAATAACATATGAAACTAGCCAAGATTACCAAGTGTTTAAGAATTTCACATCATAATTAGGGCACAAAAGAATCATAGCAATAACGTTCCATACATTAGACAATAAGCATGTAAAATTTCGCATAAAAGAAAGCACTTACATGACATTAAGATTATATCCATCCATTATACTTGCAAAAATGAAGCTCCAAGACAAATAACAAATCTCCAAACATCAAAATGCATCAATTGATCTCCAATTCATCCAACAATAGTATCTGAAATATTTTATCTAAAGAGATAAAAATCCAAGTGATGATGAGTGATACAAAAAGGCTCTCATGTATTTATATGAGCCTTAGGGGTTCGAATTATGTATAATTAGCCTATTAATGCCCCTAGAATAAAATAGTGTGCAAATAACACTAACTTTTGGTGACAAGCCCAACAAATAGCTCCATAATAAGAATAATTAGCCTCTCAAGAGGGCCGAAATGATAGATAAGTAGCTAGGAGGGCCCTTGGAAGGCCAAATGAAGTCCCTCATGTACCAAAATGAGAAGAAGGGATCCAACAATAGTGATGAAGGGGGTGGCCCCTTAATCTCCAAGCAAATGACCTGTGGTGCCCCAAAGTGGCTATGGGGGCATAAAAGCATCCTCATGGGTCTCCAATTGGATCAAACAAGCATGTATCCCATCTGAAAGGGTTGGAACAATGATACAAACCCTCCCTTGTCTCTTGTAGTGAGACGAGACCCCATATGGGCCCTAGATCAACTGCCAAGTGTGTGGTGCAAGTGTATAGCTAGATGGGCAAGGTGGTCCATATGCATCATCATCATCAAATAAGTGGTACATGAGAAAACAACAAGTAGTGTTGAGGATCCCATGAAGTGGTTATCTACTCTCAGCTATGGTGGAGGACCATGACTCTCAACACATCACCCTACAAATACCATTAAAACCCTTTGGAGGGCTTGGACCCCATATGAAAAATGAAATCTTGCATAAGATCCAATGCGTCTCCTTGCCTTATAGTACAACAATTCATTAGTGTAATTGAGCAAGTGAGCTTACAAATCATGGAACCAAGTGGGCACTTCATAGTGGTATGTCCTTTTGTAATGGGATTTAGAATGTACAGGTGTCCATAGGCTCAAGAGGGAGGTTAACTAAGGATCCTATTAGGTGGTTTCAACCTCTACAAGAGTGGCAGGTTCACGATATGTCCGTTAGATGGAAAGTGTCATATGAAATAATGATGGAACAGAGTGGGGCAACAGGGAGGGCTCTGAGCCACATGCCATGGTTCAAGGGTAGTTATAACAAGGGAATCCCACACTTGGATGTATTGATGTAGGAGGAAGAAATAATGGTACATGAGTTACCTTAGCCTTGGTTTTTCCACCTTTCTTAATATGCCTTTTGGCTTTATTTATGTATTTTTCTTTCGTTTAACTACTCGGGACTCCAAGGATTGAGAGCATGATGTGGCTGATATAACAACGGATACCCCCTTAGGGTTGGGAAGTTCATCGCCCACCAGGGTTTGGGATGATCATGGGTTCCTTAATGATGCAGGGGGCTCATATAGGGGCCTAGGAACCAAGGTGATGGCCATAATGATAAGGTTTAGAGCCCATGTTTAGATTTTTCCCACGTGCTAATTTTTTATGTTCCGACCATATTTTTCATGTTATGGTACATTTCATATTGGAAGTGGCCAAATGATGCTTTTAACTTTGTTTTTAGCTGCATCAAGCTCTAGGGCATCGTTCCAGGTCCAACCCAAAGTGTGGGCAAGGGGAGGGGGAGGCTAAATTCATGTGGACCCAATGGACAAATGTGGACCTAGATTGGAAATATATGAAATGGGGCTATAATGAGCATAGGGGAGTGATGTATGTGGTGTCGGGAAGCAGGACAACGTAGCCAAAATAGGGATTTACCATGAAGTGCCACTCCTAAAGCTAGTAGCCAATAAAGGAGATCCCATGGGACTAGGAGACAAGGTTAACCGCCAAGTTGGACAAGGGGACAAGAGTACAAAAGAATATCATTTTTTCAGCCAAATCCCTCCATCGATCCATGCCCATAAGTGTCCATGACAAGTAACCAGAAATACCCAACTACATCATGAAAACCATACCTTTGGGTTTGGAAGGCCCACTTCAAACATATGATCATGATAGATGGGCAAGGGCGCATAGTGGCTAGCTCAGGTGGCGGAGATGGTTGAAGATCGAGCTATCTGGTGGTTAAAAGGGGCTGCTGGACGAAGACAAACAGGAGAAAAATTTCTCCTATGGGTGTCACCCACAGGTGGTGGATAACATCTAGCTCCGATTGGGACATGATCTTTCAGTAGAGTGTATGGAAGTAACATGGAGGTCATGAGAACACCAACAATCTCTTGGGACCGTAAAACCTATTACTTACACATCAAAGCCTAAGCACACATGGAAACATGTATTTGCGGCGTCTTATGATTGCCCATGTTTATGTTAGGCCATAAAAACTAACAAAAAATAGTTTTTTTTATTCAATATGCAACTATAATCTAAATGCACTTACTCTAGCATGGTAAAAGAATATGATGTTAGTTCCAATGTGAAAATCGGTATGCAATGCATCCTACCCTAACATGCATATTATCTCATGCAAAGACTAAGTGTAATCATAGATCCAGTGCAACCAACATGCTTGTAGATCAATATAAACATGCCTGCCTATATGATTACTCATGCAATAGATCGAAAAACCAATTGTTACACAAAAATATCGTCACCATGACTATTTGCAGTCAGTATGGGTCTATCATCACTTATACTGTCCTCCTAAGCAAGTCTCAGATCTCAGCTTTTCATGTCAAGCTTTGAAAATGAGAGAAAGACATTAAAAATCAACAAAGCTCTGGTTCCGCACTTTCTCTCACTATTGCCTGCGGTCCCCCACCCCCTGTTCACATTACCTGCGGACCTGCCCGTTTTGTCTCTAAAGGAGTGGGTGCGGACCCCTATGAAAGTAAAAAAGGCACAAGTTTATTCTAAAAAACTCACTTTGGGTTAATTCTAGATGATTCTAGAAGGAATTTTGACGTGGATTGTTTGCTCTTAGGTGGCTCATGCATCCCAAAAGAGAAGGAGCTAATCCCTTGATGAGAGGAGCTATCTCTTTGAAGGAGGACCTAGTAACTTCCCTCCATTGCACTATAAATTAAGGCATTGGGCTGGTTGCTAGAGAGGTTAGAAGCTGAACATTTTTGAGGGTAAATGCTGTTGGAATTAAGACTTCCTAGTTAAGCTTGAGAGGAGAGATCACATACCTTTTGGCTTCATTGGGAAGAGAGTGAAACTTGTCAAAGTAGAGGAGACTTCTTGTTGGACCCTGGGAGGAGCTTGTACAGCATCAAGGCACAGGTTGTAAAGTTCTTCTTTGATTTGAATTAATACAATCAGATTCATTTTTCTCAACAAATTGTCTTATGTCATTTGTTTCATGAATTCCTTGATCATCATGATAAGTATGCTTTATGATATTGGATTTTTAGGTGCTATTTAATTCGTGTGCTTGTTTGTGTTTGTAGATTCGCTACAAGGGAGCTCATTTGGATCAAAGGAGCGAGGCTTCCACAAACTTGCATTGGACCTAAGGTAGGCCTAAAACACTTGTTTTCCTTTGTTTATAAATTGCATATTTAGAGAAAGATAGTTTTTGATTGGCTTGCTTGTCACTAGATATCATTAGATACTAGGGAGGTTAATCTTGTCCGCAAGATCGACTCGTTCCGTGTGACAAAATGGCGACCATACTGGGGACTTGATTTTTTCCTTGTTTTTACTTTGACCCAAGAAACTGTGTTTTTGTTTCTGTTTTTGGCTTGTTGTGTGTGGAATTGGGTAGATTTAGTATATCTTGCATTATTTTTTGTTTTTCATAACTTTGGGAGAGGACCGCACCCTCGGCTTGCAACACAGTGCGGACCTTTCCGTACTTTTACTTTTCACACAGAGCAGTATCGCACCTGTGTGAACTACGGGCCTGCAGACCCTGCTAAAATTTTGAAAAACTTAAGATTTTCTCTTTCAGTCAGCTTAGTTTTTGTTTAGATGTTTATATCCCTTGCCTAGACCTGCATATGACTTGTTAGGAACTTTCCTTAGGTTAATTTCATTGGTGTTATGGTTTTAGGTGAAATTCCTAGAAGTTTTGGTTGCCGGGCTTGGTTTTCATTTTGGTCTTGTAGTAGCTCAGAGCTTAGAAGCTGTAGAAACCTCAGATCACCTTGGTTTTTACTGGCCTTCTTATGAGTCTAACCATTTGAAAAATTTGCCTTTGTTGAGGAATCCACCTTGTGTTTTCTCTTTGCAAAACTTCGAAAAGACTTGTGTTAAAAGTTTGGATTTCATTTTTAGAAAAGAAAACAAAAATTGGTTGTTTTTTGACTAATTTGTGATTCTGGACAAATTAGTCCTCAGTTTGCTTATAGCTAAGTAAAACATCCTTGAAAAGACATCTTGTAAGCTTTTACTTCAAATAGTTTTTTATAGTTTATAGATCTCAAGATTAGAATTTTCCATAGTTTTGAGTGTTTTATAAAAATAAAAAATCTCTTTTGGAAAAAAGTTTGTTTTTGTAATATTTGAGTGTTTGAAAGAAAAGGGAAATTTTTGTGAATATAACTAGTTGTCTCATTTTGAGTGCATTGGAAAAGACCAAAAGCTCTTCTTTTGATTTGTTTGTTAAGAAAGATTTGTGTTTACAAGCATTTGCATTCTCAAACTCTTTCCTAGCTAGAAATTCATTGAAGGGAAAAGATTGCTTATCATATTAAGTGCATTTTCTAGTGATTTCGAGTCGAGTCTTCACACCACAAGTTTCATCTCCGCTCCTCTTGACTTAAACAAAAACCAATAAAAATAACGCTTAAAGTAAAATCTATCTAGTAATCTTTTTATTTCTAGGGCTCTATTACACCAACATAGCTTAGGCTAGTGTGTTGGAGTAGGGAGTAATTAACTCTCTAAGACAGTAAAACAAACAAGTAGTTGTATCTTGTGGTAGGAGAAAAATCCAATTGTTACATCTATGCTCTGGGAAAGCTCCTCTTAAAGGAGAAGCATGAGATCGTGTCCGAACCAGTGTGGGAATCAATCCTTCCTCATTGGGAACGACGCCAGATATTCATGTATTAAAAACGGTAAACCTCGGATTAACCATTGTCGAGGAGCCTGGGGTCACTTGTTGGTAAACCTTGGATTATGTCAAGGAGCCTTCAAGGGGATTGAGCTTGTTACTCTGCCCTTGCGTGCGTATCAGATCGTAGACTGTTCCCCCAGGTATATTTATTTCCGTTGGTAACCATAGTGACCATATTCTATAGGATTCTTCCTAAGGTGACGGTGGAGGGAAGATCCCACTGTACCTGGAGCAGACGTCGGCTAGACTCACTTGGATTTTCTGGGGGGTTCTCTTCACTCGAGACGGTTTAGTGGAGGAACTTGTGCTAGTCTATTCATTAAGCAGGTTGCCGGGGTAACTGTTCCAACCACCATTTCTGTATTGAACTCTGCGACGTTGGATTTCATCACCAACTAGTGTTTTCAGTACGGAAAAGTTACTATTTGTGTGTGGTTTGATCTCCTAGATTCTTTAGGCACGTGATTCCAATTTGTTTGGCTCTTTAGAGGCTTTAGGTGGTTTTCATTGAGATTTTACTTTGTTTTCGTGTGAAGTAGTTAAAACATTTAATCGTGGTTGAATTACCGAGGAAGTCCCGTAGACTTCGGGGCCAACCTCTTGAGTTTTCATCGAGCCAGCCTGAAGGGTTAAGAGCCCTCGTAACTACTAGAGACAGTAGAGTTGGGTCACCTGAAGAAGGATAGTCTTATTTGGTGGTACATCCTGATTTTCAAGCTCTAGTAGAAGATTATAATCCACAGTCTATGTCTGTTTCTGATGTTACTGGTAGTTTTTCATCTACTAGTGACTTAGGTGAGGAACTTGAAATATCTGAACCTGAAACTGAATTTGCTGCTACTCCAACATTGGGATTTACCTCTCCAACTTCTAGTGGTCCTGGTTCACCCAGGGTAGAAAGAATAATTACCCAAAATCTTCCTTCTGGACTTATAGCTATTGAAGAACTTGCTACTCCGGAAGAAGAAGAAGGCATCCCTATCCCTGAAAATCAACCTGTTATAGAGCTTAGGGAGCGTGAATCAATCTTTTACAGTCCACCTAGGAGCAATGCTTGGTATCTTTCATTGACCAATTTTTTTGAAAACCCAGGACTAAGTTTTTCACCACCTCGTATTCCTTATCACCCAACACCTAGGGGTTACTATCCTCTGTTAAATATGTCAAGACAGTCGTCCATGTTTTCTCAATCTCCAGAAACCTTTTTTTACGGCGGTACTTTTGTTCCCTCTGGGTATCAGTCACTCACTGGTACTTTTTCGGGAGTATCTCCTCAACCTATTGAACAAGGGTTATTAACTGGAAATAATGGAACTAAGCCGTTGAGTGTAGAAGATATTCTCATGATGTCAAGTACTATTCCTAATCCTCAAACTCAAGGTGGCCAGTTACTGCCTGGGGGGCAGCCTCAAAGTCCTCAATTATCGCCTGGGGGGCAACCTCAAGGTACCCAATTTGTGCCTGGGGGGCAACCTCAAGGACAGTACATACCTATGGGACAGTACGTTCCTCAAGGTCAACCCCAGACTCAATATGTACCTCAAGGTCAACCCCAGTACCAATATGTACCTCAAGGTCAACCCCAGTATCAGTACGTGCCTCATGGTTATCAACCTCAAGGTCAGTACTCGAACCAAGGTTTCCAACCACCTTCTGGTGAATCATATGTTCAAGGAACTAGAAATGTACTGTTGAATTATCAACCCTACCCTCAACCCAGTTATGGTCCTCAATATTCTCAGCCTGTTATGGGTTCGTACCCCGGAATGAACTTAGTGTGGGATCCATCTCAAACTCAACAGGTCTTGCAATCGAATGTACAGTTGTCATCTCAAACTGGACAACCCTTAGTTTCTGGTTCACCCTAGCAACCTGTCCAGTCTACTATTCAAACTTCTATACCTTCTGTAGTTTCTCAACCTGGGCCAGGTACGCCTCATACTCCACCTCAAACAGCTGTTGCAACTACTGCAACATCTGTTCAATCTACCCCACCTACTTCTGGAGTATCGACAGCTCCGGTTTCTACTGTTCCTGTATCAACTCCTTAGACATCTTTACCTCAGTCTGGATCCACAATTCAAGCTTCGGTTCAAATGCCTGTAGGAAAACCTGGTTCAAGTACGGTTGTCACAAGTCAACCTAAATTTACTTATCAACCGTACCAGGGACAATACCAATTTAGTCCTGTTGTGCATCAGCCAGTCTATCAGTATCAACCATACCCTGGGTATACATATCAACAACCTCAACAACCCCAGTACAGTCCGGTTAATCCTAGTTTTCCGGGAGGATATAATATCCCAAATGCAATTCCAATTCCTAGTTATCCTGGATATCCTCCTCCCGGGGCTGGTCTCATGACCTAGAGTTTTAGGGACCCTAATCGTCAGTTACCGTTTATCGCAACTTTGGACTTGCCTGACTTGTCGCACCTTACGAACGATCCCATTAACTATCTTCCGTTTTGGCCGCCAATGCCGAATAAGTTGCCTAGTGATATTCCTAAGTTTGAAGGCAAATCAGGAGAGGACCCGTCGAACCATGTGATGACTTATCACCTCTGGTGTGCGTCTAATTCCATTTCAGATGATTCAATCCGTTTAAGGCTTTTCCAACGCACTCTAATTGGTCTTGCGGCCAAGTGGTACATTGAGTTACCGCGAGCCACTTTTTATAACTTTAGTCAGTTAGCTACTTCGTTTTTAACTCATTTTTAGTTGCCAGTTAGATATGACAATGGCACAGAATTATTAACTTCGTTAAAGCAGTCCACGTCCACTTACATTTCAGATCACATTCATGAATGGAGACATCGACGGCGTTTAGTGAAGGTTTTTATTCTGGATCAGATCTTAGCTGAATGGTTTGTAAAATCTTTATTGCCAAAGATCACTGAGGATGTGGCTAAGGCCGGAGTCGTTACTGAGGAGCAAGTAATTGCTCAAGAACAGTACCTTGACTTAGTTTATACGTAGTCAAGTACGTTACACGAGAAAATCCCCGATCTTCCTAAGCAAAATCAAATCGCTGCAGCTCCTTCAGGGTCTCATGCCGCTGATGGTATGATTGGTACGGTTAATACCAAAAGTAAGAAAAAGTCTTCCAAGAATTCTTCTCCTATCATAACCTTGCCAGATTCCCCGACAGGAGATTCTTCCACGGAAATTTCTGCCAATATTCATGTTGTAGAGTCATTTACAGCCAAATCAAAATCCGGTGGTACGAAGAAAGGGAAGAAGAAAAATAAAACAGATAAAAATTCGAAAGAGAAACTAGAAAAAGCGAAATCAAATGATGAGAAACGCAAACCTCATTATCCTTGTCTCATTTGTGATGAAGAGCATTTTACAAGAGACTGCCCTCATCGAGCAAAGGTTGCGAAAATTGTCAAAGGTTCCCAAACACCTACTGTTTTGAAGGATCCTTTTCCAAGTCAAGACAGTAAGATGATAGGTTCTTCCTCAAATTCCAACAAAGAACCCATACTGATGATGTCCCATGTTAGGATTGCGACTCGATCGCATGATTATGGAAGTAAAAGTCTTGTTGATGGTAAAGAAGCAGAATCTTCTCATTCTAACCCATCAACCTCAGCTCCTGGTTCCGATCCGCTACAGATCGAGAAACCTAATCCAGACTTAGTAATCAAACCACTCGCCAAGGGTATACTTTGAAAGTCAACTTTCAATCCACATGCGAGAGCGGCTCAGAACTATAACATTGTTGAAGATTTGGCCATTTCACCTTCAGCAATGTCGGCTTTGGAAGTGCTGCAATCATGTCCAACACAACGTAAATTACTATTGTCGGCTATAGGAGCTGTTGACGTTCAGGACTCGAACCTTATAATTTTCGATCTAGAAAATAGTACACCGCGCTTACCTCATCAAATGGCTTTCCATATCCCAGTGTTAGTAAAAAACAGACCTATTTATAGGACTGTGATTGATGAGGGAGCCTCAACGTGTATTATGTCGATACAGTGTTGGAGATCGCTTGGTTCTCCTTCGCTAAATCAATCCCCGACGATTCTAAAGGCCTTTGATGGCCGTGGGTTTCATCCTTTTGGAATTCTACAGGATTTACCTATAGGGGTTGAAGGCAAAACTGTTAATCTAGATGTGGAGGTGGTTGATGCCCCTCTAGATTACAACCTTCTCTTGGGTCGTAGTTGGTCTTACGCTATGACAGCTGTCGTTTCATCGGTCTTTCGGCTTATAAAGTTCCCTCATAATGGAAAGATCGTAACTATAGACCAGCTGACTTACTTTTCATCTGACCCAGCCTCTTCTAAAAGTATTCAGCATGTCGGCAAAACGACTATCCCGTATAAGGATGTTGGAGTAGGACTAGTTAAACATGCTGGTTTACTGGGAAATTTTCAATTTCCTCCTATCAACGCATCGTTTTCTACTGCAACCATTCATATGATTTCGTCAGACACCATTGTTTATGATGATCCTTGGATCGTACCTTCCGAATCTGAGATAGACTCATTTGGTGATGTTATGCCTTTGAGTCCATATGAAATTGCGTATTAGGCCGTGCAGTCATTTTCCGACCCATCTTCAACCAAAATTGACTTAATGAATTTGGTCCATGAGGAATCACTTTCAACATCAAACTCGGATTCAACAACATTTTCCGAACTTGTTCACACTGATGAGCAAATTCGTGAAATCCTATGTGTCGATGATTTACCATGGGAAGATCTTCATCATAGATCTTCATTTTTACCCGAGAGTGATCGTTTTGAAAATGATTTTTCATCTATTTTTATGACTGAATATGTCAAGGAACCTCAGAATCCAATGAAAAATCCTGATTCAGAGTTAAAATTGGGAAACATTTCTTGAACTATTCCTATTGACATTTCGGTTAAGCTTGGAATTGTTGAAAACATTCATATAGGTGCCTCTTGTACGAAAGATGAAATTCAAACATATAAGGCCCTATTTCAAGAATTCCGCAACGTGTTTGCCTGGTCATATGAGGAAATGCCAAGAATTGACCCCACAATTTTTTTTTCATGAAATCAAAACTTGGATGCTAAACCCGTCCGACAACGTTTGCGTCAGATCCACCCGCGAAAAGTTGCTGCTATTAAAGCAGAAGTTGAAAAATTACTCAAAGCAGGTTTCATTTATCTGATGCCGTTAACGGATTGGGTATCGAATATTGTTCCTGTTAACAAAAATCAAGGGACAATAAGAATATGTATCTATTATAGGGACATTAATCGAGCCTGTCCAAAAGACAATTACCCAACTCCCTATATCGATCAAATAATTGATGGTTGTGCCGGCAGTGAAATATTTTCCTTCATCGAAGGTTTTTCCGGATACAATCAAATCAATATTCTACCTGCTGATCAACCAAAAACGACTTTCATTTGTCCATGGGGGACATTTGCTTATTGAAAATTACCTTTTGGGCTCAAGAACGCCGGGGAAACTTTTCAAAGGGCCACGTCTTATGCTTTTCATGACATCAAGCACATTGTGCAACCCTATCTCGATGATTTTCCTGCTTATTCACTACATCAAGCTGATCATCTCATCCATTTACGAGCAATATTTATGAGGTGTAGGCATTATCGGATTAGGTTGAATCCACACAAGTGTGTTTTCTGTATAGAAATGGGTCGGTTACTGGGGTTTGTTGTTTCGAAAGCCAGCATTCGCATCGATCCCTCGAAGGTTGAAGCTATTGTTAAATTGCCTCCTCCTTCGAGTCTTCGCCAACTCTAAAGTTTGCAAGGGAAAGCAAACTTTTTACGTCGATTCATTCCTAACTACGCCGAGATCACAAAGGGTTTTACCCGGTTGTTGAAACAAAATACTCCATTCTTTTGGGATGAGATAGCTGAGAAATCTTTTGATGCACTAAAGCACGCGTTGACCCATGCACTGTTATTGTATCCTACCAACTACAACCAGGACTACTTCTTATATCTCACTGCCTCCCATTCCACCATCGGAATGGTGTTAGTTCAGGAAGATGAATTCGGTACTGAACATGTGATATATTACCTTAGTCGAACTTTAAATCCAACTGAGCTAAAATACTCACATGTGGAGAAATTGGCATTGGCAGCTGTTCAAGCTGTCCAACGTTTTCATCATTACATTTTACTACATAAAACTACAGTAATTTATGATTGCAACCCTATGATCTATATTTTGACCAAGAAATTGCTAGGGGGCAAGTACTCCAAATGGATTGTCATCTTGCAGGAGTTCGAATTGGAATTTGAAAAGTCTAAGTCGAAGAAATCTTTAGTTTTTGTGGAGTTAATGTGTGACAGGATTTCGCATTAGCTAGATGAGAATCGACATGATGCTGCATTAGCGATCGAAACTCATGAAAAACATATTAAAGCTCAGTATGATCGAAATGTGACCCCTCGAAATTTTTCAGAAGGAGACCTAGTCTTATTGTACGATCAAGCAAATGATAAATTAGGCGCTGGGAAATTCGTTCCTATGTGGCATGGTCCCTATGTTGTCAAGCGAAAGCTAGCAAAAGGGGCCTATGAATTGGTAGACTTTGACGGGGTCTCTTTAGGTAAACCCAGAAATGGTCTTTACCTGAAGAGGTATTATGCTTAAAAATGGGTGTGGAGATTTTTAGTTAGGATAGTTTTCTTTCTAGCTGGTGTGTTTTAGTTTAAAAAAGTGTGCTTAGCTTAGAGAGTGTTTTTCGTCATTATTCCTGCTTATCTTTGTTTTACTCTTGATATTGCAGATGTCGACGCCTCTCCAAATATACATTGGTTTTGCTGATGGTGCTTGTCATAATACACGAAACATTTCTTCTGCAGCTTTGGTTATCTATTCGCCCTCTGACGAGTTGGTATCTATGCATGGGGTAAGCCTCGGTCAAACAACGAACAACATTGCAGAGTATAGTGTAGTGATTGAGTTATTATCTGAATCTATTTCATTTGGGATTCGGAGTTTGATAGTGAGGTTAGATTCTGAACTCATTGTATTACAGCTTAATAGAGTATATGCCATTAGAAATCCAGTGTTATTGAGATTATTTTTGAGAGTGCGTCTCTTGGAATGTGAATTTGATTATATTGAATATCAGCATATTCCAAGATCTTTAAATACATTAGCAGATGCAATTGCTTCTCGAATGTTAAGTAGACATTTGCAATAATCATACAAATAAATTTAAAAACATTCCATAACATGTTTTACAAGATAAGCCGGTAATAGTGATATAGTATAATATAGGAGTGTGTCAAAATATACATCGTCCTCGATCATAGGTTGAAAAACACCTTATGATCGGCAAAAATGATAAGTAAAAAAAGCAAAAATGTCATATGTGTCTACAATAGGCGATCATCCTATCACTGGTGATGATCTCGATAAGAAACCACTATACGGGCCACCTTACAAAGGAACCTCCTAAAAGGTCCTGGGACCCCAATCACATAGCGCTGTAGTCGAAGAGGAATGTCATCTATGCCAGTCTCCGGAATGTCTCCTGTCAAACGCTCTAGATGGCTCTCCAATTCGTCCAAAGTCTTTGCTGATTCGTCCTATGGGGATGGTGCCGTTGTAGCTGGTTGTTTCCTCTCGTAAGGCCGGAGAGCGGCTGGTCGCTGTGGACCCACATCTGCATTTGAAACTTTTACTATCAATTTTGGGACGAGATAAAAACAAAAAAATTAAATTAGGAAAATGTTGAAAATGATTTTACCTGAGTCATCCCATTGCTCTCCTGGTGGAAGAGCCATGTCTGGGTCACCGCGAAAATCTACCCCAGCGTAAGGAAAGTCCTGAATAGAAAAAACCTAGTTTTCCAACCAATGGAAATACTCAGGTTTGAATTGAACAACCTCTGTCCCCTCATCAAGATGACGGGCCATAAATGCGAACCGATCACATCAGTTTGGGCTCTCGAGGAAGTCCAGCTCCAACAGTGAGGTGCTGTGGGACCAACATTGGGACCCTCTCCAGACCAAAGCTCACGACTAAAGCACCATATCCAAAGGTCTTCAGTTGTCCGTTCTTAGCTCTAGTCAGTTGGCCTTTTACATTAGCCAACACAGCATTGCACCAGTTGAAGATGGTGCCTCGAAATCAGTCAACTGCCATTCGCATCTGGGATCCAGTGGCTACATGTAGTGCGGCGCTCCCACAGAGCTTGGTAACAGTAAACGCGATTACCATGAGTTCAGGAAGGGATATGGTTTTGATGTCTATCCCTTTGTGTCTAGTCTGGTTGTTACAGAACTCTAGCCGGAGGCTATCGACAGACTGGCCACCTGGCCTAGTCTCGAATAGAGTCAAGTGTTCACCTCTCTTAGGAAAACCAGTCAAAAAGTATATGTCTACCGGCTCCATTTCGAGCTGCTGAACACCAATGAAGAAGCACTGGTCCTGTATGCTCCACCTGTCTACCAGCCACTGCAGAAAGTCCACCTGGGCCCGCTTGCCAGGTATGGCCCAGAATTTGTATAAGCCGCATGACTTCAATGCATCAATCGAAGGTTGGTGATTTATCACGGTAAGATCTACGTCCTCATGCTCCCGTTCTCACCAATCAAGCATGATGTATACTCTGCATCCAACAAAAAGGCGAATTAGAATATAAAAAATGGAAATTTTTGGGTGAATTTTGAGAAATTTAGGGTTAAAAACCCTTGTTGTGGGGACCGCACCCTCTCTGTTAGAGACAGTGCGTGGGTCCACACCTTTCCTTCACGGCAGGTGCGGACCCCTGACTTTTTCCCCATTGCGAAAAAGTCGGGGTCCGCAGGCTACCTGTGTTGTGCCTGCGGGCCCCCGTGCGCGGGTTTCTAGCCTAAAAATCCTCTAAAAAATGAAATGAAACCCTAAAAAATAATTTGAAATGGATGAAATTGAAGAGTAGGATGATGTGGATTACCTGGAGGAGATGGTGCTCGATTCCGATGGATGGATTTTCCGCAATCTTCACGGCAAGTTTCTTACCAAAAGCTCTATTTTCTCACCCAAATCTCAAACGGTAAAAATGAATTGATGAAAGCCCTTTTTATAAGTTTTTTGAATAAATGATTTGTTAATTTGTTTATGTTTCACTTTAGAAAGGTAAATTTTGCAGCATTTCTATCCATTTTAAACAGGTATGAGTAATGTTTGAGTTTTTTGTTCAGGATAACAGATTTTTCAGGTGAAATCGGTCATTTTCGATGAAAAAACATTAGAGTCACCTTTAAGCTCTTTTCTGACTCCTAAAACATGAAAAGATTGCCAAGTTTTTCTTTTTAAACTTGTTAAAATGGAACTAAAAAGACGGTCCACTTACAGCTCTTTTTTTGACCGTAAAAACATGAAAAGATTGCCGAATTTTTGTTGTTTCAAATTCGATATTGGTTATGAAATGATGTGTCATTGATCGCTTTTTTACTTTTTCGGATCAGAGGCACTAATTATGAAAAGTACTCCTTGGTCGTAATGATCAATCAGTTCTCTCAGGTATTATTTTATACTTTTTCGGGCTTGGGAGACACAAATTTATGAAAAAGGTCAACCATGGAGTCTTCTTAAGTTTTTTCAGATTCTCTAAAATTGAAAAACGCCGAGTTTCTCCTATACTGGACTCGTTAAAATTTAACAGTAAAGGACCTATTCAATTACAAACAAGAACAAACCACTCCTTCTTAGGGTTCGAATTTAAACTAAGTTGGACTCATCCGAAGGATGAGCTTATGATCAAGCAAATGTTATCCTCCTCAAGCTTGTTAAAAATAAAGAGGTACTTGCCAGAAATGGTGGGGGAAAAGAGAGAAAAATGAGCCTGTTTGTCATACTTTGTAACCACTCTTGAACACGAAAATTTTATTCACCTGGGTTGGGAAATCCTTTGCCTAACAGTTGATTAAACCACATTGAAAGTCTTCAGCCGGTTTCTGGGTATTAACTTTGGGTCAATTGTCACCAAACCATTTGCTGTGTGTGGAGCATGATTGTTCAGAGGTCTTTGTTTCAGCCGGATGTATACCCCAGGAAGTTTGTACACCCCTCCACGCAGGGGGGGTGCGGGGGGACTTGTCCCCCCCGCGGGGGCTCGGGGGCAGCGCCCCCGAAGCTAAAAACAAATGCAAAATTGCCTTGTAAAAGTATAGTAATTTCTAGTCAATCTGGGCCGTTCATTAGGCAGATGATTTGACGGTAGAACTTATGTTTAGTTTATGGTTTTTTGCCCTAGAAGGCAACCCCTCTCTTTGTATGAGGGTATTGTATTGGAGGCTGAGATATAGATGTGTATTCTGTGAGCGAGAAACAGAGAGGTGAGACTGTGAGAGAAAACATAGGATATTACAGCGGATTTGCTGTAGGTTGTGTCTCTTCATTTTGCTGGATAATAGAAAGGAAGGACTGGCTGTTCGGGGTGGACGTAGCCCAAACTGGGTGAACCACGTATATGTGTGTCTCTCTTGTTTTGTGCGTTTTCTGTGTTTATATTTCTACAATATTTTATGTGTTCCATTGCTCCGTAATATATAATTTTCTAACATTTGCTGTGTCGTTATGTGTTCAAGAGGTCAGTGCAAATAATCCATTCATCTACAAAATATCTGTCATCCATCTTAACCATCCCTGAGTCAATCCTTGCAACTAAATTTCTTCAAACTTGATCTATGATTTCGTGTTGTGGGCTTGCCTACGACGGATCGCTTTCTATCGACTTCAGCTTATTCTCTAGAAAGATGATCTAGAAATCGTTAGTACCTTGGGATCTGCATGCCTCAATGGCAGATTTCTCGCCTTCGACGATAGGTTGCATCATTTACCTTCGATCAAAGGATTCCGTGGCATGTTCGACATCAACACATCTATTCACATCTCATGGATTGTACTGAGTACTTTGAGAGCCATTGACATTACTGGTGGTTTCTCTCACACTTGTTAACAGTTTACATCATTGATTGGTAATCAAGTGGTTTCTACCATGTTCGACTTCAACACATTCATTCGCATGGATAGAATCGTACTATTTCTGGAAGTAGAAATGAAGACCCTGGATCTAGTTTCCGCCATCCAGGCTGCGAGGAATTTTGTATTCATTATATTGTGGACTATCCATAAACATATGGCTGCGCCCATACTGTGTCTATACTTGTGATGTATTACAAGATCATTCCTATATCAGAGCAGTAGTTAGTTTTCTAGTCAGTTTTGATCTGAGTATGGGAATGCCTACCTTAGTGATGATATGATCTCATATATATATTTTGCATTGAATGTTTTTACAGGTTCCAACCAGGCTCTCCACAAGATGATCCTCGAAATGATAAAGTACTTCACTCTTCCTAGATGATAAATGAAATCCTCATCTACTACAGAATTCACACTTTAGGGGGCAATCTATTACAAAAAAATATCATCACCATGACTATTTGCAGTCAGTATGGGTCTATCATCACTTATACTATCCTCCTAAGCAAGTCTCAGATCTTAGCTCTTCATGTCAAGCTTTGAAAACGAGAGAAAGACATTAAAAATCAACAAAGCTCTAGTTCTGCACTTTCTCTCACTGTTGCCTGTGGTCCCGCACCCCCTGTTCACATTACCTACGGACCTGCCCACTCTGTCTCTAAAGGAGTGGGTGCAGACACCTGTGAAAGTAAAAAAGGCCCAAGTTTATTCTAAAAAACTCACTTCGGGTTAATTCTAGATGATTCTAGAAGGAATTTTGACGTGGATTGTTCGCTCTTAGGTGGTTCATGCATCCCAAAAGAGAAGGAGCTAATCCCTTGATGAGAGGAGCTATCCATTTGAAGGAGGGCTTTATCCCTTTGAAGGAGGACCTAGTAACTTCCCTCCATTGCACTATAAATTAAGGCATTGGGTTGGTTGCTAGAGAGGTTAGAAGCTGAACATTTTTGAGGGTAAATGCTGGTGGAATTAAGACTTCCTAGTTAAGCTTGAGAGGAGAGATTACATACCTTTTGGCTTCATTGGGAAGAGAGTGAAACTTGTCAAAGTAGAGGAGACTTCTTGTTGGACCCTGGGAGGAGCTTGTACAACATCAAGGCACAGGTTGTAAAGTTCTTCTTTGATTTGAATTAATACAATCAGATTCATTTTTCTCAACAAATTGTCTTATGTAATTTGTTTCATGAATTCCTTGATCATCATGATAAGTATGCTTTATGATATTGGATTTTCAGGTGCTATTTAATTCGTGTGCTTGTTTGTGTTCGCAGATTCTCTACAAGGGGGCTCATTTGGATCAAAGGAGCGAGGCTTCCACAAACTTGCATTGGACCCAAGGTAGGCCTAAAACACTTGTTTTCCTTTGTTTATAAATTGCATATTTAGAGAAAGATAGTTTTTGATTGGCTTGCTTGTCACTAGATATCGTTAGATACTAGGGAGGTCAATATTTTCCGCAAGATCGACTCATTTCATGTGACACCAATGTAGAAAGAATAATATGGAGGATGATGCAGGTTGGAGGCGGGAAAACAAGATATCCATATGATGTAGAAAGGAGTCCTGTATGAGGGGAAGGATCCCAATTTAGAGGCTCAGATCCTTTCTTGAAAGCATAGAATGGAAGAATGAATGACTATACTTAAGAACTCATCATCACGATCATTGTTCATAACATTATGCTTCGTGGTCACCTCAAAGTTGTGAAGGTAAGGAAAAGGGGACCAAGGAAATGGAGGGGCACACCAAAAAGGTTGCTTGATATGATGGTCATATTGGAAAGGGGAAATGATTGTGTGCTCACAGTCCCGAGGTTATGACTGGGAAGAAGGGATACATCTAACAAGTGGCTCTTCCTCAATATCATACTTAGGAGGGGGAAAGGGTTCATTAATACTAGAGATGGTATGAGAAAGGGTGAGGCAAAGGTTCATGGATAATGTAACTAGGTCATTGAGATCTTGGAGAAGGTAAGTGGAAGTAAGGTTTTCGTTAATGTCAGCATCAATATAAAAAATGGGGCCAACTTCTTCCAATATAACTTCTTAGTCCATGGGAAAACAATGATTGTCCCTTTCAATGGTTCTAGTGGTGTATTATCGTGAGCAATATCCCGAAGAAAGGGAAAACCAACCTCAACCTTATTTTCCATGTCAGTATCATAAATAAGGTCATTGGAAAATGTAGGTTAATATCCCATTTTCCTTCATTTGTGTGGAAGAAATCAGAAATGTCAACCACATAGGGGGAAACAATATCCACATCCTTTAACCTCCTTTCTTGAGTGAGAAACCTCATTTGATGATGTTCATCCTTATGGGCTTGAGTTGGGCTTTCATCTATGCCATGCTCGTTTTTGAGTTCCAAATCTAAAATCAAAAGATCCTCCATGGATCCTTCATTTGCTTGGTCATTATGATTTTTCTTGGACTCATTCCATTCTTCTACATACCCCTTATTCTCACGAGGGTCTTCCATTTCTGAGTTTTCTTTAGGATCATCCTGATCATCGAATTCATGGGCTTCTATAGGATAAATTTGTTGCGATTTGTAATATATTTCATTGACTAGCTCAGTTAGGATATTGAAAACAGAGGTATGGTGAGAAAACTCAAGGAGATGATTAGGATCTTTCTCATAGTCACATTATACAAGATAGGGCTCCTTGCTCTGCCTACTACAATATTCAAATATGAAATCCCTATCTTTATACTCAATTAAATATCCATTATATTCAACCAACAAATCCATGTTTTCCTACAATTTTTGGAGGTCTTTATGATTAAGTTTATTGAAAGGAAAGCAAAGAGCAGCCTTTTTTTTCACAACAAGCCATTTTTTATGATTTTGCATTTAGGATCCAAAACAGAGTCACCAAGGTGAATCTAGATGCCTAGATAGATGCTTTCTTCACCCTACAAGCATTTGTATTTGAATTTCAATGAAGAACTAGGGTTTTGTTCTTCCAATGGTGTCGCCAAAATGATATATCAATGATGTTGTAAGGCAACAAGACACACATCTTGTGTCCCTAAAAAGGGCACCAAGAATGTAATTTCTCAATTTAGCAAGGGTCCTAGGAGGGGTTCCTATGGGACCATTACTAGATCAAGTGGAAACAAGGGGATAAGGACCCACTATCACCTCAATCGATGTCCCCTGCTCTTTACAAACTTTCGTCGATGGAGGAGTCTCAGTATGAGGGGAGTTTCTATGAATGATAAGTCAATGATTGGACATGTAGTGATTTATAGAGCCCATTCACAAGAGAGACTCAAATGATAGGGTTTTTCTTGCTTTAAAAGTAAGGTCTAGGGCTCTCCAATAAAGGCTCAAATGAGTCTTAGACCTAGAGATTAGAAATATCTCTTGACAAGGGATGTCCTAGACCCAAGATTTCTAAAGAGAAGTGGTTTCTAAATGGCCTTGTGAAATAAGAAATGGTAGAGATGTGGGGCCACAAAGAAGCCCAAGGGGACCCAAACGAGACTTAGGATTTATGGTGAATCTTCAAACAAAGAGCCTAGGTTAAGCAAGGGGGAAGAAGGGATCAACAATAGATGAACTTCCTTTGAGGTTTCAAGTATAAGATATCCCTTAGATATCCATTAACCTAGAAAGACCTAAATCCAAGTGATTTTGGAGCTAGGGCTTGGTGTATCTCACAAACCGACCATGGGATTTGCTTCAAATTTGGAGGGTTGGTGGAGAACACCCCAATGCAGTTCCTTACCAACTAGCTCAACAAACTGATGGCTAGAATGGAATTCATTGGATGCTCTAGCTAGGTTGTCTTGGGTTAGGGAAAAAAATTTGTGAAAAATGGAAAAATTTAGGGTGATCATCAAGGACTTAAGACCAATCCCTAGCCAATTGTGGAGAATGG
This sequence comes from Pinus tabuliformis, assembly GCA_031772625.1. Taxonomy (NCBI): domain Eukaryota; kingdom Viridiplantae; phylum Streptophyta; class Pinopsida; order Pinales; family Pinaceae; genus Pinus; species Pinus tabuliformis. The sequence continues at coordinate 774,232,754 of CM062804.1, read as the reverse complement.
AGTCAAAGTGAAATTGATTAAGGATTTTTTCTCTACCAAGGAACCTTCCTACAACTTTGCATGCCCTAGAGAAGAAGCTACAAGGTCACAAGAAAGATTTATACTTCAACTTGCCAAGTAATGGAGTTTCAAGGTGCAAAGAGTCAACCCACCCCTAGGAATGTTTTGATCTTCTTGCCAAAATGAATAACATATGCAACTACCCAAGACTACCAAGTGTTTATGAATTTCACATCACAATTAGGGCACAAAATAACCATAGCAATAACATTCAATAAATTAGACAATAAGCATGAAAAATCTTGCATAAAAGAGAGAATTTACATGACATCAAGATTATATCCATCCATTATACTTGCAAAAATGAAGCTCCAAGACAAATAACAAATCTCCAAACATCAAAATGCATCAATTGATCTCCAATTCATATAGCAATAGTAGGTTTGAAATATTTTCTCCAAAGAGATACAAATCCAAGTGATGATGAGTGATACAAAGAGGATATCATGTATTTATATGAGCCTTAGGGGTTTGAATTATGTCTAATTAGCATAATAATGCCCCTAGAATAAAATAATGTGGAAATAGCACTAAATTTTGGTAGAAGGGCCCCAATAATAGTGATGAAGGGGGTGGCCCCTTAATCTCCAAGAAAATGACCTGTGGTGCCCCCAAGTGGCTATGGGGGCACAAAATCATCCTCATGGGTCTCCAAATGGATCAAACAAGCATGTATTTCATCTACAAGGGTCGGAACAATGATGAAAACCCTCCGTTGTCTCCCATGGTGAAATAAAACCCTATCTGGTTCTTGATCAACTGCCAAGTGTGTGGTGCAAATGTGTAGCCAGTTGGGAAAGGTGGTCTAGGTGCATCATCATCATAAAAAAAGTGGTACACGAGAAAGTAACAAGTAGTGCTGAGGATCCCATAGAGTGGATATCTACTCTCTCATATGGTGGAGGCCCATGGCTTTCAACCCATCACCCTACAAATTCCATTAAGACCCTCTAGAGGGCTTGGACCCTGTATAGGGAGACCAAACCCCAAGATGAAAACCCATATGCAATCCTGCATAAGGTCCAATGCATCTCCTCACCTTCTAGTACAAAAATTCATTAGTGCAATTGAGAAAATGAGCTTACAAATCATGGAACCAAGTGGGCACTTCATAGTGGCATACCCTTCCGTAATGGGATCTAGAATGTACAGGTGTCCACAAGCTCAAGAGAGAGGTTAACCAAGGACCCTATTAGGTGGTTTCAACCTCTATGGGAGTGACAGGTTCACAATACGTCCGTTAGATGGCAGGTGTCATATGAAATAATGATGGAAGAGAGTGGGGCAATAGGGAAGGATTTGAGCCACATGCCATGGTTCAAGGGTAGTTATAACAAGGGATGCCCAAACTTGGATGTATAGATGTAGGAGGGAGAAATCGTGGTACATAAGTTACCCCGACCTTGGTTTTTCCACCCTTCTTAATATTTCTTTTTCCTTTTCTTGATTTTTCTTTCGTTTAACTTCTTGAGGCTCCAAGGAATGAGAGCATGATGTGAATGATATAGCAATGGATACCCCCTTAAGGTTTGGTATTTCGTCACCCACCAAGGGTTGGGATAATCATGGTTTCCTTAATGATATAGGGGGCTCATATAGGGGCCCTAGGAACTAAGGTGATAGCCATAATGATAAGGGGTAGAGCTCATGTTTGGATTTTCCCACATGCTAAATTTTTATGTCCCGACCATATTCTGCATTTAATTGTACATTTCTTGTTGTAAGTGGCCAAATGATGCTTTTAACTTTATTTTTAGCTGCACCGACCTCAGGGGAATTGTTATAGGCCTGATCCAAAGTGTGGACAAGGGAAGGGGGGGGTAACTTCTTGTGGACCCAATGGAAAAATGCGGACCCGGATTGGAAAGATGTGAAATGGAGCTATAATGAGCACAGCGGAGTGATATATGTGGTGTTGGGAAGTGGGACAATGCATCCAAAATCAGGATTTCCCATGTAGTGCCACTCTTAAAGCTGGTAGCCAATAAAGGAGATTCCACGAGACTAGGATATAAGGTTAACCACCAATTTTGACAAGGGGACAAGAGTACAAACCAAGTCCATTATTTCAGCCAAATCCCCCCACCGATCCATGCCCATAAGTGTCCACGATAAGTAACCAGAAATACCCAACTACATCATACCTTCAAGTTTGGAAGGCCCACCTTCAAATATACGATCATGATAGATGTCAAGGGAACATATTGGTTGGCTCAGGTATCGGAGATGGTGGTAGATTGAACTATCTCGTGGCTACAAGGGGTTGCTGGATGCCGACTAAATACAATCTAGGAGAATTTTTTTTCCTATGGGTCTCATCCATAGGTGGTGGGTAACAATACTTTTAAAGGTTGAGGGAAGAATCTGTTGGATACCTATACCAATAGGTTTCATATTTCATGATTGGCAAGAGAAAGTCCAAATATGCTCTGCTTTGAGTTCACAAAGATCCCATATTTCCTAGAGAACAAAAAGGTGTGTGAGTGTCTAAATGATTGAGGACTTTAATTTCAAATTTGATGGATGATCCAACTGTTTAACCTGGATCATGCCATGTTTCAATTTTGTGTTATAGAATAGAGAAAGAAGTCTGTCCAAACAGCCTAATCTTGGCAGACAAGTAGTTCAGGTAGAGAAGAAAAGGTTTCCAACAGCTCAATCTGGGACCTTGGAAGAGATAAGGTTAGAGGTAGATAGAAAAGAATAAAGAAAAAGCCAAAGAAAAGAAAAGGCAAGTAAGGGTTTGCAAGTCCAAGTGCACCCTCCAAGGAGAAACAAAAAATGCTAGGTAAGCAGCTGGGTAGGTAGTTGGGGTTGCAGAAAGTGATCCCTATCATTGCAAGAATGGTGATGATGGGCAGCAAAGTAAAAGACTACAGCAGGAGCATGACTAACCTCCCTCTCCCCCTTCATTTCATTACTAACATTCCCTTTCTTTTAGCTGAGATTTATGGAGAAAGATCATGGTTTTAGATGGTTCTGGTTCATTCAGAAGCCACATTTCTTGTCTAAAATCTTTTCATTTTGATCTACTGTCAAAACTAAATCAATTTCAGATAAACTCAGTAAGATCCCCTTCATTTGCTCCCTTCATTCATATTAACACTAATTCTATTGTATAAATCCTTTACATCCCCTTTTCCCCCTAATATTACTAACACCAAGGTGTATAAATCCCAAACTCTTATAAATACCCACCCCTTGGCATTATAGCCAATAAAGTTACAAATCAGGGATCAAATGACATCAGGTCATGTTGATAAACCTATGCCGAATACCCCTTTTCCTCATAAGCCAGTTCCTCTATCTCTACCCCCTTTTGCACATAAAACCTTTAAAAAGGCCCTAAACCCCACCTTACCCGCCTCAAAGAGCCAAAAGAGCATAAAAACCCACTTTCCGCCTGTTAGCCGAGGTTGGCGCATATAATTATTTTTATCATAATACATTAGAAAAGCGCTCAAACCACGTTTATCTGCCTCCGCCCTCATCCGTATATTCCACACATGTCACCTCCCCGACGACCGTCAGATCAAAGGCCTACAGATCCGACGGCCCTGATCGCATCGGACTGCATCTGTCATCTGACCATTACCCGTACTAACCCCACGTCACGTCTGCTGTCCTTCCGCCGTCCGATCATCACCCGCAGATCCAACGATCATCGTGACGTCGGAACTCATCCGATGACCGAACGTTATCTTCCGACGTCCGTATTTGGAGGACGTCATCCCACTGCTACGTGTCCTCACCACCACGCGTCGGAGGTACAGCCGATGGATACCGCCCCCGTACAGAAGGCGGTGCGATATGAAACCATCGCTGGTTTCTGGTTTCCCCATCCCACCCGCACATCACCGTCACGTCAGCGCCCCGTCACCCGATGACGTCAGCATGACGTCATCCGACCTTGACCCCACCAATGACGTCATGCTGACGTTAGCATGAATTCGCGCCAAAAACGTAAAAAGGTCTATTTTAGCCAAAAGTTCGCGTTTTTTGGTCATTTTGTGTGTTCGTCGTTATTCTGCTCTGCATGCAAACAACGTCCAAATTGTCTACCAACCTGCTAAACTGACCAGAAGACCTCCAGCGCACCAGTTCAACCTGCGGTCACGACCTCTGCTCGTTGTTTTACCAGGTATTCCTCATCATTCATCCTCTGTGCGCCTACAATTATCTATTTAACGCTTTAGAAAGCTTAAAGAAAGCCGAAAATCAGAAATTCATCACTGAATTCCTCAGCAAAGCCTTGAAGTTCCAATTATCACTTCGGAAAACACCAGCCGAGCCTTTTCCCAGTGGCATTCTGCTAAGAAACCAGGTCCTGTCTGCGCAATCGTGGCAGGCGCATTTGAAACCAAATTTTACCATTGAAAGGTGCCAGAAAAGCTAAGCTTCGCTCTTAATTACCATAAAGCAGCATTTCAACTGCTGCAGACCCTGCATTCACCTTTTCTCAGGCATTTTCACCCTTCTCTGCAAAGAAACTCTGTTGTTATTGATCTACATAAGTGACACAATCCCCAAGCAAAACAGAAACCTCAAAGGAAAGTCATGGACCCCCCTGTAGCTCCCATAGCCCTCAATGTGGCTCCCCTGAATGTTCCTAATAGAACATTTGACACCAGAGCATTGGCAGACCTGGACTACAAGATAACAGAGGAAATGATGAGCAGAGGCAGGTTCCATCTGCAAATATTAAACGAGATAAAGATCAAACATGAGAGGGGGACAGACATCCTGGGAATTTGGGATTCATTCCTCCCAATATTCAAGCTTCCTCAGGTTAATCAATTCCCTGAGCTTGTGCACATAGTTGCTGAACACTATGATGCATCCCAGAGGGCAGTGCTAGATGCTGAAGGTTCAATTCTGTTTCTCATTACCCCTGAAGCCATCAGGGAGATGTTGCAATTCCAGACAGAGCAAAAGTTGGTCCCACTGTCACTAGCTGATCTAATAGTACAGGGAGCCAAAACCACAGAGGCCCAAATCATTAAGGTCAACCAGCTCTTCATCAAGGCTAGCACTCTGCAAGTTCCTCCTATCAACTATGTTTATCTTAACCAGTTGGGCCTAGACCTGGTTGACATGATCAGTCCCATCCTGGGATATGATTCGATAGAACATGTGGATGAAACAATTATACAAATGATGCTTATGTTTTCCCCAGGAAAAAAGCCAATTCACTATGATTATGCAACATACATATCAGACAAAATGCATGAACAGTTGATGAATTTGTCAAGAGATAGAGTGTTTAGGTACACCTCCTACCTATATCATCTGCTCATATACTTCCAGCATGATAAATTTTCCTTCCCAAAGAAGAGAGTAGATGCACAGGGCAATCTGAGATCAGTAGTATATTGGACATCTGTTTTCCACATATCAAGCCACTCTCCATACACCTACTGTGAGTTTATTGATCTTTTCATCCATCCAGCCTTGACTCTACTGATTGGTTCACCTCCTCCTAGACTGACAGATGACATGAAAAGGTGCCTACATTTGTCAAAAGTATACAGTATTGGGGATTGGTATCTCTACCAACACCACACCGTCATCAGAATATATGGGTGTGAATTACCCCCATTTAGACTACCCAAATTTGTGCCCATGAGGCTATTTGCCTTAGAATACTTCAGGCAGTTTGGCTATGTGGATATGTTCCACTTCTCAGGCAGAGGCAAGAAAGCACAGCTGAAAATCAAGAGCCAACTTGGCCATTTAGTCTACAATGAAAGGGATGAAGGGTGGAAGGAGGCAGATAGAATACTGGTGGGATTTGGTTTGAAGTACAGTTTTATATGGAAACCCTATGACCCCAACAACTTCATCACAATGAGGAGACTCAAATATAAACTGTCTGCTTACGGTCATTATAGCCTCCCCCAAATTGAAAAATATGCCAATCAAAGCAAGTGGAAAAGGGGAACTCTAGAAGAAAATATGACTCAAGAAGAGCTTAATCAAAGAGCTCTGAACAATCAAAAGAAGATGGCTGACCTTGAATTTTATGCACAGGTCCCCTCACTGCCAAGCACACAAATTGGACCAGCAGCCTCCTCTTCAACTACTCCACATCAAACTACAAGAGTTGCTGGAAAAGTATCAGAAAAAGGAAAGGAAAAAGAAATGGAGGCAGAAAAAGAGATGGAGCAAGAGCAACAGCAGGAACAGCAGCAAAATCAAAGTCAGCAAGCACAAGAACAAGCAGAAGGGCTACAGCAAGGGCAACAAGAAGACATAGGACAGCAAGAGGAACAGCAGCAAGAAAAACAAGGACAAGAGCAACCTGCTCAGCAAAAAGAAACAGTGGATACTCCTCAGACCACTGAAAAAGTCATGCCTACAAGGCAAGACACTACATCTGATGCCTCGGTCCTCCAAACCCCTCAAAAGGAGGACACATTTGTCTTTAGGAAGAGGGAAAGAGAAACTCCCTTGACATCCTCTATAAATCAAGGAGAGAAAAGGCAAAGACTCAACGATTTTCCAGAAGAGGATATAGCCATCAGAGAAGCACTGGGCATGGGCCCACCGAGTCAAGAAATTTCAGCAAGTTCCTCCCAGCAGGAACTAGACAGGACAATGGGAGGGGAAGTCAGCTCCTCCAGCCAGCAGAAAGAGGAAAGAGTGAGCATAAAGCAGCAGTTCATAGACATTAAGAGGAGGAGTGACCCAATCAAAGTTCAATTATATAATCACCTACTTAACATGGCTCCTTCCAATCAGCAGAGACTCATGTCTGCTTTTGATGTAGGTGAGGGCAAACTGACATTGAGTCATTTTATGCCTACGGCACTCAAGCCACAGTCTTCTGCTGATTATCTCAGGACCAATTTAGAGGTCCTTGCCAAAGACATACACCCCATGGACAAAATTGAGTTGCATAAACAAACAGGGGAAATGGTGTATGCTTCATTGGCCGATAAGACCTTGGACAACTACAAGTTAACAAGCAGTCTGAATGCTACAGCTTCCCAGCTGGAGCTAGAGAGAGCCTCTTCTCAGGCCAAAGACAACAGGATCAAAACCCTGGAAGAAATCATCATAGAAATTGGGCACAATCCCAATGATATCAAAGGGATACAAGAGATCTTAAAAATCAGAGATGCTGATATGGCTGCACTAAGGAAGAAGGTTAAACTTCCAGCCACTATCCATCCACAGACCGATGAAGTGGCAAAACAAAGGTATGAGCAGGATTCCACTGCTCTATTAATTTCTGTTTACAAAGAACTTATAAAGGCACAAGAAAAATTGGGGCAATATGAGGCCACACAAGCACCTCTGAAAGGATCATCAACACAAGCGCAAGAGGGGCAAACATCTCAGCCCCCTCCACAGGTCATTAATCTTGAGGAGACTGCTCCTACTACTGCACCTCCACCTCAGCAGGCTGAACAACCAGCCACATCTACTTCAGCAGCACCCACCAGCACAGATCAGAGCTTAGACATGCAAAAGCTAAAGAGCGAAATACAAGCTCTAGAAGCACAAATGATGCAGCTAAATGAAACTAAGGAGCAGCTGGCCAAGGTGAATGAAAGGCATGACAAAACAAAGAGAGAAGTAGGAGAGAAGGCCAAGGAAATCAAAGCTCTTAAAGACAAAATCAAGGAGCTTGAGAAAGAGCTAAAACTAGATAAAATCATAGCCGAAATCAGAGCAATGATATGGTCCAATATTGGTAAATCCATCAATAACCAATGGCCATACATTGAGACAATCCATGAGCAACTGGAGCTCATTCCAAAGGCGCAGAGGGAAATCAGAACATCAAGGGCCTTATTGGGGAACATGCCTGAAATTGCAACAAAAATGATCAATGTGCTCAATCATAAGACAAGTTCTCAGTTGACCATCATGGGAATCGCAAACAGAACTGATACTATCCAAATGATCAAGAGGGTTCTTACTCTTAGAAGTCTGGTGCAAACGTTAGACAGAAGAACCCAAGATATGCAAACCGAGGTAAACAGGTTCATTGAGAGGTTTCGGGTATTGGAAAGTAAAGGACTCCCCAGCTTGTTGAACAACGGAGGGAGATTATTCACCCATGAAGAATATGCCAAGAGAGTGAATGTTTTTGCCTCATCACAGGTAAATGAGAAGGCCAGCACCTCAGAAGACACAGGGCCTATCACAGGACAGATTTTCTATGGTAAGATAGAAAATCTACTTTTTATAATGAATGAAATGAATCATCTGTTTGATGTAGCTCCCAACTTTTTCAAGTATACAGAAGCTGAAGAGACAATGCAGGCCATCCTCAGGCATCAGCTCCCTACACAGGAATGGTGGACAGATGCCATCCAAAGAATTTTGTAAACATTAGGCCATGCATCAATTCCTGTTTCTTCTATAAATTTAGATGGAAAGAACAGTCAGCAAAATCAGCAGGCATCATAAATTCAAAGCTGAGCCAACTCAGCAGATGAAGCAGCCAACAAAGCAAGAAAGACAAACGCAGCTGGCAAAGCCGAGAAACTCATTGCGCAGGCAAAAGTAAATGCGTACCTACAGGATCGATACATAGTAATGTAACCGACTCAGTGACTCCTTAAAGTCAAAACAATCATCTGACAGACATAAAGGGCATTTACTCTGCATTTAACGTTGTAATAACTTCCGGCCTACTTTCTGAACACTACTAAAGATATTTTCTCTCTCTCAGATGACTCAATACCTGAGATATTTTGTATACAGAGTACTATATAGACCCCTCCGCATAATAGAGCAGGGGTTGTTGTTATTTTCCTTTCGGAAGTCTCATTTGCTGTAAGATCCTCAGAGAAGTAATACAAAGGGAGAATGGAATTTCCAAAAGCTTGGTGTATTTGATGCGTCGTGATGAATGGTGAATGTTGCAGGATTCCAGAGTGTTTCATAAAACAATAAGTTTTTCTTAAATCTCTGTATTTCATGTTTTTTCGAGTCTTTTGTTCTCTTTTGTTGTTTAAATGTTTTACACTTAATAGCAAAGTAGAAGAATGGTTCCAGGATTTAATCTATGATTACCCTGAACTCAAACTGAGCTATTATCCATGTTTTCTTTAGATACAGTAACAGAAGTGTAATTCTTAATTGCTGCACTTTAAAACTATATCTTTCACAGTGATAGACATTTCCAGGGTTTCGAGTTTGCCCCTGAGACATCTATCCATTTCTCGTAACCAGTAGGGCGGGAATACTTAAACGCTGAGTGAAAATTCTTAAATGCTTTCACTGCTTGTTTAGCCTGTTCATGTTATTAATCAAAAGTTTGTTCTATAAAGCACCCAAATGGCCCTGTAAGTTTCACCAGTTCATCCCAAAGTTTCTAGACACCTACAGCCATAGACTCCATTGCCCAATGATACTTGACTCTCTGAATAATACATCACAAAGATCTGAAAGAAATTCTTCAACCAAAACATAAACAAAACCTGTGCTTAATACCTAGCCTAAACAGTATCATTACAGATACAAATCATAAAGAGAGAGCCCTCTCTGATCACAGTTTGGCTAGAAACAGTGATCAAAAGATTGGTTAGTGGTTACCCCGGCCGTATTCCCTTGGGAGTCATAGGGAACAACCTGGGTGTTAACATAATTGGCGACTCCACTGGGGACTATTAAGATTTTTCAGTTACTATCTATCTTCCAAAGCTACCATCAAGCCTGAAACTAGCCAAGAGGCCTTAGGACTGTTTCTGTAAACACAGGGACAGCTTTAGGGAAGAGCTATCTAGGGAATCTTCATCCTAGCGTTGAAACATATATAGTCATTCCAGAAATTGTACAAAAGCCTCCTGTATAAAGTTCTAAAAGAATACTTAGAAGCTGGCTCCCAAAAGAAACCCAAGGCACACTAGGGCAAACCCTGACCCTGATCAACCCATCATTGTTGATAACCCAAATATCATTCCAAAGAACATAAGGAGACAGCAAAAGCAGGAGAAGCCTGCTGATTCAGATATAAGGTCAGACCAACCTATCCTCATTCCAACTCCTTGCAAAGTCCTTTTCCGTTCCACACCTAATTCCCCTAGTTCATCATCAACCCCTCAAAGTCCTCCTCTTCCATCTTCACCATCTGCACATACTCTTTTAACCAGCCCCCCGCTTGTTACCCATCCTATTAACCCTGTTACACCTGTAATCCCAGCTGTCCCATTTGTTCCTATTAACCCCATAAACCCCATAAACATGGCTAACAGATATGCACCTCTGCAGATACCAGCCAATGCTCCAGCTCTACCCCAAGACTACCAAACCAAAATCTCATTTTTTGACTCCCATGGCCCTTTGACAGCTGTCCAGCATGCTAAGAAGATGCAAGACCACTTTGAGACCTATGAAATAGATGATGACAGTGTCAGGATGAGAATTTTTGTTCAAAGCTTAACCGGGGATGTCAGAACTTGGTTTAGATCCCTGAATGCAAATTCCATTGCAACCCCTGAGGTCCTGTACCAAGAGTTTACCAACAGATGGGAGAAGAAGAAAGATCCTCTACACATACTCGGTGAATATAACACTATTAAAAGAGGTCCCCAAGAAACAGTTTTGGAATATTGTGCTAGGTTTAACAATGTATATAATGCTATCCCCCAGAACTTAAGACCCCCTCCTGATTTGGCCCTGTATAACTTCCCTGACGGTTTTGACTCTGATATGGCCTATCAGCTGAAAGAAAGAGATCCCCCAACCCTTGCAGAAGCTCAAAGAGTTGCAGTCACTGTAGAGGCCAACCTAATTGCCAAGAGAAACAGGGCAAAGCTGGAAAAGAAGGCTGGCTTCAGAGAAGAGCCCTCAGGCTTTGATCAAAAGTTGGATGCAATACTAAACAGCATGAAGAGACTGGGTGAGAGAGTGGAATCAGTTGAAAGAAAATCATCATGGGAGGCATCACAAAGCAACCCTCCTAGAAACCCAAATTTTAGGAGAACTCAGAACCCAAACATAGGAAAAACAAGTGCTGACCAAGATATCAGACCCCCTTTTCAAGAAAACTATGCAGAAACTTCCTCAGCCAATCAGCTCAATGAAGATCCTGAAATCAACTTAATGGGTCTGGATGGTAAAAGCCATGTTTTCTTAACACAAGAAGACCATGAGGAGGATGAAAGCAAAACATTCCAAACGAAATCAGGAGAATCCTTTGACTTTAAACAAGGATATGATACTGCTGTCTATGAAGTCCACAAACAATACAAATTAAGGAGTAGGACTGTGAATGTAAATCAGCCTGAAAAGACAAAAGAGAAACAGCAGTCTAGAGAAACCTCAGTCACAGAACTTAATGACAAAACAAACTTGCCTACAAAAGAAGTAGTGGTTGAGGAGGTTACTGAACTACTGTCCCCACTACAACAGCCCATGGCGACCTCGTCCTCTCACCCTAACCCAAACATTACCCCTCAAGACATGAGTGTAAGGGGCAGGTTCCAAAATCAAGATGAAATCCAACAAGAAGATTTAATGAACAGAGAAAGGACTGCTACCCGTGACTCCAAAACCCAAGTTGACAAACCCTTTGACCTAGGAGCAGAGATTGGCAAGTTAAAGGTAGCAATTCCCCTTTCAGAGCTAGCCAAGCATGACATATATAAGCAACAGATCAAAAAATCCCTTCAGCTCACCAACAGCAAAGATGATGTAAATGTGCTAGATGACACTCCAGAATTACTGTTTGGCCCAGAGGTAGATGGAAAAACAGTAGTCACAGGGGTTTTACCTTTTTATGTCAGCCTGCATGTTCATGATAAAATACTGCACAATGCAATGTTTGACTCAGGTGCCTCTCATAACCTGATGCCAAAAGCAGTCATGGAAAGATTAAACTTGGATATAACAAGACCATACAAAGACCTGTTTTCTTTTGATTCTAGCCAAGTCAAATGTTTGGGCCTAATAAAAGATTTATGTGTGTCCCTGGTTCAATTTCCCAACAAAACTATTCTAATGGATGTTGTAGTCGCTGATATCCCACCCAAATATGGGATGCTGTTATCAAGATCATGGGGAGCCAAGCTCCAAGGCTCCCTGCAATTGGACATGTCATATGCAACTATCTCTGTCTTTGGGCAACCAAAAAGACTTTATAGGGAAACACTCATGAAGTATATGGTCAGCAGTGAGGAAAAACCTCAAAATTTTCCAATATATGCTGTTCATTCGGACATAGACTCCTTCATCCTCTTCAATGACAGCGCAGACCTCTCCAACAATGACATTAGGACCGAAACACTCATACAAGAGCAAAACACTGATCAAACAAGTAGCACCTGCCAAACTTCAATTAGCCCAACAATACACATTAACCCTCCTCTAGTTGTCAAAGATTGTCAAACAAGTGATGAAATTGTCCTAGAAAATAAATGGGAAAAGAAACCCCAACTCATGCTCACATTGCCATCCCATGAACAGAATCTTAAATCTTCTGTTCAGCAAGATATTCTGTGGGTGCTAGAGTTTGATGGCTCAGTTAACAAGTTAGGGGCAGGGGCTGGAGTATGGATACTTAATAAAGAGAAAGATTATGCAGAAGGTAGGGCTTACAGATTGAATTTTAGATGCACTAACAACATGGCAGAATATGAAGCTCTGTTACTAGGCCTCAAGATTGCAAAATCATTACAAGCACCTAGCCTCTCCATCATGGGGGACTCTGACCTAGTAATTCAACAAGTAAAAGGAAATTTTGTCACCAATGACAAAAGATTGAGGTCCTACAGGTCTGCTGTAATTGAGATATTAGAGACCTTCTCTGAGTTTGTTATCACAAAAATTCCAAGGGGCCACAATCTCCATGCACACAGCTTGGCAACATTTGCCAGCACCTTCAAATTTCCATTGGAACCCAACAACTGTTTCACAGCCGAGGTCAAATATAGGCCTTCTGTTCCAAACAATGTTAAAGAGTGGCAAGTATTTGAGAATGACATGCAAATAAACAACTTTTTAAACTTGCAACAAGAGTTCACAGGATTAAATATTGACCTTGAGTCAGCAACTCAGTCACAAATATTTGATGGAGCATGTCCATCACAAACACAGTCTCAACAGTCTGCTCACCCAATGTCACCTAGGACAGCAAAACAACTACTCAGTCCAACCATTTTCAACAATGAAAACATTCAGCAAATTAACCAAATTGACTGTGAAGAGATGAGTAACGTTGAAGCCGAAATCATACAACTCAAAGACAATTTCCTTCCAGCAGGCCTTACCCCACTAGAGGATATTTTTGACTCAAATGACATCCCTAGAAAGCCAAAGATGCAGCCACTAGATGCAAGAGTTGAAGAATGCAACATTGGTACTATTGACAAGCCTAAAATAATAAAGCTATCTGCCTCTTTGCCCCCTGATCAAAAGCCCAAATACATTGATCTCTTTAAAGAATTTCAAGATGTTTTTGCTTGGGGTTATGAGGACTTAAAGTCTTATGATACTTCTGTCATCCAGCATACCATTCCCCTCAAGCCTAATCAAAAACCATTCAAACAGAAATTGAGAAGGATCAATCCTGTGCTCCTTCCTTCCATTGAAAAAGAGTTGCATAAAATGTTCAAAGCTGGTATCATAGCACCAATCAGGTTCTCAGAGTGGATTTCAAATTTGGTCCCTACAAGAAAGAAAACTGGTGAGATTAGACTTTGCGTAGACTTAAGGAATTTGAACCAAGTATCACTCAAAGATAACTACCCCTTACCCAAAATGGATCACATTCTTCAAAGAGTAGTAGGGGCTTCAAGGATATCATTGCTTGATGGATTCTCAGGTTTCAATCAAATCCTTGTACACCCTGATGATCAAGACAAAACTGCATTTACTACCCCATGGGGAACTTTCAAGTATGTGAAAATGCCCTTTGGATTGAAAAACGCAGGGGCAACGTTTCAAAGAGCAATGGACATTGCTTTTGCAAAAGAGATTCATGACTTCTTGGTTATTTACTTAGATGATCTAACACCCTTTTCAAAATCTGACCAAGAACACTTGAAACATTTAAGACAGATTTTCATAACATGCAGGAAATATGGTATTTCCTTAAACCCCAAGAAGTCATTATTTGGTTTGGAGGAAGGGAAACTTTTAGGACACATTATTTCAAAAGATGGCATAAGAATTGATCCAGATAGGATACAAGCTATCCTACAAATGCCTCACCCAAGGAATGTCAAGGAGCTGCAAGGATTCTTAGGAAAAATCAACTTTTTAAGAAGGTTTATCCCGAATTTAGCAGAATTAGTCAGATTACTAAACAATATGCTAAAGAAAGATTCAAAGGTCAAATGGACTGTTGAAGCAAAACAAGCTTTTGAAAGTATAAAATTGGCCTTGACTCAAACCCCAGTGTTAACTAATCCTCAGTTTGACAGAGACTTTATTATTTTCTCATTTGCCTCCCAGCATACTATTGCTGCTGTATTATTACAGAAAGATGACCAAGGGAATGAAAAGCCCATTGCTTTTTTCAGCAGAGCTCTTAGAGATGCCCCCCTAAAGTACCAAATAATGGAGAAACAAGCCTATGCTTTGATCAAAGCTATTAAAGACTTTAGGATTTACATCCTTTACTCCCATGTTGTGGCTTATGTACCTAGTCCTATTGTCAAAGACATTCTCACCCAAGAAAACTTAGAGGGTAGGAGAGGAAAATGGATTGCCAATATACTAGAATTTGACATTGAAATAAAGCCTACAAAGCTGATTAAAGGGCAAGGTTTGGCCAAATTAATGACAGAAGCAAATTTCCAAGCCTTAGATATCAACCAACTGGACAGTGAAACAGAGCTGGCGACTCCAAAGATCAATGTAGCCTTTGAACAATCTCCTTGGTACTCTGATATCTGTTATGTGTTACAAAACCTGTGTGCTCCCCCAGGACTGTCCAGAACTAAGTGTAGGTTCCTGAAAATGAAAACATCTAGATTTTGTGTGATGGATGAAAATCTACTGTGGAAAAACCATGAAGGTATTTTGCTGCACTGTCTAATAGAGAATGAAACTAACAATATCATGCAAGATTTCCATGCTGGAGACTGTGGTGGACATTTGTACTGGAAGTCCACTGTGGACAAGATATTGAGGGCTGGTTATTACTGGCCTACTATGTTCTCTGATGTTAAGAAATTCACAGCCTCATGCCACAAATGCCAACTGTTTGAAGGCAAAAGACAGCTGCTGCCACTTCCTTTGAAGCCCATTACAACAGAGAGACCTTTTCAACAATGGGGCTTGGATTTCATTGGGGAAATTCATCCCTCATCTTCAGGGCAACACAGATGGATTCTAACAGCAACAGACTACTTCACCAAGTGGATTGAAGCTGCCCCATGCAGACAAGCAAATGATTCAGTAATCATTCAATTTTTGGAAAACAATATACTGGCTAGATTTGGCTGCCCAGACAAGATAATAACAGACAATGCTGCTGCCTTCAGATCCAAGAAGATGGTGAACTTCTGCCATAAATTTCACATTACTTTGGGCCATTCTACAGCTTACTATCCTCAAGGAAATGGCCTTGCTGAATCATCAAACAAAAGTTTGATAAATATCATAAAGAAAGTGCTGGAAGAGAACAAAAAGAACTGGCATAAGAAACTAGTAAATGCTTTATGGGCAGACAGACTAACAACTAAAAGATCAATTGGGACCAGCCCATATGAGTTAGTCTATGGATTAGAGGCCAGATTTCCTTCATCACTAGGAGTGCCGGTTATGAAACTTCTGCAAGAAAGCCAAGCAGAGCCAAATGACATGCAAAGAAGGATTAACCAGATAATTTGTTTACAGCAGACCAGAGAACAAGTTTTCAGCAGAGTGCAGATACTACAAGAGAAACTGAAAAGGGCTTTTGATAGAAGAACCAAAGCAGAAGATTTCAATGTAGGGGACAAAGTTTTAAAGTGGGATGCAAGAAGAGAAGAGAAAGGGAAACATGGAAAGTTTGACTCTTTATGGAAAGGACCATTTGCTGTCCAAGCAGTACAAGGGAACAACACCTATTTCCTCAAAAGTCTTACTGAAACTGACTTGGATGAAGGTCCTGTTAATGGCAGGATGCTGAAGCACTACTTTGACTATTCCCCATGAGTGGAACCTAAGGATTCATTGTATATATATAGATGTACATATTATCTTCTGTTTTAGATTGTAAAAAGTAGTTTTCCCAAGTGATTCACCAAGCAGCAAGAGGCTGATAGAATCAGAGGTCTTCCAAAAGAGAAACACACCATTTTGACACATTGAGGCAGCAAGTTTCAAAGATTGGTATGGGCAGCTAAGGAGCAAGGCAATCTGACCTGCTGTTCTTGGTCTTTCAAAAGAAAAACCATCCCCATGTGGAGCCACTGTTGGATACCTATACCAATAGGTTTCATATTTCATGATTGGCAAGAGAAAGTCCAAATATGCTCTGCTTTGAGTTCACAAAGATCCCATATTTCCTAGAGAACAAAAAGGTGTGTGAGTGTCTAAATGATTGAGGACTTTAATTTCAAATTTTGATGGATGATCCAACTGTTTAACCTGGATCATGCCATGTTTCAATTTTGTGTTATAGAATAGAGAAAGAAGTCTGTCCAAACAGCCTAATCTTGGCAGACAAGTAGTTCAGGTAGAGAAGAAAAGGTTTCCAACAGCTCAATCTGGGACCTTGGAAGAGATAAGGTTAGAGGTAGATAGAAAAGAATAAAGAAAAAGCCAAAGAAAAGAAAAGGCAAGTAAGGGTTTGCAAGTCCAAGTGCACCCTCCAAGGAGAAACAAAAAATGCTAGGTAAGCAGCTGGGTAGGTAGTTGGGGTTGCAGAAAGTGATCCCTATCATTGCAAGAATGGTGATGATGGGCAGCAAAGTAAAAGACTACAGCAGGAGCATGACTAACCTCCCTCTCCCCCTTCATTTCATTACTAACATTCCCTTTCTTTTAGCTGAGATTTATGGAGAAAGATCATGGTTTTAGATGGTTCTGGTTCATTCAGAAGCCACATTTCTTGTCTAAAATCTTTTCATTTTGATCTACTGTCAAAACTAAATCAATTTCAGATAAACTCAGTAAGATCCCCTTCATTTGCTCCCTTCATTCATATTAACACTAATTCTATTGTATAAATCCTTTACATCCCCTTTTCCCCCTAATATTACTAACACCAAGGTGTATAAATCCCAAACTCTTATAAATACCCACCCCTTGGCATTATAGCCAATAAAGTTACAAATCAGGGATCAAATGACATCAGGTCATGTTGATAAACCTATGCCGAATACCCCTTTTCCTCATAAGCCAGTTCCTCTATCTCTACCCCCTTTTGCACATAAAACCTTTAAAAAAGGCCCTAAACCCCACCTTACCCGCCTCAAAGAGCCAAAAGAGCATAAAAACCCACTTTCCGCCTGTTAGCCGAGGTTGGCGCATATAATTATTTTTATCATAATACATTAGAAAAGCGCTCAAACCACGTTTATCTGCCTCCGCCCTCATCCGTATATTCCACACATGTCACCTCCCCGACGACCGTCAGATCAAAGGCCTACAGATCCGACGGCCCTGATCGCATCGGACTGCATCTGTCATCTGACCATTACCCGTACTAACCCCACGTCACGTCTGCTGTCCTTCCGCCGTCCGATCATCACCCGCAGATCCAACGATCATCGTGACGTCGGAACTCATCCGATGACCGAACGTTATCTTCCGACGTCCGTATTTGGAGGACGTCATCCCACTGCTACGTGTCCTCACCACCACGCGTCGGAGGTACAGCCGATGGATACCGCCCCCGTACAGAAGGCGGTGCGATATGAAACCATCGCTGGTTTCCGGTTTCCCCATCCCACCCGCACATCACCGTCACGTCAGCGCCCCGTCACCCGATGACGTCAGCATGACGTCATCCGACCTTGACCCCACCAATGACGTCATGCTGACGTCAGCATGAATTCGCGCCAAAAACGTAAAAAGGTCTATTTTAGCCAAAAGTTCGCGTTTTTTGGTCATTTTGTGTGTTCGTCGTTATTCTGCTCTGCATGCAAACAACGTCCAAATTGTCTACCAACCTGCTAAACTGACCAGAAGACCTCCAGCGCACCAGTTCAACCTGCGGTCACGACCTCTGCTCGTTGTTTTACCAGGTATTCCTCATCATTCATCCTCTGTGCGCCTGCAATTATCTATTTAACGCTTTAGAAAGCTTAAAGAAAGCCGAAAATCAGAAATTCATCACTGAATTCCTCAGCAAAGCCTTGAAGTTCCAATTATCACTTCGGAAAACACCAGCCGAGCCTTTTCCCAGTGGCATTCTGCTAAGAAACCAGGTCCTGTCTGCGCAATCGTGGCAGGCGCATTTGAAACCAAATTTTACCATTGAAAGGTGCCAGAAAAGCTAAGCTTCGCTCTTAATTACCATAAAGCAGCATTTCAACTGCTGCAGACCCTGCATTCACCTTTTCTCAGGCATTTTCACCCTTCTCTGCAAAGAAACTCTGTTGTTATTGATCTACATAAGTGACACAATCCCCAAGCAAAACAGAAACCTCAAAGGAAAGTCATGGACCCCCCTGTAGCTCCCATAGCCCTCAATGTGGCTCCCCTGAATGTTCCTAATAGAACATTTGACACCAGAGCATTGGCAGACCTGGACTACAAGATAACAGAGGAAATGATGAGCAGAAGCAGGTTCCATCTGCAAATATTAAACGAGATAAAGATCAAACATGAGAGGGGGACAGACATCCTGGGAATTTGGGATTCATTCCTCCCAATATTCAAGCTTCCTCAGGTTAATCAATTCCCTGAGCTTGTGCACATAGTTGCTGAACACTATGATGCATCCCAGAGGGCAGTGCTAGATGCTGAAGGTTCAATTCTGTTTCTCATTACCCCTGAAGCCATCAGGGAGATGTTGCAATTCCAGACAGAGCAAAAGTTGGTCCCACTGTCACTAGCTGATCTAATAGTACAGGGAGCCAAAACCACAGAGGCCCAAATCATTAAGGTCAACCAGCTCTTCATCAAGGCTAGCACTCTGCAAGTTCCTCCTATCAACTATGTTTATCTTAACCAGTTGGGCCTAGACCTGGTTGACATGATCAGTCCCATCCTGGGATATGATTCGATAGAACATGTGGATGAAACAATTATACAAATGATGCTTATGTTTTCCCCAGGAAAAAAGCCAATTCACTATGATTATGCAACATACATATCAGACAAAATGCATGAACAGTTGATGAATTTGTCAAGAGAAAGAGTGTTTAGGTACACCTCCTACCTATATCATCTGCTCATATACTTCCAGCATGATAAATTTTCCTTCCCAAAGAAGAGAGTAGATGCACAGGGCAATCTGAGATCAGTAGTATATTGGACATCTGTTTTCCACATATCAAGCCACTCTCCATACACCTACTGTGAGTTTATTGATCTTTTCATCCATCCAGCCTTGACTCTACTGATTGGTTCACCTCCTCCTAGACTGACAGATGACATGAAAAGGTGCCTACATTTGTCAAAAGTATACAGTATTGGGGATTGGTATCTCTACCAACACCACACCGTCATCAGAATATATGGGTGTGAATTACCCCCATTTAGACTACCCAAATTTGTGCCCATGAGGCTATTTGCCTTAGAATACTTCAGGCAGTTTGGCTATGTGGATATGTTCCACTTCTCAGGCAGAGGCAAGAAAGCACAGCTGAAAATCAAGAGCCAACTTGGCCATTTAGTCTACAATGAAAGGGATGAAGGGTGGAAGGAGGCAGATAGAATACTGGTGGGATTTGGTTTGAAGTACAGTTTTATATGGAAACCCTATGACCCCAACAACTTCATCACAATGAGGAGACTCAAATATAAACTGTCTGCTTACGGTCATTATAGCCTCCCCCAAATTGAAAAATATGCCAATCAAAGCAAGTGGAAAAGGGGAACTCTAGAAGAAAATATGACTCAAGAAGAGCTTAATCAAAGAGCTCTGAACAATCAAAAGAAGATGGCTGACCTTGAATTTTATGCACAGGTCCCCTCACTGCCAAGCACACAAATTGGACCAGCAGCCTCCTCTTCAACTACTCCACATCAAACTACAAGAGTTGCTGGAAAAGTATCAGAAAAAGGAAAGGAAAAAGAAATGGAGGCAGAAAAAGAGATGGAGCAAGAGCAACAGCAGGAACAGCAGCAAAATCAAAGTCAGCAAGCACAAGAACAAGCAGAAGGGCTACAGCAAGGGCAACAAGAAGACATAGGACAGCAAGAGGAACAGCAGCAAGAAAAACAAGGACAAGAGCAACCTGCTCAGCAAAAAGAAACAGTGGATACTCCTCAGACCACTGAAAAAGTCATGCCTACAAGGCAAGACACTACATCTGATGCCTCGGTCCTCCAAACCCCTCAAAAGGAGGACACATTTGTCTTTAGGAAGAGGGAAAGAGAAACTCCCTTGACATCCTCTATAAATCAAGGAGAGAAAAGGCAAAGACTCAACGATTTTCCAGAAGAGGATATAGCCATCAGAGAAGCACTGGGCATGGGCCCACCGAGTCAAGAAATTTCAGCAAGTTCCTCCCAGCAGGAACTAGACAGGACAATGGGAGGGGAAGTCAGCTCCTCCAGCCAGCAGAAAGAGGAAAGAGTGAGCATAAAGCAGCAGTTCATAGACATTAAGAGGAGGAGTGACCCAATCAAAGTTCAATTATATAATCACCTACTTAACATGGCTCCTTCCAATCAGCAGAGACTCATGTCTGCTTTTGATGTAGGTGAGGGCAAACTGACATTGAGTCATTTTATGCCTACGGCACTCAAGCCACAGTCTTCTGCTGATTATCTCAGGACCAATTTAGAGGTCCTTGCCAAAGACATACACCCCATGGACAAAATTGAGTTGCATAAACAAACAGGGGAAATGGTGTATGCTTCATTGGCCGATAAGACCTTGGACAACTACAAGTTAACAAGCAGTCTGAATGCTACAGCTTCCCAGCTGGAGCTAGAGAGAGCCTCTTCTCAGGCCAAAGACAACAGGATCAAAACCCTGGAAGAAATCATCATAGAAATTGGGCACAATCCCAATGATATCAAAGGGATACAAGAGATCTTAAAAATCAGAGATGCTGATATGGCTGCACTAAGGAAGAAGGTTAAACTTCCAGCCACTATCCATCCACAGACCGATGAAGTGGCAAAACAAAGGTATGAGCAGGATTCCACTGCTCTATTAATTTCTGTTTACAAAGAACTTATAAAGGCACAAGAAAAATTGGGGCAATATGAGGCCACACAAGCACCTCTGAAAGGATCATCAACACAAGCGCAAGAGGGGCAAACATCTCAGCCCCCTCCACAGGTCATTAATCTTGAGGAGACTGCTCCTACTACTGCACCTCCACCTCAGTAGGCTGAACAACCAGCCACATCTACTTCAGCAGCACCCACCAGCACAGATCAGAGCTTAGACATGCAAAAGCTAAAGAGCGAAATACAAGCTCTAGAAGCACAAATGATGCAGCTAAATGAAACTAAGGAGCAGCTGGCCAAGGTGAATGAAAGGCATGACAAAACAAAGAGAGAAGTAGGAGAGAAGGCCAAGGAAATCAAAGCTCTTAAAGACAAAATCAAGGAGCTTGAGAAAGAGCTAAAACTAGATAAAATCATAGCCGAAATCAGAGCAATGATATGGTCCAATATTGGTAAATCCATCAATAACCAATGGCCATACATTGAGACAATCCATGAGCAACTGGAGCTCATTCCAAAGGCGCAGAGGGAAATCAGAACATCAAGGGCCTTATTGGGGAACATGCCTGAAATTGCAACAAAAATGATCAATGTGCTCAATCATAAGACAAGTTCTCAGTTGACCATCATGGGAATCGCAAACAGAACTGATACTATCCAAATGATCAAGAGGGTTCTTACTCTTAGAAGTCTGGTGAAAACGTTAGACAGAAGAACCCAAGATATGCAAACCGAGGTAAACAGGTTCATTGAGAGGTTTCGGGTATTGGAAAGTAAAGGACTCCCCAGCTTGTTGAACAACGGAGGGAGATTATTCACCCATGAAGAATATGCCAAGAGAGTGAATGTTTTTGCCTCATCACAGGTAAATGAGAAGGCCAGCACCTCAGAAGACACAGGGCCTATCACAGGACATATTTTCTATGGTAAGATAGAAAATCTACTTTTTATAATGAATGAAATGAATCATCTGTTTGATGTAGCTCCCAACTTTTTCAAGTATACAGAAGCTGAAGAGACAATGCAGGCCATCCTCAGGCATCAGCTCCCTACACAGGAATGGTGGACAGATGCCATCCAAAGAATTTTGTAAACATTAGGCCATGCATCAATTCCTGTTTCTTCTATAAATTTAGATGGAAAGAACAGTCAGCAAAATCAGCAGGCATCATAAATTCAAAGCTGAGCCAACTCAGCAGATGAAGCAGCCAACAAAGCAAGAAAGACAAACGCAGCTGGCAAAGCCGAGAAACTCATTGCGCAGGCAAAAGTAAATGCGTACCTACAGGATCGATACATAGTAATGTAACCGACTCAGTGACTCCTTAAAGTCAAAACAATCATCTGACAGACATAAAGGGCATTTACTCTGCATTTAACGTTGTAATAACTTCCGGCCTACTTTCTGAACACTACTAAAGATATTTTCTCTCTCTCAGATGACTCAATACCTGAGATATTTTGTATACAGAGTACTATATAGACCCCTCCGCATAATAGAGCAGGGGTTGTTGTTATTTTCCTTTCGGAAGTCTCATTTGCTGTAAGATCCTCAGAGAAGTAATACGAAGGGAGAATGGAATTTCCAAAAGCTTGGTGTATTTGATGCGTCGTGATGAATGGTGAATGTTGCAGGATTCCAGAGTGTTTCATAAAACAATAAGTTTTTCTTAAATCTCTGTATTTCATGTTTTTTCGAGTCTTTTGTTCTCTTTTGTTGTTTAAATGTTTTACACTTAATAGCAAAGTGGAAGAATGGTTCCAGGATTTAATCTATGATTACCCTGAACTCAAACTGAGCTATTATCCATGTTTTCTTTAGATACAGTAACAGAAGTGTAATTCTTAATTGCTGCACTTTAAAACTATATCTTTCACAGTGATAGACATTTCCAGGGTTTTGAGTTTGCCCCTGAGACATCTATCCATTTCTCGTAACCAGTAGGGCGGGAATACTTAAACGCTGAGTGAAAATTCTTAAATGCTTTCACTGCTTGTTTAGCCTGTTCATGTTATTAATCAAAAGTTTGTTCTATAAAGCACCCAAATGGCCCTGTAAGTTTCACCAGTTCATCCCAAAGTTTCTAGACACCTACAGCCATAGACTCCATTGCCCAATGATACTTGACTCTCTGAATAATACATCACAAAGATCTGAAAGAAATTCTTCAACCAAAACATAAACAAAACCTGTGCTTAATACCTAGCCTAAACAGTATCATTACAGATACAAATCATAAAGAGAGAGCCCTCTCTGATCACAGTTTGGCTAGAAACAGTGATCAAAAGATTGGTTAGTGGTTACCCCGGCCGTATTCCCTTGGGAGTCATAGGGAACAACCTGGGTGTTAACAGAATCCACTCAATGAATAAAGGAAAATGAAACTAACTGCAAACACAAAAAAATGTAAGATAATCATCATTTATTTTATCAGTCTAAGATTTCTGTAACATCCCCCAATCGCCCAACTAGGGCGATGACACCACCTTTGACATTGGTATCATGAAAAAAATACATATACATAACATGACAAAATAGTAAAATAACGTGCCAAAAATCCATAAAACATGCATAAAACAAGATTCAAGCACTTATATACGAAAAACCAACCAGCTAGTTATAGGACTCAGATGTACCACTCATCCTTAGATCATGCCGCTCAGACTCTCTCAACAACCAGTAACCCTCGAGTTGGGGTCGCAATTCCACTTTGGCAACAACTTCTCAAGCCAAACACATATTCCATATCGACTACAACATGGCCAAGGTACCAAACCCCAACACCTTCCAACAAACAAGCTAACATCCCCATCAGCCCTTAAACTCAAGTAGTGCACTGCCTTCTCTATGTTGGAAATTTTACTAAGAGGGGGGGTGAATCAATATTATCAAGTCAATTATTTTTCATTTCCTAATCATATTTGCATACGCTACTTTAGTTAGTGGAAACAGCGTATATATGCAATTGCAGTTAAGGAAACTCACGTATAACTTGTAGACTTATAATTTAATTTATTCTTCAAATGTTGATCATTAATCTGTGTGTCAGAACCATATAAACAGTAACCAGGAATAGTAAAACAGAACAGACAGTCACACACAAGGACACAAGATATAAGGTGGAAACCTAATGTGGGTGAAAACCACCTACTGCAATTCGTCTCTATCTTCTTTCAATTAGAAACTTCTTTTTACAATGGATCTGTACTGGTGCAGTCTTATACCAATACGCAAGCTTCTACCTGCAGAAGGCTACAACCATCTATCGTTTTCCAGCTTCTCCTGGAAGGGAGCTACAACCCCCTTAGCTCTTGTACTAGTTGATGTACTAGTACATAGGTGCTGACCTACAGAAGGCTACAACCTTCTCTTTTCTTCCATGGACCACATTTCATAAATTTTCAGACTAGATCCATCAATGAAAATAATCAAACATCAAAATCTCCTTTGCTTCAAAACTGAATCAAACAATTACTTCTCTGAATGCTGTAACCAGAATACATTGACAGTAACCAGAAACCAATCTTGAACCTAGAACACTGTAGCAATAAACAGAAGTAGCTAAAACATATTTCATGAGATGTACGCTACTTCAATATGTTGAACCTGCGTGCATACGCTGCTGTATTAAGGCCAACCTACGTATACGCTATTTTGACTCACTGAACCAGCGTGTATACACACCTCTGCTGTGCCGAACCTGCGTATAGATCTATAAAAGATAATTTACCCTTTTCACTTATTCAGACATCAGTTATACCCAGATTATCAGATTTATAGATCAAGTTATGCGCCAAATATAACAGATCAAAATTACACAAAGATACTACTATTTAAGCCTTGAGATCTTGACCCATCAATAGAACTTATCCTTCTTCTAGTGCTCAGGTTCCTCCTTGGTTTAGATCCAGCTATGCACCATAACCCAATTCTAGACCTTTCTCTTCATAAGATATTCAATGCTTGAGTGAATACCTTTGCCTAATGATCTTCTTCCCCTTTTATAGTCTTAGGCCTTACTCAATACCATGGTTCAAAACCATATAGAATCAATACCATGGACCCAATACTTGTGTTCAACACTTCGGACGATATGCCATGGTCAAAAACCATAGGTACAAATACCAAGGACTAATTACCATGGACCAAAAAATAAGTTTTCCCTCATGTACGAGCTTTTCCTTGCATGAAATTGCGTGCATACGTATATGCGCCTTTTGATCGGCTATCCCGCATGTATATGCAACTTGGCTAAGAGGAACCTACGTATATCTCTTTTCCTTCATTTTGAGCGCCTGAACTGCGATTTGTCATTTGAGTGAGTTGCCATCAAGGACAATATCTGTGTCATAGCGCCAACATGTGCCATAATGCCAACAATCTCCCCCTTTGGACTTTATGGAAACCCCAAGTCACTCATAGTCATTCTCCCCCTTTGTCATCAAGGGCAAACGGTTATGCTCCCCCTGAGCACATGCTGAAATCTCTGCTCTGTTGTGCTGTCCATGCTCCCTCTTACTGTAGGCAAGGTCTGCTAGAAGATGTTTTACAAGAAGAAACATGACTTTATACATCATAAATGACCTTCCTATCACCAAAGACTCATACATACATCCATCTCCCAACCAAGTGGGGATATACCAATATTGACTCATCCACCCAACCAAGTAGGGATACACCAAAAGTTTACACATGATAAAACAAGAACATTACATCATCCATCCCAGGCATAGTGGGGAAATCAACATAGGCCGTTACATGACCTTGATAATACAAGAAATACATGACATAGAGACTAAATATCTAAGATAAGACTATGATAGTCATCAGCAACTAATCATCAGCAACATCTGTCAATCATCATTCAGACCAGCAACCATGATCTTCCTGATGAGCCCCAAAAATGGACAATTATTTGGGCTCATTCAACCTCCTAAGTTGACTTAATCCACCATTCTCATTTGTTTATTGCATGTTTTTGATTATTTTTATGTTAATAGAGTGAATTTGGTTGGTCATCATGCCAACAAGTCTAATGGGTGCTTTGTGTAGCCTTGTTGGTCAACTTGGAGACAAATTTGAAGGTCTTAATGAGCACTTGGCAGCCAAATTCGTGGGAGAACAAGCTAGAGGATTTGTAGGAAGGTGTCCCCCTCATTTATGGGCCCTTACCTCGAATTCTCCACCATCAGCTCGGAGTTCAAGGGCCACCGAATCAATCAGCTCAAGGGCAGCCAAGCAAGTCAAGTTGGACTGCTGTTAACTACAAGTCTTGGGCAGCCAAGTCCCTAAATTTTAGGAGGACTGTTGGGTCCTCAAATTGTATAAATAAGAAGGCTTAGGGCCTCATTTTGGTTAGCTAGTGGGTAGTCATTTCGTAGCTAGTGGGTAGTCATTTTGTAGCCAGTTAGTCATTTTATTTTAGCCATTAGTTAGCTAGCTTGTAGTTCGATTTTTTATGCAGTAGATTAGCTTTGCTTTCAGCTCAGGTTCAAGTTCTCCTTGTGGATAGTTTTGATGTACTTTTCATTTCTTGATTAATAAAGATGGATCCAGCTTTGCACCAGCTCTAAATCTTTCATGGGAGGCTGTAGCTCTTGGGGTTGGGCCCATCTCAAGCACCCAGTACCTCCCTTGTTTCTCTTTATGTGTGTTTGCTGCGTTCTTGAGAAAAAATCTGCTCTTTAGATTTAATTCATGTTGTGTTACTTAGGTTGCTTTTGATGGTTAAAGTAGTTTCTTATGTTTAAGATAGATTGGTAGGAGTTATTCATGCGTTTATATCTCTTTGATAATGTTTTGTTCACAGGTTGTACGTGATTCTTTTCATGAATAAGGTCGCTGTCCACCGATTTCATTAACTTGTTAGATAGATCACATGATATTTCGATTGCATGCAAGATGTAGTTGGTTTGATCAAATAACCACTATGCAGGGCATCTTCATCACCTCCTCGTTCATCTGAGCCTCGTTCAAGTCAGCTCCTCCATCACCAAGTCTATTTCTTCATCTCCCATCTGCTCTTTTGCCACGTAACCCTACCTTCTTGTTTTTCCATTGCCTAAACCTTCGTTGATGCAAGACAACCTTCCACATCATCTCACCACTCCATCCATCAGTTCCTAGGTCACTTCAGACCCCCATCCTACCTCCATAACCATCCATGCATCTTCCATCAACCATCCATCCTCAAAAATCCAATTCGTAAACATCCTGTAGAAGAATTACAGAACATCCTGTAGAAACTTCCTGTAGAAGCCCCTGCAGACTTCCTGTAGAAGTTCATGAACATGGTTGCATGTCATCCAGACTTTGTGAAACTCTCAGAAAGAATACTGGGGATCCCTTAGACCCTCTCTGTACCATCCCAACCTTTCCCAAAGCATTTCATCCCTTGATCCATCCCTGCACAGTGGAAAACTAGTTAGAAGCACATGCATGATAATTTCAACAACTTAATCAAAAATACAAAAAGATGTTTTCTTCAGATAGTGATAACTTAGACACATGCATTTTACCTTCCTAGAAGTAATGGCATCTCTTTTCGTTGTTTGCATTCTTTCCTTTGCATCAGTAGGACTAGCTGGTAGAATTAGGGTTTGCTAGGGTTTGTGTTTCCTTTTGGCTTTCAGTTTCTTTTTGCAAGTAGATTAACTTCCTTTGAGTTAGCTTTCGTCCATCAGTTAAAAAGATTCTTCTAAGAGCCTATAGAAGTTGGCTTAAGCCCCTAGTGGACTTGTGCCAGCTGACTAAGTGACAGCTGCGGCAAGAGCTAGTACTTGTGCATACAACACCGTCGCTTCCAAGTTTGTACGAACTACCGGGTTGATAAAATTAGAGATAGGGAGCTCTAGGAGTTGTAGCATTATTGCTACAATACTGGAGCCCACCATCTTTTTGGCGCCGTTGCCATGGAAGCGGCAGAGTATTGGTGATTGTTGCTATTCTTCTATTTTCTACTACAACCTTCTGCTCAGTAGTTTATTTCATTTTCATTCTGCAAAAGTAGCATAGACATTTCCTGCTTTCATAGATTAGTATTTCCTGCTTTCATAGATTAGTATTTCCTGCTTTCATAGATTAGCATTTCCTGCTTTCCTAGATTAGCCTTTCCATTCCTGCAAGCGTAGATTAGTATTTCAATTCTGCAAGCGTAGACTAGCCTTTCCATTCCTGCAATTTCATTTGAGCAAAATAGATTAGTCCTTTCCTGCTTTCATTTCAATTCCGCATTTTCATTTTAGCAAGACAGTTAGTTGTAGTTCAATCTATTTCAGTTTTGCAAGTAGAAGTAGAAAAAAGAAAAAAACAACCAAAAAGATTTCATTGCATGCTTTGTAGGAGTAGAGATAAGTTAGAAAAATGATTGCACAACACCCCCACTGCTTCACACAGCCAACGTTCTTCTTCGATGGCTGTGATTGAAGAACCCCTGGGTGGACATCAAGACATATTTGAAGAACCTCTAGGGGAGAAGAAGAAGAAAACATTCCTCTGGAGAAAATGGCTACAAGTAGAGATGTTGGGAGAAACATCTTGTCCAAAGATGAATTTGAAAATCAGATCAAAGATTTCAAGAGTGATATGAGGCAGTTTCTTTCCATGCAACTGGATACCTTGCGGATCCAAAAGAAGCAAGAAGAAGCCAAGAGGGCTTTGGTCATTTTTTGTCCTAGGTGCCTTAAAAAGCATCCTAGGAACGAATGTCCAATGCACTCCCTAGAAGTGTGTTTTGTATGTGAAGAATACCATCCTACAGATCAGTGCCCTTCCTTGCCCAGAATTAAAGCTGCATATCAAAGAGCCAAGGGAGCCACTGGATCACTCTATTATATGAACCAAAGGAGGCCACATGGACCTAGATCTTACCAGCAGGAACCGCAAGGGATACCCGAGACCTATTATGACCCTTATCAAGCCACTTTCATGCCTTCTTGGGATCGCCCTGCTCATCCTTCCTGGTCTACACCTCCTCCTTGGTCATATTCTCCTTGTTCCTTCACAGATCCATATTATGCCCAACCAGTTGCTCATTCATTTCACTCTTATGCTCAGCCACAGCCTCAGTGGAATGCACCTTATCAGGAGTGGAGGCCCCAGTACAACTCTCATCCCACTCATTTTCCTCTACCACCTGCTCATCCACAACCATCGCCTCCTCCTCCACCACCTGCTCATCCACAACCATCGCCTCCTCCTCCACCAAGGCAACCCCAAATGCCTACCCAACCACAATGCCATCCATCTCCATCTCAATTTCACACCTCCGCTCAACTACCCATACCACCATTTCCAAAACCACACAATGGAGCAGCTCAACCCCATTGCAAATCTGAGGCACAACATATGCAAACAACTCCTCTTGAGCTCAATGATCTTCACCAAATCTTAGAAGGAGTGTTGCAAAGCAGAGATTATATTGACAACATTGAAGGACCAAAAGCAAAAGAAGATTCCAAAGAAGAGATCAAAGAACCATGGGCTGCACTTGATGAAGAGAAGAGATCAGAATCAAAGATCGAGAGAGTTCCCTCATGGTTACCATCAAATCTTCCATGTATTCAAGAGAAAGATCAACAAAAAGAGGAAGATCAGAAGGTCATGATAGAAGGTGACATGAAGAATGATCCAAATCAGCAAGATGACCAAGGATATCAAAGCTATATTGAGATATGGTTTCAGAAGGTCACTAAGTTGCAGCAGTACTCCCTTCCTCAGCTATGTTTTGTACTCTCAAAGTCAGATCATTTTGTCTCTGAGATCTGGATACTTGTCCAAGCATGCATTTCGAGCCTTCACATCATTTTTTCTCTAATCTCGATGTGCACGTGGCTCCATTGGAAGTATTATTATACTTGAAAATGATTTTGTTTTTCAAGTAGGGTAGGGTAGAAGAAAAAAGAAAAAAAGAGAAAAAAAAAGAAAAAGAAAAAAATGAAAAAAAGAGGAAAATAGAAATATAAGGTGAAAACCTCCTCGGAGGCGCCTTAGATTGGCTCATTGATTGAAAACCTCCATGAGGCGGTCAATGGGTTGAAAGAAAAAGATAAAAGAGAATAAGATCTCTGGGTGAAAACCTCCCTTGGAGGCGCCCAGGGCAGGCAATTAGGGTGAAAACCTCCACGAGGCGCCCTAGTTGTTTTTCAAAAAAAAAAGAAAAAGAAAAAGAAAAATAAAGCTAATCTCCATTGAATAATTTCATGTTGCAGCAATGACATTGCAGGTTGCAAGAGGGACGTTTCATGACAGGAGGAGAACTCAAATCAAAGGCAAAGGAGTTTTTGTGCCTTCTACAGGAAGTTTCGTATCTTCTACAGGAAGCTTACAAAAAAGCCAAATTGATCTCCGAGGAGGACCTGAAGGCTGGGAATATGTCCATGAGGCCTACCCACATCCATGTTTCCATTCCTCACCCCTTTTCCATCATTTTTTTCCATGTCATTATGCCTCTTTCCTCAAAACTGTGTCTTCTACAGGAAGCTCTGTACTTCTACAGGAAACATCCTGTAGAACCTTTGGACGAGCCAAATACAATTTCAGAAGCGAATCTAATGGTGGGAATCTGTTGATTAGGCCTAAAAGCACTTGTGTGTCCATCCCTTTCCTTTCTCCATCATTCGTCCACCTCCTTGTGCTTCTCATTGTGCTTCTACAGGATCTTCCTGTAGAAATTGTGGGAAACTAGGCATGCATTTCAAAAAGTGGTTTGGCGAGCATGGTAGCTTCCTCAAGGGTTCATAAGCCCTCATGCAATCTTCCAACTCCTCCTCCATCATCTCCATACCTGCATCACAGCCAAAATTCATTTTGTCATACCATGCAAACGCATGCAAAGTGCCTTGAAGCAAAAATCCATAGAGCAGAATTTGTTTTTGCCATAACTTGAAAACCATGCATCCATTTGACAAACCGTTTTATGGGGTATTGTACAAGGTTGATGACAACATGCCTGAGCAGTTTCATGCAATTCCGGTGCACGGTTTCCAAGGAATCAGCCTCCATCACCATCAGCCATTTTTTCCTTTTCTCCATATCCGTGCATCCGTTTCAAAACCTGTTTCATGGGGAGATTCACATGGGTGATAGTAACCTACCCAAGCAGTTTCAGCCGATTCCGATGCACGGTTTCCGAGAAATCGACCTCTGAAATATTCAGCCATTTTCCATTTTTCTCGAAATCCGTGCATCCATTGATCACGAATTTGCTATGGGAGATGCATAATGATGGTAGTAACATGCTCACCGAGTTTCAGATCAAACCGATCTATCGTTTGGGAGAAATGGAAAAAAGAAGTTCTGGTTTTGTGACCAGGCAGCAGCAGCAGCTTGAACGGGCGGAGTTGAACGTGGAAATGAACTCTTGTTGCATGCATCTGGCCAGAGGACACATGCACAAGGAAACCAGCTATGAATCATCAGCCACGCCCTCATGCAACCAAGGAATCCAAGCATGCAGCAGCAAAAAGCTTCACAGCAGCCAGTCGATTTGCAGGTACGTGACTTAACCTTGTTCATCTATTTGCATAAATCTAATCTAAAGCAATGCATGAATGAATGAGATGAGTGGATTCAGCCAAGAAGGGAGCCACGTTCAATTGCACTCAGCAAGGCAAAAATCACGCATGCATGGATCAGCCATTCACGTGAAGTTCAAAACAAAACACAATCAGTTGGGGATTAACTAAACTCTAGTGCAACTAATGGAATTGAATACAAGCCGAGAACAAATCGATAAAAACAACAGTTCATGACATTACTTCAGTTCGAAAAAGCCAGCACGCATGTTTTTTGCCACCTCACCACAAGTCACGCAGTAATTCAAGGGACGCTCGGCTGAAACTCTCACCACTCTTTGTTCAACTGCGGTCAACTGAAGCGCATGTCCACTATCCAGATCAGTTAAACAATGGTGCTCTACTGATTTCTACCTTTTATTCTCGAGATCTCTCCAGTTCCTTAAACAATTCCCGCCTGTCGCACTCTACAGGCGTTTCTACAGGAACACAGTCTCTACAGGAGCGCAGTTCTACAGGAGCGCAATTCTACAGGAACGCAGTCTACAGGAACGCAGTCATCTACAGGAAAGCGGGTGCCTCACGAAAAAAGGTGGCCAATTAAAGAGGTAACCCTGAACTTTGCATGCAACTGGTTAGTAAAAGTGGCAAGACCTTCGTCCACAGTCGGGTCATAAAGATATTGGTGGAATTGTTGTTTGTTGTGCCTATGCTATCATTCTACAGGATGTCGATATAAGTAAACTGTGTTGAATTTTGTGGGGTATGTGCATGATCTGTCTTAATAGACCAAATCTCTGTTGCATTTGCCACCTTTAATTAAAACGACCATGTTCATCATGCCGGGTGGTTTTATAAGACGGGAACCCACTGAGTCCACTAAATTAAGGGAAAACCCGACAGTGGTAGAGCTCTTCACCAGAGCACAATGGATATCTTTTCGTGATAAATTGCAGGGTTACGATGATGAAGTGGCTGAAGAATTCTTACAGGCTCTGAGACCGAAATCCCAGACATTGGCCACAGTAAACTTCCGAGGCCTCAGCCTCAAGCACTCCGCAACATATCAGTCGGATCACAGAACTCCCTATGGGTTTGCCATGGGATAAGGACGAAGAAAAAGAGGGCACACCTACCCTGTCAGCAAGAGAAAAGAGGCTGAAGAGCAGAATGGACAAAACTGAGGTGGTCCACGTCAGCCCAAGCACCTCAACAGTACCTGCAACCATAGCAAAAAGCAAAACTCAGGCAGGTAAGCAAGAAAAGGTGGAGACACCTGTGCCTACAGGAAAGCAGAAGCAGGCTTCTACAGGAAGCCCGAAAATCATTAAGAAACAGGCTTCTACAGGAAGCCCGAAAACAGAGATAAAGGCTTCTACAGGAAGCCCGAAATAGCTAAAACAGGGTCTTCTACAGGAAGCCTTAAAAAGGCGAAACCCAAGGAGAAGAAGGCGGACATCCTAGCTAATGGGGAAGCAGCCATACTTGCCACCATTAGCACACCTCCAAGACCAAAAAGGAAGGGAAAGAGGCAAACCTTCATGTACTTTAAAGTAAAAAAGGAGCACACAAATAAAAGTGGGAAAACCCAAACCACTGTCAAAGGAGCAAATCGTCATTAAGGACACGAAGGCTAAACAAAGGGAGGAGCCTCCTTCAAAGATATCCATCAGCTATGAACAGGGAAGCCCGAAGACATCCACTTAGAGAGAAAGAATGAAAATGTTGGACACAAAGGCCTTTCTACAGGAAGCTGGCAGACTGTTTCTACAGGAAGCCAGCGAACTATTTCTACAGGAAGTTTGAAAAGAGGGAAGCCAAAGGAGAAATCAGCCGAGATGTTAGCCAAAGAAGCCACCAAGGCCATCAAAGACAAGGACAGAGATTGGTTGCTCAGAGGATGAGCAACACTTTCAGTAGGAGGGTGATGATGAGCCCCAAAAATGGACAATTATTTGGGCTCATTCAACCTCCTAAGTTGACTTAATCCACCATTCTCATTTGTTTATTGCATGTTTTTGATTATTTTTATGTTAATAGAGTGAATTTGGTTGGTCATCATGCCAACAAGTCTAATGGGTGCTTTGTGTAGCCTTGTTGGTCAACTTGGAGACAAATTTGAAGGTCTTAATGAGCACTTGGCAGCCAAATTCGTGGGAGAACAAGCTAGAGGATTTGTAGGAAGGTGTCCCCCTCATTTATGGGCCCTTACCTCGAATTCTCCACCATCAGCTCGGAGTTCAAGGGCCACCGAATCAATCAGCTCAAGGGCAGCCAAGCAAGTCAAGTTGGACTGCTGTTAACTACAAGTCTTGGGCAGCCAAGTCCCTAAATTTTAGGAGGACTGTTGGGTCCTCAAATTGTATAAATAAGAAGGCTTAGGGCCTCATTTTGGTTAGCTAGTGGGTAGTCATCTCGTAGCTAGTGGGTAGTCATTTTGTAGCCAGTTAGTCATTTTGTTTTAGCCATTAGTTAGCTAGCTTGTAGTTCGATTTTTTATGCAGTAGATTAGCTTTGCTTTCAGCTCAGGTTCAAGTTCTCCTTGTGGACAGTTTTGATGTACTTTTCATTTCTTGATTAATAAAGATGGATCCAGCTTTGCACCAGCTCTAAATCTTTCATGGGAGGCTGTAGCTCTTGGGGTTGGGCCCATCTCAAGCGCCCAATACCTCCCTTATTTCTCTTTATGTGTGTTTGCTGCGTTCTTGAGAAAAAATCTGCTCTTTAGATTTAATTCATGTTGTGTTACTTAGGTTGCTTTTGATGGTTAAAGTAGTTTCTTATGTTTAAGATAGATTGGTAGGAGTTATTCATGCGTTTATATCTCTTTGATAATGTTTTTTTCACAGGTTGTACGTGATTCTTTTCATGAATAAGGTCGCTGTCCACCGATTTCATTAACTTGTTAGATAGATCACATGATATTTCGATTGCATGCAAGATGTAGTTGGTTTGATCAAATAACCACTATGCAGGGCATCTTCATCACATCCTCGTTCATCTGAGCCTCGTTCAGGTCAGCTCCTCCATCACCAAGTCTGTTTCTTCATCTCCCAGCTGCTCTTTTGCCATGTAACCCTACCTTCTTGCTTTTCCATTGCCTAAACCTTCGTTGATGCAAGACAACCTTCCACATCATCTCACCACTCCATCCATCAGTTCCTAGGTCACTTCAGACCCCCATCCTACCTCCATAACCATCCATGCATCTTCCATCAACCATCCATCCTCAAAAATCCAATTCGTAAACATCCTGTAGAAGAATTACAGAACATCCTGTAGAAACTTCCTGTAGAAGCCCCTGCAGACTTCCTGTAGAAGTTCATGAACATGGTTGCATGTCATCCAGACTTTGTGAAACTCTCAGAAAGAATACTGGGGATCCCTTAGACCCTCTCTGTACCATCCCAACCTTTCCCAAAGCATTTCATCCCTTGATCCATCCCTGCACAGTGGAAAACTAGTTAGAAGCACATGCATGATAATTTCAACAACTTAATCAAAAATACAAAAAGATGTTTTCTTCAGATAGTGATAACTTAGACACATGCATTTTACCTTCCTAGAAGTAATGGCATCTCTTTTCGTTGTTTGCATTCTTTCCTTTGCATCAGTAGGACTAGCTGGTAGAATTAGGGTTTGCTAGGGTTTGCTAGGGTTTGTGTTTCCTTTTGGCTTTCAGTTTCTTTTCGCAAGTAGATTAACTTCCTTTGAGTTAGCTTTCATCCATCAGTTAAAAAGCTTCTTCTAAGAGCCTATAGAAGTTGGCTTAAGCCCCTAGCGGACTTGTGCCAGCTGACTAAGTGACAGCTGCGGCAAGAGCTAGTACTTGTGCATACAGCACCGTCGCTTCCAAGTTTGTACAAACTACCGGGTTGATAAAATTAGAGATAGGGAGCTCTAGGAGTTGTAGCATTATTGCTACAATACTGGAGCCCACCACTTCCTCTGCACCTGTCCATCTGAAAGAAAATGAAACAAAGAATTTCTAAGATAATGCCAACAATGCATTATTAGAAGTATATGATCCCCTTGAACCTGTGCTAGATGGTCTCTGTCAGACCCATATTAGACTATTTTCATCCTGAGTCTGTCCCCACTGTTTGTCTTCAACCATAAAATACGTGACTGTGTCCATAGACACCTGTGTATGTACACAGATACACTTCATGAAACTTGCATACAACCACTGTTCTAAATAGATAATTTCAACAACAAGATGATGCATCAACTACTCCCAGCTTCTGTTTGAGATATTCAAATGTCTCCTTTGGCAGTGGTTTGGTGAATATATTAGCAACCCGTTCCTTGGAGGGAACATACTCCAATTTGACCTTTTGTTCAAGCACTTGTTCCCGGAGAAAATGATATTTGATAGGTATGTGCTTGGTCTTCGAATGCATGACTAGATTCTTTGAATTACTGATTGCACTTGTATTATCACAAAAAATGGAGATAGGTGGAGTACAAGTGATTTGAATATCTTGCAATGTTTGCATCATCCAAAGGAGTTGTGTGCAACAATATGCAACAACCACATATTCTGCTTCAGCTGCAGATAATGCGATTGAGCTTTGTTTCTTGCTAAACCAAGATACTAATCTGGGACCCATAAAGAATGCACCACGATTAATGTTTTTTCTGTCATCCACGCTTCCTGACCAATCTGCATCTGTATATGCATGAAGTGTGAGATCGATGTCTCTAGGATACCATAAGCCATAATTTTGTGTTCCTTGAAGATATTTGAAAATCCTTTTAACTGCCTGAAGGTGCGCTTCCTTTGGATTTTCCTGGAATCTTCCAACTATTCCCATTGCATGCATGATGTCTGGTCGGGTACCTATCAGATAGAGCAGACTTCCAATCATGGATCTATAGGTTGGTTGATGTACTACTGCTGATTCATCATTTGCGCCGAGGTTGCATCCTGTTACCATAGGGGTACATACTGGTTTTGAATCCTCCATCCCATATTTCTTCAAGATCTGCTTGAGGTACTTGGTTTGTGATAGAAAGATACCGTCTTTGTTTTGTTGGACTTGTAAACCAAGAAAATATGTGAGCTCACCAAGTAAGGACATTTCAAATTCTTTTTGCATCACCAAAGCGAAGTTTTGACTCATGGCTTCTTCATTGCTACCAAAGATGATATCATCAACATACACAACAAGTATTAACAATTTATCATTATCAATTTTTATATATAGATTGCTATCTGTTGATCCTTTTGAAAAACCTTTTTGATGGAGGTATTTGTCCAACCAAAAATACCAAGCCCTTGGAGCCTGTTTAAGGCCATAGAGAGCCTTTTTGAGTCTGCATACAAGTTTTGGATCATTTCCAAGGATGAATCCATCTGGTTGCTCAATGTACACTTCTTCTTCTAAGTCTCCATTTAGAAAAGCATATTTCACATCCATTTGATATACTTTGAACTTCTGAAAGCTAGAAAGAGCAAGGAGTATTCTTATGGCATCAAGTCTAGTAACTGGTGCAAAAGTTTCTTCAAAGTCTATGCCTTCTTGTTGAGCATAGCCTTTACAAACAAGTCTGGCCTTATTTCTAATAACATCTCCATTCTCATTCAGCTTGTTTTTGAATATCCATTTTGTCCCTATGACATTCTTATCATTTGGTCTAGGAACCAACTCCCAAGTGTTATTCTTTTCAATCTGCTCAAGTTCTTCATTCATGGCCTTGACCCAGCATTCATCTTTGCATGCTTCACTTACATTTTGTGGTTTAGTGGAGGAAAGTAATGCTAGATAGCTTGAAGCTTCTGAAATAGTTCTTCTTGTTTGTACACCTGCCTCCTTCTACCCCAAAATTTGAGTCTCTGGATGATTCTTCTAGACATATCTAGATGGAGTCTTTTCTTCTACCCTTATCTGTTCTTCTGGTGCCTCATAGGTTTCTTCTTCATCATTAGTCTGATTTGATGTTTAAGGATGGTCCTCTTCATCTTCGAAATCTTCGGATTTTACCTATCTTGGACTGTTTCCTTCTTCATCAACCACTACATCAATACTTTCAACAATTTTTCTAAGTCTTTTATTATAACACTTATATCCTTTGATTTGGGGAGAGTAACCAAGGAGAATGCCTTCATCTGCTCTAGGTTCAAACTTGCCAAGGTTTTCATCAATACTTTTGATGTAACATTTTCTTCCAAAAATTTCGAAGTATTTTACCGTAGGAGTCTTACCATACCAGAGTTCATGAGGAGTTTGAGTGTTGTTCAACCAGACGTTTGTCTTGTTGAGAATAGTAACGGCAGCAAATGCAGCTTCACCCCAGAAGGTTATAGGAGTTCCAGACTCATCAAGCATAGCATGAGCCATTTGTTGAACTGTTCTGTTCATCCTTTCTACTACTCCATTTTGCTGAGGAGTCCTTGGAGTAGAGAATTCCCTTCTTATTCCATGTTCTTCACAAAAATCGAAAAATTCATCCAAGGTAAATTCCCCTCCTCGATCAGACCTGAGGCATTTGATTCTGCGATTTGATTCGTTTTCAACCAAGGCTTTGAATGCTTTGAAATTTTCGAAAGCTTCGTCTCTATGCTTCAAAAGTCCTATCCAACACATCCCAGAAAAGTCGTCAATGAACAATATGAAGTATTCTTCTCCTCGAGGTGACCTTTTCCTGGATGTTCCACATACATATGTATGGACAAGTTCAAGTGGCTTACTTGCTGATCCTTCCTTCTCAGGGAAATTAGTTTTGGTTTGCTTACCAAACTGACATGATTTGCATATTGTATTTTTTGGAATTCTGATGTCAGGGAGATCACAAACCGCCTGATATTTGCATGCTTTCCTTATCTGAGAGAAGCTTAGATGCCCCAATCTTCTGTGCCGTAGCCAGTGTTCATCATTCTTGCTTAGATAACATTGTTGTTTTCCTCCCTTGAGTATGTATAAATTATTTGGAGTTCTTATGCCTTTGATCACTGTTTCTCCTGTATCAAGCTCACAGACAATACATCCATTTGATCGAGATATTACCTCGTTTCCTTGATCACACATTTGACTGACACTCAATAGATTATGCTTTAAGCCATCAAAATACATAACATTTCCAACTTTGACCTTTTATTTCAAAAGAACAAAACCTTTACCTTTTATGAGTGTAGGGGTGTCATTTCCAAATGAGACCTTCCTTTCCTTTTCTAAGGCACTATATGGCTGATGTTTTTCTTTATCACCTGTCATATGTTTCGAGCATCCACTGTCGATGTACCACTGATTTTCCTGTCCTTCCGCATATAAGGCTATACCACATCTTTTTGGTTGTGGTTCTTTCTTTCTCCATGTTTTGGGACTCAATGAAGCTTGCTCCTTCTGAGTTTTTTTCCGAAACCTACTCCTACATTCAGAATCTTCATGACCGAAGTTGTTACAAATAGAACATTCTATTTCATTTTCAAGAGCAGAAAAGTTATTGTAGGTTCTTTTCATGATTCCAGTCACATTCCTTTGATTTTGTGCTTCTCTGGTCATGATGGTCTTGTAGGCAACACATTGAGCTACTTTGTGTCCAAATTTATGACAAGAGAAACATTGGCCATTGAAGAAATTCTTGCGATTATCAAACCTACTGTCTAGGTGATTGTAGTTTCCATAGACATTCATTCTTGAAGCAAACTGAGAACGATTTACCTACGGTTGGTTGTAGCTTCTGTTCATCCTTGAAGTAGATTGTCCCTGATGTACTTGGTGATCTCTGTTCATCCTTGAGGTAGATTGACCCTGATTTACCTGGTGATCTGCTTTATGCCTTTGCTGTCGATTGTCAACCTGTTCACTTCTCCTTGCTGCATCAAGATAACTTTTGGAGGTGGATGGCTTCTGTGATTTAGATGCTTCTTCAGTATATCCAAGACCTGTCTTGATTAGTGGAGAACGCTGCACTTTGATAATCTCATCTAAAGTTTTAGATCCTTTAGCAAATCTAAGATTAAGAGCTTTTGTTTTCTCAATATCTTTTCTAAGTCCCACAATTTCACATTCTAACTTTTCATTGTGTTTTTCCCTTTTAGCAAGTTGGAATGTCAAAGTATCTATGATCATACTCTTTTATTCTAAGCAGATTTTAAGTTTATAAATTTCTTCATAGAGATCATTTTCATCTATAGCATCCAAGAAATCATCATCTTCAAAAGCCATCAAAAGTCTGTAATCATTACATTGTTCATCTTCATCACTAATTGAAAATCCAACACTATCTTCATGTGTATAATAGCTTTTCTTCAAGGAAAATTTTAAGGATGGATTTTTTTTTTGAAGTTTAGAAACATTGGCGAATCTCACTAATCCCTAATATGCAAACTATAAAATGTGTATTGATATATTTGTAGAATTATTCAAATCTATAATGATTTTATATATAGTCTCTATATAATGTTGGCGATTTTTGAGGTAAAATAATTTTATATTCTAAAATTTGGGCGAATCGTCTTTTATAAAAATTGGTAATTGGCGAATCTTTTTTT
Source organism: Pinus tabuliformis (assembly GCA_031772625.1). Lineage (NCBI taxonomy): Eukaryota > Viridiplantae > Streptophyta > Pinopsida > Pinales > Pinaceae > Pinus > Pinus tabuliformis. The sequence continues at coordinate 774,192,439 of CM062804.1, read as the reverse complement.
GGAAAAATCAAGGAAAATTAGCCCACTGGGCGAACATTAGCCCCTAAAATTTTCCATGCTTTTCTTACTTACATTCTGTTTTCTGTTCCATCTAACTGGTTCCTTACCTTTATCAAGCTTATCTTTATGAGGACACTTGGCTGCATAGTGACCGACTCTTCCACAAGCAAAGCATTTGAAAGGTAGCTTACCTCTGAATCTTCCAGAACCCCACTGAAGGTTCTTGTCAAAGTTTGATTCTTCCTCTCCTTCTAACATATGTCCTGACTCACTGTAATCTCCTTTTCCTGAAGCTTTGAATGCGGCTTCTCTCCTGTCTGATGGTCCCCCTTTTCTCATTTCGAAAGCGGTTAGGATTCCGTGCAGCTGTGACATGGTAATACTCTGTAGATCTTGTTTTTCTTCTATGGCAGAGACTTTTAATTCAAACTTAGAAGACAAAGATCTTAGAACCTTTTCAACCAAAGTAACTTCTTTTATCTCTTCATCCAAGTTTTTCATACGATTAACAATCTCATCTATACGTAAGAAATAATTTGCCACACTTTCATCATTCTACATTCTGAGATTTTCATATTGAATTCTGAGAGTTTGTAGTTTTGCACATTTTACCTGATCGTCTCCTTCATAGCTTAGAACGATCTTGTCCCATATTTCTTTTGCGGTTTTGAGCTGCATAACCTTGACAAATTCTGATTGAGATAAACTCCCTAATAGAGTATTGACAGCCTTTCCATTTTTTTCATACTTCTTCTTACTAGCCATATCTGTAGGAGTTGCTAATGGAAATGTGTATCCTGATTCCACGATATCCAAAACTTCTGTACCAAGAGATTGAAGATAGGCTGTGATTCTTACCTTCCAATAGATGAAGTTTCTCCCATCAAAGATTGGTGGCCTGATCGATGCCTCTTTTTCATAGTTGCTCATGATGATAGATCTTCCTTCAAGCAATCAAGCTTCTTCAGAAGGACCTGCTCTGATACCAATTATTGGAAATAATACTGAGAGGGGGGGTGAATCAGTATTATCAAGTCAATTATTTTTCATTTCATAATCAGATTTGCATACGCTACTTCAGTTAGTGGAAACAATGTATATATGCAACTGCAGTTAAGGAAACTTGCATATAACTTGTAGACTTATAATTTAATTTATTCTTCAAATGTTGATCATTAATCTGTTTGTCAAAACCATATAAACAGTAACTAGGAATAGTAAAACAGAACATACAGTCACACACAAGAACACAAGATATAAGGTGGAAACCCAATGTGGGTGAAAACCACCTATTGCAATTCGTCTCTATCTTCTTTCAATTAGAAAACTATTTTTAGAATGGATCTATACTAGTGCAGTCTTATACTAGTACGCAGGCTTCTACCTGTAGAAGGCTACAACCTTCTCTCATTTTCCAGCTTCTCCTGGAAGGGAGATACAACCCCCTTAGGTCTTGTATTAGCTGATGTACTAGTACATAGGTACTGACCTACAAAAGGCTACAACCTTCTCTTTTCTTCCAGGGACCACGTTTCATAAATTTTCAGACTGGATCCATCAATGACAATAATCAAACATCAAAATCTCCTTTGCTTCAAAACTGAATCAAACAATTACTTCTTTGAATGATGTAACCATAATACATTGACAGTAACCAGAAACCAATCCTGAACCCATAACACTGCAGTAATAAACAGAAGTAGCTAAAACATATTTCATGAGACGTACGCTACTTCAATATGTTGAACCTGCGTGCATACGCTGCTTTATTAAGGCCAACCTGCGTATAAACTATTTTGACTTACTGAACCAACGTGTATACACGGCTCTGCTGTGCTGAACCTGCGTATAGATCTATAAAAGATAATTTACCCTTTTCACTTATTCAAACATCAGTTATACCCAGACTATCAGATTTATAGATCAAGTTATGTGCCAAATATAACAGATCAAAATCACACAAAGATACTACTATTTAAGCCTTGAGATCTTGACCCATCAATAGAACTTATCCTTCTTCTAGCGCTCAGGTTCCTCCTTGGTTCAGATCCAGCTATGCACCATAACCCAATTCTAGACCTTGCTATTCATAATATATTCAATGCTTGAGTGAATACCTTTGCCTAATGATCTCCTTCCCCTTTTATAGTCTTAGGCATTACTCAATACCATGGTTCAAAACCATAGAGAATCAATACCATGGACCCAATACCTGGGTTCAACACTTCGAACGAGATACAATGGTCCAAAACCATAGGTCCAAATATCAAGGACTAAATACCATGGACCAAAAAATAAGTTTTCCCTCATGTACGCGCTTTTCCTTGGATGAAAGTGCATGCATACATATACACGCCTTTTGATCGGCTATCCCGCGTGTATACGCGACTTGGCTAAGAGGAACATGAGTATATCTCTTTTTCCTTCATTCTGAGGGCCTGAATTGTGATCTATCATTTGAGTGAGTTGCCATCAAGGACAATACCTGTGTCATAGCGCCAACCTATGCCATAATGCGAACACTCTGTACTTGCAATTCCTTGGATTGTACCACTACCTCCAATGTGTTCAACTTAGGTCAGCCAAAAATGTATCAAAGCCTCGTGGCTTCCAGAAGATCTTGCCCTAAAGTTTATCTAGGTACCCTTTAGGTCCTCACACAGGGACACCTATCCTTATTGATAAATATCCAACTAAATGAGGGAATCACCATTTTATAGGTTTGGGTGTCCATTTTATTTTCTTTAACAATATATTATAGTGTTATAATATATATTAATATCAACCCATTTTATCTTTTGGTTTGTGGAGTCCTAGCCCACCATGATCTTTTCTTCCCTTGGCCTACAATTGTGGTGTTATTATGTTAATATCGGTATATTTGAATATTATGTCCGCTAGGCTCACTGGCCTTTTCCCACACCAACTCTCTAGCTTGACCATACAAGCACCTTGGCCTTAAAACACACATGTACACTATTCCACTGGCCCAAACAAGCATGCAAACCTCAGTAAAACTTAGCTCACTAGCCTAATTAACTTGTGTTAGCTCACTAGTTTAAGTATTATATGTACATATTCATTACAATTTAGGGTTCATCAACCTAATTTAACGTATAACGTCTCACCATCCTAAATATCGAATGTACATTTACAAGACCATTCAGGTGGGGGGGTGGGGGGTGAAGCTATGGGTATTGTAATTTCCATGCTCATGCCTAAATAGAGTCAATAATAGTCTATAAAATCATTTTCTAAAAAAGGGAGAAGCCATGCCATAGTACATTAATAAAATGGTTCATGGAATAATAAATGGAAGGCCATGTTAAATATTAAAGTACATCAATATCTTAATACATCATCATTGCATACTCTAAGATCTATAGTATAATGTTGCCAAGGTTGTATGGTACAAAATTGAAGAATATGAAGTGAAAAAGCTAAAAGGGGAAGTAGGCATGTGAGGGAATTAAATGTTGGCTAAAAGAGGCCCCAAATATAAGTTCTCACACAATCTAGAAATGAACCACGCATGCCCACTTTCTCTACTAAAATTTTTAACTCTAACAAGTCACGGAGTTTGATTTTCTCCATGTGATAAGAAATGGAATTTGAACATGAGTGATCCGTAAATGAGGCATTTATAGCCCACTCGCTTCACCAACATGGATCCTTTGCATAAGTTGGATTTTGGTCTCTCTCTCGATCTTGTACAAAAGCTTTATCTTTAGAAAGGCCACTAGGTCTTTGTTCCTCTACTCTATACAAGGATCTCTATTGTTCTCATGGTTTGAAGTCTTGCAATATGCCAACCAATGGTAAGGACAAATGAGATGTTCAATGCAAACTTCTCTTCTTGCTCCTCCTAAGGTATAGAAGGATGGTTCTACCCATTGGGCTTGTAATTCCAAGGTAAATGCTCCATAAAGATGTTCATCTATAAGGTCTCTTGACTACAAGAAAGGTAATGAGAAAATGGATGTGTTTTAATATCCAACCATAATAGCTCTAATGGGAAACCAATATGTGTGTGTCTGTGCATTCATATTCTAAGTCTTTCAATTGTGCATACATAGCAATAAGGCTCCAGATTTTATACCAACATTTACATCAACCTTTTGGATTAAATTCCACCCAATGAAACACTTAGATGTAAACTCGCCTGAGTGGATAGTTGATAATTCAAGGAAAGACTGTATGTATGATTCTAGTATATGACTATAGCTTTCATACAACAACTCAAAATCCAAAGTATTGTTTCTAACTATTTTTACAAGAAATTAATGTTCCCATCACAATAAAAAAAAAGTATAGTCCATGGCTACTCGTGTCAATCCAACAAAAAAATAAAATTGAAGTAATGAATGCCCAATTTTGATGGTGCAAATAATGGGATGGCTGAGGCATTCATAATACATGAGAATGGGTACTAGCTACTAGCAAGACTCAATCAACTTTTATGTATCCTTCATTTGGTTATCATTATTATAATTAGAGCTATACTTTCTCAGGCACACACAACACACTCCTCTTTCCAACTAGTGTATGCATATAAATAACCTAGTAGCCATTAGTGAACAAAGAAGCCATGGATCTTCTCTTGAGAAATATCTAGTAAAGGTGAGCTTACCATAGTTCTCTTAGTCATGGTGTTGACCTTGACAATGCCAATGGAAGGTGGCCCTGCTTCTTGGTGCTCTTGGACATTTGATTGGAGCTCTTCCAAATCCTACTCCTTCTCTACCATCTTTTGCTATATTAGTGCCATTGTTTGAGTGAGCTTATCTTATTTCTGACTATCCAACTAAGTACCCTTCTCTCTGAAGTGTACAAGATATATTTTGTGCTTGTTCCAATTTTCCATGACTATAGTGAGTGTGTCTTAACATTAATCAAATTTCTTCTTTAGCAAGGACAATAATTTGGCAAAGGTCTCAAGGTTCTTGTTATAGACAATTTTGTGCCTTACAGCAATAAGCATGAATTGTCAATAATCCAAGGGATCCAAAGTTCCCTAAACATGATGTTCCTACCCCTAGAGGAACAAGGTCGGCAAACCAACAGCTCTCAGATCAGTTCTCCACCTGAAAACACTCAAAAACAAGCAATCCTGAAATCAAAGCAGGTGCTCCATTAGGCTTCTGCGCTGAAACACAACTGCTCCATGGTGTACCTGCGTTGCAAAGCAGGTAGAACAAAGCCCACCTGCATTGAGCGAGTTTGGACATGTGGCACACTGAGTCATTGCTCTAGAATCTTCCAAAAATGACACTTGGATCAGGGATTTCGCCTTGTGATGAGTCAGAGGCTTTGTTTCTCCAAGTGGAAGCAAGGTTCACCAAGTGGACTCAAGAACTGAAGATCAACTAAAGATTAACTGAAGAGAGAGAGGACACAAGGCAGCTACACATCAGTTGCAAGCTGACTCATCCTTTCTCAATTCATCTATATATTGAGCTCTCTCCTATGAGCTCGGGAGGCTGGAATTTTGTGCAAAGTAATGATATGCTGTTGGTTTCATCATTGAGTTATTGGGTGATTGTTTGAGAGAGGTGAAGAAGAGAAATTCTTTCTGCTGGGAGGTGTTGCTGGGTTGGAGCCTGCAATGGTTGTAATACTCTCAGAACCTTTATTTCTTCATTAATAAAAGCTATTGAGGTTCTTCTATGTGCTCTTGTTTCAATTATATATTGTGATGATTGCATGTTTGGTTTACACTAATCCATGAACCAGTTATGATTGCATGCCTCTTGTAGTTTCCTTCTTTGTTATTGTGCAGGATCTCATTGTAGCTGGGCGAGCAGAACAACAAAGAGCTAGGAGCAAGCAGCCAAAGAGAAGAGTTTGGATTCGACATTGAGCGCAAGGCAACAGTTAGTGCTTTCTCCATTCTCTTTTGCTTTCATAAAGAAGTAAACCTTCAATAGTTTGTTTTACAGTTGTTTCTAAGGAACTGTCACCCTTAGAGTGGGATAGGGTCATCCGAGTCGGATACTTTTCCCTACAACAAACTGGCGACTCCACTGGGGATCGTATCCGTTTGGTTGTGTTTGCAGTATTTTTGCTATTCATTTCCTGAACAAAAGAGTACCAAATCGAAAAGCTTTTGACTATATCAAAAGCGAAGTAGAGGGCAGCTACTCTTGCTCATTTTCTGAGCAGATTCATGATTTGAAGAGCTGATCTACAAGGATCCTTGTAAGCTCTTAGTGATAGCTTTGCACCTTCTAAATCATCCCTTTGATTGTGCTTGACTGATTGCTTCTGATTTGAGCAAAAACCGTGCATTTTTGAGAAAATTATGACCCGGAAACTGTGAAAACGCAATTCTCGTTTTCCAAAGCAGGTAGTACACAGGCTACCTGCTTTGCAACGCAGGTCCCGAACTGGCTACCTGCGTTGAGAGCCAGTTTGACTGTGCAGAGCCTGCGTTGACCCAAATTTGCTTAGTGCATTTGGGGTTTCCTCCTTTCTCTTGCCTGTTTTCACTTAGTTTTGCTGCTAGGTGTCGGTCTTGTGCCTGTTTTGAAACCAATATTACTTGCCATCATTCCGCCTCTGTTATATAACGAAATTTTACTTGTTCTTTGTATTTCTTACTCATTTACAATTTCCCATGACGAAAAGTAAACCAGTCATGCTTTTGGCCTCTTAGATCTGAACCTGTGTTAGGCATTTTGCTGGTCTAAAGAGTTAGCTTGTTTGCTGTCCATAGCTGATTAGTCATTTTACTTTCGTTAGTATGGTTTGATTTCATGTATTTCCAGTGATTAAGCAAGTGAATCTTAAGGTGTCTTTTGATTTTGGACAAACTTGTTTACTGTCGCTTTAAATCGAAATCAAAGTTATATAACCACTTTCTTTTTGTATCCATCCACATTAAGAAAGGGAAAAGAAAATACATGCATTGTGCATTTTGCATTTGACTGTGTGCTTGACGATTTAGGAAAAATTTGCATTTTAGTGTGTGCTCTATGATCTGTGTGAAAAGATTTGCCTTTCTTTTCCCTCAGTAGTTAAGGTTTTCAAAGTTGAAAGATTGAAAAGTTTGCTTCTCATCTTAGACTGCATTCAGGAATTTGTTATATACATCTCGTGGTGATCCTTAAAGGCAAACTGATAAGCAAGATCAACATTAAAATAAATCCAATTTACATAACAACGCTTTGTAACATAACGCAAACACATAGAGGTCTAGGTAGAGACGTGTTCCGGCGTCGTTAAACATAGTGACTGTCGATCTCTACGAAGGTGGGTGATTCCTCCTGAGAGTCGGTGGCACTAATACGGACTTGTGCTCCCACGTACCGTCGCGTATATATTGGGAGACCCCTATAGGAAATTATCCTTTATCCATAGGAAGCCGTGTCGACCGCCCTACTGATCGCGATGCAGTGAACACAGCATTCACGAAGATCGACCACCCGTACCGTAAAACGTATTCTGTGGTTTCGCGAAAAGTTTGGCACACCCTCTGCCTAGAACTCCAGAGCAGTTTCTTTTGGCCTTTTTCAAACTCTATAACTGAAAAAGTCCAACCGAGCATTTGTCACTTCGGGCTCGTTAAAACATCGAAGGCGACTAGAGTCATCTTTAGCTTTTTCTCGACTCTTAAAACATGAAAAAGCAAGTTTGTGTCTAAAAGCGTCGTTAATAAAATTTATTTTAAAGCGGAACATAATCACCTGTTATTCCCACGTTGATCTTTCAGTTGAAAAGTATGGAGCTCACCAACCAAGGAAGTAACCTTGGCGGAAGTCCAAATCCCTTCTCCTCTTGGGGAGATGTTGGTGCGCCTCATATGGAAACATTGTCACTTCCAGGATTGACAATTGGCCTACCTGTATGGCTCTTTTCAACTAATGTAGTCCAGATCACCACTAATCCTGAGCAGTCGAATCAACAGTCAGAACAGTCTAGAGCTACCCACCAGCCTTCCACTTCTTATAATTCTTCCTCTGATCCTTCATCTTCACAAGGTAGAGCCGGCAAAAGTCAGCCTCCCATGGAGAAGAAGGAAAAGAAGAAAAGAGAAAAGAAGCAGAAGGGGCCTATGGCGAAGGCGACTGGGGGCAAGCAAAAGACAGCTGACAAAAACCCACACACTGCACCGACCGGGCCCAAATCGCCATGTGTCATTTGCAAAGGGGCTCACTTCCATCGTGATTGTCCTTGTATTCCCCGGATACTAAGGGACTGGTCCCCAAGGTTGCACAATCCGGTAGCATCAACCTCTGGTAGTCATGTTGATTGCAGTCCGTCAACTAGCGAGAGTGAAGGACGAAGAGGGAGACCAAGATCACCCTGTATATTGTGTGAAGGCGAGCATGCCATCCACCGATGTCCATTCTTAGATGAGGCAAAGAAAGTTTTAGAAGATCGTCCGGTTTCACCGTTACAACTTCCTCCTGGATACCAAAAACTCGCGCCTAATCCCTCGATAGTTGAAAATCCAGCTGACCCGCCCAAATGGTCAGCTGAAGTGTCGGTCATTGAGAATGAACCTGCTGAATCCAGACCAGACGAAAGTCTAAAGGTCGAAACGGCAGTTGACCCGGTTCTTCCTTCAGAGGTTTCATCGTCCAATGACTCCGTCATTGAAGACCCATCTTCGAATGACACCCTCACTGAAGAGGATAAGGATGACACCGTCCATATTCTTTTCATCAACACAGACTCTGATGAGCATCAGGGCAATGCGCCCATTCCTTTATCGCAGGAAGGAACATCGTCAGGGTCGTATCCGGCCGTATATTCGGTCCCACCACCAAGCAACCTAGTTGTATCCTTTGATTGGAATCAACTAGGCAGACCCCGGTTACCAGCCAGTATCCCATTCAGAATCATAGTCCAAATCTACAGAATGGTGATGGCTGGAACTATCATTGATGAAGGGGCATCTGTGAGTATCCTTTCCTCTGTTGCTTGGAAAGCACTGGGTTGCCCGGCGCTTTTACCTGAGATGAGAAATCTATCAGGTTTTGATAAAGGAACCAGTCACCTGTTAGGGATTCTCCCCAATGTTCCAGTTACATTGAAAGGGAAGACAGTTCACATGAACATCATGGTCGTCCAGGGACCCTTGGCATATAACTTACTCCTTGGACGAGACTATATATATTGCATGGAGGCAATAGTGTCCTCGCTCTTTAGAGTCATGTGTTTTCCGCACGAAGGAAGAATGGTCCAGCTCGTAGACCAACTTTCATTTCCAGGATCACACATTGCAAATAGTCAAATACCATCCCTTAACGGTTTATTCGCTCAAGGAATGCCACCGCCTCCGGTTCTACTTCCCGATGAATGCGAGTAATTCGGAAAGAAAAGAACTGGGACCCAGGGGGCATGCACCCTGGCCTGCCTCGGGCAGAGAAAACCTTAGGTATAAAGTTAATTTCCACAGAAGGATGGACTAGTCCGTACCCCGTCCGGCAGAGGAAGAGAGGGTTGTTCTAGGATAAAATTCTTTTGTCAAAGTTATGTTGAAGCGAAAGAATCGCTCCCTTTGTCTAAAGAAGTGGGCTCTCCTAAGGAAGGGATCTATTTGTGGCAGCAAGAAGCCACCATCTTTGAATGTCAAGCCTCACCCATTAAAACATATGTTTTGAAGGATAAGTAGGGGCAGTCTTCAAAGAAAGAGATGAAATTGCTGCAACAAGTAGTCACCATCCTTAGCAACCTAATGATAGACATCGCCGAAAAGAGAGTTTAGTTTGTGGCAGCAAACAAAACCATTTTTCGGATAATAAGTAAGAGATGGCAGAATCTCGAAATTATACTTTATACCTGGGGGCATGCAAACCTTTTGGAGTGCAAGCACGGGACGACTATTTATTTTTTTAAATTTTTAGGTCCTCCCTCTAAACCTGTAGGTCTAACCCGTTAAACTCATAGGATTAGCCGTTTCCAGCTTGCATAAAGAAAGGATGAAGGGCAAAAGTTAAAACCTGCCAAATTGGAGTAATTAGTAAGGTATCGCTCCTTAAATAAGATTACCTCACCTAAGGCGTTCCTTGTATTAAGACTGGTATAATCGAGCAGTTTTAGCAATGTTCATGCTCGTTAAAAAATAAACGCAAGGATCGAGTAGTTTTTGTGTAGAGTTCATGCTCGTTAAAAAATAAACATAATGTGTGAGCAATCTTTCCCTAGCAGTTCAAGCTCATCCAGAAAAAATGAACTGGTAAACAACCTCGAGAAATGTAACCTTTGAAAGCCATATCAAAAGCCCTTGGTCATGTTTATATGCCGTCACCTCCATCCGTTCATTTGGCCAATCGTTCACCTCCATATGTTTGTTTACCCATTTTGAGGAACAGCTGCGAAGAGTGATTTCACTTAGCCATCCTTGTGACACTGCCGTGATTGGAGAATTCCAACCTGTACCTGGAATCTGCTGCTATCCCTGTTCATCACCCGTTCCTCAAAAGACGAGTCTTCTTTGAGCTCTTTTCACTGACTCGTAAAATATGAAAAGTTTGCCGAGTTTTGGCCTTCCAGCTCGTTAAAGTGACCGGAAAGCTATCCCTCCTCTAGATTTTAATCTTTTTGGACCTGAGGGATTATTGCACAAAAAGATCAAGCGCTTGTTTTGTTCGGCTCGTTAAAGCAACCGAAAATTCATCCCTTCTATATTGTTTTAAACTTTTTTGGACTTAAGGGATTAGATGATGAAAAAGGAATTTTGGAGTTAACTTTTCGTACCTTTTCAGACTCTCTAAAAATGAAAAGGACCGAGTTTTCCTTGTCGTTAGACTCGTTAAAATGATTAAATAGCGACAAACTTGTCTTTAGACGAGAACGAGTTTCCCTATCGCTAGGCTCGTTAAAACATAGCGATGGGCTTGCCCGAAGGGCAGGTTATAGAACAAGCATATGTTATCCTCCTCAAGCTTGACAAAAATAAAGAGGTACTGGTCAGCAATGACTGGGGAAAAATTGGGAGAACCTCACAGCATTAATGGTAGCAAGTCGCTCTTGAACATGACACTTTGTCCTCCGTATCACATCGGGTTGGGTTGTTTCATTCACCGGTCGCATAACCATGGTCCTCGCCACACCATCCACAATTGGGGTAATGCTACCAATCCATCACATCAGTGTCGTTATATGTTCAAGAGATATGGTTCTGTAAAGAGTCAACCGTGTTCCACCCACTGCCATACATTATCCTTCATCCACTTCATGACCGCCACCCTGAATCATACATCACAGTTTGTTTTCACCTCATCACAATCACTAGCTCCGTTCCGTGTCACTGATGTGGGATTCATTAAGGCCCTCCTTTGACGGATCGCTCCTTGTCGACATCAGCTCATTATCCAAGGAGTTGATCTAGGAACACCCCCCTCAGTACTTTGAAGCTTGCATGCCTCAATGGCAAGTTTCTCACTTCCGGCGATAGGTATACATCAATGACCTTCGACCAGAAGATTTTGCATGGTGGTCGACGCCAAGTCCTTTATTCCCACCATGTGGATTGTACTGCCGTACCTTGAGGGTCATCATCCTTATCGGTGAATCCTCTCGCGCTTGTTAACGGTTTACATCATTGACCGGTAATCAAGCGATGTCTTTCCATGTTCGACTTCAAGAAATTCTCACATGGATCGGCTTGTACATCGAGTGAAGATCGGAAGAGATTGAAGACCCCAGATCTAGTTTCATCCATCCGGGCTGCGATATATATTCAGGACATAAAGACATTTGATATGTACATCATTACAGCAGATGATCATCCTTCTCAAAGGATGGTAACTTCGGCAGAGAATTATCAGTCTACAATCAGACGATCGTCTGTTCTATGTACCAAAATGTATTTATAAAGCTGAGCATGGGAATGCCCGCCTCGGCTAGATCATGAAAAAATGTATGAAAAATAATGTATTGTATTGTATCTTATTACAGGACACTTCTCAGCAGATTGAATGAACTTCGGATCCTCTCAATAAAGCATTTCACCCGATAAACGACCTCATACTTTAGGGGGCATCTGTTATAGACAATTTTGTGCCTTACAGCAATAAGCATGAATTGTCAATAATCCAAGGGATCCAAAGTTCCCTAAACATGATGTTCCTACCCCTAGAGGAACAAGGTCGACAAACCAACAGCTCTCAGATCAGTTCTCCACCTGAAAACACTCAAAAACAAGCAATCCTGAAATCAAAGCAGGTGCTCCACTAGGCTTCTGCGCTGAAACACAACTGCTCCATGGTGTACCTGCGTTGCAAAGCAGGTAGAACAAAGCCCACCTGCGTTGAGCGAGTTTGGACATGTGGCACACTGAGTCATTGCTCTGGAATCTTCCAAAAATGACACTTGGATCAGGGATTTCGCCTTGTGATGAGTCAGAGGCTTTGTTTCTCCAAGTGGAAGCAAGGTTCACCAAGTGGACTCAAGAACTGAAGATCAACTAAAGATTAACTGAAGAGAGAGAGGACACAAGGCAGCTACACATCAGTTGCAAGCTGACTCATCCTTTCTCAATTCATCTATATATTGAGCTCTCTCCTATGAGCTCGGGAGGCTGGAATTTTGTGCAAAGTAATGATATGCTATTGGTTTCATCATTGAGTTATTGGGTGATTGTTTGAGAGAGGTGAAGAAGAGCAATTCTTTCTGCTGGGAGGTGTTGCTGGGTTGGAGCCTGCAATGGTTTTTTCAGAACCTTTATTTCTTCATTAATAAAAGCTATTGAGGTTCTTCTATGTGCTCTTGTTTCAATTATATATTGTGATGATTGCATGTTTGGTTTACACTAATCCATGAACCAGTTATGATTGCATGCCTCTTGTAGTTTCCTTCTTTGTTATTGTGCAGGATCTCATTGTAGCTGGGCGAGCAGAACAACAAAGAGCTAGGAGCAAGCGGCCAAAGAGAAGAGTTTGGATTCGACATTGAGCGCAAGGCAACGGTTAGTGCTTTCTCCATTCTCTTTTGCTTTCATAAAGAAGTAAACCTTCAGTAGTTTGTTTTACAGTTGTTGCTAAGGAACTGTCACCCTTAGAGTGGGATAGGGTCATCCGAGTCGGATACTTTTCCCTACAACAGTTCTTCTCCATCTTTGTCATCCTCTAGTTGAATATTTGGATCCACTCCTTCAACTGTTGGTTCTCTTTTTGAAGTTGAGCATTGTGACCATAAATATTCCAGCCTTTTTTTTTACCTTAACAATGTTGAGGTTTGAGATACTCTAGCAATTGTGGGATAGTTAAGGATTCAATTGCTCTAATACCTTATGATCCATTAACAAAACTAGGAGCAACAAATCTCTCACATATAATTAACCCACAAACACATTAAAATTGCAAAACAATTCATGACACAATGAACACATTTCTTTCCTAGGAAACCCAAATGGAAAAACGAGCTTCAAATGGGACTCAATTGTCATTTTGAAAAACTCTTACACAATACAACTCTTGGCTCTCTACACATTTTTCTCTCTTGGATAGAAAAAAATTGATTGAGAGTGAAAACAATGCATGAAATGAGCAATGGGGGTAAGAGGAAGGCCAACGAACATGACCCTTTATTTTCCCTTCCACATCATTTTTTTTAAATCTTTCAATTAATCAATTTCTTCTTCTCACTTCCATTTTTCCTTATTCAACTTTCACATTTGCATTTCTTTACTCATTGGGTATAACCTTCATTGATTGTTGAATTGGATTGCAAGTGCTTAGTCTTACATCATTCATTGGTTCAAATCCATTCCAAATTACACCTCCCCATTGAGATGCTTTTGGTCTCCAAAATCTCAAATAAAACCTCTTTTGATCAATGTGCCTTCTATTTGCTTCTCTAGAATATCTAGCATATGGATTTGGTTACTAGATTTGGGTTTGGCTCACTTTCTCCTACAATGTAGAATTTTACTCACTGGCTCTTAGTTCTAAGAAATCTCTAGATATGAATTTCACAATCAGTGCTCATTCCCATATCTTTATGGGACTTGGCGATGGTCTATCTTGGTATTCAAGGAAGCCAAGTCCATGTCAGTCTATGTTTAGAGTGACCCAAACATGACATGCCATCACATAATAATTCCATAAGGAAAGTTTGGTCTACAATATTGTTGGTACTATTTTATTGCCATCCTTTTCTTCTAAAAATCCATCATTCATCTATCATTTTCTCCCATAAACCCCTCATAGTCCATTGAAATTGATCAATTAAGCATCCTAATTGTTATTTTACATTAAATTTAATTTGTGGATTTTTATGTTAAAAATTAGAAATTTTCAACAAAATTACGGGATGTCATGACTTCCTGTAATTGGTTTATGTTGTGACACGTGGCATGGCAGGAAAATCAAAACCGAGGATAGGGACGTGATCACAGATGTACATACATGGTGAAAGATCTATTCAGCATCGCATCTGGAGCTCCTGGATACATGGTCAATGCTAGTCAAACCCAACCTTTTTGGTCATAAAAGCAGCAGAAAGCCAAAGTTACCTAAACTGATTTCGTTTTGTTTTGGAAATCAGTTAAGATTAGAAAAAACAAAAATCGCCTTTTTGACTGTAAAAGTAGAAACATCTGCGTGATAATGTATGCACATTCGATTGCAAGTAGGATTGCGTGATAAGAGACATGGGGTAGACTTAAGACTGCGTATCATATTGTATTGTATTGTTACCAGAACTCTGTTATTGCGTGTAATTGATTTCCAGACTTTAATCATAGGCAGCGTTTCATCATTCCAGTGTTTTATGTGTTAATGATTTCAACATCTGAAGTTTTCTAAGTGTACCATCAATGCGTGGATGGGCCCTACGTGGGGACTGGTATACTTTTATTTCATTTTCATAGCATTTAGACTTCAGATCTGAATAGCGTTTGATGCCATTTCTTTGCTTGTGAATTAATTAATTCAATTAGAAGTTCTTGTGAAGTTTTATTGTATGATTCATGGTGATAGCTTGAAACTTCAATTGCTAAATTATTGAACAAGATCTTGTAAAAGATCTAATTGAGCACTAAATTTTGAAGTATCTCTGTGGACTCTGTCTTCATGCATTTGAGTCTTAGTATGCTTAAAAGAGTTTTTGGTTTTCATGAATGCTTAGTGTGTTAGCTGGAAAGAGTTTTTTTGAACGACATCCTTGTAAGGGGATTGAAAACTCAGACTAGTAACACTTTGTTTTCCTAGAACAGTTGATCAAATTAGGTGATATAAGTGTTTGAATTGTGAAAGGAAACATATTCCAATCTCTTGTAAAAGAGTGTTGTAGCCTGTCACAGTAGACACTTATCTAGGTAGATGAGATCCTTTTAGGTCTATAGATTGTAGACACGTGCCTCTAAGTTTACC
Source organism: Pinus tabuliformis (assembly GCA_031772625.1). Classification (NCBI taxonomy): domain Eukaryota; kingdom Viridiplantae; phylum Streptophyta; class Pinopsida; order Pinales; family Pinaceae; genus Pinus; species Pinus tabuliformis. The sequence continues at coordinate 774,177,116 of CM062804.1, read as the reverse complement.
TACCTTGGTTGACATTAAATTTAGTCTAATCTAGACCCCTGGATTGGTCACTACAATTCTCCTACTAGGATCAATTGCTTCCTATCATGGAAACAAGTCCCTAGTGCCTACACATGCTTGCAAGAATGTCATGGACTTCTCAATAACACCCAAAAGGTAATTGACCTCTGTAACACCCATCAGGCACCTAGGTGGGGCAATACCACTCACTTTGACATTAATGCCATAATTATATAATAACACACACACATATATATATATAGAATGAAGGAACAACATAATATCATGCATGGAAAAACATAAACCATAAACCATAGGTATTCCATAAAACATGTTTCAAATACTTATTTGATAAAATCTTCCAATTGGCGATAGACGTTGGACGTTCCACCCAACCATAGATCACACTACTCTAGTTGTCTTAGTAGCGGACCCCCCCTAGCTGGGGTAGTGACTCCACCACGCTAACAACTTATCTAAAGCTAGGTATATATCCAATATTGAATATGAGTAGGGACAAATTACCAAACCCCAATGACCTACAAATGATATCTCACATACCCCATCAATCCAAACAACCCAAGGTAGTGAACTCCCCCCTCTGCACCTGTAGCCCATTAGGTTATGCCTGTACCATTCTAAGATTTGCAAGTTGGGTTGACTAGGGATGTTTTAGAGCCCTGTGCATTTAAGGAGTTCCAATTTCCCTTGGGGGTTTCTAGGTACCCTCCAGGCCCATACACAAACACCTATCCTTACACTTCTCCCCTCAAGACCACAACCTTCCCCAAGGCAGCCCAAGGAGAAGTACATTTGTACCTAGATGCACCTAGGGTTCTCAGGGTAAAATAGCTATGGGTCTTCTAGTTCTCCCTAGAACTAGCACCTTAGCCATCACCTGGTAATCTCTAAATGAATATGTCCATTCCTCTCCCTTTACCTTTTTATTTATAACTTAAGGTAAATAATATAATATATACTATCTCATAAAATTACTTTATAAATATTATAACAATGATAGTTTTATTTGACTTAAGAACCATGTCTTGGTTCTAGCACCTCACCTTTCCATTTTGTTGATTCCTATCCTCCCATACTCTTTCATCCCTTGGCCTACGATCATGGTGTCATTTATTAATACATATGGGTTTACATGTTAACTTTACTAGGTTCACTAGCCTTTTAGCTCATAGGTTTCTGGGCTAACCACACATGCACTCTGTGAAATTTCCATGATTGGAATAAAATGGAATTTAATGTTATATCTACTAGAGATTATCTGTGTTCTCTAATTAACTTTACAACAAAAAATGATTAAATCACTATTTTAATCTTCACAATTAAAAAATCCGTGGAATATAAAACTAGAACTAAGAAAATATGCACACACATTAAAATATGACACCTTTATTTTTGGACAAACGTCCCTGGAAAAACCCCATAGGGAAAACCAATGCCATAGATGAGGGTTTTATTATCATTCAACAATTTAGGAGAAATTACAATTGGTTGTCATTTACTGGAAAGCCTCTGGAAAATACTAATCTTCACATGAAAAATAATTTGGAGACTAATTGTCTCCCTCTGCTACTCGATTTGGCCCTCTCCCGACAAGTCACACTCCTCTAGGCTATTCGCATTACCTTTGGGAAATGCACATTGCTACTTTCTGAAAAATTGTTTAGCCCCAAAATCTCCCTCCTACAAGTCATCCTGCCTCATGGACTACTACAACCACACTCGCTTTGCCTTCAAATGTTAGATCTGGACTTTGGATCACTAAACGAGCTCCTCTGCCACTTGCGTTGTCTACTGGCTACTCGCACTAGCTAAATACGACCTCCTCTATAGATAATTTGACCTCCTCTTCCTATCTCCTAGACATTAGAAAATACTGAGGAAATCTCCTCTGGACACCTACTCCCAAATCCTTGTTGATCCCCTACTTATGTTTCTTTCCCTAACTTCAATTGTGCCCTTGTTAGATACCTGCAATTGGGTAATTTGAACTGCTTGACTCACTTGATGTGTATTCTCCAAACATTCGACTTGCTCTTATAATATCTTGTTGGAGTCTCAAAAACCACGATCACATCTCAATTGATAGCTAAGATCATCTTGACTCCGTCAATTAACTTTTCTGAAAGTATATAGAGCAAAATCAAACTCCCTAAATTAATTCACTTTAATTAACCAATTTTCCTAACTTAGACATAGGAAACATTTTACTTATTGGCTAATTAATTTAATTGAGGTGTCTCCAAGTTTTTCTCGCTAAACCTTTTCCAGGTTTTGGAGATCTCGTGTTCCTTAACCTCTTAGACACCATAGAGACTAGAACACTTTTCCACTGCTAAACCAAACAAAAACTAACACTCCATCTTAGCGAGGAAGATGTTCTACACTACTCCCATCTACTCCCTAAAGTAGAAAAACTTTTCCCTACCCAAGGCTTTCATGAATGTACCAATCACCTACTGATCTATGGGAACATGTTGTAGCTGGATTGATCCACGTTGCACAAAATCCCTGATGAAGTGGTAATGTATGTCAATATGCTTCAACCTATCATGGAACACTGGATTCTGAGAGAACCTAATATAACTTTGGTTGTCGCATTAGATATTAGTTGCCTCCATATTCTAACTGAACAAACTCATAGGTAGCTTCCGAAGCCAAATAGCTTCACATGTGGCCATGTTAGTTGCCATGTATTCTGCCTCTGTAGGACTTACCACCACAGACTTCTGCTTCCTGCTGCACTAAGACACAACCTCTAATCCAATGATGAAGCAACACCCAAAGGGGTTTTTCCTATACACTGAACTACCTGCCTAGTTTGCATCCATATAACCACATAACCTGACACCATCACCTCAAGTATACCTCATCCATACTCGACTATGCCACATAAGTACCTCAATATATGTCTCATCATTGTCCAGTGCATTCTCTTCTGTTCCACCATAAATTGACTGAGAGTGCTAACCGTGAAACAAATGTCTGGCCTTGTGTTGACCATATACATGAGTGAACTGATGAGTTTTCTATCCAAGGTCGGGTCTACATCATTGTCCTTTGATGCATTTGTCTTCCTCCAGCTAGTAATCATAGGCGTAGACATAGGTGTACAGTACAACATCCTGAACCTCTTCAGGAACTCCATAGTATATTTCCCTTGACTAAGGAAGATCTCCTCGTTTTTCTGCCATACCTCCATGCCTAATAAGTAATGCATCAACTCCAAATCCTTCATCTCAAATTCTATTGCCTGGTTCCTCTTATAGTGCTCTGTGAGATTTGATGACCCTGTCAAGAAGAGGTCATCCACATACCACACTAGGATGAGTGGCTCAGCCTCTACCATCGGATAGTAAAGGTTGGAATCCACATCATTCTTCATGAATCCCATCTGATACAAGTAGCTGTCAATACAACTATAACATTCCTGGGAGCCTGTTCGAGCCTATATAACACTCTCTTCAGTGTGCACACATGTGTGCCTCTCTCATGCGTCTCAAATCCATCTGGTTGTTCGATGCATGCCTCCTCCTTTATCACCATATTCAAGAAAGTTGTCTTGAAATCGATCTAGTGAATCTTCCATCCCATCTGCACTACTAGAGATATTACTAACTAGATGTAAGTATATCTGGCCATTGGGCGAAGGTCTCCTCATAGTCTATGCCTTCCTTCTGTGCATACCCCTAGCTACTAACCTAGCCTTGTACTTCTCTACACCGCCGTCTGTAGTGTACTTGATCTTATAGATCCACCTGGAACCCACTATTGACCTAGATACAATCCTAGGAACTACCTCCCATACATCGTTTGTCATGATGGAGCTATACTCCTCCAGCATGGCATCCTGCCACACTTAGTGTTGTGCATCCTCTTAATAGCTGGGAGGTTCAAGAACCTATGCCACCAACACTTGGTACCTACCTAGCTATCTGCACTCCCTCTTGCCCATCCTAGGAGCCCCCATAAAGTCCTGCACATCCTTTAGTGTCTGACGAACTTCTCTTCTAGTTTTATTGCTTTTGGTGGGTGTTTCTACCAAATCCTCATCCTGCCTCTACTACTTCGTCTGCTACGAACACAGTAGCCCCTTTGTACCAGAGATAGTACTCGTAATGGTAACTATACTAGTAAATTGTTGACCGTGTGACTATCCCTGCAGTTGTCCTTGTTGCTAGACTAATGGAGCTTCTATTGGCTCACTTTGATCACCTGCTAGAAACTCATGAGATCTTCTAAAGGCCCTATCCTCCATGAAATTTATGTTCCATCTCACAATAATATTCTTGCTGCTAGGAATACAGATCATGTATGCCCTTGAGGTTTCATCATACCCAACGAAGTACCCTTTCTCTGCAGTCATATCTAACTTAGTGCATTTCTCATTTCACACATGGAAATATGCTATACTACAAAATATTTTGAAGTGACTGACCTCTAGTTTCTTCCTTGAGAAGACCTTTTCTGGTGTTATCTTCCCCAACGCCCTATGAGGAACCCTGTTCTATATGTACACAATTGTGTTACATTCCTTCGCCCATAGAAACTTGGCCATGTCTTGGTCATACAATATAGATTTTGTTGCCCCAACTATATACCTATTTTTCTTCTTCGCTACTCCATTATGTTGTGGATTGTATGGATTTTTCAACTCCCTTCTGATACCCTCCTTCGCAAAAAATCCTATGAAATCAAATTTCTGTACTCTCCTCTGTTATCTGTGCAAAGCACTTTGATCTTTTTCCCTCTCAAGTTTTCCAGTAGAGCCTTAAACTCCTGGAAGTGACCAAAGACCTAATCCTTGGTCTTCAAAAAATACATCCATGTCTTCCTTAAGCAGTCATCTATGAAGGTGATGAAGTAATCATATCCTCTAAGAGATATGGTGGACATTATGCCAAAAATATTTGAATGTACAAGCTCCAACACACCATCTGATTTGTTGTCACTTCTTGGGAACACTGCCTTAGCGAATTTCCCAAGCACACACCCCCTACACACATCGTCACATTTTGTGCTCAATTCTAAAAACAACCATCACTGTCTCCTTGATCATCTTCAGTGATCCATTATGTAAATATCTCATTCTCCTATGCCACAATTCACCCAGGTCTCTACCACTACTACTAATACTACTATTGTTGCTACTAACGAGTGCCTTTGGAGAGTGGATCTACAACTCATATAACCTATTGTTATGAACTCCAATCTGCTTCACTTTCTTCCAGTTCTGGTGTTTGATGAACACCTTCTTCCTTACGAAGTTGACATCATATCCCTTGTCCTGTAGTTCTGAACCTGAAATTAGGTTCATGCCCAAACGACACATGCAACACATCTGTAACACTAGTGATTTCTCCCGATTCTCTTTGAATATCGATGGTACCTCTCCCAATTGGAGTGCATTTAGTCTTGTTTCCCATATGTATTTGGAAGTGAATCTCCTCCTCCCTATAGCTAGAGAAGTAGTCTGTAACTCTCGTCATGTGTGCTGGCACTCCATTGTATATATACTAGACAACTTGTGAAGTCGAGCTAGAGAGGCAAGCTATTTGATTGAATTCATCTTCCAATCATGAAGACAAATCCATACCCTCCTAGTCTCTAAATCTTTCTATGGCCATATTTTGAAAATTTGAGTACTCAAATGCAATGGAGAAATAAACTAGGTATATGAAATCTTCATGTGCTTTCTCTTCCTTGCCTTGCACTGATCTGCTATTGCAAAATGCTTATGCTACAATCCCTATGCACTAGATCTAAATTGCAAGTCTTCGATCTATCTTCGGAAACACTTTCCAACAACCTTACTACTTGCTGCTACAACTGAGACAATTCTCTTTTCCTCTAGATCACAATCAAATTTCTTCCCCTGCAATTCAAAATGCTTGGTTAGGCCTCCATAGATCTAGTTTACCATGCTTCATATCTCCCTCTGAACTACACAATCCTTCCTCTAGAGCCTCTCTGATCCGATCTGGTTTGATACCATGTGAAATTTCCATGATTGCAATAAACTGGAACTTAATCTTCTATCTACTAGAGATTATTTGTCTTCTATAATTAAGTTTATGACAAATAATCATTAAATCACTATTGCAATAGTCACAATTAAAAATGCAGCGGATTATAAAACTAGAACTGAGAAAATATGCACACACATAAAAAAATGACCTCATTATTTTTGGAGAAATGTCCTTGGAAAAACCTTGAAGGGAAAACTAGTGCAACAAATGAAGGTTTTATTATTATTCAACAATTTAGGAGAAATGAAAAATAGTTGTCGTTTACTGGAAAACCTTTGATAAATAATAATCACCACAGGAGAAATAATCTGGAGACTAACTATCTCCCTTTGCTACTCGATCTGGTCCTCTCTTCGCAACTCGCACTCCTCTGGGCTATTCACACGACCTCTAGGAATTGTGCACTGCTGCTTTTCAAAAATTAATTCAACCCCATAATATCCTTCTTGCAGGTCATCTTGCCTCTTGGACTGCTCTAGGCCAACTCTCTCTGCCTCCGGATGATAGATCCGACCTCTGGCTCACTAAACAAGCTCCTCAGTCACTTGCACTATCTACTAGCTACTCACACTGGATGAATACGACCTCCTCTGCAAATAATTTGACCTCCTCTTCCTATCTCCCAGACACTGGAAAATACTAAGGAATTCTCCTTTGGGAACCTACTCCCAAATCTTTATTGATCCCCTGCTTTTGATGCTTTCCCTAACTTCAACTATACCCTTGTTGAATACCTACAACTAGGTAGTCAAACTTCTTGACTCACTTGATGTTTATTCTCCAAACCCTTCAACCTACTCTTATAATCTCTCATTGGAGTCCCATCGGCCACAATCACATCTCAACCGATAGCTAAGATCATCTTGAATCCATCAATTAATTTTTCTGGAAGTCTCTATAGAAAAATCGAACTCCCTCAATTAATTCATTTGAATTAATCATTTTCCCTAAGTTATAATTAGGAAATATTTTAATTATTAGCTAATTAGTTTAATTGAGTTGTCTCCAAGTCTTTTCTCGTGAAACCTTTTTTGGCTTTTGGAGATTTTGTGTTCCTTATCCTCTTAGACACCATAGACTAGAACACTTGTCCATTTCTAACCTAAACAAAAACTAACACACTCCGCCCTCAAAACATGTGTACATTGACCTACAAGCCTAATACACTTATACACAGATGCATGCATGCCTCAATAGAACATGGCTTACCAACCTATTTTCCCTTTACCAACTCACCAACCTAGGCATTGCATGTGCATATACATTACAATTTGGGGATTAAGCTAGGGGTATTACATTCAACACACCTCCACCCCCCCCCATTTATGCACTATCTTTAATGCATCTAAATATAGGTACAGCCAAATTTACAAACTATTGTAGAAAATCATAGATCTTCTTGTAGGATATGGTATGGAGCATATTTACACATATGTGGTCTAGGGAAATGCCAAAGGGATTATCACTGAAATTCCTCTCATGTGAAAATACACATAGTTGCATCTACACTCCCTTGTGGCATGGTTGCACCAAATTATGTTCATCTTAGATTATGAAAAACTAGGAATTGTCCCAATCCCTGTGTCGTTTCCCCAGTTAAGAAAATGGGTGCATACCCTCAACATAACACTGCAAAAATTCCTCCACTCTATTAGAAATGACCTTAGGAGGTAAACCACAAGTCTGCAACTGGAAATGTTGAGTTACTAACCAATACACTTGTTTGGTCTATGTCATTATAACCTTCATTCAACTTGCTACTTGTTATATTTTCGTAGTGGCACTGAATTGATTTGGATTTGGTTTTCCATTGACGTCTAAGAAAAAAATGTAACTTGAACTAGTATGGAACCTTCTCTACTAGTGATGCAAATTGAGACTAATTATGCTTCCATTAAATTCAAGGGGCCTAACATGTTGGCCATTATCCCTTCCAATTACCCAAAGTTACCAAATTTTGCTCGCTAGTAGGCAATATTGTTGCATGGCACTGTCATGCTCCTATTTACGTCATGAGCATCATCATACCTATAAAATAATGTAAATAAAGACTTAGTGCATGTAATCATTAAATCCAGGAACAATCTTATAAATAATTAAATTGATAATAAAATTTTCAAAATTCCCTTTTTGTCAACAAGAATATTACAACAAACCAACAATATTTATGTCGATGCCTACAAAATTCTTCAACTCAGTTTCAAAAAGTGGCAATACAATGACAACAAACCTCCACATGCCCAAGAAACACTGAAAAACTGCACTAGATTTCTCTACTTGAATATCTTCAAGTATTGTTTGCAACCACATTACCTCACAAGTTGTCATTAATGTTATTTGATATTTTGATTATGAGAAAGAGAGCTAAATTTTGTTTCATTTTGCTTAGCCAAAGAACAATTATGCCAACCCTGCAACTATTAGGTTTGTTTAAGTTTTGTGTTCCAATGTTATGTATTGATGGCACTCTTTTGATTGGCTTCGAAAGGATCAACATGGGTTAGATTCCTCATACCCCACCAAATGACTTGACACACTTGTCACTTGCATTGGATTCCTCATAATTCTGACCTAAGACAATGTTAAATTTTTTGCAAAAGGACTCAATGCACACACACACAAGGTTTGGTAACAATTTCAAATTAACTTTAACCCATCTGATCAATTGAAACACATTGATGTGCCTAACTAGAAATAATTTATGCATAATGGAACTTATAAAATCGACAATTAGATCATGCACAATAACATATTACACACAAGTTTTTCCCAATCAGCAGTTCTTCATTAAATTCTTCTCAAAACCTACTCTGGCTCCCTTACTAGGATAATGGCCAAATTGAGGAATTACATATATAGCAATTAACTTATATTTATCCATCTAATGAAGCCATCCTTCAAACTTCCTTGGTTGATCTATATCTGTCTCCCTCACTACTCCTTGCACTTTCCTCGAGCCCAACGCATTGGAGAGTCACACTTTTCCTCCTGAGCTAGTGCCATTGTATGGTGTTTCTTTTCCTCAGACCCATCTTAGTCTCTTCCTAGTAGAGCTCGAAGGAACATCTTGCTCCTCCTCTAGATCTATAGGTTTTGTCCCTGCTACTAGTGTTGTTGGTCCATACTCAACCTTAGGAACCTTTTGCTCCTAATCCTCTACCCTCGTTGGCTCGCTCAACCCTCTAGACCCTACTTGGCCTGCTCGACCCTCTTGGCCCTCTTGAACCTTCTATCCCTCTCGGATTTGCTGGCCAAGCCACTGATCTGAGACCTACCATAGGCCTTCTCGGCTCTCTTTCCAAGCCACAAGATGCTCTCTTGCTAACCACCTTCCACGGGCTCTCTCATCCCTCAAAGGTTTGAGGTCTACTCGACCTTCTTCTCCACAAGATGTTGTGTTGTTGACCACCTTCCACAAGCCCTCTCGGTTGTCAATGGTTTGAGGTCTACTTGGCCTTCTCCCCCATAAGATGCTCTCTTGTCAAGCCATGAGAGCAAATCACTCACCCTTGTACTTATACTTTTCCAAAGGGTGCAATACCATGGGTCATTAGGATACCAGGGGTAGTACCATGGGTCTATGGGTGCAAAGCCCCATCACATACCCACTTTCCCCACACATGAGAATACTCTTGATGCTACCCAAAACATCAACACTCTCCGTTAGTGAGGGATGTATTCTCACAACATCACCTGGAAGTGCCTCTGCGTTTGAACCTGGAACACATTTCCAATCTTGAGCTGCTACCACAACTGCTCCAATGCCACATAAGCGATTCTCGTTGTATGATAGGGACTCTTCTTCGAAGACATCCTACTCCTAAAAGCCTCTCACTCTTGAGCATCCTATATGGACATCTTGTACAATGACTTCCTAAACCTGGAGGTTGTCTTCCTTTGAGTTGTTGACTCCCTCTTGAGCTTGCTCACTCCCTTTGACTCCAGAACACAGGCCTTCTTGGCCCTCAAGGTCTCTTCTTAACCTTCACTCCAAGTTTCTTACTTGTATCTCCATTGGCTATCTTAGCCCTCTGAAGTATCTACCCAAGCTACAAATTCTAACACTCCCTCTTAGTGAGGAAGGTACTTCTAGAAGAACCACTTGAAACTGGTTTATCCTCTAGTTCTTGTGCAATATCTCAAGACTCATTCTCCATCTTGTAGCTCCCATTGCTTGGTCTCTCTAGCATTTTTGTGAAACCTTTGTACATTTTGTATGATCTCTGTTAGTGGCCCTCTTGTTTGCTACCATCTCTGTCAGCTTGTGCTTGTCGAAGAAAATGCTCTACCCAACGACTCTTGTTGACCATTGCATTCTGCAGCTACTCGATCATGCTAGCATGACACTCTACTCACCTCACAATCCTTCACACTACTTTGTGGCACTAGGCCTTTTGATCCTAGCCTTTACGACCCATACAATTAGTTTGACATGCTTAGCCAACTCTCTTGGCATGGGTCTTCAAAACACTATTACTGCCTGCAACAATTCCTACAACTCCCTCTCAAAGTTGTCACTTATGAAAATTTCAAATCCAACTGCCCTTCTCAAAAACCATGCTTTGATACCATGTTAAAATAATGAGCAAATGAACTTAGTGCACACAAACACCAGATTTGGTAACACTCTCAAATTAACTTTAACCCAACTAATTAACTACAATACACTGATGTGCCTAACCATAAACAAATTTTGCACGATGGAAATTATAAAACCAACAATTAGATCAGGCATAGTAACATATTACACACAAGTTTTTCTCAATCAATAGTTCTTCATTTCTCAAAACCTACCCAGGCCCCATTACTGGGATAATAACCCAACTGAGGGACTACATATACAAAAATAAGCTTGGAGTTATCCACCTAATCAAGCCTTAGATTTGTCCTTCGATCTTCCTCGGTTGATGTAGATCTGCCTCCTTCGCTACTCCTTGCATCTTCCTCGAACCCAACACACTGGAGTATTAAAATCCTCCTCTTGAGGCTAGTGTCATTGTATGGTGTCTCTTCTCCTCGAATCCATCTTGGGCTCCTCTTAGTAGAGCTCGAAGAAAAATCTTGCTCCTCATCCAATTCTACAAGTCATGTCCCACTACTAGTGCTACTAGTCCATACTCAACATTAGGAGCCTCTTGCTACTGATCCTCTACCCCTATTGGCTCGCTCAGCCCTCTCAACCCTGCTTGGACCACACAACCCTCTTAGCCCTTATTGGCCCTTCTAGCCCTCTCGGCCATGCTTGGCCCACTCAACCCTCTCAGCCCTTCTTGGCCCTTCTAGCCCTCTCGGCCCTCCTGGCCAAGCCACTGAGTAGAGGCCTACCACAAGCCCTCTTGATCCTCCACAGAACTGAGCCTACCACAAGCCCTCTTGGCCCTCCATTGATCTGAGGCCTATTACAGGCCCTCTTGGCTCTCTTGCCAAGCCATAAGATGCTCTCTGGTCAACCACCTTCCATAGGCCCTCTCGACCCTCAAAGTTTTGAGGCCTCCTTGGCCTTGTCCTCCGCAAGATGCTCTCTTGTCAAGCCACAAGAAAAAATCACTTACCCTTGTACTTATACTTTTCCAAAGGATGCAATACTATGGATCATCATAATACCATGTGTCTATGGGTGCAAAGCCCCATCACTTAACCCACTTGCCCCACACATGAGAATACTCCAGATGCTACCATTACATCAACAAACAAAACCTGTTGATTTATCATGAACTCAAATTGCATATTTTTGTAGAGCTTGGTCTTTTAGAGAATAGTCTTCATGGCAATATCCATGAGGTTTTATAATATTGCATCTCTGAGGAGGCTAGTAGTATGCATTATCACCCATCATCTGTGGCCAATACCGAGACTTAAACGTTTCCTTCTATGGGCGTTGTTCATTGACCCATAGTCCTGGGTTCTTCACACAGTCGAGGGTTACTGAAATTAGCTTCCCTCCAATCAAAATGGCTAGAGAAGATATTGTGAAAACCACCAGCTGATATGAGACCATAAACCGTTGGGAAAATTCACTGTTCCAAAAAATGTGCTTTAAATCCTCTTTTCTTTCCACACCGCATGATCAAACTGTTGCTGAGACCAATTCCAGCATTTCTATACTTTATAGTGGGCCCTGGAATCAATGCTCATCATCCAAATATTCTAAGTTTAAAAGTTCAAGAGGTAGAAAGTATTTAGGCTTTTGTTATTTTCAGCCCTTAGTTTTCATCATCATAACTGACCATTTGGAACTAAATATTGCAATGATACTACTGGGCTTGAGGTTAATACGACATTATGTCATATGAGAATTAAAGCATTGGACAGATTGACCATTACGCCAAACTTTAAAGTCTATTTCTCCAATTTGGCTGAATGCCTGTGATGGCTACCTTAACTCTGTCACAAGTGCCAATCATTTTGATTATTTCTAGGTAGGAAGTATTCTACTTTTATTATGGATCAGATTCCTGGAACCCTCCATGCAACCCAAACAATTTGATCTGAGCCACATAGGTCGTTCCATATATAATGTCCTTTAATTGAGAGGAATTTTCCATCTAACTTGTCTTCTATCTTAAGTGACATAAGACCTTAAAAAATACCACTTTTGTACTAATATATAATGCCACAGAGACATATATATACTAATTTGTTCATTTTCATCAGTGTCATGATTCATCTCTTGTATTACAATGAACTCATGTTTTCACCACGAAGATTTTTGTACTTCTGTACATCATTCACTCCTTGTATTTGAAGGCCTAGTTTTCCTTTATCTTTTCCATTGTCATTCTTTTCTATTCCTTTGGACCACCAATCTATCATGTGACATTGGACCAAAGCTCCAAAGTAAAATGGTGTTGATAAAAAAAAGGCGTTTACTTCATTTTGAAGTTTCCATACAAAGTGAACATAAGCCTGGGCCCTCAATTCTCTCTCTCTTTTTTCTTCAACTGATCCCAAGTAAGTAGGTGCTTTGCCAATGCCAACCATGTACATATATTTTCCTTGAAAAGGAGATCTAACTTTCTATACCATTGCCACCAATTCTTTTTATTATCCAAACTAAAAATATCTACAATATACCAAGTTAACCATGTATTCACCTGTTAATGGCTATACTCCCCATTTTTAATTTGTATACATCTTATAATAGTTTTATCCCATCTCGTGTAAAGTGAAAATGGAGATGGTTACATGTATTATGCAATTCCTCTAGATTGTTTAATGACCAACTTCTTTCCAGGAGGAGTGATCAAGCACATCCTTCATGCCCATCTTTGAGAGATATATGTAATACTTGCATTGTTCATGAAAACTTTTAGACCTTCATCCATATGGAAATCAAAGTCCAAACCAATCCAAGTGTCACCAATAATTCTAATAGAATTCCCATTCCCTGTCAGTTGACTGAAATGTGATTCGATAATAGGAAAGAATTTTGCTAGTATTCACCAAAAATAAGTGTTTTGGGTGAAAGCACCCTAGGGATTTGGGTTAGAACCCCAACAAAGCAGAAGAAAACTACAACAAGAAATACTCATACAGCTTAGGCAAGATGCTTATATTATCAAACTACATAAGAGTGACCGTACCCAGATTTCTTTCGTTCGAGTAGGTCCCACAGGGTTCAGACCCTCTGCAACTCCTGATGTTCTTCAAACCTGAAAATCATTCAATTCGAACATACATAATAGTATAGAAGTAAAGCATATTCACGAAATTGACTTTATATCATATAAACAAATGATTGATCATACATCAAAATTACATTCATATATGAATTAAAACATAATTTGATGAATAAACATAGTTAATTTCGGAAACAAGACAACATTTCTTTTATTGTAGTAAGCTATAAATAATATGGAGAGAATTCACCTGAGTCTTTCTCTGGCTCCAAGCGGAACCGTCCTTTGGATTCATCCTATCCTAGCCTTCAATACTCTTCTTCCATCACCAACACCATGATATCTCAAGAAAAAGGAAGGATATCTATAATCAAGGAAACAAGGGTTTCCTAAAGCGTGGGGAAGTGCATGAGGCACAGGGATTCATCAGACTCAGTCAGGGATAATCTCAATATAATAACTCTATCTCTTCTCCTCCTTTAAGGCCTTCCCATAGAGGTCTATTTATACCTCTCCCAATTAGTTTTTTAGTTGGGAAACAGTTGGGCCATGAGAAATAGGAGGTAATCAACAAGTAAAACCCTTGAACTCCACCCATAATTAAGGAATTTTTTTTTTTTAAGTGTTTTAATACATATACGCGGGTTAGGTATTAACTGACCTGTGTGTACATGCTTTTAGCTTAGGGCAAAGAAGCGTACAGGGAATAAAACACTGTTTTTTTATATATTTGGACCAAGTCTGGAAGGAGGGGTTTCCCTAGGCCATAAACAAAGCAACACATATACCAAGAGTGGTAAATGGTGCTATAACAAATGCCCCCTAATGTATGAGGTCAGAAGGGGTACATGATGGCCGAAATGTATTAAGTGTATGGAAAGAATCATGCCGAGACTGAGAAGGACTTCACCAGAATTCAGCCTACCAAGCCATCAAAAGAGATCAGAAAGAAACTGCTGTCTAAGGCAGGCATACCCGTGCTCAGAGAAAGTAAAGCATGTTTCGCATATCAAGTACAAGCGGATCCAATATGTATACTAGTATAAAGGAACTGAAAGTATATAATGGTTCATCTGATCGTGATCGAAAAATTACATGTCTGAATATCACATATAAGAAGACGATCAATGATGCTGAAGGATGAAGCTGATCACCGACGTCAAAAAATGATCCCAATAATACCAAATGAACATAATGGAATAAAATGATACTACATCGCAACTCAGATGCCAACATATAAGATGTTGCTATGAAGAACAACAACATATAAGGTGGATGGTGTCAACTAGTAGCAACATGAGCAACTGACAAGTGAACCAAAACATGCTGATGCAACCCAAGGTCTTCACCGACTGCTGCGGTACATTTATACTCAATGGGAATGAATGATATGAGCTTGACCACGTGAGAAATTGTTTGATTACCGGTCATTGATGTGTACCGTTAACAAATGCGAGACTACTCACCGATAATGATAATGAGAGTCAAGGTACCCAATACAATCTAACAAGTGTGAATGAATGAGCTGAAGTCGAACACTTGAAAGGATCCATCAATCAGGAGACAATGATGGTTTCCCATTGTCGATAGCGAAGGAATTTGCCACTGATGACTGCAAACCCCAAGGTACTGCCAAATGGACTCTAGATATTTTTCCTAGAGCAAATGAGCTGTAGTTGATAGGAAAAGATCCAATAGAAGGAAGGCATTAAGGAATCCTTCATCAATCTAGTGCGAGTGTAACCTGTGGGCCAATAATGTGGAAGGAATCGGATGAAAAAATATGTAGTAACCCAATCAAAGCATGTTTCTGGCGTACACAAGATGTAGCTAGCGCATGATATAAACCCTCTGAACCAACCAATAATGAAAGCTGACACAAAAGCAAGGAATCCACCAATAGGGTCAAATGGAAACCAAAGCACGGCATGAATCCCAATGTGTGATAATGAAAGCTGATGTCGAACACAAGGGAAACCACTCAGTCAAAGACCCATGATATTGATCAATTCTGAGCACAAGGTGACCTATCAATAATGAAAATAGGGCCAAGGTGCACCTCTAGATCTGCCCTCAAAGCAATTTGTCATAGTCGATAAGGACAAGACCCATTAGCAAGAAGTCAATGGAGACCTTCTCAAACTGGCACGAGCAAAGGACCAATATAACTGATGTGATGACAAACATGACACTGACAACCAGGGATGGCCGAATGAAAAATAGGTCAAGAGACACCGTAGAGAGGCCGACTCAGGTTTACTTCCCTTGAACAGAAGCACGACTCAATGATGACTATATGGCAGCATATGATAACTTTGTATAAGTTTGTCATGCAAGAGGCATAAGCAAACTCTCCATATGATTGGAAGAGATAACCAATCGGAGGAGTACTGACTCAATAACAAGGTTAAGGCACTCCTAAGTCAAACTAAATCCCACCCAAATGGAGGAGAGACTTTCTATTGAGTACTTTGTTCAAGGGCGACACTACTGACTCTAGCTACCAAAAAAATATGGAAATGTCGTCCCATTCTTGCTCTTTTTGGAATATATAATTTTTTTTTCTTTTTCTTTAAGCTGGAAAAATAATAAAAGAATGCTATAGTACAGTGGAAAGAACGAGTTTCATAGAAACATATGATCTAGTTCCTAGGAGGGGACCATTACTATGCTCAATACAGGGAGGAAAAACTGGTAAAGGACACTCAAAGGGATGCTCTTTCCATAGGTAAAAGGATGCGTCAAGTTGCAGAAGATAAGTGATTGCATGGTTGATTTTGCAAAAGACATGGTCAAGTAAGTGGCTTAAACACGAGTCCAAGTGAAACTGGCTCAAGGCCAAAAAGGTGAAAATAGTCAGAATGCAATGCAGAAGTACAACTCAACACAAAGGAGCCTCTAGGATATAACGCCAAACATTAGCACAGAAGAAAGGAGAATGTGTCTTCAATGCATCAGTCATGGCTAGACTAAAGAGGACTCCCGAGCCTACTCAGTATAACAACATGGGAAACCAATGTCAGCGAGGTTCTAACTAAGATGCCCATGTAAAGGATGGCTCTACCATCGCATCATGATTTGAAAATTAGCAAGTGAAAATGGTTTGCTAACCAAGATACGATGGGGTCAACCCTACGGCTAATGTATCACTGAATGGAGGCTAGTATGCAAGATGCAACGGAAAATGGTTTTTCCTAACCTAAATGCTAGTGAGAGAACGATACCTGCCATGACGGGTCAGCGGTCATGGGACCAAAACAACATCTCGAAGAAGTCTCCAAAATTTCCTGTAAAAACAACCCACTCTCGACAATCCAAGCCCACAGGTCAAAAAATCCATGAGACAAAAATCAATTTTGAAAAATATTTTGCAATTTCAAAGTCCAAAAGTCATTATATAACTTTGCTGTGGAGAAAAACTAAGCAAGCTTTCCTCTAAACAATTGGACCGTTCAAATCACCCCAAAGTCTCCAGGTAATCCTCAAATCCTACTTGTAATGTTTTATGATAGTTTTTAGAAATTTTTTCAAAGTTTTGACTGTGGGAAACTATGCCCAAAAATTCAACTTTGCATACACGCAGGTTGGATGTGAGAAACCCGCGTATACGACGGCCCTACACGCGACTCTGTGTAAAGGGAACCCGCGTGTATGTGAGTTAAAGTTTTAACATATAAACTAATGGTTGAAACTTCAATTTTTTGCAGGATGACTATCACTTGGAGGGAAAGAGAGAATACCACTATTGATAATGAGGTAATGAATGAACAAAATGCATTGGATGCTCTAAGAGGCTGTGGCTTACTCAGATTCTTAAAAATGCCAAATATGAAAGCCAATACGCGCTTGCTAGAACTTTTGATCCATTATTGGAGTGCAGAGGACGATGCTTTCATGATCGACCAGATGCCTCTATGGATTAGGATCGAAGATATCTAATTTATTACCGATCTCTCCTAAAGAGGGGAGGTCATGCACTCGACAGGAAGGACGAGAGGTAGTCTTTCGGTGGAAGACTATGTCCATATATATTGTCCTGGACATCGAGAGAAGATTGGAAGTCAAATTCCAATCAAACATGTTGAAAGCCTACCCTTGAGGATTTTTCTATTTACCAATGCACGGGTAAATGGGTCAGCTTCTCTACATCAGGCATCACGAGTATTTATGAGCTTGGCAATGGAATGTATTACCACAGTGTTTTACTGGTGCATGCCTCTTCTGACTAACATGAAGAGTCAATTGATCTCTATACAGAAGGGTCAAATGAAGAATTTTGGATATGGAATCATCTTGTGTTCATTCTTCTTCAAGAAGGTACCTGGGCTAAATCCCAAAGTATCAGTGTCCATTAGCAGCCCTAGAGATCCATGAACGGGTAGATGGGCGGACCTGATGAAGCGCCTTGGGGGCAGTGACGTGCTCAGAATGACTTTTGATGATGAGTTTTTCACTTGGTGGAATCAACGAGTCATCGCCGTCGATGATTACCCATATACCGACATGGATTTCTGAGGAGATCCAGACTTAGTGTTACCACCAAATGCAACATGGGGAGACATACGTAACAATTTTTAAGTTTTTTAATATGAAATTAACTTAGAAAAAATATTTTTGATGAGACAAAATATTGACAAAATATAATGACCATGTTCTAGATGTGGGTCCAATGAGACCTGACGGATTTTCGAGGCAGAGGCATCAAGGAAAAGGGGCCGAAGAGGCAACAGTTGAAACAGAGAGAGTCCTTTCTACTGTTCAGAGAAACTTGGTGAGACTAACTCACCAGGTACCTATGATAGCTGTAGAGGATCTCCTTGAGGAGATGCAGCGTCGTGTGGTAGGGGTACCACAGGACTGGGTCCGGATACTTTGGCGTGTAGCCAATGCTGTGGTTAACTTTTTAGCTGCTCATCTTGAGCCGGATCAATAGATAGATCTATGTATGACTGGACATGATTATGGGAATAAGCCCAAATTTTGAGGGCATCCTGTCCCAATTTTGTATATTATTTTTTGAACACTCCATCTATATACAGGGAATTTTATGATATATATACAGATTCGATTTTTTTGATGTTATTTAATTTGATGAATGATTAATGTGCCAATCTAATGCTTGATTAAAAATAGATTCTGCTAATGAATTCTTAGATTGTGGAATGTGAACATATGTGATATAAATAAATGATAATTGAAACACTCTCACTCTAAAAAATTGGTGATATAAATAAGGATCTCGAACCCGATAAGTGTTATTTAACTGTGACACCACCAGTTGTGAGTCTAGATAAACTACCAAAGAATCAATCACATAAGATATTTCTTCGGATAGTAAATTACAAATGGAAGTATATTCGGCAATGTTGTTCGAAGTAGGGCCAATAAAAACTCCCCTTGACACCATCAACTGGCTAGATGGATAATAAATCACCCAAGCTGCGGAAGCAAGATTTCGAGTGTGCCTACTCGCACCATCGGTGAATCCGAAATATATCGAATCATCCATAAATACCTGCCAAAGTAGATAAAAAAAATACCGTTATCACAAAAACGCCAGAAAGATATGTACAAAGATACAATATATACAAACAAGCAATTGCTCGACCGAAGCCTAAGAAAAATACTTCTTAAGGTAGAGCCCATTTCTAGGCTCCGCCAGCTTGTTCCCTTCAAAATCAATTAATTCATAAGCCCCTTTTTCCAAAACACGCTTGACTATAAAGGGACCATACCACATAGATTTGAACTTGCCTACCCCCAAGGCGTCTTTGTCTTGGTCATAGACTAAGACAAGGTTGCCTTCAGAAAAAACCTCGAGGACGGACAACTTTATCATATTGAGTTTTAATCCTCTTCTTATGGGCTTCGTTTATTATGGCTGCATCTCGACGCTTCTCATCAAGATGTTCCAAATGAACGAGGCATTCTTCAAGACTAGATGTCTCTGGAAGAAGTTCTATAGCTAGCTTAAGGGACAGAATTTCACATTCGATAGGGAAGATAGATTCCAACCTGTAAACTAGTTGAAAAGGAGTAAAACTAGTGGTAGTCTTAACTGAAGTTCGATATGCCCAAAGCGCCAGGTACAATATGATGTGCCAACTGGATCGAGTTTTATCAATTATCCTTTGTAGGATGGTCTTAAGGGACTTATTCATGGCTTCAACCTGCCCATTAGCCTGAGGTTAATATGGAGATGAATGCTCCTACCAGAAGCCCAACTTAAGAGCCAATTCGGTCATCAGTTGATTTTGGAAGTGACTGCCATGGTTAGTGACAATCTCTCTTGGAATACCAAATTGTGAAATAACCTGGTTGAAGAGAAACAAAGCTACTGTCTCACTATCATTTTTGAAAGTATGCATGGCCTCAGCCCACTTCGTAAAGTAGTCTACGACCACAATGATGTATTTGTGATTCCCTGCCAAAGGTAGATTACAAGTAATAAAATCAATGCCCCACTTCGTAAATGGACCGAAAATGATAACAGGAAAAAGTGGAGCTGGATGCGTATGTATTTTCGGAGTACAAACTTGACAAGGATGGCAACGTTTGACTACTTCAATATAGTGTTTGAAAATTGAAGGCCAAAAGTAGCCTGCTCCCAAAATTTTCTGGGCTATTGCAAGCCCTAATAGATGACTACCACAAGCTCCACTGTGGCAATAATTAAGTATTGACTCAACTTCTTCCAAAGTTAAGCAACACCTAAGGATTGCGTTAACCCCTTTGCGATATAATGTGTCACCAATAATAACATAGTTTTTGGCAAGGTGACGTAACTTTCAACGCTCATATTTGGAGGAAGCAGGTGGAAACTTCGAAGTTTGGAGATATATAATGATATCTCCATACCAGGGATCCTGTGAAGAAATGAGGAATAAATGTTTGTTGGGAAAATTTTCCTCATAAATAATAGCTTTCTCACAAGGCAGCTCCAAAATCAATTACACAAAAACTAATGACTTCTTAGATTTAGCTGACAAGAATTCGAGATCGAACTCTTGCAAAATAACAATCCATCAATTATACTTGCCCCCAATCACTCGCCTACTAAGGACAAACTGAAAAGGATTGATAGCCGCTAAGACAAACATTTTGCGAAGCAGAATGTAATGACGAAGCCATTGGACAACATGGACAGCCGCTAAGGCTAATTTCTTGATGGGAGAATAACGTAGCTCAGGTCCTACTAAGCCTTGACTCAAGTAGTAGATTACATGCTCACTGAGAGCATCATCCTCCTGAACTAAAACCATACTGATGGTTGATTCTGCCGTAGCGAGATACAAAAGGAAATCTCTGCCATAATCTGGTGGACTCAATAATGGAGCATAGGTTAATGCTTTTTTCAAAGCATCAAAAGATAGTTGTGCAAAATCGTCCCATAAAAATGGAACTCCTTTCTTAAGCAAATGCATAAATCCTTTGGTAATATCGACATAATTTTCTATAAATCTCCTCAAGAAATTTGCCTTTCCTTGGAGACTTTGAAGTTGACAAACGGAAGGCAGGGGAGGTAACTGAATTATTACCTCAACCTTGAAAGGATCAACTCAAATCCCTTCAGTCAATATAATGAATCCTAACAGCCGATCGGATGTGACTACAAAAACACACTTATTCGGATTCAACCAGATTTTATAAAACGACATCTCTCAAAGACTAACCGAAGGTGGCTAGGATGATCAATTCTCTTGCGAGAACGAGCAGCTAAGTCATCCAAGTATGCTTCGATAACATGTTTGATGTCATGGAAAGCATAAGACATGGCCCGTTGAAAAGTAGCTCCAACATTTTTAAGGCCAAAAGGCATCTTCTTGTACGCAAGCGTGCCCCAAGGACGAATAAAGGTTGTCTTGTGCTGATCCTCTGGATGGATAGTAATTTTATTGTAACCAAAGAATCCATCCATGAATGAAAAAAATTAATTACCTACACATTCATCAACAATTTGATCAATAAAAGGCGTGGGGTAATTGTATTTTGGACCAAATTTATTTAAATCACTAAAGTCGATACATACTCGGATCGTTCCTTGCTTCTTATCTAATGGGATTGGGTTGGAAACCCACTTAGTTAGAGGAACAAGGTATATGAAACCTGCCTTAAGCAGCTTTTCAACTTCAACTTTAATAGCTGCTGCTTTCTGAGGATTGACCGATCAAAGTTTTTGACGAATAGGTTTTGCGTTTTCGTATGTCTTGATCTCATGCTGGAGTATAGATGGATCAATTCCAGACATTTCCTCATAAGACCAAGCGAACACATCTCGAAATTCTTTAAAGAGATCGGTATAGATTTGAATTTCTTCAGGGGAACAATTAGCTTCGATGAAGACATTTTCTATTACGTTAGGATTCCTAGAGATGTTTACAGGTACAGTTCGTGAGATAATTGACATGTTACCTTCAACTGAAAATTATGCTGGAGCCAAAGTGTTTGAAACTATACAAACATCAATAGTAGACAGATTGGACAAACTAGATTCAACTTCATGCATTGGAGGAAGAAAATATGAACGATGATGTAAATCCTCCCATGGTTGATCCACACCCATCATTACTTCCAAAATTGCTTCTTTAGATGATAAGGCTGTATCCAAGAAATCCAGAGCTGAAGTAGAATCGAGGGTCCAAGCCGGAGCCACATCGCCATCTAACTCCTCTTGTGAAAAAGGAGTGGGATGGTTGTCTGCAGAGTTAACGATAGATTGATAAGCAAGTTCCACTGTAGACATGGGAAATTCCATTCCACCTACCTGCCCTCCATCTAATGTGGTGGTAGATGAAGGTAAGGGCCAAGGGTCCAAAAAATAATGAGTTCGAAAGAACTCTTTCCGAGAAGGTCCCCTAGAGGATGAAATCACATTAATTCTAGTTGTAGGAGCAGGGAGGTCAAATATACCCATTAACGAAGAGTACATCTCAACTCCTAAATTTTCAATAGGTTGATGGGGATTGTCCACCAATGGAACGGTAGAATCTGAAGTTGCGTGAGAGTCACCTGGAGAATAATCTAACTGATCAACTCTAACAATCCTCCCCTCATGAGGAAAACAGAGGATGCAGAATAATGATGAAACTATGGCATCCATCTCGTAAATCCAATTCCTGCCTAAGAGGAGGTTATAATCTAGGTTCACATCGACAATTTCTACCTCAATATTCACTACCTTTCCCCCAACACAGATAGGAAAGGTCGGGATAATCTCGTGCAGCCTATGAGAATGTCCATCAAATGCCGTCAAAAGAGTCGGTGAAGGAAAAGCTGAAGGTGATCTAATGGCCTTCCAACATGACATAGACATCACACATGTGGAAGCTCCCTCATCTATAATAGTCCAAAAAATATTGGTCTTTCGATATGTGGACTTTACCTAGAAATCCATATGGTGAAGAAGTCTCTTTTTGACATTCAACATATCAAAAGTGAGCATTAAAGAATTCTTTGGATCTACAGCGCCAATTTCTGAAAGCAAAGCACTGCTCTAAGCAGGGCATGATTGGAGTGCCTCCAATGCTAACATAACACAAGGACTTTGAGCCAGATCTTCTACAATCGAGTAGTTTTGCGCTGCCCTAGCATTAAGATTAATAGTCGAGCACTTTGCGGAGCCTTTCGGTATCTGAGGCATAGACTCAACAGAGGGCCACTCAATATGAAGTGGTTCTGTGGCTTCGGGAACATATTTAGCCTTAGATGTTTCCGATTCACCATAATCGCGTGCTCACATAGCGATGTCGATATGAGAGCTCATCATATAAACATTTGACGAATTTTCCTGTTCCTGGTTACCCCCTCCGGAGGTACCAACGTTAGAACTCAAGCCAACAAGTAATTGCTACCCTTGGGGAAAAGAGTTAGTCAGAATAGCTTGGGAGCTGGAGGACCCTTGCTGTACTAACAAGTACTGAGCGTCTTGCATCTTAGGGTAGAGATGAGTCAGATGATCTCCATTGCATAACTTACATGGAAATTTTACCTTTTTCTTGGACTCTTTCCTACCCACTCTGGCATCATTGCCGGGTTTGTTTACATTGGCTTTCCCTTCTTGGTTCTTCTTCTTACCTCATCCCTTCCTCTTCCCATCGATTGTTGATTTCCTTTAGGGTTAGTTGTCTGGACGACGTTTATAGAGGTAGGTTAGGAAGGTGTAGGTACAGACAGTGTTTCCTGGGTAGAAGAATCAGTTTGTAGAGACAACTGCTGTAATTGATTCAATAGGTTCACCGCGTTAATATCAATCGATTCGACTATACCATCGGCATGGGGACCTGGTTTTGGTTTGGCTAAATTGACCTTAGATCTAGGAGCATAAGGTAGAATTTTCTGAAGAACCCCAGACTGAGAATATATAAGTTCCAATTGCTGGGCTCTGAAAATGGCCTGCTCTTCCTTATAAACAATAGAGAGAGACAAATCCTTTGAGATCTCAGGTTGTAATGATTTGAGAAACCATTTGAGAAGGAATTTTGGTGGGATTTCAACTTTGATAAGCCTTTTCCTCCTCCTCCATTCCTGGATGTGATCCGAAATGTGAGTTTGGTGTCTTGCTGAAAGTTAGCCAGAAGTTCAGTTCCGGCTTCATATCAGGCAGGAAACTGAAAATGGTTCAAAAAGACATTATCCAAATCACAAAAAGAAGTATAGGTTCCCTCTGGCAACTCTATCTACCATTTGGCCACATTTCCAGTCAGAGTGCACTGAAATAACCTCAACCTGATCGAATCATCTATCAGGGAGATGGATGAGCACCATAAGTGAAATGTGGTTACGTGGTCTCCCGAATCTTCACCACTCTTCCCTTCAAATTTTGGGATATCCGAGGGAAGTTTAGTTGGGACCGGAGGCCAGGCCAGATTGTATTGAATCAGATCATTTGTCAATTTAGTTAAGTCTGCCAAGTTCAGCGTGGCCAGAAAAGGGAGTCATAGCGGACCTTGGGAATTCCATCCAGTGCAGGCGGGGTTCCCAAGGGTGTGAAAAGAATGACCTAGATTTTGAGAAACACCAAGTTTCCCAAAGTAACTCATAGAGCCTACCAAACCAAAAGGTGCTCCTTGTGGTCCGTCAAAATTTGGAGTTTGACCAACTCCTGCTGAAAATCCTTCGTAACCAGTGAAGTTACCCCCTAATGAAGTGTTGAAAGGAGATGATAGCCCCTGATAAGGATTCCATGCGTTAGCAAAGGGTGGAAAATTATGAAATGAATTAATTGAAGAATACGACACATTCCCTTGTTGGCCAAAAAATTAATTCCCAGCTCCTATCCCACTAACTGCAGGGTTTGTCCAACTCTGGAATGGGTTATTACATCGACTTGTAAAAGAAAAAGGCATTGGCCCTATTGTTGGATTGGAATGTGGTATATGACCACTTCCAAATGGGAAACCCTAAAAAGAATCCGATCCACTCATCATGGATGTAAAGGCGGTCAATGGTATGTTCAAAGGAACTGAAGGAATCCCGTGAGACGACATTCCATAAGGGATAAATCGAAAACCAGACACAGTAGCCTGAGAAATTCCACTCATTGACAGAATGGAAGTAGACCCAAATATAACCATGTTGGGAGTAATAAAAGGGATGGAAATAGTTCCTCCTCCTTGTACAGATACGAGACTCTGCATGTTCGCAACACTCATCATAGATGCCATGCTTCCAGCAGTGGTCAACGAAGGAATATATGGGTGTAAACCTGGGCTCGAATGCCTATGAGTTGGGGTTTCGATGTACAATAGAATGTCTAGATGATCAGGAGGAAGAGGAGAATTCGAAGTGCAACTGACTCTGAAAGCTCTTCAACTTCGATATTATCTTCCAACTGAAAAAGTACTCGAGAAAGAACTGGTGTGTTCCTCTCTAACTCTCTACTAGTGCCAGGTCTATCTTGTGAATTAATGACCCAAGTGGAGGATCAATCTCTAATGCGCCTGCTGCCACTGGTTGAAATCCACTGGCAGAATCGCTCCTACACCTTCTAGGGGAAGGCTAATGACTCGTAGGTGATAGCCCACGAAGTCTCCTAGACCATCAAGATGTTCGATTAGCCAGTTTGAATTATTTAAAAGATCTACTTAAAGATTGAAAAAATTATAAATCTAGGCTAACTAGGAGCAAAGAACACTCACTAAAATGTCCCTAAAGATATCAGCAATCAAACAACTCTCAAGTATTTCCGCTCCTGGTGATTAGGCTGGACACCAAAAAACAAGAAAGTTAATAACAAGGGCCATCCGAAAATAGACTGGGGTACCCTCCAGAAGTACTGCTGAACGTGATACAATGTCAGCCTCAGGTGCCAAGAGATTCTCCTCCGCAGCCACCTGTGTGATCCCTAAGATAGGAAACTATGGTCACCAACTCGTATCAGAAGCCGGGCAGAACAGTCGTGAGGCGGGATCCGACAAGTAAGAGAGGGGGTATCTCTCATCCTTATCTTCACTCTCCCTCATGCTTTACTCCCAATTACAGATCTTTCCCGGTCTCCCTAATGCTATTGGATTTCACTCATTAATCAAATTTCTATGTTTTGTAATTTTTGAGCAGCCTTGGAGACTTAACTCTCCTCTCACCTAATCCAAGGCCCTAATAAAACTAAACTTGTTGGTGTACTATGATGATGACATAAAACTTCTAGTTTATTTTAATTAATCTCTTGATTTTAATGGCTATTCTTTAAGTCAAGGGTAAAGATGGAAGTGAAACCAATGATGTTTGTATGACGCAACAGAAATAAATGAAAAACTAACTACATGAATGCAATCATTTTTTCTTCGATGAAAAGAGATCTCTATACGGGTTCTACAAAAATTCTACAAAGCAAAGTACATTTTCTCTTCTTTTCTTGAAACACACTTCACACACCCAAAAACTAAAAAACTATGAATGCTTTAACAATGCAAACTACCCTAATGCAAGACACAATGGTCATGCAAAATCCTAAATCACTCAAAAAGCGAAAATAATTGTTTATAACTAACAATGAGCCAACTTAAGTACTGAAGAGGATACAAATTTTGAACACAAAATTCTCTCAAAACGATAAACCAAACTTGGTAAAAGAAAAACAAAAACAAAGTTTTTTGAGATCTTTTCTTTTTTAAAGAAGCAATCAAAACAACTTTTTGAAATCACCAAAATGCTACTAAAACTCAAAAGATCAAAAAAGAGCACAAGGAGTCTTTGCAAGTTACAAACTCGACAATGAACAAAAAATTGAGCAAAAAGACTTTAACTTGTACAAAACGATCCAAATAGTAGCAAAGAGTTTGACAAACTAACCGAGAAGCCAAGAAAGAAATACTTCCAAATTGGTCAAAAAGACTTTCAAAAAGCAAGAAAAGTTATGAGGCCACAAAACAAAGGAAAGCAAAGCAAGTAGATGCGAAATCCAGGCTTGACACTAAAACTGAAAACAATCTCGTGCTCTGGAGGACCAGAACAGTCAAGAACTTCAGGGCGAAGTCTTGTGTGCCAAAACAAAAATTACAAACTCATTCAAAGGGAAAACCTAGGCCAAATCTTTTCAATGAGGAAGAGACTTCGAAACAGTAAGCTTGCAGAATAATTAAATTCTTCAGACAACAATTGACCACAGAGAGATTGAAAACACCAGGCAACAAATCTATCTGGGCTAAAAGATTTAAAAAAAACAATGCAAAAATTTTCATACGCGACTATGTTCAAACACAGAAGCGTGCACATGCACTTCTGACACAGGAAACTTGCATATACACGAGTTCACTTTACAGAAACAAGCGTGTATATGCTATTGTAAACAAAGTAAAGAGCATATACAAAGATTTGTAAGAAAAAATAAAAAACAAAGTCTAATCCAAAAGATCAGACTTAAGGCCTGGGACTCTAGTAGAGAAAATAAGGCTATAACAACAAGCAAACTAAAGACTGAGCCCTGATTGATAATGAACAACCCAAACTAGGAATAACAAGATTGTTATTCCCAGTGGAGTTGCTAATTCTGTTTCGGGTGAAAGCACCCTAGGGCTTTGGGTTAGAACCCCAACAGAGCAGAAGCAAAATACAACAAGAAATACTCATACATCTCAGGAAAAATGCTTATATTATCAAACTATGTAAGAGTGACCGTACACGGATTTCCTTTGTTCGAGTAGGTCCAGCAAGGTTCAGACCCTTTGCAACTCCCGATGTTCTTCAAACCTGAAAATCATTCAATTCAAACATACATAGGACTATAGAAGTAAATCATATTCATGAAATTGACTCTATATCATATAAACAAATGATTGATCGTACATAAAAACGACATTCATATATGAATTAAAACATAATTTGATGAATAAACATAGTTAATTTTAGAAACAAGACAACATTTCTTTTATTGCAGTAAGCCATAAATAACACGGAGAGGATTCACATGAGTCTTTCTCTGGCTCCAAGCGGAACTGTCCTCCGGTTTCATCCTATCCCAACCTTCAACAATCTTCTTCCATCACCAACACCATGACATCTCAAGAAAAAGGAAGGATATCTATAATCAAGGAAACAAGGGTTTCCTGAGGCTTGGGGAAGTGCGTGAGGCACAGAGATTCATTAGACTCAATCAGGGATAATCTCAGTATAATAACTCTATCTCTTCTCCTATTTTAAGGCCTTCCCATAGAGGTCTATTTATACCTCTCCCAATTAGTGTTTTAGTTGGGAAACAGTTGGGCCACGGGCAATAGGAGGTAATCAACAGGTAAAACCCGTGAATTCCACCCATAATTAAGGAAATTAATTTTTTTAAGTGTTTTAATACACATACATGGGTTAGGTATTGACTGACCTGCGTGTACACATTTTTAGCTCAGGGCAAAGAAGCGTACAGGGAATAAAACACTACTTTTTATATATTTGGACCAAGTCTGGAAGGAGGGGTTTCCCTAGGCCATAAAAAAAGCAACACATATACCAAGAGTGGTAAATGGTGCTATAACAAGAAGAGGCACCAGTTTCCAGTACATCTAATTCATTGCAGGATTGGAGGATAGGTACACTTCCTTATTGGAACTTCATGCCACAAACCTGTGCTTGAGATGAAGTGGCAAAATCAACCTTGTAGCCATGACTTGTGAGAAGATTAAGATCCTTTAATCCCTAATGAACCTCTTCTTGTACAAACATCAAATTCTTATGGCATGTAGTTGATACAATCTTGGAAACAATCTATTCCAACAGGTCTGCCACAATTGACCCTTCAGTATCTATAGTTCAACTTGGAATGTAGCTATCTAATTTGAGGAATTTACACCTACTATTGCAATAGAATACCTTGTAATCAGCTTCGTAAGTCGACAAGCACTTGAGCTCAAACTCTATCTCTGGATATGATTAAGTCTCTTAAAGAATAGTATAAGCTTGATCTGCTTGTGGCTTGTACTAACTACTATCATATCCATTGACAAATCTACTATAGGAATTAGGCTATGGGTATGAATTTCTGCTACAAGAAATCACTCCAACAGTGCCAAAATCACCATCAAGGATTTATGCAACTCATCTTGCTCCAATAGTGCCACAATCACCATCAAGGATTATCCAACTCATCTTGTAATCTTTCAGTCAAATGTGGCCCTTTATTATTGGATTGGAGGCATGATTGTCCAATAGCCAGAACAAGGATCTTTTTTGGAGGTTGATAGTCACACCTTCAACTAACAAATGAGATACCTGGAGATGATAATTTAGAGTGAGATCTAACTTCCTATTTATTTGCTAGGTACAAATTTCCACACATCCTATCTTCAATATGGACACTTGTAGATTGAAGTGAATCTTCACAGAATTAAGTCTTTTAGATGTTTTCCCAAACTCTCTGCGTGGATCTTTGTCTTCATATTGAAAAATGGTAAATCGAAAGAACATCCTCTTTTGTAATCATAGTCATTAAAGACGGGAGAGCTGGAATATATGACATTTGTTCCAGCTGCAAGTTGACAATTGGATTGTTCAAAGAGTTAAGGAAATGAAAGAATATCCCCTCAACCCCTCGATGTTGTTCATTTGCAGAAATAACACTGTTATGTTTCTACTTATCAGTGTTTAGGTTTCATCAATTTTGGAGGGGGAATCACATTTGCCCCAACACCCTTGCTTGCTTTCCCAACACATAAACTCATTGGCTACCTCAAATTTACAACAACCTCTGTTTTCAAAATGATTTCCTGTAGGAAAAGGGGAGGCTCCCAGCTGCATCTAACTATTAATTTCCTTATGTTTATAATTCCTCGGGACCATGGAATAAAGTTGTCCCGCTAATAGTTCTGTACTCTTCTTTTTTCACCTATAAAGCAGTAAGATTGATCATATAGAAGGCAATCTATTTGACTGTAGTGTTAATGGACATAATGATTCAAACACATTGCCTCTACAGAGTACAAATTGGACTATAATACCCCTTTGACATGATGCTAAGTCATTAGTTCAGTTCTCTTTATTTCACTGCTCTTAGCTCAGGCCTCCACTATAGACGAATGTGTATCTAGATTTTACTTTAAAACAAGGTATTTCTCTAAGGAGCTTCGAGGACAACTCCCCTGAGACAAAGATCAAGGTAGTGAGCACAACTATCTCTGTTTCCTTTCCTAGCAAGGGCCTTAGACGATTCCTCCAAGACTTGAAATTTACCATTTCATTTGTGACTGCATGGGCAACCGTCATTAACACCGATAATCTGCCTTCCATTTCCTCAAGGAAATTCTGTGTATCATAAATATAAGTCGGATTATCTTGACCATCAATGTTACCATCAAACCTTCCTGCCCTGTCCCGATCTTTGACACTTTCGGCTTTCGAGCACTTGTCTATGTCAAATTACGGTCTTCAAATTCATGAAGAGGATTGTTGCGTATATCAATAATCTAGACCTCCATTCAAAAAATTGTAGCTTCCAATCAAATGAATTCCGAGAGAGTACCCAACTGGAAAAAGCAGCTAGTAGCCTAAAATTTCAAGGTCAAATGAAGATGACTTATCCAAACTCACAAACCTTCATGCTAAATCTTTATTTTCAAAGATTGCATTTATTTATTTCTAGGAAACGCTAAGAGAAATGACAACAACATCTATTAGTAAATAGTCAGATCCCGAGCATGAGAAATCTAATGCATACTTAGTCTGGATAATTACTACTTTGCGGTCCTCTGAGCACAAGATCCAAATGTTAGCCAACCTGGTTATTGGCTACTACAAGAGTGTCACCATTGCTAACATGGTGAACTCGATGCCTGTATCTAAAAACCTTCACATTGGAACTCTGCTGATATCTGAAGAACTCTAAATTTCAATGATGACCAACCAGGAGCTGGGTATTTCTTCATGGATGTTAGCATTACAAAACTTGACCACGGTCCATCATTTAGCCAACTAAACTTTCAACACTATTTTGTGAACCAATGAACTTGCAATTCAAACTCTCTATGTTTTTTAAATCCCTTACTAGAGTTTATAGGTTTTCCCTCGACTCATAGAAGCTGAAATACAATGAAGAGTATAGACAATTAATTGAGATTGGCTAAAATCTATGGAATACTGCACATATATAATTTCACATGGATTGATTCCAACAAAATTTCATTGGTGCTGCATTTTACCTATTTGAAATAAATACTTTGGAAAAATTATTAAGTTTTTTTCTTTCCCTTTGCAGTTTTCAGCAGAAAGAGCACAACGCTTCTGATTTTCCATTTCTGAAGATAACCTAAAACCATGGATATTTATAATACAGACTTTTGTTGAGACATTTTGTTTAAGAGTTAGCAGATGTTATTTGTTGTAAAGCTCACTCTCCCTACGTAGTTAGCAGATATTACTTGTTGCAAAGTTCACTCTCTCTTGGTCTCCATTTTAGAAAATGAGGTGTACTATTTACGCTAGGCGTGTTTGTTTCTTTTTTTTGGGAAAATAAGAAGAGCTAGGGGAAGGACACCATCATTTGGCAATCTGGTCCACGTAGACCAGCTTTTATGCCACGTAAACCAGGTGAGGTGACGTACTACATTTTTCCTCCACCATGTGACACTTGTCCTTCATGCATCGTGATCGGTTCAACCAGTTTAGGGCATGTTAAGTCCCTTCGACATCACATTCAATGACTATTGTTTCGTCGACTTCCTTATTCTGTTTGGGTTGTTTACTTGGTTGTTTCTCCCCTCGGGTACTTGCGTGACACTATTGGTGTTCCGCTCATAGCCATGCCCATCCTTGGCCTTGCAAACAGTGGGTTATGGTGTCTTTCTGTTGTTGCTTCGAGAGGCTGTGAGGATGTTGTCTACGATTCAGTTTGTAATATTGGGCCCATTTCTCTTCCTCGTATGGTGTATTCGCCTGGTTATTCTTCTGCAGAGGTCCCTATGGTGGATTTAGCTAGGCTCAGTGCAAGTTATGGTAGTTTCGTGCTTTGAAATTATCAGGTAAATTTCTGAGCTAAACCGCTGATTTTTGCTCATTTTATGCAACTTTTTGGAAGTTTTTTGCAGTCTAACCCCATGGCAGACCTGTCTTGCAGGTCACTGTGAGATTTTCAGTTGGAGTTGGAGCTGGCATTCCTGTGGTGTGCTGGCATGGAGGAAGACATCAAATAATATAGGACATTTTCCTACCAGTCGAGTATTTGCGTTTTTTAACACATTAAACTTGTTGGATTATTGTGCCTTTCTGCGTATATGCTTGTGTTTTTGAACACTTTCAGCTTGTCTAAATTGTGGGGTTTTGGTGGGTTTTGTGTAAATTGTGGGTTTTTGGTGGGTTTTATGTAAATTGTGGGTTTACCGTCACCCTATATGTTACTTTTCATTACTGTGTGTCATTACTGAGTGTTACTATGTGTCATTACCATGTGTGCATTATTGTGTGTCATTAGGAACAAATCACTTACTAAGATGCAATTCTTCTGTTATAAACTCTTAATGTTGGTGTTTTCAAACTAATGATGGTCTTGTTTGAGAACAATGACTCCTTAGAAAGGGATTGTCATCGAACAATAGCTCTGAGTGTAGGGATTGTTTTGAAATGATAGCGGGTGTTGTTTTGAAAAGTTTGGGTTTATGCACTTATCAGTCCATCGTTCTGATGCACTGAAACCCATCTCTTGGTCGCATCCATTCCATAGCTTGAGATTATTGTAAGCTAGAAATATATCCTATTTGTTGTTCTCCATATCTCTTGGTCACATCCAAAAGCCTCAATTCCTCCATTTTTACTGAAATGCAATTTAATGAATAGATAAATTCCCACCATTACTAGGGGCTTTTCATGAAATTACCCTCAAAAAATCTATTAGGAACTCATGTCAAACTAATCTGCATGCTAAGCATCCAAGATGGAGCCAAATTTTTAGTTTATCGGAGATATCTTTATTTTCATATTTGAGTTGTAATGGCGAAGGAGTTTGGAATTTTGTGAATTATTTGTGGATTCAACTATTCTATTGTGTGCATTACTCTTATGCCATTTGTGAATTATTACCCTATAGAAAATGCTAGAAGCACACTGGGGTTTCCAAGCACAAGGGGGTTATGTTGAAGAAACTGTTGTTGGTTTGAAGAAACTGACTGTTGATTCAAAGCTTTTATTGCCAGTTTGTTAATTACTTTTGGTTATAGTACTTTTGAATTGAGTTTAAATTTAGAAATAGTGTTAGTGTTATAAATATGTCTCTATAAATTATGTACTAGTTTCTAGATGATTCTCCATGAATTTTTTTAATATGACATAGTAGTCAAATCAATGGAAAGCAAAAGGGTTGCTTACTGATGAATATGGATTGGCACTATATAGATAGCTTATATTTGGTGATATAACTAACTTCACTTGGCTAATGTACTGCCATTAGTATAAGTAGCAGCCTTGGATATATCATTAAGTTGATTGGTGGCCTAATCCCTTATATGTGTGCTCTGAATGTTCCTTTATTCCGATAATAATGGTCATATAGAAGCTTATAGCACTTAATAAGAGTCAATTAGGCAGTAATGGATGGTATTCTACATAAGAAATCTAACTGCTTATATATCACCAATGTTCTAGTTCCAGATCAGAGATTAGTCATATGAATAGATATGGCAATAACTATGAATAAAGGAGAATCAATATGGCTGGTAACTATACATGGTGTAGGGTTACTCTATTGAATATACTCCTATGATTCCAGCCTAATCAAGATATAACACATATAAGTAATCAAAACTAAGCTAGTATCACTTCCATGATTTCACTGCTTAGCTAGTAGTACAACTTATATAACTACAAGTGCTTACATAATATATGATAGGTTACTCAATCACACTATGCTTACAAGTTGGTTCTTATCAAAGCTGCTTGTTACTTTCCTTATATCATACTTATCCCTTGTATCTACATAATCAAATCATATACTATATGGTGGGTTATCCCTTTTAGCCTGATTACAACTCATAGATCTAATGACTAGTAAGCCCATATCATATAGGTTTATTGTATTCTATTCATACCATATTGTCTGCTGATTCAAAGTTTTTACTGCCAACGTGTTAATTACTTCTAGTTATAGTAATTTCTAATTGATTTTAAATTTAGAAATAGTGTTTGTGTTATAAACATGTCTCTATAAATTCTATACTACTTTTTAGATGATTCTCCATGAATTTTTTTATTCTTTTCTATTAGTGTTTTGATCTATGTAACTTTGTATTCTCAGCAATTCAAGCAGGAGGAATTCGTGTTGGTGAGTCTTGCCTCTATTATATGTTATTGTGTGCATTATTGTGTGCCATTGTGAATTATTTGTGGGTTCAACTACTCTATTGTGTGCATTACTCTATGCCATTGTGAATTAGCTTTAGGGATTGTATGTTGTTGTATGGAACTGTGTAACTAGGACTAGAAATGAGCAAGTAAATAACCCGAATAGAATAAGGCAGTCGAAAAAACAACAACTGTTGAATGTGATGTCGAGGGGACTTAACTTGCCCTAAACTGGTTGAACCGGTCACAATGCATGGAGGACAAGTGTCGCATGGTGGAGGACAGGTGTCATACGACACCTCACCTGGTTTATGTGGCATAATGGCTAGTCTACGTGGACCCAGTCACCTAATGGCATCCCTCCCCTAATGTTGTTAGCAGTTTAATGTTGTTAGTAGTTGTCAACAATATAATACATTTAAATTGTTCGCAGTAAAATGTTGTTCGCTTGTTTGTTTGCTAGTAATTCATTGCTTTAGATTCATTTATGTTGTTAGCTTGTTTGTTTGTTAGTGATTCATTACTTTAGAATCATTTATGTTATTAGCTTGTTTGTTTGTTAGTGATTCATTGCTTTAGATTCATTTATGTTGTTAGCTTGTTTGTTTGTTAGTGATTCATTGTTTTAGATTCATTGCTTTAGGGTTAGTGATTTTCTCTAAATAAAAGAGTAGATTTTGATGATTGAAAAAAACATAAAAACCTGACATCGAAATAAAAATATTTTTCATATTAGAATTAAAATTAAAATTCAACAGAGTTCAAATTCTTGAATTCAGTTTATCTAAATTTGATCAAATTATCCAAATAGAGTTCAATTATCTACAAATCATATTATCAAAACAAATTTAAAATTCGAGAATTTTGTTCATCTACCTTTGTTCCTTGATCATCACAATGACCATTAACAAACATTCTCAAATCAAGTAAAATTTGATGTAACTGTGTAGAAGAGAATGGTATTTTTTATCATTTGCATTCCTTAATATGATGAACTAGATAATCCTTAACTGTGTAGAAGTGTAGCTTCTACTATTAAACCAATCAACATAATGCATCCTTACAAAATTTACATTGCGATGTGGTTACAAAAATTATGTATTTCCACCCCTATGTTTGATGGCCTCCATTTCCTACATTGCCCAAAATTTTTGAGTTGCCTGCCTGACCCAAGTATGGTGGACTACCCAAGATTGGTTGATTAGGATGTGCCTGAATGTTTCCATTTGCTTGACTCAAATTTCCTCCTTGTATCCATGGAGGGATTGAGTATCCCAAGTGTCCACTTGTGTTACTACCCCCAACACTTAGTACAGGTGTCATATAAACATAGTTAGGATTTAAACTTGCACTAGTAGGGCTATAAGAGGTGGGCATAACCCCCGGCTGATAATGGGGGACTTGGATGTTAATCATGTCTTGTTATGATGATGTGTGCTTTGCAATATGTTCTAGTGTTTTGGACAACATTCTATTTGCCTCAAATTGGTTTGGACCATAGTCTTCCGTGCTTGTCACCCCTACTCCTTTTTCCAACAACTATTGAACCTTTCTTTCCTCCCTCTCTTGCCTTGCCAATTGTTTATGATGTTCCTTATCTTCCCTTGCTTTTTGTCTTTCCAAGATTTCCTTTGCTCGAGCTTCTGCTACTGCAACCCTTGCAGCTCTTTTTCCTTGGCCAACTCCTTCTTTCTCTTTTTAGATTCCTGAATTTCATTTTTTTTTTTTTTTACGTTCGGACTCAAACAATAAATTCATATAATCTTCAAATGTGAGAAACTGTGAACTCCTCCCCAAACGAAGACAATCTGATGTTGAATGCCTTGATGAGGTCTTCACTCTCTCTACGGGTAACTTTAGGAATGCACCAAGGTTTCTCTGTTTTGATGTCTCGTGCTCCTCATGACCTAACATTGGCTTTCAACCTCAGGGACAATTGATTGATCCCATTGTTGTATTCCTCAAGTACTTCATGCTGAATAGGCTCCTCTTCCATTGACCCATTGTTCATAAAATAATGAAAAATTTTGGTGTTCAACTCTAATGGTTGTGAAAGCTTGCTAAGAACCCCCTAAAAAATATTTCTAAAACAGTTGCTCTAGCCATAAAATCGAGTTGCACTGTTAGCTCCATTAGCAAGAAGCTTATTGAAGGCAACCATCTTACTCCCAGAATCTATGGTCTCCCCAAGATCCATAAAGAGGGGGTCCCTCTTTGCCCCATTGTCAATACTATTGGTGGGCCAACTTATCTTTTAGCGAAATTTCTTGCTAATAAGCTCAAACCTCTCGTTGGATAGACTGAATCCTTTGTTAAAGATTCATCTTCGTTCGTTAATGAGTTAAAGGATTTTAGATTTAACCCTGAGGATCAGCTAGTGAGTTTTGATGTGGTCTCCTTATTCACTAATATTCCCATTAATGACGCCATTGATGTTATCAATCGCATCACTGATATTGATACTTATTTTTTAGTTAAAATTTGTCTCACCTTTACTTTCTTTAGTTTCGAGGGTGAATTCTATGAGCAAACCTGCAGTATGGCTATGGGTTCTCCCCTTTCCCCTATTGTGGCCAATCTCTTCATGGAGGATTTCGAATCTGAAGCCTTGTCTTCTGCTCTTTACCAACCCAAACTTTGGAAAAGGTTTGTGGATGACACTTGTGTCGTCTAGTCTCATGGTAAAGAGAAGTTGGAGTTGTTTTACACATAAAGTTTACCATGGAATTCGAAGTTGATGGTAACCTGCCTTTTCTTGACGTCCTTATCTCGAAGAAAGATGGTGGTTCCTTTTCTCATCAAGTTTTTTGAAAGAAGACTCACACAGAGCAATATCTCCATGCTAGTTCTCATCATTTTCTTGCTCAAAATATGGGCATTCTCAACACCTTAGCCACTCAGGCGTTGCGAGTTTTTGACGAAAATCACCTTGAAGATGAGAAAACCCACCTCCTTAAAGTTTTTAATAAGAATGGTTATAGTAGGTCTCAAGGTCTTAGGGCTTTTCTAAATGTTGAAAATGGTCCTAAGAGTAATATTGATCCCAAGGATTGGTCTTCTAGAGTTCATCTTCCTTTTATTCAAGGGACCACAGATACAATCACTAGGATTTTGAAGAAACATAAGATTCATTCTTATTTTACACCCCTTAACACTTTTCGGAGTTCTCTTCATTCCGTTAAGGACTCGGTTAACCCTGGGGATGGGAAGGTTGTTTACATCATTCCTTGTTCTTGTGGAACTCCTTATATTGGGGAGACCGGTCGATCTATAAACCAAAGTATTTGTGAACATGCTGCCGACATCAATCATGAAAGGTCTCACTCCTCCGCTTTGGCAGAGCATGCAGAAAAAACCAATAATCACATCCACATTGAAGAGGCTAGGGTCATTGTGAGGATCGACCATTTTCATCATCGTAAATTTAGGGAGGCCTTAGAAATTGAAAATAGACCTATTAATTTAAATAGGGATGATGGTTGGAGTATCAGCAGATGCTGGAATCCTGTGCTTTCATCCTAAACAATTTTTATTTTTTATTATATATATATAAAATCAATTTTGCAATTTATAATTTTATTACTAATCATTTTAATATTAGTTATTCCCCTGAACAATATTATTATTACTTTTTAATATTATTTATATTTTTATATTATTAATATTTGTTAAACCTCCTATTATTTATTTTATGACTCTTTAAAATTATTTTTATATTAGTTAATATGTGGGGATATGAATAATATTAAACCTTTATTATTAATATTTTTAGAATATTATATTCATTAATAGGGTTACAAGAGGTTATAAAAGGTTTTAATAAAAAATAATTGTTTTATTAAAACAACATATCATAACTTCTTGTTTTACAATATTATTTTATCAATATATATATCATTTAATTAGGTTCCCTTACCCTTTTTTGGTCAAAACCTTTACCAATTTCTACCCTTAGTCAAACTAGCTGTTACTCGCTAATGGCCAGTTAGCAGCTCTCTACATCTATCTATTACAATGCCTGGATCTGGTTCCTCATCTTGTCCTGAAGATGAACCACACTGGCTGGTTCGAAACGTGTCAACGAGAATATCTCTTATGTGATTTTTTCTGAAAGATGTTGTTAAAACACATTATGTGTGTTGATATTCATCATGGCCTTTGCCAACCATGATGGTGGGCTTTCTTGCGTTGGCATGCTCAATTGCTCATTGTTTAATCCTGTTGCATTATCATTTGAAATAAAGTTTTCATTTTCATTAAGTTGATCAACTGCCTCATATGTAATATCACATGAAGAATTGATCAGTGGTTCAATGGGTGTGACAACCTCCCTGATATTGACAGTTGGTTCATGATTGAATTGGGTTTCACTCACATGTTCATCATCATTACCATAGAAGTTCCTTCCAGAAAGGGACATTATACCTTCAACAACAACAAAA
The DNA here is from genome assembly GCA_031772625.1 of Pinus tabuliformis. Lineage (NCBI taxonomy): Eukaryota > Viridiplantae > Streptophyta > Pinopsida > Pinales > Pinaceae > Pinus > Pinus tabuliformis. The sequence goes on along the minus strand of CM062804.1, from coordinate 774,138,257 downwards.
TCTTCTTGACCATCAACATGGTCTTGTAAGTTCTCTTCTTCTTGACCTTCCACATAAAATGCTTGGCTACAACCGATATCATGCATAAGAGAATCAACATTAAATGGCCATATACCAGTCCTCCTAAATCCAGCCTTGATATTAGAAGGTGTGAGAGCCCTTTTAAATGCTTTACTTGCAAGCTCAGCTAGCTCAAACCTCTTTACTTCCACCCCTGGATTCTTTTCCATCCATGAAGCTCGCTCAACCCTAAAATAGTTCTTGAAAGGCCTATACACGCTGACATCAAGGGGTTGCAGTCTGTGAGTGGTATGAGCCGGCAATGTTAATAGGTCAATGCTAAAATTGTTGGCCTCCTCAATTGTCTGCACATCCATGTGGCCTCTATGGCCATCTAAAATTAGTAGGTGTTTGTTTTTAGGGGAGACACCACCTGGTACAGATGCAACAAAGTGACAAAGCCAATTCAGAAATAGTTCCTTTGTCATCCATGCATGCACCTGGTTCATAGTTATGTATATAGTTTTTTAGTTGTGTTTTACCTTTCAATAGATAAAATCATGGGACTGAAGAACGAATTGCATTCAAACAACAAAGAACAATGATCCACTGCCTACTCTTAGGAAAAATCTTAGGCACAATTTTTCTCCCTCTTTTGGCAACTACCCACATACCACAGTTCCTTCCTTCTTGTAAGCCTGTTTCATCATAGTTCCATATATGGTATGGGGCATATGAGTGTTGCTCATATGCAGTAGAAAACGTGTTATAGAACTTGGACACAATTGCAGGGCATAGATTTAAAGCCTTGTCTTTGTCAAGGCCCTCAGATGTACGTAACACAAGGTATGGATTCCTCTTTTTAAACCCACTCCACCATGCTTTACTAGGAAACCCATCTTTGAAGGGGTTTGGCCTCCCCTGAAAAATTTGAACTATTGTGGATTTAAGTTGTATAAGCTCTAACCCATGTTGCAATTGGGCCATCTCCTTACACCACTCAACCAACTCGTCCTCCTCCTCTTCAGTCATAACTATAATAGGCCCTCTATGCATTGTATTAGTCAACCCATTTATCCAATAATGTATGTTAGAGGCAGCAATACCATGCTTTTCTGCAGAGGCATGGATTAAATGTCCCTTAAAATCAATGTCATCAATTGCAGCCAGCATGTCTTTCTTTGTCCAGCCTCTGATGGCATTGCTTTTCTTTGTTGAACTTGCACCTTGCACTGTGATTGAAGGTGACTCTGTGGTTGATGGTGGAATAGAATGATCTGCAACCACAATGTCCTTTTCAATGACATTACTGGGCGCATTAGGAGCATTCACATCACGCCCCTATCCTCATCTGATTCACTAGATCGCAGTTGCCCCCCCCCGCCTCTCGCCTCCTCCTATTCCTTGTACGATCTGCAATAAAAACTCTTGGCATGGTTGCAACAACTTGCAGAGTTACCATAAATTCTTATTTTAAAAATATATATTAGAAAACAAGAATATTCTTTAGCCTTTGCAATCAATGAGAAACAACAATCAATGCTTTATATATATATATATTGTAACTAAATGCATCTCGGATATGAAACTCATGATTGGTAGGGTTTTCACACATAAAATTTCATACTAGAACAGACTTGGAATTATTAAATTCACAGAAATAAATAAGAAATCTAGAAAGAAACAGTGAGGATTCACACATAAAAATTCTTTCTAGATTTCTCTTGCAGGGTTGTGGGTTTTATTTGATTGATTTGTCTAGGGTGTGAGGATATTCTAAGGTCTGTTGCATGTTATTGATGATTGGAGTGTATTTTTTCAATCACTTGTAAGCTTACCTCTCCTCAATAGTGACCTATTGCAGGCTGTCAAAAAATATCAGGTCTGAAGCATTGCTATTATAGTAGTCTAATATTGAATTACAGGGGTCGCATTTGAGATTATAGTGGCATTGACCATTTCTTTCATTTTAACTTCTTTATTGATTCTTAGTTGGTAAAAACATGAGTTATGAGGAAGAGCTATTCCTTTTTATTTTTGTAACAACTTTGACATAACAAAATTACTTCAATAGAACTAGCTTTTTGTGTTCTCAAATCATTGTTCTTGGAATTAATTTTATTCCTAGTTCGTAAAAAAATGAGTTGTCAGGAAGAGCTATTCCTTTTTCTTTTTGTAACAACTTTGACATAACATAATTTCTTCAACACACCTAGTTTTCTGTGTCCTTAAATCATTGTTCTAGCATTCATTTTGTTTTGGGCATTGATTTTATTACTAGTTTGTAAAAATATGAGTTATCACGAAGAGCTATTCCTTTTTCTTTTTGTAACAACATTGACATAACACAATTTCTTCAACACACATAGCTTTTTGTGTCCTCAAATCATTGTTCTTGGCATTCATTTTGTTCCTAGTTGGTAAAAATATGAGTTATCAGGAAGAGATATTCCTTTTTATTTTTGTAACAGCTTTGACATAACATAATTTCTTCAACACAAATAGCTTTCCGTGTCCTCAAATCATTGTTCTTGGCATTAATTCTATTCCTAGTTGGTAAAAATATGAGTTATGAGGAAGAGCTATTCCTTTTTCTTTTTGTAACAACTTTGACATAACACAATTTCTTCAACACAAATAGCTTTCTGTGTCCTCAAATCATTGTTCTTGGCATTCATTTTATTCCTAGTTGGTAAAAATATGAGTTATGAGGAAGAGCTATTCCTTTTTCTTTTTGTAACAACTTTGACATAACACAATTTCTGCAACACAAATAACTTTCTGTGTCCTTAAAATCATTGTTCTTGGCATTCATTCTATTCCTAGTTAGTAAAAATATGAGTTATGAGGAAGAGGTATTCCTTTTTCTTTTTGTAACAACTTTGACATAACACAATTTCTTCAACAAAACTAGCTTTTTGTGTCCTCAAATCATTGTTCTTCGCATTCATTTTATTCCTAGTTCGTAAAAATATGAGTTATCAGGAAGAGCTATTCCTTTTTATTTTTTTAACAACTTTGACATAACACAATTTCTTCAACACACATAACTTTATGTGTCCTCAAATCATTGTTCTTAGCATTCATTTTTTTTCGGGCATTCATTTTATTCCTAGTTGGTAAAAATAGTTGGTAAAAATATGAATTATCAAGAAGAGCTATAAAGCATAAGGGTTCTTAGTTGTAGTTTCTTTATGTAGTTATTCCCTTTCAAATTCTAAAAGTCTAAGGGTTTAGTACTAGTTCTTTTTGTTCTTGCAAGTGAAAGCCTTAGAAAACAAAGAAGGCACACTCAATTGAAAAAGAGAGAGAATGGGTGTTATGCACACTAGATATGCATCCCTTTCATTGACTAAAAGAAAAGACAAATCTGTTACGATTCCACCCATACAACAACATGATAGAAGGACAATGGTAAGAGGTTATGAACTTCTGAGGAAAGGATACTAGAGAAAGAAAGAAAACTTGATGTTGTTATAAACACTGCACCTAAGTGAACCTCGCGGGACAGAGGAGTAATACTAGTTGAAACGGTCCTCATTAAGGTACATCACGGTGAACCTCAGTAATAAGGAGAATGAAAAGACTAGTATAAGAACATAGGAAAATTAGATAATTGGTTGAATAAACTGAAAAAATTTAAGAAGGTCATGAGGGTCATATTTATTTCTCACATTCACCATGATATTATTATACACTATTCTGAGCTGAGTAGGGGACATATTAAAGGGATGGTAAGTACACTTCCTCCTCCTGCACTTCTTCTTCTTCCTTCCCCATCTTGAGCAGACCAGTGGAATCAAGCTTCTTCCTCCCCCATCATGAGAAGACCAGTGGAATCAAGCAAAATAAAGTCATCTGCTACCTCTACATTATCATCATGATTAAATAGCATTTTAATGTATATGGTCTGGTTTGTAGGATCTTAAACACCTTGCTCATATTATTCCTCATAACAAAATAAATGATTATCTATTGCATCTCAATTATCTAATTCCTTGTAGTTCTGCTCTTACAATCTTGTAGTTATCTTGTCTTAATTTGATATTGTAATAATTAAAAGAGAATTTATAAATCAGTGGGTTTGTTATTCATTTAGAAATGCTTCTCTAACCAAATAGTGAATCTACCTCACATCAAAATTTGCTCTATAATTCATCAAGTTCATAGGCCATTCCCCTTCAGGAGGTCACAGATATCCTCCAAGTTGCTTCATTTCCTTCAAAGGATAAACATGATCCTACACTCTGGGATGCACCATATTCAAGATTATAAATTTATAAATTTATATGCATCATCTTCAGGATTGTGAAAGGATATTCTTTGCTATTATAGTAGTTTGATATTGAATTACGGGGGTTAGATTTGAGGTTATAGTGGCATTGAAATTGGCTTCTAAATTAGTGGGTATGTTATTCATATAGAAATGTTTCTCTGATCAAATATTGTGATCTATTTAACAAGTGATATTGACTAAAATGACTTTAATTTACCCTTGTCTCTCAACAAAAATGATAACATTATTCAACAAAAACAAACATGTATGTCTCCATAACATTATTAAAAAAAAATGATAACATTATTTAACAAAAACAAACATGTATGTCTCCATAACATTATTAAAAAAAAATGATAACATTATTCAACAAAAACAAACCTGTATGTCTCCAGAAGCCGATGAGTAGAATGAATGTAACAATGTGCACACACTCTATTTGTATGTCTCTAGCAATTGATGAATATAATGAATGTAGCAATGTTTGAACTCTATGATTGTATGTCTCCAATGGCTGATGACTAGAATGAATGTTTGAAATGAAAATAAATAAGAGTTGATGTTCTATAGTTTTTTGATATAGAATTTAATTGGTAGGGAAGATTGGCATGGATTTCCATCTCCCAAATTCAAATATATGGTCTAGATTGATTTGTACATGATCAAATGGCTGATAATCTTTCTTTCATGGCTGATCCTTGTGCTTTCCTATGTTTAATTCCTGAATTGAAAAGGATGGTGTGTTTAATACTTGAATCGAAAGGGTTGGTTCTATTTATTGCATCTTCTCAACTAATTCCTGAATTGAATGTTGTCATTTATTGTCTTCAACAGGTTAAATGGTTAAACATGCATATACATATAGCTGACACATATTTCACCTATTCTTGTACAGTTATTACTGAGCAATGGGATGTGTTGCTCCAGTGGAAATCAGTGGGTGACTGTTTGATGGGATTTGTTAGGCCCCTATACTACTAGTGTAACCCCTTATTGTTATTAGTATAACCCACTTATTATATTGATGTACCCATGTAGTGCCCATATTGTTACTATTATGCCATATAGAAGCCCACCATTGTTACTGTTGTGCCCTACAATATTATTGTTATGTAGGCTTTGATTGTATTGGGACCACTTAGACTCCTATATATAGAAAGGAGGTATTTTCATTTGTATCATCCAAGAATTGTTCATTTATGTAATGTAAAGGAGGTTGCCCCCTCGAAGAGGCTGAATTCTAAGGCGTTGATCTTTCTTTTCTATCTTTTCTTGAGCTGGTTTCATAACATTTGGTATCAGAGCTTTGGATTCTAGGGTTTCGCTGCTCCAAACAGGTCATCGTGGCATTTTCGCTATAACTTTTTTTCTGTGACGTTTCAGAAGTCGAAAAACAAACCCATTTGAGAAGAATTGGCACTGAACCTTGGGTCCAAATTTCAGATCTTTTCGCACGATATTTTCGGAGATATGATCTGCGGAAGTTGGTCTTTTGGCAAACTCCTGAATTACACTCAAAACAGGTGACCTGGGTAAAATCGTCATAACTTTATTTCTGAGAATCAGATTGAAATTTCGTAAGAAGGTACAAAAAGAGGACGGACTGTAGTTTCTATTTATATATTTTTCAGAGTCAAAGGTTGAAACAGTGACACGTGGCACTTCATACAAGTTCGCTCTACTGAACTAGTCTATAATCAGGTCACTGCGGGAGATTGTGCATAACCTTTTCTTGAAGAATCCAATTTGGATCAGACTTGTGGCATTGGAAAGAGGACACAGAGGGCTACTACAGGTCACAATTTCCGAACTTAAAGATCCGAAAGTACAGAGTTACAGTCGTTTCAAGGTAGAGCTCCTAAAATCAAGAAAAAGCAAGATGAGGAAGTTTGATGGCAAGGATCCGGTAAATTGGATACTTCAGATGGAGCAATATTTTGATATACATGGTGTACAACTGTTACAAAAGGTATGTATTGCATCTTCATATTTAGAACCAGATCAATTTTTATGGTACAAAGGGCTTTGTTCTCGTAAAAAACTTGTTACGTGGTCAATTTTCACGGAGGAAATGATAGCACATTATGAGGATATAAAGAGCAACACCTTCTTTAGAGCAACACCACAACAATTGGAAAGAGTAAAAGGGCTTTGTGACATAATGGAAAGAAAAATTATGGAAACCATGAAGCATACCCCTCATAACTATAAAGATGGAAGTGTTGTTTCTCCCAGCCTTCTACAACCTACAAGGGTTACACCACAACAATTGGAAGAAAAAAGAGAAAAAGGGCTTTGTTACAATTGTGATAGCAAATGCACTAAAGGTCATAGGTGTGCTGAGAAGAAATTATTTTACATAGAATATGAAGAGGAGGAAGAAAAGGATCAAGAAACATCAAAAGAACATGATATACGTCAGGACACCACCCTAGAGAAAGAAGAAATGAATCAGACCATATCTTGTAAAGCATTGGCAAGAATTACCACTCCTCAAACTCTCAAGATAGAAGGACATATCAAGAAGAAAAAGGTGCAAGAAGTGAAAGATCACATCGAGAAAGAAGAAATGAATCCAACCATATCTTGTAATTCAATGGATGAAATTACCACTCCTCAAACTATCAAGATAGAAGGACACATCAAGAAGAAAAATGTTCAAGAAGTGAAAGATCACATCGAGCATCAAGAAATGAATCCGACCATATCTTGTAAAGGACTGGAAGAAATTACCACTCCTCAAAAGATAGAAGGACATATCAAGAAGAAAAAGGTTCAAGTAGAGAAAGATCATATCGAGCATCAACAGCAAGTTCTCCAACTTTTAAAGGATAACGCCACTTCGTTGCAAAATCAAATGAAACAACAGGTAGATCAACATCGTAGTGAAAAATGTTTTGATGTGAGTGATTGGGTATTTTTACTGCTACATCTCAAGCAAGCTATTTATGAGAAGGAAATGTTGGCAATACTACATGCACTAAAAAAATGGCGACCTTACCGAATGGGAAGACGCTTCAAGGATGAGGATGTGGAAGCATTGTTTTGTGCTATTTATATTATCCAACCAAATTGGATAAACGAAGCAACGGATGAATGGAAGAAGAACGAAGAAGTATGGCCACTTATTCAAAAGTTGCAAAAGATCCCAATTCAAGCAATATTGCCAGAAATTGAAGAGGAAGGAAAAATCATATTGGAACCTAGAGCAGTCACAGAAACAAGAACCCGACAGCTACGAAATCGATCAATTTCAGAGTATCTCATCAAGTGGAAGAACTTACCGCTGAATATTTCACATGGGAGGACAAGAATTTTATATAGAAGCATCAAGAACTACTCAAGCGTTGAGGACAAAGCTTTTTGAAGGAGAGGGGCATGTTAGGCCCCTATACTACTAGTGTAACCCCTTATTGTTATTAGTATAACCCACTTATTATATTGATGTACCCATGTAGTGCCCATATTGTTACTATTATGCCATATAGAAGCCCACCATTGTTACTATTGTGCCCTACAATATTATTGTTATGTAGGCTTTGATTGTATTGGGACCACTTAGACTCCTATATATAGAAAGGAGGTATTTTCATTTGTATCATCCAAGAATTGTTCATTTATGTAATGTAAAGGAGGTTGCCCCCTCGAAGAGGCTGAATTCTAAGGCGTTGATCTTTCTTTTCTATCTTTTCTTGAGCTGGTTTCATAACAGGATTGGTGTACTCATGAATAGAATTCAATGGAATGTTTTGTAGTGCTTTTTGATTTATTTGGTAATTCAGAGTTGGAGGTACTTGGGACATTATGTCTTGTCAACTTGTGATGTTAAGGTTTGGTGTTTGACACTTGTTGGCCCAATCAATATGTGGGCCCATTTTGGAATAAATTATATAATTTATATAACTTAATATAAAGTATTTATGTGCATATTTTTGATGGTTTATGAATATTTTTTGATGGATGTGTGGGACGAGTACTATAACTAGTATTGGTCCCTGCACAACAATATAAGGCTCTCCCATATAGTACTTTTCTATTCAATAGAGAATCAAAGGTTATTTACATATGTATATGCAATATGCATATTAACTAAATTGAAAAGAGTAATAAGACTTCGTTACAAGTTACATATAACAACTATGTAGAAAATCCTAATCTCTTTGATCTTCATTATTAACAGGCTAAAAAATAATCAATTCATACCAATTTAGAATGACTCAAAATAAACATGGATTTTACTCATGTATTTTGAAATTGTTGACTTGGAATTTATAGAATATGAGATACACTACAATTTTAACTCAGACTTGACTTTCCAAAGGAGGCCACAAATTTAGAATAGATTGACAGTTTTATTTTTTATCATAACATTGTTTTGAAATTCCTCAATAGTGAAGGTAATTGCATCCTAAATATGGGAACCCATTGAAAGTTCATTAGCCTCCTTGTTAAAATATTTGTAGATATGATGAAAGGAAATATGCTGAAATTTGTTCTTTAATTCATCCAACCCGTTTTTCCAATGTTGTAAATTCAATGCCTGTAAAGCTGAGTGACCATCTAACTAGTTAATAATGCACTTGGAGTCACCAGAAACATGTGATTGTTGAATTCCTAAATAAACTGCAAGTGAAATGAGAGCCCAAGAGGGAATAAGTCCTACTTTGGTATTGAAGCCATAACCAATACCCAGTCTACCCTGTAAGTAGTGCCTTGGATCAACTTTGAGACAAAAGCCTCCCCTGCATTTCCTCCTTTATGGTGATCCATCTAAAAATCCAATTGCATAATTTTTAATTAAGAAGGGAATCTTGAGGGCCCATGGAAATTTTAACTTTGACTTGGATGAGTATTCTCTATAATACCCAACAACCCCATGGATCAACAAGTCTAATCTAGGAGCTATATTTTAAAAAGTGACTTATTCTTGACTTTCCATAGACCCCATGTTATAAAACTAGGAATTATTTTGTGTGCTTTTCTCTTCGTGTACGAGGAGTGTGGGTAATATTCAAAGGATTGATTAGGGAGAGAAGATTGGATTCCCAAAAGCTTGAATAATATCAGTCCATACCTTTTGTGAAAATTCACAATTTAAGAAAATATGATTGATAGAATCCTCCCTAGAATGGAAAAAGAAACATAAATTTGGACTAATAAATCTCCCTTTTTGGAGATTCTCGTAGTTTAATAATTTTTTTTCCAGTGTCAACCAACTGAAACAATGAAGCTTTTGGGGTAATCTCCACTTCCAAATCAAACTTGGCAACTAATGATTGTTGGACTCAATGGAAGAGTATTCAGACTAACTTTCATTGAACCAGTGGCTTTATTCCATGTCCATGTTAGCTTATCTTCCTCATTAGTAAGGCTTATTCCACTGGTATACAATCCATTTAAGTAATTCTCCCACTCTTCTATTGTTGTACCTTCAAGACCCAAGTTAGTAAAGTTCATCCAGTAGTTGAGATCATCTTTCTTGAGCTCCTGATTTTTTACCTAACTCAAATTATACACTCCCTTTGCCTTAAGAGAGTCCACCAGATTATCAGAGAGACTATACTACTTTGAACCACCCACAAAGGGGTCTCTACCAAGTAAAACTTTCTCCCTATTTCCCACCCTCCAATACAACCACTATAAGAGCTAGGGAATTGAGGTTGTCTCCTTGTAAGTGGATTTTGAGCTTCTTTTACTCTTGTATGAATGGAAGTGGTTAGGATTTCTGCCAAATTGTACACACTTCCTTCTTGGGCATAACTATATATTAATGGAACCTAGGTTTCCTCAAATGTCTTTGCATCGGATCGACCATACAATTGACAACACATGTCCATTATTAGCTGATATGCCTTCCTTAATAGCTTGGTTTTGTAGACCTTGTTAGCTCTTGTTCGAAATTTGTTGGGGTCTTGCCATCAAGTCTTCAAGATATTCTTGTTGGCTATGAAAAAACCTTTACTGACCACTTTTCTATGAGAGCTACCTAATAGCTACATAATTTGCAATAGGAGGGTATATATATGCTGCTAAAGATATAACATTACTGTCTCGAATGGTCATCTCTTTAATATTGGTGCATTTTATGATCCACTCGATGGTCTCTGCACAAGGAAGAACTGCAGGATGTGATGCCACCTTATGTCACCATCTTCCTCATCCTCAATAATTTCTTTGTGGCAAATAGTTGATATATCCCAGACTAGGTTATTGACATGGATTTGTTAATGAAGCATGTTGTTTCTATGTATGTTGGGGTTGACGCTATGGAACTTTCTTCTGCCCCTTCTTGAACATATTCAACAATTTCCTTTCCCGGTCTCTTCTTAGGTGGGGCTATATTTCTTGTTGACGAGGAAATGCTGACACACTCCAAATCTATTGTACTTGACATTTCAAAGATGTTCATCATGATAAATAATAGAAAACCAAAGCAAATTCAGTGTGCAACAGAAGGGAGTGGGTCTATGTATGATAGATTAGTGTGTTGTTGCACAAGGGGGGTTCATTGCCTACATGGAATGGATGTGCATGATCTGCAAACTATTGTGGATATTCCACTAGACAATTTGTCACAACAAATATGATAAAATTGTATTTAAAAACCCGAAATCTACACTATCAGGGTTTTATTTCTCTGTAGATTTCTAGATCTGTATATTACTATTAATTGCGTATGTATGAAAATTCAAATTATGCATAAAATAGAGAACAATGAAACAAAAACTCACAAACCATGATTTGACACAAGATATTACCTTGGAAACCCTTTCAGGGGAACACCAACTCGAAGGTGAGGCCACTCTACTCTCTTTCTCTGAATAAAAAATGGTTGCGAGTACAAAGAAGTATGGCATGTGGCCCGTGGGATACTAGAGTGCACAAATCCTCTCTGTGTGCTCTATCTCCTATCCCTCTTAGTTATTTTTGTGCATCTATGGAACAAATGCACTTGAAAGAATGGAACCTCTTTTCCTCTTAGTGGCTCGGTTATAACACAGCCCGATATCCTACTAGTGGTTAGGTTTGAATACCTCAAGTCTTAACCAAATTTACAATATGGACTCTTCTAGAGTCTTCTTCTTCATAATCACATGGCTAGCCCCTTTTCCATGAGTAATGGGGGTTGACGCGGTATCCTCTCGAATTATGGTGGTGAAAATAGGAAGGTCAACTTTTGAGTGGCATAACTTTTGCATACAGAATCCAATTGATATGATTCATGTGTCATTGGAAATATATCTGTGTGTAGAATATGAGGAAAATATCTAATGCTAAAGCGGAAAAATTTTACCCCCAAAAAACGTCGTTTGATGCCTTAAAATGCTTCGAGAAGGTTTCAGACCCCATTTTGCCAAATTGTGTTCCACTGGTAAAAATGGTCCTGTGAGTTGATTCCTCCACGTTTTCCACTCTGAAATTATTGAGATGGATGAAAAATAATATAATGATCCAATCTGGAATACACCTCCCATTTTGGGAGGCTTTTGGTACCCAAAAGTTTCTACTGAATGAGGTGAGCAAAATTTTCCTCCTCTTTGGTGTACCATTTAGCTTTACCTGGAAGTTGTCCTTTCAACCCAATCTACCAAAATTTCATGTTGCCCCTAACTTGTAGTTCTAGGCCTCTTCTGCAAAATGGTATCTTCTATGAGCTCTTCTTGAGAAGCCAAATCCTCCACAAAAGGTAGGACATGTTCCTCTTCCTGATAGACTAGCATGGAAGCCTCATAGAGTTTCAGATTCTCTACTTTCACAACTGAGTAAATGTGCATGTCTGGTGGTAGAATGAGTTGATAGGAATTATCACCCACCTTTTCTAGTATCTCTAAAAGACCATACCGCAAAGCCTTGATTTTCTTACCAGGACTCTTTAGTCTCTCCTTGTTTAAATTTATCCATACTTTGTCTCCCACCTTAAATGATTTCTCTACTATATGTTGATCATGCCTAACCTACTATTTTTCCTCTAACTTTTGCAGTGTCTCTTGTACTTGTATATGGATCTACCTAATCTTCTCTACAATTTTTTCAACCCTCAAGGAATCCCATGTAAGATCCTCCCTCACTCCTCCTTGCTACCATATGCAATATCCAAATGTGAAGGCGAAAAATATCCAAAACAAGTTTCAAATGGGACTTACAAGTAGAAGTGTGGACTGCTATATTATAAGAGTGTCATATATATACCAAGTTTTCATCCCAAATCTTTGGATGCTTCTGGTTATAACCCCTCAAAATTTGCACCAAATTCTTGTTGAATACTTCTGTCTACCCATTTGTCTATGGATGGAATGTTATAGACCTCTTCAACTTGGTATCCATCTTCTCCCAGAATGCATTCCAAAATTCATTGAGAAATCTTGTGCCCTTATCTGAAATGATGCTCCTTGGTATCCCAAAGTGCACCCAGACCTATCCAAAGAACACATTTTTTTATTCTTTCCCATTGATGGTCTTTTTACAAGGCATCAAAACACACATCTTATTGAACCTGTCAACTACCACGAACAAGTAGTCATTTCAGTTCTTGGTTTTTGGTAATCCTTCCACAAATTACATGGAAATTCTTTCCGAAGGATGAGTGGGTACAAGTAAGGGATGATAATGTTGTTACTAGGCTTGTTGGTACAACAAATCATGCATCCTCTTATGAACCTAGCTACCTATTCTTGCATCTTGGGATAATACACATAACTCTACAAGTTGGCCATTATATTCCCTACACCAAAGTGTCTTGCAGCCTTGGTGGTGTGAGCCTCTCTAATCAGCTGCAACCGGTCACCTTTAGGAACAATCAGCTTATCTAGCCTGTAGAGTAACCCATCCTGAAGATGGTATTCAACAATTTTATTGCCATTGTGCACATGAATTTGACTCTGCAACTGCTGAAACACCTCCTTGAAGTCCCCATCCTCTGAATATGCCTCTCTTTATGCATCATGGGTCAATGGATCCATGTGCAGTAGAGTTCCCAAAGCTATGATCTTTGATGTGGGTGGTCTTGAAAGCATGTCGACCAACTTGTTTGTGTTGCCATTCTTGTACTTAATCACTAAATGAAACTTCTATAGTAACCCCATCCACTTGTAATGTATGGTTTGTTGTAACTTGCTCTAGGCTTGCAGGTACTATAGTGTCTCGTAATGTGTGTAGATCATTGTTTCCTTTCACGTCAGATAGTGCTTCCACTTATTCACAACTTTCACTGGGGCATAGAGCTCCTTGTCATAGGTAGGATAGTTAAGAACTGCCCTATAAAATATTTCAGAATGGTAGGATGACGGCCTTCCTCCCTATATCAAGACTGCTCCCATAACATACACACTCGCATTTGTCTCCACTTTGAAGGGTTGCTATAAATTTGGTAATGCCATAACTGGTGCTTTGCTAATCTTCTTTTTTAGCTCCTCAAAGGCCCTCCACTAACCCTTTCCCCACTGGGAAGTTTTGCCACTTGTTGTTACGGCATGGAGTGGCACTACTACCATTGAAAATGAGGTTATGAAATTCCTTAGGTACAATGTTACCCCAATGAAACTCTTAAACTCAAAAAAATTAGTAGGCGCCAACCATTCCATGATGGCCTCTATCTTGGCAATAAATATCTTCAAATATCCTCCACCTATCAAATACCCCATATACACCAAAGACTATTGTGCAAATTCACACTTCTTGATATTTGCTAGCAGTTGGTGCTTCTTTAATGTCTCTAACACCTACATCAAATGTGAGATGTGTTCCTCCTAGGTAGAAATGTTTACCAATATATCATCCAAATAGACAATAAAAAAAGAATCTATAAAATGGCGCAATATATCATTCATTAAACTCATAAATATAGCTAGTGCATTTCATAGGCCGAATGGCATGACTAACCACTCATACAAACCTTGACTAGTTTTTAAGGTGGTTTTCCAAGTATCTTCTTCTTTGACTCGAACTCAGTGATATCTAGACTTTAAGTCCAACTTGGTGAAGTACTTCACTTGCTGCAACTAATCCAACAAATCATCTATCTTGGGCAAGGGGTACCTGTTCTTGAGCGTGGTTTTGTTCAATGCCTTGTAATCAATACACATCCGCCAAGTCCCATCCTTCTTTGGAATAATGATGATGAATGACCCACATGTTGATGTACTTGGTCGAATGACACCCTGTTCCACTAGTTACTACAATTATTTCTTCATCTCACTTGCTTCTATAATAAACTTCATGTATGGCCCAATATCTTGCAATGGGGAGTCCGACAATACCTAGATCTTGTGCTTCACTTCCCTCTTGGATGGTAACCATTTAGGCTCCTGGAACACATCCCAATGTGTTTATACTAACTCTTCTAGTTTCTGTTTCTATTTCTTAGTACACCATTATAGGGATGCCTTTCCTCTTATAGATTCTTCTACGAACTGATTTTATCTTAAACATAGTAAAACATACTTCTTGCTGGAACTAATCAATTTCTTAGCTTGGTTGGTTGCCACTTACTAGTGAAATTTTTGACTTGACTTTGTGCGGCATTGATGGTAAATGGTTTTCCATCCTTGAATAGCCGATATTGGTTTTCTCTTTGCATGAATATTGCATCTTGAATGTACATATAGGGACTTCCTGATCCATGTTATCTTTTGTTTATATATGCATTAAAAGAATTACATATACAGTTTGTAGCTTAACCAAAGAGAAACTTAAATGTGCACATGTGAGAGAAAGAAGAAGAAGAGCATAAGAAGATAAGAAGACAAGAACTTGATAACAGAGTTCGTCCCTCCTGGACTACATCTTTGGGCCTTGCTCGATCAATGGGGAGGCCTTCATTCATTAAAAATGGCATCAAAAGAAGTTACATTCATCAGTTACAAAAATGGAGCATTATACCTCCATGCTGAAAATGCCTGAAAATTGGAGAGCTTTGTTGCAGAAACTAACACCACCGTTGGATTCCCGTCGCCGAGAAGTGAAAAATCGATATAAGACTTGCCCAATTTTGAGACTGGGCCAAAATCACCCTCTTCAAAAATTCCACGCTCCTTGTCTTGAAAAATGTGCTTGCTGATATCCTCCATCTCTGAGTAAAACACTGAGTTTATATAATTTCCTGGGTAGATTCCCCAAGGAATCAGTTTGGTGTAATGGTAAAATTTAGGAATTGGTTGAGGGAGGTCAGGAGGTCAAATCCTGCCCCCTCTAATTTTACCCACATTTTAGTTTTACAGCCCAAATTTGACTATATATCAGTTTGATCTTTACCATATTAATTTTTTAATGGGCGCACTTCCCAAAACTCACATATATATAATGGTTTGTTTTTAATAAACAAATCTTAGGAAATCTCAGGCGCATTATATATATACATATGGCTTATGCTATAACCAATCTTGGGGTGGCGGGCCCGTACCTCACGCGGCCCGTACCTATCCCCATCCTTGTATTATCTTTGAATCCACTTAAATGATGGGCTGGTGGTTCGGTGGCGGGACCACATACGTGGCCGCCTACCTGCACCCCGTGCCTGTTCCATGGTCAATGGATAATATGCCACGGTTTGGGGTCATGCAGGTGCTCCATTGTGTGGGCCATATATACGGTGGTTACATTTTCACTTTGATGGCTATCCACCATATCATACTCCCACCATGTTATGCGTTGGTTAATTTGTTTGGTTTTAACTACATATACCCATACCATATGCGTTGGTTATAATGGTTTGGATATATATTAATATATAGTTTTGTTTTACCATATGCCCATATTTGATTGGTTTGGTGTATATGGGTTTTGATATATATATATATCTTTGGTTATAGGTTTGTTTAATATATATTTGGGTTTGGTTATATAGTTAAGGTAATAACTATATAAAAACTATAACCAAATGTTGTTTGTCTTTTTTGCAGGTTTAGGAGGTCACTGGGGAAAGCCAAGTGTCAAGACTTGAAGGCTACCATGTGGTGCATTGTGGGACCCACTTTTCCTCTGTCATGCCAAAACTTTGAAGAGTTATATCTTCTGCATACGAGCTCAGATTGATGAACCGTTCACGCCACTGCGATCAAGGAGATGAGCCATCTTAACTGATGCCGACAACTTTTCCTTTCTGCCATTTTGAATTTCGAGCCTTATCCATCCCCTTGGTGTCTCGAGATCCACCTAGATCACTTCCAAACACCACTCTGCAGACATCAAGGGGAACCACATCTAGTGCTACTTCATTAATAAAATCAACACCAATAGAAAATATAATTTTTCATTGTTTTGTTACCATTAACTCTGCATCCTTATTTACCCATCCCAATGGATATGGGTTAGGCCCTCGTCACGAAATTCCTATCCTAATTTGTTGACCAGGTCTGTTGCAATGAGATTCATCTGCAATCTTGAGTCAAATAGAACATCAATATTTATCTTCTTGACTTGTATCTTCATGTGGAAGAGTTTGGTCATTTATTTCTCTTCTTGTTGTTGAAGGCTACTTGGATTCACCTCCTTGTGCGCTTATGTACAAATGTTCTTCTCATCCACATCCAAGGTGATTTCAACTTGGTTGCTCAAATTGGTGGCCATGAGGTTCTTCTTCTCATTGTATTTCTTTTTGTTCTTCGGGTTAAGCTACGAATGCAACTTCCAACTTCCAACACTTCTATTTTGTATGGTCATCAATGTTGCAGTGGTTGCTAGGATATTTACACTGGTCTGTTGTTCCTATTGTCTTTTTATTTTTTCCCCCTTTCCAATTCTTCTTCCCCTCCTTAGGGGTGTCTTGTTGTTCCTTCTACTTCGATCCACTTGATTTCTCTTTCTTCAAGCCTATGTTCTCTAGGTATTGTGCATGTACACAAGCCTTGTCCACTGATCTAAGCTTGAACAACACCACTTGCTTTCACATATGGTTGTGTAGACCCCCATATACTTGAGGAGTAAATCTAGTTTCTTTGGGGAGATACCCAACATTATGGCCATCTTTATGAACTTTGTGGTGTACTCTTGTATGCTCTGCCCTTGCTTTTTTCTGAAGTAGTGCCACCAAATCCATTAGTCCTCTACATACCCAATAGGATAAAATTGTGACTTTTATGAGGGTTTTGAATTCCTCCCACTTAGTCATTATAGGTTCTCCCTCCAACTGTAGGGTCTTTTTGTGGCTTTCCCATTAAGTGATGGAATGGCCTTCTAATTTCAGCCACACAAATGAAATATTTCGTTCTTCCTCAACATGATGGACATTGAAATAAAATTTTAATTTTAGCAACTAATGATTTAGATTTAGAGCATTGATCTCACCTTGGTACAACTTGATATCGACCTTCACTTCCAATTTGAACAAAGACTATGAATGGTTCATGACACTTGAACTGGGTTGATCTTTGTCAGATCCTTTCTTCGATTGGTTCTTTGTTTCTTCCCTATCTTCTGATCTCCCCTGTGATCTGTCCTTTGCATTAGAACCCCCATCTTATCTAAATATCTTAAGCTTATTTCTTAGGGTTGACATGAGGAGATTTATATTATGGTTCATATTTTCAACTTGTGTTACTAGCCCTGAAAACCTATCCTTTACAGGATTACGAGGGACATTCACAAATTCTTCGGCCATGATTATGGTTTTATGACTTTTGGCCTAGCCGATCTAGATCCCCTAAAAATATCCAAAACATACCCAAATAATCTTGACTTAGTAATAATATGATATGTAAATTGTCGTGGGTATTCTACTGTACAACTTGTCATAATAGATCTAATAAAACTATATTTAAAAATTTGAAATCTACACTGTTAGGGTTTTATTTCTCTTTATATTTTTGGATATGTGGATTACTTTAATTGCATAAGCATGAAAATTAAAACTATGTAAAAAAAAGAGAATAATGAAATAAAAACTCACAAACCATGATTTGACACAAGATATGACCTGGGAAACCCTTTCGGGAGAAAACCCAGGTGGAAGGTGAGGTTGATCTGCACTCTTTCTTTGAATAGAAAATAATTGAGTACAAAGAAGTATGGCCTATGGTCCATGGGCTAATATAATGAAAAAATACTCTCTATGTGCTCCATCTCCTATCCATCTTGCCCATTTTTCTCATCTATGGAACAAATGCACTCGAAAGAATGGAAACCCTTTTCCTCCTAGTGACTCGGTTATAACACCACCTAATAGCCTAATAGTGGTTAGGTTTGACTACCTCAACTCTTAAAAAAAGTTACAATATGGACTCTTCTAGAGTCTTCTTCATGATAATCATGTGGCTAGCTCCTTTTCCATGAATAATGGAGCTTGATGTAGTATCCTCTCGAATTATGGTGGTGAAAACTGGAAGGTCAACTTCTGAGTGGCATAGCTTTTGCATACATAGGAAAGGTCTACGCGATTCTTGCGCTGTAGGAAAGGTCTATATGTGTATAACCTGAAAAAACAATTTGGCACTAAAGAGACAAATATTTACCTCCAAAACACATCATTTGATGCCTCAAAATGCTCTTGGAAGGTTTCAGACCCCAATTTGCCAAACTAGGTCCCGCTAGTAAAAATGGTCTAGTGAGCTAATTCCTCCACTTTTTCCACTCTAAAAGCATCAATATCAATTAAAAACAATGTAATGATACAATATGGATAAATACATTAGGGAGGATGCGCTATGGGTAAATTTTATTGTAGAGGAATCATCGATAGTAGTGCTAGACAAGTGAAAGGCATCATTACATATGGAGGAAGGGTAGATTACAAAGGGAATGATATGTTAGGAGTCATGTAGTGAATCGTGTTGTGGTGCAATGGGAGTAGCACTAGATGAGAGTATTTTGTTGTTGTGCTCTGATGAGTGATAACTTAAACACAACTCTTGCGCCATAGTAAAGTGATGAAGAGGGCTATAATGATTGTGCTAGTGATTGTAATAACTAAGCATTGGGCTCACACTATCGCATTAGAAGGATCCATATATTAAATACGAAATGTGTGTTGTAATGGTATGGCAAAGGAAAACCCTAGGTTCATATTTGCATCTTATCAAAAGAAAATGAGAAATGTAAACTAAACTAAGTAAGAGCAATGATGGTTTTAGAGGCGTGAGGGATAATGGGAGGTTGATAGAATGAGTGAGAATATTATGTGAAGAAAGGGATTAAAAGTGAGTTCCCATGGATATATATAAGTAATTAAGAAACTGAAGGGTTGGAGAATTGAAGGAGTAAGAATTTGAAGAGTCGTGTAATCAAAACATATATAAATGCATAATCACAGAAGTAGGGTGCAAAGGCCCACCTGACACATGCACCACTGTTAGATCCTTGGCGGTGGCATAATCCTCAAAATTTCAAGAGCTACACTAGCAAGGTTCACAATGCTAAGGGTGTGGAGGAATCTTGCGATAAAATGAACTGTAAAAATGGCTTGGGGGGGTTTGGCCCTTTTACAGTTTTCTTGCATGTGCAAGGGCATTAATGACACATTAAATGCCATTTTACAAGGGTATTTTTGTGATAAACTAGTGTGGTGTGCTAAGATGTCAGCTTGCACTATGCTAGGAACTTGTGTTGTGTTGCATTGATCTAATGGATTGCGCTGTGTTGAGGAAGTGTGTTGCACTATTCAATGAATATGCGATGCATTATGCAATTCTTAAAGATGCACAAGTGAGGTTGATCTTACTTTGTTGAATTTGGATGTCAAGAGGATTTCATTAATGCCAAAAGTAAATATGTTTATGACTTGAAAAGCAAAAGAGGGGGGACTTAAAATTTTAGTATATGTCGAAAATTTGGGGTTGTTGTATTTGCTATAACACCACCATGATTTGAGAGGATGTCACGTCAACTCCCATTTCTCATGGAAAATGGGTTATCCATATGATCATGATGAAAAATACTCTAGAAGAATAAATATTGTGAATTTATTCAAGAGTTGAATTTGTCAAACTTAACCACTAGTAGGCTATCAGGTTGTGTTATGACCAGAACACTAGGAGGAAAAGGGGTTCCATTCTATTTGAGTGAATTTTGTTCCATAGATGAGTAGAGTAGCCAAGAGTGGATAGAGAGAGAGAAAATAGAGAGGGTTTGTGCATTGTAGTATCCCACAGGCCATTGGTCTCACTTCTGTGTACTTGCATCTATTTCCATTCAGAGAAAAGGAGAGCAAAGAAGTCTCACCTTCCAGCTGGGTTTCCTCCCGAAAGATTTTCCTAAGTCATATATTCTGTTTTATGGTTGAGACTAATTGTATTTGTGTTTGTTCTCTATTTTTCGCATTTTCTATATTGGATGCATAAGAAAGTAATTAACGAATCCATGAGTCTAAGCAAAATAACCCTCATAGTATAGATTTTGGATTTTCTCTATAAATTTATCATATCTATTGTGATGAACTATCCAGTGGAATATTCATCACAATTTATGAATTATTGACCTATGTAGATCTAGAAGTTTTAATGATATTTTCTATGGACTCTCTCTGACCCAATCAAGCCCTATGCTTGAACCATATTTCTAATACCACTTTATAACATACCCAATCCCCTAATCATGATTAGGCTAGTTAGGTAATCAAATATTCTTCTTAACCACCCTTTCTAAGATCATAATTGAAGGCACTTCAAAGAACATGGACACATTCTACTCATTGTGAGACTTTCAATGACTATACTGTCATTTAATTTTGAGCTCCAAGAAAAAGTAAATTATGGCCTTCCAAAGTCACTTTAACATTTTCTCTCTCCTATGTCACTATGCTTATATTGTACCCAAATCCATGTGGCATCTTACAATGTCTTCGTAGAAATATACAAATCTTTCCCACTTCCATGTAGTTTAAAGTGATTTTCATTTTCTTGTGATATGACAAACTGCCCAATGGAATATCCACAACAATTTATTGATCATTTACCTACATAGATCTAGAAGTTTTGATGATATTGATTATATGGTCTCTCTTTAGCCCAATAAAACCTTATGTTTGAACAATATCTCTAATACCACTTTGTAACATACCCAACTCCCTAGTCATGATTAGGCTTGTTAGGTAATCAAATATTCTTCTTAGCCATCCTTTTTAAGATCATAATTGAGGCCACTTCTAAGCACATGGATGCATTTTTCTCATTGAGAGACTTTCAATGACTATACTCATGCTCAATTTTGAGCCCCAAGGAAAAAATAATTTATGGCCTTCTAAAGTCACTTCAACATTTTCTCTCTCCTATGTCACCATGCCTACATTGTATTAATACCCATGTGGCATTTTATAATGACTCAATAGAAAGTATATGAATGTTTTCCTATTTTCATGTAGTTTAAGGTGATTTTCCTTTTATGGCTCATCACACCTAGAACTTTGTATTGCAATATGACTTATTGCATCACAATTTATTATTATTATTATTATTATTTTAAAATCAGGGTGAGAATTTGTACTAATTGAAAATCTATGTTGGAGCACAGCTGAAACATCAAAGTACATAAAAAAGGATTAATTCTTATTGGTAGGCTTAAACAAAAAGTTTTCCTAAACTATCTTTATCTCTAAAGTGTTGGTCTAAAACTATAAAAAAATTAGGATAATGAAAATTAAATACTTTCCAATAAACCCCCAAAATTTTACCTTCTTTAACTACCATATTATTAGGAAAACTAAGGAGGAGTAGAAGCACTATGGGCTATACCCATTTCCATTTAAGGGACTATTTCATTGAGATATGGGGCAAAAAGATGGGAGGAACTAAGGGAATTTCTTGAAGAAGAAGGATCAGAATGTCTATGTTCCATATAGAGTTGTAATTCTTCCGATTGTTGGCTAAAAAAAATACACCCAAGTTACCCCATGGGGTGGATGCTACTGCTAATCCAACCCTTCTTGTTTTGTCAGAAGAGTGGGGAAATTTACATTATCCCTTTTATTTTTGTAGGTTTTAACCCCATACAGAAATTACTTGCATACGAATTCTAAAACACATAAAATAAACAATGCCAGAGTATAACACTTAAAACACATATACACAAAGATTTTCCCTTGGATCCCAAAACCGGGACTACCAACTTGATTTTTCATTATCCTTTCAATGTTATAATACATATTTATACGTGCCGAAGCATCCAATACCATGGACCGAAAACCATCGCGTCCAATACCATGGACTGAAAACCATCACGTCCAAAAAACATGTACGAAAATCATGCACAAAACCATAGGTGGGTTCACCCAACCTAACATAGGGTCCAAAACAAAAATTTCCCGGGGCGCTGCCCCGGACCCCATAAAGTGGGGTTACGGATGCCCCTCAAACCCCCTGTTAACTACGTGGAAAAAATATAACACAACCCAACATTCTCCCACTTTTTGTTTTCTTTCCACAGGGGGCCACAAGAGAGCTTAGTCATTTTTCCAGCCCTGAAATGCCCATTGTCCCTCTACACCAAGAGAACTTCCCAGAGCTCACATATTTTGTTAATGCATATGCAGTATTCTTCAAAGTGTCCACCTTTACCAGCAACACCTTTTTGTCTTCTATCATATCCCTCACAAAGTGATACTGAACATCAATGTGCTTTGTCTTTGAATGATATGCGGGGTTCTTTGCCAAGAAAATTGCACTTTGGCTGTCACAGTCTATCCTTATAGCTTCCTGTACTAACCCCATACTCGAACACAATCTCTGCGACCAAACTGCTTCCTTGCTTGCATGAGTGGCTGCCATGTATTCTGTCTCTGGAGTTGATAGTGTCACTACAGATTGTTTCTTACTCATCCAACTGACTGCACCTCCAAATAGGTTAAATACATACCCACTTGTATATCTTCTATGATCCAGATCTCTAGCCTAGTCTGCATCAATAAAGCCATGAATATCCAACACTCTGTCCAATCCTGGTCTTCCTTGGTAGCACAAACCATAATCATTAGTGCTACGCAAATACATGAAAACCTGCTTCACTACTGTCCAATGCTCCTTTCCTGGTTTTGACATAAACCTGCTCAATACTCCCACTGCATGTGCAATGTCTGGTCTAGTACAGACCATTACATACATCAGGCTACCGACTGCACTTGCATATGGAACACGGGACATGTCCTCTTCCTCTTCTTGTGTCTTGGGACACTGTTCAACAGATAACCTCACACATACAGGAATAGGAACCTTCACCGGTTTACTATCCTGCATATTAAACCTCTCCAATATTGTCTCGACATACTTCCTTTGGTTTGACCAGAGCTTCCTCTTTGCCCGATCTCTTTTAATTTCCATGCCCAAAATATAGTTTGCAGCACCAAGATCTTTCATGTCGAATTTGGAGGACAATTGGGTCTTCAAATCCTGGATAATTTCTTTGTCATTTCCAACCAGCAACATATCATCCACATACAAGATCAGATAAATAACACAGTCACCAATTAATTTAAAATACGCACAATGATCTGCTTTGCTTCTGGTGAATCCAAGTCCCTGTATAAATGTATCAAATTTCTGATACCACATCCTTGGTGACTATTTTAACCCATACAAAGACTTCTTTAACTTACATACTAATTCTTTCTTACCCTTCACCACAAAGCCTTCAGGTTGCTTCATGTAGATCTCCTCTTCCAGATCCCCGTGAAGAAACACTGTCTTCACATCCATCTGTTCTACCTCAAAATCAAAAGCAGTAGCAACAGATAAAAGTAATCTAATAGAAGTTACCTTGGCAATAGGAGAAAAAATATCACCAAAATCAATTCCCGACACCTGAGAATAACCTTTTGCTACCAACCGAGCTTTGTATTTCTCCACCTTTCCTTCTGCATTTGTCTTCTTCTTGAACACCCATTTGCTGCCAATGGTTTTCCTTCTAGCCGGCAACTCCACCAGATCCCAAGCCTCATTTTTGTGCAAAGATGCCATTTCATCAACCATGGCCTCTCTCTAGAGTTTTCCATCCTCTGAATCCAATGCTTCCTTCACAGTTCTGGGATCATCATTAGTAATAGACAAAGCAAAATTTGAACAGAAAGCAGATGGACTATACCTTTCTGGCTGCCTTCTTTCCCAAACTGATCTTCTCACAGCCAGAGTTTGTGGCTCTTCATCTTCTGATTCCTTCTCTGCTATAGAGTCTTATTCTTCCTCCTTTAGCTCAAACTCTATCTTCTCAGGTTCCTTTGGTTGGAATTCATGTTTAATAACATCTTTCACCTCTCTGAACACCACATCTCAGCTATACACAACCTTCCTTATTACTGGGTTCCAAAGCTTATAACCCTTTAAACCATCCTTATACCCAATAAAGATGCACTTTTCAGATTTACTATCCAACTTGGTTCATTTCTCCGTTGGAACATGTACATATGCATCACATCCAAATACCCTTAGATGTGAAAGAGAGGGTTTCTTACCAGTCCATACCTCTTGTGGAGTCTTATCCTCCAACGCTGATCAAGGTGACCTGTTGACCAGGTAACATGCAGTATCCACCGCCTCTGCCCAGAATTCCTGTCCTAACCCGACACCACTGAGCATGCTTCTTGCCCTTTCCATCAATGTATTGTTCATTCTTTCTGCAACTCCATTTTGCTGAGGTGTATATGGAGTAGTCTTCTGTCGTGCTATACCAAACTTCTTGCAGAATTCTTCAAATTCCTTACTGCAAAACTCTCCACCATTATCTGTCCTCAGCACCTTTATCTTCTTCTCTATCTGGTTTTCCACTAGAGCCTTAAATTCTTTAAACCTGTCAAAGACTTTAGATTTCTTCTTAAGGAAATATATCCATGTATTCCTTGAGAAGTCATCTACAAATGATACATAGTACCCAGACTTACCCAGTGATGGAAACTTCACAGGTCCAAACACATCACTGTGCACAAGCTCTAATATATGTTTCGCCCTCTTACCACCAGAGGGGAAACTCACCTGATTCTACTTACCATATACACAATTTTCACAGAAATCAAAATCTAGAGAGCTATTACTCATACCTTCTACCATACCTTTACCATGAAGTATTCGATGGCCCTTCTCTCCAATATGCCCAAGCCTTTGATGCCATAGCATGGTCTTTTCTCCAGAGACCACTAGATTTTCTGCTCCACTTTCAAGAACCACGGAACTGTTACACCCATCAACAAGAGTGCTACCTTACAGCTTGTACAGAGTTCCAATCCGAACTCCCCGCATAAATACCAATGCTCCCCGAACCATCTTGCAGGTATCCTTCTTGAACACTGTTTTTACACCTGCATCATCCAACTTGCTAATAGAAATCAGATTTCTGGCTAATGTAGGAATATGCAGAACACCCGGAAGTGTTCTAACCCTTCCACCTTGCAGCTTCAACTTTACTTTTCCACGACCAATGATTCTAGCCTTCCTGTCATCCCCTAAGAAGACATCACCACCATCATATTTCTCATACTCACAGAACCACTCTCTGTGGGGAGTGAAGTGAAAGGATGCACCTGAGTTAATCAACCATGCCTCATGATCTACATGTGTACTTGAAGAAGCCAAGTACACATCCCCACCTTCATCTGAGGTGGTTTTCGCCTCTGCAGAAGGAGCCTCATCAGACCCCTTTCCTTTGTAAGGAGCTTTAGATTTATAGTCCCTTTTGAAGTGGCCTTCCTTTCCGCATTTCCAGCACACCACCTTTATAGGTTTTCCTGGAGATTTAGATCTCCCACTCGATGACTTATTTTTGTTTCTGTTTTGGGACCGTCCTCGTATAGACAAGGCATCACCATTTTGGCTCTCCATATTTTTCTGTCTCATCTCCTCTGCCAGCAAGGATGAGACTATTTCATCAAATGCAAGGTAGTTGCATTGCTACCTATTGCAATAACCAGACTATCCCACAAATCTGGTAGACAACACAACAAACTGATGCACTTATCTTCATATGAAATTTTAATATCAACAAATGCTGACTGACTTACCACAGTATTAAATGCATCTAGATGCTCTGTCACCGAGTCTCCATATTTCATCTTCAGGTTATATAGCTTTTTCCATAGGAATAGTTTATTCACCTTAGATTGGTACAAAGTCCCTAACTTGTCCCACAAAGCCTTCGCCGTAGCTTCCCCTGATACATTCAACAATACTGAATCTGAGACACACAATCGTATTGTGATCTTTGCCTTCCGATCCAACTTCTTCCATTCTTTATCAGACACTCCTGTTGGTTTAGTACCTCGATCTACCGCGATCCAATAGACTTTATCCACCAACAGATCCTCCATCTTGAGTTTCCACAACTCAAAACTCTGACCATTAAATTTCTCAATCTCTATCTTTCCATTTCTTGCCATCTTCTTTCACCACCAGAATCGATCTCACAGATCTCCCATTGAACAGGGTCTACCACAGGCCCGAGCAAAACCCCTCAGCAACAAAGGTGTCCCCTTGAAGCCAAATCTGCTCTGATACCAAATGTAGGTTTTAACCCCGTATAGAAATTACCTGCATACGAATTCTAAAACACATAAAATAAATAATGCGAGAGTATAACACTTAAAACACATATACACAAAGATTTTTCCCTGGATCCCAAAACCGGGACTACCAGCTTGATTTTTCATTATGTTCCTTTCAATGTTATAATACATATTTATACATGCTGAAGCATCCAATACCATGGACCGAAAACCTTCGCGTCCAATACCATGGACCGAAAACCATCACGTCCAAAAAACATGTGCGAAAATCATGCACAAAACCATAGGTGGGTCCGCCCAACCTAACATAGGGTCCAAAACCAAAATTTTCTGGGGCGTTGCCCCAGACCCCATAAAATGGGGTTACGGGTGCCCCTCAAACCCCTTGTTAACTACGTGGAAAGAATATAACACAACCCAACAATTTGTTTACATTAGGTATATATATACCCCTAACTACAGACCTTCATTTCACCCTAGTGGTCCTCCATGTCAGCACACCACTTTATCCTAGCACATCCCTTGTTGCTCCTATTGCACCTCTAGGATGTGGAACACTAGAACACGTCATCCCAATCTACATCGTTACAAATATATATGCATGTGTATATGTTTTGGAGTAGAACCTGATTACATAATGACTGGTTTAGCATGCTCGTTCGGGTTTCTCCTCCATTGACCCACTATGCTCAGAGTCCCACCCCTGTTAAATTAGCCCACTAGTGAATTTAAGTGTGTTAGTTAAACAATGAAGGTCACAATGCCATTACTAGTGATCCCCTGCACCAATCAGCATGATAGAAACACATTCAACGCCTTTGACACTGGTGTGTGTGTGTGTGTATATATATATATATATATATAGATATATATATATGCATGCCTCCTTGCATTTAGAGTACTGAGAGGAAATCACAATCACAAGAACCATTTGACAAGGTCTCCTTCCCTTCTAATTACCACTGTAATTTATGCACATTTCAAGTCATTCAATGCAACTTAAATTTAACAGTCAACATATATCAATGTATTTAACATAGATTCTCTATTTCAATCCAGAATACAATGATATATAAATAAAAAGATTAGAGGTGTTACTCAGCTATTGTTGCCATCATTCAATAGAAAAGAGACATTCCTTGATTCAAATTTCGAGTATAAATGAACACTTATATTATCTCTTATGGGCATCTGAGTCTAGGATACAGACTCTCCACCCAACCATAGATAGCTGCAGCCAAAGCTCGCTTGCAGCTATCAATCTCGAGCTAGATTCCAGATTCTGAGGAGCTTGCTCAAAGGATTAAAACACCAAGTCCCAGCTGAAATCGAGACTCTAGAGGACCTCCTTCCTCCACCCACCAACCACTTAGTAGTTAAACAATGCACAGGGAATCCAAAGGCTTCTTCTCCACCCAAGTGCACATAGGGAATCTAGAGAAGCAAGTCTCCACCCTAAACACAATGGTTCCACCCACTCTGGGGAATCTAAAACCCACTGAAAAATCACAACAAGAATGGATTTAGAGATCCTCCCTCCATGAGTCCAAGGACACAAACCTCCACCCCCACAATCAAGGGAATTAAGAGAAAAACAATCTTCAACCTCTAGCTTTACAAGGACTCGAGAGGTATTGTTCCTCACCAAGGAGAGACCATCTTCATGCCAGTCATGCCAATCGACTGTTGTCATTGTCTTTTCTCCCCTTCAACAAATCCTTGCTTTTCTCTTCTCTGCATTGTTCTCTGTTGAATGTTTCTCGGATGGATTCTTTGCCTCGATGGTGAATGCATGAAACCTCCCTCCATGCGGTCGAACTCCTCCTTTTCCTCTGATACCTTCCTTTTTGTGTAGGGATTTTATTCCTTGTCCTTGCTACCTTGCATAGTGTCATTTATTTCATTAATTTATGTCCTTTTTTTTCCTTGTAAGTATTTCTCACACCACATGGGCCTGCATACTTCTCTTGCAACCCAATTTAATTCAAAATCCATTTTACTAAAAACACACCAACCAATCTTTAATGGCTGTCAAAACAATCCATGTTTACTTCACAAGGAAACCTCATACATCCCAATAAAGCCACCTCCTCAGCTCTAGAATCCGTGTCCCTTTTGACTCAACCCTTTTTTATATATTTTGCAAAATATTTACATTGCATTTTCATAAGGAAACTTGGGTTTGGGCTGTCACAGTGCTGTAGACTTAAGATATCATATTTTGTTTTCTGAATTAAATTTCTATGATTGATAATGATTTCCAT
Source organism: Pinus tabuliformis (assembly GCA_031772625.1). Taxonomy (NCBI): domain Eukaryota; kingdom Viridiplantae; phylum Streptophyta; class Pinopsida; order Pinales; family Pinaceae; genus Pinus; species Pinus tabuliformis. Next base: position 774,109,312 of record CM062804.1, on the reverse strand, counting down.
AGAAAATAGATTATATATTTATTCTTATATCTTTTGCACCTTATCATGCAATGGATCTTGCTATGCTCGATAGCTAACAAACATATGCATAATTGGAAATTTATTATGGGAAAAATTCTACAAGGTCACCCAACTACATTGGTGCACTAGAATAATTTGTCCCTCAAACCAGAAAACCCACTCTTCTATTGCACAATTAGGAATATGACAACCATCGATAGCACAAGGCAGAATGCAACTCGAAAATCCAAACAAGAAAACTGTGATATGGTTGTCAATGTGGAAAAAACTAAACATTGCATTAAGGGCCTCGATAAGGGGGAATTCTAAATACCATTATTAGTATTCTGTGACACTATTAAATAGAATATAACCATACAAAATGAAATTGGAACTATCAAACAGATACATTATAAAGATAATGCAAAGAGAGTTGGGTTCAAACTTATCACGAAGAAACAAATGAGCGGAAAAACTGCAAGAGAGAACTTCTTAACCAATTATATTCAACACACCTAAACACACCAATGACAACAAACCAAACCATAGAAAATTTTCCACTTTTGACTTGTGTTTCCTTATGCGACATATATATTTCCTCCCGTACGCAAAAAATTTCCAAAAGTTCTTCTGTGCTTGACCATCAGAAGGATTATTTTGGGATGAATCTGAAGACCACAGAGGGAGTCGATATTTATCATGCATACTAACATATTCAGATTGAACTAACACATATCCCTATTTAATGTTGCACAAACCAAAATATTTAGGCCATAGGGTAAGCATGCAACAAGGCTCACAAGGGTTGTGACTCGTGAGAACACCAAAAAACCAATTCTTGCAATCCCTCTCTTCTCTGGCACATGCATGTTTGATATTTAAAATAGAGCCTCTAATTAGAACCATGAATTAATATTATTCCCAATTACACTCAGATTCTCCTAATGCAGATTGGCCTAAATACGAGGATGGTGAAGTCCTTGTTAGGCTAGTGCCTAAAATGGGTCTAAAAACATGTCAAAACCAACACTCAACATGTCCCCCACACTCAATTCATTACATTTATGCATGCAATAAGGATATGAATGAGTGATGACAGGATCATAATTTGTTGATAATGATTTTAATATGCAATCCATTATTTGACTAGCGATATTTTTTCCTCTTGCTTCTTGTTCTTTTGAATAATCACCTATCCATAAGTCTTTTTTCTTTTCTTTTATAAATATATTTTCTCTTTATTTTGACAAGGTAGGAGAGTGAACATGACTCGAATGGTCTGTGTTTTAATTAGATTATATTGCAATAATGGAAGTTTTCTTGTTCCTAATGATGTATTTCAGGTACAAGATAAGGAATATTGGGATGATGTTTTTACTATGGAATTTGGCATAAGATGCAAGACTTGAATGGAGAAAAATTGTTTTATCTTTGAGCTTCACCGCCAAAAAGGAAATGCTAGTGGTGAATGGAGTGAAAAAGAAATTAGATGGAGTATGAAATGGAGGAAAATGTATGGAGGGATGTATGAAAGAGATTCAAGAGTTTAATGATAGAAATCACCAAGTTAGATGGATAAGTAAAAATATAAATTGCTTTACCTAATCACCTTTTCCTTTATCTTTACTTTGGCTTGGTTATCTTTGATGTGATGCAAGAAGTGTCTGTTAAACTTGGTGTGTTACATATTCTACTGTCTACTACTTGTTGAATGAAGAGGTTGTTTTTGGAACATGAATATTTATGTTGTAAGAACTTCTAAACCAATATTCTAATATTACAGGAAAAGTGATAACTGCTACTAGAATTGATGATCTTAGAAAATGACCCCTTCTTATCATTGAACTAGGATTCTTCTTTGGTGAGTGACAAACAAATGGATTATAATCTATAGACCATATAAGTAAAGATGTTGCAATCTTACAAAATATCCCTTGAACAAGTGAATCACTCAACCATTAGTCCATTTGATGTTTACTTGCTTAAGACAAGATTGGTTGCACTCTTATGGCTTGATTTCAAAGAAATGGAGGTTGTTTTGGCTACAAAATTATCATGGATGATATAACAATTTCTTAAGAGCTTTGCTAGCCAAAAACCTTGTTTTTAAGCAAAGCTCATGTCTAACTACTCCAGAATCCTGGTTCTCATAGTTATACCCGTGTTTCTCTTTACTTACTATTTATTTTTCTAAACCACCCTACCCTACTTAGAAAGGAAACATTTTATCAAATGTAGGAGTATTTCAAATGGATCCATGTGTGCAACAAGATTTTTTTTTTGTAAATCAGTTGATATATTAGATCACAAAAATTACATATGGTTACAAAAGGGGTCTGCCATTGCCAGAGAGAAAAGAGAAAGGTAGGCCAGTCAAAACAAAAGACTGCTTACAAAGGCATTATGGAGCAGTAATCATGTTGTGCTTAAACTGAACTACCATACCAGAACCTTGGTTAAACATGGATCGAACCAGATAACAGCCAACCACACAGGGCTTCCAGACATAACTATAGCCAAAACTAATAGAGAAGGCCTCTAAATGGCTCGCCTCATAGTATGAACATCAGACAACAGAAATGAAAAACTAGACAGACAACATAAATGAAAAACTAAATAGTAGCGGGTAGACTATAACTCGCTGTGGACAACCTCCTCCTTGAAGACCTACTAGTCAATTTTTGCGACTTCATGAGCAACAACAACACTTGGACCAGCTTCGTCATCTTCCTTGGATGCATTGTGGGTCTTGTGGCATTTGATGGTGGTGGTTTTGGAGTCATCCTCAAGGATATCAATAGCAACATTAAGCCCATGGTGAATAGAAAGCTTGAAGAGCTGAATGAAAGCTCCCAGGCTCTGAGCCAACATTCTCAGTTCCTCCATGAGGGAGTTCATGGTGATTTCCATCTTATCCAACCTCACAGAATTCTTGGCCGAGGTGATAGAATTCGCTTGGTAGGCATCCTTCAGAGCTACCCCTTGCAAGCTCAGGGCTTTAGCTAGCATTGTCTTCATTCGCCAGGTCTCACTCTGTGTTCTGAGAAACTGGGTGGCCCTGGTTGCTGGGGTGCCTGGGTCTGAGAGCCAGTCAATCTCCTCACTGATAGTGTTGATGTCCATCCCTTCCTGGGCTTTTTTTACCTCGGATTGGATTTCTTCAATATACTATTTGTCTTTCATAGAGATAGAGGCCTCGTAAATCTCCCGGGCTCTTTTCAACTCCCTGGTTACTCTAGTGCTTCAGCTATTGCTCTTTGCCATAACACTATTGCAGGTGCCAAAAATCGATATTCGGGATTCTAAACACCATAGAGTATGCGCAGGGCTGAGCTCTGAGAAATAACTAAGGCAGGTGAAATCAATCCAGTGGTTTGTATATTAATAGTTGCGGGCATAGTGTGAGGTTTCACGATCCTCACCGAAGCCTACGTATTTTCCATGTACATGATAGTCTGCGTCCCCAACAGGTGACTGACTGTCTTCTCATTATTACAGTCGATTACACTCGGACTACCATGCTTGTTACTGAGGAACCGAGGCCACGTGTACTCTGATCTGTGATATGTGAACTGACCTCTATCTCTGTGGTGGATCTTCCACCTTTCCCGAAGTGAACCATAGGACTCCCACCTGCAGTGCCATTTCCAGGCATGACGGATTAGGGAGTGATCATTTATAGCTAGCCACATAAATAATTGATGAGCGGTCCCATGTATGCAGTCCCTCTCCCTTGACACACCTGTGAGGTCCATAGAAAATTTTAGGGGCGAATGTTTGCCTTTTGGCGAAATTAAGGGGTTTTAAATTTTTAATGGGCGAATATTTTGTATCATAGTGCATTTTCACAAATCACCTCAAATAGCCCACCTTATTTTAAGGGAGAGGGTAAAAAAGGTAAATTTAGCCCTTGAAATTAGGAGTTACAACCTTCCATTCACCCATTTTCAAGAATAGGTTTTATTTAAGTGAATCCATTCGCCCATTTTCAAGAATAGGTTTTATTTAAGTGAATCCTATGGGCTAAAGGCCCAAATACCATATTTATAAAAGAGGTATGGTAAATTAATAAAAATATAAATAAATGAGAGGTATGTTAAATAAATAAATTTTTTTTTATATTTACTCCATAAGTCACCTTATATACATGCAAGGGTGTAAACAAATAAAAATATAAGTAAAGTGGAGGTATGGTAAATAAATAAAACGTCTTTTTATACTTACTCAAAATGTATGGTAAATAAATAAAAATATAAATAAACTAGATGCATGGTAATAAATGAAACCTCTTTTTATATTTAGTCCATAACCCTCGTTCTATTTATGAAGGCTCAAGAAAGAGGTTTTGATTTAAGTGAATCCTATGGGCCAAATACCATATTTGTAAAAGAGGTATGGTAAGGTTTTATTTAAGTGAATCCTATGGGCCAAATACCATATTTGTAAAAGAGGTATGGTAAATTAATAAAAAAATAAATAAAAGAGAGGTATGGTAAACAAATAAAACATTTTTTTATATTTACTCCATAAGTCACCTTATATTTACGAACACTCAAAATATGCGTTATATTTAGGTGAAACCTATGGGCAAAATACTATGGGACAAATTACCATGGACTAGATTGTTATTAATACCATGAAAAAAACATTATTAACCCTAATATTAGTATTAATAAAAATAAAAATGGCACATGGTATTGACCCATGGTATTCACCAAAATGGCACATGGTATTGACCCATGGTATTCACCAAAATGGCACATGGTATTGACCCATGGTATTCACCTGGAATGTAGCCTATTTAAATGGGGGAATTAAACCAGCATAGATCCATCTTTACTCTGGATCTACTAACCCCCGAGAGGTATCAAATATCGTGATATGCAAACTAGCATAGAGTGAAAAAATATTTGATCCGATCAAGAGTAAAAATGGATGTTGTAATTTAATGTATGTTAAACATTTTAGCTTGGTTAAAATAAAAAATAAAATAAAAATCAACTATTAATTTTATTAATTTTTATAAATTACTAATAGTAATTTTTAAGCTCTAGGTTTATGATAACCCATGGTAATACCATGGTATTCATGTGAGCATATACTATTTAAAGGGGAAATTCTATCATCTTAGATCCATCTTAATTCTGGGTCTACCCAAGTGCTCAGAGGGATAAATAGATTTCATCCCCTAAGAGTGGTAGATGTGGAGTTAAGATGGATATAGGTTGGTTTTTATGATAATGAAGATATTAAATAGACTTAGGAAATTATATTGTAAAAACATCTTAAGATGAATGGTTAAAGCATAGACATTGGACAAGTATATTTGTATACTTCTGTTTTAAACTGAAACAAATCCAGGGCTAAAAGGAATGGATTGATTGCACTAGTCATCCTTCTATAACTTTCCAACATATGCTGGAGTAAACATATTGTAATTTGGGTAATTTTTCTAATTGCAAACAGGAACATACTTGTGTATTGGCAGGGTGGTTACCAGGTCCCTAGAAGTGATGAATTTGAATTTTTCTTGGTTTTATATATAGTATTAGGTTTTTTCTCATGCTTTCTGTGAATGGCACGGGTGAATTTTATCCTACACCCACTAGGTTATCGATATGTAATTTCGGTAATTTTGATTTCAAATGATATTTTAAAGAAATTCAATGATTTCATTTGTGTATTCAATAAACACAAGATTTTATAATTGAGTAAAATATTTGCCATGCCTGGTGAGAGATTCGCCAAAAAATTATATATACATATCATATTATTGATAAAATCGCCTTCCATTTTTCCTATATACCATGGGGATTCGCCCATTTATTATACATGTAAATTTAGGGGGGGTTCTTAAAAGTTTCCCTGGTGAGGTCATGCCTAGAGATTTGTAAGCATTTGTTCTGAAGATTTTCACACGCGGAATTCTGCCAACAGGTGTCCATGCTATCATTTCGATGGTTGACCGCGTGGTTTGCAAGGCTATCCACCAAAGCATTCTAATTTCACCTAATTTCCTGCAGAGCCACCCCATCTAGAATGGAGAGATGTTTAGCTATGAGCTCAGTGACCATGGCTAGTTGCCAGTTCTTTGTTACCTTCTCGGCCCGCAAACCAGTTTGTAATTTCTTCGCTGCATTGATAGCTAGGAGCAAGTCTCCTTCCACTATTGTTGCCCCTTTCCCAGAGTGGATTAGGATTAGTAAACCTTTCCCTAGAGCCACAAATTCAGCTTCGTTGTTTGTAGCTTCTCCCAGAGAATTACCGAAGATGTGGAGAATTTCGCCTTTGTTGTTGCATATTACACCTCTAAGGCCGGCAAGACCAAGGTTGCCTCGAGAGGCCCCATCAAACTTTAACTTGTGAAATCCCGGTAGAGGAGGTTTCCAGGAGAGTAGAGAGGAACCGGGTTGAGGTCGCTGTGCCGGAGAAATGGGATTAGTTGCAGTAATTATCCTGAAAATATTCAGAATTCGCCTATCATTTGCAGATGGCTTGATCTCCTATTCTTCTTTACACCTGGTAAGGGTAGTCTCATGCATATTTTACATGATATTAGTTTTAATAGTATCTAGCTGCCTAGAATCACTTTGAAAAATTCTTCTGTTTCTTTCTTTCCATGTAGACCAGACTATAAAACCAGGACTTAGCTTCCATAGGATGTTTATAGAGTCGCAGTTGGAATAATTGGTTCTCCAGTTGGCTATGCTATCTTGTATAGATTCTCTGATTCTGTCTATTTGATTAAATATTTCCTCCACCCAAACCCAAAGTTTATTGGTCCATTTGCAAATGTTGAGGAGATGATTCATTGATTCCTCTTCTTTTTCATAGAGGGGGCATTGGGATGGACCGATAAAACCTTTTTTGCGCAAGTTCTCCCAAGTAAGGATCCTACGATTCATTAAGAGCCATAAGAAGGTTTTTATCTTCAGCCAGATCGTGGTGTCCCATACATTGTTGTGCCAATTCACTTTCTCTTCCTGATCCCTATTTTCTAAATAAAGTCTGGCTTCCTTTAGGTTGAAAGAGCCACCATCCAGTTTGCCCCATCTCAGTTGATCCTCATCCTGAGAGTAACCGATCTTCCTTTTATCTAGACAAGAGTGCAAGGATAAGAGAAGGTTATCCATTCCATCTACCTGTGGGGTAGTGTTTGTGTCCCAATGTCTCCAGTGTTGGTCCACAATATTGTTTCTCCAGTACTGGTTCACCGTTAGCTTTCCTTGTACCTGGTACCTGTGCTGCAAGGGAAGAAAGTTTGGACTTTCAAGCTTGGGAAGTTGCTGCCAGGCATATTCCCAAAAGAGCATTGTGTTACCATTATGTATCTCCCAGAAGCAGTGCTGTTGTTTGATGTTTCGATTGGCCTTAGCCATGTTCCAAATGGGGGATCCTATTGGAGGGTCGATCATTTGAATGAGATCCTAAGGTCTCCAATTTTCAGCATACTTGGCTTTCCATAGCTTGGCCCAGGGTGTTTGTTGTTCTTTAACCCACCTCCACCAAAGTTTCACCCCACAGGCTTTGTTTACTATGTCCGGGTTCAAACCACCCAGGATCTTGGGTTTACAGAGTTTTTCCCAAGCTACTAGAGCCCATTTCTGTTTATCAGAATTTCTAGTCCATAGGAAGGTTCTTTGAATGTTTCTAATCTTCTGGAGAACTCCTTTGGGAGCCGGAAGGATGGAGAGCATATACTGAGGGATGGCTTGTAGGATAGCCTTAGTTAGGACAAGCCAGCCAACAAAGTTAAGGACCCTATTAGTCCAGTGTTTACTTCGATCTTCGAGGTTAGAAAGCAGTTTCTCCCAGTGGATCTTTTGCCAGGGTTTATCAGTCAGAGGGATTCCTAGATATTTAGAGGGAAGGTTTTTCCTTCTGAACCCAAGGATAGCAGTGAGATTTTTTTGGATCGCTAAGTGAGTATTGAAAAAGAAAATGGAGGATTTGTCCAGATTAAGGTCCATGCCTGTAGCTTTACTGAAGAGATTCAGAATAGCTTTGAATCCTTGTGCTTCTCAAATCATTGGGGTTCCATGGAGCATGGTGTCATCCACAAATTATTGATGAGTAGTGGTTGGGCAGTTTAACAGGGGTTGGAGGCCTTGTATAAGGTTTTTCTCCTTTACATTTTTAATGATGCGACTTAGGCCTTCCATCAAAATGACAAAAATAAAAGGGGAAATGGGATCCCCTTGACGAATACCTCTAGAGGGGGCAAAGGGGAAGGTGGGAGCTCCACTAACTAGGATATAAAATCTAGGGGATTTGATTAGAGCTAGAATCTAGTTGGTCTAGAGTTGAGCAAATCCAAAGGCTTCCAAAATGGCTTCTAGATACCTCCAACTGAACTTATCATAGGCTTTTGAGAGGTCCAACTGGATGATCAGACTTCCCTTTTTCTGGGATTGAAGAGTGTGAACCATTTCCTAAGCTAGCAGGACATTATACATGATCTTTCTGCCCTCCACATAGCCAGATTGCTCCTTTGAGATTATCCCAGGAAGAATTGGCTTCAGTCTATTGGCCATTACATTGGAGATATTCTTATAAAGGACATTGCAAAGAGTAATTGGCTGAAATTTTGAAGGTGTACTTGCGGCCTCCTCTTTGGCAATAAGGGCGATGAAGGTAGAGTTAAGGGATTTGAGGATGGATGAAGATTTTCAGGAGTCTTCCACGACCTCCCACACTTCCAGTGAAACCATCTAGCCCTGGTGCTTTTCCACTAGGCATCTCTTTCACAGCTTCTTCCACATCCTCCATTGTAACAGGGCGGTCTAAAGAATTATTCTGGTCTTCGGTTATTAACCTTGGAATGGAGGCCATGAATTACCTTATAGCCTCTTCCCTGTTTGTATCTGGTTCCGTTGCTATGTGGCTAAAGTGATTAGTGAGGAGGGGAGGAGATATCCTGATGAGATTGGAGGGGGGTGCCATGTTCATCCTTCAGCCGGGTTATTTTGTTGGTACACCTATAATCTATAGCCGACGGATGGAAATACTTGGTGTTTTTTTCCCCTTCTTTGAGCCATTGAATGAGAGACTTTTGTCGCCAGAGTATTTCCTCCTGCTGGCATCTTTCATTCCACTTTTGTATGAGGATTTGCTATGTGTTAATGGCATCCTGGGTGATGTCCCCTTGGAGCCAGTCTATGTGGATTTGTTCCAACTGTTCCTCCAGGGCCTATTTGTCTTTGAAGATGTTTCTGAAGACCTCTTGGTTCCAGGATCTGAGTCGTGCTTTGAGGTGCTTTAATTTGGCTTGGAACCTGTACATTTTGGTGCCTCTGGTGTCCATCGGCTCGTGCCACCAGTGTTTGATTTTGGAAGTGAATTTCGGGTGACTTAACCAAAATTTCTCAAACCTAAAAGGTCTGTTTTTCGGAGTGCCGAGGATGGCTGCGTCCATGGTAATGGGCCAATGATCAGAGCCTCCACAGGGAATGATGTCCGATTCTACAGTTACCCCCTCAAGGAGGGTGGCTTCTATTATGAGAAAGCAGTCAAGTCTAGAGGCAATCTGCCTGTCTCCTCCTCTTTTGTTATTCTAGGTATATAATCCATTTTTGGGGAGGATATCCACAAGATTTTCTTTTCTGATGAAGCTGTTGAATGCCTCTGCATCTCGATTTAGCATTCTTATTCCTCCTTTCTTTTCTATTAGCGATGTTATCATGTTAAAATCTCCTCCATAGATATCTTTAGCCATGGGATATCTATGCTGCAAATTGGAGAGGCGATATAACATTATTAGTTTGTCCTCTAGTCTTTGGGGGCTGTAAATATTAGCACACAGGTATGTATTGGAATCCACTATGAATTGCATTTCCAGGGAGATGAATGATCTGGAAGCCTCTGCATTTGTAAGATGGAGGACGTGGGGATTCCAGAGCGTGGCTAGGCCTCCCTCCATTCCATTCCCTTCCACTTCCATGTATTCCATTCTTTTTCCTAAATTTCTTCTTATCCCTTTCATTTTCTGGCTAGAGCATTTGGTTTCTTGCAAAAAAATCATGTCGGGATCTTCATTTTTGACTTTCTTTCTTAGAAGCCTTTGTTTCCTTTGGATTTTTAGCCCTATAGCATTCCATGAAAGAATATTCATAATTAACAGGGTTTTTAAGAGGGAAGCGTGAAAGCCTCAAGGGATTTCATCTTACCTGAGTTGAGGAGCATCTGACCTAGCTCTTGAAGTGCCTCATTGTTTGTTTGTCAGCCTCTCTTCTTCCTATGTTTGGCATTGGTATTTGATTGATGTAATCCTAGGGCTTTAACTCCTAGACCCTTTGTTGTGCCAAAGCCTCTTTTCTGCACACTTTGTTCAGCATCTTGCCTTGCTAGGAATAGAGAATTCACTCTGTCTACTTCCTCCTCTGGGATATGTTCCGTTCCTTTTTGTTTCCATTGCTCTACCATGGTGATGAGATCCATACCATCCCTTTCTAGAATATCACTAAGTTCCATATCCTCTGTTCCTATTTCATTGACTAAAATTTCCGCATCTCCTTCTAGGTCCTTTGTCAACTCCTGAAACTGTAGGGTTTCGATTGTCTAGTTTGGATTAGGATTTTGTGCTTTTTGTGCTTGATCTTCCTGGATTTCCTGCATTAGGTCTGGTACCTAGGGGGCTTCAACTGCTTCAGTGTTAGACCCAAGAACTTCAAAGGCATTGACTGTGCTTTTGATGGAGGTGCTAGTTTTGGGTTGGTATTTCCTATTGGCCCGATGTTTTCCATTTGGACGGGTAAAACCTTCCTGATGCTTGCCTGCGTTTTCTTTGGATTTCTCATTTGGCCTGTTCATTGGGCATTCCCTAATCACGTGAACATGTTCATGGCATTTCCAGAACCGAAATGGGATTTGTTCATAATCTATGGCTTGAAAGAAGACTTCATCTCTAAATTCTAACCATAAAACTTCATGAAGGGCACCTGAGACATCCATTTCAACACATATTCTAGCACAAGATGTGTACCTTTTTTGCAGGGTAGCTTCCAAAACTTTGATGAAGGTTCCCAGTTTGTTTCCTATTTGTTCCAGCGCTGCAAGTCTCCAGTAATCAATGGGGAGAGAGAAGAGGGGAATCCAAACAGGTACATGCTTGAAGGTCTCCTATTCTGGTGCAAAGTTGGGTTTCCATGGTCTCATATATAGACCTGCTGAGGCATAAAAGTACGGTCCACCATAAAAAATGTGATCCCTGTCTTCCAGGTTCGCGAAGACTACAGTAAAGAAACCTTTGGCGACCAGGTGTAGCCTGACATCCCCTTTTGGCTTCCACTGCTGTTTGATCCATAAGCAGAGGGCTCTTTTCATAGGCCAGAAACCCATGAACTTCCAGATCACTGCATGTATTGACATATGGTCTCTGTAAGCTTGCATTTCAAGGTCGATGATAACAACCTGCAAACTCTCTATTGTTTTGGGCTTGTAGTGCCCCAGGGTCTCCTATTTTCTGGTCTTAGTGGCCGATCCCTCTAGATCTGTGTTGTACTGGGGCAGGGCTTCAGTATCCACAATATTTTTGTTTCTTTCTTCTGCTTCTTGTGGTGCCTGCTCGGGATTGGGATTCCATTTATTTTTTCCTTCTATAATCCTTATATCATTGGTTCATTTTTGACTTTGGGTTTCCTTGGTTTTCCCACCCACCTTTTTCTTCTTTCTTAGCTCATCCTTTCTTGCATTCTCAGAGCCAGATATCTGCACCCCTTCCAGTGGGGCCTTTCCTTTATCCATCATTTATTGTTTGTATGAGGGGGCCCCATTAAATCCTACTCTCCTCATCTGTTGGGCTAAGGCAAGCCCGTGCCTTTGGAGCTCTGCGAACAGGGCACTGCCCTCCACCAGAGTTTGTGGCAGTAGTCTGAATGCCAAGCTGAACCCTAGTTCAGGTTACTCAGAGCTGCGCCGCCTCTTCTTTTATGTGCCAAACTTTAATCACTGCACCCATTTTAATAAGTCCTGATTTTACATGTGTGCAACAAGATTACTAATGTATTCATATTCAATTTTGAAAGATATGCTTTGATAGATACTAGAATATGAGGAACCAATTGCTCTAATTGATATGGTTCCAAGAGATTTTGGAGAATGAAGGGATAACACTGAAAGGTAGTTTTTAGAACCATAATTCAATTAAGTCCCTATTCCCTTGGCTCTCTTGTTTATCAACATTGGTTTGAACATCCTCCTTTGTCACACCCTATAGATCTTTGAATATTTTTTACAAAGGATCCAACATAAACTTGCAAAAAATTCTTCAATCTCAGGACCTTCCAATGCTTGCTCGGTATTGAATGCTACTCATGGCTATTTGATATTGTCTTCAGATTGGAAAGGATGATCAAATCAAGCTTCTATACTTTCTTGATATAGATGTAGCTCATGGATTTTTTTTTTTCTTCTATCACTTCCCAAGGTGAAAATTTATCTCCAATTGCTCCCACAATTTGAAAATATCTTGAAGTAGCATCCTTCTTTACTCAACAACTCTTGGACATTCTAAAATTCTTCTGGTAGATGGTAATCCCCATATTTATCATGGACTAGTGCTATGGGGGGTTTCTTACAACACCAAAAAAAAAAATTCTACATTATGAAAAATATAAAGGAAATTTAAAAATAAAAAAAATATGATAATTAAATCCCTACTCAATGATCTTACATAATTGCAAAAATGAAAACACACCACACTTCATGTACTTGGACTCCTCATGCTACTAAAACCCTTATGTCACAAAGTTATATATTCTTCATGGGAGTCTCTTTTCCATGAATGAAAACACAAACACAAAAAATAAATAAGAGAACCAAACTATCAAAGCTCTAATTCCTTTAACATCTCCCTGACAATGATGCTAAAAATATCAGTCAATTTAATTGCTTAAATTATGGACACTAATTTTATCAATCCAGGAGTTCACAAACTTTACATGCATCATATATGCACAATCAAAGCATCTAGAATACTTCTATTAAATTTAGAAGGAAATTAGGTTAGTAGACCATTTCTAGTATCAAGATTAAATATTGAGTCTAATATCATTTGGTTCACTCAATAGTTTAAATATCTCATATAGCTATAAAACTAAAGTATAGAAGATATTTATGGCCATAGATTTAGGTCATAGAGCTTTGTAGTTTTCTCAAGATTCCTTGGGTTCATGACGTTCATATTTAATGTAGCACGCCACCCTTAGTTGATAGCACACAAGCAAGAATTGAAGAGCATAAAGGAATAACACATAAATGAAATGAATATTAAGAAAATAATGGAAAATAATTTAATGAGATGATAAAGAAATAAAACCTATAAGTTAGAGAAAGGGTAAGACTAAATATATGATAATTAAACAACAATATAGTGCATTCCAAAGCTAGGGGATTGTTGATGGTGCTCAATCTGCCAACATTCAGGGGATATCCACGATTTGAAGTCTTAATTATACCTCACACCGTTTGGTGTAGGAGTCCCATTTGGTATGATGGCCCGGTTTCCATTTACTTATAGATTTTCCTCGGCTCTTGTTGTTCAACATATGAGAGTGTTACACCGGTATCTTCAAAAAATGAGGTGAGTGTGCCTGGTGAGTGCATAATGTAACTGCGTCTAGGTTCTCTAACTGCAGAGGGGGAAAATAAATTGAGCCTCTAAGTGGGAGGTAATAGTACCACCCATGAAGAGACACACATGAACCATAAAGGTCTGTCAAACACCCGGCGAAATAGTCCACAGCGGATGTGACAGTCATTAAAACCAAAGTACAAGGGAAGACCCATTGACCATCCAATAGAGTAGTCCACAACGGATGTGATGGTCATTATAACCAGTAAGCAAGGAAGGTCTGTCTATTATCCTGCAGAGTAGTCCACAAGGATTAGACAATAGTGATAACTAATACAACATATTCCCAACAAGGTAAGTACTAAAACAACCAAAATAGTTCAACTATCTTAGTACATGTGAAAAAAACACGAATTACAAATTCCAAAAGAATAGTCTTACAAACATCCACAAGACATGCATGAAAACATGTTGGCTTGATTTTATTTTATTTAGTAAAACTTCCAAGACACATATTTACATGATACATCACTAGCCCAAGTAGTGGGACATTGGAGCCACTCCTCGCTCCTGAAATAATTGATTGAAAACTATTTATGCTTCATGGGAGGAGCCAAGGTGAAAATTTCTTGCTAATACAATGATGGGGGTATATATAACCAAGGGTGATCCTAGACCCTTGTGACTCTCGGACTTCCCTCATAACTATTCAACTTCCTATGAATTTTCAACTGACATGACTATTCATATTCATGTGTGTCCATTGGACTTCCACTTTACATAACATTTGATTTACAATAGATATGGCCCATAATAGTGATGCGTCTTTTGAAAAATCATGACACAACTTGTCATGACACTACTGACGTGGACTGGCTTGTTGTGGTGGCAATTTCACGTTGTTGTTGCTGCTGAGTGATAATGTGTTCTTGGAAGTGATTTCTTTTATCCTTCGAGTGGCTTGATGATGCGAGGTCTTCAATGATCTTTGGTCTTGATGGCGGTTGCATGCATGTGTTCCATTTTATTATTCTTGATGAGCTTCTTTTGTCCATCTAGTTGCAAGTGTGTCTTCTAGGATGTTTGATCCTTCTTCATCTCCTTCATCATCTCACCATGACCTAATAGTGTACCTGTTCCTGCAATTCACTCATGATGGGATAACATCAAATCCAAAAACCCCCTATTCTAAGATGATACAAAATGGATCTAGATAGACTTCTAAGTCTGAAGTGTTCCTCACAGAGGAAAATGAAAGTCCAAGGATGCTCTTGGAAATAGTCCCATTGCATAGTTCTTCTCATTTTGAATCTACTGCAACTTGAATGGGCTAAAATGGAAAAGGATGCATTTCTTCTAAAAATGGCCTAAAAGGCTCCTTAGGGAAATTGCATCACAAAAATGCAAAGGGGTGGACTTAAGGCAAAGGCAGAAGGACTCCCCTGATTGCGACTTCTGACTTATCACATTGGAGGTAGGCCTTCACCCGATATCGGGACCCCAGAAAAGGTGACATGCGATTAACGATTGAGATAATCAGCGATCGGAGCGATCTGCCAATTGGCGATCAGAGGAGAAGAAGGCATAGACCCCTGCCGATGCGATATGTGAGGTGCGATATCGGCGATCGACGGATCGACGGATCGGCAGATTGGCAATTGGGTGATTGGTGATCCCCGGTAAAAAGGGCCATTGGGCATGCAACTTGCGATAAGTCGATACGGGTCAGATCCAATGGGAATTATAAGTCCGATTTCATAATATTTGAAATCGGGAAATTCATATTTTCAATGTATTTCCTGTGTAAATGGGTTTTTGGCCAATATGCCTGTGCGATCGCGAGATGCAATAAAGCTGGACCCGAAAGGTTTATAGATGCGATCTTTGTGTTGTTTGAGTTCCGTGGTAAGTGGGATTTCGAGCGGGCCACAGGCAGTAAGTGGTATTGGACAGGCTCCACCCAAACCCATACACTGGTCGAAAAGTGGCATGGCGCAGGAGAGAGAAAACCACCTTTTCGGGCGGGTAATCTCCGTGCACACAAGCCACCCGAAACAGATTGTCAGTTTTTGGATTGGAGATCATGCAAATCAATGGTGGGCTACGACAGCGATAAAAGGTGGATCTGAAAGGGTTTATAGAGATGATTTCATAATGTTTGAAGTCTGGATTTCGTGTCCGATGGTGTATTTTCGGTAAAACTCTGTGTATTGGAATTTTGTTCCATTTTCGGGTTTTCGCCTGAAGAAAGGGCCCAGTTCCTTTGTAACATCCCCTGATCATTGTGCCACGTGGCTGTCTAGTCAATTTAACGTCTTAAATTGCTCTACATAAATTATCAATCCGGGTATCGTAAACTGATGAAGTGTGGTGCACTATATGTGCTTAGTTAACCTTTCTCTTACTTCGTTGTTTTGTAGTTTATGTTTGTTTTTGGGGTTTTGTTCTTGTTGGTTTTCTAAAGTGTTTAATGCAAATGGAAATCCTATTCTAAGGTCTTAAGAATACTTTTAAAGGACAAGTATGGATAAAGATTTCAAGACAAGGCCTATGTCCCTAATGGTAACTTCCAAAACTTAGCACTTCAAAATAACTTAAAACATGTTATTGATGGAGTTAGTATTTAAACAAAAGTGTGAATATAAAACTAGTTCAATCAAAATAAAATGCAATAACCAAACAATGAGCTAATGACCATGAGACCCAGTATCCTTGCTGCTTCAGCAAAAGGACAAGATGATTCTATCATTTCATTAGTTCAATCAAAATAAAATGCAATAACCAAACAATGAGCTAGTGACTATGAGACCCAGTATCCTTGCTGCTTCAGCAAAAGGACAAGATGATTCTATCATGTCATTAGTCATTAAAAGGCTATGTGCACCACTAATCTACAATCAACTTGAAAGCAATTTATGTACAGCTAATATACATGAGAAAAATGTAAAACAACAGTAATCAAAACAACTTTGTTATGTACAGCTAATATACATGAGAAATAAAATGCAAAATTAAATGACAACTATACAAGGCAGGGGCCCTCTACCACCTATGAAATCAAAGCAAAATTAAACACACTTGCATGAATTAAAATTGCATGAATGAAAAATCTAATCTACCTTACATTCTACAAAGCAATATTTACAAAATGAAATCTATTCTACCTTACATTCTACAAAGCAATATTTACAAAATGAAATCTACTCTACCTTACATCCTAATATGCTCCATGACATCTACTTCACATCTCCTTCCATGTTGAGAACATCAAAGCTTTATTCAATTTCTTCAAAAGTGCAAAGTACAACAAAGTTCTCCAAAGCTTTCAAAAGCCATCAAGGAAGAACTACAAACTTAAGAACTAGGGACTAAAAAGACTAACTAATGAAGGAGAGAGATCTCCTATTTATACAAAAAGATGAGAGCCATCTCTTTAATGATAGTCCATGAATCTCTACCTCTACCTCTAGAGTCCTAATCAAAATAGGAACTGATAAGACACATGTATTTTTAGAGTTACAATACAATTAGGAGATGTGACACATATCCTCATGATCCCATGATTCTTTCCAACCAAATTCGAATTTGGCCTTAGAGTGCCACATAAGGGTCTTCTAGAAGCCTCCTTTCAACCTACACATGTCAACAATCTCAACCCATTTGTTAGGTATAAGCATATGCACATTATTTTCTAATGTTTAACCACAAATTCACTTAAAAGGCTTAGAAATAATAAAGATTGGAAAAACATAAAGGTGGCCCAATGATAATGAAAGTGGGATGAATGTGGTGACATAGTAGTGAAATGGAGGTGATATAATGGACATAATAGTGAAAGTGTAATGGAAATGAATGACATTTTCAAGACTCAACATACCCCCCAACTGAAGCTATTGCATGTCCTCATGCAATATATATTACATTAACTCTTTTGATCCTTGAGCTTTGACTTAACTTTGCATGATATCATTTGATAACTTCATGTTTCTACAAAGTGTTTCACTTGAATTGCAACATGATTGGTTCTTGTGTTACAACCATATTTTTTTTTTTGTTGCCTTCTATTTTGATCTTTGAACTTTGCATAATGATATTTTGATTATTGTTGCAAAGTATATCTTTGTTGGATTGCATGATGGTTGGTTCTTGTGTGACAACCATGATTTTGTTTGTATCCAATTTATCTTTTAAGCACTTTTTCAAAAGCCATTGTATGCTCATAATAGCAATGTAATAATTAATATATGTTGGAAGTATGTGAGCTCATGAATATGATATGGACATGGCAAGATATGAATATGAATGTATTCCCCCCCCCAACTGATGGTATTGGCCAGGGAAAATTTTAAGAACCCCCCCTAAATTTATAAATATAATAAATGGGCGAATCTCCATGGTATATAGGAAAAATGGAAGGCGATTTTATCAATAATATGATATGTATATATAATTTTTTGGTGAATCTCTCACCAGGTATGGCGAATATTTTACTCAATTATAAAATCTTGTAAGATCTTGCCGAATCTTTCACTAAATAATAAAACTTTGTAAAGTCCTAGTGAATCTTAGCATAGGCTACATGCTGGTTTAATTCCCCCATTTAATAGGCTACATTCCAGGTGAATACCATGGGTCAATACCATTTGCCATTTTGGTGAATACCATGGGTCAATACCATGTGCCATTTTTATTTTTATTAATTCTAATATTAGGGTTAATAATGGTTTTTTGCATGGTATTAATAACAATCTAGTCCATGGTATTTGTCCCATAGTATTTTGGCCATAGGTTTCACCTAAATATAACCCATTTTTTGAGTGTTCGTAAATATAAAGTGACTTATGGAGTAAATATAAAAAAATGTTTTATTTGTTTACCATACCTCTCGTTTATTTATATTTTTATTAATTTATCATACCTCTTTTACAAATATGGTATTTGGCCCATAGGATTCACTTAAATAAAACCTCTTTCTTGAGCCTTCATAAATAGAACGAGGGTTATGGACTAAATATAAAAAGAGGTTTTATTTATTTACGATACGTCTAGTTTATTTATTTATATTTTTATTTATTTACAATACCTTTTGAGTAAGTATAAAAAGACGTTTTATTTATTTACCATACCTCCACTTTACTTATATTTTTATTTGTTTACACCCTTACATGTATATAAGGTGACTTATGGAGTAAATATAAAAAATGCTTTATTTAGTGACTTATGGAGTAAATATAAAAAATGTTTTATTTATTTACCATACCTCTCATTTATTTATATTTTTATTAATTTACCATACCTCTTTTATAAATATGGTATTTTGCCCATAGGATTCACTTAAATAAAACATATTCTTGAAAATGGGCGAATGGATTCACTTAAATAAAACCTATTCTTGAAAATGGGCGAATGGAAGGTTGTAAGTCCTAATTTCAAGGGCTAAATTTACCTTTTTTACCCTCTCCCTTAAAATAAGGTGGGCTATTTGAGGTGATTTGTAAAAATGTACTATGATACAAAATATTCGGCCACTAAAAATTTAAAACCCCTTAATTTCGCCAAAGGGCGAACATTCGCCCCTAAAATTATCCTTGGTATTGGCAATTTTAAGAAATGAGGAAGAGAAATGTTTTTCCAACAATTATCATTCTAGCTTTTTATGGAATTCTATGGTCAAAAGTTAGAAAATGTCGTACCTTCATTTACCCTTTGGAATGGATGAGTTGTATGTGTAGTGGCTAAAAATTTCTGATCATATTCTTCTTCAAGTGGCTGAACAAGAGGAGCCACTGATAGAGAGATAAGATGACTTTTTATTGCTTCTACTAAAACTTGCTGAATCTGCTCCAAAATGCTGAAAATAATAGTCTTCATGTCTTCAAAACTCATTGGCACAATTCCTACTATGTGAAAAGATGTTCTGATGTCGAACATAGTAGGAAATTATTGGCTTAGTGGCCATTAATGGATGCCACTAGTCAACACGAGAACTCTCACCATTGATGACAATGAGAGTCAAGATGCCCAAACACATCTTGCTAGGTACGAATGAATTTGCTAATGTCGAGTCACCTAGAAGATCTAACGAACAAGGGACATTAATGTATTCCCATTGTTTGTCAGCATGAGGACTTTCCATTAAGGCATGCAAGCCTCAAGGTATTTTTACAAAGAACTTAGACTCAAAGGACTATGGACTCAATAATTTGCATTGAAGCAGGGTTTATTTGCGGAATGAAAATGACAAGGAATGGAAAATGAAAATGGAAAATGGCAATGGAGAACAGAGATGACAATGGGCAATAAGCATATGAATGAGCCTCTTGCTTTTATTTGTGGGTTATGAATGGACAAAAAGAGATGGAAAGTATATGTGAATGTAAATGGAAAGTATGGAGTGGAATAAGGTGAATGGTTTATTATGAAGTGATGGATGGATGTGATGGAGACAATAGTATCTGAAAGTTTTTCAAGTGTTTGGATCTGATTTTGCATCAGCATATTTCCTCTTTGTTGCTGATCATCCTCTTATGAAACAAATTGGTCTCTTAGAGAGACACCATTCTCTTGTAGTCATTTGTCCTTCCTCCTGGAACCTGCAAAAAAACTAATACTTCTTCTGCAATGGAATGTAAGATTATCAAAGGAGAGAGGTGATCAATCTCTCTAGTTATGATATTTACACACAAAACTAAGAATTTGTATTAATGAAACAAGTTCTCAAAGGAAAAATCAAAAGAATTTATACCTGCTTTGAAATTGGTGCCCAAGTTGAATGTTGCTTCCTTTCAGCAATTTATTTCATTATTTTCCATTTCAAACTCTAATGATGGTTTTCTCATTGTGTAGATCTTGTTGAGATCTTTCCAATGATACTTAAATCATTAAAATCTGATTTTGTATGAGAAAGATAGGCTGATTTGAACAATGAGGTTTTTCTGGCTGCGGAATTGGAGAACAGCTGCGGAATTGGACTTTAGCTGCGGAATGTGCACAGTTCTGTAGCTAAAAATCTTGGATACAAAGTTAGCCATTCATTTTTCATCATCAATCCAAAATTAATCAATACCTTCAGAAAAGTGAGAAAATAACTTGTTCATTTCATTGATTCAAAATTATTATTTTTTCTTGACATGTAGCGACTCAGTGTGGCGACTTAGTGATAACACACAATTTGACTTCCCTTTGACCGGGGTCTTTTCCATCAAATTTGATCGAATGAATAGGACACCATCCATGTACCAACATTCCCCTAGCTACCCATGTGGCTTGTTTTGCTTGATGACACCTGCAACCTAGAGTTTAACAAAACAACTGCGGAAAGTTGGGCTAGCTACGGAAAAGCGGCTAAAACAGTCAACCAAATTTTTTTATTGTCTGCATTTAGGAACTCTGTGAATGGAGCAAAACAGTTTTATTGATGGACTTATAATTTGACAAACAGCCTATAACCATGATCATAACTATTTGGCCCTTTCATAGACTTAAGCCCTTCCGGTTCTGCCCTTAGTAACCGACCCATCCATTACTCTGTTTAAAATTCAATCTGGAATTCAACTGCGTCTGAAGGTTTAACAAAGGTAAGATGGTTATGTTGTAAGGTTGATGGAAGAACAATGGCTGAAAATGGAAGATGGATACGGGAGTGTTCAAGAACTGTAAACGGAAATAGAGGATGAGCAACCAAGATGAATTCACAAGAAGATACAAATGCATGCGAGAGTAGTAAACAAGTTCACAAGAAGATACAAATGCATGCGTATAAACATTGTCTTCCCTATTCCATTTTCTCCCAACATTTAACCGGCAGTGACGAAACATGTACAGATGGGTGGCAGCGACTTTATGGGATTTAATGACAGAGAGTCGTGTTCAATTGGAATACGTCTCTAAACAGGTTTGAGTTTAATAATATGGAAGGCGTGTAATCAGGTTTTAGATGCCAGCATGCAGTTGATTCCCAATTAGAATTCCTTTCCTCAGGCACACGGAATTGAATCATGCATTCAAACTATCAGTTAATCAATTCAAATCCAATTTTTTTTTCACGCGGCAACAAAAAAGAGGTTCCAAAGAACCAAGGATTTCTCCCAAACCGCCACAAATTTCTTCAAACAGTTTTTGGGTTATCTAATTAACCCACCTGGCAAAAAAACCCATGTTTTATTTTCTTGAAATTCGTCTTTGTTTGGGCAAATCGAACGTTTAAAGTTTGACGTTTTTTCTGTGTTTACGTTTTTCCTGAGTTAACTGTTCTCACTGTTCTGCCTTTTATGAATTTGCATTCGGCCTGTGAAGTTTTGGAATTAACGGTTGGATGCATTCTCATACATGTTGGGCAACACATAAGGCCACATTGCATTATTTGGAAGACATGGTAGAGACAAATGAAGTCCCTCAACATCATGGACAAGCGTAGACAAATGAAGTCCCTGAACAGCATGGAGAGGGTGAAGGCATGGACTGTGAAGAGACTCGGGAGGTAATAGGTACAGGAGCAGGGGAAAATACTCATGTTGAAGAAGGCATTGTAAAGGTGCGAGATGAGAATGAGAGGCTGAAGAAGATGGTGGTTGATCTGTTCAATAAAACTAAAATGCAGAATCAGTTGATTAATACCTCAGTAGTTGAATCTGTATCTACAGACGATGGAGTTTTTTGTTCTTCCTCTGATTTTGTTTAATGTTAAGTAATAGCTCAAACAAAAAACAACAGCCCCTTTTACAGCAATTTGTGAGCCCCGCAAACCCAAAATAATGGTGATTTTAATAGGGTGTTCCAGTGGCTAATTTTTCATCATCATGGCCCAATTCGTTCCCTAAAAGCTTAATGTGCTTCTGTTTTTCTTTTGTCATGGGAGTGGACATGAGCAGGGTTCAGTGTATTTTTTCAGTGTGAATTATTCAATTCTACAACCTAGCCCTTGTGTGCTGCTCGTAGCTTTAGATTTTTTTCTAAAAAGTCCTTGCTTCAATCTAATTTTTTTTCATATATACAGTGCAATTTTTTTTATGTTGTAGGTTTGTTTCAGGCCAAAGCTTGATCAAGGAGGCGGATTTTTATTGAAGCCACAGTGAAAACTAGGAATGGAGATAGCCATAGATTGCTTTTTTTTTTTTTTTTTTCTTCTCTGAAATTGTAAAATTTTATAAAAAGGATTAAAGATTTTCAATTTCAGGCAGCAAATACTTCAAGAAAAACATGCTAAAAACAAGACTTTGACTAAGGTCTTAGGCTGATTTTTCATAGATCTGAGCTAGGTGACTAGGATAGGATCCATGTTGGGACAATTCTGGAGATGCCCATGTGGTCGGTTTTTTCATTGGATGCCTGTAACCTGGTAAACCTTGAAACAACTGCGGAATTCACAGCTAGCTGCGGAATCAGGGCAGTTTCCGCAGCTAAGTTGCAAAACCTTATTAAAACAGGATATAGTGTTTTGAAGACCACTATAAAGCATAACCAGACAATTTTGGACAATTTGAACCTATCAAAGCAGTTGAGTTTCATTTTTTTTTCATCATTTTTCTTTTTTATTGAATCAATTGAAATGTTGAAGTTTATTTTGTCTCCTTTTTTTTTTTTTTCTTTTTTTACTTAATAATTCTTTTTCTGATCCTCCAGATCACACAAAGTGCAAGAGGAGAGCATACTCAAGAATTATTAACTTTTTTTTTTACATAACAATCATTTTTCTGATCCTCCAGATCACACAAAGTGCAGGAGGAGAGCATACTCAAGAATTGTTAATTTTTTTTCAGATGTAAGAAATAAGGTCTCCTAATTACACTTCCCCGGCAACGGCGCCAAAATGTCTAGTCAATTTAACGTCTTAAATTGCTCTACATAAATTATCAATCTGGGTATCATAAACTGATGAAGTGTGGTGCACTATATGTGCTTAGTTAACCTTTCTCTTACTTCATTGTTTTATAGTTTATGTTTGTTTTTGGGGTTTTGTTCTTGTTGGTTTTCTAAAGTGTTTAATGCAAATGGAAATCCTATTCTAAGGTCTTAAGAATACTTTTAAAGGACAAGTATGGATAAAGATTTCAAGACAAGGCCTATGTCCCTAATGGTAACTTCCAAAACTTAGCACTTCAAAAGAACTTAAAACATGTTATTGATGGAGTTAGTATTTAAACAAAAGTGTGAATATAAAACTAGTTCAATCAAAATAAAATGCAATAACCAAACAATGAGCTAATGACTATGAGACCCAGTATCCTTGCTGCTTCAGCAAAAGGACAAGATGATTCTATCATGTCATTAGTTCAATCAAAATAAAATGCAATAACCAAACAATGAGCTAGTGACTATGAGACCCAGTATCCTTGCTGCTTCAGCAAAAGGACAAGATGATTCCATCATGTCATTAGTCATTAAAAGGCTATGTGCATCACTAATCTACAATCAACTTGAAAGCAATTTATGTACAGCTAATATACATGAGAAAAATGTAAAACAACAGTAATCAAAACAACTTTGTTATGTACAGCTAATATACATGAGAAATAAAATGCAAAATTAAATGACAACTATACAAGGCAGGGGCCCTCTACCACCTATGAAATCAAAGCAAAATTAAACACACTTGCATGAATTAAAATTGCATGAATGAAAAATATAATCTACCTTACATTCTACAAAGCAATATTTACAAAATGAAATCTACTCTACCTTACATCCTAATATGCTCCATGACATCTACTTCACATCTCCTTCTATGTTGAGAACATCAAAGCTTTATTCAATTTCTTCAAAAGTGCAAAGTACAACAAAGTTCTCCAAAGCTTTCAAAAGCCATCAAGGAAGAAATACAAACTTAAGAACTAGGGACTAAAAATACTAACTAATGAAGGAGAGAGATCTCCTATTTATACAAAAAGATGAGATCCATCTCATTAATGATAGTCCATGAATCTCTCCCTCTACCTCTAGAGTCCTAATCAAAATAGGAACTGATAAGACACATGTCTTTTTAGAGTTAGAATACAATTAGGAGATATGACACATATCTTCATGATCCCATGATTCTTTCCAACCAAATTCGAATTTGGCCTTAGAGTGCCACATAAGGGTCTTCTAGAAACCTCCTTTCAACCTATACATGTCAATAATCTCAACCCATTTGTTAGGTATAAGCATATGCACATTATTTTCTAATGTTTAACCACAAATTCACTTAAAAGGCTTAGAAATAATAAAGATTGGAAAAACATAAAGGTGGCCCAATGATAATGAAAGTGGGATGAATGTGGTGACATAGTAGTGAAATGGAGGTGATATAATGGACATAATAGTGAAAGTGTAATGGAAATGAATGACATTTTCAAGACTCAACATACCCCCCAACTGAAGCTATTGCATGTCCTCATGCAATATATATTACATTAACTCTTTTGATCCTTGAGCTTTGACTTAACTTTGCATGATATCATTTGATAACTTCATGTTTCTACAAAGTGTTTCACTTGAATTGCAACATGATTGGTTCTTGTGTTACAACCATATTTTTTTTTTTGTTGCCTTCTATTTTGATCTTTGAACTTTGCATAATGATATTTTGATTATTGTTGCAAAGTATATCTTTGTTGGATTGCATGATGGTTGGTTCTTGTGTGACAACCATGATTTTGTTTGTATCCAATTTATCTTTTAAGCACTTTTTCAAAAGCCATTGTATGCTCATAATAGCAATGTAATAATTAATATATGTTGGAAGTATGTGAGCTCATGAATATGATATGGACATGGCAAGATATGAATATGAATGTATTCCCCCCCCAACTGATGGTATTGGCAATTTTATGAAATGAGGAAGAGAAATGTTTTTCCAACAATTATCATTCTAGCTTTTTATGGAATTCTATGGTCAAAAGTTAGAAAATGCCGTACCTTCACTTACCCTTTGGAATGGATGAGTTGTATGTGTAGTGGCTGAAAATTTCTGATCATATTCTTCTTCAAGTGGCTGAACAAGAGGAGCCATGGATAGAGAGATAAGATGACTTTTTATTGCTTCTACTAAAACTTGCTGAATCTGCTCCAAAATGCTGAAAATAATAGTCTTCATGTCTTCAAAACTCATTGACACAATTCCTACTATGTGAAAAGATGTTCTGATGTCGAACATAGTAGGAAATTATTGGCTTAGTGGCCATTAATGGATGCCACTAGTCAACACGAGAACTCTCACCATTGATGACAATGAGAGTCAAGATGCCCAAACACATCTTGCTAGGTACGAATGAATTTGCTGATGTCGAGTCACCTAGAAGATCTAACGAACAAGGGACATTAATGTATTCCCATTGTTTGTCAGCATGAGGAATTTCCATTAAGGCATGCAAGCCTCAAGGTGTTTTTACAAAGAACTTAGACTCAAAGGACTATGGACTCAATAATTTGCATTGAAGCAGGGTTTATTTGCGGAATGAAAATGACAAGGAATGGAAAATGAAAATGGAAAATGGCAATGGAGAACAGAGATGACAATGGGCAATAAGCATATGAATGAGCCTCTTGCTTTTATTTGTGGGTTATGAATGGACAAAAAGAGATGGAAAGTATATGTGAATGTAAATGGAAAGTATGGAGTGGAATAAGGTGAATGGTTTATTATGAAGTGATGGATGGATGTGATGGAGACAATAGTATCTGAAAGTTTTTCAAGTGTTTGGATCTGATTTTGCATCAGCATATTTCCTCTTTGTTGCTGATCATCCTCTTATGAAACAAATTGGTCTCTTAGAGAGACACCATTCTCTTGTAGTCATTTGTCCTTCCTCCTGGAACCTGCAAAAAAACTAATACTTCTTCTGCAATGAAATGTAAGATTATCAAAGGAGAGAGGTGATCAATCTCTCTAGTTATGATATTTACACACAAAACTAAGAATTTGTATTAATGAAACAAGTTCTCAAAGGAAAAATCAAAAGAATTTATACCTGCTTTGAAATTGGTGCTCAAGTTGAATGTTGCTTCCTTTCAGCAATTTATTTCATTATTTTCCATTTCAAACTCTAATGATGGTTTTCTCATTGTGTAGATCTTGTTGAGATCTTTCTAATGATACTTAAATCATTAAAATCTGATTTTGTATGAGAAAGATAGGCTGATTTGAACAATGAGGTTTTTCTGGCTGCGGAATTGGAGAACAACTGTGGAATTGGACTTTAGCTGCGGAATGTGCACAGTTCTATAGCTAAAAATCTTGGATACAAAGTTAGCCATTCATTTTTCATCATAAATCCAAAATTAATCAATACCTTCAGAAAAGTGAGAAAATAACTTGTTCATTTCATTGATTCAAAATTATTCTTTTTTCTTGACATGCAGCGACTCAGTGTGGTGACTCAGTGTGGCAACTTAGTGATAACACACAATTTGACTTCCCTTTGACCGATGTATTTTCCATCAAATTTGATCAAATGAATAGGACACCATCCATGTACCAACATTCCCCTAGCTACCCATGTGGCTTGTTTTGCTTGATGACACCTGCAACCTAGAGTTTAACAAAACAACTGCGGAAAGTTGGGCTAGCTGCGGAAAGTGGCTAAAACAGTCAACCGAATTTTTTTATTGTCTGCATTTAGGAACTCTGTGAATGGAGCAAAACAGTTTTATTGATGGACTTATAATTTGACAAACAGCCTATAACCATGATCATAACTATTTGGCCCTTTCATAGACTTAAGCCCTTCCGGTTCTGCCCTTAGTAACCGACCCATCCTTTACTCTGTTTAAAATTCAATCTGGAATTCAACTGCGTCTGAAGGTTTAACAGAGGTAAGATGGTTATGTTGTAAGGTTGATGGAAGAACAATGGCTGAAAATGGAAGATGGATACGGGAGTGTTCAAGAACTGTAAACGGAAATAGAGGATGAGCAACCAAGATGAATTCACAAGAAGATACAAATGCATGCGAGAGTAGTAAACAAGTTCACAAGAAGATACAAATGCATGCGTATAAACATTGTCTTCCCTATTCCATTTTCTCCCAACATTTAACCGGCAGTAACGAAACATGTACAGAAGGGTGGCAGCGACTTCATGGGATTTAATGACAGAGAGTCGTGTTCAATTGGAATACATCTCTAAACAGGTTTGAGTTTAATAAGATGGAAGGCATGTAATCAGGTTTTAGATGTCATCATGCAGTTGATTCCTAATTAGAATTCCTTTTCTCAGGCACGCGGAATTGAATCACGCATTCAAACTATCAGTTAATCAATTCAAATCCAGTTTTTTTTTCATGCGGCGGCAAAAAATAGGCTCCAAAGAACCAAGGATTTCTCCCAAACCGCCACAAATTTCTTCAAACGGTGTCTGGGTTATCTAATTAACCCATCTGGCAAAAAAACCCATGTTTTATTTTTTTGAAATTCGTCTCTGTTTGGGCAAATCAAACGTTTGAAGTTTGATGTTTTTTTATGTTTACGTTTTTCCTGAGTTAACTGTTCTCACTGTTCTGCCTTTTATGAATTTGCATTCGGCCTGTGAAGTTTTGGAATTAACGGTTGGATGCATTCTCATACACGTTGGGCAACACATAAGGCCACATTGCATTCTTTGGAAGACATGGCAGAGACAAATGAAGTCCCTGAACAACATGGACAAGCAGAGACAATTGAAGTCCCTGAACAGCATGGAGAGGGTGAAGGCATGGACTGTGAAGAGACTCGGGAGGTAATAGGTACAGGAGCGGGGGAAAATAGTCATGTTGAAGAAGGCATTGTGAAGGTGCGAGATGAGAATGAGAGGTTGAAGAAGATGGTGGTTGATCTGTTCAATAAAACTGAAATGTAGAATCAGTTGATTAATACCTCAATTGTTGAATCTGTATCTACAGACGATGGAGTTTGTTGTTCTTCCTCTAATTTTGTTTAATGTTAAGTAATAGCTCAAACAAAAAACAACAGCCCCTT
Organism: Pinus tabuliformis; assembly: GCA_031772625.1. Lineage (NCBI taxonomy): Eukaryota > Viridiplantae > Streptophyta > Pinopsida > Pinales > Pinaceae > Pinus > Pinus tabuliformis. The sequence continues at coordinate 774,080,811 of CM062804.1, read as the reverse complement.
TTACAGCAATTTTTGAGCCCCGCAAACCCAAAATAATGGTGATTTTAATAGGGTGTTCCATTGGCTAATTTTTCATCATCATGGCCCAATTCGTTCCCTAAAAGCTTAATGTGCTTCTGTTTTTATTTTGTCATGGGAGTGGACATGAGCAGGGTTCAGTGTATTTTTTCAGTGTGAATTATTCAATTCTACAACCTAGCCCTTGTGTGCTGCTCGTAGCTTTAGATTTTTTTCTAAACTAAAGAACTACAAGGAAGAACTACAAACTTAAGAACTAGGGACTAAAAAGACTAACTAATGAAGGAGAGAGATCTCCTATTTATACAAAAAAGATGAGAGCCATCTCATTAATGATAGTCCATGAATCTCTCCCTCTACCTCTAGAGTCCTAATCAAAATAGGAACTGATAAGACACATGTCTTTTTAGAGTTACAATACAATTAGGAGATGTGACACATATCCTCATGATCCCATGATTCTTTCCAACCAAATTCGAATTTGGCCTTAGAGTGCCACATAAGGGTCTTCTAGAAGTCTCCTTTCAACCTACACATGTCAACAATCTCAACCCATTTTTTAGGTATAAGAATATGCACATTATTTTCTAATGTTTAACCACAAATTCACTTAAAAGGCTTAGAAATAATAAAGATTGGAAAAACATAAAGGTGGCCCAATGATAATGAAAGTGGGATGAATGTGGTGACATAGTAGTGAAATGGAGGTGATATAATGGACATAATAGTGAAAGTGTAATGGAAATGAATGACATTTTCAAGACTCAACAGTGTCAAGCGGGAATTTTGTAAACAATGATGCATTTGTAATGCGCAGAGCCACAGAGCCAGAAGCCAGAGGGCTAGATGAAGAGACAAAAGAATGATTACATGCAGAGAAATGGACAGGAAGTTGCAGAGCTGGAAGAATGCCTTAAAGAATCCAGAGAGCTTGATTGAGGGGAAGAGTAGATAGAGCAGGTGGCTGAGGGAGGTTTTGGAGTCACTTGGAGGTCGAGCAAAAAACCAGAGAGCTAAAAGTTGTTGAGACAGTCGCTTGGAGGTCAAGCGAATTACAGAGGCACGTACAGGCCAAGAGAGAGAGCTCAGAGAAGCCAGAGCTGAAGAGTGAGAGCGAGAGCCAGAGCAAGAGCTAGAGCCTTGAGCCAGAGCCAAGAGCCAAAGCTAGAGCCAGAGCCAGAGCGAAAGCCAGAGCCGAGAGCCAGAGCGAGGGCCAGAGCCAGAATGCACAAAGCTTTAGAGCCTGGGATAAGATGGTGTTCTAAGCCCATTATGTTCAGTGTAAACCAGTGGAGTTGACTGTGGAGCTTGTAAGAAGACTTTGCCATAATCCCAGAGAGCCTAGTCGAGTTGACTAGATCTCAAGGAGACGTAGCCCAAGATTTTTGGGTGAACTCCATATTATATTGCTATTCTATGTGTTTGTTTTATTGCTGCATTATTTATTGTCACATGTATTTACATATCAGCATAAACAACCAAATTTAAAGCACTGAACAGTTAAAAATAAACATAATCATACACCTATTTTCAAGCACATTATTAATTCTACAATTGGTTAGTCACTAGATCTTGGGAATATTTAGGCTTTGGAAGTGGGAGAGGTTCTTGTAAGCTTGACAAGAAGCCTTTAGTGCCCCATTTTCAGATCAAGTGGTATCAGAGCCTGAGATTGATTAACCTCACCTTCAAGAAGGTGATATCAAAGCTGATTATACTAGAGCAAGTGGTATCAGATCAGAATGCTTGATTGACACAGCAAAGATTGCTTGTCTGAAAGGTATTTAAACAATCAAAGGTTGATTGTATGCTTATTTGTAGACTGAATATTGTTTGAGTTTGCAGAGGTGAAGGGAAAGCTATTAATAACTCAATCCGGGAAGGACAAGAAGGAAAAAGGGATGAAGGCATTCTTCTTATCCCAAAGGAACTCAAGGCAATCCTTGAAGCACAAGAGGTTTGTTGCAAAAGGTTGCTTGAATAAGCTCTTTATTAATCTTGTTTGAAGTTCTTTTGTTCATTAACATAATGACAACTTCTACAAGTGAGTCCTCAAATTCTTCTTTCTTCACAAGAGTCTTTAATGAAGACATGAAGCAAGACTTGTCCACCATGATGGATATGGTGAGAGAAATGTATGAGGATGGAAGGAAGAGCAACATACTTAGAGAGAAGTTGAATTCCGTGGAGGAAGAGAAGCAGTTTCTTTCTAAAAAATTGTAGGAAATGGAGAGGCAACTTCATATTGCCAAATGAACCTTAAAAGGATGCATGAGTTGGAGTCACAACTCTTTGTTGCCAAAGAAGCCTTATTCAATTATTAGCTTGAAGAAGAGGTAAACCATTCTTGTTTTTCTTCAAATTCTTCTAAGAATGCTTATTACATCATTTGCAGGATGCAGGTGTTCAAAAGCACACACTTGAACCAGAGAGTTGTGGAAATTCTAACAACCTTGAAGAGATTGATGGTGTTCCAAAGGGAGCCACTTATTCATTTGATTCACCTCCTCATGAAGGCAATAAAGGTGAAAGAGAAAGGTATAAATCTAGTTCTAATCATGTTCCTTTTGATTATGTCTAGCATGATAAATTTCCACATAGATATGGGAAAAGAATTGCATGTTGCTTTTGTGGTTTGGATAACCATAATGTTTCTAGATGTTGGAAGAGGATAGCCACATGCAGGAAACTTTTGAAGGAAAGGAAGCAAGAAGCCAAAGGTACATTGGACAAGGCAAATCATGTTGTCAAGAGGATGCACATGTGTTGCACTTACTGCCATAAGCAAGGGAATCTTGCTGCAAAATTTTGGAGTCTGAATCCAATAATGCTTCCACGAAACTTGAAGAAGGTGGAAAGAGAAGATGGCAGAAATGGAAAGAAAGTTTCCATGATTGATGTGTTTCAGGATGATTCACATATTGATGCTAATGTGTAGACAAAGGTAGCACCTTTGAAAAGGATTGCTAAGAAACGGTTAGAGTTCTTATCCAATTAAGATTGCATGTCTATTGATGCATCTATTTGCATTTCTTTGCTAATGGAATGCAAGTTGCAGGATTTTACCAAGAAGGTGAATGGAAAAAGTTGAGTATGAGGCTCACTTTGTTGCTGCAACATTATATTTCATTTCAGCTTCGAAAGTACAACGTGCGTAAGTGAAAGTTGAAGGATGAAATGCATGCATAAGCTTGATATGCATGAACATAGGGATGCTAATGATTCCCTTGTATCTGAACATGTATGTGTAATTAACTTGCAGGGTTGATTTCTTTGACGTGCATGTGATGCAATGTTGACTTGGGAGAAGTTAACTTGGTCTCCAAGGTGGAGATAATGATGACGTGTTTCATCTTTTGAAAAAGAGTCCTAGAGGTCTTTTTCTACATGCTTGACTTGAAGGGTCATTTGTTTTAAACGCATGTTTTGTGGGCTTGGTATCTACTCCATTATTTATATGCAGATGTAAGACATGGAGGTGTTCACAAGATGTGAAATCTATTTCTTTTGTTGAATCAGGAGTTTAGGCCATCCAGTTGTTGTCTGTATTTCTATTGTTGTTAACATTTGTTGTTGATAGCTTGTCAAACAGGTACAAATGAAAACTTTGTGAAGCAGATGTAACTTCACATTCGTTTGAGCCACCTTGGATCAATGATCAAGGCAGAGAAGTTAAAACTACCTTCTGTGACCATCTCAGCAGGAGTTCTGCATTAAGTCAAGGAGGAAAATAGTTCTTCCCCAAGAGGACCAGCACATCCAGGAAGGAGAGTGGTCAAAGGCTTTGGTTTAGAGGCACTATGCAAGGCAAGTGTATGGAGGTTGAAAGAAGAGGGTGCTATTACTCTCATTTACTGTTGAGATTAGTATGTTAGTATTTTGGAGACCAAAAGTTCTTTTAGTGGGAAGGTGTGATCCAAAATGATCTAAGATAGAATTCTAAGTCTGAAGTGTTCCTCACAGAGGAAAATGAAAGTCCAAGGATGCTCTTGGAAATAGTCCCATTGCATAGATATTCTCATTTTGAATCTACTGTAACTAAAAGGGCTAAAATATACTTCGGATGATGAAGTTATTGCAGAAAGAAGATTGCCTTTGTCCTTTGGAAAAGGAGGCATTTCTTCTAAAAATGGCCTAAAAGGCTCCTTAGGGAAATCGCATTGGAAAAGTGCAAAGGGGTGGACTTAAGGCAAAGGCAGAAGGACTCCCCCGATTGTGATTTCCGACTTATCGCATCGGAGGTAGGCCTTCGCCCGATATCGGGACCCTAGACAAGGTGACATGCGATTAGCGATTGCGATAATTGGCGATTGGAGCGATCGGAGGAGCAGAAGGCATAGACCCCTGCCGATGCGATATGTGAGGTGCGATATCGGAAATTAATGGATCGACGGATCGGCGGATCGATAGATCAATGATCGAGTGATTGGTGATCCCTGATACAAAGGGCCATTGGGCATGTGACTTGCGATAAGCCAATAAGGGTCAGACCCAATGGGAATTATAAGCCCGATTGCATAATATTTGAAATCTGGAAATTCAGATTTTCAATGTATTTCTCGTGTAAATGGGTTTTTGGCCAATACGCCTATGCGATCACGAGATGTGATAAAGCCAGACCCGAAAGGTTTATAGATGTGGCCTTTGTGTTGTTTGAGTTCCATGGTAAGTGGGATTTTGGGTGGACCTTAGGCGGTAAGTGGTATTGGACGGGCTTCGCCTGAACCCATACACTGGCTGACACATGGCATGGCGCAAGAGAGAGAAAGCCACCTTTTTAGGTGGGTAATCTCCATCCACATAAGCCACCTGAAACAAACTGTCAACAGTTGGATCAGAGATCATGCAGATTAATGGTGGGCTGCGACAACCATAAGAGGTGGACCTAAAAGGGTTTATAGGGGTGATTTCATAATGTTTGAAGTCCAGATTTCGCACCCGATAGTGTATTTTTGGTAAAAATCTGTGTATTGGAACTTTGTTCCATTTTCGGGTTTTCGCCTAAAGAAAGGGCCGAATTCCTTTGTAACAAACCTTGATCATTGTGCCACATAGAAAGTGGGTGTTTTGTAAACAATGATGCATTTGTAACGCGCAGAGCCACAGAGCCAGAAGCCAGAGGGCTAGATGAAGAGACAGAGGAATGATTACACATAGAGAAATGGACAGGAAGCTGCAGAGCTGGAAGAATGCCTCAAAGAAGGTTGAGAGCATGATTGAGGGGAAAAGCAGGTAGAACGGTTAGCGTAGGCAGCTGAGGGAGTTTTTGGAGTTGCTTGGAGGTCGAGCAAAAAACCAAAGAGCTGAAATTTGCTGAGATAGTCGCTTGGAGGTCAAGCAAATTACAAAGGCACGCAGATGCCGAGAGAGAGAGCTAAGAGAAGCCAGAGCCGAAGAGCTAGAGCCAGAGCCAGAGCCAGAGCCAGAGCCAAGAGCCAGAGCCAAGAGCCAGAGCCAGAGCCAGAGCTGGGAGCCAAAGCGAGAGCCAGAGCCAGAACGCGCAAAGCTTCAAAGCCTGGGATAAGATGGTGTTCTAAGCCCATTGTGTTCAATGTAAACCAGTGGAGTTGTGAGTGGAGCTTGTAAAAGGACTTTGCCATAATCCCAGAGAGCCTAGTCGAGTTGACTAGAGCTCAAGGAGACGTAGCCCAAGAGTTTTGGGTGAACTCCATATTATATTGTTGTTCTGTGTGTTTGTTTTATTGCTGCATTATTTACTATCACATGTGTTTACATATTAGCATAAACAAATGAATTTAAAGCGCTGAACAGTTAAAAATAAACATAAGCATACACCTATTTTAAAGCACATTATTAATTCCACAATTGGTTAATCACTAGATCTTGGGAATATTTAAGCTTTGGAAGTGGGAGAGGTTCTTGTAAGCTTGACAAGAAGCCTTTAGTGCCCCATTTTCAGATCATAAGATGATGCATTGTTATCCATGGATTTGGCTTGGGATAGATGACAATTTGGGAAAGAGGGCCCAGTAACTAAGCATTGAACAGTTCCAGGTGATAGGGAGGGAGACCGGTCACTGAGACTATGCAGAGTGCAACTCGAGCTTCATTGAGGAAATCCTGAGCACAGTCTTAAATGTCGGGAAAAATTGTGTAGAGGCCACTGGGAGGAAGGATTGCACAGTTGAGATCATTAGTGGCAACTGCAAGGTGGGACCCTGTGAAGCACGTCTGCACAATTTTCTTGGGGAAGGTAGGACTGGGCAACAAAGGGACCATATAGGACATTTCTATGTCGTTTTCGAGATCAGTGAGTCTTGATTGAGGGAGGACACTGGGAGACACTTTTGCGTAGTTCTGGGAGGAAAGGTAGGCTTGGGTCTTTGCACATTGTGAGGTTCCAACAGGCAAGGAGAAGGCTTGATGAATGATCTTGTGAAATCTGCAGTTCATGTCAGGCTTGAGGAAACTTTTACGTAGTTCTAGGGAGGAAGGTAGGCTAGTCAACTCTAGAATTGCACAGTGAAAATGTCTTGGGGGATAATGAATGTGAATTGTGCAGTTCCATGTAGTAGAGAAAAATCATTAAGGGCTGAGACTACGCAGCGTATAGCTCAGTCGGGGTCTGGTGAAAGAGAGTTGTCCTATCAGAAGGATTTTCATGAAAGTGGCTAAGCGTGCGAGGCAAGTGAACTTGTGAGGAGCTTGACATTGTGATCACACACTCAACATACTTCGATGACACGATGAAATAGACCGCTGGAACAACAAGACAAAGAATTACCCTCTGTGAGACTGTGTAGAACCAAAAACGATAAGTGTGACTCTTGAGATAGACCTTAGGACGACCGTGACGACACTTGTGCAATAGTGCTTAAAACTTTGTGTATGAGTGTGACCAATGTTTACATAGCTAGGAAAACTCAAACACACAAATAAAAACCTTCAAAATCACCAGAAAAGGACTGCAAGCATGATAAAGCAATGAAACATGCCAAAATACGACAGTTAATCAACCATGCAGAAGGGGTGGAAAGACTTTGAAGGGGCTCATGGAATGAGCTCGAGTGTCTGCAACCATCAAGGAAAAACGAAGGAAGGCTCGAAATTTGAGTGCAAGCCAAAATTTTGGAGGGTGTTACAGCTGCTACAACACTTAGCAACACACTCGTTGAATACCAGCTTCTCTGTCTTAGTCCATTTTTAGTGCAGGGCCTTAGTCCTTCGGGAAATATTGATTCACTATGCAGATTAATTTGGTTTCTCCACTTACCTCATGGGCATAAATGGTTCACCTTGTGTCTTCTCAGTTGAACATGACATAAGATTCTGCCAGATCATAGTGTTTGGAATTGGGAAGGGTGGTTTGGCTCGCGAGCTTAAGATTTCTATAGTATAGTTTTTCATCTCTGGTGTTGCTCTGCTGCCAGCAGGCTTGGACAGTACCCCGATAGAGTCATGTAGGAACATAATAATTTCTCCACTACTAGCGAGCTTGGACAGTACCCCTATGGAGTTTACTTTCTTCACCTCTCTCAGCAGGAAGACTTTCTCTTATTTTTCCCTTGTTATTTTAAAAGAGAATTGTGCATAGGCATTTATTTATTTTTTGGGGTGGAAGAGGGATCCTGACTTATTGAGAGCAAGAGAGGTTGTTCCTTCAGAGAAGCATATAAAGACATCTGATTCATGTTTTCTTGTTTAGATTTACCCTTCTCTGTTTCTACTAGTTGGATAAGATTGAAAACACCAAAGGAAAAATATGAGTGTAGGCATGAGGTTTCCTAGCTTGGACATAGGTTCATGGTTTGAACAAATCTCTCCTCGCAGACGGATCATATTTTCTATCAAGACTTCATTTTCCAAAAGCTACAACCAAACACAAAGAAGACAGACAGAGGAATAGCCATGGGCTGCAGTGTCACAAGACTCTTTTAACTTCAATCACATACACATTAAGAAGCCAGAACAGAGTGAGGCACAACACTTATTTACAGAAACAAAACAACAAGAAACCAAGAAAACAAAAAAACAAATAATCAAAAGACTATGTACATAGCGCGGGGTGTGGTCCTAGATCTCATTGAAAATAATATTTCAAGTCTTGGCCATTGATAGAGGAAGAGTCAATCTTCTCGTTAAGTGATTGGAGATGATACGTGTGTTGGCCAAGCTTCTCATGGACAACAAAAGGACCAATCCACAGGATTGAAACTTTGTGTGCTTGCCTTTGTCCTTGTGGGATTTGTCCCATTTAAATATTAAGTCACCCACACTGAAGCTAGTATTACCTGTAGACTTTCTATTGAACCATCTCTTGATACAGTTCTCGTGGAGTGAAAATTTCTCTTTTTCTTTTAGCCTTTCTTCCTATAGCTTGTGCAATGCATCCATCCTACACTGAACTAAAAGACATGGCTTACCCTGAGATTCTTGGGACAACTGGAGAGCAGGCAAGTAAATGTTCAACGGGAGGATGGATTCCCTTATATATACCAAGAAGTAAGGGGAAGTATTCAGATAAGTCTTAGGTGTGACTTGATCAGTCCATAAAGCATTCACAAGAGAGGATTTCCAGTTTTGCTGCTAAGAGAATATGGTCTTTTTCATTATGAAAATGAGGTTCTTGTTTATGGATTCAGAAAGACCATTTTCTTGTGGATAGTAATTAGCATAATGTTTCAAAACAATACCATTTTCCAATGCAAAGTCATAAAGCTTCAAGAAGAAAAGTACACTGCATTGTCAAAAACAAGTGACATAGGAACGCCAAACCTGGAAATGATATTCTACTGTAGAAAGCTGATGACTTCCTGATCGTTCACTTGTTTTAGCGGAACTTATTCTCTCCACTACGTGAAGTAATATGTAGCAATCATAATATAGAGGTGTTGCTTTGATGAATGTGGGAAAATTTTACCAGTGATGTCCAAACCCCACTGTTGGAATGGTTCTTCCGTTGCAACAGGCTGTAGCGGGGTTGCTGACTTTCAATTTCTACTAGCGCACCCTTGACAAACTGAACACTTGCAGGCATAAGCATTCAGTGCCTTAAATAATGTAGGTCAGTAGAAACCAGCCCACATAACCTTTTGTTCTTTGGTGTTACCCGTGAAGTGTCCATGGGCTGGTATGTCATGGAGATCACATAAAACCTTATTTGAATCTTGTGCCTCTAGGCACCTGAGAAATAATCCATTATGGTGCTTTCTGTATAGCACCCCATGCACTAATTGGTATGATAAAGCTTTCAGTCAGAGTACCCTCTTCTTATGCATAGAAAAATAAGAGGGCATGGTGCCATGCTCAAGGTACTGACGCACCTCTGTGTACCAAGAGTTTTCCTGTGAAGTGGGAGAGGCTCACTCAACATTGTAAATTTCTATTTCTTGCTCCCATCCTACAAGCTCTTTTTCTTCCTCTTGTGCATGAACTTCTTTTGCTGCTAGTTTGAAAACACCATGACCCTTGATGGTCTGAATTGGTTTGATGTCAAGATTATATTCTTGCAGTCCTATCATCCAATTTTCCCTTCTCTTACCCAAATCTTGTTGAGCAAGCAGTGATCTAACTACTGGGAGCGGCACGAAGATAATGCAGTAGTTTTTTAATAGGTAGGGTCTGAAATGATTCACCGCCTTTTACATTGCATAAGCTTGTTTATCCACAATGGGATAGTTGAGTTCCAGTCCTTTTAGGCTCACACTCATGAAGGCAATGTGTCGCTCATTGTTCAACTCGTCCTTCTAAGTGAGCATCGCAACAAGTGAAGTGTCGGAAGAAAAAGTGTAGAGCAATAAATCTTTGTTGAAGTTTGGGATGTATATCACTAGTGCCTCTACTATTGCTTGCTTTATATGGGTGAAAACGCCCTTTTCCCTCTTTCCCCAACTGTAGACTTTGTCCTTCTTGGTCATCTCCAGTATGGGTTTAACAATCTAAGCATAATCAGAGATGAACTTTCTGAGGAAGTTGATCTTCCCCAAGAAAGAATGGATGGATTTCTTGTTCATGGGATAGGGAATTTGCGTGATGTTCCAAACTCTATCCGGATCTACCTTGATCCCACTTTTGGTAATGATGTGTCCCAGCAGGTTATCGTCGGACACTACAAATATGCTCTTCTTGGGATTCAAGGATATCCCGTATTTCCGACATCACTTGAAAATATTCTTGAGATCGCACAGGTGGTTTGATCGTTGTCTTGAGAAGATGATTACAATCATCGAGGTGGACCACTACACTCTGTCTGATAAGCCCACAGAGGCGATGTCCATTGCGCGATGAAATGTTGCACCTACGTTAACTAACCAAAATGACATTCTGGAAATGCAAACGTACCCTACTTGGTACAAAACGTAGTTTTGAGTCTGTCATGCTCTGCTTCTAGAACCTAGTTGTATCCTAAAAACCCGTCAAGAAAAGAAACCATCTATGCTCCAGATACTGTTTGCAATATATTCTCCATGGATGACATTGGGTAGTTGTCCTTGTTCGAGGCATGCTTGAGATTATGGAAATCTACGAATAAGTAGATTTCCCCAGACTTCTTCTTGACAGGGACTAAGCTAGATACCCATGTTGAATTTCACACTTTATAGATGATCCGAGCATCCAACAACTTGGTCAGTTCTTTTTGTATGAGGGGCTCAAGTGATGAATGAACTTTCCTTAGCTTCTATTGAAAAGGCTTGGCCCCTTCCTTGATCAGTATGATGTGCTGGATTATTCACAAGTCATATGTCTTAATATCATTATACATCCACACGAATACATCATGGTGCTATTTGAAAAGGCGGATAAAATCTTGTCGCTCTTGTGATGTACAACATGTATTGAGATTCACAAACTTCAGATATTTTTTTGTTCCTAGATTGATTTGTTCATGCGACAACATAGAGCTATGGGTTTTGGCATTCACAAGCCCCTGAAAATGGTTCTACAAGTCATACATATTTTCAAGTGATACCACACCCTTGGGGATGAGGTTTCCTTTGCATGTATCAACTGCGTCATGTAGAGATTGTTCCTACTTATCCTCGTCTATTGATGCATCCTCAAAGACATTAGCGTTAGCCATGAAGTGCAGCATCTGTTGATCATCATAAAAAATGCGTAAATTAGTGATGTTATCTAGGATAGATGGTTTATACAAAATGTCAACAAAAAATCTATCCCTTAATAGTAACATCCTAGCAGTTGCATTTTCCAAGGCATCTACAACTGCATTACGCATTCTTGGCACTAAAATAATGTTGAAAGCTTGGAAATTAGAGATGAATCACCATACCACTTGTTGGTAACTCTTAAGACATAGTGACACATAATGTATAGAATTATGTGCTTGATGCACCACGATTTCAGTGTCACCTACCACTTTCATAAATCAACCTTGAGGTCAATGGATTTCTGTAAGCCCAAAACGAGTGCTTCATACTCTGTGGTGTTTTTCGTGCACTCAAAATCCAAGCAACTAGAGAGCAAATGTTTTCTATGTAGCGGGTCTATTAGAAAACAATCGGCTCTAGAGCCCTTCTACGGTTTGGATCCATCAAAGTACATGGTCCACATCTCATCTGTACAAGGAAGGCTTACCGCACTAGTAATGCCACTACTGCTACTACTACTGTTACAAACTAATGTACACGTTTCATTTTCACCAGTTGGGCATGGAAAGAGACCCAACTATGTGTCTGGTGAGGTAGGGGATGGCTCTGCAAGATAACACCCCAACTGTGTCTCTAGAAAGCAATTTCCGGACATAAGCTCTGCGAAAGCAAATAACTCATTTTATCCATTCAAGGAGTTATGTTGTGCTTCATGTACCTCTCTCATAATATTTAGATCTGGTTGTTTCTGCCCTTGTATGGAAGCCATAAGTGTGACCAGTCAGTAGAAAAGTAGCCTTGTAGCTTTCTTGACTAGTCTTTGCTGAGAAATACCCCATATGATTTCAGGATGTCCACAGCTACAATATTGATGCATTGATGAACTCGGTCATCAGACAATAACTGAATGATCACATCCATGAGTTCGCCAATTGCTGGCACACATGTTATGTCTAGTTAGATGATCTATGCACTTGTCTTTCTCCATTGGGCATTAATCTTCTTGGGGATGGAGAGTGGCATGACATTGAACGATGCGCCAGAATCAACCAAGAAGTTGTGAACATTGAAGTTGAAGATATTAAATGATGACAAGAATGCTAGGAAGAGTGAGTTCGCCTCTTCCATGCGGAGCACGTTGAGCACATATGTGAGAGTGCCAGGATAATTACTTGATCCCTTGTTCGAATAGGTGGCTTGACCGATATATGTTTCCCTAAGTGCTCGTAGAAGAATGTCCTGCTAACTTGTGATTTTTGTAAGTTCATACAGAGAGATGTTTGCATGAGTATTCTTCATATCTTCTACAATGTTATAGTCGATAGTAGAAAGACTCAGCGAGTTATCCGGGGGTGAAATTGAATGCATGGTTTCCTGCGAGATGGTTTTGTCTGTGCTTCTTGTGAAAACACTTTTCTTTGAAGTTGTCTTCCCGAATTTGCTCTAAGTTTTTTGTGTTGAGTTGAACGGTGAACCTATCCTTAGCATATCTTGTCTTATTTTATCCCGCAGTATAAAAAACATAGTGGGACCCCCTTAACTTCTCAAGTTATATTAGTTATTTTTCTTTGGGATCAACCATCACTCAGAGGCTCCTTCTTAGTGGCAGTATTCTGGGCTGTGAGAGCATACTAATACATGTCTACTACATTCCCCGTGGTTGAAGCTTCATCAAGTGTAGAAAATAATTCTTTTACATTGTCAGACTCAGCCTTTGCATTAACCGTGAGGGTGTTGGACAACTGTGTAGCCATGCTGCTCATTCCATGGTTCTATTCTGGGCACATTATTTCTGAATGATGTTCATGGTGAAACATGTAGTATGAATCTGTCGCGATCTTGTCAAGGTTTAGAACTAGGTTGGAGCGCTGCACAGATTTGGTTGACGGGCTGCTGCTACTATTTGAAGCTACATTCTTGTTGGGATGGTACTTGGAAGGCCTGCTGCTCACAGTGGTCTCATTTGTCGTCTGCTTACGTTCTACCACTTCGGTAGTCAAGGACTTGAGGAGATGAGTAAGGTTCTCAATATCACTTGATTCATTTTCCTTAACCTTGATCACAAAGGTTTGGGACCTCTTACTGGTGTCTTTGGAGTCATTAGCGGATTCGTCATCTGCAATGACTCTAATAGTGCGCAAGTCTTTCTCCATGACAATAACCTCTTCATAATTTTCTATTAGTGATGGTTTCGTAGCTCTCTTGATGAATTGTGAAATACTGGTCAAAAATTTAGAAGTGTAGTAGTTGATAGAGATGGAACCATGAGGTTTGGTGTCATTTGAGAAATTGTTCAGAATACATTTGAACCTCTGATTGAAATCTTTGACCTTTTCTTTCTGATCCATCTTGAGACTACCCAACTCCTTCAGTAACATGATAGGGGTCTTGTCTTTAATAGAATTTTCAAGAAATATCCTTTTGAACACCCCCCAGTTCTAAATGGAGTTTGGATGAAGGCTGTGGTACCATATAGATGCTCTGCCATCCAAGGTACATGGAAATAGTCTACATGCAACGTCATCATAACATACGTCGAGTGTATACAGATGTAGGTAGAACATGTCTAAGTGATCTTCTGTCTTCACTGTCTTGTTAGGGTCATAATTTGTGAAGATCTTATTCGCGTGTCTCAACATCTTGTGTAGGACACCCAAAAGTACCAATGGGCTTTGAGTCATCCAATCTAGATGTTGGTCTACCACGTTGTCTTCTTTGATGTCCTCCTCCTCCACTTCTAAATCTGTTGGTTCTTGTTCTGAATATCCTCATCCTTCATTTCCTTCCTCTCCACCTCCTTCGTCGGACTCTGAACTTGAGAGTAAGAGGTTGTCCTCTTCTTCCTTTTGAAAAAGAGGGGGTTCCTCCTCTTTCTCCACATCTTCTGCCAGCTCCTCAAGAGTGGAAAAGATCGCTTCTTCGACAAATGTGACTACTACTCATGTGGGGATAGTATTGTGCTTATTTTGAGATTATGGAAGGGTGTACACTCCTAGAATCAGTCCAACAACTTTTGCAAATTAGCGGGTGATGGGACAAACAACCCAGATTTGATGGTACGAGATTTCATGTTTGGGTTTGGGAGGTGAGAAATTACCAACTTTAGAATTGTGGGTATGGGACAGGGAGTGAAAGTTACTACCTTGACCATAAAATGGACGAGTGGGGTCAGTGGGACAATCAACCATAAACTACTTTCAGCCCTCATTCTAGTGCCATAAATGTTGATGGTGCTGGATCTGCCAACATTCAAGGGATCTCCCCGATATGAAATCCCAATTAGACCTCAAACCATTTGGTGTAGGAGTCACATTTTATATGATGGCCCAGTTTCCATTTACTTACAAATTTTCCTCAGCTTTTGCTATTCAGCACATGAGAGTGTTACACTGGTATCTTCAAAAAGCGAGGTGAGTGTGCCTGGTGAGTGCGTAACGTAACTGTGTCTAGGTTCTATTACTGCAAAGGGGCAAAATGAAGTGAGCCTCTAAGTGAGAGGTAATAGTACCACCTAGGAAGAGACACACACAAAACAAAAATGTATGTCTGACACCCAGTGGAATAGTCCACAACGGATGCGACAGTCGTTAAAACCAAAGTACAAGGGACGACTCATCCACCACCCAATAGAGTAGTCCACAACGGATGTGACGATCATTATAACCAGTAAGCAAGGAAGGTCTATCTATGATCCAAGTGGATAGTGGTGGCCACCCACCTATTCCACTTTTACCTCCGGTCAGTTTCATTTGTTTCCTTGTTTGTTTCAACATTTACTATTTTTAGTAGTTTTTCAGATCCTGAACTTTCAGAGCACTTTTGACACCCTAAACGACATTTTTTTTAGGTCTGCTGTAGGCCTATAGCTATAGGAATGGGCATGATTGAAAAATTCCTGTAGTACTTGGAAAGACCTTTCCAACAAGGTATCGTATGTGCCAAACAAAGATAATATGATCAAGTTATGAGCCGGGGAAGTTGGTTACCCAACTAACCCCAATGGGGCTCACAAATTCTTGGCGTTACATCTCCTAGGGCTAGGGTTTAGGTTGTTTAGGGTTCTCTCATGATTTTCAATAATAAATAGGCCCTTGAGCCTCATTGTAAAGAAATTTAGAGGCATGTAGTCGCCACATCTCTTCTTAGAGATAAGCTACCATCGCCAGAGCTACTCTTGTTTCCATTCTATTTGTAAGCATATTTCATTATTTAATATTAATGAAATGAAGTTTTATTTATGTTACATATCTATATTTATGGTTATATCTGTAATTTTTTGCATTCCTGTTTACGTTCAGATCAGTGGTATTAGAGCAGTATTCTCTTCCTCTGTTTTTGTTTGCATGTCCTCAACGAGTTCAGGATATAAGGAGCTAGGGCTCAAAATGCTCAAACCTTTTCAAGAACAGCCTCATAAATCCTGATGGCCTCCCATGGAGGAAGAGAATAAAGATGAGGGGTAGGAGATCCTTTCAAAATCTTTCTCGAAGAAGTCCTGAGCAAAAAAGGAACGCGATGATGGACAACTTTGCCCAGATCCTTCAACGACTACCCAAAGGTGATGCACCTACTTTCAATAGCTACTCCAGAAGTGCCACACCCTTTAAGGTACAAGTTAACCTTGACATCCCCATATTTGAAGGTCAAATAGATGCGGACGTTGTAGATAAATGGTTAAATCGACTAGAAGGATATTTTTATGTTCATGATTTTTCCAGTCGGGAAAAGATTACTTTTTCACTTCTCAAAGTCTCCCCCCATGTCAAGGACTAGAGGAAAACCTACTATGAGAAGAAATATGAAAGTACACACTCACTGTTTTCAGCCGCATCCACTTGGAATTAATTCTGGGATGCCATCAAGGAGCATTGCTACCCTGTCATGAGCTATGAGGATAAATACATAAAGTGGACCATGCTACAACAGAGAAGAGACAAGGACATGCCGAAGTTTACCAATGTTTTCCATACCCTTCGCACGAAGTTGGGTATTAAGGATTCTGATAAACATTTGGTACTCAAGTACTGTGACTGCCTACACAAGTGTATTCACAATGAGATGGAGTTCCTGGACATCTCCTTGCTTGGCACAACGCACTGGTACACTCTCAAGATTGAGCAAAAGTTTAAACAAAAAAAGTGAGACTTTGGATCTGCGAATCCAAAGCAAGGGAAAGGCACCCCCAAACCGCAGAACAAAGGGAAAATCCAAGGTGGGGTGACCACAAAGACAAAAAAGGACATGGGAAAGTGGTGTAAGTTTCATAAGAGCTGCACTCACAACACAAGTGAGTGTCAGGCCAAGCAATCCCTCATGGCTGAGCTAAAGACTTCCGAGTTAGATGCATGTTCTGACTCTGAGCCAAAACTCGACAAGGGGAATGACAAAGAAAAGAAGATAATTGATGTAGAGCCCAATGCCACTATGGGCACCACCAAGATCCAAAATATTGAGCCTGAAGATCCATAAGAGGGAAGCACCTATTCCTCTCACAAATGTGGTGAAGGGTTCTGCAATACAGATCATTGTTGACAGCGGGAGACAAAAGAACCTCATTTAGGCAGAGGTCATGAAGCGGCTAGGTCTATTGACAAAAACACATCTGAAGCCATACACCACCGGGTGGCTTCACCAAGGACGAGATCTCTGCGTCAACCAACAATGCTGCCTTCCCTACAACATTAAGCCCTTCACAAATGAGGTATTGTGTGATGTTTCTCCTCTTGAATTTTGTGATGTATTATTAGGACAACCATACTTATGGAAGTGACATGTTGTGTATGAGTCTACATCTTACTCTGTTATTATTTCTTTGGGTAATAAGTTATACAAGATATGGAGGTAGCCCCACCTAACACCACGTTATAGACATATTTGGGCACTTCAACCCCAATCTTATATGCCAATAAACCAAGGGCTATTTAACTCCTAAAAGTGTAGTTTCATACCCTAAAGGATCATGGTCAACTGATTACATCATTCCCCAAAAGTTACACCTGAAAAACCACTCAGAACTGGCCAAACTGGACCATACTGACTGGCCCACTGTGAAGGTGCGATGCATACTAACTTCTACACTAGGTAGGTGTGATGCATACTGAAGAGGCCTTTTGTGTGGTGTGATGAGCGAGGATGGACAAATGTCCGAGATAGTTTGCTAAGTGGATGCTCATGGAATCTTCCAGAAACTTCTCATATGACACTTGCCTCTCTGAATTCGCCCAGGGATGAGTAAGAGATCCAAGAAATCTCCAAGTGGAACCAAGAACAATAAGTGGAATGACACTAATAAAAAACCCAGAGATGACTCACACCCTTGCAGACATCTATAAATGGATCCCTCATCTGAGAGATTTGGAGGCTGGAATTTTGTAATTTGTAAGGAAGTGCTGATAGTTTGTCTTTGAGAAAGGGCATTGTATTGTTGGGTGATCTTGCTTTTCATGAGGTGAAGAGGGCTTTGATGCTGGGAGGATGATGCTGGATCAGACAGCTGGGTTGTAATTCTCCCTTCTATTATTAATAAATTTCTTTGAGTTTTCCTCCATACAATCGTGTATTTGTGAATGTTGTTATTTGTGAATGCCATTGTATGATCAATGTATTTTTGATTCTGCATTGTTTATGATATAATAGATCGAGATGCTTTGATGGTGTTTTGTTACTTTGTCTCTACATGTATTCATTGAGCGGGATAAGTAGGAGAAGAGGTGCAAGCTCTATCAAGGGAGAGAGAAATCAAGCAAGGAGTCAAGCGGAAGATCCAGGTTGGTCCCTTTGCTCCTCTCTTATCTATCATACATAAAGGAAATCACAAATTGCTTTGATTGTTTGTTTCTAGGATAGCTGCCAATCTTAATGGGACTAGTAGATCGAAAAGACACTAGTTTTCTTGGAAACAAAATGGTGACTCCACTAGGGATCGAATATTTTCTTTGTTTGCTGTTGATTTTTTGTTTCATAAACTATAGACGGAGCCTGAAGTTAGCCATGTAGCCTTCGAACTGCTCTTGCTCTGCAATTGCAAAGTAGATGAATGTTGCTTTAGTCAATCACCAGTTTAGTTTATGATTTGAAAATTTGACTTACAAACATTATAGATGCCCTGTTGGTAGCTCAATAACCTCCCAATATCATACCCATGTAGTTTGCTTTTACTGTCCATAATAGCTCATCTTAACTCACTGAAATCAGCTGCAAATTTGAGCCAAAACCCATCTCAGTTGCGCTCCCTAGCCCATCGCACTGTCTACCACTGGAAACCAGTATGCATCACACTTCCTGAGTGTAGCAGGTGAGATGCATCCCTGCTTCTATGAAGCATAGGTGCGATGACTGAGTAATCCTATTTCTTTCCTTGAAATTTGGGTTTTTTATCCTTGTTTTCAGCTCTCTTTATTTGTTTTGATGCTTATGAATAGTATCTCATTACTGAAGCCTCCTTGCATTACATAGAACAACCTCCATTGATTAGGATTAGTAAATGTTTTTATGTATTTTTCCATCATTTGCAATCCTTTGTCGAAAAGTTGTGTAAATCGATCTGTTGTCTTGGTGCAAAAAGTGTCGTAATTGTCATTTTGTATCAAAAAGAGAAGTGTCGTTGAATCTTCCTTCCTTGGATAGTTGATTGGACTTTTTGTCGTGTATTTGATTTGATTTTTTGATATTTGAAGTGTCAAAAGCATTTTCTATTTGAAATTGAAAAGTGTCATTTAAGTCTTCCTTTCATTTTGAAAAAGAAATTGTCGAAATGTCACTTTGAAGAAAATATTTCGTATTTATACTCAGTTTTCCTTTTTGACATTTCTCACATTAAGGGAACGAAAAACAAATACATGCATTTGCAGTTGCATTTAGACTATGTGCGGAAAATGAATTAGGAAAAGAGCATTTAGTGTGTGTTGTTTGCTCTATGTTTGAAAGAATCATAATCTTCTTTCCTTAGTAGCTAGGATTTTCATTTGATAAAAATAAATAAACAACGATTGTTTATCATTTTAGATTTCATATTTAGGAATTTTACATATACATCACACAATGAACCATTGAAAGGAAAACTTCTAAGCAAGATCAACTCTAAAATAAATTTCAATGAACTTAACAACGCTTTGGAACCTAACGCAACACATCTAGAGGTCTAGGCTAGAGACGTGTTCCGGCGTCGTAAAATCTAGTAACTATTGTTTTCATCGAAGGTTGGGTGATTCCTCCTCTTTGATACAAAAAGTGCTAGCACGGACTTGTGCTCCCCGTACCGTCGAGTATATATTGGGAGACCACAATAGGCTTATATCCTTCATCCATAGGAAGCCGTTTCTAATACCCTATCAATCGCAATGCACTGAACACAACATTCGGGAAGAATGACTGCCGTACATAAGTCCTTGGTAATTTCTCTTTAATTTATCACCAAGGTGTATTTTTCAGTTTTGCGATTGGTTTGGTAATCCCTCTGTCTATATTTCCAGAGTAGTCACTTTCGTTCCTTTTCAACTCCTTAAAAGAAAATGTCCATCTAAGCACTTGTCACTTTAGGCTCATTAAAAATCGAAGGGGACTAGAGTCATATTTAGCTTTTTCTCGACTCTTAAAAATTGAAAAAGAAAAAGTTCTGTCAAAGCGTCTTTAAAATTTATTTAAATTCAGAATAACATCCCTGTTCCTTCGTTGGTCTTAGGCTGAGATAATGGAGTCCACCAATCAAGGAATCCCTTTGGAGGGGATTCCTAGTCCTTTTACATCTTGGGGAAATATTGGTGCACCTCATGTGGCCACTTTGTCCCTTCTGGGACTTACTATTGGCCTGCTAGTATGGCTATTCTCAACCTTTGTGGTTCAAAATAATGTGATTCCTCAGCAATCAAATAATCAACTAGTTGATGTTAAAATTGACCCCTCACCTTCTTCTTCGTTTGTTTCTCCCTCACCTTCTTCCTCTTCGCTTGGTGAAAGTAGCGATGCTAGTAACTGGGTGATTGAGAAGAAGAAGAAAGGGAAGGAGAAGAAGAAGAAGTCAGTTAAGAAAGGGGGCAACCAACCAACCATAGATTTGGATGTATCAGCTAGTGAAAATCTGCAGACTAAATCTCCTAAATATCCGTGTGTAATTTGCAAAGGAAACCATTTTCATCAATATTTTCCTTGCATTCCGCGGATCTTGAGAGAATGGTCTCCCCATTCGCACCATCCAGTGTCATCAACCTCTGTTGATCATGTTGATAATACACCATCAACTAGTGATAGTGAAGTCCACAGACAGGAAAGGAAAGTCAAAGTTCCATGTGCGTTATGTGAAGGGAACCATATAATTCCCCGTTGTCCCTTTTTGGGTGAAGCCAAAAGAGTCTTGCATAACCGTCCTACTTCACCACAACGACTTCCACCTGGATACAAGAAACTCTCCCCTAGTCCTTTACTAGTTGAAAATCTGACTGACTTAACTGAACCATTGGTCGAAAAACCTATAATTGAAAGTGAATCTTCTGAGTCGACATCGGACCAAAGTCAACAGGTTGAAATGGCAGTCATTCTATTTTTTCCTTCAGAAAATCCACCTTTAGATGATATCATTCCCAAAGAGAGTGAGAAATATACTGTTCAAATTATTTTTGTCACTTCAGAGCCCGATGAACTTGGGGGTAAACCGCCAATTCCTTCACAATAGGAAGAGAATCCCCCAGTTCCCACTACTCAAGGGGTTATTTCACTCGTTTATTCGGTACCCCCTCCAAGCAGTCTAATCGCTTCCTTTGATTGGAATCGACTAGCAAGATCTCGCCTTCCTTATAAAGTACCATTTCGGATCATAGTACAAGTTTAAAAAATGATCATGTCTGGCACTATCATAGATGAAGGGGCTTTAGTGAGTATCCTTTCCTCAACTACTTGGAAAGTGCTTGGTTCATCATCGCTTATACCTGTTACATAGAATTTGTCAGGCTTTAACAAAGGAACCACTCGATCATTAGGGATCCTTCCTAAGTTGACGATAATTTTGAGAAGGAAAACCGTTCACTTGAATGTGATGGTAGTCCAAGGACCATTAGATTACAATCTACTCCTTGGACGGGAGTATGTTTATAACATGGAAGCTATTGTTTCCACACACTTTCGAGTGATGTGTTTTCCACATGAAGGCAAAATTGTCACTGTTGACCAGCTTTCATTTCCCGATTCAAACACAGCTTCAAGTCAAACATCATCTCTAAATGGTCCTTTTGCATCAAGAGTGTCTCTTCAACCTTCATTTCATCCACCTAATTACCGCGAGTAGTCTGGTGAATGAAACAAAGCTTAGGGGGCATGCACCCTTGAGTTATGTGATTGGTCTCTGATACCTTTCACCTTCGTCTATTCTATGGACAAAGTGCAGGAAGTGTTTTGTCTAACCACTGACAAAAAATCATCCTGCTTAACCACATTAAGTTTCCTAGAGACTCTCTTTTTGATGTCTGGGGGCATGAAAACCTTTTTACGCAAGCAAAAAACAACTAATTTCATTTTTTAGCTTTTTAGATTCAACTTCTTAGGTTAGGTGATTGGTCTGATCTACCATTCACCTTTGTCTACACTACAGGAAAAGAAAGGGAAGGGTTTTTTCTAAACTTCTAATAAAACCATCCTACCTAACCTCAGTAATTCCTTAGCTTTAATAGTTTTTTTAGCTTTGTAGTTTGGTCGTTTCTAGCCTACATGAAAAGGAAAAATGAGCAATGTTATCGCATGGTTCAAGCTTGTTAAAAAATAAACCTACCAATGAGCATATGTTTCCCTAGAGTTCAAGCTCATTAAAAAATGAACCCACCTTAGGTAAATAACCCTTATGATTGCAAATTATATCAGCCTTTTGAACCTTGGTTGTGTTTCCTCCATCACCTCCATCCATTTGGCCGATCATACGCTTCCACTTGATTTCTTACCATTTTGAGGAACAACTGCGATGAGTGGTATTGTTAGCCACCCTCTTCACATCACCATGTTTTGAGAAGTTCCAAGATTACCCGGAACCAGTTGCTACCCCGGACACCACTCGTTCCTCAAAAAACGAGTCCACTTTAAACCCTTTTTAGACTCGCTAAATATGAAAATAGTGTCGAGCAATTTTCCTCTACAGCTCGCTAAAGTGATTGGAAGCACCATCCCTCTTGTGTATTTTAAACTTTTTAGAACTAAGGGATTATCTCATGAAAAATTTCAAGCGCTTGTCTTTTTCGGCTCGCTAAAGTGATCGAAAAGTCATCCCTTTTGTATTATTTTAATCTTTTTTAGACTTAAGGGATTATGCTACAAAAAAGAACTACTGGAGTTCTCTTTTCATCCCTTTTCAAACTCTCTAAACATGAAAAGGACTGAGTTTTCTTTGTCGTTAAACTCGTTAAAACAATAACGACAAACTTGTCCACCTAGACAAGAATGAGTTTCACTGTCACTAGACTCGCTAAAACATAGCAATAGGTTTGCTCGAAGGGAAAATTATAGAACAAGCATATGTTATCCTCCTCAAGCTTGACAAAAATAAAGAGGTACTGGTCAGCAATGACTGGGGAAAAAGGGAAGAAAACTTAAAGAATTGTATTGGTAGCAGGTCGCTCTTGAACATGACACTTTCACTCCATCACCATGATTGAGTCGGGTTGGGTTATTTTGTTCACCAGTCATATCGCCATTCGTCCTCCATACCATCCATATTTTGGGGTTAACGCTACCAATCCACCTCAGTGTCACTGATATGTTCAAGAGAAGTCATTCAGAGAATTCACCATCCAGTCAATGCCTTATCCACTGCAATATTTTCACCTTCTATTTTTGATGACCACCATTCCTGAACCTTGTATCATCAGATCGTTTTCACCTCCAGAAAATCATTTGCTTCTTTTCGTGCCGTAGATGTGGGATACATTAAGGCCCTCCTATGACGGGTCACTTCTTGTTGACATCAGCTCATTATCCAAGAAGTTGACTTAGAAACAACCCTTTCAGTACTTTGAAGCTTGCATGCCTCAATGGCAAGTTTCTCACTTCCGGCTATAGGTTTACATCAATGGCCTTCGACCATAAGATTTTGCATGGTGTTCTACATTGGATCATATATTCACACCACGTGAATTGTACTATAGTACTTTGAGGGTCATTATCATTATTGGTGATTCCTCTTGCGCCTGTTAATAGCTTACATTATTGGGTGGTAATTAAGTGATGTCTTTCCATGTTCGACTTTAGGACATCTTTTCACATGGATTGACTTGTACATCGGGTGAAGATTGAACGAGTTTTGAAGACCACAGATCTAGTGTCATCCATCCGAGCTGTGATATATTCAGGAATATAAAGACATCAAATGTACACAGAAGCTGCACGGATAGTCATCTAAGCCAGGGAAGATGACTTTTCATATGAATAATCACCAGTCTGCAACTACAGATGATTATCTATCCTATGTACATGAAAATGAATTTATAAAGCTGAGCATGGGAATGCCTGCCTTAGCTAGATCATGAAAATAATATAATGATGATGTATTGTATTGTATCTTATACAGGTCACCTTCCAGTTCGAATACCTCAGATCCTCATGATAAAGCATTTCACCCGACATCAAAAGATTTACGACTTCATGCTTTAGGGGGCAACTGTTATAGACATATTTGGGCACTTCAACCCCAATCTTATATGTCAATAAACCAAGGGTTCTTTAACCCCTAAAAGTGTTGTTTCATACCCTAAAGGATCATGGTCAACTGATTACATCATTCCCCAAAAGTTCCACCTGAAAAACCACTTAGAACTGGCCAAAACTGGACCATACTGACTGCCCCACTATCAAGGTGCGATGCATAATGACTTATACTCTAGCTAGGTGCAATGCATACTGAAGAGGCCTTCTGTGGGGTGTGATGAGCAAGGATGGACAAATGTCCGAGATAGTTTGCTAAGTGGATGCTCATGGAATCTTCCAGAAACTTCTCATATGACACTTGCCTCTCTGAATTCGCCCAGGGATGAGTAAGAGATCCAAGAAATCTCCAAGAACAACAAGTGGAATGACACTAATAAAAAACCCAGAGATGACTCACACCCTTGTAGACATCTATAAATGGATCCCTCATCTGAGAGATCTGGAGGCTGGAAATTTGTGATTTGTAAGGAAGTGATGATAGTTTGTCTTTGAGAAAGAGCATTGTATTGTTGGGTGATCTTTCTTTTCATGAGGTGAAGAGGGCTTTGATGCTGGGAGGATGATGCTTGATCAAACAGATGGGTTGTAATTCTCCCTTCTATTATTAATAAAGTTCTTTGAGTTTTCCTCGATACAATCGTGTATTTGTGAATGTTGTTATTTGTGAATGCCATTGTATGATGAATGTATTGCTAATTCTGCATTGTTTATGATATAATAGATCGAGATGCTTTGATGGTGTTTTGCTACTTTGTCTCTACAGGTATTCATTGAGTGGGATAAGTAGGAGAAGAGGTGAAAGCTCTATCAAGGGAGAGAGAAATCAAGCAAGGAGTCAAGTAAAAGATCCAGGTTGGTCCCTTTGCTCCTCTCTTATCTATCATACATAAAGGAAATCGCAAATTGCTTTGATTGTTTGTTTCTAGGATAGCTACCAATCCTAGTGGGACTAGCAGATCGAAAAGACACTAGTTTTCCAGGAAAAACACCATCTCCTTTATCTCTGCCAAGCAATGTAGTAAGGTCATCTCCCAGATTGGGAAATTTGTTTTCTTTCTGATTCGCTCTCAAAGTAAGGGGAAGGTCATAGACACATCCATGGACCCCGTGAAGGGTTCCTCCAAGTAGTAGAAGTAGGTGGATACGACCGTGGAAGAATATAGGGACATCTTCTCCTCACCCATAGGGGTACCCTTGCATTGTTAGGTCAATCATTTGATCGATTTGACTCTTAGAGCACCTCTACCCAATGGGCCAATATATCGCCACTCCATTATGGAAAATGAAGATATCAAGCGATAAATTTCTACAAAAAGGGCACATCCGACCAAGTTCCTTGCCTTGTGGGAGACTGATTGCACTTGTACAAAAGAAGGATGGGACCTAGAGGCTCTACATTGATTAATGGGAATTAAAAAAATCATTGTCAGGAACAGGTATCTGATCCCATAGATTGATGACTTGTTGTACAAACTCAAAGGGGCCAAGTATTTCAGCAAGATCGATACGAAGTCTAGTTATCACCAAGTTCCAATAGAGCCCACAGATGTATGGAAGACAACCTTTAATTCCAAGGAAGGCATTTTTGAATGGTTGGTTATACCCTTCGGGTTGACAAATTCCCCTGTTACTTTTATGAGGCTAATGGATGACATCTTGTGGCCCTTCACCATCTCATTCGTGGTGGTTTATTTGGATGACATCCTCATCTTTAACAAGTGTTGGGAAGAACACTTGCAACACATTTGACATGTCATTCAAATCCTTCGGCAGAAAAAACTATGTGCCAACTTGGATAAATGCACCTTTGGCATGAGAGAGGTGCAATACTTGGGCTACATCATTGATGAGCATGGCGTGTAAGTGGACCAAACTGCTGTCTTAGTGGGTCCTGACCCAGGTTCAGAGTTAGTTGTGCCAAACAAAACCCTACACTACTGGCCCTTTCAGCATCAAACCGCTTAGCGCGAACTAAAGTCTCACCTGAAGTGGTATGGGGGGATGCTGGAACCATGTTTCTACACCCAGAGATCAGTGTGATGTCTTGTTGTGTCCTAGATTTGACTTCTCGCATATCTATAAGCGCTTAAGGTTAAAAGCTGTAATTTCCTTCAATTTTCCTCTAGACCTTCGTGAAGGTCTATGATCGACTTTTGCGGACCTTTAACATATAGGTTATCTACTTACGCACATCATAGACTAATCTCATATTGGAATCTACATAGACTTGCTTAAGTGATTAATAAACTTAACAAAAACTATTATAACCTTGGGGTAAACACTTAATATTCATTGCGTTCAATTAAAGAGATTCATACAATAGATTCGCGCATCAATATATCATTAATTCATAAAGACGTTCCTTCATCATAAGATACGTCGTAAACGTAAACAACAGAAAGAAACAGATAAAACATATGAATTTCCCCAATAGTCTTCTTTATTGATATTCAATATAAGGTTACAGACTCAAACTTCCCTGTGCAATCAGCTACAGGGGTTCACGCACTCAGTTGCGGACTCTACTCTAGGTCTCTGTGCACTCAGCTGCAGAGCCTTTTCGTCCTCTAATACTTACTTCTCTGTGCTAACTCTCTAAGACTCCATTCATCGTGCCCATAAAAAACACATAGATTTGCCTTAGAATCTCTAAGACACACCTATTTATGCAATCCCATGGTCTGCGAACCAAAGTAGATCTCAAAACCGCCTCAACCTTTACATAAATGAGGGTAAAAACCCTTTTTGACTCCTATCTATCTACGCGCTCCGCATCCAAAATTCATAGAGACTTTACATCTTGTTTATCAACTTTAAATACAAACTTGGGATTTTGCCCCAAAAATGACCTAGGGTACCCCATCCCAACACCGCCTAAGATCCAAGTCATTGAGGATTGGCTAGCCCCGACCACTCTAACGGAGCTTCGCAAAATTTTGGGCCTTGAAATTTTTTATCGGAGGTTCGTTTTAGGATTCTCCCATATTACTTGGTCTTTGAGTCAGATTACTAAGCATGGGGTGAAATAAAAGTTTTCCTGGTCCAAGTCCCAATAGAAGGCATTCTTTGAGTTGAAATACTGCCTCTACTCTACACTGGTACTCACATTTCCAGACCTACAACAACCATTTGAAAACGAGATAGACGCCATCGAATATGCTATTGGTGCAGTCCTCACCCAACATGGGCATCCAATGGCCTATCATAGTGAAACAATTTATGATACAATTTGGAAGTACCCCACCTATGATAAAGAGATGTATTCCATCATGTAGGCTTGCCGACAGTGGAAGCACTACATTCTGGAAAAGGAGATCTTCATCCACACATATCATTGACCTCTTCAATTTATATAGACACATGGGAAGTTATAGAATGATTTCCATAAGAAGTGGTCTACATATCTGCAACATTTCCTCTTGAACATTAAATACAAAAAGGGCAGCACCAATCATGTTGTAAACAGCCTTAGCTGGTCCCCAGTTGCAACACTCACTAATGTTCTCAACTCTTGTGGTCATTAGACCACTGGATGGCCAAAACTATACAAAAATGATCCAAAGTCCACCTCCACATACCAAATGCTAGTATATGGAAAGAAAGTTCTTGATTTCCACCTCCAGGATGCATTATTATGCTACCTAGGCCACCTTTGTGTTCCTTCAAGTGAGCGTTCCAAGTTGACTTGGGATGCGCACTATAGTCAGGTCGTAGGACACTTTGGTGTGGATAAAACTATGGATGTACTACAAAAGTACTTTTATTAGTCCAAACTCTGACTGGATGTTGGGAAATATATTAGATCTTGCACTGCTTGTGCCATCACCAAGCCAACCATTAAGAAGCAAGGCCTGTACACTCCTCTGCCTACTCCCAGCCAACCATGGGAATCCATCTCCATGGACTATATGTCTGGCCTCCCTTCTACCAAGTAGTAATGAATGTGTATTTGTGGTCGTGGACAAATTTTCCAAGATCTATATTGGCGGCCTGCAAGAAGAGTATCACTACAGAGGACACTGCTAAACTCTTCTTTGAATGAGTATGGGTACATTTTGAGATCCCGTAGACCATTGTATCAGATCGGGATAGTAGGTTCCTGAGCACATTCTGGTCAAGCCTCTTGACTGATCCATATTTAAACAGGAACACAACAAATTACAGAGATAACCATAAACACAAAGATGTAGCAGAAATAAAACTTCATTTCATTAATGTAAAATACTGAAATATGCTTACAAACATAAATGGAAATAAACCATCTAGGGCGATGGTAGCTTATCTTTGAGAAGAGATGTGGTGGCTACATGCCTCTGAACTGTGTTACAATGAGGATCAAAGGCCTATTTATTGTTGAGAAACAATGGAAAACCCTAAACATCCAAAAACCTAACCCTAGAAGATGAAACGCCAAATTGTGGGCCCCGTTTGGGCAAATTGGTACTTCAACTTCCCAGGGTTGTAACTTTAGCATACGATCTTCGTTTGACGTGCACAATATCTCGTTAGAAAGATCTATCTGAGAAATCCAACTTTGGGAAGAGCAAAATCAATCCATGGACCCATGTTGGTCCTAGTTTTCCCAAAAAATGTCGTTTAGGGCCTCAAAACGGTTCCAGAAGTTCAGGGCCTGAAAAACTGCTAAAAATAGTAAACCGTGCTTCAATTAAGGAAACTGAAAAGCTGAAAGGAACAATGGTGGGGCTGCAAGTGGACTTGGTGGGTGGCCACCAATATCCACCTGGATCATTCCTCCCCCCTTAGGAAGCAATGGTTCCCATTGCGTTGAGTTCCTCCATGAGATGAGGAAACTTTTGCTAAACTTGGACCCTGGTGAGCCACTTGCCCTGGTGAAGGAGTTGGCCTGCTTTGACAACTCGATACATTTGTATATTCTGTTGGTGAGTGTGCTTGATCTATGTGTCCATGATTCGATCAGTTGCAGCTTGTTCCATGCAATCTAGATTTAACTCTATGGGTGTGAGTTGTTCTGCAATGTCGGATGTGTCTAGTAATGGTGGAAAGTATGACCAAAGGCAATCCACATTGAACACTCGGTGCAGGCCAAGTAATGGGGGAATGCTAAGTTCAAATGCATTGTCTCCCACAACCTTGGTAATGGTGTAAGGACCATATCTGAGTGGTCTGAGTTTCCGATAGGTTTCAGTAAGGCGTTCTTTTTGCAAATGCAACCAGACTTTGTTGCCCACCTGAAACTTGTGTGGCACCCGATGTTGATCATGTCGCTACTTGTACTTGGCATTTGATTTCTCTAGAATGTCATGGACCTACTAGCGAATATGTTGGATGTGCTCAATGAAGTTGTTTGCCTTATCTTTTTTAGACTGGACATGAGCCGGATCTGTGTGAGTAGCTGCAAATGGCCACTAATATCCACCTGGATCATTGACACTATTGGACACAAAGCTCACCAAGTCGACTTCCTTCCATCCCTAGACTGATGGACAAACAGAGGTCGTCAATAAGATGGTAGTGCACATATTCTTCTTGTACAAATCCAAGCATCCTCAAACCTGGGATGTGAGTCTTCAATATGTGCAACACAGTTATAATAGAGGTCTCCATAGCTCGACTCGTCGCAGTCCCTTCCAAGTGGGTCTAGAATTTCAGCCATTGTGTTTGATTGATGTTGTCATGGGTCACACAACTACACATACAAAATCCACACATGTATTATCCGAGGCTGATAAAGTGACCAGATTTATTGAACACATCCAACACATCCGCCAATAGGTTCACGAAATCATGGAGAAGTTAAATGCCAAGTAAAAGCAATGACATGATCAACACCGGGTGCCACGCAAGTTTCAAGTGGGCAAAAAAGTTTGGTTGCATTTGTAGAAAGAACGCCTTACCGGAGCCCATCAGAAGCTTAGACCACTCCGATATGGTCCTTACACCATTTCCAAGGCTGTGGGAGCCAATGTTTTTGAGCTCAACATTCCTCCATTCCTTGGCCTGCACCCAGTGTTTAATGTGGACCGCCTTCGACCATACTTCCCACCATTACTGGACACATCAGACATTCCGGAACAATTCACACCAACATAGTTAAACCCAGATTGCATGGAACAAGTCACAATTGATTTAATTATGGACATACAGGTCAAGAGAACTCACTAGCAGAAGATCCAACTATATTGGGTTGTCAAAGTTAGCCAACTCCTGCACCAAGGCAAGTGGCTCGCCAGGGACCAAGTTCAACAAAAATTTCCTCACCTCATGGAGGCTTTCCATGCAATGGGGACAATTGCTTCCTAAGAGGGGAGGAATGATCTAGGTGGATATTAGTGGCCACCCACCTATTCCACTTAGAACTCTAGTCGGTTTTATTTGTTTCCTTGTTTATTTCAGCATTTATTATTTTTAGCAGTTTTTGGGTCCTGAACTTCTAGGGTAGTTTTGACCCACTAAACGACATTTTTTAGGTCCGCTACAGGCCCATAGCCATCAGCTATTGGCTTGAAAAATTTCCTATTGTACTCGGAGAGACCTTTCCAACAAGGCATCATACGCGCCAAACAAAGATAATATGACCAAGTTATGAGCTCGGGAAGTTGGCTACCCAACTAACCCTAACGGGTCCCACAAACTCTTGGCGTTACATCTCTTGGGGTTAGAGTTTTAGATATTTAAGGTTTTCTCATGTTTTTAAATAATAAATAGGCCCTTGAGCCTCATTGTAACACAGTTGAGAGGCATGTAGCCGCCACATCTCTTCTCAGAGTTAAGCTACCATTGCTCGAGCTAGTCTTGTTTCCATTCTGTTTGTAAGCATATTTCAGTATTTGATATTAATGAAGTGAAGTGTTATTTTTGCTGCATATTTGTATTTATGGTTATATATGTAATTTTTCATGTTCTTGTTTAATTTCGAATCAGTTTAGTATCCTGCAGAGTAGTCCACAAGGATGAGACAATGGTGATAACCAATACAACACATTCCCAACAAGGTAAGTACTAAGACAACCAATGGAGTTCATCTATCGTAGTAAATATGAAAAAAACATGAGTTACAAATGCCAAAAGAATAGTCTTACAAACATCCACAAGACATGCATGAAAAAGTGTTGGCCTGAATAGGCTTCTGTATTAAGAAAAAGTTCTGAGACACATATTTACATCATACATCACTAGCCCCAATAGTGGGACATTGGATCCACTCCTTGCTCCTTAAAGAACTCACTGAAAACTCTCTATGCTTCGTGGCAGGAGCCAAGGTGAAAATGCTTTCTCATATAATGAGGGGGGTATATATAACCAAGGGTGATGTTAGACCCTTGTGACTCTTGGACTTCCCTCATGACTGTTCAAATTCCGACGAATTTTCAACTGACATGACTCTTCATATTCATGTGTGTCCGTTGGACTTCCACTTTAAATTACATTTGATTTGCAACATATATGGTGCATAATAGAGATGTTCCCTTTGAAAACTCATGACACAACTTGACATGACATTGTTAACATGGACTGGATTGCTGTGGTGGCAATGTCAAGTTGTTGTTGCTGCTGAGTGATAGATGTGTTCTTGGATGTGCTTTATTTTCTTCTCCGCATGGCTTGATAATTCAAGGTCTTCAATGATATTTAGTCTTGAAAGGTGGTTGTATGCATGTGTTCCCTTTGCTTATTCTTGATGAGATTATTTTATCCATCTAGCTGCAAGTGAGTCTTCTAGCATGTTTTCTCCTTCTTCATCTCCTTCATCATCTTTGCATGATCTAACAGTGTACCTGTTCCTACAATTCATTCATGATGGGACGACATCAAATCCAAAAACCCCCTATTCTAAGATGATGCATTGATATCCATGGATTGGGCCTGGGACATATGACAAGCTGGGAAAGAGTTCCCAGTAACTGCGCATTATACAGTTCCAGGTGACAGGGAGGGAGACCAGTCACTGAGACTACAAAAAGCGCAGCTCAGGCTAGGCTGAGGAACTCTTGAGCACAATCTTCACTTCCAGGAAAAAATGCGCAGAGTCCACTGGGAGGCAAGATTGCGTAGTTGAGATCATCAGTGGCAGCTACAAGGTGGGACCCTGGGAGGCAGGTCTGTGTAGTTTTCTAGGGGAAGGAAGGGCTGGGTAGTAGAGGGAATAGATCAGACAATTCTGTGCAATTTTTGAGATCAGTGAGTCTCGGCTGAGGGAGGACACTGGGAGACACTTTTGTGTAGTTTTGGGAGGCAAGGTAGGCTTGGGTATTTATGAATTACATGGTTCCAATAGGCAGGGAGGAGGCTTGATGACTGATCTTTTGAAATGCATAGTTTAGGTATGGCTTGAGGCAACTTTTGCACAATTTTGGGGAGGAAGGAAGGCTGCTCAGCTCTGAAATTACGCAGTGAAACTACCCCGAGGGACAATGACTATGCACAATGTAGTTCCAAGAAGTAGAGCAACATCATTGAGGGTTGAGACTACGTAGTGTGCATCTCAGTCGGGGTTTAGTGAAAGAGAGTTGTCCGGTCGGAAGGATTTTAAGGAAAGTGGCTAAGTGTGTGAGGCAAGTGAACCTGTGAGGAACTTGACATTGTGATCACACACTTAACATACTTCGACGACACGATGACATAGAGCATAGGAACAATGAGAGAAATCATTACGCTCTGTGTGATTGTTTAGAACCAAAAGTGAAAAGTGAAACGCTTGAGATAGACCTTAGGATGACCGTGATGACACTTGTGCGACAATGCTTAAAAATTTGTGTATGAGTGCCATCGATGTTTACGTAGTTAGGACAACTCAAAAACAAAAAGGAAAACCTTTGAAATCACCAGAAAAAAATTGCAAGCATGATAAAGCAATCAAACATGCCAAAAGATGATAGTTGATCAAGCAAGCAAAAGGGGTGGAAAGACTCTGAAGGATCTCATGGAATGAGCTTGAGCGTTTGCAACCATCAAGGAAAAACCAAGGAAGGCTCTAAAATTTGAGTGCAAGCCAAAATTTTGGATGGTTTTGCAGCTGCTACAACATGGACCCACTTGGTTGAGAGTGACTATAGAGAAAACTACAGTTATTGATTCACAATCAAAATTCTGCTAAACAACATTAGAATTTGTATTCATGAAATTTCAACAAAATAAAATGGTAAAGTGTTAATAAACAATCAATAAGATTGAAATACGCTTAGCGCTTTTTTAAATCATTATATTTTTCTTCTTATTAGATCTGATATATGCCTCCTACATCACTTGCTTCCTTCATAACATCCTCCTCCCTCTTCTAATGGAGACTACTAAAACTTTGCAAGTAGTTATGTAAGCACAATATTTTATTCTAAATATTTACCCAAATATGGGAATTAATGGAAGATAAAAATAAATGTCTTATGAAGCTCAGATGAACCAAATACCTTATAATGCGGGTGAATGCAATAATAGGAATACTAAATTGGTGAAGATGAAGAGTGAATAAAGTGAAAGTAGGTTAAATGGTCATTGTTAAAAAATGTGAAAAAAAAGGCTCAACAACTAGTACATTGACAATGTGGGTGGGAAGAACATGATTGAAACTACATGATTGAAAGTGAATGACCTCTATCCTCTCTCCATATGTGGCCCTTCTTCATATCCAGCCAAGAACCATACATCATTTCAAATGTGGACGAGGCACAATCATAATGGGATGTTAGTTCACCAATTTAACCCACCTCCATTACAAACTTGCAGGTCCTGAACATCGTACTAGACTCAATTAAGGTAGGGAGATGAATCAACAACTTACTAAACATACTTTTAATTGATACCATTGGATGCAACAAATGTTGGAGTGATGCCATGTTTCAAAAGGCCCATTGAGACATTTGGACCCAATTGAGAAGGTGTCTTTGCCTCTATAAGTTCATTAGCGGAATTCCATGGGATCTAACATAAAGAGGATTTCCCATTTACACTAAACCCAATTATATTTAAATTAACTCCTTTATTTTCCATTTCATCAACATATTTATTGTTTACTCGGAGGACATGAAACACTTTGATAGAATGGAATAAGGATCCTCTTCAGAATATTCTTCAACCTATTATCATGAGGAAGGGATCCAACAAAAAATTATTTATGAGAAGACTAGAGTCACCAATGATGATAATATAATAAATTTTGTGGGCCTTTGCTATCATTCAATCCTTGAAACAATGCGTAGGAATTTTCTTGATTATTAGAAATGATCTTAGACTCCAAGCATATGACAACTCTACATTTCCTCTAGGGAAAAAGATAACCCCCATGCTTGTTTCCCATGTATTTTTATTTCAAGCACCATCAAAACAAATAATATGAGAGTATTATGATTTAAGCCAAAGGTAAAATTCTTTCTTTGTGAAACACAACTGCTAATCTTCTTTATGAGCAAGAATTTTGTGAGAGGAGGTCTGTGAACTAGGAAATTGAGGAAAATATTTCTTTTTCCATGCCTTTTTCATTTCACCCATCATCTCAGAAGAAGACTTAATATGGGATTTGTGAGACTAAAATTTAGAGAATAATGAGAGAGAATTTGAAGCTACAAATTTAGGGAGGAGTCTTTTATCATGGAAAATAACTTTATTGCGAGCTAATTAGATTTTATACAAAATTAATTTCAACAAAACTAC
The DNA here is from genome assembly GCA_031772625.1 of Pinus tabuliformis. Lineage (NCBI taxonomy): Eukaryota > Viridiplantae > Streptophyta > Pinopsida > Pinales > Pinaceae > Pinus > Pinus tabuliformis. The sequence goes on along the minus strand of CM062804.1, from coordinate 774,046,420 downwards.
CCAAAATTTCCAAAAGAATGAATTACCAATAAAATTCCCAACATAATGACTATCTCACGAGGAAAAGTAATCATTCATGGTGGATGGCCGAATCAACCTTTCCACCAAGGAATGCAAGTAATTCTCCAAAATCCTTTATAAAAGTGGCATTCAAGTAAAAGGTGATAAATTGATTCCTCTTAGATAAAGAAAGGAGGACACTTGGATGGACCATAAATTCCATGCTTCTACAAATTATCTGTAGCTAGAATTTTATGATGAGCTAGGGACTAGAAAAAATTATTTATTTTAGATGGTTATTGAGGTGCACAGATTAACTTAGATACTATATTTGGGAAGAACACCTTGTGGAAAAAGAAAATGTATGTAGCCTTCCTTGACTAATTATTCTATGAGCTACCAACCATGAGAATCCTATATCTTCTTTATGACCAGGGGTAAAACCAACTAAGTACTTTCAACTAAGCATAAAATTCTCCTTAGATTTGGTGGCACAAAAATAAGATCCCAACCAATTCATTGGACATCATTGGCCCAAAGAGAAATTTACTCTAAGGTGTTTTTACCCTGTGCTACTAACCATTCTCGAAGGGGCATAAGAACCACATTTCAATCCAAAAGGGGACACCCAAGGATTACAAAGGTCTAAAGATTAATATGATTACCATTACTTAAGATTCAAGATATTTTTTCCTTAATAGCAGAGGAAATAAATGATATAAGCTTCCAAATTTGAGAACCCTTTGAACACAAGAAGGGAAATCCAAGCAATTTGATTGATCTCCAAAGTAGTATTCAAGCCATTATACACTTTTCCTCTACTCATATTTCTCATATATCAAGTGCCACACCAATTTCAATCTAATGGAAAGATTCATTCGGGAGGGATCTCTTATGCCCAATCCCCCATGAAATTTTGGAGTGAGAACAAAATCCCATTTCACTAGATGAGTTTTTTTAGCGTTAGATTTTCTTCCATGCCACAAGAATTTATGGATTTATTATGTCATTTTCATATGAATCCTTGAAGGGGCCAACAATGTTGAGAATTGAAACAATGGAAGAGTAGATAAGAAAAAATGAATAAGAATAAATCTACATGTGGGGTTTAGCCAATGATCACCCCATTAGTTAAATTTTAATTTAAATTTAGAGATAGTTGAAGCCTAGGACTAGTGTGAAGAAGACTCATTAGTTATCCCTAGATTAATTTGTTGCCATTCCATGTATAAATTTTACTTTTACTTTTATTGATCATTCCTCCTAGTGCTTGAATGAAGTGGTTTAGGACTAATTGAAATCTTGCTTCTATGATGACAGAGGCGCCTCCAAAAAATAAGGTATAATTAATAAACTATGAATGATTGATGTTCTTGGTACCTCTCACAAATTTGATTCTTGTAAACAACTCTCTTCTTCTTTCATAGTATAATCTTCTGCTTAGGGAATCTACCATTGAAATATAGAGAATGGGGATAACTAACAACCTTGCCTCAATCCCCTAAAAGCTTTAAAAAACTTAGCTGATATTACATTGACAAAAGGAGAGATCCAAGGAATAAATATGTAAGAGAAAATACAATGTAATACTTTATATTCAAATCCAAATTCCTCATTACTGCAAAGAGTAACTTATGGCATAATTGATCAAATGTTCCATATATAATCTAATAATAATTCATTTAAACCCTCTATATTTTCACCTTAAACAAGAATGATATTATCTACAAACGATCGATGGCTTAACCCCCCATCCCACTTATTTTAAAAAATTATTTTTGGGAGAGAAGTTTTGACTCTGAGAGAAATTATTTTGGAAATGAATTTGTAAGACAATTACACAAAGATGTTGTTCTAAATTGAGCAAAAGAAGATGGATTCACACCTTTTGGGATTATGCAAATAGAGAGGAATTGATCCCACCTACTACATACTTATCCTTAAATGCATAGTCAATCATTATGAAAAGCTCAAATTTGATAACATCCCAACAGTGTTGATAAAAATGTTCCAAAAACCCATCTACGCAGTGGTTTTGTCCAGATTTAAGGAGCTTAAAAATTCTATATTTAATCCTTTGATATGGGGCGAAGAAGAGAATAATTCTTAGCCTAAAGTGTCCAATTGGGGGATGTGCTTTAAACACAAAACACATGGCATCATCATCCTGTTGCCTAAATATTTATAAAGAACACTAAAATTTTGGACTACCTTTTACTTAATTTGAGAGAAATCATAAATTTTGTCCCCATTAACAAATATCAATTTGATGTTTCTTTTCCACATCCTCATTTTGGATTAGTTATGGAAACAATTAGTGTTTTTATCTGTTCCCTGGAACCGCAAGATGCATGATTTTAGTTTCCATGTTTCTTCTTCTTCGTGTGGAGCCATGTGATACAAATCAATTCTTTCTTCTCTTCCATTAAAAGTTCCTCCGAGATATGATCATGTTCGAATTGTTGTTGTAGGATTTCTGAATGAAATTTGTGTTAAAGGACTATACTATATTAGTTTGATTTTCCTTAGCCCATTATTTCAGTGCCATCTTTAATTCTTTTATTGTTTTCTACCAAATAATAGTAGGGATCTAGTGACTCATTTCTCCCATGTTTGAGAAACAATCTCCTTGAATCCATGTTTTTGCAACCATAAAATATTGAATCGAAATGGCAGAGGACCATAATCAACTTTAGGGTGAGTTTATAGTAATACTAGATGATGGTCTTATCCACTCTAGGGAAAGATTTGATAAGAAAAAAGGAAACACCAAGCTATAAAGGAACTAATGATTAAAAATCTATCCAATATGGCAACAATATGTTTAGGATCAACTCACCTATTGCTTCAATTAAATTTATTTGAGATTGGTTTAGTGTTAATTAGTCCAATATTGGCTATGAGACCTTCCATATGCTCTTGAAATGGATCTCTAACTATAGATCCTCCTTTTTTTATCTAACGGGTGGAGGGTGCTATTGAATTCCCCTCCAAATATGCAATTTTCACTGTACCCAAAGTCCCATAGGGAGAGAAGAGGAGACCAACAATTTATTTTTTCTTGATAATTAAATGACATATAAACATTTATAAAACAATGCACCTTTTGACTTGGAATGTGAAGAATATGGACAACCAACAAGTGAAGAGAGATTTGATGAGAGAGAAGATGAAATATAGAAGAGGGCCATGTAGTGCATATGGCTCTCGAGGCACCATATGAATTGACTACCTTGACTTCACATCCTTATCACAAATTTGTACATTTTTTTGGGATTTCATGATCCCCTAAGTTCGTCTTCTAGAGAAGGAGGATTATAGGCCTTTATTTTCATATCAAAATTTTGAATTCTAAAATTATCCTTTCTGATCCTAATCCTCTACAATTCCATGAGATAATTTTCATCATTTATTAGTTGATTTGGAGCCCCCTTGCATTGGGTTAAACCACTTCGTGTTTTGGTTACTGTGGGGGCCTCCTAAAATGGAAAACCAATGGAATTTTTAGTTCCCAATTATTTATCCTTTTCCACCTATTCATTCCTCACATCCCTATTAGCCTTTCATCTTCCTTTTCTATGAGATTTTTCATGGTACTTAATTTTTCCCCTTTAGACTTTTTGTCTGCAGATCCAAAGGAAAGGGATCATTGTAAGTTTTTCAAATTTTTAATGAGAGGAGGAAATCATCTCCATTTGAATCCTCTTTTTATTAATTCCTTTCCATTGTGGGAACATATTCTAGGGGCAACATGTTTTAATTTTTATTGTCAAAAATCACTCAAAGCAGACCTTCGAGAGGATTCTTTTGGGATTTCTGCATAAGGATTTTTCCTTATTCATCCAGCAAGTTCAACACCTAATACTTGTTTTTTTTAGAGCCTAATCCTTTATTTTTGTTGGAGTAGTATCCATCAGCCATGGAGGAGACAACTTATTTTGGAGAAGTAGGGACCTTTTGGCTAGATCCATTGTCTTCTAGGAGTTTCACATCTACAAATTTTCGATCAAGACCCCATTCTATGCTTTGGTTGTTGCCATTGCTCACATTCTTTAGTTTTCTTCTGGATTTATTTTGATTTTTTGTAGTTTTGGGAAAAATTCCCATGCTCATGGAATTATTTTCACTTAAAGGGAATATGATCATAATCAACTTCGCAAGGGGGAAATAGGTAATTTTCCCCATATAAGAATTGTAGAGTGGACATCGTTATGTAGATTGAAATAAAGGCTCCAAAAATCCAATTATAGAGCTTTGGCTCTAATGAAATAAAGGCCACTGTAAAAAATTTGATCTCAATCTTCGTCCTCAAACAAGAATGTAAAAAAAATTGACCATGAAAGGAAAACAAGAGTTTACCTTTGATGAGGGGCCACCATTTTTTGTCAATAAAAAGAATAAATGACCTAGGGGAGAGCCAAATGCCTGTGAATTTCTAAATTAAACCCCCATATGCTAATTTAAGGGCCATTACATGGGACTGGGTTGCATGGATTGAAATATTTGAGATTTCATCCATTTTTTTGACAAATCAAGTAACCATGACATGTTGAGAGTGAGGGCCACAAAAAACCAAAGCATTGTAGGTGGAAATGTATAGGGTTGAAAGAGGAGGTAGGTTAGCAGGCCCTCTAGAGCATGAATCCATTAAAATGTAAGCGCACAACAAGAGTTCCAATGAGAAATCTTCTAGATCAATAGTGTGTTAATATACTTAACGAAAACTTATAAATTTTCTAACAATTGTATCACCGAACTCCAAAAAATAAGGTTGCATCCCAAACAATATTAATCTTGTGACATGTGACACCAAATAGTTTTTTGGTGTGACATATCACATATGGAAATATTTTCCTTCTCATGATAAAGGAAAATGTCTCCCTTTGGTCCATTGGATGAAAGTTTCTTTTCTCTTTATCACATTGCAATAGAACTTATTCCCTTATGGTGTATCATAATCATTATTATTTAATTTATTTTTAATGTGTGATGCATAACATCAAATGGATTTTCCTTTTTCATGGTGAAGATATCTCTTACTTCATTTCATGTGAAAGCTTTTCCTTTTTCATAGTATATCACATCACAAGGACTTTTCTCTTTGTGTGAAAACCCATTTTTCCTCTATAAGTGTTATTTTTCTTCTTCTTGCATTTCCTTTATTTTCTTTATTATCCATGCCATGTGATGCCTAAAAATTATAGGTGTAGTGCATCACACCAAAAATATTTTTGTGTAATATGTCTCACATCAAAAATATTTTTGTGTAATATGTCTCACATCAAGAAAAAACTTTCTCATGACAAGGCAATTTTCTCCAAGAACTCCAAGTCTTGATATTTCTTCCTAGTGTCAACAACATATTACATGAAGATTTTATTTATGTGATACATGTTTATTTTCATGAAGGTAATTTTCATATGATGCACATAAAATTTATAACTTTGCCTTAGAATTTTGCAAGGTTTCTCAAGAAAAGTAATTGTATTTCCCCAGATAGACTAAGGAGAAACTCCTTCTTAATGCATCCTATAACTTCTATATGGGAAACAAAAGGTCTTAAACCTTCAGACTCAACACTTCCCCAAGCTTGTGAGAAAACATACTTTATACATAATTTAATCTTCAATATGGATTTCCTTCAATAGGTAAAGGATATACTTTTAATATTTCCAACCTACATTTCCTTCATAAGAAGTCCTAGATGCCAACGGTCCCAAGACCCTAATTTTGCTTATCTTTTGATTTTAATAATAGAATTGAATTGTCTTATGTTGATAAAGTTTCAAGGGTCTTTTTTGATAGGTATTCATCCCTTATTTCAGATAGTAAGGTCATTTAGTTACCCTTACAAGAAATACTTCTTCCCAAATAATTAATCAAGTTTAGGGTCCACCTGGACTTCTTTTACTTTGTTAAAGAAACATAAAGGTAGGATCTGTTAGTTAAAATAAAGAATCCTCTTAGACTTAATTAATTCCTCAACTTATTAAACAACCAATATGCATCCTTTAAATATGTTTAACACTCATTCAACCTAGGCATATTAGTTAACATCCAATCTTCAATAGAAAATGTATTTCCTTCATATATAATTCATAGATCTAAATTGCACCCTCAACTACACTAGTAACAATTAGACTATCAATTATACTAGTATCTACCTTGAAATCATTCATGTTTATACCATCACAAAATTGAACCTTTCATAGTTAGGAATCACTCCTGTCAATCAAATGGCAAAATATTTCAACAAATATATGATCTAGTATAACTCCCAAGGAAGCTGAATTTATTTCCTTGCAACATACATGGAATATAGAAATAGGAAATTAGCTTAATTCCTAAATTCAGTGATGATCCAAATTTAAATAGGAACGCAACAAATTACAGATATAACTATCAATACAAATATGGAACATAAATAATACTTCATTTAATTAATGTAAAATATTGAAATATGCTTACAAACAGAAATGGAAATAAACTAGCTCGGGTGACGGTAGCTTATCTCTGAGGAGAGATGTGGAGGCTACATGCCTCTAAACTATGTTAAAATGAGGCTCAAAGGCCTATTTATTATTGAGAAACAATGGAAAACCCTAAACATCCAAAAACATAACCCTAGGAGATGAAGAACCAAACTATGGGCCCCATTTGGGTAAATTGGTACATCAACTTCTCAGGGTCGTAACTTTGGCATACGATCTCTGTTTGACACGCAAAATGCCTTGTTAGAAAGATCTATTCGAGGACTACAACTTTCAGAAGGCCAAAATCAATCTATATCCCATGTTGGCCCCCATTTTCCCAAAAAACGTCATTTAGGGCTTCAAAACGGCTCTGGAAGTTCAGGGCCCAAAAAATTGCCAAAAATAGTAAATTGTGATACAATTAAGGAAACTGAAAAACTGAAAGAGACAGTTGTGGGGGTCTAAGTGGGATAGGCGGGTGGCCACCAACATCCACCTATATCATTCCTCCCCCCTAGGAAGCAATGGTCCTCATTGCATTGAGTGCCTCCATGAGATGGGGAAACTTCTGCTGAACTTGGTCCCTCGTGAGCTGTTCTGCAATCTCTGATGTGTCCAGTAATGGCGGGAAGCATGGTCGAGGGCAGTCCACATTGAACACTTGGTCCCCTCAAGGAATGGGGGAATTTTGTGCTCCAAATCATTGTTTACCACAACCTTGGTAATGTTGTAAGGACCATATAAGGGTGGTTTGAGCTTCCGATGAGCTCTTGTAAAGTGTTTTTTCTGTAGATGCAACCAGACTTTGTCGCCAGGGAAAATTTTAAGAGCCCCCCCTAAAATTATATGTATAATAAATGGGTGAATCTCCATGGTATATAGGAAAAATGGAAGGCGATTTTATCTTGATAATATAATATGTATATATAATTTTTTGGTGAATCTCTCACGAAGCATGGCGAATATTTTACTCAATTATAAAATCTTGTAAGATCTCGACGAGTCTTTCACTAAATAATAAAACTTTGTAAAGTCCTAGTGAATCTTAGCATTGTGAACTCTTAGAGAATTTTTTGAAAAAGTATAAAACCATATATGACAAGAGCCACATGGTGGCAATATCACTGTTTTTTTTTCACATTTCCACGACATGGAACTTGTTTATAAAATTATAAAAAATCCAACCAAGTCCTTTATAATATGCAAGTAAGCTTATAACAGAGTCTGATACCTCTACTATGCTTGTCTTCATTCAAGTGCCATAGCTGCTATACTTAACACTGTGAATCACAACTCTCTCAGAACTCAACTCTATAGTGTAATTAAAACCTTTGGAAATTGAATCTATCAACTCTATAAAGAGGATTAGTGAAATAGAAGCTTTTGTGAATGAGCCCACTAACTATCATTGCTAAACAATCAATCTAGACTATGAAGTCTTCCATCTTGATCACAATCGTGCTCATGATCAAGGGAGTGTGACGACCTAGCCTGACATAATGGCCATCATAGCTTCCAATAATCAACAACCACCTTGCAAGGACATCCTAGCTCATGTCTCATGAATTTTATTCATCAATCTTAACTGATGTAAATCTTTAAAGATAATATTAGAATCCTCTCTAGATTCACTATTAATACAAGGGTAAAGGAAATTTTCTAGCTCAAGGCACTAGCCAATACCAACTTTGGTATTTGTGACCCCTTTGTGGGGATGCACCTACCCTTCCCTGTTGGGTTTTTTCCTTGTAACATAGTTCAAGGATCACAAGACTTTCCAATATTCCTACTCCATTAGACACACTTTATATGCTATACATAGTGAATGGAAAAGAAGCATTATAGAACACACAATTTCACAGGAGGAACAAAAATCTTAGCTAGTTCAATATCAAAATCTTAACCACTGATTAATAAAGAATAAAAAGTAGTGTAATGAATTGTTCCGAGTTATTTATTTACAAGCTATAAAGAATGTAATGGAATGGAAAATATTACTTAGGCAACCCTTAAATATTTTCTACTAATATGTCTGTGCATGTACATATGAAATTAAGAGAATTGTTGAATACAAAGTTTCCTTTTCTGTTGCCTCCATTTTGACAAATCAGTGTGAAATCAATGTCACTTTGAATCTCCTTTCTTGTGTGGATGTTTTGAAAAATCAATGTGAAATCAAAGTCACTTTGAATTTCCTTTCCTGTGAGGGATCACATACACAGTTGATTAGTAAACGATAATCTACTATATATTATGTTCAAGAAATTGATTGCAATCTACAGTGGAAACAAGACCTCAATTCTTATTCTGAATTTCAATATCTCAGGAAAACATAAGAGATAAAAATGCATATGGCCTTAGTAGCCAGAAAACAATCACTCCATCATTACAAGACCACCTAGATTTCGGCACTTAATCTAAATAATGGCACTAGTTGCAGTGCTTATTTGCATTAACACCATGGAAAATCAACAAAAATGTTTCAAAGCACACTCATTGGAAAAGTTGTAACGTTTTGAGAATATTTAATGATAGCATTTGAACCTAGTAGTTATGGTGGGGAAACTAGGGAACCCAAATCTTGGAAGATATCTCATACCAAATCTGAGAAAAAAATAAAGAAGGGAAAAAATCAAAATCTATAAATCAAGCAATGAATTGTTTACAAATCAAATACAATTCCTTTAACTAACAGTTAAATTGTGGTGATATATTTAAATATTTAGTAAGAGGGGAACTTCAAACCATGGAATATTACCTTTGTCATTATTGTCATCCATCAGTGACTGAGATTACAAATCAATACTTATGGAAAGATTGTAAGAAATTCTTTGAAATAGTAAAGCATAACCTCTATTTTCAAGCAACAAAATCAAGACATTGTTACATCAAGAGCCATAATTGATACATAATCAATGAATCAAGTCCTTGTATGGCATAGGCTTGTTTCACAACCTCTATTTTCTCAATAACAAAATCAAGACATTGTATGTGCTTATTGCCAAAAGGAAACTGCGTTCTAATTTGGAAGAGGATCTTATCAAAAGACATGGATTTATTCAAAGCTACAAAGCCTAATGGGTTACTGAAAAATAAGTTGGAATATGGGATCATGATACTTAAATTGAAAAAATACGCTTTCCTTTTAAAAACATTACAGTTATACAATGTTTTTTGAAAGCATTAGAATTTGAAATTGGGCCTTTCTATCAAGACAAATTTTCATTAACAGAATGTACTTTCCTACCTGAAACATTGTAGATATCCAAGAAAAACTTGAAAAGCATAAGAGAACTTAGCATAATGTACTTTCTTTCCTTCCTTAACATTCTTAAAGAGTTGAGGTTCTCCAATTCATCAGCTAACTTTCGAAGGAAATGACAGTTAGTAATAGTCCAATTCACGACTGAAGATGCGCCACAAATACAAGGGAGCATCTCCTCCAAATCACAAAGTGCTCCAGGTTAAAATCTAGCATTATTGGAAGCTTAATGCTCGACTAGGTGTTATTGAACCCAGACATTTTTCCAATCTTCACTGAAAGCTTAAAAATAGCTTCTCTAAGTTCTACATGACTTTACTATGCTCTTGAAGTGGGGGCACATGCCACCTCTCCAAGTGAATAGTCTTAAACTAAGTGAAGATAAGGCTGATAGATCATTCAGTGTGGATATCTTTAACCCATAATTGAATACCATGTCTCTCTTGAACCCATAATTGAATACTATTAGGACTTTCAAATTTTTCATGGAACTCAAAAATGTTGGAAGAAAGTATTTGCTTCCAGAAAAGAGTAAAACTAAAGCCTCTGCTTGAGGACAATTGATGTCACACCACTAATACTTCTCCATGGAATCTGTTATCACTCAGGTTGTCCTTAAAGCTCCAGAAAAGGATACGGCCGAGGTAACCACAAACCAACTTTGGACTGCAGGTTCTAGTCTGCCTGCAGTCAGAGAGGGCTCTCTCTTTTGGATTTAGCTTTGTTGAAGATGATATTAGGCTAGCTATTGAGTTCAAAGGGTTTTGTTTATGTTTGGTAGGAAGGAGAATACTTTCAGGCAGAGAGGCAAAGCATAGTGTGGTAAGTTTCAAACCATTGGGCGTGGAGTCATGGAGTAAGACTGTTGGTGTGTTTTCTTGGTGACAAGAGGAATGAGGAGCAAGGTAGCTGCTCATGAAACAACATTTAAGCTTAAAGGTATGGAATAAGAGCTAAGGAAAAGAGAGGCAATTAAGAGTCTCTTAATCAGATTAGCAGAAAGAAGATGAATAAACCTTATCTAGGAGCAACTAAGAATTCTTAGATAACATTCATTCATATGTGAAATAGAGCAAACATGAGCCATAAAAGGAAATCATATTTATGCCTAAATCAAGAGGAAAACATTTAGAAGCCACAGAAACTGAGCACAGAGTGCATTTAAGCAAATTGTAAACTAATCTTTTGTTCTGCGACCTGAGCATATATGAAATGAAAATAACAGAGATAAGGAACACTTATTGATTCATATCACAACACATGAATTCCACATTCACTTCTTCAGAACCAGTAACAACACATCAGACAGTCCATTCTCCAAGCTTTGAGCAGTCTTCGATTATAGAAAATAACAGGTATACAGTGCAAGTCTCTCTTGGAGTACATTAACCAACCGACCCTTCAAACAGTGCAGAGGGTGGTATATAAAGGAAAATAGCTACAGACTTCCCTTGAACAGGTGTCAAGGGGAAAAATATCCCAAAAAATATCTCTGAAAACAGATCAAAAGAGATCTGTGCAATCACTATCTTTGAACCTAATCTATGCTGGAAATAAATGCATAAAACATCAGAAACAGCTGCGCATGGGGCAGCTGGCATCTCAAGTCATGTAAACAAGGGCTGCGCATGAGGCAGCAGCCTCAAAAATGAGTGGAGAGAGGTCTTTGAGTCATGTACTGGCCTCATGGCCATAACTGTAAGTTGGGGAGCCACAACGACTTGATGATGCTTTGCCGAATCTGCTGGGGCCCTTCTGTTTCATCTGCTTTGGAAGATTTTGCCTGATACTCTCTGCTGCTTACCTGATCTTTATTTGCTTTAAAAATGCCCTGAACTATCACATCAAATCATTAGTGGCCGTTATTTGGCCCAGGTATCTGCTGCGCGGCGCTTTGTTGCTTCTAGGTGGTTGTCGGCCCTTGGCCGACTCAAAATGCTTTAGCAACACTTAACATCATGAACTAGATGGGTAAAGGGTCACTGAAAGCTTGCCGAGATGGAAGCCTTCTATTTGGGGCAATTTAGGCCTGGAGCGATCCAAGAATGGCCTGAGAAAACCATGATTTCATTATCCCTGGGCGGGCATGAGCGCCGCACACAAAACCTTTGAAAACGGCCCATTTCCGAATAACACAAAAAATGTGCCCAAAATATGAAATTTCAATGAAAATCGCTTTCGGCGGGCACTGTAGCAGCCTTTAAATCCTGGCCGTTGGATTCGGCGCGGGCCGATCCAACGGCTATCGCTAAATCGCATCGGGGTGGACCGGGGGTGGCACAAATGATCGTCGAACTGCGTAGACCCGATATGCTTATAGGCCCTCTTTTTATTTGAATCGAGTCCGGCCAATCAGCGGCTTTACGAAAATTTGATAAGCGGACCCGATATGCTTACATGCTGCGCCTTAATAAAATTTCGGCTCCGCTGGTCTGAGCCATATATATGGGGTTGATCGCCGATACAATATGGGCCGTTGATCTGGGCCCAAAAATGGATGGCTGTGATTAATTTGGCAATTCGCTATCGGCGGGACCATGGGATTTATATATGCGCGACCGCCGAAATGGGCGATCACCGAAACGATCTGGACCATTGATTTGGGCAGAATGATGGACGGCCGCGATCCAATCGGCATTTCGCTATCGGCGGGACCATGGGGGCGGGCAACTGCCGACGCGATATAATATAACATATGCCCCAAAACCTTTGAAAACCATAACATTTCGATACATTTAATGTATCGCATCGGCGGATGGCGGGGTGATATGTTTGCAATGTAACATGTCGAAAGGCACTGTTGGGAGACCTGCACAAAAGGTTTATGATATGCCACTGCCCCCTCCCGATAGCGATTTCGTATCGGAGGGGAATCAAATGATACTTTAATGCATCGGAGCATGAAATTTAATAAAATGCAAAGGTAAATGACTTCGGTAGGGTGATTAAGGGGCTTAAAATGGATTCTTAGGGCATCGGAAGGGGTCCGATGGCCCGAAAAGAGGATTTTTTCAGTGTTTTGAAGGTTATAACATGGTTTTTGCATGGTTTGGGTACTCTTATGCCTTGGAAGGAGTCCAAAGGCACTTAGGAGGAAAGTGATGTGGTTTTGAGAGGGGTTTAGTAGCCAAAAGGGGTTTTATGCCTTAGAAAGGTAAAACAAGACCAGAGGGGTGATTTTTTAAACATGTGAAGGAGAATTATGCAAAGGAGTGAGTCCTGATGCACTTGGAAGATGGTTAGGGGGGTGATTAAGGGTTCCATGCATTGGAAAGGGTCCAAAAAGCATGAGAAGATGGTTTGAGGGGGGAAAAGAGGATTCTTGCTGAGTTTCAGATAAACTTAGCAATTTCCAAGGATGTATATGGTTATATTTCAACCAGGGGGAGGGATAAGTATATAGGGGAGTTATATACATAGTTTTTAGTAGGGGAAGGGTAAAGAAATAGGGAGTTACATAATAAATTTAGTAGTTAGTATGATAACGATGAGAAAAAGTGCTAAGAATGATGTCTTAGGCTATCAATGGGGGAAATGACAGATATAAGAAGTGTGAACATTCCTTGAGTGAAGCAGATCTTCACCAAGGAAAATGATATGGAGAATGATGGAACTAAGAGGTATCAAGCAGATCTTGACCTCTTTTAGGGGAAGTTAGTGAGTGATTTGGGGAAGAGGAAGAAGGGGGGAGTTAGACATGCCTCGCTTGAAGTCCTCCAAGTGAAAAACTGCCTTCAACTTGTGACATGATAGATATAACACTTGACAATATGAAACAGATCACAAGCCATGATTCTCCAACCACAAAGCTACCTACCCGACCTACTCACCTAGCATTTTCTCTTATTTTTGGTTTGGGTGCACTTGAACTAGCATACCCAGCTTTTCATTCTTTCTTCTTGCTGTGCTCCTATCTACTTCTACACTTATTTCAGCCAGGGGCTCAGATTAAGCTGTTGAGCACCCTTGTTTCTCTACCTATCTACAAATCTGCCAAGATTAAGATGTTTGGACAGATAATGATTCTCTACATTCTACAACAGGAAATTGAAACCTAGGGAGGCCAAGCTTAAACTGTTTGGCCTTCCTATACTTGAAAACTGATCAAAATGGATTACTCATCAAAACTGGAACAAAGCAGTAGCATTAAAAAACTAGCAGACCTTCATGGATACTTCTCTGGTCATCTGTAGCAAATATGGAGCATTGCAGCAAGCAAAGTATGACATATTTGGCATGTAAAAATGTTGACCATGAAAGATGATTAACCTGCTGCAGCCGGAGGCTAACAATGGCTCCACTTGGGGATGTCTTTTCCTCGTGACAAGCCAAGAATAGCAGGTTAGAATGCCTTGATCCTCTGTAGTTGTAGTTTAATTGAAAATTTCTTCTTCGCTAACTGTTGAATGACTAGAACTTTAACTTCTGAATGCAACACTCCTCCTTAACTGAAACACTGTGAAAAATAAAGCATTTCCTGCTTTCTTCCGCGTGCTTGATATTGCATACACTTTTGCTTGAGAACTGCATTTTGAAGTACACACAAAAGGGGAACCAACTGGAGCAACTCCTCTTAATTTTGTCTTTGAACATTGCTGTTGATATAATGAAACCTGCTCCTCAATTTTGATATTATTGATTGAATGAGCTGTAAGCCTGAATGCAGCATTTTTATTTGAACCCGCTGTTATAAACAACAGTGTTGCCCCTTTATCATTGAGAGAATTTAAAGTATATCAAAACCTGCCTTGCGCACCCTTTGAAGTAAGTTCATAACCGGGGGCAAAATTGATGTGCTTCTCTTTGAAATTCACCTCAAAAGAACAGAGGCTTCGAATGTTGCGCTCCTTTGGCTTCTTTTCTTCGGGACTGTGCTCTTTTCCCAAAATCAATGCAAAGACAGGGCTTTGAAATGGGGGATTTGCGTGGGCTGCGCCTTCAAGCTTTGCTGCGCTGCTCTGCTGTGGTCAATGCTTATGGTAGATTTTTAAAACGGAGGACCTGCGCTGCTTTGCCTCCATAACTTTGCTGCTTGGTTCCAAGCAATCGGATTGCTTACACAAAAAAGAAAGCGCTTATATGTACATGCATTAATATACAAATATATACATCAGAAACCTGTATCCCTTAGATCATTGGATCAAGGTAATGCTTCAGCATGCGGCCATTCACAGGGCCCTCTTCAACTGCGCAGGCATCTAGAGTTTTGAGAAAATATGTATTATTGCCTTGAATAGCGCTGATGACAAATGGGCCTTTCCACAGAAAGTCAAACTTGGCATGCTTTCCCTTGTCTTCTCGTCTTGAGTCCCACCTTAACACTTTATCGCCAATAAAGAAATCCTCAGCCTTAGTCCTCTTGTCAAATGCCTTTTTTAGCCTTTCTTGTAGCATTTGAGCTCTGTCATACACCTGCTCTCTGGTTTGCTGCAGATGAATGGTCTGATTGATCCTTCGTTGAATATCATTTGGTTCAGCTTGAACCTCCTGCAACAGCTTGATAACAGGAATGCCTAAAGAAGATGGAAATCTGGCCTCCATGCCATATACTAGCTCATAAGGGCTCATCCCAATGGATCTCTTTGTTGAAAGTCTGTCTGCCCATAGGGCATTGGTGAGCTTTTTGTGCCAGTTCTTCTGGTTTTCTTCCAAGGTCTTCTTAATGATACTGATCAGGCTCTTATTAGATGACTCGGCTAAGCCATTACCTTGAGGGTAATAGGCTGTGGAATGGCCTAAAGTGATATGGAATTTATGGCAAAAATTGATCATCTTCTTGGATTTGAAGGCAGCAGCATTATCAGTGATGATCTTCTCAGGGCAGCCGAATCTAGAAAGGATATTGCACTCAAGGAATTGGATAATGGTGGTGTCATTGGCTTGCCTACATGGGATGGCCTCAATCCACTTAGTGAAATAATCGGTGGCTGTTAAGATCCACTTATGCTGGCCTGAGGAAGAGGGATGGATTTCTCCAATGAAGTCAAGACCCCATTGTTGAAAAGGCTTCTCGGTTGAGATGGGTTTCAGAGGCAAAGGGAGCAGCTTTTTCTTGCCTTCAAAGATTTGGCAATTGTGGCATGAGGTGGCAAACTTCTTTACATCTGCAAACAAAGTGGGCCAATAGAAACCAACCCTTAAAATTTTATCAGTAGTGGACTTCCAATATAGATGTCCTCCACAGTCCCCTGCATGGAATTCTTTCATGACATTGTTAGTTTCATTCACAATCAAGCAGTTAAGCAATATACCTTCATGATTTTTCCAAAATAAAGCACCATCTAGGACACAAAACTTCAAAGCCTTCATTCTTAAAAATCTCTTCTTGGTCCTGGACAATCCTGGGGGAGC
The DNA here is from genome assembly GCA_031772625.1 of Pinus tabuliformis. NCBI lineage: Eukaryota > Viridiplantae > Streptophyta > Pinopsida > Pinales > Pinaceae > Pinus > Pinus tabuliformis. The sequence continues at coordinate 774,030,334 of CM062804.1, read as the reverse complement.
ACACAGGTTTAACAATACAAAGCAAATATCAGCATACCATGGGGATTGCAAAAAGGTGTCACTGATCTGTGGAGTCGCCAGCTCCTGTTCATTGTCTAGTTGGTTGATGTCTAAGGCTTGAAAGTTTGTTTCGGACATCAGTTTGGCTAAACCTTGTCCCTTTATTAGCTTGGTTGGTTTTATCTCTATGTCATACTCAAGAATGTTAGCAATCCACTTGCCTCTTTTGCCTTCTAACCCCTCTTGGGTTAATATGTCTTTTACAATAGCATTTGGCACATAAGCAATCACATGTGAATATAAAATATAAATTCGGAGCTCTTTGATTTCTTTCACAAGGGCATAGGCTTGCTTCTCCATGATTGGGTATTTCAGGGGTGCATCTCTTAAGTCTCAGCTAAAAAATCCAATTGGCTTTTCAGCTCCTTGATCATCCTTTTGCAAAAGGACAGCAGCTATGGTATTATCAGATGCAAATGAAAATATGATAAAGTCCCTATCAAATTGAGGACTTGTGAGGACTGGGGCTTGAGTTAAGGAAACTTTGATACTTTCAAATGCTTGCTTGGTTTCAAGAGACCATTTTACCTTGGCATCCTTCTTTAACATGTTGCTCAATAGTCTTATCATCTCGGCTAGATTTGGGATAAATCTCCTTAGGAAATTGATCTTTCCTAGGAATGCTTGCAGCTCTTTTATGTTTCTTGGATATGGGATTTGGAGAATGGCTTGGATCCTTTCCGGATCAATTCTAATCCCGTCTTTTGAAATGATATGTCCAAGTAATTTGCCTTCTTCAAGGCCAAAGAGAGACTTTTTGGGATTCAAGGAAATGCCATATTTCCTACATGTGATGAATATTTGCCTTAGGTGTTTGAGGTGCTCTTTATCAGATTTAGAGAAAGGGGTTAAGTCATCAAGGTAGACAACTAGGAAATCATGGATTTCCTTGGCAAAGGCAATGTCCATTGCCCTTTGAAAGGTGGCACCAGCGTTCTTTAGGCCGAAAGGCATTTTCACATATTTGAATGTTCCCCACGGTGTGGTAAATGTTGTCTTGTCTTGGTCATCCGGGTGAACAAGTATTTGGTTAAAACCTGAGAAGCCATCTAGTAAAGAGATTCTAGATGACCCCACCACCCTTTGCAAGATGTGGTCCATTTTGGGCAGAGGATAGTGGTCCTTTAGGGATACTTGATTTAGATTTCTGAGATCTACACAAAGTCTGATCTCATTTGTTTTCTTTCTTGTGGGAACTAAGTTTGACACCCATTCGGAAAACCTAATGGGTGCTATGATTCCTGCTTCAAACATCCTCTTGACTTCTTTCTCAACCAAGGGAAGGAGCACAGGATTGATTCTCCTAAGTTTTTGTTTGAAGGGCTTTTGATTTGGTTTTAAGGGAATGGTGTGTTGGATTACTGAGGTGTCATAGGACTTCAAGTCCTCATAACTCCAAGCAAAGACATCCTGGAATTCTTTGAATAGATCAACGTACTTTGGCTTTTGATCAGGAGGCAGAGACTTAGAAAATTTGATCATTTTGGGCTTTTCTGTTGTCCCAACGTTGTGTTCTTCTATAGAAGCGTTTAAGGGCTTCATTTTTGGGTTTTTGGGGACATCATTGGTGTCAAACATGTCTTCTAGTGGAGTGAGGCCAGCAGGGAGAAAGTTATCCTTTAGATCAATAATCTCGGCCTCTGTTTTATCTATTTCCTCCAAATGCATTTGTTTCAGCTCTTCAATGTTTGCATTGTCAAAGATGGTTGGCTGTAGCACTTTTCTAGCTGTTTGAGCTGTTACAGTTTGCTGGATTTGGTTCATTGCTTGCAGTTGTGGGTCCTCCATGGTATCCTCATCAATGTTTAGGCCTGAGAACTCATGCTGTAAGGTAAGAAAATTGTTGATTTGAGCATCATCCTCAAACACTTGCCAATCTTTGATATTGTTAGGGACAACAGGCCTATGTTTTATTTTAGCTGTAAAGTGGTGATTGGGTTCAAAGGGCAGCTTGCATGTACTAGCGAAAGTGGCTAGGCTGTGAGCATGAATGTTATGATTTCTTGAAATTTTGGCAAGCTTGGATTCAGTGAATGTATCAAGTATTGCAGTGGCAGCAGTCCTATAAGCTCTTAACCTTCTATCATTGGTGACAAAGTTGCCTTTCATTTGTTGGATTACTAGGTCTGAGTCACCTAGAATGGAAACTTTGGCAGCTCCTAAAGCTTTGAGCAGCTTAAGGCCTAAGAGGAGTGCCTCATACTCAGCCATGTTGTTGGTGCATTTGAAATTCAGTCTATAAGCATGACCCTCTGCATGATTGTCATGAGAATTATGAATCCATACACCTGCCCCTGCTCCTAACTTGTTAACAGATCCATCAAACTCTAAATACCATGTGATCTCTTGCTTGTGGTTAGTCTCAAGAGTTTGAGTCATTTTAGGATTGGGCAGATTTGAAGATTCTGTTTGGGGTGGTTCTTCTTGTATGTTGGTTGCATTGGCTGTTGTGACAATTTGTTGAGTATGTGCAACCGATTCTTGATTGATATGTGCTTGCTGTTCTAAAGCCAAAGGCTTGTCATCAATTAGAGGGCAGCTATCATCATTAAACAAAATAAAAGAATCCATATCAGTATGGACTGAGTAGATGGGGAAATTTTGGGGCTTGCCCTCACTACTTACCATGTATTTCATGAGAGTTTCTCTATACAGTCTTTTTGGTTGCCCAAAGACTGATATAGTGGCATAAGAGAGGTCTAATTGAAGGGATCCCTGGAGCTTTGCTCCCCAAGATCGTGATAGGAGCATCCCATACTTTGGTGGGATGTCAGCAACTACAACATCCATGAGGATGGTCTTGTTAGGATATTGGACTAAGGAGACACACAAGTCCTTGATAAGACCTAAACACTTGACTTGATTTGAGTCAAAGGAGAATAAATCTTTATATGGCCTAGTGACATCAAGGTTTAGTCTTTCCATTACAGCTTTAGGCATAAGGTTGTGCGAGGCACCTGAATCAAACATTGCATTATGCAAGATCTTGTCATGTATATGCAGGCTGACATAAAATGGTAGAACAGATCCATCTGTTGATTTTTCATTAACTTCTGGACCAAACAGCAGTTCCGGGGTATCATCTAGAATATTAACATCATCATTACCCTCTGGTATTTGCAGCGATTTTTGAATTTGCTGCCTATAAACATCATGCTTAGTAAGTTCAGAGAGGGGGATGGATACCTTTAATTTTCCTATTTCTGCCTCTAAATTAAATGGCTTATCCAATGGAGTCTTTGCGTTAGAAATGGCAGAATTCTCTTTTTCACTTGAATTTTCAGTGTTTCGCTCTTCTTTGCCATCGTTAGGGAGAGTGTTTGCTTGCGTTTTTTCAGTAATGGGCAGGATTTTTGGACTACAATGCGCATTTTCCTTTGAGGGAAAAGGTGGCAGAGGCTGATTTTTAGAATGTTGCTTCTCTGTTATGTCCTCTATTCGTGCTTGCTGCATATTTGGGAGAGTTTTATCAGCATTTTCTTCAATGGGAGCCTTACCTTTAACTCTGTTAGGTTGTTCTTTTTCTTTTGGTTTGATGGGCACGGGCACATCAACGGTTCTGTTTCTGAGTTTATATTGCTTGTTTAGCTCATAGACAGCTGTATCATATCCTTGCTTGAAGTCAAATGACTCCCCAAATTTGGTTTGGAATTGATTAATGTTGTCATCTTCTTGATCTTCTTGGCTTAGAAAAACATCTTGTTCATCATTCAAGCCCATCAAGTTGATATGAGTGTCGTCTGTCTGTTGGTTAGATGTGGATGCTTCAGTATAATTCTCTTGGAAAGGAGGTCTTATATCTCGCTCTGGGCTAGTCCTTCCAGTATTTGGATTTTGGTTTCTTCTGAAGTTGGGATTTCTGACAGCATTACTTTGTGGTCCCTCCCATGATGTTTTTCTTTCGACTGATTCTACTCTATCTCCAAGTCTATGCATGCCAGTGATTATTGCGTCTAATTTCAGATCCCAACCTGAAGACTCTTCTTTGAAAGTAGTCTTTCTCTCAGTCCTTGCCTTGTTTCTTTTGGCTATCAGGTTAGCCTCCACACTGACAGCTATGTTTTTCATTTCTGCTAAAGTTTGGGGGGCTCTTTCTCTTAATTGATATGCCATGTCTGAGTCAAATCCATCAGGGAAAGTATATAAGGCCAGATCAGGTGGAGGCCTAAGATTTTGAGGGATGGCGTTGTATACATTGTTGAACCTAGCACAGTAGTCCAGAACAGTTTCTTGAGGGCCTCTTTTAATAGAATTGTACTCGGACAATATGTGAAGTGGGTCCTTCTTCTTTTCCCATCTGTTGATAAATGATTGGTATAGGGCTTCTGGGTCTGCTATGGAGTTAGCTTGAAGTGCTCTAAACCAAGTCCTGACATCGCCTGTCAAACTTTGGACAAAAATCTTCATTCTCACACCATCATCATCAATCTCATAGCTTTCAAAGTAATCCTGCATTTTCTTTGTATGCTGAAGGGCTGTGCAGGCACTTGTGCCATCAAAATATGTGATTTTAGTTTGGTAATCCTGAGGCATGGCCCCAGGATTAGCAGGTAATTGCAAAGGTGCATATCTGTTAGCCATATTCACAGAGATAAGAGGGACAACAGGAACAACGGGGATAAGTGGGATAATAGGAGTGGTAATGGTAGTATGTGCAGTGAATGGAGGTGTGGAAGGAGTGGATGAAGAACAAGGGGAAATAGGGTTTGAACGAAATAAAACTTTGACAGGAGTAGGGCCGCAGTTTGGCTGAACTATCACAAGGGTAGAATCAGCAGAATCCTCCTTTAGCTCTAATTTCCTGAGGCCTCTTTGGATCAAATTCAGATTTTCAAGGGCGGCTATGGGATTTGGGTCTGGATTTGACCTTGTATAACGTTTCTTTGTCTTCGGAGCCAGATTCTGGCTTGTTTTTTTTTTTTTGGGGAATTTTTCTAAAAATATGAGCTAGATGAAAACCTTTAAGGGCCTGGTTCTATCTCAGCGGAGCCTTGCCAATTGATTTGTGAAATTATTTGAGGAAAGTCCCCAGTGGAGTCGCCATTATGTTATCACTCAGGTTGTCCTTAAAGCTCCAGAAAAGGATACGGCCGAGGTAACCACAAACCAACTTTGGACTGCAGGTTCTAGCCTGCCTGCAGTCAGAGAGGGCTCTCTCTTTTAGATTTAGCTTTGTTGAAGATGATATTAGGCTAGCTATTGAGTTCAAAGGGTTTTGTTTATGTTTGGTAGGAAGGAGAATACTTTCAAGCAGAGAGGCAAAGCATAGTGTGGTAAGTTTCAAACCATTGGGCGTGGAGTCATGGAGTAAGACTGCTGGTGCGTTTTCTTGGTGACAAGAGGAATGAGGAGCAAGGTAGCTGCTCATGAAACAACATTTAAGCTTAAAGGTATGGAATAAGAGCTAAGGAAAAGAGAGGCAATTAAGAGTCTCTTAATCAGATTAGCAGAAAGAAGATGAATAAACCTTATCTAGGAGCAACTAAGAATTCTTAGATAACATTCATTCATATGTGAAATAGAGCAAACATGAGCCATAAAAGGAAATCATATTTATGCCTAAATCAAGAGGAAACCATTTAGAAGCCACAGAAACTGAGCACAGAGTGCATTTAAGCAATTTGTAAACTAATCTTTTGTTATGCGACCTGAGCATATATGAAATGAAAATAACAGAGATAAGGAACACTTATTGATTCATATCACAGCACATGAATTCCACATTCACTTCTTCAGAACCAGTAACAACACATCAGACAGTCCATTCTCCAAGCTTTGAGCAGTCTTCGATTATAGAAAATAACAGGTATACAGTGCAAGTCTCTCTTGGAGTACATTAACCAACCGACCCTTCAAACAGTGCAGAGGGTGGTATATAAAGGAAAATAGCTACAGACTTCCCTTGAACAGGTGTCAAGGGGAAAAATATCCCAAAAAATATCTCTGAAAATAGATCAAAAGAGATATGTGCAATCACTATCTTTGAACCTAATCTATGCTGGAAATAAATGCATAAAACATCAGAAACAGCTGCACATGGGGCAGCTGGCATCTCAAGTCATGTAAACAAGGGTTGCGCATGAGGCAGCAGCCTCAAAAATGAGTGGAGAGAGGTCCTCGAGCCGTGTGCTGGCCTCATGGCCATAACTGTAAGTTGGGGAGCCACAATGGCTTGATGATGCTTTGCCGAATCTGCTGGGGCCCTTCTGTTTCATCTGCTTCGGAAGATTTTGCCTGATACTCTCTGTCGCTTCCCTGATCTTTCTTTGCTTTAAAAATGCTCTGAACTATCACATCAAATCATTAGTGGCCGTTATTTGGCCCAAGTATCTGCTGCGAGGCGCTTTGTTGCTTCTGGGTGGTTGCCGGCCCTTGTCCGACTCAAAATCCTTTAGCAACACTTAACATCATGAACTGGATGGGTAAAGGGTCACTGAAAGCTTGCTGAGATGGAAGCTTGTTATTTGGGGCAATTTGGGCTTGGAGCGATCCAAGAATGGCTTGAGAAAACCATGATTTCATTATCCCTGGGCGGGCACGGGCGCCGCACACAAAACCTTTGAAAACGGCCCATTTCCGAATAACACAGAAAATGTGCCCAAAATATGAAATTTCAATGAAAAATCGCTTTCGGCGGGCACTGTAGCAGCCTTTAAATCCTGGCCATTGGATCCGGCGCGGGCCGATCCAACGGCTATCGCTAAATCGCATCGGGGCGGACTGGGGGGTGGCACAAAAGATCGCCGAACTGCACGGACCCGATATGCTTATAGGCCCTCTTTTTATTTGAATCGTGTCCGGCCAATCGGCGATGTCAATCGGTGGCTTTACGAAGATTTGATAAGCGGACCCGATATGCTTACATGCTGCGCCTTCATAAAATTTGGCTCCGCTGGTCTGAGCCATATGTATGAGGTTGATCGCCGATACAATATGGGCCGTTGATCTGGGCCCAAAAATGGAAGGCTGTGATTAATTAGGCAATTTGCTATCGGCGGGACCATGGGATTTATATATCCACGACCGCCGAAATGGGCGATCGCCGAAACGATCTGGACCATTGATTTGGGCGGAATGATGGACGGCCGCGATCCAATCGGCATTTCGCTATCGGCGGGACCATGGGGGCGGGCAACTGCCGACGCGATATAATATAACATATGCCCCAAAACCTTTGAAAAACATAACATTTCGATACATTTAATGTATCGCATCGGCGGATGGCGGGGTGATATGTTTGCAATGTAACATGCCGAAAGGCACTGTTGGGAGACCTGCGCAAAAGGTTTATGATATGCCACTGCCCCCTCCCGATAGCGATTTCGCATCGGAGGGGAATCAAATGATACTTTAATGCATCGGAGCATGAAATTTAATAAAATGCAAAGGTAAATGACTTCGGCAGGGTGATTAAGGGGCTTAAAATGGATTCTTAGGGCATCGGAAGGGGTCCGATGGCCCGAAAAGAGGATTTTTTCAGTGTTTTGAAGGTTATAACATGGTTTTTGCATGGTTTGGGTACTCTTATGCCTTGGAAGGAGTCCAAAGGCACTTAGGAGGAAAGTGAAGTGGTTTTGAGAGGGGTTTAGTAGCCAAAAGGGGTTTTATGCCTTAGAAAGGTAAAACAAGGCCAGAGGGGTGATTTTTTAAACATGTGAAGGAGAATTATGCAAAGGAGTGAGTCCTGATGAACTTGGAAGATAGTTAGGGGGGGATTAAGGGCTCCATGCATTGGAAAGGGTCCAACATGCATGAGAAGATGGTTTGAGGGGGAAAAGAGGATTCTTGCTGAGTTTCAGATAAACTTAGCAATTTCCAAGGATGTATATGGTTATATTTCAACCAGGGGGAGGGATAAGTATATAGGGGAGTTATATACATAGTTTTAGTAGGGGAAGGGTAAAGAAATAGGGAGTTACATAATAAAGTTAGTAGTTAATATGATAACGATGAGAAAAAGTGCTAAGAATGATGTCTTAGGCTATCAATGGGGGAAATGACAGATAGAAGAAGTGTGAACATTCCTTGAGTGAAGCAGATCTTCACCAAGGCAAATGATATGGAGAATGATGGAACTAAGAGGTATCAAGCAGATCTTGACCTCTTTTAGGGGAAGTTAGTGAGTGATTTGGGGAAGAGGAAGAAGGGGGGAGTTAGACATGCCTCGCTTGAAGTCCTCCAAGTGAAAACTGCCTTCAACTTGTGACATGATAGATATAACACTTGACAATATGAAATGGATCACAAGCCATGATTCTGCAACCACAAAGCTACCTACCTGACCTACTCACCTAGCATTTTCTCTTCTTTTTGGTTTGGGTGCACTTGAACTAGCATACCCAGCTTTTCATTCTTTCTTCTTGCTGTGCTCCTATCTACTTCTACACTTATTTCAGCCAGGGGCTCAGATTAAGCTGTTGAGCACCCTTGTTTCTCTACCTATCTACAAATCTGCCAAGATTAAGCTGTTTGGACAGATAATGATTCTCTACATTCTACAACAGGAAATTGAAACCTATGGAGGCCAAGATTAAACTGTTTGGCCTTCCTATACTTGAAAACTGATCAAAATGGATTACTCATCAAAACTGGAACAAAGCAGTAGCATTAAAAAACTAGCAGACCTTCATGGATACTTCTCTGGTCATCTGTAGCAAATATGTAGCATTGCAGCAAGCAAAGTATGACATATTTGGCATGTAAAAATGTCGACCATGAAAGATGATTAACCTGCTGCAGCAGGAGGCTAACAGAATCTGTATAGGTAAACCACAAATGCAGAATTCCATTAGAATATTGTGTTTATTGAATACACAAATGAAATCATTGCATTTATTTAAAATATCTTTTGAAATCAAAATTACCGAAATTACATATCGATAACCTAGTCGGTGTAGGATAAAATTCACCCATGTCATTCAGAGAAAGCATGAGAAAAAACCTAATACTATATATAAAACCAAGAAAAATTCAAATTCATCACTTCTAGGGACCTCGTAACTATTAGCGCTCGAATTTGGCCTCGGGCTGAAGAAGGCAAAATCCAAGGCAACATCAAACCACTTAGCCTCGTAGCTAGCCCTACGAGGACAGGAGAGGGCTCTCTCCGGGTCTATCTTGGCAAAAGGTCTTCAAAGGGCTGAGATGACCAATAAAGAACACTGATTTTAGGCTAGTAAACTGATAGGGAAAATTTGATTTCAAATTTTTAGGGTTTTGTTGGAAAACTGAGCACAACAATTTTGGGTGCGGGGATGAGACACAGTTTTTGCAGAGGTCTTTTTGGGGCAAGGTAGGAGATTGTCTTGATGCCTTTGAAGGAAGTGAATGGATAGGTATGACTGGTGAGGAGCTAAGGAGAGCAAGTAACCATCAGGAGTTCTCCTTAAACAGATGAAAACATAGATATTAAGCAAACTTAAAGGCAGAGCATAGAAACCATGAATTCTACCTTAACACTTCATTTACTTAATCTGCAGAAGAGAAGAGTAGGAAAATGATACACATAAAAAACTTACAAGTACATGAGAGAAACACACCATCAACACAAATCACCACAGGAATCCCAAATAGTGCTGCAAAACCCTGGTCTTTCCTTTGCCAAAATTCCAGAGATACAAAGAGTAATACAGTCTAAGCTTATCCCTCAAGAGTCCAACCATGAAAATGAGTAAGAAAGTGCATAATATAGGAAAGCTAACAGATTTCCTTGCCTCTAGGGGTCGAGCTCATCATCCTAGGAGCTGTTTCAACCAATTCTAAACTGAGCACTACAATCTAGGCAATCAAAACAACTTGCCTCTATAAGCTAGGAAACCAATTCATTCATTAAATTTTTGCTATTTTATGAATGAATCTTCTAGAATAGGTAAATAAGTGTCATGTCAACATAAACTTACATTAATTACATCAAGGAGGGTGAAAAATCCCACCAAAAGTCAAAACTGGTCAAATGTTGCGTTTTCCTGAGTCGAAGATGAAAAATTGAGAAAATGTCCTGATGCGTAGCGCGCCTTTGAGACCACTTTTGGGGCACTTCCCGGCATCCAAATGAGGCTCAAGTGGGCTTGTTGGAAAGGTATGGATGTCTACGCTCCAGCCCAAGTAGAATTTCTCAATTTGGTACCCATTTACCCCTCCAAAAATGCAATCTCCCAAGACTTCTTCCTGTGTGTCCAAAAAGTGGCAGAAGGTCATTTTTTGCTTGTTTTTTGACCTTTTGGGGGCCCAAATCTCAATGAAATGTCTTGGCAGTGGCTGAGCAAGTGTAATTTATCATGGAAAATCCAAAAATGCAGAGTTTTTGTGAAATGGACCTCCCCATCTTCAGGGTAGCGCGCGGCGCGCTACGCGTTGAGAGCAAAAACCTATTTTTAGCAAAAAAAATTCAAAATTGACCAAAATTGCTCCAAATTTTCTGAATTTTGAGCTGGGGGTGTATCATTGAGCACCATGCTCCTTGAAGGAGGCTTCAGCCAAAATCTGAAGTGGATCGAGCCTTTTCCTCCGTTTTAGTGCCTTGGCCAATCGTCCTTGGAGTACCTTCATTTTCGCTTTGCACACATGCATGTGGGCCCAATAATGATTCTTCATGTGGCGGAGCATATCTTTCTCCCTGTTTGCCTTGGCTAGCAACTTCTCTAAATGAGTGTTCACCTGAATGAGCATAGACCCTTGCTCAATAGGTGTCAAATCACCGGGTCTCTTGCGAGCCAAGTTCCGGTCTTCTCAGATCCTCCGCAACTCATCAAGAGTGTGTTCATCCTCTAACTGTTTGTTGCGCTGCTCTAAGTATTTGATTGTCCAATTTGCCATTTCCAACTTTTGCTGCAACAAGTGATTTTCAGCCTTTAGTTGCTGAATGACCTCCTTTGGCTCCGAGCTAGGAGAACTGATGTCAAGGTCAATGATGTCTATGTCCGGATCACCTGATGGTCCCTCATCAATCATGGGTTGCTTGCCCCTCTCCTGTACCTGTGCTACTCTTGAAAGCGAGGCCCCTTCCACCTGATGTGGAGATAACACTCGCTGTGCTAATGAAGAAGGTGAGACCCCTTCCACCTGGTGTGGAGATAATACTCGCCGTGCAGATGCAAATAAGGCCCTATGGCCTCTCTGATATGTAGCACATGCTGGAGTGCTGACATGCTCGGGCTCTGGAATGTGAAACTGATGTGAAGGCCCTCCCTCATCATGGACAATCTCAGGAGGTGGCTGTGGCACCATGAAGAAGTCGCGAGAGATGAAATCCTCCCAAGCAATACCCTACTATGCCAACTAATGCATCACTATGATCTCGATCAGTGCATAATGATATATACTCTTGTGTTGCTGTGCGGGGCTCTTCCTTTGCACTAAGGGCACCATTCTCTCTACATTTCGGCACATGAAAAATGGGATGTTCATCATTCATACCCGGGTGAAATGCATCAACAAACGGATATGGTACGAATATAAACGTGAAAATCTGCCCTCACAAGTGAAATAGCGCATAATGAGCCTCATCAAGGGTGCATACTCATCCCTTAGGAATCTGAAGGGAAAAACAACAGTTAGGTGCCTCATACACCCGGGTTTGATATATGGTTGATAATGAAATCTGTCTAGCTATTGGCGCTTGTTCCACTCTTCCCCAACATTTGGTATCTCGGTGGCTTGAGCAACAATTTCGGGTGATAGGGTGAAGTCCACTCCTGCAAGGTTCACATGACCATTGTGTAAATTTCGGACAAACAAGCGGACTAGCTCTCTGTGATGTTGAATTTGTGAGATCCACTCACAATATCCAAAACATGATTGGTACTGAAAACATGTCATTGCAAGTGGACAAGCTTGCAAATGAGCCAAAGAAGTGGGCTCCTCCCTGACATGCCGACCACCTTTACCACCCTTGTGATGCCTCCTTGGCACTTCTACCTCTGGTGTTGAATCACTGTCATAACTCTGCTGATAATCTGATTCGGTTTCTGACATGGTTTTGAAGGCAAGATGGCTGAAATGTACTGCTGACTTTGTACCCAATTAACTGTTGTTTGACTTTTTCAAATGCTGTCACCAAGGGGACATAAATACAAGGGAATTGTTAGGGATAGGGGAACATGAGGGAATTAGGGACAATAAACATAAATAAGTAATTTAGGGAAGGCAACATGGGAAATCATAAAATTGTGGGATTTTAAGGTGAAGTAGGGTTTGGGAATTTAGTAGGTTTTAGGGATTTTAGAGAGGAAAATTATAAAATTTTATGGGAAAATTTGAAGGAGAATGTTGATGGAGATGAGGGAAAAGAGGGATAAAAAATGGGCAACCTTGGACAGCAAAATATTTTGAAACCCTAACACCATTAAGTCTTTAAATCTTCAACAACAATGTAGGGTTTTGACTTCTCATTTTCATGGCATTTTAACATATTAATTTCTCATTCATCTTGCAAAACCAAAACTAGCCATGGAGGAGAGGCCTACCTGAAATTTGCTTGAGAGAAAAGAGGATTTGGTAGCTTGCTGGCAGTTTATTGGGTGAAAAACCCAACTCGTAGCGCGCCTTGCCCAACGCGTAGCATGCCTTGCCCAATGTGTAGCGCCCCTCTGATGCGTAGCGCACGAGCAATTTTATTCTGAGAAAGGCAGCCTGATGCATAGCGCGCCCCTGACGCGTAGCGCGCCCTCCCTGATGCGTAGCGCACCTCTGAAACCGCCCAATTTGCTCAATGACTCTTGAAATCGCCTTTGCAAGGATTCACTTAGCTTGTGAGAGGCAAATGAGTTGCTAATGAAGAGTGATGTTCTTTTATAGGCTTCCTTTAGATTTTTATTTGCCCAAAACCCACTTTATAATGTTTGAATGTTGACACTTTTTTTGAATTAATTGGCTCTGACTTCTGGTTTCCTTTCTTTGAAAAAATTGATTGAAATGATGATTTCTTCTGAAAATTTTTGCAGGGATAGCTTCTAAGATGCTTTGGCAAAGGAGACCAAGGCTGCGCTTCAACATTTGAAGAATTTGAAATTTTGACAATTTTTACAAAAATGAGATAATGACCTTTGTTTTTCAAAAATAGAATTTTTGAAAACAAGGTGAAAATTTAGCTGTACAATAGTGAGAATTTTTGAAGTGATGTTTAATGAAGGACATCCCTCTGGCCTGCTGGTCCTTTATGACCTCTCAAAACAAAAATTGACTCAACCCTAGACCTAAGACTTTGAAATTTAAAACAAGATGAATGACCCTATGAAGATTTTATTTACTTAAGCAAACCTGAACCAGCAGTGCCAAACAGGAGGGGAATAAAAGACACAAACTTCCTCCACCAGGATTATGGCATGCCTAACGGAATGCAACATGATCACACTGATGGGACACCTAATCATGAAATGCAAAGAGCTTTGATCTCCGGTGGAGGGCTACTAGACCGACTCTAACAGTAACCACCCTGCTAATACACAAGTATGTTCTTGTTTGTAGTTAGAAAAATTACCCAAATTACAATTGTTTACTCCAGCCTATGTTGGAAAGTTATAGAAGGATGACTAGTGCAATCAATCCATTCCTTTTAGCCCTGGATTTGTTTCAGTTTAAAACAGAAGTATACAAATATACTTGTCTAATGTCTATGCTTTAACCATTCACCTTAAGATGTTTTTACAATATAATTTCCTAAGTCTATTTAATATCTTCATTATCATAAAAACCAACCTATATCCATCTTAACTCCACATCTACCACTCTTAGGGGGATGAAATCTATTTATCCCTCTGAGCACTTGGTAGACCCAAAATTAAGATGGATCTAATATTATAGAATTTCCCCTTTAAATAGTCTATACTCACATGAATACCATGGTATTACCATGGGTCAATACCATGGGTTATCATAAACCTGGAGGTTAAAAATTACTATTACTAATTTATAAAAATTAATAAAATAAATAGTTGATTTTTATTTTATTTTTTATTTTAACCAAGCTAAAATGTTTAACATACATTACATTACAACATCCATTTTTACTTTTGATCCACCAAGCCCTGAGAGGGATCAAATATTTTTTCACTTTATGCTAGTTTGCATATCACGATATTTGATACCTCTTGGGCGTTAGTAGATCTAGAGTAAAGATGGATCTATGCTGGTTTAATTCCCCCATTTAAATAGGCTACATTCCGTGAATACCATGGGTCAATATCATGTGCCATTTTGGTGAATACCATGGGTCAATACCATGTGCCATTTTTATTTTTATTAATACTAATATTAGGGTTAATAATGTTTTTTTGCATGGTATTAATAATAATCTAGCCCATGGTATTTGTCCCATAGTATTTTTCCCATAGGTTTCACCTAAATATAATGCATTTTTTGAGTGTTCGTAAATATAAGGTGACTTATGGAGTAAATATAAAAAAATGTTTTATTTTTTTACCATACCTCTCATTTATTTATATTTTTATTAATTTACCATACCTCTTTTACAAATATGGTATTTGGCCCATAGGATTCACTTAAATAAAACCTCTTTTTTGAGCCTTCATAAATAGAACGAGGGTTATGGACTAAATATAAAAAGAGGTTTTATTTATTTACCATACGTCTAGTTTATTTATATTTTTATTTATTTACCATACCTCCACTTTACTTATATTTTTATTTGTTTACACCCTTGCATGTATATAAGGTGACTTATGGAGTAAATATAAAAAATGTTTTATTTATTTACCATACCTCTCATTTATTTATATTTTTATTAATTTACCATACCTCTTTTATAAATATGGTATTTGGCCCATAGGATTCACTTAAATAAAACATATTCTTGAAAATTAGGCGAATGGAATGTTGTAACTCCTAATTTCAAGGGCTAAATTTACCTTTTTTACCCTCTCCCTTAAAATAAGGTGGGCTATTTGAGGTGATTTGTAAAAATGTACTATGATACAAAATATTCGCCCACTAAAAATTTAAAACCCCTTAATTTCGCCAAAGGGTGAACATTCGCCCCTAAAATTTTCCATGTTTGTCGCCCACCTGAAACTTGTGTGGCACCTGATTTTGATCATGTTGCTACTTGTACTTTTCATTTTCCACAATGGAGCGACGATATATCAGCCCATTGGGTAGAGGTGCTCCGAGAGTTAGATCGAACGAATGCTTGACATGACAGTGCAATGGTACCCCTGTGGGTGAGGAGAAGATGTTCCTGTATTTTTTCATGACTGTATCAACCTGCTTCTGTTGCGTGGAGGAACCCTTCCCAAGGGCCATGGATTTGGCTACAATCTTCCCCTTACTTTGAGAGTGAACCAGAAAGAAAATGAATTTCCTAGTCTGGGAGATGATCTTATTACATTTCTCAGCGAAGATCAAAGAGGTGGCAATAGGTGGGTCTACCTTTGGTATCTTGTATAATGAATTACCCAAATAAATAATAACAACACGAGGCTTTGACTCATACATAGCATGTTGCTTCCACAAGTATGGTTGGCATAATAATACATCACAAACATCAAGAGGTGAAACATCACACAATACCTCATTTGTGAAGGGCTTGATGCTGTAGGGAAGGTGACACTGCTGGCGGATTCAGAGATCTTGTCCTTGGTGAAGCCACCCGATGTTGTACGGTTGCAGGTGTGGTATGGCCAGTAGGCCCATCCGCTTCACAACCTCTACTGAAATGAGGTTCTTTTGGCTACCACTGTCAACAATGAATTGTAGCAGCAAACCCTTCACCCACATTTGTTAGTGGATAAGACGCTTCCCCTCCTCTGGATCTTCAGGCTCATTATTCTAGATCTTGGCGGTGACAATAGTGGCACTGGGCTTCACATCAATGACCTGCTTCCCTTTGTCATTCCTCTTGTCAGGTTCTGACTCAGGGTTGGAACATGCATTTGATTCTGAAGCCTTCAACTCAGCCACCAACGACTGCTTGGCCCGACACTCACTTGTGTTATGAGTGGGTCTCTTATGGAACTCACACCACTTTCCTGTGTCCTTCTTTGACTTCGTGGTATTGTTATTTTCTTGCGACTTCGACAGGTTGTCTTGGGTCACCCCGTCTTGGCTTTGTCCTTGGTTCTATGGTGTGGGGAAGCCTTTCCCTTGCTTCAGATTCATGGATCCAAAGTCTCACTTCTTCTGCTTAAACTTCTGCTCGATCTTGACAGCGTATCGGTACACTGTGCTGAGCGAGGAGATGTCAAGGAATCCATCTCGTCCTCGATGTACCTATGTAGGTAGCTGCGGTATTTGAGTACCAAATGCTGCTCAGAATCCTTGATACCAAACTTTGTGTGAAGGGTATGAAAATTATTGGTAAAGTCTAGCACATCTTGGTCCCTTCCCTGCCGCATCATGGTCCACTTTATGTATTTATCCTCATAGCTTCCGATAGGGTTGTATTGCTCCTTGATGGCATATCGGAATGAATTCCAAGTGGGTGCGGCTAAAAAGAGTGAGGTCGTACTTTCATCCTTCTACTCACATTAAGTTTCCCACCAGTCCTTGACATGGGGGGTAGCTTTGAGAAGTGCAAAAGTGATCTTTTCCCTGCTGGAAAAATCATGAACAAAAAAATATCCTTCTAGAAGATTTAACCATTTAGCTATGGCATCTGCATCTATCTGACCCTGAAATATGGGAATGTCAAAGTTAACTTGTACCTTAAAGGGTGTGGTGCTTCTAGAGTAGCTACTGGAAGTAGTTGCGTTGCCCCTGGGTAGCCACTGAAGGATTTGGGCAAAGTTGTCCATCATCGCGTTCCTTTGTCGCTCGAGGGCTTCTTCGAGCAAGATTTTGATAGGACCTCCCACCCCTTCATATTTCTTTTCATCCGCCATGGGAGGCTGTCAGGATTTGTGAGGTTGGTCTTGCAAAGGTTCGATCAGTTCAAGCCCTAACTCCTTATATCCTGACCTCATTGGGGACATGCAAAGAAAAACAATGAAAGAGCAGACCGCTATGATACCACTGATCCGGATTTAAACAAGAACGTGCCAAATTACAGATATTACCATAAATACAAAGATGTATAAGAAATAATAGTTCATTTCATTAATGTAAAATACTAAAATATGCTTACAAAAGAAATGTAAATAAACTAGCTCAAGCGATGGCAACTTATCTTTGAGGAAAGATGTGGCGGCTACATGCCTTTTAACTGTGTTACAAGGAGGCTCAATGGGCTATTTATTATTGAGAAACAATGGAAAACCATAAACATCCAAAAACCTAACCCTAGGAGATGAAGTGCCAAACTATGGGCCCCGTTTGGGTAAATTGGTACATCAACTTCTCAAGGTCGTAACTTTGGCATATGATCTCCGTTTGACGTACAAAATACCTTGTTAGAAAGATCTATATGAGGACTACAACTTTTGAATGGCCCATTTTGGTCCCCATTTTCCCAAAAAACATTGTTTAGGACCTCAAAATGGCTCCGGAAGTTCAGGGCCCGAAAAAATGCCAAAAATAGTAAATTGTGCTACAAATAAGGAAACTAAAAAACTCAAAGAGACAGTTGTGGGGGTCTAAGTGGGAGTAATGGGTGGCCACCAAAATCCACCTAGATCAAGTGATGATAATTTTCCTTTTAATACAAGTCTTCTCTAGGAATTTCTCATAACTAAAATCTCCATTGCATATTCATGATTGCATTTCATTTTTATTCAATTAGTAAGAAATATAAAATAGAGAATTCATATTTGAAACACATATCTGAATATGATGGATGTCCAACCAAATGAAGGGTGAGAAATTTTGTACTCAACTATAGGCATAATCAGACTTTATCTTCCTACAATTGGTGACCCTCTAGCCATACCATGATACCATAAGGAAAATTATAGTTACTCTCAAAATTTGTGGCAATTAATAATACCTCACAAGTATGACCCCCCATGAAATTTGCACCACTGGGTTCATAAGACTCCCATGAACACCAAACACCTCCTCTCTTTACTCTTCATAACACAAGAGTGAACTATCTTTTCTACTACATAGTCCCTCGATTAGATCCTCTCCATGTGATTGTCAAGCATGATCATCAATGCTCCAACCACACCCCACGCATAGAAATATTCTAAGAGTTTTTCCACCCATATTAACATAGTGAACCAAGGATTATCAACTAGTTTTTATCACTAATATAATTTCTTAGCATTCTTGGATCTCCCTTGACTCTTTCTTAGCATTCAAAGTTTGTTACCGTTACACCCTTGTGCACACCTCACATAATCACAATATTCCTTTTTCTATGCAACTAGACGTATTCCATGTTTCCCCATGAACATACTCAACCTTTCCTTGCATCTAATGTTGAGAGAAATATCTCAACTACTATCTGATGCTATCATAATTTTGGGAGGTGACATTTTAACCAACTAGGTTTTGTTGGGTATGTGTTATATTATTTCCATAGCTATATATATACATATATACATATATATCTATATATCTATATATCTATATCTATATCTATATCTATATCTATCTATCTATCTATCTATCTATCTATCTATCTATCTATATATATATATATATATATATATATATATATATATATATATATATATATATATATATATATATGCGGACCCAAGGATGGGGGGTGGACCCAAAGATGGTGGGTGGACCTACCCATAGTTTTGTGTATGGATTTTGCACATGGTTTTGGGCATGATGGTTTTATGCCCATGGTATTTTATAGATCCGGTCAAGGGAACTACAATTATGTTCTAATCCAAGGTTAATGGATTGGGGTTTATGAATGCTTCAACATGCATATATATGTATTGTAGCATTGAAAGGAAAATAATGAAAAATCAATCTGGTAGTCCCGGTTTTTGGATCCAGGGAAACACTTTATGTATATTTGTTTTATGTTCTTGCCATTATATTTTTTTCTATTTCAAGAATTCGTTTGCAGGTTATTTTTGGACAGGGTTAAAACCTACATTTTGTGTCACAACTGTTTCGGCTTCAAGGGGATGCCTTTGTTTTTGAGGGGTTTTTCTCGAGCCTATGTTATAACCTATTATGGTGGGAGATTTGCATGATTGATTCTTGCGGTGAAAGGAGATGGCGAAAAGAAGAAAGATAAAGATAAAAAAATTCAATGGACAAATTTGTGAGTTGTGGAAGCTCAAGATAGAGGATGTATTGGCGGATATAGATTAGTGGATTGTTGTAGATATAGGTATGACACCAACATGAATGTTGACAGAAGACTGGGGGAAGTTAGATCAGAAGGCGAAGAGCACAATATGATTGTGTCTCTCAGATTCAATATTATTGAATGTATCAGGGGAAGCTACTATGAAGGATTTGTGGGACAAGTTAGGGAATTTGTATCAATTTAAGTCTCTGGCAATCAAACTGTTCACATTGAAAAAGATGTATAACCTGAGGATGAAGGATGGATACTTGGTGATAGAACATCTGAACACCTTTAATACTATGGTAAGCAAGTCGTCATATGTTGATATTAAAATTTCAGATAAATATAAGTGCATTAATCTATTGTGTTCTCTACCAGACTCGTGGGGTAGTCTCGTTGTTTCTAAAGGTAGCAATACAACTACCTTAAAGTTTGATGAAATAGTCTCATCCTTATTGTCAAAGGAGATGAGATGGAAAAATATGGAGAGCCAGAATGGAGATGCCTTGTCTGTAGGAGAACGGTCCTAGAAAAGAAACAAAAATAATTCCACAAGTAGGCAATATAAATCTAGAGGGAGATATAAATCTCCAAGAAAACCTATAAAGGTATGCTGGAAAAGCAGAAAGGAAGGGCACTAAAAAAAAGACTATAGATCTAAAATTCATGAGAAAGGAAAGGGATCTGATGATTCTCCTTTTGTACAGGCAAAAACCACCTTATATGAAGGTGGGGATGTGTACTTGGATTCTTCTTCAAGTGCACATGTAGATCATGAAGCATGGTTGATCGACTCAGGCACATCCTTTCACTTCACTCCCCATAGGGATTAGTTCTACGAGTATGATAAATATTATGGTGGTGCTGTCTTCCTAAGGGATGACAGGAAGGCCATAACCGTAGGACTAGAAAATTCAATTTGAAGTTGTAAGGTGGAAGGATAAGAACACATCCTAGTGTTCTACATATTCCTGAATTGGCCAAAAATCTAATTTCTGTAAGCAAGATGGATGATGCAGGTGTACAAATAGCGTTTGAGAAATATACTTGCAAAATGGTTCGGGGAGCATTGGTATTGATGCAAGTTGTTTAGATTGGGACTCTGTATAAGCTTCTAGATATAACTTTTATTAATGGGTGAAATAGTTCTATGGTTCCTGAAAGTGGAGCAGAAAATCTCGTGGTCTCTAGAGAGAAGACTATGTTGTGGCATCAAAGACTTGGACATATTAGAGAGAAGGGCCTTTGAATACTACATGGTAATGGTATGGTAGAAGGTATGTCTAATTGCTCTATGGATTTTGATTTCTGTGAACATTGTGTATATGGGAAACAAAATCAGGTGAGTTTCCCCTATGGTGCTAAGAAGGCGAAAGGGATAATAGAGTTTGTGCACAATGTTTTTGTTTGGACCTATTTCAGCTCCATCTCTGGGTAAATATGTGTACTATGTATCATTTATAGATGAATTATTGAGGAATACATGGATATATTTCCTCAAGAAGAAATCTGAAGTCTTTGACAGGTTTAAAGAATTTAAGGTTCTAGTAGAAAGCCAGACAAAGAAGAAGATCAAGGTGTTAAGGAGAGATAATGGTGGAGAGTTCTGTAAGAAGGAATTTAAAGAGTTCTATAAGAAATGTGATATAGCATGGAAAAATAATACTCCATACACACCTCCACAAAATGGATTTGTAGAAATAATGAACAGGACGTTGATGGAAAAGGAAAGAAGCATGCTCAGTGGTGTCGGGTTAGGACACGAATTCTAGGTAGAGGAAATGGAGACTGCATGTTAACTGTTTAACAAATCACTTTCACCAGTGTTGGAGGATAAGACTCCAAGCGAGGTATGGATTGGTAAGAAAACCTCTCTCTCACATCTCAGGGTATTTTCCTGTGATGCATATGTACATGTTCCAAAGGAGAAAAGAACCAAGTTGGATAGTAAATATAAAGGTGCATTTCTATTGGCTATAAGGATGGTTTAAAAGATTATAAGATTTGGAACCTAGAAATAAAGAAGGTTGTGTACAACTGAGATGTGGTTTTTAGAGAGGTGAAATATGTTATTAAAAATGAATTCCTACCAAAGGAACCTGAATGATAGAGTTTGAACTAAAGGAGGAAGAATTAGACTCTATAATAGAACATGAATCAAAAGAGGAAGAGGCACAAGCTCGAGTTTTGGGAAGATCAATTTGAGAGAGAAGGCAGCCAGAGAGGTAT
Organism: Pinus tabuliformis; assembly: GCA_031772625.1. Taxonomy (NCBI): domain Eukaryota; kingdom Viridiplantae; phylum Streptophyta; class Pinopsida; order Pinales; family Pinaceae; genus Pinus; species Pinus tabuliformis. Next base: position 774,008,892 of record CM062804.1, on the reverse strand, counting down.
ATGTAACACCGTCATCCCACATCTACCCAAGTAACTGGCCAACCAAGGTAAATATACAACGAGAGACCACTATAATGGTATTCAACCTCCTAAGTCACCTTAAGGAAGTGAAATCGATAGAAACAAACCACATAGACCTTCCACATTAGCAACAAAACTCCCAAGAGCCATCCCAACCACTTAGGTAACCAACGCCTAAGACAAAATGAATTTTTAGACCATTAAACCCCTAGATGCTCCCTTGATATGGAGAAGGACACATATGGGAGGCTCCAGAGGCTCCCACAACATGGGTATGCATGTGTCTGGGGACTTTTATCCTTAGACTTGTGCCTGTGACTCCAAGATTTGTGCCAATTTTTTAAGCCTAGAGCCCAAGTCACTGCCCAAAACTTAATGACAAGTTTAGAAATGAATTTACACAATAGAAAAATGATATTTTTGCAAAAAAATTGACAAGATCTAGATTGGACCCCTACTAGCCATGACAGGAATTTCGTAAAACATGTCACAAATATGTAGTCTATAAGTTTAAACAACAGATTTGAGCATAGGAGTCTCATACTTATCTGAGAATCACTAAGAAGAATTTTTCCCTTAAATTTAGCTACATTATCATCTATTAGGTCATAGATACATTATTCATTCATTTACAAATCAAAACATGAGGAGAGCCATACATCATCACTGCCATAATACATGCTTATAACCAACATAATAACAATAGAAATATCAAGAATACATCATCCATATGATCCACATATAAACCAATACATTTACACATAAGATGTCAAGGAAAGAACCTCTTAATAATGAATGAAAAAGCCAACTTGGAATCTGACTACCACATTCCACCCCAATGTAGATTGGCTGAGTCAAATATATCTTCAACCAATCAGCCCCATGCCATATTCCAAGCATGAATGTGGGAATCAAACCAAAATAACTGACCAGGGCATCCTGAGGCTAAATCACCTCACCCTCATAGATAGAAACCACGCTTTACCGCAATCCCCACCGGATCACTAGACCAAAAAAATAAACATGTAATAACATGCTTTACCATGATCTCCACCAGATCACTAGGCCGAAACAAGCATGGATGCCACATGATTTCTCCACCTACACCATGAGGAATTTTGTTGTCTCCTACTCTCTCAAGCTTTACCGCAATCCACACTGGATCAATAGGCCCTAAATTGATACTCCACCCTCTAAGCTTTACTGTATATCCCACGATTCACCGACAATGATTCCTAGGCTTAATCAAGGGAAACCACCTCTAATATTTATCGTAAATCCCACCATTAACTGGTCGAATATTCCTAGAACCACCGAGGCACACAATACCTGACTTTACCGCAACCCGCAGTATAGTTTAGGGGTCACTAGGCTAGTGGCTTTACCATAATCCACATTCCAGTTCAGGGATCACTAGGACATGTGTTCTTCCTTTTGGAGATCCACCTCACTCAAATTCAAATCCATCTGACAATCTAGCTCAACTAAAAGATGAGAACCCCATCATATTGTGGCCATCTAGAAATGGAAAGGCTAGGATGAAAACACTATCACACCTGGAAAAACCCATTCCATAATAGCAAAGAAGCACATGAAATACCATGCATGCTAGATCTAGCAAGGAAAATACACATGCAAATCAATACCTGCAAAGAATCCTGACATAGATGCTTGATCCTACTCTTCCTTGCTTCCTCCTTCCTTCCCCTTCCCTTATTTTCCTTTCTTGATCCAATGCCAAAGTGATCCAAGAAGACTCTAAGTGTCCGAGAGTGAGAGAGATAGAGAGAATAATGAGAGAGCTTCAAAACTAAACTGAAAAAGGTACCAATTGATACTAGAAAGTTTTTTTTATCAATTAGGCCTCTATTGATAAGAAACCGACTCACAAAAAGATAGAAAAGATAGATCAATGACTTAGAAATTAGCCTCTTTGAGGAGGCAACCTCCTTTACATTACACAAATGAACAATTATTGGATGATACAAATGATAAGACCTCCTTTATATATATAGGAGTCTAAGGGGTAATAATATAATCATAGACGACATAACAATAATAATGTAAGGGCACAACAATAACAATAGTGGGCTTCTATGGGGCACAATAATAACAATATGGGGACTACATGGGCACAACAATATAATAAGGGGGTTGAACTAATAACAATAAGGGGTTACACTAGTAGTATAGGGACCTAACATGCCCCTCTCCTTCAAAAAGTGTTGTACTCAATGCTCAAGTAATTTTGGATGCTTCTGTATAAAATTATCATCCTCCCATGTGGAATCTTCAGCTGGTAAGTTCTTCCACTTGATGAGATACTCTGAAATTGATTGATTTTGTAGATGTCAGGTTCTTGTTTCTGTGACTGCTTCAAGTTCCAATATGGTTTTTCCTTCGTCTTCAAGTTCCGACAATATTTTTTGAACTGGTAGCTTGTCACCTATAACCTTCTTTAAGCATGAAACATGGAAAACTGGGGGCACTCTGAAGAAGCATGAAGCTCCAATTTGTATGCCATAGTACCAATGTTTTGCAGCACCTTGTAAGGACCATAGTACTTTGGTGATAGTTTGTTATCCTTCTTAGCTTGCTTGAGGGACATTTGTTTGTATGGTTGTATTTTTTAAAAATTCCCAGTCGCATATATCAAAACTTATTTTGCTACGATGTTGATGTGCTTGTTGTTTCATTCGATTCTGCGCGAAAGTGAGGTTATCATTTTTCTTCTTGATATGTCCTTCTATCTTGAGAGTTTGAGGAGTGGTAATTCCTGGCAATGCATTACAAGATATGGTCGGATTCATTTCTTCTTTCTCTGGGGTTGATTCCTAGTGTATATTCTATTCTTTTGACGTTTCTTGATCCTTTTCTTCCTCCTCTTCACAATCAATGTAAACTAATTTCTTCTCAGCAAACTTATGACCTTTAGTGTATTTGCTATCACAACTGTAACAAAGGTCGTTTTCTCCTTTTTCTTCCAATTATTGTGGTGTCAACCTTGTAGCTGGTGAAAGGCTAGGAGAAACAACACTTTCATCTTTATAGTTTTGAGTGGTAGGCTTCCTTGTTGCCATAATTTTTCTTTCAATTTTTCTTGCCAACCTGTATGCCTTCTCCAATAAATCGGGTTCCCAAAGACGAACCTCATGTTGAATGTTATCCTTTAAATTCCATATAAAGACATTAATCCTTTTCTTCTCTGGAATATCATTTACCATTATATTCAATTTTTGGAAGTCCTCAATGTGCTCTGCCATTGAACCCTTTTGTTTTAGATTTATCAATTGGCTAAAGAAGGTGTTTCCCTTTGTATCCTCATAATGTGCTATGATTTCCTCCATGAAAATTGACCAGGTAACAAGTGGTTTATGGGAAAAATCCCTCTATACCATACAAATTGATTTGGTTCTAGGTATAAAGATGCAATATGTACCTTTTGTAATAGTTTTACATCATGTAGATTGAAATATTGCTCCATTTGTAGTATCCAATTTACCACATCCTTGCCATCAAACTTCCTCATATCATTTTTTCTTGATTTTAGGAGCTCGATCTTGAATATGTTGTATCTCTGAAATTTCAGATCTCCAATGTCTGAAATTGTGATTTGCGGTAGCTCTCTGTGCCCTCTTTCCAATGCCACCAGTTTGATCGAAATTGAATTCTCCAATAAAGAGTTATGCCCATTCTCGCAAGATGACCTGATTATATGCTTTTTTAGTAGAGTGAACTTGTACGAAGTGTCACATATCCTTGTTTCGATCTTCAAATCTGAAACCGATACACAGAAAACTATAGTCAGTCATATTTCTGTAAATTCTTACAAAATTTCAATCTGATGCTGAGAGAGAAAGTTATGATGATTTTCCCAAGGTCACCTGTTTGAAATGTAATTCGGGAGTTTGCAAAAACCATAACTTCCTTAGATCATATCTTTGAAAATATAGCGAGACAAGATCTGAAATTAGGACTCGAGGTTCAGAACGATTTCAACTCAAATGACTTTTTTTTGAGCTTCTGAAACATCGCAGAAAAACGTTATAGCGAAAATGCCATGATGACCCGTTTGGAGTAGCTAAACCCTAGAATCCAAAGCTCTGATACCAAATGTTATGAAACCAACACACAAAAAGATAGAAAAGATAGATCAACAACTTAGAAATCAACCTATTCAAGGGGGAAACCTCCTTTACATTACACAAATGAACAATTCTTGGATGATACAAATGGCAAGACCTCCTTTCTATATATAGGAGTCTAAGGGGTCATAATATAATCAGATCCGACATAACAATAATAATGTAAGGGCATGTTGTAGCGGCTACAACCACCCTCCAAAATTTTGGCTTGCACCAATTTCAGAGCCTCCCTTCAAGAGTTTCACTTGATGACTGCACACACTTGGGTTCACTTCGTGAGCTCTTCTGAGTCTTTACATCCACCTTTCTTGTTCATTGCATTCAAGTCTTTATATGTTGATGTCTAAGTCATGCTTGCGACCATGTTCTGGTTATGCTCAGAGTCTTCACTTCGTATGTGCTTGTTGTGTTCGCTATGAAAGCATCTGTCACACTCACACACGGAGTCACATTCACTATCACACAAGCGTCGTCTCTATCAATGAACGATCAATCACGAGTGTCGTGCTTGTCACTTACACCGTTGGTCAGTCATGTTGAACATGTGTGTTTGGATGGTTTGGTCGTGTCATCATCAAGTCATGTGAGTGTGTGTTCGTATGATCACCTATGCATCTTTCTATTGTTCACACACTTAGCCATTTTTGTTGAATTTCTAACGACTAGAATCCCCTCTAATAGATGGACCATCACTTTGCCATCGACTTGATTGGTTGTCAACCAGAACAACATAAAAGCACCAAGCTAGTCTTTTCAAGTTGCGCTGCCCGTAAGCAATTTAATCAACTCTCATGCTGGCCACCCGGACAGTGGGACCCAACAGTCACCCCAGGACTGACTTCCCTAAGAAATTGCACAGAGGCCACTGACCTCACCCACTCAACTGACTGAGGAAATTGCGCAGAAAGGCCGGGTAGACACCAAGTGCCCGTCCCTTTCTCCCTCAAAAAATTACGTAGTTTTCCCAGTCAGTCATCCCGACAGTTGACCAACTGTTCATATTAGAAATTGCGTAGTGTTCATGAGCAGGCCTTCCACTACCCATTAGTAAGATCATCTCAGAAACTGTGTAGAGATGATCAGCAGGCCAGCCTCACGGCCTTAGTGTAGTTTTTCTTGCTAGTAGCCCCTAGCAACAGACTGCCAATTCCCTCCAGGAATTGCGTAGTTTCTACTGCCAGTGACTCCAACAGCCAATTGGAAGTTCCCTCTGGGAATTGTGTAGTTTTGGCTGCCATTGACCCCTACATCCAACTAGAAGTTCCCTCTACGAATTGCACAGTTTTGGCTATCAGTCTCCCAGGCAGTTCCCCCAAAAAACTACGCAATCCCTGCATGCTGACCCTTCATGCAGCCCGGCCTGTTCCTCTGGAAAATTGCACAAATATGGTTGTCTAGTGCCACTGCCTATTAATTCTTAAAAATTCATAGAGCATACTTACCTTACCTTCCAGTAGCCCGAACTGTCCCTCCAAAAATTTGTGCAATTTGCCTCCTAGCAGAGCCAGACCTCGCAGACAGTCACTGTCGACTCAGATTGCTCGTCTCCATCACTCAGTGACTCTTGCGCAGTTTTCATCAATAGTGCCCAGAGCCATCATCCCACTTCAAAACCTTGTTGCCTCTCCTAGTCACCTACATCCGAAATGATCATGTGTCATGGTAGACTAGGAGATTTTGGATTTGATGTTGTCTCGTCATGAGTGACTTCAGGTACATTTACACCAACAAACATGGAAAGAAAATGAATGGGATGAACGAAGGGAGCACATGCATAGGGATAGGTTCACCAATGGATGAAAGAATGAAGCATGTGAAGCAGACGAATGTGACGAACATGCACCTTCGTGAATAGATGTGTTTGTCAAGCCTTCCAGCATGCAAGCAAGGAACAACATGCTAAAGCTTCATCAAGCGAACTAAGGACCATTGAAGACTCCGTGTAGTTCGCCATGCAGAGGTGAAGCTATGATACACCATGAAGACATCCATCACCCAACAACACTATAGCTTGACATGCACTCCAACAACAACACGAATGTACCAACATTGGCATGTCAAGTCATGTCGAGTCATGTCGCCCACATCTCCACTATGGTCTTGTTGTCAATCAATGTGATGTAACATGGAAGTCCAAGAGACCCACTTGTTGAACAAAGATTCATGTAAGTCAAAAAATCATGGAAGTCAAATGGTTATGAGGGTAGTTGAATAACCACAAGGGTTAGTTTCACCCTTGGTTATAAAAACCCCCTCATTTGTACATGGACAAGACTTTTCACCTCAGCTCCTCCCACATAGCCAAGAGAGTCTGTAATATTTTCTTTGAGGAGTAAGTAGTGGCTCCAACACCCCACAATCGAGATTAGTGATGTATGGTGTAACGATGTGTCTTAGAAATTTTTCTTAATTCAGAAGCCCACTAATAGGCCAACACATTTTCACACATGTATTGTATCTATTGTAAGACTGATCTTTAACACTTGTAATGCATGTTTCTTTAACCTCTATTCTACATCTGAACTGCTTCATTTTTTGTAATGTGTAATCCATTAATGGAAATGTGTTGTATATGTTGTTAATGTTTTCTCACCTGTGTAGACTTCTCTCCTGGAAATCAGAAAAGCCTTTCACATGAAGCTTGCTGTAATAACCATTTCACTTGTTCGGACTGATTTGTTGAGTATTGTATGTGTTATCTTACCTTGTATGTTGTGACTGTCGCATCCATGTGGACTGCTCCTTTGGAAGCTGTGCATGTCCAGTTGTGTTGTGTGTTCCTAGAAATGTTGGGACTTCTCCCAATCGACTTGGAACTCACTCTCACCCTCTCCCTCAACAGTGAAAGAACCATTGACACAAGTGACACTTACACTCCCCAGGCACGTGAACCTCTCTTCTCGAAGACAAAGCAAACCACTCTCCTATGCTGACAAGCAAGAGTTGAGGCAAATCCTTAAGACAATGGCAGTCAGACCATCATACTAGATGGGACTCCCACACCAAACGGTGGGATTTCTAGTTGGGACTTCATATCGGGGTGATCCCCTAAATGTTGATGGGTCCAATACTGTCAACAAGGCACAACAATAACAATAGTGGGCTTCTATGGGGCACAATAATAGCAATATGGGGACTACATGGGAACAACAATATAATAAAGGGGTTGAACTAATAACAATAAGGGGTTACATTAGTAGTATAGGGACCTAACATATATTTTCTTCATTTTCCATTATTTTCCTTCATTTTCCTCCTTATATGCAACCTGTGACATTTAACCTTCCTTTTCTCTTAATTTCAATTATTTTCATAAATAAATGTGCCAAAACTGCCATTTTTCCTTTCCAAAGCCTTAGCCATTTCCTATTGAAATTTCCTTAGCCATAATAAACCAATTGAACACCCACACTAGGACGTCTTGCTCAACATTCAACTTGGAATAAGTGTCTCATCAATCGTGGTTATTATTTTTCCTTTATTAACTTTTATTACATAGAATTTTCACTATGGTAGTTATAGAACCCTCCCCCTTGGGGGACACTGTCCTCGGTGTTCAACCACACCTATGCCTTAGCAAAACCGTTAAAACTAAAAAATACTTCCCATGTAGCTTTATAACATAGCTTGAGGTAGTATTTACAATTATCACCCTACTGAAAAGCTAACCAACATGACAACATAATAACATGAAAAATAGAATGACATGACATCCATACCGCTTATTGGATCTTTATAACATAGCTCATGGTGGTATTTACATCCATATACATATGTACATATATCAAAACATCACCCAAATATATGCCAAAACATATACCAAACATCATACCAAAATGTCTTTGCCTCAACCAACAAACAATGAAGGATACATAGCCCGCATTTGATCCTCCATCTCCCATGTAGCTTCATTGGGCCCAAAGTACTTTCACTGCAATTTAACCTGCCCAATTGCTTGGTTCCAAAGAATGAGCACCTTTCTCTGCAATATACACTAAGGTTCCAATTGGAATTCTCCATCTAGCTCTGCCTGCAATACAAACTAGTCAATCACATGATCAACATCTTTAACATACTTCTTAAGAAATGACACATGGAAAACATCATGGACTTTCACAGTCAGAGGCAGTGCAATTCGATAGGCTACTAGTTTGATCCTCTCAATAATATTGAAGGTTCCACAAAACCGTGGTTCCATCTTGGCACATGATCCAATCTGCAAAGATCTCTTCTTCGATTTGATGTGCAAGTACACCTATTCCCCAACCTGAAACTCCTTGAACACCCTATTTTGATCTGCATAAATCTTCTACCTATCTTGTGCTACCTTTATATTATTCTTGATTACCTGGATTTCCTTCTCCATATCTACCAACATGTTCGGTCAAATCAATATCCCATTCACTAGATCACTCCAACTAATGGGAGTATTACAAATCCTCCCATACAAAGCCTCAAATAGACTCATATTCAAAGATTCCTGATGCCCATTGTTGTAAGCAAACTCTACCGGTGGAAGGTACTCTTCTCACTTTTTCTACTGATGCATCACATACATCCTCAACATGTTCTCCAATATCTTGTTGACCCTCTCATTCTGTCCATCTTTCTACGAATGATAACCTATATTGAAGGCTAACTCTATGCCCAAACCTGAAAACAACTCCTTCCAAAACTTGGAAGTGAACTTTGCATCCTTGTCTAACACAATCTTCTTCGAAACTCCATGTAACCTGATCATGTCCCTGATGAAGACCTGTGCTACATCACTCGCTGAGAATGTAGAATTCATTGAAATGAAGTGCAAAACCTTCGTCAACCTATCCACCACAACCAGGATGGAATCATGTTGTCTCAATGTTCTCAGAAAACCAGTGATAAATTCCATGGAAATGACCTCCCATTTCCTCAATTCACAATCAGCTATAGTAGTCCACCTGGATGCTTACACTCTACCCTCACCTGCAGAAAATCCAAGCACCTAGCCACAAACTGTGCTACATCCTTGTACATATTCGATCAATAATAAATTTTCTTCACTGCAGTCAATGTCTTTGGATAGCCTAGGTGACCTGAATATGGTTTCACATGAAAATCCCTAAATATTACCTTCTTGAGCTCACTGTTGTCTGATACATGTATCCTGTCTCTAAATCTGATCAATCCATATATCGTGAGACGATAATCCACATCCTATACACCTTCACCTATAATTGTACCTTTATGACTACCTGTACCTGTACTTGTACTCTGTTGTAACTTGTACCTAAGCTCCATGTACCTGACATCCTACTGACCTACCTGCAAGATCCTATCCTGTAGATCCGCCCCATAGGAACTCATAGATTTTATATATTGATTTACCTGTATTCGCCTGCTAAGAGCATCTGCAACCCTGTTCTCCTTTCCTTTGATGTAGTTGATCTTGAAGTCAAACTCATTGATCATGTCCAACCATCTAGCTTGTCTAGCGTTGATATTTGACTAGTCAAATAGATACCTCAATCCACTATGATCACTCATTAGTACAAACCTCCTTCCAAGAAGATAGTGCCTCCACATCTTCAATGCATGCATGATCGCTTTCAACTCAAGATAATGTGTCATATAGTTCTGCTCATATTCATTTAGTTTCCATGACTCATAACACACTATCTGTCCTTCTTGCATAAGGAATCCACCAAGTCCTATCTTGCAAGCATCTGTAAATACTGCAATTTCTTTTTTTGGATCCGTGATATTTAACACTGGAGCATGTGTCAACAACTACTTAAGTTGCTCAAAACTAGCCTCACACTCCTCCGTCCATTCAAACTTCTTACCTTTCCTATACAAGGAGGTAATATGATAGGCCACCTATGAGAATTTCTTGATAAACATCCTGTAATAAGCTACCAATGCCATGAGGGATCTTTCCTCATCTACATTTCTAGTAGCTACCCACTCCATGATAGCTCTTACCTTTTTTGGATCTACTTCTATGGCCTCCTTGGAGACAACATGTCCCAAGTAATGTACCTCATTCTGAAAGAAACTTCACTTGTTGAGCATAGCATACAACTTAAAAACTAATAAAATTATAGGTCCAATAGACCAATTTAGTCTCAGTGGACGTTAACCATCATCATCATCAACTGATTCTCTCTCAACAACCTAAACACTGCTGCCAAATTCTTGGAATTATTTTCCTCATTTTTATAATATACCAATATGTCATCAATGAACACAATAACAAACTTATCTAAATATGGACGCAACACACTATTCATCAACCACATTATGGTAGCTAGATAGTCTAAAAATTTGTCTTGTAAAGGTTCTCCTCTTTAATGGATACCTGATGATATCCGGATCTCAGATCAATCTCCGAGAAAACTACTACTCCCTTCATCAGATCAAACAAGTCATCAATCCTTGGAAACAAATAACTATTCTTGATGGTCACTTTGTTCAACTGTTTGTAGTCAATGCATAGCCTGAGAGTACCATCCTTCTGATTCACAAACAATACTAGTGCACCCCAAGGTGATACACTTGGCATAATGTATCCCTTTTCAAGCATTTCCTTTAGCTACAAATTCAACTCTACCAACTCAAGTGTACTCATCCTCTAAGGTGCCTTTGATGCCAGAGCTGTCCCTGAGACCAACTCAATAGAAAATTCTACTTCCTTGTGAGGTGGAAAATCGAAAATATTTGCAGGAAATACATCCTGAAACTGCTACAGAATTGGGTACCTTCTCAAAACATTTCCATCTTCAACTTCCTTAATTTTGTCACTAGATATATGCAGTGCAAATAACACACACCCTTTCTTGCTACTATGCTTTTCTTACATAGTTTTCACCATCCTAACTGATGTGGACTTCTTCTTTCCCTGTAAGACTCTTGGTTCCCCACTTTCCTCCAAGCACTCAATGGATTTGTCATAAAAATCCACCTTGGTTCTATGAAGGTACAACCAATCCATGCCCAACAAAATATTGTATGATGCCAGCAACAATACATTCAAATGTGCTACTATAGGCATACCATTTAACTCAAATGCACAAGCTCTTACTTAATGGTGAACTCTCTTTTATGTACCTATAGCCAACTGCACTAACCAAGATTCTGCAAGCAATTATTTATTGAATCCACACTTATCCACCAAATAAGGACTAACATAACTATAATTAGATCCAGGGTCAATCAAAATAGAAACAACATGATCAAAAAGCTTATCGTCCATCTCAATGATAGATGCCTAATGGTCAACCTATCTGTTGTCTAGTGTTGCATAAATACAAGGAATGCTCTGTCCAACATCCCCAATAGTTTGTGCCTCCTGTGCACTATAGATTTGAGGCCTATCACCCTGATTCTGTGGACAATCTCGCTTAAGGTGTTTCTTACTGGATGTCCAACACTCCAACCATTCAGTACCATCTCCTCTATGCTACTGTTGTGATCCATGTCCCTGTCTAGCTACATTGAACTTCTTTTGTGGTGCAAAATTTTCTTTCCCTTCTGTATTCTAAGGCCCTATTCTTTTCAGCTACAATTTACCCTTACCTTTATCCTTATCCTTCCCTTTTAATCCTTGCTGAGATTCATTCTTACGCTTCGATTGCTCATAATAATGCTTCAATTTCCCAATAACTTCCTCAAGTGACCAAGGCTCATCACACTCAATCCGATCTCTAAATGCTAATGGAAAACCACTGGAAAATCGTTGAAATTTCTCCTTCTCATCTTTAAGATACGATACATACCTCAATAGCTCTAGGAACTTAGACATGTACTCTTCATCTGTCATTGATCCCATCTTTATCTCATAGAATTATTTTTCCTTACTTTCATAGTACCTTTCTGACAAGTACTTCTTCATAAAAAGCCTTTTGAACTCATGCCAACTCAATTCTTCCATCCTGATGTCTCTAACCTGCTTCACATCTTCCCACTAGATATCTTCTTTACCTTTCAAACTGAAGATAACAATTTCGGGCCTTCATGTTTTCTGTGTACTCATGCAACTCAAAGAAGTTGTTCATCCCAAGTATCCAAGCCTTTGCATCTTCTGGTTTCTTCAAGTTTCCATCAAAAGTAGGTGGACTTGATTTCTTATATTCATCTGGAAAATATCCCCTATCACTCCTCTTGTAAGGATGATAACAATGACGATCATAATGCCTATTAGAACTAGAACTAGAGTAACACCTCTGCCCATCACCTTTTTCTATCCGGAGTATCCAAAAACCTACCATCTCTCACTATGGCATCTCTATCTGACCTGTGACGACCATGAGACCTACTCTTATATGCCCCATTAGTTCTATCCTCCTGCACATGGCTAATCTGAAGTGGCCCCTGTCACTGCAATTCTGACAAACCCTAAAGAAGTATTGCATTAACCTCTGCTTGTTTCTCTTGTGCCTGCATGATTTTGTCATTGTCCACCTTACAACTCCCTATTTCTTCCTTAAGGCTTCTCAACGTGTTTGCTAAGTCAGAAGAGTTCCCAACACCACGCTACTCATTTGATTCATAGGGATAATCTCTTTACTCTACCATCTTGCTATTCATTTTGATCTTTTTCCGACAAGGCATACTATGTTAGCTAAGCCAAACCACAATAAACCAACGTGCCTTAGCATAATTTAGGGAGGATATCACATCTGCAAGATCAAACAAATAAACGTAATACATGTACAAAAATAATCATAACAACATATAGACATTTAAAAAATAGGTGTATCAACAAATAAACATCATTCTAGCTAAAGTCTAGTCATTAATGCATGACTATATCAACCACACACCATGACCTCATGTATGACAACAAGAACCATACCAATGCACATTTGACAAAATCTAAAAATTGACACACATAGAAATGCATAACCAATCATACACTCATGATGACACACTTCAAAATAACAACATCCTCTCTTTCACATGGCAACATCACTACAACCATGATCGACACCATGCATATGAAACAAGCATATAGGCCACAAGGATGATTAACACACATGCAACCAACATGAATGAATGAACAACACATACCACCCATCCACTCCATGGGGTGAACCATACTTTGATACCACTCTATAACACCCTCATCGCACATCTACCCAAGTAACTGACCAACTGGGGTAAATATGCGACGAGAGGCCACTATAATGGGATTCAACCTCTTAAGTCACCTTAAGGAAGTGGAATCAACAAAAGCACACCACACAGACCTTCCACATCTACAACATAACTCCCAGAAGCCATCCAAACCAGTCAAGTAACTAGCCCCTGTGACCAACTGAAGTTTTAGACCATTAGACACCCAAGCACTCCCTTGATATGAACAAGGGTGCATCTGGGAGGCTCGAGATGCTCCCACAGTGATGACCTCTAGTATTGTAGCAAGAATGCTACAACTCCTAGGGCTACCAACTTTACTTCATCAGCCCAGGGTTCATAAAAACTTGGAGGTGACAGTGTTCTATACACAATAGATGCAATGGTCTACTTTTGTGACCTTTCAACTGAGGTGATAGACCAAAAGGGCTTTTCAAACTAGTCTTCTATTGAATAGAAGGAGTCTGACTACCAAACGACAAAGGAAAAATTACTCTTAATGTAGAAAGGGAATGCTGCCTACTCTAGGAAATGAAAGTGCTGAATTGGAAGGTGCTATAAAGTGGCATGAAATCAACTAGCTAAGCGTCTACACATATTGCTTGCAAAAGAGACCTAACTTAACCTTGCATATAAAATCTAGTTATCTGGACTAAATGAGCATAGAATTTTATCTAATAACTATTGTGACTGCTCCATGCTTGTGCTAACTAGAAATTGCTGAAAAAGCCTTTCTGATTTTCAGTTTTATGAATGAAAATGCTAATTTAACCAATTTGTCCTTTGGCAGGGGATACAAGTACGGGGGAATAGGTTTGGAATGGTATCAAGGGTATGGAAGCCAAGTGGAGGCCTAACCTAAGCTGAAATGACCATTTTTTCTCAATTCAGGCTTAAAACAGGCTACTATAGGGTTTCCTGTAGTACTACAAGATGTTCTAGTTCTACTATAGGATGACTTGTTTTACTATAGGAAACAAGCCAAAAGCTTGTTGGGAGGTAGGAAAGGTAGAATTAAGTGTGGGGAAGGTGTCTAATGGGGAAATAAGGCACAGAGGAGGTGCACACTACCCAAGGCTCAGTCCAAGGCTTTAAGATGGTTGGACTTGCTCAAGGAAAATGTCCACTTTGCTACAAAACAAGAATTCAGATTAGGGTTTGGTGGACTTTGGTAGCATAGGTAGAGAAGACTTGGATGAGGTTGACAAGATGAGGTCTCCCTATAGATAAAAAACTCCTACAAAAACATACATTCTTTTCTTCATTTATGCACAACTTCATTTATATATGGAAAAGATGAGTTGAATTTAGGAAAAACAAAGTTATTAATAGCTAATGGCTAAATTTATGAAGGGAAGTTCTTCTAAACATAAAAAACTCAAAATACCAAAATGGAAATTTCAAGCACTTCTAAGAAGTTTGGAAACAATGATCTATGCAACAAAAAATCCTAAGTTATGCAATGTTAAAACAATAAATCTATTTTTGGGCTGTGTGAATGGAACCCTCAAACCATGATCCCATAAGGGAGATGAGGTAGGGGCCACTACCACAAGCTTTTCTGGAGTGTTTACTGTCACTATTGCACCACTGATCTATCTATCCACAAATGGAAGCAAACTAAGTAATCATCCAAATACTTGCAGTTTAAACAAGACCAAAATCACTTCAACAACTAACTATGAATGTAATCTAAGAATACATGTACAGAAAGAGGAACCTATGTTGCTACGGTAGGGCCCTGACCCAAGAGCTTCAGCCTTCTTAGTCAACTAACTACTGCATCAAGTGAATGCTTTTCATTTTTATCAAAATATCAAAAATACATAAGAGTTATCAGTCACAAGGTCTTAGCTCGAAAATGCCTTGTGGCTACAACAAAAAAAGTCAAATCCTAATGAGGCCTTAGGCCTTCTTATTTATACAGATGAAGCTACCAACAACTTCCTTAAAATTAGGGAGGCTTGGCTCCCAATTCGAGATAAACTTGTCTTCAACTATAATTGGCTTGGCTGCTAATGACCTTGGTGGTCTTGGCTTCTTGTAACTTGAAGTTGATGAGATTTGGTGGAGGAATATTCAAGTGATTGAGGATTTAAGGAGGGAGATCTAATCTTGTAAAACACCTCTTTCTCTCTACTTCAAGTTCCTGCACTTAAATTAGCCAAAATTGCTCCAAACGCTGCAATTAATGCACATTAGGCTACATGACATAACATCTCATCTTTACCCTTCTCACTAAACAAAATATAATAAAATATGTAAAGAAATGTGAGAAAATTTGATTTTAATAAGCTGCAAATTGGCGTTAAGGTCCATATAATTTACATATTGATGAGCCTCATCATCACCCCGCTACTGAAGGTGTTTCTCATCCTCTGAGAAACTTAATCTAGGTTCATGCCTTTCATTTCTCTTGTGGCCTCTCTGACATCCCAAGCTTCTATTGATGTATTCTCCTCTTGTGGATAAAATCCTGCATGCTTTTCTATTTCCTCCCACTACTTTCTTTCATCTTCCTCCTTTCTTCCTTCTAACATACCCAAGAGCAATGGTGGACTGAGTTTCAAGCCAATCCCATTTATTTTGAGTCTCTACAGTGCCTTGTTATATAATGGGGTCCTTTCTATTGAATCCCTCATTATTTCAGGAGAATGATGCTCCCTGATCCTTAGGATTTATGGTTGAGTGCCCCATCTCCTTTGGCATGCTTGCTGGCTTTCATCCCCTATCAATCTCAAAGTGTCCTTAAAATGAGTGACTACTTGCTCTTGTGTAGCTATGTATATTGGTGCAAGTTGGGGATCATGGGCGATGAGGTTGCAGGTGCTAATGAAAACCATGGAATTGATCTGTTATGCTCTGATGTAAAGGGGATCTTTTTCTTCTCTTTCCAATACCCTATTTACTTCCTTAGCCCTAGCTTCCTCATGACTCATCCATGATGCCAAGGCCATTAGTTTTAAGACCCCCAGATTTGTATTGGGGTCCCACATATTCAATCTTGTTAAGGCCAAGTTGTGTAAGTAGAATTAAGATATCTCAGCTTTCTCCTCCAGGGTGCTTTGGTCACAGAGCTTAATGAACTTTCTATAGTCTTGGAAAGGCATATTCCCTCGTTGTGCTAGGGTCTTTATATGAAATTGCAACGGTTGATATTTTAGGTACAAGGCATATGATTTTGATGCCACCCTAGCATTGGAGTGCCTCCATAGAGAGGCTTTCCAAAGTGGCCAATTGGCTCTCTTTTTCCTGTACCTGCCTCCTCAAACATGTGTTTTTAGCCTCTAGTTGAGATTTCATAATTCTTTCCCTATTTCTTATCTCACTCAACTTGCTTCCATCTCTAGTAACTTCTCTTCCATATGGCCCACATCCTCTACATTATTTGATTTAGAAATTTTCATCCAGCCATGTGTCCTTGCTCTCTCCTTCTCAAGCTCAAAGAAGAGAGGGATGGCATATTTCTGTGGTATTACCCTGCCTCCCTCGATGAATCTGTAATAGGAGTTGAGATTGGACTATGGGCTAGGTTACTGCAAATCTTGGGATAATGTCTTTGGAGCATTTGTCTCCCTCTATACTTGTGTTGTTGCTTCCTTTCTTTTCCTTTGTCCTTGCTGTCCTTCCTGCTGCTTTTTCCATGTTTCCTGTAGTGTTGACAGAGTTTCTTGTAGGACTGTCTGTGTTTCCTGTAGGAGGCTTTTCCCTTTCTAAATGGGGTCAAAGGTTCTTTAATTTTCTTTACTGAGGTTAACCTGGTGACATGCGTTCTAACATAGGTGATTGGCGACTTTGGGGAAGCCTGTTTTGATGTTCGCTTCTCACCTTCCATTTATGGGGAGATTAGTTTTCCTTATCCTTTTGGTGAGTCTTCAATGATGATAAGGGTCTTGGTAGGTGTTTTTGGTCTCACCTGTTTTATCCTAGTGCTCCTTATTGTTTTGAAATATAGGGGAGTCTGCCTCTATCTTTTTCCTGATGACTTTGTGGTGTGCTTAGGGAAGTCAAGGAAAAAACTGCCTCCTTCTCTATGGGTTTAGGATACACTCTTGGAGATTCTCCCCCTTCCTTGGTATGTGTTTTAGGGCTTGCCTCATCCTTCTATGTTTCTTGCCCACTGTTCTCTTCTCCCTATGTTTTATTGGTCTCTGCCTCCTTGTCTTCCTCTGGATCTTCCTCTTCTTATTCAAGTTCCTCCTCTTCTTATTCAGGTTCCTCTTCTTCTTCTTCAGGTTCAGGTTCCTCTTCTTCTCCTTTAGGTTCATTCCCACCGCTAGAGGTTGGGTCTCCTTCATACTCAATTTATTCAATTACAACCTCCATGTCCATGTCCCTAAATGTGGACCATAGAATAGGGACTCTTAATTGGCTTAGGGAATCTTCTAGTATGAGCTTGATTAGTCTATGATGTGCCAGTTGCTGATATTTTCCTTCCTGTACCTTTATGCTCATGTATAATATTGATTGCAATAAGAATTAGGGCACACTAAGTCTTTTGTTAAGGGGTAACTCTTCTCCAAATCTTAGTTCATGGAGGAGTCTAAACTAGTAACCATAGACTATACTGAGCCTTCCCTCACAAGAAATATACTTGAGAATGTGATAGCTTACTTCATCCCAAGGATAGGGAATGCTCTCCCTTCTAATCCCATTTTTGTCCTCAATTGGTTCCTCATCTCTCAAGAAAAATTTCTTCTTGGAATAAGTGCTGCTAGCTTTATCCTCCCTTCTCCATTGTAAAGCTAGAGGAAGTGTAGTGATTCTGCTAATGTTTTTAGGGGTAATTGTTACAAACAATCCTCTCACCACAGAAGTGGCACTGACCCTGGTCTGATGTGTGAGTGACATAGAAAATTCCTGAGCTACATCATCATCATATCCTCTAAGCAGCTCGAGGAATCCCAAACATTGATGCCTTCTAAATATCTCTACCACAGGGGGATGGAGATGTATTCTCGATGTCCCTGTGGGCTCCCTTGTGTTGAAACCTCCTGTCATTTTCTCTCTCTCTCAAGCTGACTGTAGGTAGTTTAGTGGATTTAGCTTTAGAGCTTTTCAAGGTGACTTATGGTTTAGAGTTTAGGAGGGTGATGACTATAATTCTTCCTTTATCCCCACACAGTTTCTCCACACAATTATGTCTATCCCTATGCACATTGTAATTACTAGGAAAAAATGAAAATTTCTTTTCCTTTTCTCTTTTCTAGCTATCAAGTCAAAACAAAAAGGATATGGGCCACCTACCTTTCACTGTAATGCCTTGGTTGATGAGAATTCCTAAATAGCTGGTCCCTAGGCACCCCTTTGTAGGGTTTCTTGACAATTCCCATTGTTTCTTGTAGTTTTTTTGCATTTCCTATAGGTGTTCATTGTAGGATGGCCGAGACTATATTTCTTCTTTGATGGCTCCTCCAGGTGGTCCCAGTTCTCTAAATCTCAAAATGAATGATGTGTGCATGAAAGTTAGGGATTTTTGCTATTTATGGTCGATTCCTTGGAGTGGTGTGCTAGCTAGCAGGGTACATGATTTCTCCTTTTGGACCGTTGGCCCACCATTAGTTATCATGCAACCCTTTCTCGTAATCATCACCCACTCCTGTACAACTTAAATTGACCACTTTTATGACTCATTTGCTTTGACATGACCTTGCCATGTGGCCTGCTGACTAGAACTTCAATTTTCATTTTTGGGCTGAGGGTAGCCAAGTTAACTTAGCCACCTTCAGCTTACAAAACCAACTTTTTCATATTCTTACACTTTTAGCATATTCATACTTAGGAAAGAGTGTGATGAGGTGACATACCTATGGCTTCCTTTGATTGTTCGATGCATGATGGAGGGTGTCTCTGCTACGCTTCTTCTTGCTCAAGTACATGTTCTCCTTTACTCTTGTTTTGTTGATTTCACCCAGCTGATATGTTTGTCTTCTTTGTCGTGATGTTCATCTGCTGGCCTCTTCTGCTACTGCTAAGCTATAGATAGGTTCCATAGTGCCTGTAGGGGTGTTGGTACTCTTTCTTTGCATGGATGATGAAGGAGGAGCATGGAGACTGCTGTTGTCATAATAAAGGCTGCTATAGGGTTTCCTATAGTACTACAAGAAATCTTGTAGCTGCCTCTTTCTTAATTTTTTTGTTTTTTTGTTTTCTCAAAGGAGGAATAGGTGTTTAATTAGGAGTGGAAGGGGTGGAAATGAGGAAGATGGAGTGGTAGGTGAGGTAGGCCACTGATGGTATGGCCCTTGGACTTTTCTTTGTTTTTTTTTTGAGTTGTTTCTTTGATGGACAGAAAAGGTGGCATGGTCATGAATTGGTGTTGGGTGAGATATGGTGAGGTCAATGGCCTCATATTTCAACCCAGAACAAGCCTGTATCATTATTTCTAAACTGGGATTCCATTCCTGTAGAGTTTCAGGACATCCTATAGTACTACAGGAAATCCTGTAGAAGTCAGAAAATTGTCTGCAAATTGGTTTTTTGATGGTTGGAGATGAGAATGGATGCTGGAGACATGGTGGGAATGGAATATATGAAATGAATGAAGGAAGAATGGGGTGTTTCTTGGCTTGATTCCCTCTGAAATTGGTTTCCTTTGTTTCCTTGAAAACCTGCAAAAATCATAGACTTTTATTAGTGGGCAGGTTTGAGGTCCCTACCATAGCATTTTTGTGTGTGTTGTTTTTGAAAGACACACAGGTCACTTCAAAGGAGTTTTTCAACCTGTTTTCCTGCCATAGGCGCATCAAGGGATATTTTCACCCAGGGATCTTTTAGTTTTCCTTTTTTTCCACCCTTGGGCTGCCTCAAGGAGGTTTTCAACCGAAAATTTGGCCTTCGGTGAATCATGGAGGTTTTCGCTTAGGTATCATATTGTTTTGTCTTTCATTTTTTCCAAAAATAAAATAGTCTTCAAGAATTCGGTGAGGTGGAAGTCGAGACACCTCCAATCACCATCACTGCCTTACTGATACTACTGACAAACTCTTCCTTTGACAAAGGTTTTTTGTAGGCTTTCAATCTGTACCCATTGACAAGCAAGGGGATACCTTCTTCATCAATGGTTCTTATCTGAACAACCCCATTTTCATGGAACTTTTCTATCACATATGGGCCCAACCATCTGGTCATCAATTTGCCTTTGAAATCCTTGAACCTGGAGTCATATAAAAGAGCCCAATCACCCTCTTGAAAAATTTTGTCATTGATATTTTTGTCATGCCAAACCTTTCTTTGTACTTGAGTCACCTCTCTATGTAGGAGGGACTGCATACTAAATTCATGTAACCCATTGAGTTGGATCATCCTCTCTTGTTGTGCCCTTGTAA
The DNA here is from genome assembly GCA_031772625.1 of Pinus tabuliformis. NCBI lineage: Eukaryota > Viridiplantae > Streptophyta > Pinopsida > Pinales > Pinaceae > Pinus > Pinus tabuliformis. Next base: position 773,988,284 of record CM062804.1, on the reverse strand, counting down.
CATCCAAATCTAACTGTGCTTCCATTCTTAAAATGTTGTACTAAAACTCAATGGAGAGTAGAGCCTTATTCCCATAGACCAAATCATAAGGGGTGAAGCCAGTGGTTGTCATCCAAGTTGTATTATAGGCCCAAGTGGCCTCCACTAGTCTGTCAACCTAATCTATCCTATTTCTACTCACCACCTTTGTGAGAATTCTTTCCAATGCTCTGTTGGTAACCTCTACTTTTCCATTGGACTGAGGGTAGTAAGGAGTTGATTTCTTGTGTTTGATCTTATGCCAACTCAATAGATTCTCAATCAGGTTTGAGGTGAATTGAGTGCCCTGGTCAGTGACTAGATCTCTAGGGTACCCAAAATTGTAAAACACATTCTCCCTCAAGAAATAAACCACTTTCTCTTCTGTGGCTACCTTGACAGCCTTGGTTTCAACCCACTTTGTCAAGTAGTCAATGCAAACAATTATGTACTTTTTCTGTCCTGATGGTGGATCAATGGGCCCAATGAAATCCATGCCCCACTTGTAAAATGTCTCAAAAATCACTTGAGGTTTCAAAGGCATTTCATCCCTAGGAGTAGGTTTCCCAATTATTTAGCACTGGTCACATTGGCTGGTATATCTTCTTTCATTTTGGTGGAGAGTGCGCCAATAGTAGCTAGCTTGTAGTACCTTGAAGGTTGTCCTCTTGGCTGCAAAGTGACCTCCACAAGGCCCATCATGACAGTCTAGAAGGATGTCAAAAACTTCCTCCTCCCTGACACATCTTCTCAGAATTTGATATGGGCCTAGCTTGAATAGATTGCCCCCAATCCAAGTGAATGGTGCACTTTTTCTTATAATTCTGCTCTTTTCATTGGAGGACAGATTTGGAGGGAACTATGCAGCCACTAAGTGGTTGGCTATGTCAGAAAACCATAGAGAGATAAGTGAAATAGTGAATAAATTCTCATACAACAGCTGATCATTAACCCTTCCTTCCTCACCTAGAGGCAAAGCCAGTCTAGACAAAATATCTGCAGCTACATTTTCTCTGTCAGGCTTATTAATTTTATTTATATCAAAATGTTGTAACAAAAGAAACCATCTAATAATTCAGGCATTCACATCAGGATTGTTCATCAAATATTTAATAGCAGCATGGACAATATGTACAAAGGTCTAGTAGCCAGTGATGTAATGTCTAAAATTATTCAGGGAATGGACAACAACTAGGAGCTCTTTTTCATTTATAGTATAGTTCAATTCATCCTTGGTCAGAATTTTGCTGATGAAGTAAATGGCATAAGGTAACTTTCCATCTATATTTCCTAGAGTTTGTTCTATAGATTTTTCAGAGGCATCAACATGGATGTGGAAAGGAAGATCCCAATTTGGGCCTTGAAGTAGAGATGCAGTAGTCAACTTGTCCTTTAGGGTTTCTAGGGCCTCTTGGCAGCTTTCTTACCATAAAAAATTTAGAGTCCTTGGCCAATAGTCCAAACAAAAGTGAGCCTACTTTCCTGAAGTATTTTATGAATCTCCTATAGTATCCAGCTAAACCCAAGAAAATTCTGTCATTCCTCTGCTTTTGAGGAGTAGGGACCCTCTTTATGATAGGAACTTTATTTGGGTCCACTTGCAGTCCTTCATGGGATATTGAGTAACCTAGAACAGTCCCTACAGTCATCAAGAACTCAAACTTCTCAGGACTAATGGATAAGTTCATTTCAATGCATTTGGTTAATGCTTTTCCCAAGTTAGATAGAGCCTCCAAGAAATCACACCCATAGGGGGTGAAGTCATCCATATAAATTTCCACAGAGTCATGGACGAGCATGGAAAATTTTAGGGGCTAATGTTTGCCCAGTGGGCTAATTTTCCATGATTTTTCACAAAAAAGATTCGCCAATTTCCAATTTTATAAAAGATGATTCGCCCAAATTTTAGAATATAAAATTATTTTACCTTAAAAATCGCCAACATTATATAGAGACTATATATAAAATAATTATAAATTTGATTAATTTTACAAATATATCAATAAACATTTATAATTTGCATATTAGGGATTAGTGAGATTCGCCAATGTTTTAAGCTTCAAGAAAATTTTCCATCCTTAAAATTTTCCTTGTGGACGAGCTCTACAAAGATGCTTAGGATTTTCCTCTGAAAAGTGGAAGGGGCATTGCATAATCCAAAAGGAAGGACCCTATAAGCAAAGGTACCCCAAGGATAGGTGAAGGTGGTTTTATCTTGGTCCTCTGGCCTGATCTGGATCTAATTGTAACCATTGAATCCATACAGGAAATAGAAGAATGTATTTCCTGCGAGACCATCTAATACTTGGTCAATGAAAAGGTAGATGGAAATGAACTTTTTTTGTGGATTTTTTTAGCTCTCTGTAGTCCACACCAATCCTCTACTTCCCATTTTTCTTTGGAACCAGAAGCAGTCTAGGAGATACCCACTCACTATCTGAGATGGGGTAAATGAACCCTACATCCAAAAACTTCTATAGTTCTTCTTTGACTATATCCTTTAGGGATAGGTTCATTCTCCTCTGAGGTTGGTGCACTAGCTTTTAGCCTTCCTTGATGTAAATGTGGTGAGTACACACTGAAGGGTGCACTCCCTTAATTTCCTTATAACTCTAGGCAAAGGCATCCAGATGCTTTCTTAGCATGTCACATAACTCCTCTTCCTGATGTGCAGAGAGAGAGGGGTTGATTTTCAATGTTCTTTCTGGACCAAATTCTATCATCTTGACATGAGTAGGACTTGAGTTAGCTAGGCACAAATCAATCCAAGGGTTATCTTTAGCTTTCTTCACTAATGCCTCAAGAGACATGGTGTTGGGGGGCTGATTCTAGAGGATTTTCTCAATCAGGTCATCTTCATCAAGTTTCCCCCCTCCTATAGTAGCATCTAGGGTACATATTGGGGAAGAGTAGACTTCATCTTCCTCCTCCTCTTCTAACCATAAAGGTAAGTCATGCTCCAGAGATGGTTGAGAAGGAGGGTACAAGACCAATTGTTTCGACAAATGCCCATTTTTAATGGTCATATTCCCAACCCTGCAACTTATGTAAGCATCAGTAGTGGCTAACCATGGCCTTCTAATGATGAGAGGATAACCATTGAACTTGGTCTTAGGTTGGAGAAAAATAAGTTAGCGGGATATTCCCAGGAATTAATGGAGACCATCACATCCTCAACAACTCCCTCAAGAGCTACCGTGGACCTGTCTGCAAGCTACAAGATTGTTGTGGTATTTCTTAATGATCCTTGGAGATTTAGTTTAAGAATAATCTCTTTCATCATCACATTGATGGTAGCCATAAGATTGATCAAGGTATGGGGGAAAATGATGCCATCGATGTGCACATCTACCAAAGAACTTCCAGGATCTAGATACTTCAGGCAAATCACCCGCCCCAACATTAAGTCAGACAGTTGTCCAATGACCTTAATGGTAGGGGTGTCTTTCTTTTGCCTCCCAGGATGTTTGAAGCATTTCTCCTTGATTAACGTGTTGTAGATGGGGACATCCTTGATATCTTGGAGGAGCGGGATTTTAACACGTAAGTTTTTCAATTCACCCAGAAGTTAAATCTCTTCTAGGGTGTGCTCGATAAGATGGATTAATCTCTCAAGAAAAGGAGGTGGATTGGCTTGAGGGACACTCTCCTCCTTTTCCTCTTCAACCTCCTCAGCTAGAGATGGAGATTGATTATCTGGAAGCAATCTTTTAGATCTGAGGTTGATTTCTTGAATTTTCATAGCATAGGAAGGGTAAGATGTTTCCCCACTGTAGACCTACTGTGATTGTCTATTGTTCGGGTTCAAATTTGGTTGAGCAGACATTTGGGGTTTCTTAGGTGGAGTATGGTGAAGGAGATGTGGTTGATATGGAGGTAGAGGTAGTAAGGTTGGAGATTGGTTGTATGGGGGCTTCCAACCCTGGGATGGTGCATTCCACTGAGGTTGTGGAGGAGTATATGGCTGAAATGATTGATTGGCAAATTGGGAATGGTATTGAGGTGCAAAATGCTAGGGAGAAGGTGTGGAAAATGAAGGATGAGTAGAAGGGCACCAAGGGGGAATGGATGCGTTCTGGTTAGGGTTGTAATATGAATAGGATGCCCCTTGTGCCTTGCTAGTACAGTAGAGGTCCTTGAGGTCTCCTTTGGTTGATATAGCAGAGATGTTCAATCACCCCTTCAGTTCCTTGATACACAACTTTCAATCCAGACAGAGAAGGGCACTTGTCTGTGGAGTGGTTCCCCTCAAAGACTGAGAAGATCTATATAAGATTCAATGGACATTCATTTCTAGGGTGCCTACTGGTGCATCTAGGGTAGAAGACAACTAAGGCTATTTCTACTCCCTCTTGCTTCTTCTTGATCTGCATGGTGTTCATATACAGAGAAAGGGTATGCAACATTTCACTCTTGAATTATTCCAACATGTTCCCAATTTCAATTTTTATGGATGTGTTGGAGGGGATGAACTGGTCAAAGCTTGACTAGTCCTACCCTTGTTTCTAGCTACCCTAGAATGATTTTTAAAAACTGTCTTGATATCATCATAGGGTAACTGATAGATGTCCCATACTAATACCATGTTTAGGTTTTCTAGGAGATATTCCCTAATCCATATAAGAAGGACTAGCTTAAGTGATTTAGGATCGAGGGTGCACCTAACCCTTTTGTAGCTGAGTTGGAACCTTTCCTCGTAATCTTCCAAGGACTCATCATGTCCCAAGGTCATTCTAAAAATTTCCTCTTTGGTATCTTTGGACCTGCAATAATCCCTGTACTTATTGTTGAAGTCTTGTTGCATTTGAGCCCAGGTGGTGATGATGTCCCTAGGTAAACCCATGAACCAACACAAGGCTGCATATTTGAGGGTGGATGGAAACAATTTCAACTTCTAGTCATTAGAGGTATAATCATAATTTCTGCATATGACAAGAAACTCAAACAAGAAGGTATCCAGGTCCTCTTAGGTCAAGCCATGGAAGTGAGGAAGGGTAGAGGGGCTTATGTTTTCCATCCTATCATCTCCATTAGTTTCTTTGATGGGAAAAGCACCCTCAACTCTATTTTTAGATCCTTCTCTATCTTCAATCCCATTTCTATTTTCAGCCATGGTTTAGGTTGGTGGAATGGTCTCTTCTTCTTCTTCCCCAATAGGATCTTCAAAGATCTTTGGTTGTTCATCTAATGGGTCCTCTAGCTCACAACCATAGAAGAAGAGGGAAGGTTGGCTGTTAGATGTGGTGGGGGTATTCAGAATTTTTTTTCCCAAGTTGTCTTTACTCATATGATGCATGAAAGGAATTTGTTTTCTTAGGGTCTTTTTTAGAATTACTTGCAGAATGAAAAGAAAGAAAATATTTGCAACTATTTGCTGAATGGAACTACTTACAAAATTGAAAAGAAAACGAATATTGCAACTATTTTATAAATGGAACTACTTGCAGAATTGGAAAGAAAGAAAATATTGCAACTGTTTGCTAAATGGAACTAGAAGGAAAGTGGAAATTACATCTACTTAGACATCTCCTCGACAATAGCACCAAAAAGTAATGGGCTCTAGTATTGGAGCAAGAAGGATGCAAATCCTAGGGATACCAACTTTACTTCATAAACATGGGGTTCATACAAACTTGGAGGTCATAGTGTTGTATACACAATGGATGAAATGGTCTACTCTTATCACTTTTCAATTGGGGTGATAAACCACTAAGGTTTTTCAAAATAGTCTTCTATTGAGTAGAAGGAGTTTGACTACCAAATGGCAAAGGAAAAATTGCTCTTAATGCAGAAAAGGAATGCTGCCTACTCTAGGAAATGAAAGTGTTGAATTGGAAGGTGCTATAAAGTGACATGAAATCATCTAGCTAAGCATCTACACATATTGCTTGCAAAAGAGACCTAACTTAACCTTGCATATAACATCTAGTTATATGGACTAAATGAGCATAGAATTTTATCTAAGAACTACTATGACTACTGCACGCCCGTGCTAACTAGAAATGGTTGAAAAAGGCCTTTTTGATTTTCAGTTTTATGAATGAAAATGCTAATTTAACCATTTTTTTCTTTGGCAGGGGAGACAGGTATGGGGAAATAGGTTTGGAATGGTGTCAAGGGTATGGAATCCAAGTGGAGGCCTAACCTAAGCTCATATGACCATTTTTGCTCAATTCAGGCTTAAAACAGGCTGCTACAAGGTTTATTGTAGTACTACAGGATGCCCTGTTTTACTACAGGAAACAGGCCAAAAGCTTGTTGGGAGGTAGGAAAGGTAGAATGAAGTGTGGGGAAGGTATCTGATGGGGAAATAAGGCACAGAGGAGGTGCACACTACCCAAGGCTCAGTCCAAGGCTTCAAGATGGTTGAACTTGCTTGAGGAAAATGTCCACTTTGATACAAAAATAGGAATTCAGATTAGGGCTTGGTGGACTTTGGCATTATAGGTGGAGAAGACTTGGATGAGGTTGGCGAGATGAGGTCTCCCTACAGATCATAAATTCTTGTGACAACATACATTCTTTTCTTGATTTATGCAAAACTTCATTTATATATGGAAAATATGATTTGAATTTAGTAAAAAAGAAGTTATTAATAGCCAATGGCTAAATTTATGAAGGAAAGTGCTTCTAAACCATAAAAAAATAAAAAGACCAAAATGAAAATTTCAATTAATTCTAAGAAGTATGGAAACAATGATCTATGCGGCAAGAAATCCTAAGTTATGCATTGATCAAACAATAAATCTATTTTTGGGTTGTGTGAATGGAACCCTCAAACCATGATCCCATAAGGGAGATGAGGCAGGGGACACCACCACAAGCTTTTACGGAGTGTTTAATCTCACTATTGTACCACTGATCTATCTATCCATAAATGGAAGCAAACTAAGTAATCATCCAAATAATTGCAGTTTAAACAAAACCAAAATCACTTCAACAACTAACTATGAATGTAATCTAAGCATACATGTATAGAAATAGGAACCTATGCTACATGAGTTGGGCCCTAATCCAAGAGCTTTAGCCCTCTGAGTCAACTCAGTTTTGGATCAAGGGAATGCTTTTCATTTTTGTCAAAATATGAAAAATACATAAGAGTTATCAGTCACAAGGTCTTAGCTCGAAAATGTCTCTTGGCTACAACAAAAAAAGTCAAATCCTAATGAGGCCCTAGGCCTTCTTATTTATACAACTGAAGCTACCAAAAAATTCCTTAAAATTAGGGATGCTTGGCTCCCATATAGATATCAAATTGTCTTCAACTATCACTGGCTTGGCTGCCAATGACCTCGGTGGGCTTGGCTGCTTGTAACTCCGAGATGATGAGATCTGGTGGAGGAATCTTCGAGTGATTTAGGAGTTAAGGAGGGAGATCCAATCTCATAAAATCCATTTTTCTTGTCTACTTCAAGTTCCTACACTTAAATTAGCCAAAATTTCTCGAAACCCTGCAATTAATGCACATTAGGCCACATGACATAACATCTCATCTTTACCCTTCTCACTAAGAAAAATATAATAAAATATGCAAATAAATATAAGAAAAGTTGATTTTAATAAGTTAGAGAGTGGCATTAAGGTCCATATAATTTACCTATTGATGAGCCTCATCACACGTCATGGGTATGCATGCGTCTGGGGAATTTTCTCCTCAGACCTGTGCCTGCGACTCCCAGATTTGTGCCAAATTTTCAGGCTTAGAGGCCAGGTCATTGCCCAGAACTCAATGACAAGTTCATAAATGAATACACAACAAAACAATGATACATTCATAAAAACATTGAAAAGGTTTAGACTGGACCCCTACTAGCCATGATAGGCATTTTGTCAAACACGTCACAAATATGTAATATACATGTTTAAACAACATATTTGAGCATAGGGGTCTCATAATTATCTAAGAATCGCTAAGAAGAATTGTTCCCTTACATCATTAGCTGAATTATTATCTATTAGGTCATAGATATATTATTCATTCATTTACAAATCAAAATATGAGTAGAGCCATACGTCATCAGTGTCATAATACATGCTTATAACCAACATATTAACAATAGAAATATGAAGAATACATTAGCGATAAGATCCACATATAAACCAGTACATTTACACATAAGATGTCAAGGAAAGAACCTCTTATTAATGAACGCAAAAGCCAACCCGGGATGGGACTACCATGTTCCACTCGACCGTAGATTGGTTGAGCCAAATCTCTCTTTAGCCAATCACCCCTGTGCCATATTCCAAACATGAATGTGGGACTCAAACCAAAAGAACCAACCAAGGCATCCCGAGGTTAAACCACCTCACCCTCATTAATAGAAACAAAGATTTACCACAATCCCCACCGGATTACTAGGAAAAAATAATAAACATGTAATAACATGCTTTACCATGATCTCCACTAGATAACTAGGCCAAAACAAGCATGGATGCCACTAGATTTCTCCACCTACACCATGAGGAATTTTCCTATCTCCTAGTCTCTCAGGATTTGTTACACAATATTTTGTCACACCTCTTGCACTTCCCTGTGTCATACCCCGGAGTGCCAAAACCTTGACAATTATGCAGTGTACCCATCCTGATATGCAGTCTAGATCCTCCCTAAAGAATTAATGAAAAGTTGCCTTGAGCCTTTCCTGAGCAAAATCAGCTCAAAACCCTAATTTCTAGGTCAGCGCGACTGTGACACTGCCCTCTCGTGTTGATGGCAGGTTGCACCATATGTACCTTGCATTGTCAGCGCAGATTTTTCCTGGATACTCACACTGAAGCCTAAAAAGCAAGTTTTCTCGAAGTGGAGGAGAAGCTTTGTGATCTAGTAGCTTCTAGAACGATGAGCTGGATGATGTTCGTTGTGGATGTGGTTGAATTATCCCAATATTACCCTTTGATCTTATCCCTATT